>JAYESD010000006.1:148450533-149923497 GCA_036927565.1 Tuctoria greenei | reverse complement strand
CTTTGATTGTGTTTCTTGTCTTGTATGTTTATTGTGTGGATTAGACGGATTTGCGCTAGAGAGTGCCGCATAGGATCTACTGCACCACGAGTTTGAAGGCTTTGACCCGAATCAACCGCAAGAGCAAGGCAAGTGTCCTTGAAGCATATTGATCCTATTTTGAAATAAATGTTTTGTTTGAAAATTGCATGCTTGTGTCAATTTGATGGGAAATCCTATGGTAGGAAGTTTACTAGCTTTGTTTAACCACCCTTGTCACCTGGAATATATGGTAGAGAGTCGGGAAGGGCTTTTTACCTTTTTGCTTCGCTTAATCAATTGGGATGGGAAAACAACTATACCACTCAACTTAATTATGTATTTATGAGATTATGGGTTAACATGAACTGGTTAATATGATATGGTAATGGGTGATCTAAGCAAGCCTAGTACATGGATGGGTTGGATGTTATGGTTGTTTTGCTTGCTTTAGATCTAAGGATCGGTTCGTGGAGCGACCATCCAGGATTTACAGTGCCACCACGAGGCCAAGTATGGGTGTGGCGTAGCTGATTAATTAGGGCTTTGCCTATTCTATTTGGACCATTAAGGATGCTCGGGGAAGGGGTAGTCGGATTGGGCTTGATGATGATTGGTGGGACTACCCTGGGATCCGAATGGCTCAAGAGGGGGCCCTTGGTTGAAGATGTGCTCTGTGGGAGACATCGCCACCGGTGAAACCTCAATGGGGTCTAAATAGGCTAGTAATCCCTTTGTAAAGGCTATTTTGTGATCTCTTGGCCACACACCTATGGAAGTGTGAGACGGCATAATTGAGATTCTATAATCATCGAAAGGTGATGAAATCACAAACACGTGGGTAAAGCGGTACAACCTCTGCAGAGTGTGTCTAAAACTACCATGATAGCCGTGCTCCCTATTATGAGCAACTTGGACCCTCACATGATTAGAGAAAACTTGGTATTGGAATGGTTTTTGGGATGGTTATGGTTGGTATTATGGTTATGGATGGTTATGGATTAATTTCTGATATTGAATATGGTTATTGGCAAATGGTGAAATATGGAATTGTTGATGTTGGTAATGAATTCAGACTGGTATCATGATATTACTTATGATTATGATGGGTTTATTTCATATACATGTAATATATTGCTTTTTCAAGTGTTTTAATGTACTTTTCAGCACTCAACCATTATTATATTCGTCATTTGAATCAGCCACATGTCATACTTTCCACACTTGCTAAGTACGACATGTACTCACTCTTGCAATCCCCCCCCCCCAAATAGTTGCAGGTCAGGATTGGGAGTTTAATGGTGATAATGCGGAGTTCTAGGCCGTGTCTACCGTCATCTTTGCCTGTGGTGTTGTTTTGGAGCTGCGCTATACCCTGTCGCTTATGCTGCCTAGCTGTTTAGTTTGCTTATTTAGTTTATTTCCGCTGCATTAGTTGAACTTGTCATTAATATTCATTAGAGTTTGTATTCAAGGATATTAAGAATTGTGTAATAAAATTTGGTTAATCAATCTTGTTCTGTGGTAATTTTCTGTATACTCTTTTGTGAATGCACTTGTGTATGTGTGTTGAATATCATGGGCACACATATGCGTTTACTTGATTCATTTTCAGAACCGGGTGTCACAGATTGGTATTAGAGCCACAGGTTGACCGTAGGATGCAGCCTAGATAGAATGGACACTTTAGAGCACATAGGAGCACTCAGGAACCGATGAGTTTTGTTTGGTGTGGTGTTGCTATATATTGTTTGCTTGTGTGCTTAATAGAGGATTTTGGGATGCTTTAGCATTGCCATGTCCACGTAGGCTAGTTAGTTGTCTAGTTTCAAATCCCTTGATGCATATAGTTGGGGACGTTTTCTAATTCTTACCTATTACTTTTCTCCAGATGGTGAGGACTCGCAACCAGAGGGATGCTAATGATGAGGAGGAGAACAATGGAGTACCTCAGAACAACAATGGACAAGGACCTGCTCATGGAGCTATCAATATCGAGCAGCTTTTGGCTATGCAAAACCAGCTCCTGCAGACCATGATACAAACTATGGGACAGCTGCAGGCTGGCAACATTAACAATCAGCCCCACATGCCTCCACCGCCACCCCCGCCTCCTTATAACCTGTGACACCCGGTTCCGAATATGAACCAAGCGTAACACATATGTGTGCCCAGGATGTTCAACACACATACACGAGTGATTCACAAATGATAAATAGAATTTAACCACGTCTTAACTAATAAATAAGTACTTATTTACAATAATCCAATGGTTCACGAATGATAAAAACTCTAAATAATTGCAGCAGAAAATAAACTAAACAGCACGACTCCAATCCACAGGCAATTGACGGCGGTACGCAACCTAGTACTCCACGTGATCCTCAGGGTACTCCCAATTGTCTCCAGTAGCTGTTGGGGGGGATTGCAAGAGTGAGTACATGTCGTACTCAGCAAGTGTGGAAAGTATGTCATGTGGCTTATTCAAACGACGAATGTAATAATGGCTAAGTGCTGAAAAGTACAGTAAAACATTTGGAAAGCATTATACTATGTCTATGTGAAACAATCCCATCATAACCATCATATTAACATAATATAAACCATATCCAATTATTGCCAACATTACCATTATCCATGTCCAATTACCATAACTCAAGTTCATATCCATGACCATAATCCATAAACCATAACCATTACCAGACCATAACCATCCCAAATCCCAATTTCCAACTCTAATCATGTAGGTCATCCAGGCGCTCATAACCGGGAGCACGACTATCATGATAGTTTTAAACACTCTGCAGAGGTTGTACCACTTTACCCACATGTTTGTGATTTTATCACCTTTCGATGACTAAGAAACCTCCATTGTGCCATCTCACACTTCCGTAGGTGTGTGGCCAAGAGATCACAAAATAGCCTTTCAAAAGGGACTACTAGTATGTACGGGCCCACTAAGGTTTCACCGGCAGGCTTGAACCTCTATTCTCCCACCCACGGACCCCCTCGTGTGCCATGCGGATCCCAGGGCAGTCCTCCTCGACTCCCATTCCCCGCGCCATCCAATGGTCCATACCATACTAGCAGCGCTCCTAATTATTCAGCTACGCCGCACCCATACTTGGCCTTGTGGTGGCACTGTTGACCTGGCATATTCTCGCATGAACCGGTCCTTAGATCTAAGGCAAGCAAACCACCATAACGTCCAACCCATTCACAAAACCATGCTTGCTTAGATCACCCATTGTATTGACCAGTTCACATTAACCATAATATCATTGATGCATAATTAATTGTGTAGTGTTGTTTGCCATCCCAATTAATTAAGCGAAGCAAAAAGGTAAAAACCCTTCCCGACTCTCTACCATATATTCCAGGTGACAAGGGTGGTCAAACAAAACTAGTAAACTTCCTACCATAGGATTCCCATCAATTTGACACAAGCATGCAAGTTCGCAAACAAAACATTTAATTTAAAATAGGATCAATATGCTTCAAGGACACTTGCCTTGCTCCGGCGGATGGGGTTGCTCAAGCGCTTCGAAGTCTTGGTTTTGGAAATCCTCGTATGCAGCCTCTTGAGCACGTTCCTCTACGCGTGATCATACATACAAGAAAACATATACAATTCAACATAATGCACACAAAATAATGAACATGCAATGACATGCACGCATGCACAGTTTAATAATTAATTTACTACGGTCGTTTATTAATTAGATGCGACTAGTTCATACGTGTTCATATGAGTTTACAGGGGTTTTAGGGTGGATTAATGCTGCTAAAAACAAAATCATGGTGCAACTAAATTCAATTTACACCTATTAGATTCAATATGATCGCAAAAATTCGCATCGGGAACATGTCCTACCGTAGATCTGACGGCTTGACGGTCGCGGAACAATGTGATGCATAGACGAAGTGGATGCGTTCTCCGGCGGCACGACGACAGCGGCGCGATGTCAGCGACGATCTCCGGCGAACGGTGGTGCCCTCCTCTTTTTCTCCCTCTTCTTCCCCTTCTTTTTCTCCTTTTTTTCTTCCCTAGGCGCAACTCTCTGGACCTTGGTTCCGGCGGCTTTTCTTCCCTGCTGGCGGCTGTTGGATCGTGGGAAAAAAGGTCTAGGGTTCAGTCCTTTTTATAGGGGCGTGGCTAGGGTACGACATCGGTAGAATCGGAGGCGGTTACTGCGGCAGGCACGTACGCGGGAGGGAGTCGGGGCGGGGCGTTACCGCGTGGGAGGCGGGACTCGGCGCGTTTCGGCGGGGTGGGACCCGGCCGCGGGGCTGGAGCGGTGGGAGGCGCGCGTATCGGGAGCGGGGCAGCGTGCGATACGGCGGGCGGGAGCGGGAGCCGAGGCGGGATTCGGTCGGGGCGGGCGCGTGCGCGTCGCGTCGGGGGTGGGGTCCGGCTGCGGCGCGTGGCGGCGGGGAGCCAGGCGGCTGCGGGGCCCAGCGCGGGCGGGAGCGCGCGGCTCGCGCGCTGGCGCGCGGACGGCCGGGGCGGGGTGGGACGCTGGCTGGGCCGGTCGGGCGGCCTGGCCGGCAGTTCTCCCCCTTTTTTTTCTTTTTTTTTTTCTTTTCTTTTTTTTATATGTACATATACTTTCTTCTTTTTTTTTATATATTTTTTTATTTTTTATATTATTATTATTATATATTTTATTATTTATATTTTATTTATCTTATTCATTTTATTTATTTATTGTTTATATATATATATATATATTTGTTATTATATATAATTTATTTATATATATTTCTTTTTACACATTATTATTATTATTATTTTTATATTTATTCCCTATTACAATTTTTAGGCTATAATTATTATTTTCTATTTCTTCTTTTGCTACATACATTTGTATATATATGTTTTATTATTTTCCTTTTATTCTACTAGTGTTTAATGCATGACCATGTATGCAATGCAGGATGCGAAAATTTAGGGTGTTACAAACCTACCCCCCTTAAAGTGAATCTCGCCCTCGAGATTCGATAGCGTGGAGAAAAGATGAGGGAATTCTGTCTTCAGGTCTTCTTCACGTTCCCATGTAGCTTCGGCTTCTGTATGGTGTTTCCATTGCACTTTGCACCAACGGATCCTCTTATTTCTCGTGACTCTTTCCTTTATGTCCAAAATTTTGATAGGTTGCTCGACATAAGACAAATCCTCTTGAAGTTCTAACTCGTCCATCGGCACTTGTTCTTCCGGTACCCTGAGACACTTCTTGAGTTGAGAGACGTGAAACACGTCGTGTACATCGGAGAATACGTCGGCAGCTCAAGTCGATAAGCTACCTCTCCTCGCTTGTCCAGAATCTTGAATGGTCCGATGTAACGTGGTGCGAGTTTTCCCTTGACGTTAAACCGTCGCTGACCTCTGATAGGTGACACTTTGAGGTATACAAAATATTCAACTTCAAAAGTGAGACTCCTTCGCCTATTATCAGCATAACCTTTCTGTCGAGACTGGGCAGCCTTTAAGTTTTCCCGTATTATTTGGACTTGCCTTTCAGCTTCTTGTAACACGTCGGGACCAAACACTTGATTCTCTCCGGTTTCATTCCAAAACAAGGGAGTCCTACATTTCCTTCCGTATAATGCTTCATAGGGTGACATTTTCAAACTTGCTTGGTAACTATTGTTGTACGAAAATTCAGCATACGGCAAACTTTTATCCCAACTTTTCCTATGCTTTAAAGCACATGCTCTCAACATGTCTTCCAAAATTTGGTTGGTCCTCTCGGTTTGTCCATCTGTTTGAGGGTGATACGCCAAACTGAAATTCAGCCTTGTTCCCATTGCTTCATGCAATTTCTGCCAAAATCTGGAGGTAAACTGAGAACCTCTATCCGAGACTATCTTCTTCGGTACTCCGTGTCGACACACAATGTGCTCCATATACAATTCTGCTAGCTTCGCGGTGGTATATGTGGTCTTGACGGGGATGAAATGAGCTGATTTTGTCAATCGATCCACAATAACCCATATTGAATCATAGCCAGACTGAGTTCGCGATAATCCAACTATAAAGTCCATACCAATCTCTTCCCACTTCCACTCCGGGATCTTTAGTGGTTGTAACAATCCGGCTGGCCTTTGATGTTCAACTTTAACTCGTTGGCACACATCACAAAGTGCAACATATTCGGCTATGTCCTTTTTCATGCTGGCCCACCAGTAGCATGTCTTTAAGTCCTTGTACATCTTCGTACAGCCAGGATGAATTGAGTAAGGCGAGTCATGTGCCTCCTTCAATATTGTTTCCCGAATGTGCCTAACATTAGGTACCACAATCCTCTTTCCAAGCCATAAGGTACCCTGTTCGTCCTCATCAAACCGGAATTCTTTTCCTTCTTGGGTCCTTTCCTTGATTTCCTGTATTTCCTTGTCCTTTGTCTGTCCTTCCCGTATTTCCTGCTCTAATGTCGGGTTGACTTCCATCGTTCCCATCTCATTTATGAATCCAAGGTTCAACCGTTCAAACTCCTTACATAACTCGGATGGCAGCTCTCGAACTGTGAGTTGATGACTTACTCCTTTTCGGCTCAAGGCATCGGCCACTACGTTGGCCTTCCCTGGGTGATAGTTGATTCCCACGTCATAATCCTTGATGAGCTCCAACCATCGGCGTTGCCTCAGATTCAGATCCGTTTGCGTAAATATGTACTTGAGACTCTTGTGATCTGTATAAATCTCACATCGGTGACCAAAAACATAGTGTCTCCATATCTTCAAGGCGTGTACCACGGCTGCGAGTTCAAGGTCGTGCGTAGGATAATTCAACTCATGTTTCTTTAGTTGCCTCGATGCATAAGCTACCACTTGGCCTTCTTGCATGAGCACACATCCTAATCCTTGTCTTGATGCATCACAATATATATCAAAACTCTTGCTCACGTCCGGTAATACTAACACCGGTGCGGTTGTCAACCTTTTCTTTAACTCCTCAAAGCTATACTGACAAGCTTGAGTCCATCGGAATGCCTTTCCCTTCATGAGTAATTCGGTCATAGGCTTGGCTATTTTGGAGAAATCCTTTATGAATCGGCGGTAATATCCAGCCATTCCAAGGAAACTCCGAATTTCCTTAACATTCTGTGGCGGTTCCCACTTGAGCACATCTCTCACTTTCCCTGGGTCAACTGATACTCCTCCTCCAGAGATAATATGGCCTAAGAAAGAAACTTCCCGTAACCAAAATTGACGTTTACTGAACTTGGCATACAATTGATGCTCCCTCAATTTCTGCAGCGTAAGCCTCAAGTGTTCCTCATGTTCCTTCTCATCCTTCGAGTAGATCATAATATCATCGATGAACACTACAACGAACTTATCCAGATATTCCATGAAGACCTTATTCATGAGATACATAAAGTATGCAGGCGCGTTTGTCAATCCAAATGACATGACGGTGTACTCATAAGATCCATATCGTGTCCGAAACGCTGTCTTGGGTATATCCGATGGTCTAATCTTCATTTGGAAGTATCCTGACCGCAAGTCAATCTTGGAGAAGATACAGGCACCCTTCATTTGGTCGAACAAATCCTCTATACGGGGCAGTGAGTACTTGTTCTTAATTGTCACTTCATTGAGAGACCTATAGTCCACACACATCCTCTGGGTTCCATCCTTCTTATCTACGAAGAGCACTGGGGCTCCCCACGGGGACGAACTTGGGCGTATAAAACCCTTCTCTAGCTGCTCTTGAATTTGCTTCTTGAGCTCTGCTAATTCCTTAGGAGGCATCCTATATGGCCTCTTAGCTATAGGTGCAGTTCCGGGTATCAACTCAATGGCGAATTCTATGTCACGATCAGGTGGCATACCTGGCAACTCATCTGGAAACACGTCCGGGTACTCGCGAACGATCGGAATGCTTTCCAATGTCACTTCTTCCATGTGATTCAGCATCGCTTCCCTCTTGCAGGTTGGGCTGCTTCAACTTCAATGCGGGTACCATGTTCACTTGTCAACTGCACAATCCTCTCGGCGCATTGAATGACTCCATTATACTTGCTCAACCAGTCCATTCGAAGTATTATGTCTATTCCTTGGGAGTCCAAGACTATGAGGTTTGCGAGAAAGTCTACCCCCCTTATTTTAATGCTTACTTTCGGACATACTATATTTGTCCTCATCTCTCCGCCAGGAGAACTTACTAGCATAGTTTGCTTCATATGAGATATAGGCAAATTTTACTTGGCAACATACTTTGACGAGATAAATGAATGAGATGCTCCTGAATCAAATAAAACAGCCGCGGGGTTGGAGTTGGCGAGAAATATACCAATCACGACGTCATCAGCTTGCTGGGCTTCCTCAGTAGAGACATGATTCACATTGCCACGAGCAAAATTCTGCTGT
This sequence comes from Tuctoria greenei, assembly GCA_036927565.1. Lineage (NCBI taxonomy): Eukaryota > Viridiplantae > Streptophyta > Magnoliopsida > Poales > Poaceae > Tuctoria > Tuctoria greenei. The sequence goes on along the minus strand of JAYESD010000006.1, from coordinate 149,915,103 downwards.
CCACGGTTGTATTGTGGTGCTCCTCCATTTGGTCGCGGGTGATTTGGCCTTGGTGCATTGTTCATAGGTCCATTGTTTCTCTTGGGGCATTGACTTGCAAAGTGTCCGGGTTCTCCACACGCATAGCATGTCTTACCACCCGTAGCATTAGGGAAGTTTGGGCGCAACTGGTTTTGAGCATTTGCCGCCATGTTAGGACGCGGCGCAGGTGGCACAGGATTGCGAGGCGCTTGCATGGCAGGGCGTTGCTGCGGTGGCTGATTTGGGCGGGGCGGATAAGCAGTGCGGTATGCAGGAGCAGAGGGGTTGTATTGTGGTGCAGTGGGTGGTGCATAGCGGGGGCGAACATTGCTTCCTTGTTGCGGTCCATGATGTGACATCTTCCTCTTGTTGTCCTGCTCCATCTCACGAATCTTGTTCTCAACCACAATAGCCTTGTCAACCAGCTTTTGGAAGTTTGGATAATCAGTATTGAGCAACTGGACTTGAATTTCATTGTTGAGACCCCTCATAAATAGATACTGCTTCCTACTATCAGTTTTGATGTCTTCTGGAGCATATCTTGATAATTGAGTGAATTTGTTGAGATACTCACTCACACTCATCCTTCCTTGCCTGAGGTTTTCAAAATCTTGTCTTCTCAGTATCATAACTCCTTCAGGTACATAGTGGGAACGGAAACTCTGCTTAAACTCAACCCAAGTGATTGTCTCCTGATTATCATGAGCGTTGCAAAGAGCTTCCCACCAGTCAGCGGCTGCTCCAACTAGTTGATGTGATGCAAAGAGAACCTTCTCCCTGTCAGTGCACTGGACAATAGCAAGTTTCTTCTCAACGGACTTCAGCCAATCATCAGCTTCCATTGGGTCTGTGGCTTGTGCAAAGGTAGGCGGTCTGGTCCTCATGAACTCTCCCAAACGGTTGTGATGTGGCGGGGGTGGCGGTGGAGGCAGGTGGGGCTGATTGTTGTTGCCAGCTTGCAGCTGTCCCATGGTCTGTATCATGGTCTGCATGAGCTGGTTCTGCATAGCTAACAGTTGTTCAATATTGATGGCTCCATGAGCATGTCCCTGGTTGTTCTAAGGTACTTCATTGCGCTCCTCCTCATCGTTGGCATCCCTCTGGTTACGAGTTCTCACCATCTGTTGGCGAAAGAAAGTGGGGACAGAAGGATTTAGAATTTGGAAAGAAACGTCCCAACTATATGCACCAAGGTATGTGACACTAAATAATCCTTTATTAATATAGACCTATATTATGAGGATGTGGACAATTGCCGAAGCATTCCACAACTCTCTACTAAGCACACAAGCACTCAAACAAGCACCAAACAGAATTTACAAAGATCCTAAAAGAAAATAACACAACTCAAGGTCACACGAGTATATCTACATCGCTCTTATTTAACTAATGGGGGTGTGCCTATCCTTGAGTCGTGGCATAGGTCGAGGACTACTCGTCGTCGAGCTGGAACTCATCCGGGTCCTCGTCGTCGTCGTCGTCGTCGTCGGGGTCCTCGGGGTCCTGCGGGTCCTGGGGTGGTGAGGCAGCAGGCGGCGGTGGTGCGGTAGACGCCACACTGGAAGGCTCCTCGTCAGAGGACTCCTCAGAGGATGACTCACGCTGACCGTTGCGACGGTCTGGAGAGTCTGGGGTCCACATCGGGGTGTCGGACGCGTAGTCGTTCGGGTCCTCGTCGGTGATCCGACGATACCTCCTGATTATCGCCTCGTGGCGCTGGGCGAGGTCACGTCCATCCTGGATCTCCTGCTGCGCCCTCTGAAGTCGGGCACTCAGCTGGGTCACGTCGTCAACAGTCTGCGAGACTGCGGGAGGTCCAGGGGTCCCTCCACGTGCCTGGAGACGAAGCGCGCAGTGCCACTGGGACGCTGCGGGACGAAGGCGTGCACCGTGTCCTCCAGACGGAAACGACGGGCGTGGCTCCAAAAGGGGCTGCTTCCCAGCTAGCATCCTGCTCCGCAGATCGGCGGGAGCTCCTCCAAGCGGGGCTGCTATGGGTCTTCACCAACTCGTCACCGTAGTAAATATAGATCTTGCAGCTCCACTCCTTCCTGCCGGGGCGCTGCACTCCAGTGGTGTGGTAGGAGAGCGAGAGGCTATGGTGACGGTAGCCAGCCTCACGGAGTAGGGCACGGAGACGGTGTCGCAGTTGTCCTGCGGCTCAGCCGTCAGAACGAATCACCACGGGGTGACGGGGGTCGACGGCCGGAGAGCGACTAGCCAACCTACGCGGGGGCACAAGTCCACCGGTCGACTTACGAGGGGTTGTCTTGGTGCGGGCCATCTACAGAAAACAAGAATACATTAGAGGGAGAAAAAATAACAAAAATAAATCTGAAAATTTCAGCAGCTAAAACGGCGGAAAAAGATCGGTGCAGCGGTTCCAAAAGAACGAAAAATAAAGAGAAAAAATACAGCAACCAACACAATAATTTTACCCACACATAACAGCGGCAAAACACACTTTTTTCGCGAAAATTTATACAGCAAAACAGCAACACTTATTATTGCTCACTTCTGAAAATTTTTATCAAAACGCAGCAGCGATCAGTACTTTTCGCGGCTGAAAATAAAGGAACAAAACAGCAGCAAAAATTTTGAAAATAGCAGATTAGAAAAGTGTTCCTAAGTGTTCTATAGTGTCCATTCTACCTAGGCTTGCGTCCTACGGTCAACGCGGCTCTGATACCAATTTGTGACACCCGGTTCCGAATATGAACCAAGCGTAACGCATATGTGTGCCCAGGATGTTCAACACACATACACGAGTGATTCACAAATGATAAACATAATTTAACCACGTCTTAACTAATAAATAAGTACTTATTTACAATAATCCAGTGGTTCACGAATGATAAAAACTCTAAATAATTGCAGCGGAAAATAAACTAAACAGCACGACTCCAATCCACAGGCAATTGACGGCAGTACGCAACCTAGTACTCCACGTGATCCTCAGGGTACTCCCAATTGTCTCCAGTAGCTGTTGGGGGGGGGATTGCAAGAGTGAGTACATGTCGTACTCAGCAAGTGTGGAAAGTATGACATGTGGCTTATTCAAACGACGAATGTAATAATGGCAAAGTGCTGAAAAGTACAGTAAAACATTTGGAAAGCATTATACTATGTCTATGTGAAACAATCCCATCATAACCATCATATTAACATAATATAAACCATATCCAATTATTGCCAACATTACCATTATCCATGTCCAATTACCATAACTCAAATTCATATCCATGACCATAATCCATAAACCATAACCATTACCAGACCATAACCATCCCAAATCCCAATTTCCAACTCTAATCATGTAGGTCATCCAGGCGCTCATAACCGGGAGCACGTCTATCATGATAGTTTTAAACACTCTGCAGAGGTTGTACCACTTTACCCACATGTTTGTGATTTTATCACCTTTCGATGACTAAGAAACCTCCATTGTGCCATCTCACACTTCCGTAGGTGTGTGACCAAGAGATCACAAAATAGCCTTTCAAAAGGGACTACTAGTATGTACGGGCCCACTAAGGTTTCACCGGCAGGCTTGAACCTCTATTCTCCCACCCACGGACCCCCTCGTGTGCCATGCGGATCCCAGGGCAGTCCTCCTCGACTCCCATTCCCCGCGCCATCCAATGGTCCATACCATACTAGCAGCGCTCCTAATTATTCAGCTATGCCGCACCCATACTTGGCCTTGTCGTGGCACTGTTGACCTGGCATATTCTCGCATGAACCGGTCCTTAGATCTAAGGCAAGCAAACCACCATAACGTCCAACCCATTCACAAAACCATGCTTGCTTAGATCACCCATCGTATTGACCAGTTCACATTAACCATAATATCATTGATGCATAATTAATTGTGTAGTGTTGTTTGCCATCCCAATTAATTAAGCGAATCAAAAAGGTAAAAACCCTTCCCGACTCTCTACCATAAATTCCAGATGACAAGGGTGGTCAAACAAAACTAGTAAACTTCCTACCATAGGATTCCCATCAATTTGACACAAGCATGTAAGTTCGCAAACAAAACATTTAATTTAAAATAGGATCAATATGCTTCAAGGACACTTGCCTTGCTCCGGCGGATGGGGTTGCTCAAGCGCTTCGAAGTCTTGGTTTTGAAAATCCTCGTATGCAGCCTCTTGAGCACGTTCCTCTACGCGCGATCATACATACAAGAAAACATATACAATTCAACATAATGCACACAAAATAATCAACATGCAATGACATGCACGCATGCACAGTTTAATAATTAATTTACTACGGTCGTTTATTAATTAGATGCGACTAGTTCATACGTGTTCATATGAGTTTACGGGGGTTTTAGGGCGGATTAATGCTGCTGAAAACAAAATCATGGTGCAACTAAATTCAATTTACGCCTATTAGATTCAATATGATCGCAAAAATTCGCATCGGGAACATGTCCTACCTGACGGCTTGACGGTCGCGGAACAATGTGATGCGTAGACGAAGTGGATGCGTTCTCCGGCGGCACGACGACGGCGGCGCGATGTCGGCGACGATCTCCGGCGAACGGTGGTGCCCTCCTCTTTTTCTCCCTCTTCTTCCCCTTCTTTTTCTCCTTTTTTTCTTCCCTGGGCGCAGCTCTCTGGACCTTGGTTCCGGCGGCTTTTCTTCCCTGCTGGCGGCTGTTGGATCGTGGGAAAAAAGGTCTAGGGCTTCAGTCCTTTTTATAGGGGCGTGGCTAGGGTACGGCATCGGTAGAATCGGAGGCGGTTACGGCGGCAGGCACGTACGCGGGAGGGAGTCGGGGCGGGGCGTTACCGCGCGGGAGGTGGGACTCGGCGCGTTTCAGCGGGGTGGGACCCGGCCGCGGGGCTGGAGCGCTGGGAGGCGCGCGTATCGGGAGCGGGGCAGCGCGCGATACGGCGGGCGGGAGCGGGAGCCGAGGCGGGATTCGGTCGGGGCGGGCGCGTGCGCGTCGCGTCGGGGGTGGGGTCCGGCTGCGGCGCGTGGCGGCGGGGAGCCAGGCGGCTGCGGGACCCAGCGCGGGCGGGAGCGCGCGGACGGCCGGGGCGGGGTGGGACGCTGGCTGGGCCGGTCGGGCGGCCTAGCCGGCGGTTCTCCCCCTTTTTTCTTGTCTTTTTTTTCTTTTTTTTTTATATGTACATATACTTTCTTCTTTTTTATATATTTTTTATTCTTTTTATATTATTATTATTATAATATATTTTATTATTTATATTTTATTTATCTTATTCATTTTATTTATTTATTGTTTATATATATATATATTTGTTATTATATATAATTTATTTATATATATTTCTTTTTACACATTATTATTATTATTTTTATATTTATTCCCTATTACAATTTTTAGGCTATAATTATTATTTTCTATTTCTTCTTTTGCTACATACATTTGTATATATATGTTTTATTCTTTTCCTTTTATTCTACTAGTGTTTAATGCATGACCATGTATGCAATGCAGGATGCGAAAATTTAGGGTGTTACATAACCGGTTGGGAGAGTTTATGAGGACTAGGCCGCCAACCTTTGCTCAAGCCGCTGACCCTATGGATGCTGATGATTGGCTCAAGTCCGTGGAGAAGAAACTTGCTATTGTCCAATGCAGCGACTGGGAGAAGGTTCTATTTGCATCTCATCGACTAGTTGGAGCAGCTGCGGATTGGTGGGATTCATATTGCAATGCTCATGAGAATTAGGAGAGAATTACTTGGGTCGAATTCAAGGAGAGTTTTCGTTCTCATTATGTGCCGGAGGGTGTTATGATCTTGAAGCGGCAAGAATTTGAGAACTTAAGGCAAGGAAAATCAAGCGTGAGTGAATATCTCAACAAATTCACTCAACTCTCAATGTATGCGCCTGAGGATGTGAGCCGGGACAGCCGGAAACAATACTTGTTCATGAGGGGCTTGAATAATGAGATTCAAGTGCAATTGCTCAATTGTGACTATGCAAATTTTCAGAAGCTTGTGGACAAAGCAATCGTTGTTGAGAACAAGATCCTTGAGATGGAACAAGACAACAAGAGGAAGGCGCCATATCAAGGACAACAACAAGGAAGTAATGTGCGCCCTCGCTTCGCGCCTCCTAATGCGCCATATTATAGCTCCTCTACTCCTATACAACGCTCTGGATTTGCACCGCGCCCAGCTCAGTTTGTGCAGCAACGCCCTGTTATGCAAGCACCTAGGCCTCCAATGCCTTATGCACCTCGTGCCAACTATCCTGGTGCCAATGCTCAAAACCAAGCTCGTCCCAATAATTCTGGTGGAGTTAAGAAGTGCTATACTTGTGGAGAAGCTGGACACTTTGCGCATCAATGTCCTAAGTCAGGACTTGGTCAAGGAAGCAATGCGCCGAGGCAAAACCCAAGACCCAATGGAGGACAACCGCAAGGGAACCGGGGACAGCAGAATTTTGCTCGTGGCAACGTGAACCATGTCTCTACAGAGGATGCTCAACAAGCGAATGACATGGTCATTGGTATGTTTCTCGCCAACTCCAACCCCGCGACTATGTTACTTGATTCTGGAGCATCGCATTCATTCATTGCATCGAAGTATGTTGCCAAGTATAGTTTGCTTATCTCTCATATGAAGTTTACTCTATTGGTTAAGTCTCCTGGAGGAGAGGTGAGGACAAATATAGTATGTCCAAAACTAAGCCTTAGAATAAGGGGGTAGACTTCTCCGCCAACCTCATTGTTTTGGACTCTCAAGGATTGGACATTATACTTGGTATGGACTGGTTGAGGAAGCACAATGGAGTTATTGAGTGTGCCACGAAGACGGTGAAGTTAACTAATGAGGAAGGGATCACCGTATAATTTGAAGCATCTCAAACCGAGCCGAAGCAATTGGAGTTGAATCATATGGACGGTGCCGCAATTGAGGAGATTCCAGTGGTGTGTGAATTTTGGATGTTTTATGGACGAGTTGCCAGGTATGCCACCTGATCGAGACATTGAGTTTGTTATTGATTTAATACCTGGAACTGCACCTATAGCTAAGAGGCCGTATAGGATGCCTCCTATGGAATTAGCGGAGCTCAAGAAGCAAATTCAAGAGCAACTAGAGAAAGGTTTTATTCGCCCTAGTTCTTCACCTTGGGGAGCGCCCGTTCTATTTGTGGACAAGAAGGATGGATCCCAAAGGATGTGCGTAGATTACCGAGCTCTCAATGAGGTAACAATAAAAAACAAGTACACCTTGCCACACATAGAAGACTTTTTTGATCAGATGAAGGGTGCTTGTGTCTTCTCTAAGATTGATTTGAGATCGGGATACTTTCAAATGAAGATTAGACCGTCGGACATACCCAAGACAACTTTTAGGACGCTGTATGGATCTTATGAGTACACCGTGATGTCCTTTGGTTTGACCAATGCACCTGCGTACTTTATGTACCTCATGAATAAGGTCTTCATGGAGTACTTGGATAGGTTTGTTGTGGTGTTTATTGATGACATTATGATCTACTCGAAGGATGAGAAGGAACATGAGGAACACTTGAGGCTTACATTGTAGAAATTGAGGGAGCATCAATTGTATGCCAAGTTCAACAAGTGTCAGTTTTGGTTGAGAGAGGTGTCATTTTTGGGTCATATCATCTTAGGAGGAGGAATATCGATTGACCCCGGAAAAGTGAGAGACGTGTTGAAGTGGGAACCGCCACAAAATGTAAAGGAAATAAGGAGTTTTCTTGGAATGGCTGGATATTACGGTCGATTCATCAAGGACTTTTCCAAGATAGCCAAGCCAATGACGGAATTTCTAATGAAGGGAAAGGCGTTTCAATGGACTCAAGCTTGTCAAAACAGTTTTGAGGAGTTGAAGAAGAGGTTAACAACAGCCCTCGTTTTGGTACTGCCAGATGTAAGCAAGAGTTTTGATATTTATTGCGACGCATCGAGACAAGGACTTGGATGTGTATTGATGCAAGAAGGTCAAGTGGTTGCCTATGCATCGAGACAATTGAAGAAACATGAGCAGAATTATCCAACACATGATTTAGAACTCGCAGCTGTGGTACATGCGTTGAAGATTTGGAGACACTATATCCTTGGACATAGGTGTGAAATTTATATGGATCACAAGAGTCTTAAGTATATTTTCACACATATGGATCTGAATTTGAGGCAATGGAGATGGTTGGAGCTCATGAAAGATTATGATTTGGGGATCAACTATCATCCGGGAAAAGCCAATGTAGTGGCCGATGCTTTGAGTAGAAATGGAGTAAGTAATCAGCTCACAGTTCGAGAGTTACCATCCGACTTATGTATGGAGTTTGAACGGTTGAACCTTGGATTTGTAAATGAGATGGAGATGATGGAGTTAAACCCAACCTTGGAGCAAGAAATTCGAGAGGCACATATCAAGGATGAGGAAATTCAGGAAATCAAGGAAAGGACCCAAGAGGGGAGAGAATTCAGATTTGATGAGGATGAACATGGTACCTTATGGCTTGGAAAAAGGATTGTCATGCCTAATGTGAAGCATATTCAGGAGACGATATTAAAAGAGGCACATGACTCACCTTACTCAATTCATCCTGGTTGTACAAAGATGTACACAGACTTGAAGACGTGCTATTGGTGGGATAGCATGAAGAAGGACATAGCTGAATACATAGCATTGGGTGATGTGTGCCAACGAGTCAAGGCGGAACATCAAAGGCCAGCTAGACTATTACAACCATTAAAGATTCCAGAATGGAAGTGGGAAGAAATTGGTATGGACTTCATAGTTGGTTTACCGCATACTCAGTCCGGTTACGACTCAATTTGGGTAATGGTGGATCGGTTAACTAAGTCAGCCCACTTTATTCCCGTCAAGACCACCTGTAATGGAGAGAAATTGGTGGAACTGTACTTGGGAAGAATAGTATGTTTGCATGGAGTTTCGAAAAAGATAGTCTCGAATAGAGGTTCTCAATTTACCTCCAGGTTTTGGCAAAAGTTACATGAAGCATTAGGAACAAGGTTGAATTTTAGTTCAGCATACCACCCTCAAACGGATGGACAAACCGAGAGGACCAATCAAATTTTAGAGGACATGTTAAGAGATTGTGCTTTGAAGCATGGGAAAGGTTGGGACAAGAGCTTGCCATATGCAGAATTTTCATACAACAATAGTTACTAATCAAGTTTGAAGATGTCACCATATGAAGCGCTTTATGGAAGGAAGTGTAGGACACCTTTATTCTGTAATGAGACAGGAGAAACTCAAGTATTTGGTCTGGATGTGTTGCAAGAAGCTGAAAAGCAAGTCCAAACAATTCGTGAAGACTTGAGGGCTTCCAATCAAGACAAAAGGGCTATGCAGACAATAGGAGAAGGAAATTAACCTTTGAAGTGGGAGATTTTGTTTACCTCAAGGTGTCACCGATGAGAGGTCATAAGAGGTTTAACATAAGAGGCAAGCTAGCACCTCGCTACATTGGACCATTCAAGGTTTTGGACAAAAGAGGAGAAGTAGCGTATAAGTTGGAGATGCCAACTCATCTTTCAGACGTACATGATGTATTTCATGTTTCCCAACTCAAGAAATGCTTGAGAGTACCGGAAGAACAAGTGCCAATAGAAGGATTGGAATTAGAGGCAGATTTGACTTATGCCGAGCAATCGGTCAAAATTTTAGAAACCAAGGAGAGAGTCACACGGAACAAGGCTATTCGATAGTGTAAAGTTCCATAGAAGCTCCACACAGAAAAAGAAGCGACGTGGGAATTGGAGGATGATATCAAGAAGGAATTTCCCTATCTCTTCTCTTCCGCGTCGAATCTCGAGGGCGAGATTCATTTTAAGGGGGGTAGGTTTGTAACACCCTCATTTTTATGCATCATGCCCTACATACATTCATATACATGTTTAACATTAACCCACATAAAGAGGAATGAGTTTAAAATTGATTTGGAACATTTAAAATTGATTTGGAACAAAACCACACTTAAAATGCTGAAAAGTGCGGACTAGTACGATTTTAGTGAGGACTAGATCGATTTCTCTCTGACTAAAAACGGACTTGTCCTTTTTTGCTACGGACTAGTCCGATTTTGCATCTGGAAACTTTCGGACTTGTACTATTTTGTGCAGACTAGTCCGATATTCCAAGAATCCTTGAAAATTTGCTAAGTCCCTGGACTTGTATGGACTAGTCCGGTGTTCAAGCGGACTTGTCCGATATCCTCTCTGACTAAAGTCGAACTTGTCCGATTTTAGGCCAGACTTGTTCGATTTTCTCTATGGACATTTTTGGACTAGTCCGATCCTTTTCAGACTTGTCCGATATTTCGCGACTCCGAGTTGATCTTTTGTTTTACGACTTGTTTCTTGGGGTTCACATTAAGTGGGCCTAGGGACGTCGTGCCTAACTCTTTTAGAGCCCATGTGGGACTCTAAACCGGCCTCTACTCCTCTCAAACTCGAAATCCATCTAACCCTAGCCTCCACCTCTATATAAACAACCCCACCCCTTGGCTTGACATCTATTTGCCACTTTTCCACCCCACCCAAACCCTAGTTCGTGGAGAGACACCACCAAGGAGGGAGGAGGAGATCCCAAGCAAGAAGAAGAAGAGGAGGAAACGAAAGAGGATCAAGATCTCCACCAAGCATTCATTCTTCATCACCAATTCATCTCCAAGTTCATCATCAACCCTAGATCATCAAGATCCAAGTGTTACCTCCAAGTTTCTTGATTCATTGGAGTTCTAAACACCTGGTATACCTTCTATTCTCTTTTCCTTATGAGAATTCAACCCCTAATCTCCAAATTTATGTCGATCTAGAAAACCCTAGTTCGCTAGTTCTGCGAAGTGCGGACTAGTCCGGCCTTCTGCAAACTAGTCCGATTTTGCTGACTAAATTGTGTTGAATTGATTCTAAAAGTAGATCTAATCAAATCCAAACCTGTATAAACTTTTTAAAATCTATTAGAACTAGTTAGTGATCATTAAAAGCAATCTATTAACAAGTTCTACCTTGCATTTGCATTAATCATGCATGCCATGTCATATTGAGTAATATTTGCGCACTCTTTGATTGTGTTTCTTGTCTTGTATATTTATTGTGTTGATTAGATGAATTTGCACTAGAGAGTGCCGCGGAGGATCTACAACACCAAGAGTTAGAAGGCTTTGACCCGAATCAACCGCAAGAGCAAGGCAAGTGTCCTTGAAGCATATTGATCCTGTTTTGAAATAAATCTTTTCTTTGAAAATTGCATGCTTGTGTCAATTTTATGGGAAATCCTATGGTAGGAAGTTTACTAGCTTTGTTTAACCACCCTTGTCACCTGGAATATATGGTAGAGAGTCGGGAAGGGCTTTTTACCTTTTTGCTTTGCTTAATCAACTGGGATGGGAAAACAACTATACCACTCAACTTAATTATGTATTTATGAGATTATGGGTTAACATGAACTGGTTAATATGATATGGTAATGGGTGATCTAAGCAAGCCTGGTACGTGGATGGGTTGGATGTTATGGTGGTTTTGCTTGCTTTAGATCTGAGGACCAGTTCGTGGAGCGACCATCCAGGATTTATAGTGCCACCACAAGGCCAAGTATGGGTGCGGCGTAGCTGATTAATTAGGGCTTTGCCAGTTCTATTTGGACCATTAAGGATGCTCGGGGAAGGGGTAGTCGGATTGGGCTTAATGATGATTGGTGGGACTACCCTGGGATCCGAATGGCTCAAGAGGGGGCCCTTGGTTGAAGATGTGCTCTGTGGGAGACATCGCCACCGGTGAAACCTCAGTGGGGTCTAAATAGGCTAGTAATCCCTTTGTAAAGGCTATTTTGTGATCTCTTGGCCACACACCTACGAAAGTGTGAGACGACATAATTGAGATTCTATAGTCATCGAAAGGTGATGAAATCACAAACACGTGGGTAAAGCAATACAACCTCTGCAGAGTGTGTCTAAACATATCATGATAGTCGTGCTCCCAGTTATGAGCAACCTGGACCCTCACATGATTAGAGAAAACTTGGTATTGGAATGGTTTTTGGGATGGTTATGGTTGGTATTATGGTTATGGATGGTTATGGATTAATTTCTGGTATTGAATATGATTATCGGAAAATGGTGAAATATGGAATTATTGATGATGGTAATGAATTCAGACTGGTATCATTATATTACTTATGATTATGATGGGTTTATTTCATATACATGTAATATATTGCTTTTTCAAGTATTTTAATGTACTTTTCAGCACTCAACCATTATTATATTCGTCATTTGAATCAGCCACATGTCATACTTTCCACACTTGTTGAGTACGACATGTACTCACTCTTGCAATCCCCCCCAACAGTTGCAGGTCAGGATTGAGAGTTTAATGGTGATAATGCGGAGTTCTAGGCTGTGTCTACCGTCAGCTTTGCCTGTGGTGTTGTTTTGGAGCAGAGCTATACCCTGTCGCTTATGCTGCCTAGCTGTTTAGTTTGCTTATTTAGTTTATTTCCGCTGCATTAGTTGAACTTGTCATTAATATTCATTAGAGTTTGTATTCAAGGATATTATGAATTGTGTAATAAAATTTGGTTAATTAATCTTGTTATGTGGTAATTTTCTGTATACTCTTTTGTGAATGCACTCGTGTATGTGTGTTGAACGTCCTGGGCACACATATGCGTTTACTTGGTTCATTTTCAGAACCGGAATTCACAGGACTAGTCCGCACTGGAAAGGACTAGTCCGATTCTAGTTAGAGAGATATCGAACTAGTCCGTGCTGATATCGGACTTGTCCGATCTTGTGCAAAAAGATATCAGACTAGTCCGGTGTGAGTGGACTAGTCCGATCCTGTATAAACTTTTGCAATGTGTGTGATTATTTGTGCTTGAGCTCTTGGGGCGTGTTTCCTTAAAACACTCCATACACAATGATCTACAACACTTGTTCTTTGAGCTCTTTTCCACATTGCTCCTCATTCTTCCTTCTTTTTGACTCTTTGCTCATTTTGTCATTAAAATCTGTGCTCATCTCAACAAAGTAGTTAGGATCTCATTTGCTTGTCATAAATCATCCAAAACCCACAAGGGATTCTGAATGTGGCCTAGAGGGGGGGTGAATAGGCCTTTTTGAAAATTGTCGGATCCTGCAACACTTAATCGGATCCTGCAACACTTAACAACCAGTTCAAAACCAGAGATATCGGACTAGTCCGGTAAAGTGCGGACTAGTCCGGTCTATACGGACTAGATTCATTAAGATTAATCGGTTAACTTTATTCTTTAATATATGCAGCGGAAATATACGATTAAACAAAGTGTTACTAGGTTATGAACCAGCTTATATCATAATTCAATCTTATACTTGATAGTTCAACGTAAAGTAATCAAGATCAATTGTAACCCTAGATTGATATAATGTAAAGAACAATGAACACAAAAGAAGAACACAAGAGATTTATCCCGTGGTTCGGTTCCCACAGAGGCAACCTACATCCACATTGAGGAGTCCACAAAAGGACCGGGTCTTCTCCAACCCTACCCTCGTCAGATCACCACGAAGGCCAATCCTCTTCCACTTATCTCAAAGGGGTGAATAACCGAATTCAAGGGGCCTTCTCACACGTTGAGTTCTCCCTTGGATTACAACAGGAAATACCACCAAGAGCACACTCAAAAGATTACAATTAAATCGCAAGAGTGTGTTAGAGAATCAAACCAAGAGCTCAATGTGGTGTTGAACGTGTCTCTCCAATGAACTAGAGTGAATCCTCAAAGGATTGATCTTTGTTGCACTTAATTTCGTGGAGAGATGTGGTTTTTAAGGCTCTTGGGAGGTGTGACGGCGCTAGGGTTCGAGAGAGTATGAAATATGGTCGTGCAACTCTATTTGTATGGGTTTCTAAAAGTGACCATTAGGGTTCAGAAAGATTGTACTAGTCCGTGGTGGTCACCGGACTAGTCCGGTGTGCTGTGTATAGCAAACCCTAAGTGTCCCGAAATATCGGACTAGTCCGGCTAGGAACGGACTTGTCCGATTTCGCTACTGGAAATCTTCGGGCTAGTCTGATAGTCATCGGACTTGTCCGGACATGTGAAACCCTAAGTGTATTGGATGACAAGTCCACACTTGGAGGACTTGTCCGATTTAGTTCAGAGGGTTTTTCGGACTAGTCCGTGCAAGTATCAGACTTGTCTGATATGGACTAGAGAGAATATCGGACTAGTCCGGTTGTGATCGGACTTGTCCATTTTTTTGTGACTTGTGAAGTGTTTTGAGGACTAGTACGCACTGGGGAGGACTAGTCCGATTCTAGTCAGAGAGATATCGGACTTGTCCGATTTTGTGCAGAGAGGATATCGAACTAGTCCGGTGTTAGTCGGACTAGTCCGGTCCTGTGTTACTTTGTGCAATGTGTGTGTTTAATTGTGATTGAGCTCTTGGGATGTGTTTTTTAACACACTCCATACACAGTGATCTACTATTCTTCTTCCTTGAGCTTATTTCCACTTTGCTCCTCATTCTTCCTTCTTTTTGGCACTTTGCTCATTTTTCTATTAAAAACCTGCACTCATCTCAACAAAGAGGTTAGGATCCCAATTGCTTGTCATAAATCATCCAAAACCCACAAGGGAGTCCTAGATGCACTTTCAATCTCCCCCTTTTTGGTGATTGATGACAACTAATTGAGATTTCACAAAATATGATAAAAATTGAGATCTTCATAAAGTATGCACATATGAGTCCAAAATACATCAAGTAGTGAAAGCATAGTCCATATGTGCATTCTTTATGGTGGGATGCATAACTAAGTGCACTTAAACATTGAGAATGACATAATTGACATTAATCACCCAATAGCAAGCATATATGTCATTCTAGAGCAAAAGCACAGTTTTCATAAATACTACTCAAAGGATCAAATCATTGCATCACAGAACCATAATTAACTTAAGATCATTGTTAAAACTTTACAAGCCACAAAAGAGTTAAAAGAAATATAGCATAGGGCTCTCTCCTTGCAAACTACAGCTAAGACTAAGACTCCCCCTCAATCTCTCCCCCTTTGGCATCAAGACACCAAAAAGAAGGAGAGGAGGGTCCTATGGTCTTCACTCTTCGCTGTCGGTCCTCTCATCGTCTTCTTCATCATCTTCATCTTCAGCTTGATGATGACGAGGAGGAGGAGGAGGTGCAGAGCTACTCGAGCCCCCAACGCCAAAGTAGGCAAGCTCGGAGGGGGTCAAGGGCCCGAGCTCGGTGAAATCAGAATTTGAGTCTTCAGAGATTATTGGAGATCCAATTGGCTCAATCTCCAGTTTCTGGCAAATTTGCTTCACATTTGCCTTGATATACTTCATGTCCTCCTTTCTTTTCTTGTTGAGCTTATGGGCCTTCACTTCGGCCTTTTTGCAGGAGGCAAAGATTGCAGTCAGATACTTGAGAATTCCACTGGCTGAACCTTTTTGAGGGGCTGCACTAGTAGCAGAGGCAGCCCTGGCATCTTCTCTTCTTCTTGCCGGTGCCTCGGGACTGGAGACCGGCGAGGGAGCAGCTTGCACACTTGGCTTTGAGGCATCTGAGGCCTCAAGGGGAGATGCTCCACATCTTTCACAAACTCAATCCCGGTAACTTTCTCAATCACAAACATTAGGTAAGGAGAATATCCGCAAGACCTATTGGGAGTGCAAGATATGTTCACCATGTCATTCCAAATGTATTCCGCCACATCAAACGGGCGGTCCTTGCTTATGACCCTCATCAGAGCCCGGAGGTATCCTTGCACACTCCCAGCATCTCCATCCTTAGGAGCAATCGTCTTACTCAAAACTCTTTTCAACACCACAAAAAATGGCTTCATATTTTTGGTGGAGGGAGGGTTGAACTTTGAGTTTGGCTCATATAGGAACTTCATCCTATCCTTCTCAATGACACCTATGTTGTGAATGATCAGGTAGTCAGATCTTGTGGTGTCAAGGTGAAGCAGGCTAGCGAAATATTCTTGAGTAATATTGTACTTGGATCCATGAGTCATCCAAGTTACACTCTCCTCATCTTCACTAGAGAAGTGACAGGTTGCAAAGAACTGTGCAATCACTTCATCATTCCAGTTATTCCTGAAAGCGAACAGATCCCTCAGGCCATGCCTCTCAATAGCTCTCACTACTTCAGTGAATGGTGAGCAACCCTTCTTCTCAAAATGTGCCCAGTCAATCCACTGACTGCGCACAACCGGTGTCTTCATTGGGAGATACACCGATTTGTAGAAATCAACATGGAAGTTGCACCAGAATCTTCCATCAACAGCTTGCTTCGGTCGGCCATACCAATCGATGCTTTTGAATTTCGCCGCCGAGTCACTGCCCTTCCCGTTGAACTTCTCTTCATTGGGGTCCCGGACCCCTTCCCTTGGAGCATGAAGTTTAAACGGGCCAAACGTACCCGTGGCAATCCCTTTGCCCTTGCCCTTTGCTTGGCGAGGGCCACTTAATGATGCAGCTGCTTTGGAGACTAGCTTCTTTGCCAACACCTTCCTCCGAACCTGAGGAGGGGTTGGAGCTGGCTCGAAGGGTCTTTCTTGGCGCTTCTTGCCAAGACCCGTCGAGGTTTGAGGTGCCACCTCATGGTGCATTTCGGCCTCAAAGTCGGAGACATCATTGCCCGAGCTCGACGTGACCTGAGAATGAGTGGCATGAATGATAATGAATGATAAAAGGCATAGGTGTGAAAGGATAGCAAGGAATTGCATTGAGGAATTGAATAATTAGGTTTTGAGTTCAGAAACATCGGACTTGTCTGGTGCACAGGCACGGACTAGTCCGGGGGGACCGGACTTGTCCGTGCATGGACTGGACTAGTCCGGTGTTCATCCTTAAAGACCTAAGAGAATGGACAAAAGTTGAATCCTAATGCACAACAAGCGTAGCATACACATAATACATCAAGGAGGCATGTATATAGTGAAAATTGCTAGGCTATTTGATCAACAATGAAGAAATTTGGAATTTCTAGGGTTTGAGAAAAATTACTGGAAAAATTGCTTGAAACTTGGAGATGAGGGTGTTGAAGGCCGGACAAGTCCGCTAGCTTCAATCCTCAAGTGGACAAGCTTGATTTCCGCCCAAATGCAAAGCTTTTTGGTGGAGGGAGCAAGAAATCGCCTTGGGTTTGTCTTTTAGGAGAGAGAACGCGTGAGGCAAGAGTGGAGGTGAAGAAATTAGGGTTTAGCGGCGGCTAGGATTATGGACACGAAAAATCGGACAAGTCCGAAGATGACCGGACTAGTCCGAACTTTTCCAGAGGACAATATCGGACTAGTCCGTTGTCTACCGGACTAGTCCGGCCTAACCGACACTCTATGGACTAGTCTGCATGGGCGGACTAGTCCGGGCAACCACGGACTAGTCCGTGGTCACCCGGCAAGAATTGCTTAGCCCATTCATATATATTTGAAGGTACATATTTAGAGAAAAGAGAGGCAAAACACATCAAATAATCTTGATGAATATGATCAGTAAGCATACAACAATCAAGCAATCATCATAATTCATCAAGATTTAGTAATTGACATAGTTTTTTTGGAGAAAATGAGAGATATTATTTTCACAATCCAATCAACATATTTGAAGAATTCATACAGGTATGCAACATTTCAAGCCACACTCCTGGCATCAAGGATATTTAGTTCATTTCGGAGTTCACAAAAACGTTTTTCATCAAGTGGCTTGGTGAATATGTCGGCCAATTGCTTTTGAGTGTTGACATGTGAAATGGCTATGTCTCCTTTCATGGCATGATCTCTCAAAAAGTGATGTCTTATGTCTATGTGTTTAGTTCTGGAGTGCTCAACTGAGTTGTGGGCAATTTTGATGGCACTTTCATTGTCACAAAGGAGTGGAATATAATTCATATTGTAACCATAGTCCCTTAGAGTTTGTCGCATCCAAAGGAGTTGTGCACAAAAACTCCCGGCTGCAACATACTCCGCTTCGAGTGTGGATAAGGCAATGGAATTTTGTTTCTTGGAGGACCAAGAAACTAAGTATCTCCCTAGGAATTGGCATGTACCGGAAGTGCTTTTTCTATCTACTTTGCACCCGACATAATCTGCATCGGAGTAACCAATGAGATTGGATTTTGAGCCTTTTGGGTACCAAAGACCAAGGTTGGGTGTATGAACCAAATATCTCAAGATCCTTTTTACGGCTGTCAAGTGACATTCCTTAGGATTCGCTTGAAATCTTGCACACAAACATACACTCAACATAATATCTGGTCTAGATGCACAGAAATAGAGTAGAGATCCAATCATGGAGCGATATACCTTTTGGTCGACGCTGGGTCCATCTTCATTGAGATCCAAGTGGCCATTCATTGCCATGGGGGTTTTTATGGGCTTCGCCTTGTCCATGCCAAACTTCTTAAGTATGTCCTGCGTGTACTTGGTTTGGCTTAGGAACGTCCCTTCCTTCTGTTGCCGCACTTGGAATCCCAAGAAGTACTTTAAATCTCCCATCATTGACATTTCAAACCTGTCTGTCATGATTTTACTAAATTCCCCACAAAAGGATTGGTTAGTTGACTCAAAGATTATATCGTCAACATAAATTTGACAAATAAAAATATCATCATCAAAATTCTTTGTAAATAGTGTATAATCTACTTTGCCAATCTTAAAGCCATTTTCAATTAAGAAATCTCTAAGACACTCATACCAAGCTCTAGGAGCTTTTTGAGGCTGTAGAGAGCCTTTCACAATAAGTACGTGGTCAGGGAACTCTTCGTCTTCAAACCTGGGTGGTTGCTCCATGTACACCTCTTCCTTGATTGTTATCTCCGAAGTAGATGCCCTCGTTTGGGTCCTTATTCTCCTCATATTCCACGAACATTCTTCTTTCCCCGGTCATATGGTTGGTACAGCCACTTTCTAGCACCTATTTAGATCCATTGGAGGAATAGGCCTGCAAAAAAACAAATCATGCTTTGGTTTTAGGTACCCAAGCTTGCTTGGGTCCTTGGAGGTTAGTTACAATACATTTGGGCACCCACACATGAGACTTGGTGTTCCCATGGCGTGGCCCAACATAATGAGCATAAACCTTGCCAAAATTATTTCTCATTAACACATAGGAGGCATCAAAAGTTTTAAACAATAGTTGTTGTTGTTTATGTACAGGACTAGTCTGGGGGGCCGCACTTGTCCGGACACCGACCGGACTAGTCTGGTGTTCATGTGTAGTTACTGTCTTAATCTGTGACTTTCCAATTTGAGAGGGCCTTCCTTTTACAAAGGTAGTCCTCTCCTTGTTATTCTTATGGCTTCTAGCATGTTTCTTTTCACCATAAGAATAACCAATGCCATATTTGACATTTGGAGGTCTTTTGACCAAGTATGCACTACATGCATATTTGACCTTCTCCTTGTCAAATATGCCACTTTGGGCAGGGTGTTTATCCTTTGTAGAGGTTGGCTTATCCTTCAAACTGATGTCACCTTTCTTACATGTGCAAGCATGAGAAAAATCAGTTTTAGTGGGTTGAGAAGGTGAACTTGAAGAGGAGGAAGGTTCACTCAGCTTGAGTGACTCAATCTGCACTTCAAGGATCTTGTTAACCTTGATCAGGTCAGCAAGCTGGTACTTGATTGTGGCATTTGAGTCAGTTAACTCCAGGCAAGTTTCCTTGCTCGAAGCTAACTCAAGCTCGAGTTATTTGCTTCGTTCCTTTTCAAGTTCTAGAAGTTTGTCAAGTTCGACATATTCCTCCTTTTGGGAGATGATCATGTCTCCTTGACGATGTATTAACCTCTCCTCAACAAGTTGATCAAGTAAAAATTTCATTTTAGTAGCTATTTTCCTATCTAGTCCAATGAGCATGTCCTCATTATCACTATTGAGTTCATCATCGCTAGAATAGGAATGCACGGAGGGGGGTTTAATGGTTACCTTGCGTTTACCTTCCTTTGCCATAAGGCAAGTGCCATCTCCCTTCCATGCACCAAGTGTAGGGAAAAGGGTATACTTCTTGAATGTCTTCTCGATGGCTATGCTAGCCATCTCTTCTTCTTCAGACAATGAACACTCATCATTTGAGTCCCACTCTTTCCCAATATGCGCTTGTTTGGCTTGTTTCTTCTTCTTGAAGAATTTCTTGGGTTGAGGCTTGGCTTCTTTGGTCTTCTTCTTGTTCTCCTCATATGGGCAATCAACTATAAAGTGGTAATACTCACCACAATTATAGCATGCCCGCCTCAACTTTAGCTTTGTTCTTTCCTTGTACTTTACTTCGCTTGACTTTGTACCTTGTCTCTTTTTCATTATTCTCTTGAATTTCTTCATGAACAATATCATGTCTTCTTCATCCAATTCACTGCTCTCGTCGTCACTATCTTCCTCTAGTTGTGCTTCTCTAGCTTCTTTGGATAGGGGCTTGAGAGTGGACTTCAAAGCAACCCCTTTCTTCTTTGCCGAGGTGAGGTCGGCAATCTCCTTGACATGTTTTGCTTATTTTTCCATCATCTCGAAGTTGATGATCTTTCCAAGCAGTTCATCCGGAGTCAACCTTTTGTATCCGGGGCTTTCTCTGATCATGGAGCATAGTGTGACGTTGCAAGGCATAAAAGCTCTAAGGATGAGCTTTACCACCTCGTGGTCATTCCAGTTCTTCCGTATGATCTGACCTTGTTGACGAGTGTCTTTAATCAATTGTACATGTCTTGGGGTGACTCGTCTTCTTCAATTGCAAATCTTTCTAACTCGCCTTTAATCATTTCGATTTTTGCTTCACGCACATGTCGGTCACCTTCATGTGCAGTTTGTAGTGTGTCCCATATATCCTTTGCAATTTCGAGTCCATCCACCTTGGTGAACTTGTACCGACTGAGTGAAGAGGTAATTACGGCCGCAGCTTGAGCATTTTGGTGAATCGCTTGCTCTTGGCTAAGGGTGAGCTCTTCGTCGTCGTCCGGGATATCTATCCCTGTGCACACAATATGCCACAAACTTGGATTGAGGGAAATTAGATGCATTTTCATATTTTGCCTCCACATTGAGTAATAACTCCCATCGAAGTTTGGGGCTTTTCCATGTGGGATAGATAAATAATGATTGTTATTGGAATTTAGACGATCATAGTTAAAAGGATATCGGGAGTAGTCGGTGTGACTACTCCCCTTCTTCTTCTCTTCAACTTTTACTTTCCCTTTGGAAAGTGTCTTCTTTCTTAGGAGCGCCTTTAGCTCCAGTGTCTCCTCATCGTCGTCCTCAAAGTCTTGAATAGCTTCGAGGAGCTTCTCCAGCTTGAGGTTCTTTTCATCATCAACCTTCTCTTGGTTGTGGCTCTTGTGGGTGTCCTTCATGTCCAACATGATCTCCTTCGAGCGATTAATCTCTTTCTTGAAGAACCTGCTCTGATACCAATTGAATGTGGCCTAGAGGGGGGGGGGCTGAATAGTCCTTTTTGAAAATTGTCGGATCCTGCAACACTTAACAACCAGTTCAAAACCAGAGATATCGGACTAGTCCGATAATATGCGGACTAGTCCGGTGTATACAGACTAGATTGATTAAGATTAATCGATTAACTTTATTCTTCAATATATGCAGCGGAAATATACAATTAAACAAAGTGTTACTAGTTTATGAACCAGGTAATATCACAATTCAATCTTATACTTGATAGTTCAATGTAAAGTAATCAAGATCAATTGTAACCCTAGATTGATATAATGTAAAGAACAATGAACACAAAAGAAGAACACAAGAGATTTATCCCGTGGTTCGGTTCCCACAGAAGCAACCTACATCCATGTTGAGGAGTCCACAAAAGGACCGGGTCTTCTCTAACCCTACCCTCGTCGGATCGCCACGAAGGCCAATCCTCTTCCACTTATCTCAAAGGGGTGAATAACCGAATTCAAGGGGCCTTCTCACACGTTGAGAGCTCCCTTGGATTACAACACGAAATACCACCAAAAACACACTCAAAAGATTACAACTAAATCGCAGGAGTGTGTTAGAGAATCAAACCAAGAGCTCAATGTGGTGTTGAACGTGTCTCTCCAATGAACTAGAGTGAATCCTCAAAGGATTGATCTTTGTTGCACTTAATTTCGTGGAGAGATGTGGTTTTTGAGGCTCTTGGGAGGTGTGACGGCGCTAGGGTTCGAGAGAGTATGAAATATGTCCATGCAACTCTATTTATATGGGTTTCTAAAAGTGACCGTTAGGGTTCAGGAAGATCGGACTAGTCCGTGGTGTTCACCGGACTAGTCTGGTGTGCTGTGTATAGCAAACCCTAAGTGTCCCGAAATATCGGACTAGTCCGGCTAGGAACAGACTTGTCCGATTTTGCTACTGGAAATCTTTGAACTAGTCCGATAGTCATCGGACTTGTCCAGACATGTGAAACCCTAAGTGTATTGGATGACAAGTCCGCACTTGGAGGACTTGCCCGATTTAGTTCAGAGAGTTTTTCGGACTAGTCCGTGTAAGTATCAGACTTGTCCGATATGGACCAGAGAGAATATCGGACTAGTCCGGTTGTGATCGGACTTGTCCGATTTTGTGTGACTTGTGAAGTGTTTTGAGGACTAGTCCGCACTGGGGAGGACTAGTCCGATTCTAGTCAGAGAGATATCGGACTAGTCCGATGGATATCGGACTTGTC
The DNA here is from genome assembly GCA_036927565.1 of Tuctoria greenei. Classification (NCBI taxonomy): domain Eukaryota; kingdom Viridiplantae; phylum Streptophyta; class Magnoliopsida; order Poales; family Poaceae; genus Tuctoria; species Tuctoria greenei. Next base: position 149,892,438 of record JAYESD010000006.1, on the reverse strand, counting down.
CGATTTTATGCAGAGAGGATATCAGACTAGTCCGGTGTTAGTCGGACTAGTCCAGTCCTGTGTTACTTTGTGCAATGTGTGTGTTTAATTGTGATTGAGCTCTTGGGATGTGTTTTATTAACACACTCCATACACAATGATCTACTATTCTTCTTCCTTGAGCTCATTTCCACTTTGCTCCTCATTCTTCCTTCTTTTTGGTACTTTGCTCATTTTTCTATTAAAAACCTGCACTCATCTCAACAAAGAGGTTAGGATCCCAATTGCTTGTCATAAATCATCCAAAACCCACAAGGGAGTCCTAGATGCACTTTCAGATTCCTAGATGCACTTTCAATAAGGCATGCCCAAAGACCCATTTCCACTTCCTAGAATAGATTAGATAGTTGATTCTACCTCCAGGTGTAAGTTACTGAGTTTCCTAGATGCATATTCTGGATATCATCATATTCAAATGTCTAGGGAAGATGAAGAGCACATTGCCTTCATTACAGTAGATGGGTTATATTGTTACAATGCTATGCCTTTTGGTCCCAAAAAGGCTCCTTCAACTTTTGTGCGAGCCATGCACAAAACATTTGGAGAGCTCATCAGGGACTTGGTGGAAGTCTACGTCGATGACATCGTCGTCAAGGTGAAGAACAAGGAATCACTCCTTGACAATCTGCAAGCCGTCTTGGACAAGCTGTGCTTGACGCGTACGAAGCTCAACCCAGACAAGTGTGTCTTCGGGGTTAACTCCAGAATGCTCCTTGGTTTCTTGGTGACTCACCGAGTAATTGAGGCAAATCCGGTGAAAATCAAGCCATTGAAGAGATGCGACCCCCAGCCCACTTCAAGGACGTCCAGAAGCTAACTGGGTGTCTAGCTGCGCTCAACCAGTTCATTTCAAGACTGGCAGAGCATGTGCTTTCCTTCTTCAAGCTATTGGGGAAGTCTGGACCATTTCATTGGTCCGAAGAAGCAGAGAAGGCGTTCCAAGAGCTCAAGAAGCACCTTACCACACTACCAGTTCCGGTAGCCCTGGAGTCTAGTGAGCCTCTTGTACTTCACATTTCAGCAACTACGGAGGTTGTCAGCATGGTCCTGGTCACGGAGAGACTAAATCCATCTTCAGCTCAGGAGCTCAGACCCTTCCGAGAGGGTTCGGAGCTACCTGAAGGCGAGTCTGGGTCCCAACCTCGAGGTACGGATCCTAAAGGCCAGAGGCTTGAGGATCAACCTCTCACAATCGAGCAAGATCCCGCAATATAAGAAGAAGGTCTGGACCCCTCCAAGGAGGTCCGTGCTGACGAAGAACAAAATTTGGACCCCTCCGGGAGGGTCCGGGTTGCTCAAGAAGAAGATTTGGACCCCTCCTGTAGGGTCCAGGTTAATGGAGAAGAATCTCTGGGCCCCTCCAGGAGGGTTTGGACTGTCCAGCGGCTAGTGTACTTCATCAGTGAAGTGCTCCACAACGCCAAGATTCGCTACATTGAGGTGCATAAGCTGCTATATCTAGTCCTTATTGCTTCAAGAAAGCTACGTCAGTACTTCCAAGCCCACAAGATATCAGTGGTAACCTCTTTTCTACTGCGTGCTATATTACATAACCCAAATTCTACTGGAAATATCGCCAAGTGGGCTGTGGAGCTAGCAGAATTTGATCTCAAATTCCTGCCTCAACAAGCTATCAAGAGTCAGGCGCTGGCTGACTTCGTGGCGGAATGCACTCCTTCTTCATCAACCCCAGGGGGCCTCAATGAGCCGAAGCCAGAACCTAAGGTCCCGATCTTCACTAATCCTCACTAGACACTCTACTTCAACGATTCCGTGCAGAAGCAGGGGGCCAGAGCTGGAATCATTCTCCTCGCTCTGACAAGGGAGAAGGTCAAGTACATGGTACACCTAGACCTCAAGGCAACCAACTACATGGCGGGGTACAAAGCTCTCATCTATGGACTCAAGGTGGTGCTATCATATGGTGTAAGGCAACTACTGATGAAGGGTGACTCACAACTCATCATCAAACAAGTCAAAGGTGAATGCAGTCGCAACAATCCCCAACTCGCTGCTTATTTACTTGAAGTCCAGAAGCTGCAGAAGAACTTCCACGTCCTGGATCTTTGTCATGTCCAGCGTCTCAACAACACCAAAGCTGATGATCTCTCGACGAAGGCTTCAAACGGAGCTCAGGCTCCAGACGGAGTTTTTGTTAGAAGATTGTCAGGACCAGCCGCTTAGCCTGCCGATCTGAGTGATGGGGGCGAGACAAGCACTTCGAAGTGGAGACAAGATTCACATTGCGGGGTTGGAGTTGGCAAGGAACATACCAATCACGACATCATCAGCTTGCTGGGCTTCCTTAGTGGAGACAAGATTCACATTGCCACGAGAAAAATTCTGCTGTCCACGGTTGCCTTGTGGTGCTCCTCCATTTGGTCGCGGGTAATTTGGCCTCGGTGCATTGTTCATCGGTCCATAGTTTCTTCTGGGGCATTGACTTGCAAAGTGTTCAGGCTCTCCACACACATAGCATGTCTTACCGTCTGTAGCATTAGGGAAGTTTGAGCGCAGTTGGTTTTGAGCATTTGCTGCCATGTTAGGACGCGACGCAGGTGGCACAGGATAGCGAGGCGCTTGCATGGCGGGGCGTTGCTGCGGTGGCTGATTTGGGCGGGGTGGATAAGCAGCATGGTATGCAAGAGCAGATGGGTTGTAGTAAGGTGCAGTAGGTGGTGCATAGCGGAGGCGAACATTGCTTCCTTGCTGCGGTCCATGATGTGGCATCTTCCTCTAGTTGTCCTGCTCAATCTCACGAATCTTGTTCTCAACCACAATAGCCTTGTCAACCAGCTTCTGGAAGTTTGGATAATCAGTATTGAGCAACTGGACTTGAATTTCATTGTTGAGACCCCTCATAAACAGATACTGCTTCCTACTATCAGTGTTGATGTCTTCTGGAGCATATCTTGACAGTTGAGTGAATTTGTTGAGATACTCACTCACGCTCATCCTTCCTTGCCTGAGGTTTTCAAAATCTTGTCTTCTCAGTATCATAACTCCTTCAGGTACATAGTGGGAACGGAAACTCTGCTTAAACTCAGCCCAAGTGATTGCCTCCTGATTATCATGAGCGTTGCAAAGAGCTTCCCACCAGTCAGCAGCTGCTCCAACTAGTTGATGTGATGCAAAGAGAACCTTCTCCCTATCAGTGCACTGGACAATAGCAAGTTTCTTCTCAACAGACTTCAGCCAATCATCAGCTTCCATTGGGTCTGTGGCTTGTGCAAAGGTAGGCGGCCTGGTCCTCATGAACTCTCCCAAATGGTTGTGGTGTGGTTGGGGTGGTAGCGGTGGCGGTATATGAGGCTGATTGTTGTTGCCAGCTTGCAGCTGTCCATTGTCTGTATCATGGTTTGCATGAGCTGGTTCTGCATAGCTAACAACTGTTCAATATTGATAGCTCCATGAGCATGTCCCCGATTGTTCTGAGGTACTTCATTGCGCTCCTCCTCATCTTTGGCATCCCTCTGGTTACGAGTTCTCACCATCTGTTGGCGAAAGTAAGGTGGAGACAGAAGAATTTAGAATTTGGAAAGAAACATTCCAACTATATGCATCAAGGTATGTGACACTAAACAATCCTTTATTAATATAGACCTATATGAGGATGTGGACAAGTGCCGAAGCATCCCACAACTCTCTACTAAGCACACAAGCACTCAAACAAGCACCAAACAAAATTTCAGCACACCACACTATTTAAAGCTAGTACGATTCTAAGCGTTCTTATTACAAGATACTCATAGGGGACTTCATTTCCTAATTGTGAGGCGGTGAGGGCGTCCTTGGCTGCACAGATGTGATGGGGTTGCGCCATGGTGATGTAGGGGACCAGATTCTCTTGGGTGACCACGGCTCTCCTCTTGCTTCACATTCCTTCATCTCCAAGTTGGCTTCTAAACGGGCTAGCTCCTTGCGAAGGTAGTGTATCTCCCCTTGTGCGGTTGCATAGCGATTGCCCATGTCCAATAATGTCTTTTGAGACCTATCCATTGTTGTAAGATTGTCTGAAGCTTCTTGTAGTCCAATTATCCTCCCTGTACCACTCTCCCGCTGAGGGCGCAACTCAAACGTGGTGTTCTCAAGCTCAAAGCGGCGAGTATGGCACAAACTTGTGAGTGCCGCCCATGCAGCATCATCCATAGCATCCTTCTGAGTAGACCTCCAGGTGGGAGCATAATGACGTGAGACCACTTTGTTGAGGTAGAAGATGAGAACCTCAGCATGCCATTCGTCATGTCCGGTATGAGAGACCCTCTTCACGAAGTAGTTAGTACTCATGCAACGGGGATAAAGGAATTCCGTCAGTTCCCGCGATGCATGTCCTCCATCGGTTCCAGTAGTACAAATCTCCTCAACTTGGGGAAACTGGGGGCTGTTGTGTCCATTCTCGTTCGCACCGGGTTGTGATCCTCCTCCATTTTCACCTCCGTTGTCCTCCTCATCTGAAGCTGGCACGTAGTACTCCTCATTAGGATACTCATCCATGTTCTCCTCAAATGGCTCATACTCCTCCGGATCCTCCTCCATAGTGTTCGACTGGTTAGCTTCCTCCTCCTCGGTCAGGATATTCCCCTCCTCTTGCTTCTGCTCGTCAAGCTCAATGGGGTTAAGTTCACTTCCAAGGGGCGGCGGACAGGTGCTCTTGCAGGCTGCACTCCTAGTGATCGGCATCTATAGAAAATGAGAATACATTAGAGGAAAGAATAACGGAATACAAATCTGAAAATTGCAGCAGCTAAAATACCGGAAAAAGAGCGGTGCGGCTGTCCCAAAAGAACGAAAAAGAGAGGGAGAAAATGCAGCAGCCAACACAAAAAATTTACCCACACATAACAGCGGCAAAACACGCACTTTACGTGAAAGTTCAAGCGGCAAAAACAGCAGCACCAAATAGTGCTTACTGCAGAAAATTTTATCGAAAACGCGACAGCAATCGATACTTTTTTTTTGCAGCTGAAAATAAAGAAACAAAAACAGCAGCAAAAATTTTCGAAAATAGCAGATTAGAAGAGTGTTCCTAAGTGCTCTAGAGTGTCCATTCTACCTAGGCTTGCGTCCTACGGTCAACGCGGCTCTGATACCAATCTGTGACACCCGGTCCCGAATGTTAACCAAGCGTAACGCATATGTGTGCCCAGGAAGTTCTTCACACATATACGGTTGCATCACAAACGATATACAAAATTTAACCACGTCTTAAATATTAAATAAGTACTTTATTACAATAATCCAATAGTACACAAATGATAAAACTCTAAATAATGCAGCGGAAAATAAACTAAGCAGCACGACTCCATTCCACAGGCAATTGACGGCGGTACGCAACCTAGTACTCCGCGTGAGCCTCAAGGTACTCCCAATTGTCTCCAGTAGCTGTTGGGGGGGGGGGGTTGCAAGGGTGAGTACATGTCGTACTCAGCAAGTGTGGAAATAGATGACATGTGGCTAAACAAATGATTGGAATAAAATGGCTAATTGCAGAAAAGTACATTTCATAAACATGTAAAAGCAACTATCATGTCTATGTGAATTTGTTTCCCTTCATGACCCAAGTAATTATCATACCATAAATCCAACAGTTCTCATTTATCATCGCAATCCATTAATACCAGCCAACCATAAAATTTATACCATATGCCAATTTCATAATCTCTCATGTACTGACAATACTCAAGTGACAACCCAAAACCATACCAACCATCCCAAAATTTCAAGTCCAATTCTAATCATGTAGGTCATCCAGGTGCTCTTAACCGGGAGCACGGCTATCATGATAGTTTTTAACACTCTGCAGAGGTTGTACCACTTTACCCACATGTTCGTGATTTCATCACATTTCGGTGACTAAGAACCTCTATGTTGCCTTGTCACACTTCCGTGGTGTGCGGCCAAGAGATCACAAAATAGCCTTTCAAAAGGGACTACTAGTATGTACGGGCCCACTAAGGTTTCACCGGCAGGCTTGAATCTCCATTCTCCCACCCACGGGCCCCCTCGTGTGCCATGCGGATCCCAAGGCAGTCCTCATTGACTCCCATTCCCCGCGCCATCCAATGATCCATACAATACTAGCAGCGCTCCTAATTATTCAGCTACGCCGCACCCATACTTGGCCTTGTGGTGGCACTATTGACCTGGCATATTCTCGCATGAACCGGTCCTTAGATCTAAGGCAAGCAAACCACCATATCATCCAACCCATCCACAAAACCATTCTTGCTTAGATCTCCTAAATTCCAGGTTGCTAAATTAATCATCATCTTATTACCATCCCAAGTTGTCGTGATTAAAGTTGTCACCCACATTATTTAAGTTACCCATAACCCATGTAGCGATGCGGTGCAGAAAGAAAAATACCCAAACTGACTCATCGTATATATCCCGGCGACAAGGGGTGGCAAACAACGCTAGTAAACTCCTACGTATGGGTTTCCCATCATATTGACACAAGCATGCAAGTTCGCAAACTAAACATTTAATAAATCGGGATCAATATGATCAAGAACACTTGCCTTGCTCCGACGGATGGGGTTGCTCAAGCGCTTCAAAATCTTGGTTTTGGAAATCCTCGTATGCGGCCTCTTGAACACGTTCCTCTACGCGTGATCACACATACAAGAAAATACATACAATTCAATATGATGCACACAAAAATAATCAACATGCAATGACATGCATGCATGCAAAGTTCAATAATTAATTAACTACAATTGTTTATTAATTAGATGCAACTAGTTCATACGTGTTCATATGAGTTTACGGGGGTTTTAGCGGGGATTAATGTTGCTGAAAATAAAAAGATGGTGCAACTACGATCAATTTACGTATATTAGATTCAATATGTTCGCTAAAATTCGCATTGGAAACGTGGCCTACCATAGATGCGTTGGTTTCGAAGATCGCGGGATGGGGACGATGCATAGACGAAGTAGATGCGCAAGGGTCCTCCAGCGGAACGACGAGGCGACGCGATGAACTCCGGCGGACGACGGCACCCTCCTCTCCTCTTCTTCCTCTCCTTTCCCTCTTTTTCTTCTCTGGCGGTGCCTCTGTTCTCTCTTGTTTTTCTTTCTGGCGGCTAGGGCTTTTGGGGCTCCGGCGGCGGCGTTCTGGCGTTGGGAAACACGAGGCTACAATCCTTTTTATAGCCGGGCGGCTAGGGCACGCGGGCCAGGCGCGTTGGCGCCGCGTTGGGCGCGCGATCGAGCGCGGGGCGCGGGGCTGGCGGCACCGACCGCTCGGGCACGGGGCGCGTGGCGTGCGGGCGGCCGAGCAGGGCGCGCGCGTGGGAGGCGCGTGGACCGAGCGACGCTAGGTGCGGGCGGTCGAAGGCACGGGAGCGGGCGGCGGGGTCGCGCGCTGCGCGCGGGCGCTCGGCGGCCAGTGCTGGCTGGGCCGGTTCGGCCTGGCCAGCGGCGGGTGTTTTTTTTCTCTTTTCTTTTTTCTTTCCTTTTCTTTTTTATACAAATATTAATATATATTATTATTATATTTATATATATATTACATATATTACTTATTTATATTTATTCCCTAATACATGTTTTATATTTTTATTTTCTTTTTCTCTATTAATGTTTAATGCATGAATATGTATGCAATGCAATGCAATGCATGATGCAAAGATTTAGGGTGTTACAATGGGAGAATTGGAATGAGAGGTAGATTTGACTTATGCCGAGCAACCAGTCAATATTTTTGAAACAAAGGAGAGTGTCACAAGGAACAAGGTGATTCGATGGTGCAAAGTACAATGGAAGCATCATGCAAAATCGGAAGCAACTTGGGAGCTAGAAGATGATCTCAAGAGAGAATTTCCCTATCTCTTCTCTTCTACATCGAATCTCGAGGGTGAGATTCATTTTAAGGGAGGTAGGTTTGTAACACCCTCATTTTCATCTATCATGCATTGCATACATTCTTATACATGTTTAACATTAAGCAAAACAAAAAGGAACAAGTTTAAAATGAATTAGAACCAAAATAGCATTTAAAAGCTGTGTTGGTGCGTACTTGTCGCACTGGACCCCGGACTAGTCCGTTTTACTCTCTGTTGTTTTCCGGACTTATCCGCTTTTTGCCCCGGATTAGTCCGAAATTTTTTTTGTTGTTGTCTAGACTTGTCCATTCACATGTACGGACTAGTTCGATCTTTGTTACTGGAAACTTTTGGAGTTGTTTGGTAATTCCTCATTTTGTTTCGGTTTTTGAAAATTTGAGAAGACCCCCGGACTTGTCCGGCCTCCAATCGGACTTGTCCGTTTTGCTTTCTGATCCTTTTCGGACTTGTTTGGATATGGACCGAACTTAGCCGTTCAACTTTCTGTCCCGTATCGAACTTGTCCACCCCTAGAGGACTAGTCCGGTTTGCCCAACTCCGATTCTATTTCTTTCTTCCCGATGGGCTTTTGGGTAATTACCTTAATTGGGCCCAAGAACGTCGTGCCTAACTCCTGTGGAGCCCATGTGGGACCTAACTCTGGCCTCCACCGCACTAAACTCGAATTCCACCCAAACCCTACCACCTCCACCCTATATAGACACCCCAACACCCACTCTTTCATTCCTTTGTCACAATTGAAGAAAACCCCTAACCCAAGTTCGTGAGAGCCACCATCAAGAAGAGAGGAGCTCATAGCCAGGGGAAGTAGGAGGATCAAGAAAGATTCATCTTCAAAAACTCATCGACATCATCATCAATTCTCCACCAATTCTTCATCTTCTTTGGATCTAGACGTCAAGTTCTCAAGTTCCATCAAATCCTCGACCTCTGAACCCTAGGATTCTCGGTAAATATCTTAGATCCACCTTTTCTACATAAAATATGGTTCCATCTAAACTTTAACTATACTCTAGTTGGAAATTCGCCAAAACCCTAGCCATAGCAGACTTGTCTGGTCCTTGTGGACAAGTCCATTCAACTCTCTGGTCCAGAGCAGACATGTCTAGCCTGCGATGCGGACTAGTCCGGTCTTCCTGTTCTGAAAATTCCTAGAACTTCCTTAATAATCTCGACTTAATAACAAACATTACCACATAATTGCATCATTCATGCATGTCATGACATATTGAGTAATATATGAGCATTTATTGATGGTAATGTTTGCTTCGTATGTTTGTTGCGCGAAATAGAAGGTTTTGCTCTAGAGGGTGCTATTGAGGACCACATGTACCAGAATTTCAAAGCTTTTGATCCAAACAAGTCTCAAGAGCAAGGCAAGTGTCCTTGATCATTTTGATCCTGTTTTTAAATGCTTTTTTTTTTTGCAAAACTGCATGCTTGTGTCAAATTGATGGGAAACCCAAGATAGGTATTTACTAGACTTGTTTAACCATCCTTGTCACTTGGAATACATTGTACAAAGTCAAGAAGGGTATTTTTACCTTTTTGGTTCGCTCAAATTAATTGGGATGGTAAACCAACCAAATGGCTTAACTATGAATTAATGCAATTATGGAAGATGTGAACTGATGAATATGGTTAATTGGAACATGGGACTTGGGAGATCTGAGCAAGCATGGTTTGTGGAATGGGTTGGATGTTATGGTGGTTTTGCTTACCTTGGATCTAAGGATTGGTTCATGCGAGAATAAGCCAGGACAACAGTGCCACCACAAGGCCAAGTATGGGTGCGGCTTAGCTGATTAATTAGGTGTATTGCCAGCATTGTTCGGATCATTTGGGGGAGAGGGGAATGGGAGTCGGTGGGGTTTGCAATAGTGGTGGGACTGCCTTGGGATTCGAATGGCACAAGAGGGGGCCCTTTGTTGGATGTGCTCAGTTGGAGGCATCACCACCAGTGAAACCTCAGTGGGTCTGAATATGCTGGTAGTCCCTTTGTAAAGGCTATTTTGTATCTCTTGGCCATACAACTAAGGAAGTGTAATTGGCATGAGGGAGGTTTCTTTAGTCGTCGACGGGTAACGAAATCATGAACTTCAGGGTAAAGCGGTACAACCTCTGCAGAGTGTTAAAACTATCATGATAGCCGTGCTCCTAGTTATGAGCACCTGGACAACTTCCATGATTAGAATGGAACTTGGAAATTGACATGGTTTGGTATTGGTCATGGTTATGGATTAAATGGTGATAGATGGACATGGTTAATGATGATGGTAAGGATAAGGCATATGTATGGATAATGAATGGTGGATATGAGTTATTACATTTATTTGGGATATGATGTGATTAATTCACATAGACATTGTAAGATGCTTTTCATATGTTTTAAACGTACTTTTTAGCAAATAGCCATTATTTATTATCGTCCTTGTTTAAGCTACATGTTATTATTTTTTTCACACTTGCTGAGTACGACATGTGCTCAACCTTGCTATTCCACCACCAACAGTTTCAGGTGATGTTTGGGAGTACCCCGAGGATAATGCGGAGTATTAGGTTGTGTGCTGCCGTTGACTTGCCTGTGGATTACTTGGAGTCGCGCTATCCCATATGCTTAGTTTGCTTAGTTTAGATTATTTCATTGCATTAGTTTCATATTTTACTAATAATAATGATCATTAGAGTTGTAAATTGAGGATTATTTGAATATTATAATAAAAGTACTTGTTTATTAATTTGTGTTGTGGTAATTTTCTGTATATCGTTTGTGAAGCATTCATGTATGTGTGTTGAACATCCTGGGCACACATATGCGTCACACTTGGTTCATTTTTGGAACCAGGTGTCACAATTCCACCCCCACATTTCATCATTTCGAATATTCAAAGAGGTATTCATGACCTAACCCCAAATCCCTCAAAAGTCGAAATTTTTAGGTCTTTTGGTAGAAACCTCTTCACAAATGTTGTTCCTCATGCTATTGTGATCCTAGCCTAGGAATATTGCGCCCCGATCCATAGATTTTGCGAAAAAAATCAAGATTAGGGTTCTACTGTGTGCACCGGACTAATCCAGCCACAGGGCGGACAAGTTCGTCTCATACTTACTAGTCCGGCCCTAGGGCGGACAACTTCGGGGTTCATAGTACTAAGCCCTATTTTTGATCGTTTTAGTGAACTCTAACGCAATATTCCACTTCCTTGAGCTCATATACCCTCTTGTTTATCTCTTCTCAGGAACGATGCCGAACCACGATAGTGATTCGCCCTTATCCAATCAGGAGGCTGACACGGCGAGGCAGGAGACCTATCGCCGTGCTCGTGAGGAGCGAGAGCTCACTCAAGCCCTCCTCGAGTCAATGGATGAGGCAAGGAAAGCCAAGAAACATCAAAGAGAATAGCATAACTCAGTTGTAGCAGAACAAGCCACAAAGAGAAAGAGGCTTGTGAAAGTTGGTGAAAATGAGAGAACCCAAGCTGCTAGAGCATCAAAGGACAAAGGCAAGGCACCAGCGGATGAGCTGCCAAAGAAGCGAAGGACTGTTGCAAAGAAGCCCTATCAAGAAGCAAGTTGGCATCTCTATAAGAGAGAAGGGTCAAAGGGGATCCTCACAATCCATTGGCCCATTGAAGATGTCATCGACTGAAAGGAATCCTAGTCAAGCCACGGGTGAAGCTCGCATATTTAGAGGAATGGGGCAGAAAAGGCAAAGAGGTTAAGGATGGATGATGTGTATAGATATGAGAAGCACACCGCCGACCCTTGGTTTTTGTGTGACTTCCATTGTGACTACTAGAGGACCGTGTACATGAAGATGAAGACGCTAGTGACAGATGTCAATGGATTGATTGAGACTACATGGCCGAGAAGAACCACATTGCCTTTAATGCAGTTATTGAAGCCGTAGAGCGTCATGGACTTAGGGACCTCATGGGTTTCAAATATGATTTGAATATTGAGGTCATTGTGCAGTTTTACACTACGGTGTACTTCCACAAGCAAGGAGACCGAAGGATCACTTGCTCACAAATAGTGAACAATACACAATCACCTATTGGGAGTTTGCTCAAATACTGGGCTTGGAGAATCAACTCAACAACGAGATCATTATCTCAAACCTCAAGGATATTAATAGGGACGACTTGGACTACATGTATCCAAGTAATGCCACATATGAGGCGGGACGCACAAGAAACATAAAGCCATTCCATAGTGTGTTCAATCGTGTTTTGAGGAAGACCATAGCCCCAAAAGATGGCGATGTGAGGGTCATACAAGGAAACTTGAGACACTTGATGATGTTGCTTGATGGAGAGGAAAGATTTAACATGGTTGACTATATCTATGATGACATTTTCAATATCTCGCACACTCCCAACCGGTCTTGTGGCTATGCACCTTATGTGATGCTTGATTGAGATAGTGTCGAGGATCACATTCAAGAAGGATGTCACCCACATGAGACTTCATCTTCAGATTCCTCCTCCAGAGCCTCCTGCCTCAAGAAGGAAGAATGCCGACACTCCTGCCTCCTCCTCTCGCCCCGTGGCTCCTCCATCTACTCCTCCACCACAATCCTCTAAAGGATTCTTCAAGTGCTTCAAAGAACTTTTAGCTTCTTGTAGACTTGTGGAAGTTCGGACTCGTCTCATGGAGCAACGCCAAGATAAGTATCTAAGGCGATGTACGATAAGTTTGAGATCCACATGTCTCATGCCACGCAGAGTGATGGAGAGTTGACCCCTTATCCCGAGTTCACTGCCAATGAACTCGCTCAATTCGAAGAAGATGGAACCTCCAAGGTGGTACCTCCTCAAGGTGAAGATAGCGCGACAACAATGAAGACCTGGAGGCCACCGAGAGTGGCTACGAGCAGTAGGGTGGCGATGATGACGATGACGAGGAGTAGACTCTAGTACTATCTTCCTCTTTTCCTTTTTGGTGTCTTGATGCCAAAGGGGGAGAAATTGAAGGGGGTACTTCTTTTTAGTTGTTGTCTTTTATTGATCCTATGGACTTGTATTATGTTTTAAAACTCATATTTAAATTTGTGTAAGACTCGATTTTTTTAAGGGTTGTAAGCAGTATGTGATGTTTGCCATAACTTAATTGCAATGTGATGCTTAAGTTCATTTTCTTATCACTTATGCATATTCATTGCTTTATTAATGTCTTATCACAAATCATGGACACAACACGTAGGCACCCCACCATAACATGTGTATGTATGATAACTCTCTCAAAATTTTCATTCATGATGCATACATTGAGGGGGAGTTACTCATACACACACTTGTTATGAAAACCAATTTATATTATTTTTTTGAAGCTTAATATGTTGTCATCAATCACCAAAAAGGGAGAGATTGAAAGCGCATCTAGGCATCCCCGTGGGTTTTGGATGATTGATGATGAAAAATTAATAGACTAATAAGCTTAGTTGATCTTAAGCACATGTGTGAAATTAAAATGGATGAAAACCTTCAAAAAGGAAAAGATTGAAACGGGCCTCGAAGACTCAAGAGTAGAAATTAGTGTTTCTAATGAGTTGAGTTTATACTAGCCTAATGTGTGTGAGGGTGTGTGTATCAAGTGCATTGAGATCATAGAAGAGGGATCAAAGTCTTAGTTGAGAGAAAACCTAAGTGAGAAGCATTTTTGAGAGAAAACCCTAGAGAATGGGCTTGTCCAGGTTCCAGGCCGGACTAGTCCGGGTGTGTCAACTTAGTCCATTTTGGGACGAACTAAGAGTTTCTATTGTACTTCAGACTTGTCCGTTTGGGAACGGACTAATTGAATGTAGCCTAGAGGGGGGTGAATAGGCATTTTGATTTTTTATCGATCCATGAAAGACTTATCAAAGAGATCAAATACAGGAAGATCGGACTAATCCATTACGATGCGGACTAGTCCAATATATGCGCACGTAAAAGCCAAGTAAATCTTTAATTCTTCTTCTAGTATTCTATGCAGCAGAAAGCAATTGACAACTTAAACATATTGTGATTATGAAGTAAGAGGTTGAACTTATCAAGTTTTATACAATGTTTCGATAAAGATTAAACAAGAATTTGCAAACCCTAAAATGTGATAAAAAAGTAGAGCAAGAACACATGAGACAAGATTTTATCCCGAAGTTCAATTCCACAGAGTAATCTACGTCCCCATTGAGGAGTCCACGGAGGACCGGGTCTTCACTAACCCTTCTCTCGTTGAATCGCCATAGAGGCCGATTCTCAATCACTAACCACACAAGGGGTAAATACCTCGTTCAAGGGGCCTTCACACAAGTTGAGGGCTCCCCAAAGATTACAATGAATGAACACCACCAAACACACTCAAAAGATGTACAATAATCAATGAGAGTGTGCAAGAGATCAAATCCAAGAGCTCAAGATCGTGAAGAATGAATTCTCTCCTTTTTCCAATCCCTAAGCCTCAAAGATTTGATCCTTTTTTGTTTAGAATGAATGGAGAGAGGTGTTTTTGTGCTCTTGGAAGGTGTGACGGTGCAGGGGTTCGAGTGGTAGGGTTACATGGCCGTGCACCTATTTATACAAGGGTTTCCAAAAGTTACCATTAGGTTTTGCGAATTGCGGACTAGTCCGTTGTTGGACACCGGACTAGTCTGTTGTGCGTGTGTGAAAAACCCAAAGTGTTGAGGATACCGGAATAGTTTGTTAAGGTGCACACTAGTCCGTTTCTTTCTCAGAGTGTTTTCGGACTAGTCCGGTCATTATCGGACTTGTCTGCTGTGGTGAAAATGTGAAGAATGAGGATAAGTCTGCACTTGGAGGACTTGTCCGTTTTCTATACAGAGAATTTTCGGACTAGTCCGGTCAATATCGGACTAGTCCGCTCTTGTGAAAATCGTGAAGAGCTGCAGACAAGTCCGCACCTGGAGGACTTGTCCGTTTGCATCCAGAGCGATTTCGGACTAGTCCAGTCAATATCGTACTAGTCCGTTATTTCTGAAGTTTGTGCAGTGAGTGCGATCTCATCACTTGAGCTCTTGGGACGTGTTTCTCCGACACACTCCTGAAAAATTAAATCTACTCTTTTCAAATATTGAGCCGTTTTTCCTTTTGGATCCACATTCTCCTTCCTTTTTGTGACTTCTTTCACATCTCTTGAGACCTGCTCTCATTTCAACAATCTTGTTAGGATCTCATTTGTTTGTCATTAATCAACAAAACCCACCGGGGATGCCTAGATGCACTTTCAATCTCCCCCTTTTCGGTGATTGATGACAACCAATTGAGATTACACAAATATGATTAAAAATTCATATTTTCATAAAGTGTGCACGTATGAGTTTTGAGAAAAACTGTGAATGTAGAAGTACTACTCATATGTGCACTCTTTATGGCGGGGTGCAAACCTATGTGAGTGTGAGCAAGAATTTTGATGTGTATGAGGTGAAAAGCATAAGCATAACATCATAAAGATTATCAAGTACACATAGCAACTTTATAGTATAATGCATAGATCATAGAGAACACAAATTACATGTCCAAATGCATAAAAGAGTCTTACATGACCATGTGCATAAAAGAGTCTTAAAAGAGGTAGAGCATAAAGACATAAGCTAAGACCTAGGACTCCTCCTTAATCTAATATAGGACCTAAGACTCCCCCTCAATCTCTCCCCCTTTGGCATCAAGGCACCAAAAAGGAAGAGGAGGGATCTACCCATCGTTGCCAGCTCCACCCTCGCTTTCGGTCCTTTCCACGCATTCTTCTTCATCATGCTGATGAGGAGGAGGAGGAGGAGAACCACTCATCATGCCCCCACTGCCAAAGTACGCAAGTTCAGAGTTGGTGAGAGGAGGAAGCTCAGAGAAGTCAGATCCGGAGTCTTCTAACATGACAGGAGACCCAACAGACTCAATTTCCAGTTTTTGACAAATGGCCTTGACATTTTCTTTCATACATTTAATTTGATCTTTTGTTGCCTTGTTGATCTTGTGAAGCTTCACTTATGAATTGCGGTAAGAACCAAAGATCACAAGATACTTCGTTATCCCACTAGCGGACCCCTTGTGAGATGGAGGGGCCCTAGAGCCAGAGGGAGCCCTTGCTTCTTCTTGGGCTCTCCTTGGGAGCTCTTCACTAGACGCAGGAGAGGGAGCTATTGGGAGAGCATCTTGAGGCGGCTTCTGAGGTCTCAAGGCAGTGTGCTCCACGTCCTTCACAAACTCGATTCCTGTGACCTTCTCAATCATGAAATAATATATGGTGCATAGCCACAAGAGCTGTTGGGAGTGCAAGAGATGTTCACAATGTCATTCCAAATATAGTTGAACACATCAAACCTTCTTCTCCTGCTTATGACCTTCATCAGGGTTCTCAAGTACCCTTGGACACTGCCCTCGTCTCCATCTTTAGGAGTGATAGTCTTCCGAAGCACTCGATTGAGGACAATGAAGAATGGCTTCATGTTCTTGGTTGATGGGGAATAGTAAGGAAGACTGAGTGTCATAGAGGAACTTCATTTTGTCCTTCTCCAAAGGGTTGTCATTTTGGATCATGATCTCATGGTTCTCGGTATCCTCAAGATGTATCAACTTTGCAAAGTCAACATAGGTGATAGAGTAGATTGATCCATGAATCATCCAGATTACTCTTTCCTCACCCGTTTCGGCAAAGTGGCAAGTGGCATAGAATTGGGATATCACTTCATCATTCTAGTTGTATCTAAAGGACAACAAATCCTTTAGACCATGCCTCTTTGCAGTGGCCACTACCTCATCAAGTGCAGCACACCTCTTTCTTCCAAAGTAGTTCCAGTCTATCCATTGATTGTGTACCACTGGGGTCTTCATGTTGAGGTAGACGCCGCTGTAGTAATCCGAGTGGAAATAACTCCAAAACCTCGGATCAGTAGCTACCTTCCCACTACTGTAAGCGTCGACTTTCCTGAACTTCTAGGCAATATCGCTGCATTTTCCAGTGAATCTATCCTCTGAGGAACTCCTATTTCTTTATCTCGGAGGTGCCATCTTCAGAGGACCAATCGGGACAGAGGAAACCCCTTTTCCTTTGACCTTAGCTTGGCGTGGAGCCACCGAGCTAGATCCAACCACTTCTTTACCCTTTGCAGGTGGTTTCTTTGCTGAGACCTTTCACCGCACACGAGGTGGAGCGGGTGAAGAGTTAGCAGCACGATCTTGCCTTTTCTTGGTACGATCCTCCGTAGCATGAGGCAATATCTCTTAATCCATTTCGGCCTTGTAGTTGGAGATATTCCCATTTGAGGAGGTCGACATTTTCCCTGATAGAGTAGATACATGCCACTGATAAGAATCAATGACAAGAAATGCATTGAGAGAGGATAAGCTAGGAATTTAAGCAACACATTGGACTTGTCTGTATCCCATGTGCGGACTAGTCTGTATAACCAGACTTGTCCGCAAGGCTAATGGACTAGTCCATTTTGCGGCTGTTCAAACCCTGGCTAAACAAATTTCGGAGTTTTCTCAATACAAGAGAGTAACAGTGATAACGTGTAGTTGGAATGCATCAAGGAAACATGTATGGGCAATAGGAATCAAACTTATTAAGCAATACCAAGGAAAATCAGAGAGTTAGGGTTTGGTGAGACAATTACCAAATCCTTCGGTCCAAAGGGTTTGGAGCGTTTTCGATGCGGATTAGTTTGGGGTCTTCGATCCCCTTGCAATGGATATTGATTTCCACGGAAAGATGTGAAGATTTGATGGAGAACTCGCAAAATCACCTTGGGGTCACTTGAGTGAGGAGAGAGAAGACGAGGGAAGTTGTGAGGAGGAAGAAGAAGAATCTGCACCTGGTTACACCGGACTAGTCCATCCTGCGGACTCAACGCGGACTTGTCTGCATTGTGCGAACTAGTCCGGGGTAACCACGGACTAGTCCGTGGTCACCTGGACAGTGAAGTCTATATTTATATGAACCTTACGTGTGTGTATATATATATATATATATATATATATATATATATATATATATATATATATATATATATATATATATATATATATATATGAAGGTGTCTAATAGAGATCTTTTGGACAAAGATTCACAAATATTCTTGATGAACATGATCAGTAAACACTCAACAATCAAGCTATGACCATAATTCATCAAGATCTAATAATTAACATAGTTTTTAGGAGAAATCAAGGAAAGATGACTTTTCTTCGAAAATCTTGATTTGAAGAAGTCAGCATTCAGATATGCAAATTTCAGGCCACGTTCCGAGCATCACGGATATTTAGTTTATTTCGAAGTTCACAAAAGTGTTTTTCATCGAGTGGCTTGGTGAAGATATCGGCTAGTTGTTTCTCAGTTTTGATATGGTAAATGGCTATGTCTCCTTTGATTGAATGGTCTCTCAAGAAACGATGTTGGATATCAATGTGTTTGGTCCTAGAGTGCTCAACAGGGTTATGTGAAATTTTAATCATACTTTTGTTATCGCAAAAGAGAGGAATACGATTCATATTGTAACCGTAGTCCCTTAGAGTTTGTCGCATCGAAAGTAGTTGTGCACAACAACTCCTGGCTACAACATACTCTACTTCGGCTGTGGACAAGGCAATAGAGTTTTGTTTCTTGGAGGACCAAGAAACTAGGGACCTACCAAAGAATTGGTAAGTTCTTGAGGTACTTTTTCTATCCACCTTGCATCTGGCATAATCTGCATCGGAGTATCCAATGAGATTGAACTTTTAACCTTTAGGATACCAAATGCCTTGGTTGGGTGTATGAACTAAATATCGCATGATCCTTTTTACGGCCGTCAAATGACATTCCTTTAGATTGTCTTGAAATCTTGCGCACATACATACACTCAACGTGATATCAGGCCTAGATGCACATAAATAAAGTAGAGAGCCAATCATGGAGTGATATACCTTTTGATCCACGTTAGGTCCATCTTCATTAAGGTCTAAGTGTCCATTTGTCGCCATGGGAGTCTTTATGGGCTTCGCTTTGTCCATGCCAAATTTCTTGAGAATGTCTTCGGTGTACTTTGTTTGGCTTATGAATATTCCCTCCTTTAGTTTTTCACTTGGAATCCCAAAAAGTATCTCAGTTCTCCCATCATGACATCTCGAACCTATCTATCATGATTTTACTAAACTCTTGACAAAAAGATTTTTAGTTGAACCAAATATGATATCGTCAACATAGATTTGACAAATGAATATATCATCATCAAAGTGCTTGGTAAACAAGGTGTAATCTGCTTTACCAACTTTGAAGCCATTTTCAACTAGAAAATCTCTAAGGCACTCATACTAGGCTCTAGGAGCTTGTTTGAGGCCATAGAGAGCCTTACGCAGTTTGAATACATTGTCGGGATACTCTTGATCTTCAAACTCAGGGGGTTGCTCCACGTACACCTCCTCCTTGATCAGTATGTTGAGGAAGGCGCTTTTGACGTCCATTTGATACAGCTTGAAATCATGGTGAGTAGCATATGCAAGTAATATACGATTTGATTAAAGCCGAGCTACGGGAGCAAAAGTCTCATCGAAATCCAAACCTTAGACTTATGAGTAACCTTTGGACACAAGTTGCGTCTTGTTTCATGTTACCACTCTGTGTTCGTCTTGCTTGTTACGGAATACCCATTTAGTGCTGACGATGTTGGACTTGGGTCTTTCAACAAGTTCCCATACTTTGTTCCTCTTGAAGTTGTTCAATTCTTCTTGCATCACCATCACCTAATCAGGATCTCATAGTGCATCTTCAACCCTGTATGGTTCTAGATACAAAAGAATAGTACTCATGGAAATTAGATATACGAGATCAAGTTGTCACTCCCTTTTGGATGTCACCAATTATGTTGTCGAGGGGGTGATCTCTTTGTATGCTTTGGTGTACTCTTGGATGTGGCACTTGTGATCTTGAATTTTCATGATCATCATCTTCTTCGTCTTCCCCTGGATGGTTGCCCTCATTATTGTTTTGACCATCTTGATCTCTTTGAGGTTGATCCGGTGTGGAAGCTCCCCCTTGATCATTTTCCTCCGTTTGTCGTTCATTTTCTTCACTCGGATTTTGAGGTGATGCTTGTGGTCGAATATCAACAAGTGTCATCCTTCTCAATGCTTGGCATGGAGCTTCTTTTTGATATAGCACACACTTATCAACTTGCTCTACTTGAGAGCCATTAGTTTCATCGAACACTACGCCACGTGCTACTTCAACAAGTGCAAAGACTTTGTTGAAGACACGATAAGCGTAGGAGTTTGAGTCATAGCCAAGCCAGAAACCTTCATCGGACTTCGAAGCGAACTTTGAGGTCCTAGGCTTCTTGTTTAGAATATAACATTTTGAACCAAAAACTCAAAAGTGTGAAATATTTGGTTTTTTACCGGTGAGTAGTTTATATGAGGTTTTCTTTAGTAAACAATGAAGGTATAGTCGGTTTATGGCGTGACAAGTGGTGCTAACTGCTTCAACCCAAAACTGGTCCGAAGTCTTGTATTCATCGAGCATTGTCCTTGCCATCTCAATGAGTGTTCGGTTCTTCCTTTCGGCTACCGCGTTTTGTTGAGGCTAGTAGGATGCTGAAAATTTGTGTTTTATTCCTCCTTCATCTAGATACTCCTCATCTTGAGTATTCTTGAACTCTGTTCCATTGTCACTTCGTATGTTCTTGATCGTCAATGAGAATTCATTTTGAGCTCGCCCGAGAAACTTCTTGAGTGTTCCATGAGTTTTTGTCTTATCATGCAAAAAGAAAACCCACGTGAAGCGTGAAAAATCATCAACAATGACTAAACCATATTTATTACCGCTGATGCTTATGTAAGCAATGGGACCGAATAGGTCCATGTGGAGGAGCTCAAGCGGTCTTGTTGTAGTCATGACATTCTTCGCGGGATAGGGTGCTCCTACTTGCTTCTCGGCTTGGCACGCGCTACAAGGCATGTCTTTCTCAAAAACAACATCCTTCAAACCTCGGATGTGATCGCCTTTTAGAAGTTTTTGTAGATTCCTCATACCAACATGTGCTAGCCGTCTATGCCACAGCCAACCCATAATAGTCTTTGCAATCAAGCATGTGTCATGTTCGGCTTTATCTTTGTTGAAATCAACTAGATAAAGTTTTCCCTTTAACACACCCTTGAATGCAATAGAGTTATCACTCCTTCTAGAGACAGTCACACCCTCATTAGTGAATAAGCAATTATTACCTTTGTCACATAGTTGATATATGGACAAGAAGTTATAATATAAGAAATCAACATGTAAAACATGAGAAAGTGTATGTTGTGATAAGATTGCTAATTTACCGGTACCTAGCACCCTTCCTTGACTATTATCACCGAAATAGATGCCTTCGCTTGAGTCTTCATTTTGTTCGTACTCCACGGACATTTTTCTTTCTCCGGTCATGTGATTTGTGCATCCACTATCTAGCACCCATTTTGCTCCACTGGATGCATATGCCTACAAAAAGAAATTATGCTTTGGTCTTAGGTACCCAAGATTGCTTGGGTCCTTTGAGGTTAGTGACAAGTGACTTGGGCACCCACACATGAGACTTGGTGTTCTCATGGCGCGGCCCAACATATTTAGCATCAACTTTTCCAAAACTATTTTTCATAAGCACATATGAAGCATCAAAAGTTCTAAACAAAATTTGTTGTTCATAAGAGTTCACAATGTTAAATTTATCAACATTATTATGTTTTCCAACTTGGGAGGAGTTTCCCTTGACAAAAACAATGTGATCCTTGTTATTCTTGTGGCTTCTAGCTTTTTGCCTTTCACCATGAGAATACCCAATGCCATGTTTAACATTAGGAGGTATTGTGACCAAGTATGCACTACGTGCATACTTGACCTTCTCCCTGTCAAACATGCCACTTTGGGAGGGATGCTTGTCTTTATCAAGTTTAACTTTTCTTTCAAGTTAGTGTCACTTTTAGCACATGTACAAGTGATGTAGATATTAGAAGTGATGAAGATAATAACGATCTGACCAACTTATGCTTCATGGCGGGCAAAACAAGATCTAGATCAAGTCAGGAGGATGCAGAACACAACAGTGACGATGATGAGGTATGTTCTACCTGTAATGAAATGTGTGATGCAATTTCTCGTGCAACTATTATTGTCAAGAAAAAGGACAAAAAGCTTAGGGATGATGCTGCTAAAATCGAATCACTAGAATCTAAAATCAACCGTTTAAAAAATTTGATTCCTAGTGATGATGCTTGTCCCTAATGTGACTTAATCTGAACAATTGTCCACATTAAGAAGTGCACACTCCTCCACTCTAGATAGACTTGATGAAGAAATTGAAAAGAACAAAAAGCTATCTTATTTTAATGTTAAAAACTTAAAAATGCTTCTTGTTCTATAGATGATCTGCATTGTTCTGCATGTGACAATCTTGACAAGAAACTAAAAGATGCAATGAATGAAATTTCCATTCTGAACAATACTTTACGTTCTCATGAAGTTAAATAATGTTCCAATTGCAAACTAAAAGGAAAAACTTCATGTCAAAACTGCCTAGCATTATCTAAAGAACTTAACAATAAAAATAAGATACTAGAGCGGTTTTACAATGGGAACAAGAATCTACATTTGTTGTTAAATTCTTCTAAACCTTGCAATGATAAACTGGTTTAGGTTTTGATTCCCATGCTTATTCTAAAAGACATCCACCTAATGTTGTAAAATCTTTTGGAAGAGATTTAATCAAAATTGTCCCTAAACAAAAGGATGTGATTTTTAAATCTGCAGGAGTGCTTTCTAATTCTGTTTCTAATACTGGATGCTCATCTAGACATGATTACAAAATGAAATTTCATTGTACTTATTGTGATAAAGATGGTCATATCATAGATTTTTGTTATAGATCAGCTAAACTAATTAGAAAGGATAAAGTGTCTGCTTGACCTCATAACTTTCATGGTAAATCTGCTATGTATGCTAAACCTAAAATTAGAATTATGCAACCTGCTTTAGTGAGTCAGAAATTCAAAAAAGCAGCTTCTGGACCTTCTGGTAAGAAATCTGCAATGGCAGCTCCGGTAGTTCCGATAGCTCCAAGATCTCCCGGACCTTCTGTTGTTCCCTTCGGAACTTCAGTCTTTGCATCTGGAGCTTCAGCTTTCTCCTTTGGAACTACTGCTCTTAACATCGGAGCTACTGGTTTTTGTGCTAAATGAGTAACAACTTTTAAATCAGTAGTTAAGAACAGAAAACCTCAACCCTCGACTCATAAATCTGATGTTTTGTCATAGCCTTCGCGTATTGTTCCTACTGAACGTCGCATGTGAAAGTGCATCTAGGAATCCCTTGTGGGTTTTGGATGATTTATGACAAGCAAATGAAATCCTAACTACTTTGTGGAGATGAGCACAAGTTTTAATGAGAAAATGAGAAAAGAGCCAAAAAGAAGGGAGAATGAGGAGCAATGTGGAAAACAGATCAAGGAACAAGTGTAGTAGATCATTGTGTATGGAGTGTGTTAAGGAAACACACACCAAGAGCTCAAGCACAAATAATCACACACATTGCACAAGTTTATACAGGTCCGGACTAGTCCGACTGACACCGGACTAGTCCGATATCTTTCTGCACAAGATCGGCAAGCCCGATATCACCACAGACTAGTCCGATATCTCTCTGACTAGAATTGGACTAGTCCTCCCTAGTGTGGACTAGTCCTCAAAACACTTCACAAGTTGCACAAAATTGGACAAGTTCGATCACACAACAAACTAGTCTGATATCATTCTGATGTAAATCGGATAAGTCCGATATTGGCACGGACTAGTACGAAAACCCTCTGACCTAAATCGAACAAGTCCTCCTAGTGCGGACTTGTCACCCAATTCACTTAGGGTTTCACTGATGCGGACAAGTCTGATGATTATCGGACTAGCCCGAAGATTTCCAGAAGCGAAATTGGACAAGTTCGCTTCTAGCGGGACTAGTCCGATATTTCGGGACACTTAGGGTTTACTACACGCAGCACACCAGACTAGTCCGGTGTCCACCACGGACTAGTCCGATCTTTGTAAACCCTAATGGTCACTTTTAGAAACCCTATATAAGTAGATGTGCACGACCCAACTTTTATCTCTCTCGAACCCCTGCACCGTCACACCTCCCAAGAGCCTCAAAAACACATCTCTCCACGAAATCAAAAGCAACAAAGATCAATCCCTTGAGGATACACTTTGGAACATTGGAGAGACACAGTTCATCACTCATTGAGCTCTTGGTTTGATTCCCTAACACACTCCTGTGATTTTCATTGTAATCTTTCGAGTGAGTTCTTGGTGGAGTTCTTGTTGTAATCTTGGGGAGCCCTCAACGTGTGAGAATACCCCTTGAATTTGGTTATTTACCCTTTGTGATAAGTGAAGAGGATTGGCCTTCGTGGTGATCCGACGAGGGTAGGGTTGGAGAAGACCTGATCCTTTTTTGGACTCCTCAACGTGGACGTAGGTTGTCTCTGTGGGAACCGAACCACGGGATAAAATCATTGTGTTCTTTCTTTGTGCTCATTGTTCTTACATTTCATATATATATCTAGGGTTTTGATCAAACATGCTCACTTTACGTTGAAACATTGAGTTTAAGATTAAATTGTGATACACCCTAGTTTATATTTGTGCTACACTTAAATTGCAAGTATAATTCCGCTGCTTACATCCTAGAATCAAGTTAATGGATCATATTTGATTAACCTAGTCGGTACACAGCGGACTGGTCCGCACTTGACCGGACTAGTCCGATATCTCGAGATTTGATCTGGTTGTTAAGTGTTGCAGGTTCCGACAAAATTCAAAAAGGCCTATTCACCCCCCTCTAGGCCACATTCAATTGGTATGAGAGTAGGTTCTACAAGAAGGAGACTAATCGCTCGAAGAGATCATGTCAGAAATGAAGGACGTACACAAGAGCAACAACCAAGAGAAGGTTGATGAAGACAAGAACCAAAAATTGGAGAAACTCCTCGAGGCCATTCAAGACTTCGAGGATAACGATGAGGAGACGCTGGAACTCAAGGCGCTCCTAAGAAAGAAAACCCTTTCCAAGGGAAAGGTGAAAATCAAAGATGAGAAGAAAAAGAAGGGGAGTAGTCACACTGACTACTCCCGATATCCTTTTAACTATGATAGCCTAAATTCTAACAACAATCATTATCTATCCATTCCACTTGGAAAAGCCTCACATTTTGATGGCAATGACTACTCAATGTGGAGGCAAAACACGAAAATGCATTTGATTTCTCTCAATCCAAGTGTGTGGCACATAGTATGCATAGGAATAGATATCCCTGATGATGATGGGGAGCTCACGCCTAGACAAGAGCAAGCAATCCATTGAAATGCTCAAGTTGCTGCAGTTATCACTTCATCGCTCAGTCGTGATGAGTTTACAAAAGTGGATGGACTCGAGATCGCAAAAGAAATATGGGATACATTGCAAACCACACATGAAGGCGATCGTCATGTGCAAGAAGCGAAGATCGAGATGATTGAAAGCGAGCTAGGAAGGTTCGCAATCAAAGAAGATGAGTCGCCACAAGACATGTACAACCGATTAAAGATGCTCATCAACAAGGTGCGATCATACAGAAGCAAGAAGTGGAACGACGACGAGGTAGTGAAGCTCATTCTTAGAGCCTTCATGCCTCGCAATGTCACTTTATGCTCGATGATACGAGAAAGCCCTGGGTACAAGAAGATGACTTCGGATGACCTACTTGGAAAAATCATCAACTTTGAGATGATGGAAAAGCAGGCCAAGCACATTAAGGAGATTGCCAATCTCACCTCGGCAAAGAAGAAAGGGGTTGCTTTGAAGTCCACCCCCAAGCCCTTATCTAAAGAAGCTCGAGAAACTCAACTAGAAGAAGACGGTGATGATGAAAGCAGTGACTTGGATGAAGATGACCTGATACTGTTCATGAAGAAATTCAAGAAGATGATGAAGAAGAGACAAGGTGCTAATTCAAGTGAAGGAAAGTACAAGGAGAGATCAAAGCCAAAGTTGAGGCGGGCATGCTATAATTGTGGTGAGTATAGCCACTTTATAGTTGATTGCCCATATGAAGAGAACAAGAAGAAGACCAAAGAAGCCAAGCCTCAACCCAAGAAATTCTTTAAGAAGAAGAAACAAGCCAAACAAGCGCATATAGGGAAAGAGTGGGACTCAAATGATGAGCCCTGATCATCATCAGAAGAAGAGATGGCTAGCATAGCCATCGAGAAGACATCCAAGAATTCCACTCTCTTCCCTACGCTCGGCGCATGGAAGGAGAACGTCACTTGCCTCATGGCAAAGGAATGTAAACGCAAGGTAACAACAAAACCCTCTTCCGTGCATTCCTATTCCAGTGATAGTGAAATTAATAGTGATAATGAAGATATGCTCATTGGGTTAGATAAGAAAACAGCAGCAAAAATGAAATTCTTACTTGATCAACTTGTTGAGAAGGATAAGTTGATACATCGTCAAGAAGACATGATTATCTCCCAAAAGGAGGAATATGTCGAACTTGACAAGCTTCTAGAACTTGAAAAGGAGCGAAGCAAGTCACTAGAGCTTGAATTAGCTTCAAGCAAGGAAGCTTGCTTGGAGTTAAGCGACTCAAATGCTACAATCAAGGATGAACTTGCTAACCTAATCAAGGTTAACAAGATCTTTGAAGTGCAAGTTGAGTCACTCAAGCAAGGTGACCCTTCATCCTCTTCAAGTTCACCTTCCCAATCCATTAACATTGAAGTTACTTCTACTTGTACATGTGGTAAAGTTGACACCAGCTTGAAAGACAAGTCAACCTCTACCAAGGACAAGCATCCTTCACAAAATGGCATATTTGACAAAGAGAAGATCAAATATGCACGTAGTGCATACTTGGTCACAAGACCTCCAAATGTCAAATATGGCATTGGTTACTCTTATGGTGAAAAGCAACATGCTAAACGCCATAAGAATAACAAGGAGAGCAATATCTTTGTAAAGGGAAGACCCTCTCAAACTGGAAAATCCAAAATTAATGAATCCAACATGCATGATCACCGGACTAGTCCAGTCGGGGTCCAGACAAGTCCGATCTCCAAGACTAGTCCTGTGTATAAACAACAACAGTTGCTATTTAGAACTTTCAATGCATCTTATGTCTTAATGAGAAGTAATCTTGGCAAAATTTATGCTCATTATGTTGGGCCACGCCATGGGAACACCAAGTCTCATGTGTGGGTGCCCAAAGCCCTTGTGACTAACCTGAAATGACCCAAGCAAGCATGGGTACCTAAAACCAAGGCATAATTTGTTTTTGCAGGCCTATTTCTCTGTTGGATCTAAATGGCTGCTAGACAGTGGCTGCACCAACCATATGACCAGAGAAAGAAGGATGTTCGTTGAATATGAAGCAAATGAGGATCCAAATGAGGGCATCTATTTTGGAGACAGTAGTCAAGGAAATGTGCTCGATACCGGTAAAATTGCCATATCATCTAAACACACTCTTTCTCACATACTACATATTGATTTCTTAGATTATAAACTGCTGTCCATATCTCAATTATGTGACAAAGGTTATAATTGCTTGTTCACTAACGAGGGTGTGACTGTCTCTAGGAGGAGTGATGGTTCCATTGCCTTCAAGGGTATGTTAAAGGGAAAGCTTTATCTTGTTGACTTCAACAAGGATAAAGCCGAACTTGACACATGCTTGATTGCAAAGACCAACATGGGTTGGATGTGGCATAGACGGCTAGCGCATGTTGGTATGAAGAATCTTCAAAAACTCCTCAAGGGCGATCACATCCGAGATTTGAAGGATGTTGTTTTTGAGAAAGACAGGCCTTGTAGCGTGTGCCAAGTCGGGAAGCAAGTTGGAGCACCCCATCCCGCGAAGAACGTCATAACTACAACAAGACCGCTCGAGCTACTTCACATGGACTTATTCGGTCAAATTGCCTACATAAGCATCAACGGTAACAAATATGGTTTAGTAGTTGTTGATGATTTTTTTCGCTTCACTTGGGTTTTCTTTTTACATGATAAGTCAAAAACACAAAGAATACTCAAGAAATTCTTCAAGCGAGCTCAAAATAAGTTCTCATTAACAACCAAGAACATTCGATGCGACAACGGCACAGAGTTCAAGAACACACAAGTGGAGGAGTACCTAGATGAAGAAGACATAAAGCACGAGTTTTCAGCACATTACTCCCCTAAACAAAACGGAGTTGCCGAAAGAAAGAACCGAACCCTCATAGAGATGGCGAGAACAATGCTCGATGAGTACAAGACCTCGGATCGATTTTGGGCGGAAGCAATCAACACCGCTTGCCACGCCATAAATCGACTTTATCTTCATCGACCACTCAAGAAGACATCCTATGAGCTACTCATCAGTAACAAGCCTAATATTTCTTATTTTCGAGTTTTCGTTTCCAAATGCTATATTTTGAACAAGAAGCCTAGGACTTCAAAGTTCACTTCAAAGTCCGATGAAGGTTTCTTGCTTGGTTATGATTCGAACTCTTACGCCTATCGTGTCTACAACAAGACCTTCGGACTTGTTGAAGTAGCACGTGACGTAGTGTTCGATGAAACTAATGGCTCCCAAAAGGAGCAAGTTGATCCATGTGTGCTAGATAAAGAAGAAGCTCCTTGTCAAGCATTGAGAAGAATGGCGTTAGGCGAAGTTCGACCACAAGAGCCACCTCTATATATGCATGAGGAAAATGAACCACAAGAGGAGGCCCATGATCAAGGGGGAGCTTCCATA
This sequence comes from Tuctoria greenei, assembly GCA_036927565.1. Taxonomy (NCBI): domain Eukaryota; kingdom Viridiplantae; phylum Streptophyta; class Magnoliopsida; order Poales; family Poaceae; genus Tuctoria; species Tuctoria greenei. The sequence continues at coordinate 149,863,774 of JAYESD010000006.1, read as the reverse complement.
CAAGATCAACTTCAAGAAAGCGAAGATGATCAACTTGTCAATGAGGGCAACCATTTAGGGGGAGAAGAAGATGATCATGAAGATTTAAGACAGCAAGTACCACACACAAGAGTACACCAATGCGTCCAAAGGGATCAACCAATCGACAACATCATCGGTGACATCCAAAAGGGAGTAACTACTAGATCTCGCATAGCTAATTTTTGTGAGCATTACTCGTTTGTGTCCTTTTTGGAACCACACAGGGTTGAGGATGCATTGAAGGATCCAGGTTGGGTAGTGGTCATGCAAGAAGAACTCAACAATTTCAAAAGAAATGAGGTGTGGGAACTAGTCGAAAGACCCAAATCCAACGTCGTCGGCACCAAATGGGTCTTTTGCAACAAACAAGACGAACACGGGGTGGTGAAAAGGAACAAGGCACGACTTGTGGCCAAAGGGTATTCACAAGTTGAAGGTTTGGATTTCGATGAGACCTTTGCTCCCGTAGCTAGACTTGAGTCCATTAGAATATTACTTGCATATGCTACCCACCATGATTTCAAGATCTATCAAATGGATGTGAAAAGCGCCTTCCTCAACGGACCAATCAAGGAGGAGGTGTATGTGGAACAACCCCCGGATTTAAAGATGAAGAGTTACCCGATCACATATTTAAATTGCGTAAGGCTCTCTACGGCCTCAAACAAGCTCCTAGAGCTTGGTATGAGTGTCTTAGAGATTTCTTAATTGAAAATGGATTTAAGATCGGTAAAGTAGATTATACATTGTTTACAAAGAACTTTGACAATGATCTCTTTCTTTGTCAAATCTATGTTGATGATATAATCTTTGGTTCAACTAACAAATCTTTTTATGAGGAATTTAGTAAAATTATGACAGATAGGTTTGAGATGTCTATGATGGGAGAGCTAAAGTAACCTTCTTGGGTTTCCAAGTGAGGCAACAAAAGGAAGAGACGTTCATAAGCCAAACTAAGTACACTCAAGACATACTCAAGAAGTTTGGAATGGACAAGGCGAAGCCCATAAAGACTCTCATGGCAATGAATGGCCACTTGGATCTCAATAAAGATGGACCAAACGTCGATCAAAAGGTATATCGCTCCATGATTGGATCTCTACTCTATTTATGTGCATCTAGGCCAGACATTATGTTGAGCGTATGTTTGTGTGCAAGATTTCAAGCCAATCCTAAGGAGTGTCACTTGACAGCCATAAAAAGGATCTTGAGATATTTAGTTCATACACCCAACCTTGGTCTTTGGTACCCCAAAGGTTCAAAATTTAATCTCATTAGTTACTCCGATGCAGATTGTGCCGGATGCAAAGTAGATAGAAAATGTACCTCCGGTACATGCCAATTCCTAGGTAGATCCCTAGTTTCTTGGTCCTCCAAGAAACAAAACTCCATTGCCCTATCCACAGCCGAAGCGGAGTATGTTGCAGCCGGGGGTTGTTGTGCACAACTCTTTTAGATGCGACAAACTCTAAGGGATTATGGTTACAATATGAACTGTATTCCACTCTTTTGTGATAATGAGAGTGCCATTAAAATTGCCTATAATCCAATTGAGCACTCTAGAACCAAACACATAGACATCCGACATCACTTCTTGAGAGACCACTCCATGAAAGGAGATATAGCCATTTCCCATGTCAACACCGAAAAGCAATTAGCCGACATATTCACCAAGCCACTTGATGAAAAACGCTTTTGCGAGCATCGAAATGAACTAAATATCCTTGATGCTCAGAATGTGGCTTGAAAATTTGCATACATGTATGAATTCTTCAAAATATGTTGATTGGATTGTGAAAATCATCTCTCTCAATTTTCTCCAAAAAAATATGTCAATTACTAGATCTTGGTGAATTATGGTCATTGCTTGATTATTGTATGCTTACTGATCATATTCATCAAGATTATTTGATTTGATTTGCCTCCCTATTTTCTAAATATGTACCTTTGAATATATACGAATGGGCTAGGCATTTCTTCCCTGGTGACCACGGACTAGTCCGTGGTTACCCGGACTAGTCCGCCCATGCAGACTAGTCCGCAGAGCGCCGGTTAGGCCAGACTAGTCCGGCAGACTACGGACTAGTCCGATATAGCCCCTGGAAAAGTTTGGACTAGTCCGATCATTTTCGGACTTGTCCGATTTTTCGTGTCCATAACCCTAGCCGCCGCCAAACCCTAATTTCCTCACCCCCCACACTTGCCTCAAGCTTTCTCTCTCCACGCTTGAGCTCCCCAAGGCGATTTGGCAACTCCTCCATCAAAAAGCTCCAAGTTTGGGTGGAAATCAAGCTCCTTCGCTTAGGGATTAAAGGCCACGGACTTGTCCGCCCTTCAACACCCTCCTCTCCGAGATTCAAGCGATTTTTTGGTAATTTTCCCCAAAACCCTATAAATCTCCATTTTCTTCATTGTTGATCGAATAGCCTAGCTTCTTTCACCTAATACTAGTATCCTTGATGTATTACATTGCTGTTAGGATAGTTTTGCATTGAGAAACTCCATTTGTCTCATAGTTAGGGTTCTTGAGGATGAATACCGGACTAGTCCGGTCCATGCACGGACATGTCCGGTCTCCCGGACTAGTCCGTGCCTGTACACCGGACTTGTACGATTTTCTGAACTCAAACCTAACTTATTAACCCCTCAATGCAATTCCTTGTCATCTATTCTCATCAATACCTTGTGCAATCCATTCTCAGGGCATGTCGAACTCTCACGATAAAGTTTTCGACTTTGAAGCCGAGATGGACCAAGAAGCCCTACTTCGGTCCTCAACGGGCTAAAACAAGAAGCGCCCTTCTGAGCCATCCCCCTCTCCTCCTCAGTCTCAGAAAAGGGTGGCTCGATGCAAGGTGCCTGCTTCCCGGGCTTCTGCTTGTGGTGGCCCTAGCTCGGCAAGTACTCGCCAAGCAAAAGGGAAAGTCAAACGGATCGCAACAGGCCTGATTGTCCCTCTAAAGATGTCAGCTCCAAAGCAAGGGCCTCGGGATCCCACAGAGGAAAGGTTCAACGGTAAGGGCAGCGACTCAGATGCAAATCTCAAGAATATGGATTGCTACAGCCAATCCAGGTAGGTTGCAGATGGAAGATTTTGGAGCAACTTCCATGCAGACTTTTACAAGTCTGTCTACTTCCAAATGAAGACCCCAGTGGTGCGCAGTCAGTGGATAGATTGGGCACATCTTGAGAGGAAGAGATGCTCCGCCTTTGATGAGGTGTCGAGGAAGCTGAGAGACATGGCTTTAAGGACCTCTTCGCCTTCAAGTACAACTGGAATGACGAAGTGATAGCTCAGCTGTATGCTACTTGTCACTTTGCCAGTGATGAGGAGGATCGGGTGACTTGGATGACTCACGGGTCCAAGTACACCATTACCTACGATGAGTTCGCCAGTCTTCTCCACCTAGAGAGCACCGACAACAACTTACTGGTGATCCACAACATTGGGGTCTTGGAAAAGGATAAGATGAAGTTCCTATATGACCCATCACTGAAGTTCAATCCTCCCTTCACAAAGAACATGAATCCCTTCTTTGCGGTGCTTAACAGAGTGCTGAGAAAGACAATTGCCCCGAAGGATGGGGATGCAAGGAGTGTACAGGGCTATCTTCAGACCTTGATGAAGGTCATAAGCAAGGACCGCAAGTTTGATGTGTTTGACTATATCTAGAATGATATGGTCAACATCTCTAGGACCCCAAACAGATCATGTGGCTATGCCCCCTACCTCATGTTCATGATTGAGAAGGTCACATGCATCGAATTCATCAAATATGTGGAGCACACACCATTGAGTCCTCAGAAGCCTCAACAAGCAAATGTTCAAGCTGCTCCCTCTCCTGCTTCTAGTGCAGAGGCTCCGGTGAGAGCAAGTGGAGATGCTGGGGCTACCTCTGGCACTAGGGCAGCTCCTCAAAAGGGATCTGCAAGTGGCATCTTCAAATACCTGGCTGCTATTTTTGCCTCCTGCAAAAAGGTCGAGGTGAAGGCCCACAAGCTCAACAAGAGAAGAAAGGCTAACATGAAATATGTCAAGGAAAATGTGAAGCAGATTTGCCAAAAACTGGAGATCGGTCCCATTGGATCTCCAGTAATATCTGATGACTACTCTGACTACACTGAGCTCGGGCCCTTGACTCCCTCCGAGCTTGCCTATTTTGGCATTGGGGGCTCGAGTGGCTCCATTCCTCCTCCTCCTCATCATCATCATCCCAAAGATGAAGATGAAGACGATGAGAGGACCGACAGCGAGGCTTAAAGACTTTAGGTCCCTCCTCTCCTTCTTTTTGGTGTCTTGATGCCAAAGGGGGAGAGATTGAGGGGGAGTCTTAGGTCTTAGGTCTTAGCTGAAGGATGCGAGGAGAGCTTCTTTTTATGCTTTTTGTCTATTTTGTGGTTTGTAAAACTTTAATATGCTCTTATGATACTTATGGTCCTGTGATGTAATGTTTTGAACTACTTATGATGTAATTGATGAAATATGTGATTTTGCTTCAAGAATGACATATATGCTTGTTGTTGATGTGTCGATGTCAATTATATCATTCTCATCATAATTATTGCTTCTATACACTTAGTTCTGCATCGCACCATAAAGAATGCACATATGGATCATGTTTTTATTGCTTGATGTATTTTAGACTCATATGTGCACACTTTGTGAAAATCTCAACTTTTTATCATATTTTGTGAAATTTCAATTGGTTGTCATCAATCACCAAAAAGGGGGAGATTGAAAGTGCATCTAGGAATCCCTTGTGGTTTTTGGATGATTTATGACAAGCAAATGAGATCCTAACTACTTTGTTGAGATGAGCACAAGTTTATGAGAAAATGAGCAAAGAGCCAAAAAGAAGGGAGAATGAGGAGCAATGTGGAAAAGAGCTCCAGGAACAAGTGTAGTAGATCATTGTGTATGGAGTGTGTTAAGGAAACACACCCCAAGAGCTCAAGCACAAATAATCACACACATTGCATAAGTTTATACAGGTCCGGACTAGTCCGACTGACACCGGACTAGTCCGATATCTTTCTGCACAAGATCAGACAAGTCCGATATCACCACAGACTAGTCCGATATCTCTCTGTATAGAATCAAACTTAGTCCTCCCCAGTGCGGACTAGTCCTCAAAACACTTCACAAGTTGCACAAAATCGGACAAGTCCGATCACACAACGGACTAGTCTGATATCATTCTGATGTAAATCAGACAAGTCCGATATTGGCACGGACTAGTCCGAAAACCCTCTAACCTAAATCGGACAAGTCCTCCTAGTGCAGACTTGTCACCCAATTCACTTAGGGTTTCACTCATCCAGACAAGTCCGATGATTATCGGACTAGTCCGAAGATTTTCAGAAGTGAAATCGGACAAGTCCGCTTCTAGCCGGACTAGTCCGATATTTCGAAACACTTAGGGTTTACTACACGCAGCACACCGGACTAGTCCGGTGTCCACCATGGACTAGTCCGGTCTTTCTAAACTCTAACGGTCACTTTTAGAAACCCCATATAAATAAATGTGCACGGCCCAACTTTTATCTCTCTCGAACCCCTGCACCGTCACACCTCCCAAGAGCCTCAAAAACACATCTCTCCACGAAATCAAAAGCAACAAAGATCAATCCCTTGAGGATACACTTTGGAACATTGGAGAGACACGGTTCATCACTCATTGAGCTCTTGGTTTAATTCCCTAACACACTCCTGTGATTTTCATTGTAATCTTTTGAGTGTGTTCTTGGTGGAGTTCTTGTTGTAATCTTGGGGAGGCCTCAACGTGTGAGAAGGCCCCTTAAGTTTGGTTATTTACTCTTTGTGATAAGTGAAGAGGCTTCGTGGCGATCCGACGAGGGTAGGATTGGAGAAGACCCGATCCTTTTGTGGACTCCTCAACGTGGACGTAGGTTGCCTCTGTGGGAACCGAACCACGTGATAAAATCATTGTGTTCTTTCTTTGCGCTCATTATTCTTACATTTCATATATATATATATATATATATATATATATATATATATATATATATATATATATATATGGTTTTGAACAATCATGCTCACTTTACGTTGAAACATTGAGTTTAAGATTAAATTGTGATACACCCTAGTTTATATTTGTGCTACACTTAAATTACAAGTATAATTCCGCTTCTTACATCCTAGAATCAAGTTAATTGATCAAATTTGATTAACCTAGTCGGTACACACCGGACTAGTCCGCACTTGAGTGGACTAGTCCGATTTCTCGAGATTTGATCTGGTTGTTAAGCGTTGCAGGTTCCGACAAAATTCAAAAAGGCCTATTCACCCCCCTCTCTAGGCCACATTCAGTATGGCTCAGTACTGGATTCCCAAATGCTTATTGACTAACCCCAGTATTGTGTCAACAACGTATTGTCCTTCTGTGTAGGTTTCACGCTTGAGAAAGGAGAACATATGGATTGTGGATTCAGGATGCTTATACCACATGACCGATTACAGAGAATGGTTCTCCTCCATCTCTTTTGTGTCACGTGTAGAAAATGTTACTTTCGCCGATAATTCTTCGACTTCTATTATTGCTAAAGGATCGGTTACAGTAAATGACCGCTACACTTTAAAAGATGTGGCACTTGTTAAAAATTTGAAATACAACTTGCTCTCTGTTTTTCAATTGCTTGATCAAAATTTGGAAATAATTTTCTCTGAAAATTTTTGCAAGGTTGTAGATTCAAATAGTGAGCTTTGTTTAACATGTCTCGTTTTGGAAGAGTTTTTAAAGCTGATTTTGATATGTCAACTTATGAGCATAGGTGTCTAGTTGCTAATTATTCAAAAGATTTATTTTTCTGGCATCGTAGACTTGGTCACGCAGGCTTTGATCACCTCACTCGTGTTAGTGCTCTTGATCGCATACGTGGTTTGCCTAAACTCAAAGGAGACAAAGATATTGTATGCTCTTCGTGTAGACATGCTAAGATGGTTGCAGGTTCACATGCTCCTCTCACGATGACTATAACAACTGAACCTGGCCAACTGTTGCACCTCGACACCGAAGGACCGACACATGTACATCCTTTGGAGATAAATGGACGTTCTTGTAATTGTTGATGACTATTCCAGATACTCTTGGGTTTATTTTATGGCATCTAAGAGTGAAGCTTTTACTCATTTTAGGACTTTATTTCTTAGACTATTAATTGATCACCCAGGATCATTAAAAGCAATCAGAAGTGATAATGGAACTGAATTTAAAAATCAATCATTTGATCACTTTTGTACTGAACATGGAATAGAACATCAATTTTCTTCACCATATGTTCCTCAGTAAAACAGTGTTTTTTAGAAAGGAAAAACAGAACCTTAGTTGAGATGGCTAGGACCATGCTTGATGAATATCAAACGCCTAGAAAATTTTGGGCAGATGCAATTGCAACAGCTTGTTATGTTTCAAATCGTATTTTCTTGCGTACTAAACTAGGTAAAATACCTTTTGAACTTCGGTTTGGATATAGGCCCTGTGTTTCAAACTTTAGTGTTTTTGGTTGCAAATGATTTGTTAAGAAAAATGGAAATCGTGATAAAATTAAATCTAGACCCGAAGATGGCATGTTTCTTGGTTATCCATCTAACACTAGAGGTTACTGTGTGCTTTTATTGGAAAACTAAAAAAATTAGAGACCTGTGAAGTTTCTTTTGATGAAGCTAGCCCAGGTACTAGCACCGGTACTGCAGGATCAGATACATATCCTCAGGGGGAGGGTATTTTCGAAGAAGAAGAAGAGTCGGTGATACTGCCTGATAGTTCTGAAGCTGACACGTGTTCAGCTCCGAACTTTGAACAAGCTCCGACTACCACCTCTGCTGGTCCTGATTCTCCACAAGCCACAAGCTCATCAATCTACGATGAACCTGATGAAGAAGAAGTTTGTGAGACATCTGTTCCCCTACAGATTTACAACAATCATCCCCCACAATAGATAATTGGAAGCTTGCATGAACGAATTACAAGATCTAGGTTTTCCGACCGCAATTATCATGCTCATTCTGCTTTTGTTGCTGCTTTTGAACCCAAGGATATATCACACGCACTCACTAATGAATCTTGGATTCTTGCCATGTAAGAAGAGTTAGAAAACATTGAAAGAAATAATGCTTGGAAACTTGTACCTCCACCTCATAACCACACCTTAATCGGAACTAAATGGTTGTTTAAAAACAAACAAAGTGAGGATGGTGTAGCAATTAGGAATAAAGCTAGATTGGTTGCTCAAGGTTTCATACAAATTGAAGGCTTAGATTTCGAAGAAACTTTTGCTCCTATTGCTAGATTAGAAGCCATAAGAATTTTATTAGCCTTTGCCGCATCAAAAGGTTTCAAGTTATATCAAATGGATGTAAAAAGTGCTTTTCTTAATGGCTATATAGATGAGTAGGTTTATGTTAAGCAACCACCTGGTTTTGAAAATCTAGAATTTTCTAATCATGTTTTCAAACTAACAAAAGCCCTGTATGATCTAAAACAAGCTCCTAGAGCATGGTATGATAGGTTAAAAACTTTCTTAATTGAACTCTTTTTGTACTTAGACATGGAAATGACTCACTATTTGTTCAAGTGTATGTGGATGATATTATCTTTGGTTGTGCTTCTCATAATATTGTGTCCAAGTTTTCAACGATGATGAGTTCAAAATTTGAAATGAGTATGATGGGTGAACTCACTTACTTCTTGGGGCTTCAAATCAAGCAAACCAAGGAAGGTACCTTTGTGCATCAAACGAAGTATACAAGAGACCTTCTTAAGCGCTCTAACATGGACAAAAGCAAGCCTCTTCGGACACCAATGGGTACAGAAACAACACTTGAACTTGATGAAGATGGTGAACCCGTGGATCAAAAAAATATAGAAGCATGATCGGATCACTTTTGTACCTTACGGCATCAAGACCGGACATGCAATTCAGCGTATGTCTTTGTGCACAGTTTCAAGCTTCCCCACGTGCTTCATAGCGTCAAGCCGTCAAAAGGATTCTTAGGTACTTACATGGAGCTCAAGAATTTGGCATTTTTCTTCCGTGTTCTTGAACCGTTTCATTGAGAGCTTTTTTCCGATGCTGATTTTGGGGGTGTAGGATTGATAGGAAAAGCACTTAGGGTGCTTGTCATTTTCTTGGTAATTCACATGTTGCTTGGTCCTCTAGAAAACAAAGTTCAGTTGCACAATCCACAACCGAATCTGGATATGTGGCTGCTGCTAGTGCTTGTTCACAAATTCTTTGGATTGTACAAACACCTAAGGACTATGGGGTTCATCTAGATAGTGTTCCACTATTTTGTGGCAACACTATTGCCATTTGCATTGCTAAAAACCCCGTGCAACATTCTAGAACAAAGCACATTCACATTAGGTTTCACTTTGTCTATGATAATGTTGAAAAAGGTGACATTGTGCTTCACCATGTAGATATCGAACAACAATTGGCTAACATTTTTACAAAACCTTTGGATTTCACTTGTTTTTGCTACATTCGTAGTGAAATAGGGGTTATGCATCCTCATGTCTTAAATTTAGGGGGAGTTTTGAAACTTGGGAAGTATATGTGTGAATCCAAAATTAAAATAATATGAACATAATATTTCATACATATATGACTTTGTGATTCCTTTTTCATGTTGAATGCTCTTACTACATTACTCTTGTTATACATTTCATATTTTTTGCCATGACTAGTAATTGAAATAATTACTTACACTAAATCTAGTTATGATCAAACTTTCTTGCTATTTTGAACTTGTTGCTTGCTCACAAGTGCTTTTAATCATAAAAAATAATCAAGAAATCAACTCACTTGTTAAGATTTTTATGGTCAAATATAAATTGAGAAAAGATCAAGAAAATATGCATGCATCGCACTTCTTCTTTTGAGATGGCTTATCATTGCACTCAGATATGAACTTGGAAGAAGTTGTGTATGACTAATATCATGTCCTTAAGCTTCTGATTGTCAAATGACATAGGCTTGGCTTGGTTGGTTAGAATAAGACAGATGCGCATATAATCTCTTGCAAATGTTATGTGATCAAAATTTATGCTTTAAAATGATGATCAAAAATGCAACAACAAGTGTCATGCTTTTAGGTCTTGAAATAGTTAAGTTTGTGAGATCATGACTTGTTTAAATTGAAAATCACATTTGATCTCTAGCATGGCTTACACTACTTTATGTATCTCATTGTTATAGTGTAAGTTACTTGATAGTATGACTTGGATGAGCTTTGTTTTATATGTATATATTCTAATGTGCTCATAACAATTAAAATTTCTCTTTTGAACCTTGGTGAATACATTGTCAAGGGGGGGTGGGGAGAGGAATTGATTACACATTTATTTACAAGTGTTTTTGGCATGATTCTTCTCAGGGGGAGAAGTATGCAAGGGGAATGGGAGAAATTTATTTTTATCTCATTTGGTTTTCAAAAAGGGGGGGATTGTTTTCAAAACTTTTCATGTGAATAAGCCAATTTTCGGATTTTAAGTGGTGTTCCCAATCCATTCATCAAGGGGGAGATTGTGAGACCTATGTGTGATGAATACATTGGCTTTGACGATAAAAGTTTTGAATACTACTAAAACACCTTTTTAACAAGGTCCAACTCTAGGTCCGAGCTCCAGCAAGGTCCGACGATAGGTCCAACTTGTTTTGGGTAGCTCCGGCAAGGTCCGACGTAAGGTCCGACTCGCTTTGTCTAGGTCCGACATGTTTTTTGGGTAGCTCCAGTGAGTTTTGTCTTTAGCTCCGACATATCTTTGATAGCTCCAGCATGTCTTTGTTAAGCTCTGACTTGCTTTTTCCAGCTCCGGCTTTTGGGTTGATTGTTCCGACTAATTTTGGTAAGCTCCGGCGGATGCTAGTTCTGCTAACTTTGGGAAGCTCCTATTGGTTGTAATTCGACTGACTTTGTTTTAGCTCCCAGTAGCTTTTGCAAGTTTCAGAACTTGATTTTATTGTTTCTCTAAATTGTTCCAAACTTGTTTTACATTCTAAAATGTTGCTTAGTATTCAATTACTATGTTTTTGTTGTGTTTTGGCTGTTATAAAAATGTCCACTTTTACTGTGGTTTGCAACATGCTTATGTGAGGTGCTCACGTAAGATGTTGTGGTTTCAGAACTAATGAGAGTCAAGTCGAGGACTTGTGCTCGGAAGTATCGGTTGTTTGTTCATGTGCAGGTGTTGCTTGAGTTCAAGACACGGCTAGTGACGGGATCCATTAGACTAGTCTCGGGGAGGAGATGAGGTTCCAACAATCAAGTTCGGGAGGAACTGTGGTTGAGCTGATCAGGAGGTCACGCAGGGTGATTGAATTAAGGGCAGTGCATATGAAGGAAAATGGATGTCGAAAGAAGGTGTTCGCACGTATAAATGTGATGCATGACGTGGCAACATGGTTCTGAAGACAGGATTATGGAAGGAAAGATCTGGTTGGAAGGATCGGATCGTATCGGATGATTACTTCGTCTGTTGTGGAGTCGGTTATGGATTGGATATGGAAAGTATCGATTTGGTTATGATAGTTTTCGTGTGGACATGAATTTAGGTTGTTTTAGGAATGTGGAATACGTTCCTAAGTCTGTTAGGAAGTCTTGAGATTGTTTCTATCTACGAATAGGAAGATCTTGAGCACTTATGGTTAGTTGCGATTCATGATCAGAGTAGGATTAGAGTCCTAGTTAGAGTTGAGTTGGCCTTCCGGCAGGTTATATAAGCAAGGGAGGCCAGAGCTCGTGATACACGACTTTTGGGTTGTTCCTCTCTTTTTATATTGAATAAAATTCGTAGTTGAAAGGAACTTTTGTGCCTTGTTCGTCCGACTTGTTTTTCGTCAAGTTTTTCTCGTCGAGTTTCTGCACAACACTACCTTTTTTAGTGGTTTTATCATAACTCGAGTTTTACAGATCCAGTTGACGTGATTCTTTTTGTATTGTCTTCAAAACTTGATTTTCTATCATATGAAAAAATTTCAAAGTCATTGGATTTGTGGTTTTGTATCTACACGAGTTTCTTTGCAGTATTGCGGAACTGTTTTTACTCGGTAGAACAGATTGACCTTTGTTCGATCTTTCGATCATAACTTGAGTTTTTATCGACGGATTTCCGTGATTATTGTTATCGCGTATTAGAGACTTAATTATCTACAATATCTACTACTTTTGTCATGGTTGAACATGTTTTCTTTAACAGATCGTTTTTATGCCGAGGGGTTTTCGTTGCTTCCGCTGAGAAAGTTTGAATCTACCATTCACCCCCCCTCCCCTAGTAGCTTTTCACGTGCTCTTCGATCATACAAATTTTATGATTGTTGATTGCTCACTGCCCATGTTCATCAAGATTATTTGTGAAATGTTGTCCTTTAGATCACTATTAAATCAAACTTCCAAAAATCACCTTGTTTCTAACTCTAATCTTTCCAGCTGACCCGGACTAGTCTGTGGTCAGCATCGGACTAGTCCGTTATTTCAGACTAGTCTGGCCTTGGTCTGGCATACTGGAATTGTCCGGCCCTATACCGGACTAGTCCGTGTTCCTAGAATTTAAACCCAGCCCGACGCCCAAACTTCTTCTTCCTCCCCTCACAATCGCATTTGCTTTATCTCTCCTCAAAACCTAGATCCCAAGTCGATTTTCACTTTTTTCCACCAAAATCGAAGTTTTCTCCACGAGAAATTTTCTCCTCGGTGTGAAGCTTCATCTCTCCGGACTAATCTAGACCAAACTGCGCGCTTTTGTCTCCAACCATTAATTTTTCGGTAAAAATCTCACTCAACCCAAGTTCTCACCTTTCCTTCAATCTTGCTTACTTTTCTTGATTGCTAGGTCATACACCTTTCTAGATGTATTCCTATTGTATTCCTACACATTTTGCATCTATTTGAGCTAGATTTGTTGAAATAGGAAGTTAGGATTCATACGTCAGTCTGGAATAGTCCGGTATCTTGTGCGGACAAGTCCAGTCCTCCGTCCGCACTCTGAAAACGGACAAGTCTGGTACCCTGAAAATTTGAACCTCTAGATTCTTATTTCCACAAAGTCTACAATCAATTCTTATCAATCCTTGAATTCCCCTATCAGGCACGATGTCGTCAGCTTTCGAGGACAGCTCATTTGATTATGAAGTCGAGCATGACCGTGCAAGGGTACAAAGAGTCAAAGAGGGAGTCATGAAGAAGAGACATGACTACAATGTTCACTCCTCTCCTCCCTACGATGCTATTCCTAAGAAGAGGAGAGTGGTAATGAAGAAAGCTCTAACAAGGATGGTGCTGGTGCCAGTTCAACCGTACCTAGAAGGAGCGCTAACAAAGGGAAAGGACTTGCAAGTGGTGTCATTGGTCCTCTCAAGATGAAGTCACCTATGCAGCGCAACCGGCAACCATTAGACAATGACTTCATGGGGAAAGGAAATGAGTTGGATGACAAGTTCAGAAAGATTGAACCTTATGAGCAGCCAAAGCAATATGTTGATCCAAGATTTTGGAGCCACTTCCATGCTGATTACTACGAGCATGTGTACATGAAGATGTGAAATACAGTGGTTGCTAGTCAATGGATGGACATGACTTATTTACAATCTAAGAACTGTCAATCATATCATGAAGTCATGGAGGCACTAGAGAGACATGGTTTGAAGGATCTTCTATCCTTATGACACAATTGGAACAATGAAGTCATCATTCAGTTTTACTTTACTCTCTACTTCGCCCTCGATGATGGGGATAAGATGATTTGGACGACACATGGATCCAAGTATAGTGTCACTTATGAGGAATTTGCCAGGATACTTCTCCCTAAAGATACCTTGGAAAATGAGCTCATTATTCATAACTAGAGGCCTTTGGAGAAGGATGAGCTATAATTCCTCTATGATACAAGAATGCCATACAAGCCTCCTACCACCAAGTACTTGAAGCCATTCTTTGCCGTGCTTAACAGAATTTTGAGGAAGACTATTGCTCCAAGGGATGGAGATACAGGGACAATTCAAGGAACTCTAAGGACCTTGATGAAAGTAATAAGCAAGAAAAGGACCTTCAATGTCTTTGAATATATCTACAACGACATTGTGAACATCTCAATCACTCCCAATAGATCCTGTGGTTATGCACCTTACATCATGTTCATGATTGAGAAGGTCACCGGCCTTTAATTTGTTAAGGATGTTGAGCATACCGGCCTCAAGCCCAGAAGCCAACTGTCTACACTGTTCTCTCTGCTCCTGCCTCACCCGCAGTGGAACAGAGATCTAAGCAAGCAAATGAAGGCACAAGGATTCCAACTGCTACTCCTAATCCTCCACCCTCCATAGAGTCCTCCAGTGGTGTGCTAAAAATGATTTTCTCCATCTTTGTATCCTGCCGCAAAGTGGAAATTAAGCAGCACAAGAGGAGTCTGGCAAGGAAGAGACATCAAAGATACATGAAGGCCAACATCAAAGCTATTTGTGAGAAGCTAGAAATTGAGCCAGTGGGATCACCTCAGATTTTAGAGGATTCACAAGAAGATATCACTGAGATGGCTCCCCTCACTGAGCAAGAGTTGAGCTCATTTGGACTAGCAGGTGTCTTCGCTCCTTCTCCTCACCATGGACTTGAAGAGGAAGATGAAAAGAGGACTGAGAGTGAGGGAGGGAGTGGTGATGAGTGATTCAACTCAAATTTTCCCTTTTTGGTGCCTTGATGCCAAAGTGGGAGTGATTGAGACTAGTAGCTTATTTTGTAACCTTAAGGACTAGTGATCGAGGACATGTATCTTAATTTGACATTATTGTAATATCTTGTGGATGTGCCTATGTTATTTAATCTGAATGTGTGATGTTTATTGAATATTGTTGTGATAGTTGCTTTTATCATTGCTATGTTCTTATTTTTGCACTTCACATTATTCAATCACACACACTCTATAGGAACCCCACCATAATGAGTGCATATATGTGAGAAGTTCTTATTGTTCTTTTGTCATTCTCATATATGCAAACTTTATGAAAATCAATTTTTACTCTTGATTGTGAAATCTCAATTGGTTGTCATCAATCACCAAAAAGGGGGAGATTGAAAGTGCATCTAGGCATTCCCTTGTGGGTTTTGGACGTTGATGATAAACAAATGAGATCCTAATGAATTCGTTGAGATGAATGCAGGTTAACTGAGATTAGATAGTTGGTGCACTCAAAAAGGTGAAAAATGAAGTGATGAAGAAAAAGGAAAAGGCCCAATTGATGTATAAAGCGCGAAGTAGACTTAACTGTATAGGATGTGTGTGAGAGACAAATCTCAAGAGCTCAAGGCTTGTGTAGGGGTAAGGGCTTAAATCAACCTTAATAATTCACTGACCACCGAACTAGTCCATTCAACTTTCCGTAGTCTCACTTCACAGTGCACCAGACAAGTCCGTTCATCGACCGGACTAGTCCGTTAAACTTTCTGATGTTCCATAACATTGTGCATTGGACAAATCCGTTCATGGATCGGACTAGTCCGAGAAACTCTCTGATGTTTCATTACACTATGCACCGGACAAGTCCATTCTTGGACCGGACTAGTCCGAGAAACTTTCTGATGTTCCAATACATAGGGCACCGGACATGTCCGGACTCCTACCGAACTAGTCTGGTATACCTCACACATATTAGGGTTTTTAGTGTGCTGCACATTCCACGTGGATTTTACTCAGCACACCGGACAAGTCCGGCCCCCAGAGCGGACTAGTCCGACCGTCGGGATCCCTAACGGTAATAATTTTGGAAACACTATAAATAGGAGATCCACGACCCCACAAAGACAACTCTTGTATTCTACTATCAAGAACTGAAACCCTAGTGCCGCCACTCATCTCAAGAGCACAAAAACACATCTCCCAAGACATCTAAGGTCCTCAAAACTGAAATTCTTTGAGTATTCAGATTTGGGATTGGGAGATCGTTGTCTATGCATCATTGAGCTCTTGGGGTTTGATCTCTTTATACTTGTGCTTTACTTGTAATCTTTTTGAATGTATTAGATCAATTTTTCTGCTGTAATCTTTGTGGGAGCCCTCAACATGTAAGGTTGCCTCACCAACTCGGTGATTACCGGTGATAGTGGAATCAAGTCGGCCTTGTGTGGTGACTTGAAGAGGGAAAAGCGTTTGAAGAGACCCGGCTCTGTGAGGGCCCCCTCAACGAGGACGTAGATCTCTTTGGTAAGATCAAACCTCGGTAAATATCCGTGTCTCGTGTGCTCATCTCTTTACTTCTGCAATTATCATTATTTAGAGCATTAAGTTGATCAAACTTGTATCTGAATTAAAATTGTATTCCACGTGCAATTTTGCAATACTAATTGTTCAATCAAGTGTTCTGAATAGTTGTTTATATTCCGTTGCTATAACATTTATGATTTCTGCGTCAACACTTGATCAGTTCACAACACATCAGCACACAGGACTAGTCCGTAGTCACACCAGACAAGTCCGGTCCCTCAGGTACTTAACGATCTGATTAAGTGTGCAGGAAAACTTTCAAAGCCTATTCACCCCACCCACCCCCCTCTAGGCCAGATTCAAGATCACTCTCTAAAATTGTTAGCACATAGCCAAACAAAGGGGGTAATTTCTCATTCTTCAAGTCTGTAGAATCCAATGAAATGCTACATATTTATACTAGGAACAACCCTTCTAGTTTAGGTGTTAAAGGACCCTAAGTTGATGGATTTAGATGACTTAAAGAGTTTCCACGAAATGCATTCCTAAGGTGCCTCGCGTAGTGTTTCACCTCCTGACCTTGTTGCAGTAAAACAACAATTACTCTTGATTGGGAAGTCCAAATGACACACTATTTGTTGCATTGGAAACTAGAATTGATATCCTTTCACACCATGTGTACTATGCACCAGGGGACGTGCCAGGTTGGTATAAAATTGCATGTGAAGTTGGAATTTTTGCAATTTAAAGCTCGGACAGCCCGAACAAGTTTGGATAGTGCAAACCGTCTTGGTTTTCTTTGGTGCTTGTTGTGTGTACCTAATCATCACCAAAAAATAACTTTTAGGTAGTATAAAGTTCACAGTTATATTATTATCGAAATCGGCTAGGAGTGACTTCACATGAGGTTGTAACTTTTTGGCACGACTTCTCGTCAAAGGTTCATGGTTCGTATTACTTGAAGTATCTTGCACTTCGTTCATTGGTTGAGTTGTATGCATAGGTGAGACATCATCATCACAAACCGTGTTTTCTTGAGAGCTAAGCTAGGAAAAACACCATATGAACTTCGGTTTGGACATAGGCCTAGTGTCACACATTTTAGAGCCCTTGGTTGCAAATGCTTTGTGAAGAAACATGGTAATATTGATAAATTGAAGCAAGATTTTTTATGGCATTGTCGATACCCTAAAAACCGTACACCCCTGAGATTACAAAGATCTCAGGGGAAGGACGACTACTCGAGTGGAATACCCTCGGAGGCCCACTTGTCAGACATGACCGGACCAGCTTTTCCAACATGGTTAATCCCTAGGTCGCCACGTGTACTACCGAACCGGAACTACCGCCCACAAGGGGGAAGCACCGGACTGAGTACCGAAACGGCACCTCCGGACCTAACCCCTGACCGAGAGAAGCTCCGGACCTGACACGTGTCAAGTAGCCCCGGAGCTTCCTGCTTCCCGCAGCAAGCTCCGGAGCTACCACATGTCTAAACATCGGAGCAAGCCGCCTCTAACCTCCGGGAGACCTTGTAACTGCTCCGGATCTTCAAAGGAGAGCCAAGGGTTTCAAGACCTGTTTAAATGTCATTAATGCCATATTAATGACACTTAAACGGACGATCTTAACGCCTGTAACGGCACTGTCGAAGCCCGTTACAGGCTCATTAACAACAATTAATCGTGTATCAATACTAGTAACCGCCAGGGCCACATGTCGGGCCCGGCAGCTTGTAACGGCCTGTCTTTGTACTATAAAAGGACAGGCCGACGATACACGGAGGGGGAGACGGACGGTAGATCATACGTGATAAGCCAATACAACATCAACATCCCCGTGGAGTAGGGTGTTACGCTCAGGCGGCCCGAACCGCGTAAATCCTAGTGTTTCCAGTGTTAGACCGCAATTCACCTTCTTGAGTCTCCGCGCGCCCACACCGAACTATGAACTCCTTCGACACTTTAGCTGTGTCAGGAGATCTGCCGACTCCAACAGTCGACAGTTGGCGCGCCAGGTAGGGGCGCGCCTCAGATTTTCGAGAATGGTGAACTCCGCGGCTGGATTATCTAATGGCCAACCTGCTGTTCAAGCTGTTGAGGGCAATCCCTCCAACAGGCAACCACCAGCAGGAGCCACTCTCCCACCACCACCGTCTTCTCCGGCGAATCGTGCTGGACAACGCGATGGTGCTCCGGCGTCACTGACTGCGTCAGCAAGTCATGACAACCCGGAACATGCGCTCCATGCAGCGCGTGCTCTTCTCCAACGACCACCACCTCCGGACGCATCTCGAGATGCAATGGAGCAGTGGAGGGGCGATGTGGAGCATTTGGTCGCAGCAGCGGCCGAACGCCTCAACAACCAAGGACCTCCTCCTTCCGGACGAGCCCCGTCGCAGCGGCGGACTTTGTCTGGGAGACTTAGTCCGCACGTCTCCAACAATAGGAGATGTTCTGCGTCACAGTAGGTGACATCGTTGCCCTCTGGGGCACGACGTACCCATACGGTATCTAGGCTTTCAACTCATGACCTCCGGGCGGAGTTGGATCGCCGATACCGCCAACAGGATGGCCGTGTCCACATCGAGCGTGCTCGTGAAAGACGGGAAGCTCAGGACCTTTCTACTCTGGAAGGAGTAGGAGGAGGTTGTTCAGCCCTAGCCATGCACCTGCGCATGGTTAGATGGCCGCAGAAGTTCCGGCCACACCTGCCGGAAAAATTCGACGGGACTGTCAATCCCGCTGAATTCCTTCAGATATACTCCACTGCAATCTTGGCAGCTGGAGGAAACGAGGCTGTAATGGCCAACTACTTTCCAGTGGCCTTAACCGGGACTGCCAGGTCCTGGTTTATGAGCCTTCCACCCAACTCTATCAACAGTTGGGAAGAGTTGTGCCGTCAGTTCACTGCCAACTTCGGGAGTTCATACACCCGACCAGGCACTGAACTGGATCTTTTTGCGGTCGTGCAAAAAGGGGGAGAATCTTTGCGGTCCTTCATCCAGAGGTTCTCTCAGGTACGCAACATAATCCCTTCTATCTCAAGCGCTTCTGTCATCGTGGCATTCAGACAGGGCGTACGGGACAAGAAGATGTTGGAGAAGCTGGCGATCAAAGAGATCACCAGCGTCACGGAACTCTTCAGCCTGGCAGACAAATGTGCCAGAGCTGTGGAGGGCCGTGAAATGCACTCCAAACCAGCCTCGGAGGATCACAAGAAATCCTCTAAAGAAGAAGTTGTTGCCTCCGAGGGGGGCAAGAAGAAAAAGAAGACCCACGGCAAGAAGTCGTCGGCCAGCACATCCAACGTTGCAGCTACTGCAACTCCTGGTGGCCGGGGGCCACGCCCCGAGAAGCGACCTCGACCGTCTCCCGAAGATGGTGGCAAACCCAAAGTGTGGTGTCCCATTCACAAAACGGGCAGCCACAGTTTGGAAGACTGCCGGGAGGTCCAAAACCTTGCCGAGCGCTACAGCAAGCGCCGGGAAGGATCTCCTTTCCGACAGAGGGAAGGAAAACAGAAGGTCGACGAAGCTCTGGCTGAAGAGGAGTTAGGGTTTCAGGATCCCAAAAAGGTCCTGAAGGCCGTCTACACCTCCGTCGACAACGACTCTGACGTCTCTGACAACGAGCGTCGGAAAACCATGAACACCATTTTTGGTGGGTCATGGGACATCACCTCCCGTCGCGTCATTAAGACTATGCGGCGGGATATGGCCACTGTAGCTCCTACAGCTAGACCGGAGCCACATCGAAAGTGGATGGACATATCCATCACTTTTGATGCTTCGGACTGTCCTCGAAGCATGGTCGGAGCTGGACAGTTACCTTTGATGGTATCTCCTACCATTAATAACATCCAGCTCCATCATGTTATGGTGGACGAAGGTTCGGGGCTGAACCTCATAAGCTTTGAAGCTTTTACCAAGCTTCAGCTCCGACCTTCGGATCTCCAGCCCTCTCGACCTTTCTCCGGAGTAGGTCCGGGGGCCATTACTCCACTCAGAGCTATAACTCTCCCCGTTACCTTCGGGACACGGGAGAAGTATCGCAACGAGAAGTTGGTCTTCGACGTCGCTCAGATCAACTTACCATTCAACGCCATCTTGGGTAGACCTGCCTTATACAAATTTATGGCAGCTGCTCATTATGGATACTTGGTGTTGAAGATGCCAACACCAGTAGGCGTTCTCCGGATCCGCAGAGATCGCACCGCCGGGGTAACTGCTCTAGAGGAGCTCCATGCATTAACCACGGCGCAAGAGGAGGACTCCAGACAGGAGCAAGCTCCAAAACCCCCGAGCATTCGTCAACGGGGCTCAACCTCTGAACCACGTGTGCAGCCAAGCGGCGACACCGACATTCCCGTCAAGGTCGTCCAAATTGGTTCCGATGCCGCTCAAACCACCCGTATATCGGGAGGGTTGAACGACAAATAGGAACTCGCGCTCATCACTTTCCTCCGGGCTAATGTTGACGTGTTTGCCTGGCAACCGTCACAAATGCCTGGGATCCCTAGGGAAGTGATTGAGCACAATCTGAAGATTTACCCCGATGCTCGGCCTGTGCATCAGAAGCCTCGGAAGCAATCCGTAGAGCGACAGAACTTCATCCGACAAGAAGTGAAGAAGTTGCTCGAAGCCGGATTCATCCGAGAAGTCTTCCATCCAAAATGACTGGCAAACCCAATCGTTGTGCCCAAGGCCGGCGGGAAGCTTCGGATGTGCATCGACTACACCACACTGAATAAGGCATGTCCAAAAGATTCCTTTCCACTACCTAGAATAGATCAGATAGTGGATTCCACCTCTGGGTGTGAGTTACTGTGTTTCCTAGACACATATTCTGGGTATCATCAAATCAGGATGTCTAGGGAGGATGAAGAGCATACTTCCTTCATCACAGTAGATGGATTGTATTGTTACACAGCCATGCCATTTGGTCTCAAGAATGCAACGTCAACTTTTGTACGAGCTATGTACAAAACTTTTGAAGAACTCATCAGAGATATAGTGGAAGTGTACGTCGATGACATCGTGGTCAAGGTCAAGAATAAGGAGTCCCTATTGGACACCTCGCAGGCTGTCTTCGACAAGCTGCGGGCCACCCGCACGAAGCTAAACCCAGACAAGTGTGTCTTCGGGGTTAGCTCCGGAAAACTTCTGGGGTTCCTGGTAAGTCACCGGGGCATAGAAGCTAATCCGGCGAAGATAAAAGCCATTGAAGAGATGCGGCCACCAACCCGCATCAAAGACGTCCAAAAGTTAACTGGGTGTCTAGCTGCCCTCAGTCGGTTCATATCAAGACTGGCGGAACGGGCGCTCCCCTTCTTCAAGTTGTTGAGGAAGTCTGGACCATTCCAATGGTCCGAAGAAGCAGAGAAGGCATTCCAGGAGCTGAAACAGTTCCTCACTACTCTACCAATTCTGGTAGCTCCAAACCCTGGTGAGCCTTTGCTACTTTACATTTCAGCTACTGACGAGGTTGTCAGTATGGTTCTGGTTGCGGAGAGACCAGAACTATCCCATAATCAGTAATCCAGACCCCTTCGGGAGGGTCCGGAGGTCCCTGAAAGTGAGTCTGGGTCCCAGCTCCCAGACTCAAATCCACAAGAAGTCACTTCAGAAGACTCAGACCCTTCCGAGAGGGTCCAAGTCATTTCTGAAGAAGCTCCAGGTTCCTCCAGCCAGAACCCGGAGGTCCCTGAAGAGAATCTGAACTCCTCCGACAGGATCCGGATCAATAGAGAGGAAGCTCTGGACCCCTCCGGGAGGGTCCGGACCATTCAACGTCCGGTATACTTCATTAGTGAAGTATTACATGATGCCAAGACTCGATACCTAGAGGTGCATAAGCTGCTTTATGCAGTTCTTATTGCCTCTAGGAAGCTCCGACACTACTTCCAAGCTCACAAAGTCTCGGTGGTGACCTCTTATCCACTTCGAGCGATCCTGCATAATCCCAATTCAACTGGGAATATTGCAAAGTGGGCAGCGGAATTGGCTGAATTCGATCTCGAATTTATTTCAAGACAAGCAATCAAGAGTCAAGCGTTGGCAGATTTCGTGGCGGAATAGACTCCCTCTCCATCAAACTCTGGGGGCCCCAGCAAGCAGAAGACGGAACATCAAGTTCCAACCTTCACCGAGCCTCATTGGATTCTTTACTTCGATGGCTCCATGCAGAAGCAGGGGGCCGGTGCTGGAATCCTTCTCCTTGCATCGACTGGGGAGAAGGTAAAATACATGGTACACCTTGACTTCAAGGCAACCAACAACATGGCGGAGTATGAAGCACTCATCTGCGGGCTAAAGGTGGCACTGTCATACGGTGTCAAGCAACTGCTGGTCAAAGGAGATTCACAGCTCATCATCAAGCAGGTGAAGGGTGAATGCTCCTGCAATAATCTCCAGCTAGCTGCTTACCTCCTTGAAGTCCAGAGGCTTCAGAAGGACTTTGAAGTCCTAGACCTCAACCATGTTCAGCGTGCCCACAACGCTGAAGCTGACGAACTCTCGACCAAAGCGTCAACCGGAGCTCCAGCTCCTGACAGAATCTTTGTCCGAAGGTTGTCAAAACCCACAGTTCAGCCTGCCGAACTGAACGAAGGGGGCGAGATCAGCATCCCGAAGCTGACGGTCCCGATAGCCCTGTTACCATGGCAGCCATCAAGGGTCGTAGGTGCTGCCAGAAGCTCCGAGCAACCCAGCACGCAAAACTCAAATACTCAAGTCAGTTCCGATGCATGGATCTCGGAGATCCGGAACTACTTGAAAGACAACATCCTTCCTGACGATGATGTATCCGCTGACCGGGTAGTCAGATTGGCTAAAAGATACACACTGGTAGAAGGGGATCTCTACCGGCGCGGTGCCAACGGCATCCTAATGCGGTGCATCACAAGGGAAGAAGGCAGCGAGCTTCTCGCAGAAATCCATGGAGGCGAGTGTGGGAACCACGCATCTTCCCGCACGCTGGTCGGAAAAGCCTTCCGGCATGGCTTCTACTGGCCTACAGCACTCCAGGATGCCACTGAGCTGGTAAAGAAATGCGAAGCATGCCAATTTCATGCAAGGCAAATTCATACACCCGCTCAGCCCTTACAAATGATACCTCCTACATGGCCCTTCGCTGTGTGGGGGATGGACATCTTGGGACCCTTCCCAAGAGCCGTCGGAGGTTACAAGTTCCTGTACGTCGCCATCGACAAGTTCACCAAGTGGCCGGAAGCAACTCCAGTTGTGACGATCAACAAGCAATCTGCTATCAACTTTCTGCAATCCATTGTAAGCAGATTCGGAGTCCCAAACAAGATCATCACTGATAATGGGACTCAATTCACAAGCTCCGCATTCCAAGGGTATTGCGAAGACCTCAGCATACAGGTTTGCTACGCTTCCGTAGCTCATCCCGCCAGCAATGGCCAAGCTGAGAGAGCAAATGCAGAAATCCTTAAAGGACTCAAAACGCGCACCTATGAGCATTTGAAAAAGCACAGAGCCAATTGGATCGAAGAGCTTCCGCCCACTCTATGGGCCAACAGGACTTCTCCAAACCGGTCAACCGGAGAAACACCCTTCTTTCTGGTGTACGGAGCTGAAGCAATCCTTCCTCCGGAAATCACCATGGGTTCGCTCTGAGTCCGGACCTTCGACGAAGCCGCGCAGGACCAGCTCCGGCGTGAAGACCTAGACCTCCTCGAGGAGGGAAGGTGCCAAGCAGCTGTTTGGAATGCCAGATATCGCCAGGCTCTACGGCGTTATCACCAGCGGCATGTACACAACCGACAGCTCGAGGAAGGCGATCTGGTGCTACGGAGAATACTATCCAGAGAAGGGCTAAACAAACTTTCCCCCGGATGGGAGGGGCCCTTCCGAGTGACCAAAGTATCCCGACCCGGAAGCGTTCGCTTGGCTACTGAGGATGGGACACTTCTCCCAAATCCTTGGAACATCGAGCACCTCCGTAAGTTCTACACTTAATTCCACAGAGGTGAGTCTTGAGTAACTTGAGATGTATGTTATAGAGTCATTGTACAGAGTCGGGTAGTTCCTCCGGGAGAGCAGCCGGACCTTTTCCGAAAGGTCTGTAAAGCTCAAGCAGCACTTGTTACAGTCCCCGGACTAAAAGCGTGGCTAACTACCCTGGGTCAAACGAGAAACCAAGCACACTTGGCCTGGTCCCGTACCCTAAGAATGTACTTGTTTCCCCTGTACCCCGGACCTATAATAAAAGACATCTTCATGTGAAATAGACTCCACGTGCATTCATTTTGTGCAGGCTCGATATTTTTATTTTTCTCTTTCTTGTCTATAACAGAAACGCGCAATTCTTAAGAAATTTTAGTTTGACCGGTTTATATACGACTCGAGTTGAATTGTCAGAACTCTTGGATTTAAATATCGTTTATGGTCAACTCGCCTGAAAGCCGCCAAGCCAATCTAGGGCCGGAGTGTGCTATCGACTTAGCCTGGTCAAGCACCCTAAGTACGCCACTCTACCTACACCCCGGCAGGCCAAAGTAAGGCGGGTCCATGGACAGTTGGATCTAAGAGAAAAGACAACGCTTCCAGTTGTATTTAAAATCGCGTTCAATTTAAAATTTACTTGAGAATCGTAAGCCGCGATGAAATTATAGACAAGGAACAAATTTTATCGTTTTTCTTGGTTTAAGTGTGCAGGAAAAACAAAATATACGTTGATGGAGAAAAGCCGGAGCTAACCAAGCTCCGACCCCCTCAAGGGGGTCTACCATCGGCGCTGAGTAAAAGATGGTGAGAAGACCCCGTACATGGAGTCCGTTGCCAACTTACCAAGTGATGCTAAAGGTCATTGCCGAAGCTACTAAGCTTCGACACCTTGGAGTACTAACTATCGACGCTCTACGTGTTGATAGAAGCTATTGCCGGAGCTACTAACCTCCAGTGATGGACAGTACCGGAGCTTCTAAGCTCCGACAACTTCAGGGGACCTTCACTATCAAAGACTTCGGAACCAAATTCTACAAGTTCGAAGCAAATTCGTCTTCAACAAAACTCAGTATCCTTTTGGTACATGTTCACAATCAAATTGTGTACATCTACCAGGGGGCCAAGAGAAGATAAAGATGTTGAAGACAAAAAATGAAATTCGCAAAAATTTGGGGATGTCATTTATCTGGAGACAGGAGATTACATCTGGAGACAAGGGAGTACAAAATTGAGGAAGAAGAGAAAATACAAGCGGGAGCTAAAGAGATGATCCTAGACCCTATGGAAGAGCTCGGCGACCTTCTGGGCGACCTCTGATACGCTGGCTCGGGTAGCTTCTCCTTCTCCTTCGACGGGGCCTTCAAGCACCGGGTCCAGAGGAAATTGAGGGTTCCGGCTGGTGTAGCACGTCAACACGTATTCTGTGACGTTCCTCGCCAGGGATTGCCCCTCAACCTCCAGTTGGTCCGCGATGACGTCGCCCACCTTGGAGAGCTTGCTGCCTGCTGCGCTCAATGCTTGCAGCGCGAGGTCCGGCTCCGGCTCCGGATCATCCGGGCGCACGGGGCTGAAACCCATCAGCGTCAGCGCATCGTTGGCCTTACCCAGGAACTCCCAAATCTGCAGGGAGTCCACTGTCCTCAGGCTCTTCACTTCTTCCAAGGATCTCTTGGCCGCCGTCAGTTCGGAATTCTCACGGGCGAGGCGCTCAACTTCTTTGGCGTTTTGCTGAATCTTTGCAGCAACCCGCCTCTCAAGTCTTCCGAGCTCCTCCTCCCGGAGGTGGATCTTGTTCCGACGGTCGACCAGGTCTTTCTCCCTAGCCTCCACTTTCTTCTCCTGGGCAACAAGGGCACACTCGTATTCGTAGAGTTCCTGCCCTCGCACCCAGGTCTTCTCCTCTTCCTCGAGGCAGCGCTCTTCCAACTTCTTAGTGCGCTCCTCGAGACCCTTGTCCGCCAGAGCTGTTTTCTCGACGAGCTCCTCTTCCCTTCTCAGGATGTCATCCCGCAGCTCCAGGAGTTTTTGCTCTTCGTCTTCGAGCCGTCTCTCCCTCCCTTCGAGTGCCTCTCGGCGCTTGATGAGAGCTGCGTTGATGGCTTCAAGCTGCTCGAACCGAGCATTGGCCGCGTCATTGGCAGCCTTGGCCTGATCATGGAACTCCCGAGAATGAGCGTCGAGGGCATGGGTCATGTTCTCCCTCTCATCCAGCAGCTTCTCCCAACACTCCAGGCGGATCTTCTCCCGCTTGATCCACTCCTTGTCATCCGCATGCCTCGACTGCGCCAGCTTAGTCTCGAAGTGGAGCTGGTTACGCCACCGCCTAAGGGTTTGGCGCTCCTCTTCAAGAGCCTTGCAGTCGTGGAAGAAGGCCAGTTGGACCTGACGTAGACTGGAGCAGGCGTTGTCGATAGACATCGACAGTGGGATGGGCTCCGGACCTGCTGGGGTCTCCTCCGCTGGTTCCAGCGGGTCTTCACGTACAAAAATTGGGTCCCACTCTACGAGAGCGGAACCCTGAGCTTCCAAAGCGCTAGGGCCTTCCTCCGGGATGGCCTCAGTCACCATCGAAGAAGGCCCCGCCGCCAAGTCTTCATTCGCCCCTTCAGGCAGGGGGCCGGCAACTTCGTTTAGGCACTCTGGCTCTGCCACAGGTACCATCGATGTCGTCGCCCTCGGAGCAGGAGCTACTGTTGGCTCCGATCGGGGCACCTCTTCTGAGGGAGACCCGAGCTTCCTCGCCTCTTCAACCGCCAGCTCTGCGACCGGCGCTCCAACAACAACCGGCTCAGCGACCGGTGCATCGGAGGTAACCGACTCAACTGTCGGAACTACCTCGACTTCCGGCTCGCACGCCGGAGCTTCAATCACCTCCGGTTCAATCGCCGGGGCTTCAACGAGTTCCGGCTCTAAGACCGGGACTATCACTTCTTCCGGCTCTACAGCCGGAGCTTCCATTACTGCAGCACAAGGACCCGGAGCTTCAATCTCCGAGACAAGTGCTGCCGGCATGTCTTCACTCCTGTGGTCCGGCGCTACCACGGGAAGTTCTGGGGACGAGTCAAGGTTCATGACCACGACAGCCGGCGCCGGAGCTGTCGCAGCCTCAACCACCAATTGGGGCGGAGCCGGGACAGGAGCGGAAGCTCCCACGGCCTCAGAAACCGTGGCCGAGGGTGGAGCTTCACCCCCTTTCTTAGGGACGCTGCAGAGGATGGATAAAGAGAATTAACAAACAATCACTACAACTAAAAAGTTAACCAGGGTAAACATCAAAAATTACCTTGGAAGGCTCCCGCACCAGTTTGCGCGGAACCTTTTTCCCAAACGTTCCGGGCTGGCCAGAGTCGGCGTAGGAGCTCTAGGAGGCCCCCCAGAACTCGCCGCAGCCACGGGAGATTCCCGAGTTGAGGCTCTCCTCGATCGGGAGGAACCCCTGGACCTGGAGACTCCAACCGCCCCAGGGGCCAGAGTCGTACACCCGGAGCTAGCACCACCGGAGGGCTCTACCACGGAGACGGAAGCGCTTCGGGAAGATCCCACTGCAGGAACAGTCTCGCTCCGGGAGGACCCCACCACGGGGACAGTCGCCACGGCACCAGAAGATCTTCCCCCTTGTGGAGAAGGAGCCAAGGTAGAAGCAGCGGGCATGACGGACCTTCCGTCGACATGCCGCAGCTTCCTCTTCCGACTCTCCGGCTCCTCCGCCAGCTCCTTGCCCTTGTCGATGACTTCAACCCTCGGCTGTGGAGCAGGGACTGAGCCATCTTCGGGCACCCCAGGGATCGCCACCCGGATGGTTGGTCTCCTCTCGACGACGCCAAGGTCGTCAAGCGCAGGCATCTTCCGCCGGAGCTCTCTGCTGAACTCCACTTCCACGTTCAGAGGGAGAAAGGCCGGCGGCGGAGTCAAGTAATCTCCGTCGACGTCGATGTCGTGCTGGAATTTCTTGAGGTGGAACTCCAGGGTCTTCCCCACCATGTCAGACTTCAACCCGGTTTCAACCCGGTCCTCATCCATCACGCTGTTGAGGGCCCAGGCGATCTTCTCCCTCCTCTTCAGCGGCGCCCACCTGTTGGTCAGGAAGTTGCAGAACACCGCCTGGGGAGTCAATCCTCCCTCCACACATCGGCGGATCCTGGTCAGGACAGGGTCGAAAACTTCCGCCAGCATCGGGACTTCACTCCATATCGACGTGTCAATGCCGGGCAGACTGTCTGGCAGTTCCAACCGCTCATGCTCTTCCACCCTGACGACAATCCAATCTTTCTTCCAGTCATCCCACTTCCCGGAAGGGAACGACCGGAGGTACTTGAACGGGCACTTCTTGCGCTTCACGAAGTAGTAGAAGCCAAGATACTCGTTGCTCCGGCCGGTGGTGTGAACGGTGAAGAAGGTTCGGAAGAGCTCGACGCAGGGGGGGGGGGGGTGCCCACCCACATCTCGCAGAAGTGGACAAAGATGGACACAAGGAGAATGGAGTGGGGACCAAGGTGGTATAGCTGCAGACCATAGAAGTCTAGCAGCATCAAGAAGAAAGAAGAAAATGGTGGGATCAGTCCCACCATGGCGTACGAAGAAAAGTACACCATCTCGCCAGCGCGCTCCTTCTCAAAGGGGAGCTCTCCGCTGGCGCGAACCGAGCGGCTGAAGAAGTCCGAGGACCACCCCATAAGGGTCCGGACCTTCTTCAAATCGTTGTCGGTCTTCAGGCGACTCTCGCGCAGACCCAACTCCATCGCGGCACAGCTAGGCAAGAGAGGAACAGCAAAGTACGAGTCGGGAGTTCGAGAGCAAGATCAGATGGGAGGCGTAAAGAACTCCCGACGGTACGCCCTTTCCTTCTTAAGTAAGCCCTCGCAACGCTTGGATGGAAACCGCAGGGGAGTCGAAAATACTACTCAAGAGTTCAATTCAGCCGATGACAAGGGGGCCCGGGACCACCCCGACAATCAAGTCGAGGTTCTCACCCAGGCGAACGGTTGTCATCACGAGGCGGGAAACCCAAAGGCAGCGGCCTGACAAGGCGCGCGGAACCGATACGGTTTTCGTATCGGAAACTGGCGACCTTCAATTGCGTGAGATCCGCACGCCAAAGATCTTATTTGCCGCCTGAGGTGTGCCACGCGTCGGGATTTAACTGTAAAATCCTGTCAACGGCACCTCCGAAGACCTTTGAAGACCCAGTTCAAGAGTCGCAAAGGTGGACCCACCTCCGATGGAACGACTTCACCCCGGTGACCTTCCTCGGAGGTAGGTCCAGGGGGCCACTGTCGGTACCCTAAAAACCGTACACCCCCTGAGATTACAAAGATCTCAGGGGAAGGACGACTACTCGAGTGGAATACCCTCGGAGGCCCACTTGTCAGACATGACCGGACCAGCTTTTCCAACATGGTTAATCCCTAGGTCGCCACGTGTACTATCGAACCGGAACTACCGCCCACAAGGGGGAAGCACCGGACTGAGTACTGAAACGGCACCTCCGGACCTAACCCCTGACCGAGAGAAGCTCCGGACCGGACACGTGTCAAGTAGCCCCGGAGCTTCCTGCTTCCCGCAGCAAGCTCCGGAGCTGCCACATGTCTAAACATCGGAGCAAGCCGCCTCTAACCTCTGGGAGACCTTGTAACTGCTCCGGATCTTCAAAGGAGAGCCAAGGGTTTCAAGACCTGTTTAAATGTCATTAATGCCATATTAATGACACTTAAACGGACGATCTTAACGCCTGTAACGGCACTGTCGAAGCCCGTTACAGGCTCATTAACAACAATTAATCGTGTATCAATACTAGTAACCGTCAGGGCCACATGTCGGGCCCGGCAGCTTGTAACGGCCTGTCTTTGTACTATAAAAGGACAGGCCGACAATACACGGAGGGGGAGACGGACGGTAGATCATACGTGATAAGCCAATACAACATCAACATCCCCGTGGAGTAGGGTATTACGCTCAGGCGGCCCGAACCACGTAAATCCTAGTGTCTCCAGTGTTAGACCGCAATTCACCTTCTTGAGTCTCCGCGCGCCCACACCGAACTACGAACTCCTTCGACACTTTAGCTGTGTCAGGAGATCTGCCGACTCCAACAGTCGACAGGCATGTTTCTTGATTATCCATCTCATACTAGAGGATGATCTGTGCTTTTGCTTGGCACTAACAAAATTGTGGAGACTTATGAGATGTCTTTTGATGAAGCTAGCTCGAGTACTAGCTCTAATATTGCAGGTCAAGATGCATATCCCAAGGGGAGAGCATTTTTTATGAATACGAAAAAGGAGTGAAGCTATTGTCCGAAATTTCAGAAGCTAATGATGTCATTCCTGCTCCTGATTTTATTCCACAACTAGTACCAATGTCTACTACTATTGATCTTGATCATCCTTAAGTCACAAGTTCCTCGGTTTATGATGAACATGAAGAAGAAGGAGCTTGTGAAGTGTTTACTCCTTTCTACATCTGCAAAAATCAACCTCCACAACAGATTATTGAAAGTGTGCACAAAAGAGTCACACGGTATAGGTTTTGCAATCATAACTCTCACACTGATTCTTCTTTTGTTGCTTCTTTTGAACCCAAAGATGTATCAAACGCACTTACTTATGAATCTTGGATCATTGCCATAGATGAAGAGCTAGAAAATTTTAAAAGAAGTAAAGTTTGAAAACTTGTACCTCCACTGCATGGTCACACTTTGATAGGAACTTGGGTATTTAAAAACAAGCAAACTAATGATGGGGTTGTGATTATAAACAAAGTTAGGTTGGTTGCTCAAGGTTTCACACAAATAGAGGGCCTAGATTTTAATAAAAATTTTGCTCTTGTTGCTAGATTAGAAGCCATAAAAATTTTCTTCGAATTTGCTGCATCTAAAGGTTTTAACTTATATCAAATGGATGTTAAAGTGCTTTTCTTAATGGCTACATAGATGAGGAGGTTTATGTCAAACAACTACCAGGTTTTGAATATCCATATTTTGCTAATCATGTTTATAAATTGTCCAAAGCCTTGTATGGTCTTAAACAAGTCCCTAGAGCATAGCATAATAGGTTAAAAACATTCATACTTGAAAAGGTATTTACCATGGTCAAGGTAGATAAAACTTTTTGTGTACCTAAGCATGGTAATGACTCACTATTCGTTCAAGTGTATGTGAATGATATTATCTTTGATTGTGCTTCTCATGATCTTGTGTCCAAGTTTTCCGCAATGATGAGTTTAAAACTTGAGATGAGTATGATGTGAGAACTCACGTACTTTTTGGGGCTATAAATCAAGCAAACCTATGAGACAATATTTGTGCATCAAACGAAGTATACAAAAATTCTCTTTAGGCGCTTTAACATGGAAAGCAGCAAAACTATTCGGACATCAATAGGAACAACAACAACACCTTGAACATGATGAATATGGTGAACTCGTAGATCAAGAAGAATATAGAAGCATGATCAGATCACTTTTGTACCTCACAACATCAAAATCAGATGTACAATTCAATGTATGTCTTTGTGCACGATCCCAAGCTTCCCCACACGCATCACATCGACAAGCCATCAATAGGATACTAAGGTACTTACATAGAACTCAAGAATTTGGCTTTTTTCTTCATCTTAACTGTTTCTTTGAGAGCTTTTCTGGATGCTGATTTTGGGAGTTGTAGGATCGATAGGATAAGTATTTTGGGTGTTTGTCATTTGTTTAACTCACTTGTTGCTTGATCCTCTACAAAACAAAGTTCAGTTGCGCAATCCACAGCCAAATCTGAATATGTAGTTCCAGCTAGTGCTTGCTCACAAATTCTTTAGATAATTCAAACACTTAAGAAGTATGAGGTTGATCTAGATAGTGTTACACTGTGTTGTGACAACCCTAGTGACACTTGCATTGCTAAAAACCTCGTACAATACTCTAGAACAAAGCACGTCGATATTAGATATCACTTTTTCATGATAATGTTGAAAACGAAAATAATGTGCGTCACTATGTAGATACCGAACAAAAATTGGCTGATATGTTGACAAAACCTCTAGATTTCACTCGTTGTTTTTCATCCGTAATGAAATAGGGGTTATGCATCGTCATAGCTTAAATTGAGAGAGAGTTTTGAAACTTGGGAAGTCTATATGTGAATCTGAAATTAAAAAGTGATATGAGCATAAGGGTTGTATACATATATGACTTAGTAATTTCTTATACATGCTGAAAGTTCCTTACCACATTACTCATGTTTATACATTTTATAGTTTTTACCATGGCTAGTAAATAGAATAATTACTTACACTAAATCAGGTAATGATCAAAGTTTCTTGCTGTTTTGAACTTGTTGCATGCTTACAAGTGCTTTTAATCATCATGAGTTAATCGAAAAAAATAGTCCACAGGTTGTTTTTTTATTATCAAAGAGAAAAATCAGAAAAGGTCAATAGAATATGCATGCACTGCACCTTTTCTTTTGAGATAGCTTATCATTGGACTTAGATATGAACTTGAAGGACTTGTGTATGACTAAAATTGTGTCCTTAAGCTTTTGATTGTCAAATAACTTATATTTGGCTTGGTTAGTTAGAATAAGGTTGATACTGCATATAATCTCTTACAAAGTTCATATGATTTAAATCCTTATGTTAAAAGTTAATCAAAAACATCAACATGTGTCATGTTTTCAGGTTTTGAAATAGTTGAGATAGGGAGATCATGACTTGCTTAAACCGGAATTACATTTGATCTCTAGCATGGCTACACTACTTTATGTGTTTTATTGATGTGATAGTGTAAGTTAGTTGATAGTATGATTTGGATGAGCTTTGTTTTGTATGTATATGTCATATTATGCTCATAAATAATTAAAATATTTTTTAAAACTTGTTGAATATTGTCGGTACCCCGTGTACGGGGTACCCTCGCACACAAGCTGAAAGTGCCAAGGTACGTTCAGTGGTGCCACGTGTTCAGAAGGTGTCGGACCCCGACACCTTCCTCAAGTACGGGATCCGGCACTACCACGTGGACCACAAAGATGGGACCCGGCTCCCCTAGAGGGACGGGCTCCAAAGTTGCCACGTGTTCGGGCGAGACCTCATCCTACTGTAAGGGGAGGTCCAGCACGGCCACGTGACTCGAAGCAGCAGGCCAGACGCCTCCCGCAGAGAAAGGCTCCAGAGCAGCCATGTACGCCGAACAGCTCTGGAGCTGCCATGTGTCACTAAGGGACTCGGAGCTACCGCATGCCCCCGAAGGGCTTTGGAGCTGACACATGCCTCGAAGAACAAAGCCTGACCTCCCCTGGCGGAGGCCAGCCTCAAAGTTGCCACGTGTCCCGCAACTCACCATGGGCGGTGAAGTGCGGGAGTTAAGGGATGGTGCGCCCCGTCTAAATCAAGCATTGAAGACAGGCACCCACCCCTGGTGGGTAACGCGGAGCACACCAACAGTCAGAGACCGCTACGCCCAATCACATGTGAAGACACTGCAGGCCCACCCTACTTCGCCAAGTAAGTAGCTTGCGGCGACCAGACAGATAGATGGGGCATCGCCTGACACCATCAGCAACTACGCATGGGCTACTAGCGACCGAGGGGGCAAGACGGCGAGTCTTCAAGCCGTGGTCGGTGGAAGCTTATGCGAGAAGCCTTATATCTTTAGGATAAGATCACTTTGGGACCACTTGTTGGGCCCCGGACCCTACTTGTAAGGCGTTTGGCCTTTTCTACACGGACGGCCAATCTACGCATTCACACACACACACACACACCAGCAATACAACTTCACCATGGAGTAGGGTGTTATGCTCTTGCGCCTGAACCACATAAAAACCACCATCTCATACTCTCATACGCACGATCACTAGATTAAAAACAAAGCCCTGCCGATGAAAGAACCTCCACGGGCTGCTCCTTAGAAGATCTGGCGAAAGTGTCACATTAACACTTCGACATTTGGCGCGCTAGGTAGGGGCTTTTTCCATCAAAAAAGTGGTTGCGCTTCCATTGCAATGGTAAGCATCAAGCTTGCAAGCAGCGGCAAGATCAAGCTGCGAAAAGTCGACCACCAGGTCAACAAAGACGTGGAGATGGAGTTCCAAGAGCCTGAACAGGCCGTTAAAATGGTCCACCAGGCTGAGAACCTCACCCTCAATAGCGACCATAAGAATCGCAAAGCACACCATGTCATCTGTGGGGGATCTTGGGAACCCGCATCCAGGAATGCGGTCAAGACCCTGCGCTGAGCTGTAGCGTCGTTGGATCCTACTGACGACTCAGTGCCGCATCACAGATGGATGGACACATCGATTAGCTTCGATGCCTCCGACTGCCCCAAGAACATGTCAGGAGTTGGGCTTCTACCCTTCCTTGTTGCCCCCACCATCGCCAACATCAAGTTCTACCACGTCCTGGTAGATGGCGGGGCCGGCCTCAACCTCGTCAGCCGTGCAGCCTTCGACAAGGTGAATATCCCTGTGTCCAGGCTCTCCCCGTCGAGATCATTGTCGGGGATAGGGCTAGGGAAGATTATCCCGTATAGCAACATCCACCTTTGGGTGACCCTTGGAATGCCCGAGAACTTCTGAACGGAGAATATCCTATTCGACGTCGCAGGGGTCAGCCTCCACTACAACGCCATTATCGGTAGGCCAGCCTTGTACCGATTTATGTCTATAGTCCACTACGTCTACCTCGTACTCAAGATGCCGACTCCCTTCGGTGTCGTCAAGATCTTTGGAAATCGCACAGCGGCCGTATCTGCTTTGGTGGAGCTCCGAACACTGGAAGCAACCCCAGCACCTGCTGCAGGCTATGCTGGACCCAGTCAGCCTTCGCCGAGCTCGCGCGAGCGCGACTACGTCGCTGCACCACGGGTGCAGCCCTCCGACAAAGATGACGTACCCATCAAGGCTATCCAGATCGGCTTCGATGTTGCCCAGACCACCTGCATTGCGGGTAGTCTAGACAGCAAGCAGGAATCGACGCTCATCGCCTTCCTGCGAGCTAATGTCGACGTGTTTGTCTGGCAACCATCTCAGATGCCCAACATCCTCAGGGAGGTGATCGAGCACCACCTAAAGATCTACCCTAATGCTTAGCCGGTGCAGCAGAGGCTGCGAAAGAAGTCCATCGAGTGGTAGAACTTCATCCGTGAAGAGATCAAGAAGCTGCTCGATGTTGGCTTCATTCGGGAAGTCCATCATCCCAGGTGGTTGGCCAACCCTGTAGTTGTCCCCAAAGCTGGCGGGAAGCTTCGAATGTGCATCGACTACACAAACCTCAACAAGGCATGTCCTAAAGACCCTTTCCCTCTCCCTAGGATAGATCAGATCGTATATTCAACCTCGAGATGCGACTTGCTTTGCTTTCTAAACGCTTACTCAGGGTTCCACCAAATCCCCATATCAAGAGAGGATGAAGAGCATACCGCACTTATGACCATAGATGGCCTATAATGCTATGTATCCATGTCTTACGGCCTTAAGAATGACCTCCCTACTTTTGTAAGTGTCATGCATAAAACATTTGGGGATCTCATTTGGGACCTAGTAGAGGTGTACATCGACGATATCGTTGTCAAAATCGAAACACAAGCATCATTGTTAGACAACCTCGCCCTAGTCTTCGATAGATTGCGGACCACACGCACAAAGCTTAACCCAGACAAGTGCATGTTCGGAGTCAAAGTCGGGAAACTCCTTGGTTTCTTGATCTCACACCTGGGGATCGAGGTGAACCCAGAGAAGATCAAGGCGATAGAGCTGATGGGGCCTCCCGCCTGCGTCAAGGACATAGAGAAGCTTGTAGGTTGCTTGGCAGCGCTCAGTTGGTGTATCTCTAGACTGGTTTAACGAGCCCTCCTGTTCTTCAAACTGTTGCGCCAGTCTGGACCGTTCTTCTGGACAGAGGAGGCGGAAAAGGTGTTCTGCGAGCTGAAGCGACAGCTCACGTCGCTGCCCATCATGGTTGCCCTGGAGCCCAGGGAGCCTTTGTACCTCTACATTGCCGTCACGACATAAGGAGTGGGCATGGTCTTGGTGGCAGAGCAACCTGGTATCCAGCAACCTCAAGAGACAGATGGGGCCCCTGCTGCTGATGTCGAACCCTAGGGCTTGGAGACTATAGGGGGCCCCGACGACCAAGATGCCTCCAGGTCCCAGCCCCCGGAGGGTATCCGGGTCCCCCAGAGGCCCCGGAGATCAAGAAGCTTATGGGTCCCAGCCCCCAGAGGATGCCCCGGTTTCACAAAACGCAGAGTCTCTGGACCCTGAGCAGATGGAAGAAGGTGCGCTGGATTCCCCGAGGAGGGTCCGGACTATCCGACGCCCAGTCCACTTCATCAGCGAAGTCCTGCATGAAGCAAAAACAAGGTACCTTGAAGTGCACAAGTTATTGCATGTAGTGCTAATTGCATCGAGGAAGCTCCACCATTACTTTCAGGCACACAAAGTCTCAGTGGTGACCTCGGTCCCACTGAGGGAGGTGCTCTGCAGTCCCAACGCAACTGGTAACATCAGCAAATGGGTGCGGAACTGGCAGAGTTCGAGCTTGACTTCTTATCGCGGTATGAAATCAAGAGCCAAGCACTAGCAGACTTCGTTGCTGAGTGGACTCCCTCACCAAGCAACCCAGGGGGCCTGGAAGTCAGCGAGCAGGAGCCTAGGGCTCCAGTGCTCACCAGACCCCACTGGACACTCTTCTTCGACAGACCATCGCGAAAGCAAGGGGCCAGAGCTGGTGTACTGCTCGCCTCCCCAACAGGCGAACAGTCCAAAAACACAGTGCGCCTTGACTTCAAGGCGACCAACAACATGGCGGAATATGAAGCCCTCATCTTCGGACTGACAGTTGTGCAGGGTCTCGGTGTCCAGCAGATGCTGGTCAACAGAGACTCCTAGCTGATCATCAAGCAAGTCCGAGTAGAATGTTGCTGCAACGAACCTCAACTCGCGGCATACTTGTTGCACGTCAAGAAGTTAGAAGCTAGTTTCAAGGCTTTGGACCTCTGCCATGTGTCGCGTGCTGACAACTCCATCGTTAACGCCTTGTCAATTATGGCATCTACTGGGGCCCCAGTTCCTGAAGGTGTCTTCGGTAGGAGATTAGTGCGGCCAACCGCTAGGCCTGCAGTGCCTAATGAAGAAGGTGAACCTAACACCTCGGAGCTGGCGACCTCGGCGGCCCTACAACCATGGGGCCCATCAAGGTCCTTCTGTGTCACCGGGGACCTCGGATTATCCAGTGCCCAAGATCCAGAAGCTCGGGAGAGTCCCGATGCATGGATCACGGAGATTCGGGGCTACCTGAAAGACAACATCCTCCCAGAGGAACACGTATTCGCTGAGTGGATCGTAAGGATGGCGAAACGCTACACGCTAGTAGAAGGAGACCTATGTTGGCGTGGTGCCAAGAGCGTCTTATTGTAGTGCATATCTCGGGAGGAGGGTTGTGACTTGCTTGCAAAAATCCACGAAGGAGAGTGCGGGAATCATGCTCCTTCCCGCACATTGTTCGGTAAAGCCTTCCGGCATGGCTTCTACTGGCCAACGGCACTCCAAGACGCCGTCAAGGTGGTGAACAGATGCAAGGCGTGCCAGTTCCACGCCAAGCAGATTCACACTCCGGCGCAAACACTGCAGATGATCCCACCCTCCTAGTCGTTAACAGTCTCGGGGCTGGATATCCTGGGACCCTTCCCCAGAGCAGTTGGAGGGTACCAGTTCCTCTACGTCACTGTAGACAAGTGCACCAAGTGGCTGGAGGCAGCCTTAATGATTGACATCAACAAGGAGTCTGCAGTCAAGTTCCTCAAGTTGATTGTCTGCAGGTTCGGGGTCCCGAACAGGATCATCACGGACAACGGGACCCAATTCACCAGTGCAGCGTTCCAAGACTACTGCGAAGACCTCGGTGTACAAGTTTTTTATGCATCTGTAGCTCACCCAAAGAGCAACGGTCAAGCTGAAAGGGCCAACGCTAAGATCCTCAGAGGCCTCAAGACATAGACATATGGCTGCTTGGATAAACATGGTGCCAAGTGGGTTGACGAACTCCCATGTGAGTTGTGGTCGAGGTTGTCTTCCTCCCAGAGATCACAGTGGGCTCTCTCCGAGTCTGGTCATTCAACGAAGCCGCGTAGGACCAGCTCCGATGCGAAGATGTCAACCTTGTCGACGAAGCAAGGTCGCACGCCACCATCCGAAACGCACTGTATCGGCAAGCGCTCCGGCGCTACCTGGTGCTACGGCGAATACTTTCTCAAGAAGGGGCACACAAACTCTCCCCCAGCTGGGAGGGCCCCTTCCGAGTGACAAAGGTATCCCGCCCCGGGTGCATCCGTCTGGCCACGGAAGAAGGAGAGCCCCTCCCCAACCCTTGGAACATAGAGCACCTCTGTAAGTTCTATCCCTAAGCATAATAGTAGGATAGTGCAGTGTGTCATGGTGTCAAGGAATGGCAATTAGGACAACCAAGATCTGAGGGGGACAGGTCCAGAGTGTTCAGCCGTCTAGCTTTGTCCTGTACCCTAAGCATAAACACTCTGCCTCCCTTGCCAACCGGAGTGGGTCGTTGCCTTATTGTAAAGCCAGTCCCCTTCTATGTATGCCAATATGACAAAATCATTGTCTTACCATGTGCTTTCTCATATGTTCACTTAATTATCTTTTAATTTTGTGATCGATCCAGCTAAGTCTCTTTTTTTTTTGTATATTATCTTCATATACCTGGTGAATTTTTTCTCTATATCACCTCTTGTGGAGTTATGCAACCCTGCTGAAGGCGGACTCATTTGAGGTACCTGCAAGGTGTTTCAGGATCTCGTGGCTGCCCTTTTACTTGGGGCACCCCCTTACTTGGGGCCCTGGAGTGCCAAATGGTCCCCACGAAAGGCCTACGCCGAGCTGGAGGTCCAAGCGCGCAGCCTGCTTAGCCTGGTCCTGAACCCTAAGCATGTGTGCTTTGCCTACCAGTGCTACGGCTAAGTACTGAGGGCCAAGAAGCTCACACCTTGAGTAAGGCGGGAGCCGGATCCCGGGCGCTAACGCACTTAATTAACCAAACCATGTGTACCAGCCCAGGACTGTAAGACATGGCAAAATTAAAGAGTAGGGAAAGATCGACAATGAGCAAAAAATATGCACCCCTTTTGTTTGTGCGGTGTGAGACCTATGTGTGTTGAATACATTGGCTTGTACTGAATACATTGGCTTTGATGATATAAGTTCTAAAATTCTGCCAAAACACCCTTTTTAGCAAGGTCCGACTCTAGCTCCTAGCTTCTGCAAGGTCCGACAATAGGTCCGACTTGCTTTTCAAGGTCCAACATGTTTTTGGGTAGCTCCAGTGAGCTTTGTCTTTAGCTCGGACATGTCTTTGATAGCTCCGGTATGTCTTTGTTAAGCTCAGATATGTTTTGATAGGTCTGACTTATGTTGGTTAGCTCCGACATGTTTTTCTAGCTCCAACTTTTGGGTTGACTAGTTTCGACTAGCTTTGGCAAGCTCCGGCGCTTGGTTGTACTAGATTTGGTAAGCTCCGACGCTAGGTTGTACTAGCTTTGGAAAGCTCCAGCGCTAGGTTCTACTAGCTTTGGTAAGCTCCGGCTCAAGCTCCGGTTAGCTTTGGCAAGGTTCAGAGCTTGATCGCAATGTTCCTGCTTTTACTATGAAATGTTTCGAACTTGCTTTACTTTGTTGGAAAAATTGCTTAGTATTAATTTGCTAAGTTTTTGGTACGTTTTTTGTTGATATGGCTGATATCGTTTTACTGTGGTTTTACAACATGCTTATGTGAGGTGCTCACATAAGGTGTTGTGTTCGGAACTAATTTGAGTCAAGTTGCGGACTTGGGCTTGGAAGTATTGGTTGTTTATTCATGTGCAGGTGTTGCTTGAGTTCAAGTCATGGCTGGTGGCAGGATCCTTTCGACTAGTCTCAGGGAGGAGATGAGGTTCCAACAACCAAGTTCAAGAGCAATTGTGGTTGAACGGGTCAGGAGGTCACACAAGATGTTTGAATCAAGAACAATGCATATGAAGGTATCGTGGACGTCGTTGGAAGATGTTTGCACGTATGCAAGGAGTAAATGGACGTGGCTACATGGTTCGAGGCATGATGAAGAGATGTGGACGTAAAAAATTGGTCGGAAAGGTCCAACCAACTAGATTATGGACTCAGGTTGCGGCTGAGTCGTGTTTGACTCAAATATGGAAAGATTTGAGTTGGTTATGATAGGATTTCGTGAGGGTCACAAATTTGAGGTTTTTTAGGAATGTGGGATACCTTCCTAAGGTGTTTGGAAGTCTTGAGATTGCTTCTTTCTGCGTATAGAAGAGTCTTGAGCACTTATGGAAAGTTTTGATTTGTGAATTGAGTAGGATTAGAGTCCTAGTTAGGTTTGGGTTGGCCTAAGGACTGGTTATATAAGCAAGGGAGGCCAGAGCTCGTGGTGCATGACTTTGGTGCTGTTCCTCTTGTGGTTTGATCAATAAAATTTGTAGTTTGAAGGAACTTTTGTGCCTTGTTCGTCCGACTTGTTCCAGACAAGTTTTTCTCGTCGAGTTTTCTGCACAGCACTAACTTTCTTTGGTGGTTTTACCATAACTCGAGTTTTACAGATCCAATTGACGTGATTTTTTTGGGTTGTCTTCACAACTTGATTATCTATCATCTTTCAAAATTTCACGATCATTAGATTTGCGGTTTTTGATCTACATGAGTTTCTTTGCAGCATTGCAGATCTGTTTTTACTCGTTAGAACAGATTGACCTTTGTTTGATCTTTTGATCGTAACTTGAGTTTCTCTCGAGGATTTGAGTGATTCTTATTGTGCCGTCTTCGTGGCTTGATTCTCTTTGATATCTATTACTTTTGTCATGGTGAAACACGTTTATATTAGTCTTACACACGATTTCTTTAGCAGATTGTTTTTCTGCCGAGGGGTTTTCATTGCTTCTGCTGAAAAAGTTTTAATCTACCATTCACCCCTCCTCTGGTAGCTTTTCACGTGCTCTTCGATCCTACAATTGGTATCAAAGCCACGATGCTCTAATATTTGTGATTTGCACGTGTTTTTGACTAATCATCATGGAGAAATACTCCGCCAAACCTTGTGTATTTAGTGGTATTGATTTTCAGGTTTGGAAGGCACGTATGAAAGCCTTCATCCAAGCGCAAGGCTTCGCCATATGGGAAAAGGTGTACAAGCCTTACGAAGTGCCGTCAAAAGATCAAGTTACGGTTGCGAACCTACGGGATGTCCACAACAACAACAAAGCCCGCAACTTGATCATTCAGGGATTAACTCAAAGCAACTTCGACCGTGTTGCACACCTCCGATCGGCGTACGATGTGTGGAGAGCACTTTGTGACTACCATGAAGGATCCAACATGATCAAGGAGGTAAGACAAGATATGTTCAAGAAATAATACATGCGCTTCGAGATGCAACCCGGTGAGTCCATTGATGATCTCTTTGCTCGCTTTAATAAAATTCTCAGCAACTTGCGTAGCGTCAATGTTAATTTTTCAGATGCTGAGAATGCTAGGCAATTACTAAGTGCATTAGGCATATCAATTTGGGAGATGAAGGTTACATCTATTCGTGAATCTATTATCATGAGTACACTTACTTTAGATGTACTATATTCTAAATTGAAAACTCATGAAATTGACATAATCTCACGTAAGAACCCCAACAAGTCTCTTGCATTTGTTTCTCAACGTGATATGCCTAGATCCGGCCAATCTTCATCTTGTGGTACACTTGCTTTGTTGTCAACCCTTGAACGGGTTGAGAAGTTTCCAGAGGAGGAGCTAGTACTTCTCTC
Organism: Tuctoria greenei; assembly: GCA_036927565.1. Lineage (NCBI taxonomy): Eukaryota > Viridiplantae > Streptophyta > Magnoliopsida > Poales > Poaceae > Tuctoria > Tuctoria greenei. Next base: position 149,821,753 of record JAYESD010000006.1, on the reverse strand, counting down.
TACTAGGTTCTCAAAAGAATTGCAAAATGTGAGAACTAGAAGGAGAGGAAGCTCCGGACCTCAACGATGTTTCGAATGTGGTAAGACGGGCATTTTCGTTTAGATTGCCCTAATCTTTCAGCTCCTACTTCCCGGGATGAAAAGCAAACAAGGACGAAGCACTCCTTTGCAAAAGATACAAAGAAAAAGAAGGGTTTTACAGGACGTCAATTCGTGAGTAGTTTTATCTCCACACTTCAAGAACTTGGCTCAAGCGATGTGGACATTGGAAGTGACGAAGATGAAGATGATTTGGCAAACTTTTGCTTCATGGCGGGCAAGTCAAGATCAAGTATGGAGGAGGTTGAACACAACAACAACAATGAAGAGGTATGTCCTACTTGCGAAGAAATGTGTGATGCTATTTCTCGTGCCACTATTATAGTTAAAAATGGACAAAAAGCTTAGGGACAATGCTGTTAAAATTGAGTCACTAGAATCTGAAATTAATCGTTTGAAATCCTTGATTCCTAGTGATGATTCTTGTTCCTCATGTGATTTAATATATGAACAATTGTCCTCATTAAGAATTGCGTACACCTCTACATTTGATAAACTTGAGTTATAAATTGAAAAGAACAGAGATCTTGCTGCACTTAGTGATAAAAATTTGAAAGATGCTAGTTGTTCTACAATTGATTTGCATTGTTATACTTGTGATGATCTTGACAAGAAACTACAGGATGCTATGAATGAAATTTCTATATTGAACAATGCTTTACATTCTCATGAAGTTAAATATTGTTCCAATTGCAAATTAAAAGGAAAAACTTCATGTGAAAATTGCCTTGATCTGTCCAATAAACTTGATGACATGCACAGGACATTAGATCAGTTTTGTAATGGGAATAATAACCTAAACTTGCTGTTGAATTCTTCCAAGTTTTGCACTGATAAAACTGGTTTAGGTTTTGATTCTCATGCTCATACTACGGCACATCCACCTAAAATTGTAAAGTCATTAGGAAGTGGTTTGATCCGAACAGTTCCTAAACAAAAAAAAAAAAGTGGTTTTCAAATCTGCAGGAGTGTTGTCTCATTCGGTTTCAAATAAAAATGTTGCTTGCTCATCTAGACATGAACACAAAGATAAATTTCATTGAACCTAATGTGGTAGAGATGGTCATGTCATAGACTTTTGTTATAGACTAGCTAAACAACAGAAAAGGGAAAGAATGATTGCTAGATCTCATAACTTTCATGCAAAATTTGCTGCACTTGCTAAACCGAATGATAGGAACATGCAATATGCTGTAATGAGTCAAAAACATGCAAAGTTTGCTCCCAAACCTACTGTTTTTCGTGCTACACATGCAACATCATGTAGGACAGTAGTTTGGTTAAAAAATCCTCAAGCATTGGCTCATAAACCTGCTGTTTTATCTCAGCTTTCGCGTGTTTTTCCTGCTGCACGTCGTGTGACTCAGTACTGGATTCGTAAATGTCTTTTGACTAACCCCAGTATTGAGTCATCGACGTATTGTTCTTCTATGTAGGTTACACGCTTGAGGAACGAGAACATTTGGATTGTGGATTCAGGTTTCTCACGCAACATGAATGGTAACAAAGAATGGTTCTCCTCCCTCTTTTTTGTGTCACGTATAGAGAATGTTACTTTTGCCGATAATTCTTCAACTCCTATAATTGCTAAGGGTTCAGTTAGAGTAAATGATCACTACACTTTGAAGGATGTGGCACTTGTCAAAAATTTGAAATACAACTTGCTTTCTGTTTCACATTTGCTAGATGAAAATCTGGAAATTATTTTCAATAAAAAATGTTGCAAAGTTGTAGGTTCAAATAGTGAGCTTATTTTTAACATGTCACGGTTTGGAAGAGTTTTTAAAGCTAATTTTTATATGTCTTCCTCTAAGCATAGGTGTCTCGTTGCTAATGATTCAAAGGACTTATATTTTTGGCATCGTAGACTTGGTCACGTAGGCTTTGATCATCTAACGTGTGTTAGTGCTCTTGATCGCATACGTGGACTGCCTAAACTTAAAGCGGACAAAGAAATTATGTGCTCTTCTTGTAGACATTCTAAGATGGTTGCAGGTTCATATACTCCTCTCACAATGATCATGACAACTGAACCGGGTCAACTTTAGCGCCTTGACACTGTAGGACCTTCACGTGTTCAATCCTTCGGAGGTAAATGGTAAGTTCTTGTGATTGTTGATGATTATTTTAGATACTCTTGGGTTTACTTTATGGCGTCTAAGAATGAAGCTTTTAGTCACTTTAGAACTTTATTTCTTAGATTATCAATTGATCACCCAGGATCTTTAAAAGCAATTAGAAGTGATAACGGAACCGAATTCAAAAATCAATCTTTTGATCACTTTTGTGCTGAAAATGGAATAGATCATCAATTTCTTCACCATATGTACCTCAACAAAACGGTGTTGTAGAAAGAAAGAACAGAATCTAAGTTGAGATGGCTAGGACTATGCTTGATGAATATCAAACTCCTAGGAAATTTTGGGCTGATGCAATTGCAACCGCTTGTTATGTCTCAAATCGTGTTTTCTTGCGGGCTAAGCTAGGTAAAACACCATATGAGCTCCAGTTTGGACAGAGACCTAGTGTTACACACTTTCGGGTCTTTGGTTGCAAATGCTTTGTTAAGAAACATGGTAATCTTGATAAATTTGAACCTAGATCCATTGATGGCATGTTTCTTGGTTATCCATCTCATACTACAGGCTACCGTGTACTTTTACTTGACACTAACAAAATTGTGGAGACTTGTGAGGTGTTTTTTGATGTAGCTAGCACAAGTACTAGCTCAAACATTGTTGGTCTAGATCCATATCTGCAGGGGGAGAGCATTTTCATTAAAGAAGAAGGAGCTTGTGAAGTGTCCACTCCCCTCCGGTTTCTCAAAAGTCATCCTCCACAACAAATTATTGGAAGCTTGCACGAACGAGTCACATGGTCCAAGTTTTGTGATCCAAACTCACATGCTCATTCTGCTTTTGTTACTTCTTCTAAACCCAGAGATATATAACACGCACTCACTAATGAATCTTGGATTATTGCCATGCAAGAAGAGTTAGAAAATTTTGAAAGAAATAATGTTTAGAAAGTTGTACCTCCACCTCAAGGTCACACTTTTATTGGAACTAAATGGGTGTTTAAAAATAAACAAAGTGAGGATGGGGTTATGGTTAGGAATAAGGCTAGGTTGGTTGCTCAATGTTTCACTCAAGTTGAAGGTCTAGATTTTGATGAAACTTTTGCTCCTGTTGCTAGATTAGAAGCCATAAGAATTTTGTTAGCTTTCGCTGCATCTAAAGGTTTTAAGCTATATCAAATGGATGTTAAAAGTGCTTTTCTTAATATCTACATAGATGAGGAGGTTTATGTCAAACAACCACCGGGTTTTGAACATCCAGATTTTCCTAATCATGTTTACAAACTGTTCAAAGCCTTGTACGGTCTCGAACAAGCCCCTAGAGCATGGTATGATAGGTTAAAAACATTATTACTTGAAAAGGGGTTTACCATGGGCAAGTGATAAAACTCTTTTTATGCTTAAGAATGGAAATGACTCATTATTCGTTCAAGTGTATGTGAATGATATTATCTTTGGTTGTGCTTCTCATGATCTTGTTTCCAAGTTTTCAACTATGATGAGTTCAGAATTTGAGGTGAGTATGATGGGAGAACTCACGTACTTTTTGGGGCTGCAAATCAAGCAAACCAAGGAGGGTACCTTTGTGCATCAAACGAAGTATAAAGAAGACCTCTTAAGGCGTTTCAACATGGACAAAAGCAAGCCTCTTCGAACACCAATGAGAACAGCAACAACACTTGAACTTGATGAAGATGGTGAACCTGTGGATCAAAAAGAATATAGAAGCATGATCATATCACTTTTATACCTCACGGCATCAAGACCGGACATACAATTCAGCGTATGTCTTTGTGCACGGTTTCAAGCCTCCCCACGTGCTTCACATCGTCAAGCCCTCAAAAGGATTCTCAGGTACTTACATGGAACTAAAGAATTTTGCATTTTTCTTCCTTCTTCCTCAACCGTTACTTTGAAAGCTTTTTCCGATGCTGATTTTGGAGGTTGTAGGATTGATAAGAAAAGTACTTCGGGTGCTTGTCATTTTCTTGATAATTCACTTGTTGCTTGGTCCTCTAGAAAAAAAATTCAGTTGCACAATCCACAGCGGAATCTAAATATGTACCTGCTGCTAGCGCTTGTTCACAAATTCTTTGGATTGTTCAAACACTTAAAGATAATGGGGTTGATCTAGATAGTGTTTCATTGTTTTATGATAACACTAGTGCCATTTGCATTGCTAAAAACTCCGTGCAACATTCTAGAACTAAGCACATTGATATTAGGTATCACTTTCTCCGTGATAATGTTGAAAAAGAAAACATTGTGCTTCACCATATAAATACCGAACAACAATTGGCTGACATTTTTACAAAACATTTGGATTTCACTCGTTTTTGTTACATTCATAGTGAAATAGGGGTTATGCATCCTCATGGCTTACATTAAGGTAAAGTTTTGAAACTTGGGAAGTCTATGTGTGAATCTGAAATTAAAATAATATGAGCATAGTATTTCATACATATATGACTTTGTGATTCTTTTTACATGCTGAAAGTTCTTACTACATTACTCGTGTTATACATTTTATAGTTTTTGCCATGTCTAGTAGTTGGAATAATTACTTACACTAAATCTGGTCATGGTCAAACTTTCTTGCTGTTTTGAACTTGTTGCATGCTCACAAGTGATTTAATCATAAAAAATTAATCAAGTAATCAACTCACATGTTGAGTTTTTATGAACAAATATAAATTGAGAAAAGATCAAGAGAATATGCATGCATCACACTTCTTCTTTTGAGATGGCTTATCATTGCACTTAGATATGAACTTGGAAAAAGTTGTGTATGACTAAAAGCATGTCCTTAAGCTTTTGATTGTCAAATGACATAGGCTTAGCTTGGTTGATTAGAATAAGGCAGATGCGGCATATAATCTCTTACAAATGTCATATGTTAAAAATTTGTGCTTGAAATAAAAATTGCAGCAACAAGTGTCATTCTTTCAGGTATTGAAATAATTAAGTTTATGAGATCATGACTTGCTTAAATTGAAAATTACACTTGATCTCTAGCATGGATTACACTACTTTATGTATTTCATTGATGTGATAGTGTAAGTTACTTCATAGTATGACTTTGATGAGCTTTGTTTTATATGTATATGTTATAATATGCTCATAACAATTAAAATTTCTCTTTTGTACCTTGCTGAATACATTGTCAAAGGGGGAGAAATTGATCACATGTTGCACATATTCACAAGTGTTTTTGGCACGACTGTGCACGATTCTTCTTAGAGGGAGAAGTATGCAAGGAGGAGAAATATGTTTAAAAGGAGAGAAATTGTTTTCAAAACATTTCAGGTGAATAAGCCAATGTTCAGATTTTAAGTGGTGTTGCCAATGCATTCATCAAGGGGGAATTGTGAGACCTATGTGTGCTGAATACATTGGCTTGTACTGAATACATTGGCTTTGATGATATAAGTTCTAAAATTCTGCGAAAACACCCTTTTTAGCAAGGTCTGATTCTAGCTCCGTTTGCAAAGTCTGACAATAGGTCTGACTTGCTTTGTCAAGGTCCAACATGTTTTTGGGTAGCTCCGGTGAGCTTTGTCTTTAGCTCTGACATGTCTTTGATAGCTCCAGCATGTCTTTGTTAAGTTCAGATATGTTTGGATAGGTCTGACTTATGTTAGTTAGCTCCAACATGTTTTTCTAGCTCCGACTTTTGGGTTGACTAGTTTCGACTAGCTTTGGCAAGCTCCAGCGCTAGGTTGTAGTAGCTTTGGTAAGCTCCGGTGCTAGGTTGTACTAGCTTTAGAAAGCTCCGGCGCTAGGTTCTACTAGCTTTGGTAAGCTCCGGCTCAAGCTCTGGTTAGCTTTAGCATGGTTCGGAGCTTGATCGCAATGTTTCTGCTTTTACTATGAAATGTTTCGAACTTGCTTTACTTTGTTGGAAAGATTTCTTAGTATTCATTTGCTATGTTTTTGGTGTGTTTTTGGTTGATATGGCTAATATCGTTTTACTGTGGTTTTGCAACATGCTTATGTGAGGTGGTCACGTAAGGTGTTGTGTTTGGAACTAATTTGAGTCAAGTCGCGGACTTGGGATCGGAAGTATTGGTTGTTTATTTATGTGCAGATGTTGCTTAAGTTCAGGTCATGGCTGATGGCAGGATCCTTTGGACTAGTCTCAGAGAGGAGATGAGGTTCCAACAACCAATTTCAAGAGGAATTGTTGTTGAAGGGGTCAGGAGGTCACGCTGGATGTTTGAATCAAGAACAATGCATATGAAGGTATTGTGGACGTTGTTGGAAGATGTTTGCACGTATGCAAGGAGTGCATGGACGTGGCTACATGGTTCCGAGGCATGATGAAGAGATGTGGACGTAAAGAATTGGTCGGAAAGGTCCAACTGACTAGGTTATGGACTCAGGCTGCGACTGAGTCGTGTTTGACTCAAATATGGAAAGATTTTAGTTGGTTATGATAGGATTTCGTGTGGGTCACGAATTTGAGTTGTTTTAGGAATGTGGGATACAATCCTAAGGTGTTTGTAAGTCTTAAGATTGCTTCTATCTGCGTATAGAAGAGTCTTAAGCAGCTATGGAAAGTTTCGATTTGCGAATTGAGTAGGATTAGAGTCCGAGCTAAGTTTGGGTTGGCCTAACGACTGGTTATATAAGCAAGGGAGGTCAGAGCTCATGGTGCACGACTTTGGGGTTCTTCCTCTTGTGGTTTGATTAATAAAATTTGTAGTTTGAAGGAACTTTTGTTCCATGTTTGTCCGACTTGTTCCAGACAAGTTTTTCTCGTCGAGTTTTCTGCACAGCACTACCTTTCTTCGGTGGTTTTATCATAACTCGAATTTTACAGATCTAATTGACGTGATTCTTTTTGGGTTGTCTTCACAACTTGATTAGCTATCATATTCAAAATTTCACGGTCATTGGATTTGCGGTTTTAGATCTACACGAGTTTCTTTGCAGTATTGCAAATCTGTTTTTACGCGGTAGAACAGATTGACCTTTGTTAGGTCTTTCGATCGTAACTTGTGTTTCTCTCGACGGATTTGAGTGATTCTTGTTGTGTCGTCTTCGTGACTTGATTCTCTCTGATATATATTAATTTGTCATGGTGAAACACGTTTAGATTAGTCTCACACATGATTTCTTTAACATATTGTTTTTCTGTCGAGGGGTTTTCATTGCTTCCGCTGAAAAAGTTTTAATCTACTATTCACCCCCATCCTCTTGTAGCTTTTCATGTGCTCTTCGATCCTACATGCGATAAATACAAAGCAGGTTACGATGGTGGGCGACACCGGAGTAGCCAGCTCTGGGACCACCCAAGGGGCCTGTCGTCAGCGTCTCTGCAACGATGTCGGGCGACACCAGAGCATCCAACTCCAGCACCTCCCAGGGGGGCTGCCGTCAACGTCTCTACAACGATGGCAGGCAATGTTGGAGCAATGAGCTCTGGCATCGCCCAAGGGGCCTGCTGTCAACGTCCCAGCATGTCGATAACAGCAACAAGCACTAATTCATGAGTACATTTTCCTATCCCGCTCTTGTTGCTAATAGGGTTCTCTTGTGGTGCCTGTACACCAGGGGCTTGTCGTCGGCGTACTACACATCGGTGGTGGACAACACCAGAGCACCTAGCTCCGACACCTCCCAGGGCGCCTGCCATCGACGACTCTGCGACGATGGAAGGCGACGCCGGAGCAGCCAGCTCCGGCACCACCCAAGGATCCTGTTGTCAGCGTTCCTACGATGATGGTGGACGAAGTCGGAGCATCCATCTCCAGCACCTCCCAGGGGGCCGAACGTCGACGACTCTGTGACGATGGTGGGCAACGCCAGAGAAGCCAGCTCCGAAACCAGCCAAGGGGCCTGCCATGGACGACTCTGCGATGATGGTGGGCGACGCCGGAGCAGCCAACTCCGGCACTACCCAAGGGGCCCGTCGTCGACGTCCCAGCACGTCGAAGACAGCAACAAGCGCTAATTTGTAAGTACATTCTCCTGCCCCACTCTTGTTGCTAATAGGGTTCTCTTGTGGTACCTGTACACCAGGGGCCTGCCGGTGGTACTTCACATCGATGGTGGACGACGCCGGAGCATCCGGCTCTGGCACCTCCCAGGGGGCCTACCGTCGACGACTCTACGACGATGGAAGACAACGACAGAGCAACCAGATCCGACACCAACCAAGAAGACTATCGTCGACGTTCCTGCGACGATGGTGGGCGATGCCAGAGCATCCAGCTCCGGCACCTCCCAGGGGACCTGCCGTCGACGACTCTGCGACGATGGTAGGCGACGCCGGAGCAGTTAACTCCGGCACCTCCCAGGGGGCCTGACGTCGACGACTCTGCGATGATGGTGGACGGCGCTGGAGAAGCCATCTCCAGCACCACCCAAGGGGCTTGCCGTCGATGACTCTGCGATGATGGTGGGCAGCGCCGGAGCAGCCAGCTCCGGCACCTGTCAGGGGGCCTGACGTCAATGACTTTGCAACGATGGTGGGCAACGCCGAAGCAGCTAGATCTCGGCACCACCTAGGGGACTTGTCACCGACGACGCAGACAAAGCTTGGCACCATGGGCCCCACTGAAGCCATCCACTCAAACTCCCTCACTCAGCTGGGGGCCCGTCAAAGACATCCTGCGATCATGTGGTAGGCGTGCCCAACCACCCGACCACAGCTACCATGGGGCCTCTAAGGGGGTTCCATAGGCAGGACGTCAACCGACGACAAGATTGGCCATGTCCAAATGTGTGATTTGGTTCCTCAATAACTAACAAGCTCGACAAAATTCCAAGCCCTTACGCAGCTAAGGACATAGAGCGACAGATTGAGAAGCACAAGGCAAGCCAACAAGCAAAACAACATGGATTCAAATTCATTAACAGTTATTTATACAAAGGGGACATCCCCGATTACAAAAGTACTCCGCCTGGGTGTCGCCTGTCTCAACTCCGCTGGAACAAAGAGGCCACCTGCTTCCCAAGGTCCTGGACTTCGGCCCTCGTCTCCTCCTCTCGCTCATCGAAGGGGCCATTCTCTACCGACTCCAGGGAGATCATCGGGTACCAGCTCTGGAAGCATACAAAGACATGGGAAGCCACCTGCTCCGCTAGCTCCCTTCCTTCGACCTCAAGCAGCCTTGCGAGGATAGTGTTCACTGACCCCAACGTCGAACAGAGGGAGTCCAAGGCGGGGATCAGTTGGGCCGCCCCTTGAGATGGCTCCCCGCGCGGCACCGGACCAAGTTTGAGGGGTTCCAACACCGCCCAGTCATGGGCCAAGAAGTCTCGGATCCCTTGCGCCTCGGCTACACGAGAGGTCTGGAGGCCTTCTGCCTCTCTATGCGTCGCTTCCTCCCGGTCGGCAAGCTCTCGAGCACGACACTCCAGATTTTCCTCCCGGCACTTGATGGCGAGCTCTGAGTCCTGCAGAGCCCGCGCTTCTGCTCCAGCACACCGAGGCTCTCGGAGACCTATTCCTCCTTCATCGCCAAGTCACATTCCGCATCAGCAACCGCGACCTTGCGGTAGACAAACTCAAGCTGCTTACCCTCGCACAGCTTGAGGCGATCTTCGGTGATGGCATGGGCCTTCAGAGCTTTCACCTCGAGCTCCTTATTCTTGACGTTGACCAGCTTCACCAAGCGCCACTACTCAGCTAGTTGATCCCACTCTCGGGCAACAAAAGCAGTCTGTGTTTGGTGCAAGGCGGACTGGGCCGTAGTACCAGCATCAGAGAGGGGGATCGGCATGACTGTCGCCACAGACAGCGGCCTCTTTGCCTCTTCTGCCGACTCCACGGCAGACACCAGCACCTGGGAACAAGATGGCTCCCTAGCTGGAGCTCCAGGCATCTGCGCATCGCTGCCCGGCGCTGAATTTCTCTCCTCTGCCACGAAGGTAACAACGATTGCCAGTGGCGAGTTGTAACACCCTCAATTTTTGCATCATGCATTTCATACATGTTCATGCATTAAACATTAATAGAATAAAAGAAAGATAATAAAATATAAAGCATACATGTACAAATATGTGTAGCAAAAGAAGAAAAGAAAAAATATATACAAATAAATAATATATATATATATATAATATATATATAATAATATATAATAATATTTATATATGAAAAAAGAAAAGAAAAATAAAGAAAAAAATCAACACTGCCGCTGGCCAGGCCAAGCCGGCCCAGCCAGTGCTGACCTGCCGCACGCGCGCGCGCCCAGCGCCGCCCTGCCCCCGCGCACCCCCCGCACCACTGTCCCGCTCGCGCGCGCGCCAGCCGCGCTGGCTCAACATTAATCCCCATTAAAACCCCCGTAAACTCATATGAACACGTATGAACTAGTTGCATCTAATTAATAAACAATCGTAGTTAATTAATTATTGAACCTTGCATGCATGCATGTCATTGCACGTTGATTAATTTGTGTGCATCGTATTGAATTGCATGTATTTTCTTGTATGTGTGATCACGCGTAGAGGAACGTGCTCAAGAGGCCGCATACAAGGATTTCCAAAACCAAGACTTTGAAGCGCTTGAGCAACCCCATCCGTCGGAGCAAGGCAAGTGTCCTTGATCATATTGATCCCGTTTTATTAAATGTTTTGTTTGCGAACTTGCATGCTCGTGTCAATATGATGGGAAACCCATATGTAGGAGTTTACTAGCGTTGTTTGCCACCCCTTGTCGACGGGATATACATGATGAGTCGAGTATGGGTATTTTTCTTTTTGCACCGCATCGCTACATGGGTTATGGGTAACTTAAGTAATGTGGTTGACAACTTTAAATATGAGAACTTGGGATGGTAATAAGATGATGATTAATTTAGCAACATGGAATTTAGGATCTAAGCAAGCATGGTTTTGTGAAATGGGTTGGATGATACGGTGGTTTTGCTTGCCTTAGATCTAAGGAACAGTTCATGCGAGAATATGTCAGGACAACAGTGCCACCACAAGGCCAAGCATGGGTGCAGCATAGCTAAATAATTAGGAGCGCTGCTAGTATTGTATGGACCATTGGATGGCGCGGGGAATGGGAGTCGAGGAGGGCTGCCCTGGGATCCGCATGGCACACGAGGGGGCCCGTGGGTGGGAGAATGGAGATTCAAGCCTGCCGGTGAAACCTTAGTGGGCCCGTACATACTAGTAGTCCCTTTTGAAAGGCTATTTTGTGATCTCTTGGCCCCACACCAACGGAAGTGTTACAGGGCAACATAGAGGTTCTTAGTCATCGAAAGGTGACGAAATCACGAACATGTGGGTAAAGTGGTACAAACTCTACAAAGTGTTAAAAACTATCATGATAGTCGTGCTCCCGGTTAAGAGCACCTGGACAACTTCCATGATTGGAATTGGACTTGGAATTTTGGGATGGTTGGTATGGTTTTGGTTTGTCACTTGAGTGTAGTCGGTACATGAGAGAATATAGAATTGGCATCTGGTATTAAATTAATGTTTGACTGGTATTAAATGGATTGCAATGGTAATTAAGAATTGTTGGATTTACGGTATGATAATTACTTGGGTCATAAGGGGAAATAAACTCACATAGACATGATAGGCTGCTTTTACATGTTTATGAAATGTACTTTTCTACAATTAGCCATTCTATTCCAATTATTTGTTTATCCACATGTCATCTATTTCCACACTTGCTGAGTACAACACGTACTCACCCTTGCAATCCCCCCCCCCCCCACAGCTACTGGAGATAATTGGGAGTACCTTGAGGATCACGCGGAGTACTAGGTTGCGTACCGCCGTCAATTGCCTGTGAAATGGAGTCGTGTTGCTGAATGTGGCCTAGAGGGGGGTGAATAGGCCTTTTTAATTTCCTGCACACTTAATAGAACCGTCAAAACTTGGTTGGCCGGACTAGTCCAGTGTGCAAAAATTATGTGTGTTGATCAGGTGTTAATTGGGAAAATAAATTTCTTTAGCAGCGGAATTGAGAACAACTGATATTTGTACTTGAGATTAATATAAGAATGCAGGTGTAACTTCTAATTGTCTTATGTTGAAGTTTAACACTCAAATGATCTAATGAACAAAATTTAAAGTAAATGAGATGCAAGACACACGAATTTTTCCCGAGGTTCGATCTCACCACGAGATCTACGTCCCCGTTGAGGAAGCTCACACAGAGTCGGGTCTCCAACCCTTTCCTTCCTTAAGTCACCACGAAGGCCGACTTGATTCCACTATCATGGGTAATCACCAAGTTTGTGGGGCAACCTCACACGTTGAGGGCTCCCACGAGAATTACAATGAAAAAGTGATCAAATACACTCAAAAGTATTACAATGCAGAGTATGAGTGTAGAAAAGATCAAACCCCAAGAGCTCGCAATGAAAGAATGACATCTCCCAATCCCGAATCCAAGTGTTCAATTGATTTCACTCTTTTTGAACTTTAGATGTGTGGGGAGATGTGTTTTGGGCTCTTGGGACGAAGTGGCGGCACTAGGGTTTGCTCTTTGATCAATATTCGACGTGTGTGTTTATAGGAAAGTCGTGGACTCTCTATTTATAGGGTTTCCAAAAGCTAGCCGTTGAAAAACCCTAACACCGGACTAGTCCGGTGCAAGTCCGGACTTGTCCGGTCCCAATGTGTTTTGAGGTCCAGAAAGTTTGTCGGACTAGTCCGGTCCATCCTCGGACTAGTCCGGTGCTGTGTGAAAGTGACTCCAGAAAGTTCATCAGACTAGTCCGCGGACTAGTCCGATCTCCACGAATGGGAGATTACAGAAAGTTGAACGGACTAGTCCGGTCCATGATCGGACTAGTCCGGTCCCTCAGTATGAGAGACTCCAGAAACATCAACGGACTAGTCCGGTGGATGCACGGACTAGTCCGATCTCCTTGTGAGTGGGATTCCAGAGAGTTGAACGGACTAGTCCGATCCATGATCGGACTAGTCCGGTGCTCTGTGAAAGTTAGGTTAATTTTAATCCCTTACCCTCGCGCAAAGTTCTGAGCTCTTGGAGTGTGTATTTCATACACTCTCTATACATTCAAAATCTATTTTGGTCTTCCAAGCTTCATCAAAGTATTTCTCTTTGAACACCACTTCATTTTTCACCTTTTTGTGTGCACCGAAATGTTTCACTTGTTTGTCCTGCAATCATCTCAGTAGTTTCATTAGGATCTCATATGTTTGTCATCAATTAGCCAAAACCCACAAGGGATATCCTAGATGCACTTACAATCTCCCCCTTTTTGGTGATTGATGACAACCATTTGAGTTATCACAATTGAGAATAAAATCTTGATTTTCATAAGGTGTGCACATATGAGAATAATGAAAGTCCACAAAAAGCTTCTCACATATGCACACACCTTATGGTGGGGTGCCTAACAAGTGTGTGATCAACAAGGTGTGATGAAGTAAAGATAATCAACAATGAGTATAAAGATAATCATCCAAGCAACAATAAGCATCACACATAAGAGAAGAAATAATGCATTACAATGTTTTAAAATTAAGTACACATGTCCTTGATAACAAAAACATAAAGACACCAACTACTCTCAAACTATTAGTCTTAATCTCTCCTAGTCTCAATCTCTCCCCCTTTGGCATCAAGGCACCAAAAAGGGAAAATTTGAGGGGAATCACTCATCGCCACTCTCTTCCTCCGTCTCGGTCCGGTCCTCATCTTCACCACCATCATCATCATTCGCCGGAGCGGACTCTTCCTCGGAGTCCTCGAAGGCGGGCGGGGATCCCACCGGCTCAATCTCCAGCTTGTCGCAGATTGCTTTGATGTTGGCATTGACATATTGTTGATGCTTCTTCTGCCTGACTTCAATCTTGCGGCAGCAGGCAAAGATAGAGGTGAGCATTTTGAGCACACCACCGGAGGGTTTAGGTCAAGTGGAGGGAGATTTGAAACGGGCCAGCTGCTTATATAGGCAGCCGATCGGACTAGTCCGGTCTGAGGGCGGACTAGTCCGGTGTCCCTGGAAACCCTAGGAAGAGGGATTATCCGGACTAGTCCGGTGGCAAACCTGACTACTCCGGTGCTACTGGACAAACTAAGTATTTGAAGATAACTAATAGTGATACAAAGACAAGTTTTGCAAATAATCTTGGTGATTATGACCAGAAAGCACTCAACACAAAAAACATGGTCATAAATTCCAAGATTTCTTCATTAAAAATAGTTTTCTTAGGAGAAAAAAAAAAGAGGTGAGAGGCAGTTTTAGCAATAAAATGTAACATTTGAAGTATCAACCAAATGTGCAACGTTTCAAGCCACATTTCGAGAGTCAAGAATGTTAAGTTCATTCCTAAGTTCACAAAACCGTTTCTCATCCAATGGTTTGGTAAAAATATCCGCAAGTTGTTTTTCAGTTCTAACATGTGAAATAGCAATGTCACCTTTTAATGAATGATCTCTAAGAAAATGATGACGAATATCTATGTGCTTAGTTCTTGAGTGCTCTACTGGGTTGTGTGCAATTTTTATAGCACTTTCATTGTCACATAGAAGTGGGATATGGTTAAGATTGTATCCGTAGTCCCTAAGGGTTTGCCGCATCCAAAGCAATTGGGCACAACAGCTACCGGCTGCAACATATTCTGCTTCTGCTGTGGAAAGGGCAATGGAGTTTTGCTTTTTAGATGACCAAGCTATCAGGGACCTACCAAGAAACTGACAAGTCCCTGACGTGCTCTTTCTATCGACTTTGCATCCTGCATAGTCGGCATCGGAATATCCTATCAAGTTAAATTTGGATCCTTTGGGATACCAAAGGCCCAAGTTGGGTGTGTGCACAAGGCACCTTAGGATTCTTTTTACAGCAACTAAATGACACTCTTTAGGTGCAGCTTGAAACCTTGCACACAAGCAAACACTAAGGATAATATCTGGCCTAGATGCACATAAATAAAGTAAAGAGTCAATCATGGACCGATATACCTTTTGATCCACATTTGGACCGTCTTCATTGAGGTCGAGATGTCCATTAGTGGCCATGGGTGTCTTGATGGGCTTGGCTTTGTCCATATTGAATTTCTTGAGAATGTCTTGTGTATATTTGGTTTGGCTTATAAATATACCTTCTCTTAGTTGCTTCACTTGGAACCCCAAGAAGAACTTTAATTCGCCCATCATTGACATCTCGAACCTATCTGTCATAATTTTGCTAAACTCTTCACAGAAGGATTTGTTAGTTGATCCAAAGATAATGTCATCAACGTAAATTTGACATACAAATAAATGATCATCACAATGTTTAGTGAAAAGTGTATAGCCAGCTTTACCAATTTTGAATCCATTCTGAATTAGAAAATCTCTAAGACACTCGTACCAAGCTCGAGGAGCTTGTTTGAGGCCATAGAGAGCCTTACGCAGTTTGTAGACATGGTTGGGATACTTTGGGTCTTGGAATCCTGGTGGCTGCTCCACATAAACTTCCTCCTTGATTGGGCCGTTTAAGAAAGCGCTTTTGACGTCCATTTGATACAGCTTAAAATTATGGTGAGTAGCATATGCCAATAAAATACGAATGGACTCAAGTCTAGTTACAGTAGCGAAAGTTTCATCGAAGTCCAAACCTTCGACCTGAAAATAACATTTGGCCACCAGTCTTGCCTTATTTCTTGTTACTACTCCATGTTCATCTTGCTTGTTCTGAAAGACCCATTTAGTTTCGACTATGTTCGCCTTTGGTCTCTCCACTAGCTCCCATACTTCATTTCTCTTGAAGTTGTTCAGCTCCTCTTGCATTGCAATCACCCAGTCTGGATCCCCTAAGGCTTCTTCTACCCTGTATGGTTCCAGAAAAGACACAAAAGAGTATGATTCACAAAAATTTGCAACTCGAGATCTAGTAGTTACTCTCTTTGCAATATCTCCAATGATGTTGTTGACAGGGTGGTCTCTTTGCACGCTCTGGTGTACTCTTGGGTGTGGAGCCTGTGTAGTTGCTTGTTCTTCATTATCTTCATGTACATTGTCTCCCCCTAGATCATTGCTTCCATGATGGTCCTGATCTTCTTGACCTTCCTCCTCTTGATCTTCTTGATCTTGTGCAAGGGCTCCCCCTTGATCATTTCCTCCGCGTTGAGGTTCAACTTGTGCATTAGAGTCGAATGTTTGCTCTTGTGGTAAGATATCACCAAGTCCCATTTTCTTCAGTGCTTCATATGGAGCTTCCTCTTCATCTAGCACACACTTATCAACTTGCTCCACTTGTGAGCCGTTAGATTCATCGAACACTACGTCACGTGCTACTTCAACAAGGCCGGACACCTTGTTGAAGACACGATAGGCGTAGGCATTCGATTCATAACCGAGCAAGAATCCTTCATCGAACTTCGAAGCGAACTTCGAGGCCCTCTGTTTCTTGTTCAGAATAAAACATTTGCAACCAAAAACTTTAAAATAAGAAACATTTGGCTTTTTACAGGTAAGGGGCTCATATGGAGTTTTCTTCAGTAGTCGATGGAGGTACAGTCGATTAGTGGCATGGCAAGCGGTGTTCACCGCTTCTGCCCAAAACCGATCTGACGTCTTGTATTCATCCAACATAGTTCTCGCCATTTCGATTAATGTTATGTTCTTCCTTTCGGCCACTCCATTTTGTTGAGGGGAGTAGGGTACTGAGAATTCATGCTTTATCCCTTCTTCATCGAGAAACTCTTCAACTTGGAGATTCTTGAATTCTGTCCCGTTATCACTTCTGATGTTCTTTATGGTTGATGAGAATTCGGTCTGAGCTCTTTTTAAGAACTTCTTGAGGATCCCCTGAGTTTCTGATTTATCATACAAGAAAAATACCCAGGTAAATCTTGAAAAATCATCAACAATTACTAAACCGTATTTGTTACCGCTGATGCTGATGTACGAGACTGGACCAAAAAGATCCATGTGGAGAAGTTCCAGCGGTCTTGCGGTAGTCATCACATTCTTGGCGGGGTGTGGTGCTCCGACTTGTTTTCCTGCTTGACAAGCGCTGCACGGCCTGTCCTTTTCAAAAACCACATCCTTAAGACCACGGATGTGACCACCTTTTAGAAGTTTCTGCAGATTTCTCATCCCAACATGGGCTAGCCGTCTATGCCACAGCCATCCCATGTTGGTCTTAGCAACCAAGCAAGTGTTGAGTTCGTCTTTATCTTTGTTGAAGTCAACTAGATAAAGCTTGCCCTTTAACATTCCCTTGAATGCAATCGAGCCATCGCTTCTTCTAAAAACAGTCACACCCTCATTAGTGAATAAGCAGTTGTAACCTTTGTCGCATATCCCCCGATATTGACAAAAGGTTATAATCTAGAGAATCTACGTGTAAAACATTTGATAAGGTATGTTGAGAGGATATTTCAATGTTACCGCTACCAAGGACCTTTCCTTGGCTGTTGTCTCCGAAGTATATGACTTCACCTGGATCCTTGTTGTACTCGTACTCCACAAACATACTTCCCTCTCCGGTCATGTGATTTGTGCATCCGCTATCAAGTATCCATTTTGTTTCGCCGGAGGAGTAAGCCTGCAAAAAAGAATTATTCCTTGGTTTTAGGTACCCAAGCTTGCTTGGGTCCTCTCAGGTTAGTCATAAGAGTCTTGAGCACCCACACACAAGTTTTCAAGTTCTTGTGGCGTGGCCCATTTTTCAAGTACCCATTTTTCAAGTCACTGTTCTTAGAGTTTCAGTCTAGTCTTAACATCTACCGTTGCTAGATGTTGGCACTACAGGTGGTGTTGGACTGTATAATTTTGTGTGTTGGGCTAGGCCCATGTACCAGACCTTCTATAGGGCTATATGTGTACTTTACCCTTAGGGGTTAATCAATTCATTAATCATCCTCTAATACTTTCTGTCTATTAATAGAAAGATTAAAAATATTTTTGCTTATTCTAAGGGGAAAAAGGAATGGCTAAATCTGAGACCAAACAGCCATGTGCCCAATCTAGTACAAGACAAACTGCAAGACAAAGAAAAGCATTATCTTATAACTGACTTTCACCAAGTTGCTGCCTAGAAGGATCTCTTCGCAAAACAGATATGTTTGATCTATGCAATCAGTATTGCATTTTCAGCATAAACAATTCAGAAAATATTGTCCCTTTATACATTAATTTGCATTTTTGTAACAACATGAGCATACATCCATATCAGACTCAAATATATTTGCTGCAACAATCCTGAGTACATCTGGCCACTCAAGTAGTTCATAGATTTTGCACAAGTATTCTAATGAAGTCATGCTTACTCAGCATTTTTGAGGCGGCGCCTAGGCGTCCACAGTGGTGAAGCCACGTTGGGCTTCCGGGTAGGAAGAAAAGCAACTACTTAGAAGCTCATTTTGACCAGCTAAAATGAACAATTTAAGTGCAAATTAGGCATGCCTTATGTGTTGTGCACCACCATCAAATTCTTGCTAGCTTCGCCACCGTCCAGTCGTTCCAGCATGAACGCTAGGTCTGCTTGCCTCGCCTAGAGCAACCTAGGTGCCCGCCTAGGACGACAAGGCGTCTGGTTTAGGCGCCGCCCAGGATGACAGACGAACGGGCTAGACCGGGACAGGCGCGCGAGGGTGGGAGGGCAAGTGGTGTTGGGGAGACCATCGAAGAGGAGCAGAGGCTGGTTGGGGGGACGCCGCCGAAGCGAGAAGATGAGACGGCGCCTGGGGTTGAAGAAAAAGACAAAGCAGGAGCTGCCGCCACTGCTGCTTCAACGCTATTGGTAAGCTGGTGAGAGGAGAGAGGGTGAGGGGGAAATTAGGGTTAGAGATTGGGTGCTATGTATATATATTCTGATCTAATACGAACCGTTGGATCACATCCAACAGATCACATTAATTGGGTCTAATTGGGCTGACTACGGCCCGGCCTAGTGACACACCAGCCCTTCTTCAACCTTGCCTCCGCCACCTACATTCCCGCCAGCACAAGCCAGTCCGTCGCCGCCGTCCCCCGCCCTCTGCCGATTTCCCAGAAGTACGCCTCTACTCCTCCCGTCGCCGCCCCTGCTCCCTGCCCATCCCCAAGGCGAGCACCTCTACCCGTCCCCTTCTGCGCCTCACTGAATTAATCCTCCTCGCCTAGGCGTCCCGATGGCAGACGGGCACCTACGCGTCCAGGCGAGGATTTAAAACCCTGTGCTTACTAATAAATGAATACATGTAAATACTGAATAGACTAAAGATTGATAAAGATATAGAATGATTAAATACCTTTGTTTATATGATCCTTGAGTCCATCCTCACACAAATGCACTGATGCAAGGGAAAATGAAATCAATATCAAACTGATAAAGGGTGTGAAGTTAACAACTAAAAAAACAGAACATACAATTCATTCATGGAAGTCAATAATCACAAGACAATATACAAAATTTGTTCTATAGTCAGAACCTCAACAAGTTACAATCATTTCACATAGCAAGACAAATAAACCATTAGCATGCAAGAATAAGAAATATGTTTTACTGCTAAACTGAAGTAACTCACGCTGATTTATGTTCGAGGTGTTTCGGCACTGAAGGCTGCAGCCAGCTTCCATATAGGACTTTATTCTGTCAGTGTAATTAGATTTAAGTATCTCACTCATGACATCCGAATCTTTAGGAATTGGCGGCCTCCAAAAATACTCTGAAACAAGGTAGTTCAGTACCCTTTAAGCAATCACAAGCACGAACAACTAGACACTGACATCACAGCCGTCCCGATTTCTATGTTGTGCAGCCAAAAGGGGAGGGGGACATATTAGAAATCCTACTAACCTAGCTCCAGATGGAATCTCGTTAGCAATCGTTTCCCAGCCTCCACTTGCTCCTCGAACTGTGACACCCTGTGATGAAAGCAAGCATGGCGATTAAAAAAAAGAACAGCAGACGTTGGATAAAAATTTCAGTGGAGAAAGAGGCAAAGTCAGATCGATGCATTACTTGGTCATGAACTCTGAGAAGACACCACGGCAAGTGCTCTCGCCCTGACCCGACACAGCTGGCGGAAGCGGTGGCACATCCATAGTTGGAACCCTCACCATTATGCTTGCTGAGTGCAGACTACCACGGAGCTCGGCCGGCAATGCTTCGCATCCAATAAGCATTCAGGGGTTCTTTTCCATCTTGCATCTGTGCATACAAAAAAAATAGATGTTAGTGTGCCTTCTGTTTTCTGTTAAAATGTTCAGCATTTCCTGCAACACTATAGTTGGGTTGTATGTGTATATAGTTCACCTCGTCAAAAAGTTCAGATCAATGTCAGACGGTCAATATTTCTTATTACTGTATGATTATCAGTTGGTACAAACATCTGTTGCCATATAAGATCACAGGCAGTAGTATAAATACTTGCAATACTCTTTGGACTACACTGTTTTAAAATTTCAGAACTAGAATCAAATACTCCATCTCTGTCACTGCCATAGAAAATGAAGTTGCTGTGTGCAATCTTTTACAGTGTTTTTATCCAGCAATCTCTTGGAAAAAATTGTATGTCGCTGGCTTAAACTTGAACCTCTAATATATCACTGTCAGTGACTGTGGTGCATCCCACGTGTCATAGGCACACCAATGACATGTAAGATATTTGAAGTTTTTTTGGTGGCATAGAAAGGAATTTCCCTAATCTCTATAGCGGAAAATAAATGAACTGGCAAATCTGAGAGCATGGTAAAACACCCACGTTGCCAAACAAAACAACAGTTAGGAACTACAACTACGACAGATCTAGTTACCTCAGTTCATAAATTTAAGAACTACAGCAGAGTAGTACTACTACAGTCAAATAAACAAATTCAGTGTACCTAAAGCCGACGGCAAGTTTGGGTGGGAGTCTGGAGTGGGAGACGGGGACAGCGCACGGCGGCGGGGGACCGGAGACAGGGACGACGGGAACAGCAAACGGCGGCGGCGGGATGAACCCTCGGAGCAACACGGGCCAACGTGCGTCGGCAACGATGAACTACCGGAGTTGCTCACAGGGCGGCGGCGTGGAACTCTCTCGTCCACAAAGGAGTCGCGCCGCAGCAATTTGCGCGCGGGGGCGGCGACGGCGATTTCGCGTGGATTGCGAGTGAGTAGGCTGACTCCAACAACCGCACCTATACGAGAGTACCGATTCCGTGTTTTGGGTCTTCTCCCTAACGCCGCCACTCCTGACCCAAAAGTGAGCGTCTCCAACGGAGGAGCGAAACAGCAGTACCGAAAAGTCCTGCTTGACCCGCTGCCGCCAAAAAATTTCCCGCGCCCGGCACCAAAAAAAATCCCCGCTTCCTACTAGCGCCAAAATCGCAAGCGCGCCGATGTTTATGTTACCATAACCGCGCTACACAAAATCATTAGCCTCGCTCGATCGACTTTTGGAGACAGTTTCGTGACTTTTCATATCCATTTCATCGATAAAATGACTACTATGCAATCAGAATTTTGGTACAATTCTGCAATCAAGAATCCACAATCTGCATTCTACGGTAGTTTTCTGTTTTTATTTATTCCTCTCCACTAGGTGGAGGGGTAGTGAAGGAGGTTAAATACAAAAATGCATTGACCGTTAGATACAGATCTAACGGTTGAACATATTTGATTGCACGATTGCACCAAACATCTGATTGCATTCTAGTCGATCTCTTTTATCGAAGTACTCAGATAGAGTTAGCCTTATAGAGTGACTAAGTTTGGCCAGACATTCGGGATTACCTAAATTTCGGATGGTAATTCAAGATCTTAAAATTTTAATTTTTAGAGTCATTACCTGGAATTGTATTCAAACTTTCGGCTACTCAAAATCTTAGGTTCAGATTCAGGATTACCCATTTTACATTAACATATCTTCAAGCATGTACATAGAGGCCAAACTCGCCGGCCATTGTGCTGCCCGTCCATGGGGCATGTGGTGTGCGGTTGCTCGAGCTCACGCACCTCCACGGTGGGTAGGTGGCGGCACACGATGATGCTCGACCAGCAGACACGACGTGGGTGCTCAACCATGCGGTGTGCTCGGCACACGGTTGATCGAGCTCGAGCGCCTCGTCGGTGGGTGAGCGGCGAATGTATGGTTGGCTGACCAACGGACATGGTTGCTCAATCAAGCGATGCGCTCGAGCACCTCATCCATGGGCGACGGAGGCTGGCAGCGCGAGGAGACATGAGGGAGCAGGAGGTGTGTGGGAGTCCCCGACTAGGGTTACGAATATCGCCTTGTGGGCGGGTCGCAACCCACAGGAGCCGAAAGTTGTTGACTGAGAGGAACAACCGAGAAGGATTGATGAAGAGAATCTATCCACCAAACAAGGGTCGCTCGTGGCTCTTAGCTCGACTAGGTGTTGACTATCGTTAAGTATGAATTTCGACCGTCAATTAACTCATATTCATATAGAGTTTTTACATTTTTCACTTTCATGTTATTTAGAAATAACGCATTTCTACATGTCCTTGGGGAATTTATGCATGTAGATGATTTTATCAGTATATAGATGAATGCACATCTATGTGACAAAGAAACACACTTCTAATCAATCAGGCGTGTCACATTGACTCTCATGGATCCAATGACCTACCTGCAGGCGGGTACCAACGCAATTTCATATAGTAGTGACTAGGAGGTGGCAGAGGCCGAGAAGGGTCAATTCCAGTTCGACCGAACCAAGGGTCCGACTGAACTGGTCTTTTGCCTATTTAACGAGTGCTTTCATGTGGCGACGTGTAGTGGCTCCCTTGTGGCGGGGGTGAGTGAATTCCCAAGAGTTTAGCACACAAAACTGTCTTAGTGAGTGTATAAATAGGAGGGGGTGCCTCACACTCACACACGCTTAGTAGGAATCACTCTCTTGTATAGAAATTCTGTCAAGTTCTAGTGGAGAAGTATTCTTAGAGAGGATCATCTCTAGTTCCCAAGTCCGTTTTTGGAAGGTATGAGTCATTTATATTTTTCTTTATTGTGATTTTATTCTTATTAATGATACCAGTCTTTTCATATACTATTCAGATGAAGCGTTTCTTGTTTGATTGTGGAGTCTATATGCGTTGTATGAGTAGATTTTGTTATCATAGAGTAGTACTACTATCATGTTATCATAATTATCATAGACCTCCACTATTGTTTCACTAGTATATAATATGATCACGGTTGTGTAGTATACGGTTTATGTACGACATTACTTTTTTATTCGCTAGATTGCTCTAGGTTGTATGTCTCCAGAAAACTTAGGGTACTACTTAGTCATACAAACGTGGTATTTGGATAGTCTAGATAGCATTGATTACCCCATAGTTCACGGATTGTAGAGCTATGCGGTAGGTGATGATAGTCATCTGTCTATTGTAATCTTCCACGTTCGGCTGTGGCGTAAGCTCTTGGCAAGAGTCGCCCGGCAGACCATGGGTAAGCCCATGCCTAGTGTGTCGTATATATAACCAATATGTATCATATACATGACATGTTTGTATGTATACTAGTAGACTATATACCTGTAGATGAAAAACACGTCAGGAACGATTTTCTCTCTATACTAACTATCACTAGGCTTAGGAAATCTTATTAGAGTACACACTTCTTTGTCATAAACTATCCCTACATTATCGACTTACCCCTGTCATGATGATTTAGTATCTTATATCTTAATCATAAGAATAGTGGCTCCTTTACTTCATTACTTTCCTTTGGGATAAATAATATGATACTCTAAATACTTTTGGGTGAAATATCACAACCATATTATCCGTGCGCTCGTGGATTTATCCTGTATTGATTTTAGAGTATATTGATGAAGATACCAGTTTCATGGTTTGAGTTGAATACCAAAGTTATAGCTCACTTCAATACCTTTCCAGTGGTTGCTTATTTGCCCTCAAGTAAGCTCTAGATCAAAAGATCTGAATTTCAAAAGTTGACAGAAATTATGGCATAATTTCAGCAACACCTCCCATGTAGGTAACCACATTGTGTCAATTTTTTCATACATTTCTAAACCAAATTTGCTTAACTCACAATTACGAAGTCATAGTACAACTCATAAGATTTACAGAATAGTACCGTGCCACCCTTTACAATTTTTATACAGGGAAATACACACAAAATACATAAAGTACAAAACTATACACAACTTGTGTTCTCTGGACAATTTCTGTTATATTGAGGTTTTCGCCGAACATTCGGTGCGGATAATCGACGAAAAGACTCGTGACACAATAAATTGGTCCATGTGGTTCTACAAACTACTATGGAATAACCACACAGTGGACGAAGCTACATAGTAGAGCAAGAATTTTCCTAGAACCAACTATCCGGAATTGTTATCGACATATCTACTGTAATGTTCTATGCTATCTCGTTCTTTTCCTGATATCAGGACAAGATTCTTTTAAAGAGGGAGGATTGTAAAATCCCACATTTGCTCATTTCTATTCTGTTGTACAAGTCAATTCAACAAGGTTTATGTGGATTTTCAAATTTAATTATGGTACATAAAGAGAGGAAAAGGCCGCTGTAATTTAAATAAAAATTGGCATAAGTGAAATGGAAAATCTGAGGGCACCATTGTATTCCTCATGTCCAAATTAGGTTAACCTAAAAAATTTGGCGAATTTTGGAGTTGATTTGCTATTTTAAATAGGATTTAGAAGAGGGTTGTAAGATATCTATGACAATTGGGGCCCACAGTCAGCAGGCCCCACTTACCAGCGCCTGAACTATTTTCCTTTCTCCTCTGCGTGAGACATGGCGTATCGCTGCTTACTGCTGTACCATCGATTCCCAACTGTGTTTTGCATTGAAGTCGAACAAATCATCTCACCCAAGCATCCTTACCCTTCCCTGGTGAAAAGATCGACTCTCTCTCTCTCTCTCTCTCTCTCTCAGTTCTACTGCTGCTCGCCATTGCTGCCGTCTCCCTGCTTCCACCTCACCACGCGGGTCTATGCATCGGTTCCTCAAGCTTGCAACAGAAAAAGCTCCGCCGGGGTTCACTCTTTGATTCTGTTGATCATGATTGAACCGTTGCTCACCCGCTTCCTTTGATTTTCATGTTCACTGTTGACCATCCAGGGAGCCTCCGAAGAACACCGCCGTGTTCCCAACGATCCGAGCTACTTCTTGCATGGCCAGAACATCAGCAAGGTTTGCGTGCATCTCTCCACGTTCCTCAACTCGGTTCTTCCTTTTTGTCCATTGTACCGGCAGTATGCCGTGGGTTTACCTCAGCCTGTTCAATGGAACAGTAGCTGATAATTGGGGAAATACTCCATGCATAGTTATTCTTAGCTTATTTCCATCCACAGGCATGATCCTCATTCCCATGTGCATCACCTGGAGCAAGAAGAAAGGAAAACATCGGTCGAGAGAAGTAGAACGCCGAGTTTTCTCCTCCGTCGCTTGAAACACCCCATGTTGCCATTGAGCTCTACGCTCTGGTTTTTTTTTTCACACCAAAGTGATGCAGTTTCATGATCCTCGCATCGCCTTTGTGCTGTACGGCCTCCCGACGCATCAATTGGTGCCTTTTTCGAGCGAGTACGACATTGAAGTTGCACTGTCGTCTGCTGCTGCCGTCTCGAGGTGTACTCCAGCCATCACCGGATACAGCTGACCGCTCCGACATGTTGCGTGCATCGAGTTAGGAACATGTGTCATGTTTTGGGCTGAGAGGTGCAGGAGATCTACGGGCAGCGTGAGCGCCGCCACGGAAACCACCCGTCACGATGTAGAAGATGACTGACGGGTGGGGCGCGTCAGCCGGTCACTCAAAACCCAAGTGGGATTCTTTGTGGTCTGGGATCCTTTGTGGCCGTGTGAGTTTATTCTTATGGCCTGGGCGTGGCTTGTCTCTGATTGGTTATTAAACCGAGTGGGCCCCTGCTGCCTGTTTAAAAGGATTTTCTTTAGAAAAAATCAATTCCAGGTTTGAGCCAAACTTTGAAAAATCATAACTCACAGTAGGAAGCTCCAAAAATTGTCAAATTAATTTTGGTGATTTCCTCTTGAGCACTACTTTGTAGTGGAGCAAAATACTTGGTATGAAAGCTCCCAGAATTGCCCATAGAAATTCATTTCCTTATTCCTTTGGCAATTTGTTACAAAAACATTCTTCAGTCATGAATTCCCAAACTTGGGCGGAAAATCTGTCATATCACTTATGTTCTCCAGTAAAAACTTCAACCTTAATAAACCTGGTTGAGTTAGTTTAATTGAGAAGGTTTTCCAAGGGTTAATTAAAATAACAGAAAAAACACTGAAGCGATTCCAGAAAATATCAAAGAATAGTAAAATTCATAGAAACCAGTAGAAAACTTAAGACTGTGAAAACAATTTCTATAGAACCCTTATGGACAGACCTACCAGTTTATCATAGTTTTCAATATGATAAAGTCTGTTTATTCCACTGTAATTTGATTTGATGAAAAACCTTTAGAAAATTCTGGTGGCCAAATCCTTCAATAGAAAATCATGGACTTTTTTTCCCAAAATTCTGTTATGAACTTAGGAAGCTACTGTAAAATTTCCAAACACAAAAGACACTGTTTTCAACAGAATCAATTCTATTATCTCATATAAGTACATAAATGAGTATAATAACTGTGTGCATAGTACTACCTGTGCTGATTAAGACCCGTACCGTGTGCGACCTTGCTGGACAAGTTTGAATATGTACCGGATGCATACTGGCTATATGAGACCCAAGAAACCGATGTAACTTATTAACCTAGTTGTTGAGACAATCCCCACTGCTTAATCGACAACCTTATATCGGTTTTCTGGGTCCCATATAGCCAGTATGCATCGAGTACATATTCAAACTTGTCCAGTAAGGCTGCACACAATACGGGCCTTAGTCGACACAGGCAGGGCTATGCATACAAATCTTTGCTTCGCTCCTTCCTATCCTCCTACTCAGTCTCAGTTTAACTATTAAAGTGAATCAATGCCCAACACGCCCAATTGATTCCACTTTACCAAGTTCATGAGTAGAACATCGCCTACTCGAGTTATACCAATTAATCTATGACTACAACATTAACGTAGCATTAATATCCAATGTGAAGTCCTATATTACCCATAGACTCCAGAGCTTTCTAGTCAGGCAGGTGGAGTATCAACAATCCATATACATAATGCATGAATCATTTTTATACCAAGACAATGATTATAAAATGAAACTTGTTCAACTTAAATTCAAATTGTGGTTTGCCTTGTTGTTGATCAAAAGGAAATTTAAGCTCCGAAGGTAAGTAGTTAATCGGTTCCGAAGTCTCTTTGAGAAGTTCTTCTGTCTGTATGCATAGAAATGAAATAAAGTTATTATACTCATGTATGTACTATAAGAGATAATAGAATTGATTCTATTGAAGACAATGTCCTTTATATTTGAAATTTTTACAGTAGCTTCCTAAGTTCATAACAGAATACTGGGAAAGTTGCAGGATTTTCTGTTGGCCACTAGGATTTTCTAAAGTTTTTTCTTCAAATCAGATTTGGCCACCACGATTTTCTGAAGTTTTTTCTTCATATCAGGTTATAGTGGAATAAACATACTTTATCATATTGAAAACTATGTGTCAGCATATTGTTTGCCCACGAGTACCGACTGTACTAGACGTTCTGCCTCGAGGCGGCCTAACAGCTAGAACAAAAGATGTATACTGGTTCAGGCAAGGCGCCCTACGTCCAGTCCGGGGATCTCTTCTTCTCATTATCAATGGTGGGGGAGTACATGTATGAGGAGAGGTTCTAGCGCTCTCGTTGAGGGGCCATATCCCCTCTCTTTTCTGGTTGCTCTCTTCATCCTCGTGTTTGGAAGGCTTCAGCTCCCTTTATAGGCAGAGGCATAACCTCTATTTCCTAGCTACTCACCGCCTTCTTCATATGGGAGGCGGGTTTTAACATATTCGTTCCTATACACCCTCTTCTCGGGGTGGGGCCGAAAAGCGGAAGTCGCAGGCACCGCGTCTGCCTTGTTCGGTCACTTCAAGTCCTCTGTATCTGGGCCATCGTGTTGTCCACGACTAGACTAGACATGGCATGTGTTGATGGTCATTAAGTACCACTTTAGACCGTCAATATAACTTATGATCATGGACGAGTAGACATTTCTTACACATATTGATTTTAGAAATAACCTAGCCCCACTTGTACTCCGAGAAATGGTGCATGCAGATATTTTATACAGAATTGAAGTGAATCCAAGAGAGGAATCCTAAAGAATACCTTCCCATCCAATCAGACGCCAACACATGGTATCACATGGATCAAATGGCCCACTTATAGGCGTATACGAGGAGATCCAACGATATCACCAATATTTGTCATCAGGACCCACATAGAAGTCACCCGGAGGAAAACCCACCTCAAACGACCAAGTCCCAGGTCGGCCGACCTAGTAAAGGCACATTTTTCGGTCAACTTCATCGTGGCACTCTTCTGTGGCTTGGTGATGAGAATGAGGACTGATTCACACGCAAAAGATGGCAGGAACCAACCTCAACACTAGTATAAATAGGATCCCTCACTTCAACACACGCCACTCAAGCATTCTCTCTTGTATACACTAGTTCTCCTAGTTTCTTAGCACTACATGAAACCTGATGATTTGCAATGTCTAAAAAAATTTGCAACGACCGTCCGTCGCAAATAGATTAATTTGCACGGCCGACACCGCGCTGTCGCAAATGATTTTCACTGTTGCAAATAGGTTGTTAGTTTGCGACGACCGACCCAAATGTCGTCGCAAATATAAGGGTCGTCGCAAATAGGCCTTATTTGCGACGGCCAAAAAATTAAACCATTGCAAATACTTTTAATTGCGACAGCTAACCCTAGGGCCGTCACAATTTATCAGGCCATCGCAAATTAAATGGATATACCCCAGCCCACCCTCGGCCGACTCAATTATTCAGCGCCACCCTACTTCCGCTGCGGCTGCCGCCGCAACGCCCACCACTGCCTCCGTGCTCTCGCTGCCACCACCGTCGCGCCTCCCCTCGTCGTCGCACTCTCAGGTAAGCCCCTCCTCCTCCTCTCTCTCTCCATCCCCCTCCTCTGTGGCAGTCGCGTGCCCCCTCTCCACCCTCCCATGGTTGAACGCCCCCACCCTACCCCCTTGGCCGAGCCCCCCCCCCCCCCCCGCCAACCACCCTCCCATGGCCGAGTACCCGCACCCCCCACCCTCCCTCCCCCTACCATGGCCGAGCCTCCTCCCCACACTCCCTCCCATGGCCGGCACCCCCGCCCTCCATGGCTGAGCGCCCACCCGCCACCCCCACCCCTCCCTCGCTCTCCCATGGCCTAGCACCCCCAATGCACCCTGTCTCCCCCTCTCATGGCCTAGCCTCCTCCTCACCCTCCCCCCCTCCCATGCATGGCCGAGCCCCCTCCTATGCAATTGAATTGAAATGCAATTGAATTTTGAATGCAATTGAAATGTGAATGCAATTAAATTGTTGATTATGCAATTGAATTTAAAAATGCAATTGAATTGTTGATTATGCAATTGAATTTTGAAATGCAATTGAATTGTTGATTAGGCAATTGAATTTAGAAATGCAATTGAATTGTTGAATACAATATTATGTTTATATTATATTGTTGATTATGCAATTGAACTTATAATGCTTTTTTATATTATATTGTTTATTATGTTGTTTAGTTAGGATAATTGTTATTAGTTAGTTTATTATGTTGTTCACTAATTAGTACTTATTGTTTGTTTATGTTTATTTTTTTTGAGTGATTACTTAATATATGTAATTAAAGGGTTTCAAGCCCGACCCGACACGGCACGACACACATTAAATGCGTTTGTGCCGTATAGACAGTTGTAGTCGGAACATATGCATCGAGACAGCACGAAAGCGAATAGCGATGGCGAGGACGTCAATCACCCACGCTTATAAAGTCTCACCGAACTATGATGGCTCCAATACAACACGTAAGCGAACCGTGATGGTAACCCTAGGCCATCGCAAATAAAGTCTCAGAGCCATAATTGGTGATTGTAACCGTCGTTCGTCCATAGGATGTCGTCACTTTTGACCTAAGGTGGCAGCTCTGGAGCTTACCGTCGTGGACGGGTAGGTCCGATGCTGTTGGACACGTGTCGGTACCGGAGCTTTCCTCTATCTCGGGTTAGCTCCGGGGGTGCCATACTGGTATTTCGCCCGGAGCTTTCCCGTGTGTGGGCGGTTGCTCCAGTCTTATGATACACGTGGCGGCCCTGGGACTAACCATGTCGGGGAAGCAGGTCCGGTTACGCCTGACATGTGGGGCCTTTGAAGGTCTTCAAATCTAGTAGATGGAGTTTCCTTGTGATCTTTGCAATCCCAAGGGGCATCCGGTACGTATGGTACCGACAATTGGTGAATTTGGGAAATCGCTATGCTGATGCCATGGAAGAGATCTACAATCTCCATAGGATACTGTTTGTCATGGTGAAGAAAGAGAAAGTTTGTGCCACTGTGGAAGTCAATGGTGTAGCAACCTCTCTAGCGCCCACATGGACATCCAACTCACCTTGGTGTGCACCCATGTATGCCTCACCACCGCTTTTCCTTCGCTGCCTCACAGCCGTGGTTCACACAATTAAGTCTAGGTCTCCTGTTTAGAAGTTAGAAAAGCCTTTAGACTGTAATAGCTGTGCTTAGTGTGGTGTGCTAAATTTTCTTGCTGTGTGCTTGCTGTGAGGTGTGGGACGATTAGCGTTTTGTCCACATCCGCACGTAGTAGAGAGTTGTGGGATCCTTGTCTACATCCGCTAATAGTGTTTTTAGTATTAATAAGAGAGTTGCCTAGTTACATATACCTTGATGCATATAGCTGGGGCATTTCTTTCCAAACTCTAAATTCTTCCATCTCTACTATTCTTTCACCAACAGATGCTGATGACTCGTAACTAGAGGAATGCCAATGGTGAGGATGAGGAGAACAATGGAGCATCTCAGAACAACAATGGACATGGGGCTATCAACCTTTATAGCTGTTGGCTATGCAGAACTAGCTCATGGAGACCATGATACAGACCACGGGACAGCTGCAAGCTGGCAACAATAATCAGTCTCACATGCTGCCACCCCCGCCACACAACAACTGTTTGGGAGAATTCTTGAGGACCAGGTAGCCTACCTTTGCTCAAGCCACAAATCCTATGGAAGCTGATGATTGGCTGAAGTCAGTGGAGAAGAAGCTTGCTATTGTACAGTGCAGTGACAGAGAGAAGGTTCTTTTTGCCTCATACCAATGTATTGGAGCTGCTGCAAATTGGTGGGAATCCCTTTGCAATGCCCACACTAATCATGAAGGAATCACATGGGCTGAATTCAATGAGAAGTTCCGCTCTCACTATGTACCTGAGGGTGTCATGATATTGAGAAGGTAAGAATTTGAAAATCTCAGACAAGGAAGGATGAGTGTGAGTGAGTATCTCAACTAATTCACTCAACTGTCACGATATGCTCTAGAGGACATCAGTACTGATAGCAGGAAGCAGTATTTGTTCATGAGGGGTCTCAACAATGAAATTCAAGTTCAATTGATCAACGCTGACTATGCAAATTTTTAGAAGCTGGTTGACAAGGCCATTGTTATTGAGAACAAGATTCGTGAGATGGAGCTAGATCATAAGAGGATGATGTTGTATCATGGACAGCCGCAAGGAAGCAATTTCTGTCCTCGCTATGCACTACCTGCTGTTGCATACCGCCCTGCTTATCCACCGCAACTGCAACAGCCAATGCAGCAACACCCTTCCATGCAAGCACCTTGCTTACCTATGTAGCCTACGTCACACCCATATATGCCATCTTATGCTCAAAATCAGCCTCGCCCTAACTTCCCTGGTGCCACTGGTGCAAAGACATGCTTCAATTGTGGTCAAGTGGGACATTTTGCAAATCAATCCCCGAGACCAAGTTAGGGACAGATGAACAATGCTCAAAGGAAGAATCCTAGGACCAAAGGAGGGACAACTCAAGGCAACCGAGGACCACAGAATTATGCTCATGGCAAGGTGAATCGTGTGTCCGCAGAAGAGGCTTAGCAAGCTGAAGATGTTGTGATTGGTATCTTTCTCGCAAACTCCAAACCCACTACTATATTGTTTTGTTCTAGAGCATCGCATTCATTCATATCACCAAAGTATGTTGCAAAGCATAGCATGCCAATATCATATCTGAAATACAACCTACTAGTTAAGTCTCAAAGACGAGAGATGAGGACAAATATATTATGTCCAAAAGTAAGCATTTCCATAAGGGGGGTAGATTTCCTCGCTGACCTTATAGTCTTGAATTCACAAGGATTAGATATCATACTTGGAATGGATTGGTTAAGGAAGCATAAGAGAGTGATTCAGTGTGCCACTCAGATAGTGCAATTGACAAACAAATAAAGAGTGAGTATAGAATTCAAGATAGTTTATCCAACCACCAAGAGGGCCATGGTGAATCATGCAGAAGGAGTAACTCTGGAGGAAATTCCGATTGTTCGTGAGTACCCAGATGTGTTTCCTCGTGAATTTCCAGGTATGCCACCTTATCACGACATCGAGTTCATCATTGATTTAATACCTGGAACTGCACCTATAGCAAAGAGGCCATATAGGATGCTTCCTAAGGAATTAGCAGAGCTCAAGAAGCAGAATTAAGAGAAGTTAGAGAAGGGTTTTATATACACAAGCTTGTTTGCATGGGGAGCCTCAGTGTTATTCGTAGGTAAGAAGGATGGGTCCCAAAGAATGTGTGTATATTATCGGTCTCTCAATGAGGTGACAATCAAGAATAGGTACACTCTACCCCACATCGAGGATTTGTTCGAACAAATGAAGGGAGCCAGAATATTCTCTAAGATTGATCTTCGGTCAGGATATTTCCAAATGAAGATTAGACCATCAGACATACCCGAAACGGCTTTCAGAACACAGTATGGGTCCTATGAGTACAAGATCATGTCATTTGGGTTGACGAATGCACCTTCATACTTTATGTACCTCATGAATAAGGTCTTCATGGAGTATTTGGATAAGTTTGTGGTAGTGTTCATTGAAG
This sequence comes from Tuctoria greenei, assembly GCA_036927565.1. NCBI lineage: Eukaryota > Viridiplantae > Streptophyta > Magnoliopsida > Poales > Poaceae > Tuctoria > Tuctoria greenei. The sequence continues at coordinate 149,788,609 of JAYESD010000006.1, read as the reverse complement.
ACATCATGATCTACTCGAAAAGTGAAGAGGAACACTAAAAGCATTTAAGGTTGTCATTGTAGAAATTGCGAGAGCATCAGTTGTATGCCAAGTTTAACAAGTGCCAAGTCTAGTTGAGGGAGATATCATTCCTAGGCCATGTTATCTCAGGAGGAGGAGTGTCAGTTGACCCTGGAATGGTTAGAGATGTGCTAATGTGGGAACCACCGCAAAATGTGAAGGAAATTAGAAGTTTTCTTGGAATGGTTGGATATTACCGCCAGATCATCAAGGACTTTTCCAAGATAGCAAAGCCCATGACTAAACTATTAATGAAGAAGAAGCATTTCAGGTGGACTCAAGCTTGTCAGGACAGTTTTGAGGAATTAAAGAAGAGACTAACAACCACACCAGTATTTTTATTGCCAGATGTAAGAGTTTTGACATTTATTGTGATGCTTGAAGGCAATGACTTGGTTGTGTATTGACGCAAGAAGGCCTAGTAGTAGCTTATGTATCGAGACAATTGAAGAAACATGAGCAGAACTATCCTACGCATAATCTCGAACTTGCAGTCGTAGTGCATGCATTGAAGATTTGGACACATTACGTTCTTGGTCATAGATGCGAGATTTATACAGATCATAAGAGTCTCAAGTACATATTTACACAAACGGATCTGAATTGATGCAACGAAGATGGTTGGAACTTATTAAGGATTATGACGTTGCAATCAATTATCATCCAGGAAAAACCAATGTAGTGGCTGATGCTTTAAGTCGAAAAGGTTCAAGCCACCAGCTAACGGTTCGAGAATTGTCGTCCGAGCTATGCAAAGAGTTTGAACGGTTGAACCTTGGATTTGTGAATGAGATGGGAATAATGGAGTTAAATCCGACTTGGAACAGGAAATTCAAGAAGGTCAAACAAAAGATAAAAAAATCCAGTAAATCAAGGAAAGGACCCAAGAAGGGAGAGAATTATGATTTGATGAGGATGAGCATGGTACTCTATGGCTTGATAAGGGGATTGTTGTGCCCAATGTGAAGCATCTCTGGAAGGTGATCTTAAAGGAGGCACATGACTTGCTTTACTCCATTCATCCTGATTGTACAAAGATGCACAAGGTCCTGAAGACATGCTATTGGTGGGATGGTATGAAAAGGGACATAGCTGAATATGTTGCATTGTGTGATGTATGCCAACGAGTAAAGGGCTGAACATCAAAGGCCAGCTGGATTATTGTAGCCTTTGAAGATTCCAGAATGGAAGTAGGAAGAGGTTGGTATGGATTTCATACTGGGTTTACCTTGCACCTCAGCAGGATATGAATCAATATGGGTTATTGTGGATCGGTTGATGAAATCAGCACATTTCATTCCTGTCAAGACTACTTATAGCGGAGCCAACTTCGCAAAATTATATATGGGAAGAATAGTGTGATTACAAGGAGTACCCAAGAAATTAGTTTTGTATAGAGGTTCTCAATTTACCTCAAGGTTCTGGCAAAAGCTGCACGAGTCAATGGGAACTCAGCTGAACTTTAGTTCGACATATGACCGCCAAACGGATGGACAAACTGCAAGAACAAATCAAATTTTGGAAGACATGCTAAGAGCCCGTGCGCTATAGTATGGAGGAAGCTAGGACAAAAGTCTGACATATGCTGAATTCTCCTACAACAACAGTTATCAAGCAAGTTTGAAAATATCACCATATGAAACATTGTATGGGAGAAGGTGTAGGACACCCTTGTTTTGGAATGAGATGGAGGGAACCCAAGTGTTTGGACTCGCTGTGATTCAAGACGCCGAAAAGCAAGTTCAGACCATCCGCGAGAATTTGAGAGCTCCTCAGTCAAGACAAAAGGGTTATGTGGATCATAGGCGAATAAACCTAGCCTTTGAAGTGGGAGACTTCGTATATCTCAAAGTGTCGCCCATGCGAGGTCACAAGCGGTTTAACGTAAAAGGCAAGTTGGCACCTCGCTGTGTTGGACCGTTCAAGATTTTAAATAAAAGAGGAGAAGTAGCATACAAGTTGGAAATGCCTTGAGGGTACCAGAAAAACAAGTACCAATGGAAGAGTTGGAGCTCGAGGAAGATTTGACCTATACAGAGCAACCTGTCAAAATCTTGGAAACCAAGGAGAGGGTCACAAGGAACAAGGAGATTTGATGGTGCAAAGTGCAACAGAAGCATCATATAGAATCAGAAGCAACTTGGGAGCAAGAAGTTGATCTCAAGAAGGAATTTCCCTATCTCTTTCCTTTCGCGTCGAATCTCGAGGGCGGGATCCATTTTAAGGGGGGTAGGTTTGTAACACCCTCATTTTCATATATAATTCATTGCATACATCCTCATATATTTCTAACATTAAGAAACATAAAAAGGAACAAGATTAAAATGAATTTAGGGTTAATCAACAATTTAACTTTGTCAGGGTGCGGACTTCTCCGGCCCCATCCTCGAACTAGTTCGGTATTCCATTTCTGTTTCAGAAAATTCAGTCTTCTTCAGAGCCCAGACTTGTGTGGCACACTGCACGGACTAGTCCATTGATGGTTCTGATATTGTCCGGACCTGTCCGGAGTCCCAGGGGACTAGTCTCATCTCGCTCAATCTTCAGCCCGGATCAGCCTTTTCTAGCCACCCCGGACTTGTTTGGCCCAGTATACCGGACTTGTCCGGAAATCTCTCTATTGCCAAACGGAGTTATCCGGTCCATATTGCGGACTAGTCCGGCCTGCAAAAACCAACTCGGATTCTGTTTTTCTACTATGATTCGTTATTGGGTAATTGCCTTAATTGGCCCCAGGAACTTCGTGCTCAACCTCAGAGGAGCCCAAGTGGACCCCACCTTGGCCCCTACTCGTCCCCCACCAAATTCTACTTGGAGTTCAACACAAAACCCTACCTCTCCATCTCTATATAAACAACCCAATACCGTCACCTCTCCAACCTTTGTGGAAAACCCTTGCTGCCACCTTTTGCCTTGTGCCGTCATCAAGAACAAGTCCAAAAGCAAGGAGAAGGAGGAAAGAGGGAGGAGGATCAATCAAAATCAATCTTCATCAGCTTTTCGACAATCGACGTTCTTCATCACTAAATCTTCATCAACTCATCTCCACCAACCCTAGATCGTCAAGATACAAGTGTTGCACCTAATTCTTGATCCTTAGATCTCTAAAGACGCGGTACACCCTCTACATCCATGTTTCAATGTCAATTCAACCAGAATTCTTGCTGATCAGAAAAACCCTAACTCTGCGGTTCTGTATAGGGCAGACTAGTCTGGCCCCTATATCGGACTTGTCTTGTTTCTGAATCTGTTAATGCTGAATTGAATCCAATTTGATCTAAATCAATTCAAAACCTATCCAAACTTGTTAAAAACTATTGTAACTAGTTAGTAAACATTAATAGCAACTCATTAACAAGTTTTACCTCAAAATTGCATTAATCATCCATATCATGGCATATTGAGTAATATGTGAGCATTATTTGATTGCGATGGTTGTTTTGCATGTTTGTCGCGCATAGTAGAAGGTATATCTGTAGAGAGTACTTTCGAGGACCTGCAGAACCAGAGTTTTGAAGTCTTTGATCCAAACCAAGCTTAGGAGCAAGGCTAGTGTCCTTGATCATATTGATCTTGTTTTTAATGTTTTGTTAGCAAAATTGCATGCTTGTGTCAAATTGATGGGAAAACCCAATTGTAGGAGTTTACTAGTTTTGTATCACAACCCTTGTCGCTTGAACACATTGTAGAGAGTCGGGAAGGGTATTTTTATACTTTTTGCCTCGATATACTTAATTGGGTTTGGGAAACAATCATATTGCTTAATTATGAACCACTGAACTTGTGAATGATGGAAATTGATAAGAATGACCCTTTAGCAACATGGTGCCAAGGGATCTAAGCAAGCCGGTTATGTGGAATGGGTTGGACTATTTTGGTAGTTTTGCTTGCTTTAGATCTAAGGACGAGTTCGTGGAGCGACCATTCAGGATTTACAGTGCCACCACAGGGCCAAGTATGGGTGCAGCTTAGCTGACTAATTAGTGTGTTGCCAGTACTATTTCGACCAATAAGGAGGCTCGGGGAAGTGGTAGTCAGATGGGTTTGTTGATGATGGTGGGACTACCCTGGGATCCGAATGGCTCAAGAGGGGGCCCTTGGTTGGATGTGCTCAGTTGGAGACATCACCACCGGTGAAACCTCAACGAGGTATAAATATTCTAGTAATCACTTTGTAAAAGCTATTTGTGATCTCTTGGCCACACACCTAAGGAAATGTGAAATGGCATAATTGAGATTCCTTAATCATCGAAAGGTGATGAAATCACGAACTTGTGGGTAAAGTGGTACAACCTCTACAGAGTGTGTCTAAAAATATCATGATAGTCGTGCTCCCGATCATGAGCAACCTAGACCCTCACATGATTAGAGTATGGACCTTAAACTATGTTTAATGACTGGAATTGAATTGGGAGTTGGTGTTGGTTAATTAATTGGCTTTGGTATATGTAATTGCTAAAATTGACAGTTGGACAGTTATGAATTGAATATGGATTATTATTACCGGTATTGGTTATATAAGTCGAAATTGATGTTATTTGGGTTATCTTGGATAGGACCACAACTAATGAACATATTAGTGCATTTTCAACTCTTTTGAATGTAGTTTTGTGCAAATAGCCATTGTTTATTATCATTTTTTGTTTAAGCTACATGTCATATTTCCCCACACTTGGTGAGTATGACATGTACTCACCCCTTGCTATTCCCCACCAAATCCAGACGCAATCGTCAATGTGGAGTACCAGGAGGTCTTTGAGGATTTGTTGGCGTGCGTGTTACTGTCAAGCTTGCCTATGGAGTTGGTGTCATTAGTGTTTAGTGTTTTCCGCTGCAGTGTTATTATTGCCTGTATTCGAGACTATTTGGTTTGTAATAAGGTACTTTTATTAGTGTATTATTATTCGAGATATGATTATATCTGTTTATCATTTGTGAATCACTTGTGTATGTGTGTTAAACATCCTAGGCACACATATGCATTAAGCTTGGTTCATTTTAGGAATCGAGTGTCACAAAGGCATTAATTACAATGAGACGTTTCACGAAGTTCTATACCAGAAACCTTCCAGAGCAACTGGTCGAATAGAGTGAATGTACGGGTGAAGACTGTCCTCCCAAATGCGGATAGACTGTCCTTTGGGCACTGGGACCATTGTGGGTAGTTTATTGGGTTTGCAGTAGACGACCCACCAAGAGCTAGCCTAAGCAGCAATTTTATGCCCTCTCAAAGGAAAACATTTGGGCCGATTGGAGCTTGACACGAAGCAACATCTAGATGATCTCAACAAATGGGCGATGTTGGAGGACGTGGATGTGAACAAACATACGAGACCTGACGGTATGTGACCCCTAAGCGGCTACGGACTGAACCTACCCTCTATTCAAGGATGGACCCGCGACCACGCCACGACCACTCGAGGTCGAAATATTTAACATGCTCAAGTCCGAACCAAGAGGTCAGGCAGTTGATTCCTCTGGGCTCAAGCCCGATAGAGACGGGTAGTTGGGAGCATTTATGATAGACCATAGGTGTGGTAACTTCAACAGAGGGCATGAACCCGTGATGTGGCCCATTGCAGGATAAGCCTACCATCCATCCCATCCATCATCAGAAGGGCAGTAACTTCATCCAGAAGATGGTGCCTTGGAGACTACAAAGAAGTCAAAGACTGAAGCTTCCGACGGACTGGATACATAGAACGAACACTGTAAAACCAGCCCACTATGAGGAACGTCAGATAGAAAGGGCCGCCTTGCACCCCTGTAAAAGGACCCCCAATGCCTTCTACGGGAGGGGGGCGAATTCTCTCTGTATTTGTGGTTACAATACACATTTCACTTTCTGTAGTTCTTTATGCACTATTCTCTTTGGTGCTCTTGCACCCTTTTCCTTAGACGCACTTGCGTTTGTGATTTACTTTTTTATACGGCCATGTGCATTTATGTTTACACATTAATGTGGTAGCTGTTCTTACTTTCTTAGAGTTCATATACTCGGGCTAGACCCGCTTGTAATACTTTCTCTTGCCTTTTGAGCTAACAAAAATCACGGAAGACTACCTCTGGACATAGGGCCTTTTTCGCCCGAACCAGGTCAAATCTCTTGTCCTTTGCATCTAGCCATACGAAGATGAACGTGGTTGAATAAAAATGAACTAGTCGGTTTCTGAAACGCTGACAGTTGGCACGCTAGGTAGGAAAGTGTCATTGTGCGTTCTCATTAGCTTTGTATGGCTTCATCAACACCGATCTTTGTTCGCAACAAGGAGGTCTGCGTTGGCGTCTTTTAGTCCCCCGCTTCAATACTAGTGTAGGATCGTAGAGCACGTGTAAAGCTACCAGAGGGGGTGAATTGTAGATTAAAACTTTTAAGCAGAAGCAACGAAACACCCCTCGGCAAAAAACCGATCTGTTAAAGAAATAGTGTGTGCAACTAATATAAACATGTTCAACTGTGACAAAACTAGTATAGATTGTAGAGACTAAAGTAACAAATATGTCACAACAAGAACCACGAAAATCCTTTGAGAAAAACTCAAGTTACGATCGAAAGATCGAACAAAGGTCAATCTGTCCTACCCAAGAAAAACAGTTTTGAAACACTGCAAAGAAACTCGTGTAGATCAGAAACCACAAATCCAATGACCATGAAATTTTCAAAGATGGTAGAAAATTAAGTTGTGAAGACAATACAAAAAGAATCACGTCAATTGGATCTGTAAAACTCGAGTTATGATAAAACCACCGAAGCAAGGTAGTGCTGTGCAGAAACTCGACGAGAAAAAACTTGTTTAAAAACAAGTCAGACGAACAAGGCACAAAAGTTCCTTTAAACTACGAATTTTATTAATAAAAAAACAAGAGGAACAGCCCCAAAGTCGTATACCACAAGCTCTGGCCTCCCTTGCTTATATAACCAGCCCTTAGGCCAACCCGAAGCTAACTAGGACTCTAATCCTACTCAATTCACAAATCGAAACTTTCCATAACTGCTCAAGACTCTTCTATACGCAGATAGAAGCAATCTTAAGACTTCTAAACACCTTAGGAACGTATCCCACATTCTTAAAGCAACTCAAATTCGTGACCCACACGAAATCCTATCATAACCAACTCAAAACTTTCCATATTTGAGTCAAACACGACTCAGTCGCAGCCGGAGTCCATAACCTAGTTGGTTGGACCTTTCCGACCAATTCTTTATGTCCACTTCTCTTCATCACGCCTCAGAACCATGTAGACACGTCCATTCACTCCTTGCACACATGCAAACATTCCAATGACGTCCACAATACCTTCATATACATTGTTCTTGATTCAAACATGCCGCGACCTCCTGATCAACTCAACCACAATTCCTCCTGAACTAGGTTGTTGAACCAAATCTTTTCCCTATGACTAGTTCAATGGATCCCGTCACCAGCCATGTCTTGAACTCAAGAAACACCTGCACATGAATAAAGAACCAATACTTCCAAGCACAAGTCCTCGACTTGACTCTCGTTAGTTCCGATAACCACAACACCTTACGTGAGCACCTCACATAAGCATGATGCAAACCACAGCAAAAATGATATCAGCCATAACCATCAAAATACACCAAAAACTTAGTAAAAGATTACTAAGCAAACTTTCCATCAATATAAAGCAAGTAGGAAACATTTGCAAGGTAAAAGCAGTACCACTGCGATCAAGCTCCGAACCTTGCCAAAGATAACCAGACCTTGAACCGGAGCTTACCAAAACTAGTCGGACCTAGCGCCAGAGCTAACCAAAGCTAGTCAGACCCAGCGCCGGAGCTGACCAAACCTAGTCGGACCTAGCACAGAGCTTAACAAAGATATGCTGGAGCTATCAAGGATATGCCGGAGCTAAAAACAAAGCTCACCGGAGCTACCCAAAAACATATCGCACCTAGACAAAGCAAGTCAGACCTTACGTCGGACCTTGCTGAAGCTCGGAACTAGAGTCGGACCTTGTTAAAAAGGTGTTTTGGTAGTATTCAAAACTTTTATCGCCATAGCAATTGTATTCAACACACATAGGTCTCACAACTAGGTGACTTGATGTTGATTCCATCTTTGCCGCAGGCCATGCTTTGCATTTTGAAAGCTTGGATCTTGCCACCAACGATGCCAGCATCCTCCATAGAATTTGTGGTGCCCCGACAACACTCTGGTGGTTTCTTTCATCGAGATGATCAACAACGACAGCCCGCCTCTCCAACAAATCCCGTTGGAAAACTACCGGCGACGACTCTAACCCTGATAACATCATTGAGGTAAGTAACTCCCCTTCCCATGAATGTTATGCGACGGGCGACGGTGATGAGGTTTAGGACGGGGCTGTCACCGACACACCGCCACAGCCAATCCTCAGGAAAAGGGTCGATGAGCGTTGTCGTACCGGCTGAACTAATGGAAGTGCAGCGCGCTGCCCTCTATGAGAATGAGAGTGTTTCGACGCGGCCAGGACTGCCTTCTGAACAAGATCCGACCCACTTCCGAGCGAAAGCATCACGCACCATCGAGCCATTCCGATCACCCCATTCACCGAGGATGGCGCCTTGCCACATTACGGATGACCAACTCAGAACGTGGCGACTGCCGTGGCGATATTACATGGCATTCCTGAACCCGCCAAGCCTGTATCTAGATGCGCCTACCAGAATCATTGTTTTCTTCTGGATGCGACAGCCATCCAGCATGCGGAGAGATCCCTTGCCCGACAGCTCAAAGTGTTAGTCCACGACGGAACAAAGAGCACCAGGAGTGCAGGAGCGAACCAAGGAGGCCACACACCCCAAGTTGGTCGAGCGGGGCCGAGAGAGCAGGATCCTAGGTACTCTCACCTGACCCGACACACATCCAGGGAGGACTCCCGAGATACCATCCCCATCAGCAACAACACCAAACTTCTCCAGACAACCACAACCATGATGACGAGGGCGAAGCTTGAGACGCGATTCCTCAGGACCTAGGGTGTTCGCAAGGCGGATACGCAACACCCTATTTCCGTGACCTGACCAACATAGAGAAATACAATGGCGATTCGAATCCAAGTATATAGTTGCAGGATTACAGCCTGGCCTGCAAAGCTGGTGGTGCCATGGACGATTACTTCATCACACAGTACCTCACCATTTACCTAGCAGACGCGCGCACGTGGCTCGAATATCTTCCTGCCAATGCCATTAGAAGCTGGGCTGAGGTCAAGTCCACCTTGTGGGCAACTTACAGGGCACCTACGTTCGGCAGATAATTCATGGGACCTCAAAGGATGCAGGCAGAAGCCTGGCAAAACTCTCCGCAGATACATCTGACGCTTCTCAAAGAAGTGCAACAAGCTCCACGACATGGTCGACGCAGATGTCATAGGGGCCTTCCTCTATGGGATCACATGTAATTATGTGTTCCACAAGTTGGGATTCGTCAAGCTCCGGAGTACCAAAGAGTTGCTTGACGTCGCCACCAATCATGCATCCGACAAGGAAGCGATGGGGGGCATATTTAACACGATAAGGCGAACCCAAGCACGACGAGGCCAAAAAGCCCGAGCACCAGGGCATCGAGTAGGAGGCGGCTGCCTTTTCTGAAGTAGATGGGTGTCTCATGATTTTTGGGGGCACCTACGCCAACGAAAGTCGACGCAAGAAAAAGTTGACTTCCTGGAGGTGAACACCATCAAGCCAGCCCTCTCGACATACATCCGGTGGCCCGAGGCGGCCATCACCTTCGAGAGGACCGACCACCCAAGCCATATCCCATAGCCCGGGCGCTTCCCCCTGGGGGTGGACCCTATCGTCAGAACCAAGCGGCTGACCATGGCTTTATACCCGGGAAGCAGGAGATGCCGCTCCGACAAATTGACCTACCGCACGGGGAACCTCACATTCAAGGTCGCCAACTTCGAGGGGTCCTATCACACCATCATGGGAAGACCCTGCTATGCAGAATTTATGGCCATCCCATACTACACTAACCTTAAGCTGAAAATCCCGAGCCCACGCAGTGTCATTACGCTAGATGCATAGTTTCAACAAGTCTTTTTATGAGAGCAGGATAGCTACCAAAAGGCTTCCGTAGCAGTGGTTGCAGACACACCTAATGAGCTCGTGCCGGCCTTCGCCTTGAGCTTGCCCGACACTAATCGACCATCGACCTCTAGTGCCTTCATACCCGCTGAAGACACCAAAGTAGTCCAAGTCGACCAAGCGAACTCAGGGAAGACGGTGCAGATAGGCGTTGCGCTGGCCGACAATTAAGAAAGCGCACTCATCGACTTCCTCTGCACAAAATGAGATATCTTTGCCTAGCAGCACTTAGACAAGCCAGGTGCTGACGGTCGTTATATACCGATTTTTACGATCATATAACTCAATTATGTGAAGGAATAAATATTTCTTAAACACATCATCCTTAGATTTAATAAAATTCCAATTGTACTTGGAGAAATAGTGCATGCAGATATTCTTTTTGTAGGAATCATGAAGAATGAGGAGATCAATCATGAAAAGTGACACCCCGCCAATCACGCGATGACCCATGGTATCACATTGTGAATCATATGTGTGCTAAATACATTGGCTTTGACGATAAAAGTTTTGAATATTGTCAAAACACCCTTTAAACAAGGTCCGACTCTAGGTCCGAGCTCCTGCAAGGTACAACGATAGGTTCGGCTTGTGTCGGGTAGCTCTGGTAAGGTCAGACGTAAGGTCTGACTTACTTTGTCTAGGTCCGACTTGTTATGGATAGGTCCGAAATGTTTTTGCTAGGTCTGGCACTAGGTTCGACTAGCTTTGGTTAGCTCTGGCGCTAGGTCCGACTAGCTTTGGTTAGCTCCGACGCTAGGTCCGAATAGCTTTGATAAGCTCTGGTTCGAGGTCTAGTTAGGTTTGGCAAGGTCCGGTGCTAGATTGCAATGGTTCTGCTTTTAACTTGCAATTTTTTGAACTTACTTTTTGGATTATGGAAAGTTTGCTTAGTATTCTTTTACTAAATTTTTGTAGTGTTTAGGTGGTTATGGCTGACATCATTTTGCTATGGTTTGCAACAGGCATATGTGAGGTGCTCACGTAAGGTGTTGTGGTAATCGAAACTAACGAGAGTCAAGTCAAGGACTTGTGCTCAGAAGAATTGGTTGTTTATTCATGTGCGGGTGTTGCTTGAGTTCAAGACATGACTGGTGACAGGATCCATTGAACTATTCTTAGGGAGAAGATGAGGTTCAACAACCAAGTTCGGGAGGAATTATGGTTGAGTTGATCGGGAGGTCGCGCATCATGTTTGAATCAAGAACAATGCATATGAAAGTATCGTGAACATCATTGGTAAGTGTTTGCACGTGTGCAAGGAGTGCATGGACGTGGCAACATAGTTCCAGGGTGTGATGAAGAGAAGTGGACGTAAAGAATTGGTTAGAAAGGTCCAACTGGCTAGATTATGCCTCATGAAGTTGAGTGGTTGTAGGAATGTGGGATACGTTCCTAAGGTGTTTGGAAGTCTTAAGATTGCTTCTATCTACGTATGGAAGATTCTTTAGAAGTTATGGAACATTTGTGCCCTGTTTGTCCGACTTGTTTCAGACATGTTTTTCTCCTCGATTTTCTGCACAACACTACCATGCTTTGGTGGTTTTATCATAACTCAATTTTGCATATTCAATTGACGTAATTTTTTTGGGTTGTCTTCACAACTTGATTGTCTATCATCTGTGAAAATTCCGCGGTCATTGGATTTGTATTTTTGGATCTGCACGAGTTTCTTTGTAGTGTTACAGATCTATTTTTCTTGGGTACAACAGATTGACCTTTGGTCAATCTTTCAATCATAACTTGAGTTTTTCTCGAAGAATTTTCGTGATTCTTGTGGTGACATCTTTGTGACTTGATTATCCACAATCTATACTGGTTTTGTCAAAATGGATCATGTTTAGATTAGTTTCATACACGATTTATTTAACAGATCAATTTTCTGATGAGGGGTTTTCGTTGCTTCCGCTGAAAAAGTTGTAATCTACCATTCACCCCCTCTGGTAAGTTTTCATGTGCTCTTCGATCCTGCAATTGGTATCAGAGCCTGGTTGTTCTAATATTTGTGGTTTGCGCGTGTTTTGAATAATCATCAAGGAGAAATAGTCCGCCAAACCATGTGTGTTTAGTGGTATTGATTTTGTGAGACCTATGTGTGTTGAATACAATGGCTATGGCGATAAAAGTTTTGAATACTACCAAAACACCTTTATCATCTAGGTCGGACGAGGTCTGAGCTCCGGCGAGGTCCGACGCTAGGTCCGACTAGCTTTGGTAAGCTACAGCGCTAGGTCCTGCTAGCTTTGGTAAGTTCCGGCGCTAGATCCTATTAGTTTTGTTAAGCTCCGGTTCAAGGTCCTGTTAGCTTTGGCAAGGTTCTGAGCTTGATCGCAGTGGTTCTACTTTTAACTTGCAATCTCATAAATTTGCTTTTTGGATTATGGAAAGTTTGCTTAGTATTCTTTTACTAAGTTTTTGGTGTGTTTTGGTGGTTATTGCTGTTATCAATTGGCTATCATTTGCAACATGCTTATGTGAGGTGCTCACGTAAGGTGTTGTGGTTTCAGAACTCACGAGCGTCAAGTCGAGGACTTGTGCTCGGAAGTATCGGTTGATTATTCATGTGCAGGTGTTGCTTGAGTTCAAGACATGGCCGGTGATGGGATCCATTGAACTAGTCTTAGAGAGAAGATGAGGTTCAACAACCAAGTTCGGGAGGAATTGTGATTGAGTTGATAGGGATGTTGCGCATCATGTTTGAATCAAGAACAATGCATATGAAGGTATCGTGGACGTGGTTGGAAGATGTTTGCACATGTGTAAGAAGTGCATGGACATGGCTACATGGTTCTAAATTGTGATTAAGATATGTGGATGTAAAGAATTGGTCGGAAAGGTCGAACTGACTAGGTTTTGGACTCAGGCTACGGCTGAGTCGTGTTTGACTCAAATATGGAAAGTTTTGAGTTGGTTATGATAGGATTTCGTGTGGTGTCATGAATTTTAGTTGTTTTAGGAATGTGGGATACGTTCCTAAGGTGTTTGGAAGTCTTAAGATTGCTTCTATCTGCGTATATAAGAGTCTTGAGCAGTTATGGAAAGTTTCGATTCGTGAATTGAGTAGGATTAGAGTCCTAGTTAGGTTTGGGTTGGCCTAAGGGCTGGTTATATAAGCAAGGGAGGCCAGAGCTCGTGGGAGACGACTTTGGGGCTGTTTCTGTTGTGTATTGATCAACAAAATTCGTAGTTCGAAGGAACTTTTGTGCCTTGTTCGTCTGACGTGTTTCAGACAAGTTTTTTTGTTGAGTTTAACCTTGGTTCGGTGGTTTTATCATAACTCGAGTTTTACAGATCCGATTGATGTGATTCTTTTTGGGTTGTCTTCACAACATAATTTTCTATCATATTTGAAAATGTCACGTTCATTGGATTTGTGGTTTCTGATCTACACGAGTTTCTTTGCAGTGTTCCAAAACTGTTTTTCTCGGGTAGGATAGATTGATCTTTGTTCGATCTTTCGACCGTAACTTGAGTTTCTCTCGATGGATTTTCATGATTCTTGTTTTGACGTCTTCTTGACTTGATTATATACAACCTACACTAGTTTTGTCATAGTTAAACACATTTAGATTATTCGCACAGACGGTTTTATTAACAGATCGATTTTCTGCCGAGGGGTGTTATCGTTGCTTCCGCTGAAAAGTTTTAATCTACCATTCACCCCCCTGGTAGCTTTACACGTGCTCTTCGATCCTACAGATTTTTAGGCTTGGAAGGCACGCATGGAATATTTAACCAGGTGCAAGGCTTTGCAATATGAGAAAAGGTGTACAAGCTTTACGAAGTGCCGCCAAATGATCAAGTTACTACTACAAATCTGAGAGATGTCAACAACAACAACAAGGCTCGGAACTTGATCATACAACGACTAACTCAAAGTGACTTCGACCGTGTTTCTCACCTTCAATCTGCATATAATGTTTGGAAAGCTCTATGCGATTACCACGAAGGATCAAATACGATCAAGGAGGTAAGGCAAGACATGTTCACAAAGGAGTACATGCGCTTTGAGATGCAACCAGGTCAGTCGATCGACGACCTCTTACTCGCTTCAATAAAATTCTCAGCAACTTGCGTAGCATCAATGTTAGTTTTCAGATGCTAAGAATACTAGGCAATTACTAAGTGCATTGGACATGACAATTTGGGAGATGAAAGTCACATCTATCGTGAATCTACTTTCATGAGTATACTTACTTTAGATGTTATATATTCTAAATTGAAAACTCATGATATTGATATAATCTCACGTAAGAACCCCAACAAGTCTCTTGCATTTGTTTCTCAACATGGCATTCCTAGCTCTGGCCAATCTTCATCTTGTGAAACACTAGCTTTGTTGTCATCTCTAATCCTTGAACCGATTGAAGAGTTCTCAGAGGAAGAACTTGCACTCATCTCTACTCGATTCTCAAAAGCATTGCAAAATGTGAGAACTAGATGGAGAGGAAATGTTGGACCTAAATTATGCTTTGAATGTGGTAAGACAGGGTATATTCGCACGGATTGCCCTAACCTTTCAGATACTACTTCCCATGATTAAATCAAACAAGGACGAAACACTCCTCTGCAAACAACAACAAGAAAAAGAAGGGTTTTACAGGATGCCAATTGGTGAATGGTTTTACCTCCGCACTTAAAGCACTTGGCTCGAGCGATGTGGACATCGGAAGTGGTGAAGATGAAGATGATTTGGCAAACTTGTGCTTCATGGCGGGCAAGTCAAGATCAAGTATGGGGGAGGCAGAACACAACAACAACAATGAAGAGATATGTCCCACTAGCAAAGAAATGTGTGATTCTATTTCTCGTGCCACTATTATAGTTAGGGAAAAGGACAAAAAACTTAGGGACAATGTTGTAAAAATTGAATCACTAGAATCTGAAATTAATCATTTGAAATCTTTGATTCCTAGTGATTATTCTTGTTGCTCATGTCATTTAATATATGAACAATTGTCCTCATTAAAAAGTGTGCATACCTCCACTCTTGATAAACTTGAACTTGAAATTGAAAAGAATAGAAAGCTTGCTGCACTTAATGATAAAAACTTGAAAGATGCCTACTGTTCTACAATTGATTTGCATTGTTCTACTTGTGATGATCTTGATAAGAAACTACAAGATGCTATGAGTGAAATTTCTATATTGAATGATGCTTTACGTTCTCATGAAGTTAAATATTGTTCTAATTGCAAATTAAAAGGAAAAACTTCATGTGAAAACTGACTAGGCTTGTCTAAGAAACTTGATGACATTAACAGGACACTAGAGCGGTTTTGTAATGCTAATAAGAATCTAAACTTGCTGCTGAATTCTTCCAAGTCTTGCAATGATAAAACTTGTTTATGTTTAGATTCTCATGCTCATGCTAAGACACATCCACCTAAAATTGTGAAGTCATCAGGAAGTGGTTCGATTCAAACAGTTCCTAAACATTAAGAAGTGGTTTTCAAATCTGCAGGGGTGTTGTCTCATTCGGCTTCTAATAAACATGTTGCTTGCTTATCTAGACATGAACAAAAAGTTAAATTTCATTGTACCTACTGTGGTAGAAATGGTCATGTCATATTTTTTTTGTTATAGACTAGCTAAACAATAGAAAAAGGAAAGAATTCAAGCTAGATCTCATAACTCTTATGCAACATATGCTGCTCATGCTGAATTGAAAATTAGGAACATGCACCCTGCTTTTATGAGTCAAAAACATGCAAAGATTGCTCCCAAACCTACTGTTTTTTGAGCTACACATATAACACCTAATAGGTCAGTAGTTGGGTACAAAAATTCTCAAACTTTGGCTCATAAACCTGCTGCACGTGTTTTTCCTGTTGCACGTCGTGTGACTCAGTTCTTGATTCCTAAATGCTTTTTGACTAACCCCAGTATTGAGTCATCGACATATTGTGCTTCTATGTAGGTTACACGCTTGAGGAAGGAGGACATTTGGATTGTGGATTTAGGTTGCTCACACCACATGACCTGGGGAGAGTATTTTTGTTGAAGATGATGAAGAAGTGGTGCTGCTGCCAGAAAATTCAGCAGCTAATAACATTGTTCCAGCTCCTAATTTTGATTCACAACCAGCATCGACGACCACCATTGCTGGTCCAGATCATCCTCAAGTCACAAGCCCATAAATTTGTGATGAACATGAAGAAGAAGCTTGTGAAGTGTCTGCTCCCCTTCGGGTTCTCAAAAGTCACCCCCACAACAAATTATTGGAAGCCTGCACGAACGAGTCACATGGTCCAGGTTTTGCGATCCAAACTCTCAAGCTCATTCTGCATTTGTTGCTTCTTTTGAAAACAAAGATATATCACACACACTCAGTAATGAATCTTGGTTTATTGCCATGCAAAAAGAGTTAGAAAATTTTGAAAGAAATAATGTTTGGAAACTCGTACCTCCACCTCAAGCTCACACTTTAATTGGAACTAAATGGGTGTTTAAAAATAAACAAAGTGAGGATAGGGTTGTGGTTAGGAATAAGGCTAGGTTGGTTGCTCAAGGTTTCACACAAGTTGAAGGTCTAGATTTTGATGAAACTTTTGCTCTTGTTGCTAGATTAGAAGCCATAAGAATTTTGTTAGCTTTTGCTGCATCTAAAGGTTTCAAGTGATATCAAATGGATGTTAAAAGTGCTTTTCTTAATGGCTACATAGATGAGGAGGTTTATGTCAAGCAACCACCGGGTTTTGCAAATCCAGATTTTCCTAATCATGTTTACAAACTGTCCAAAGTCTTGTATGGTCTCAAACAAGCCCCAAGAGCATGGTATGATAGGTTAAAAATATCCGTACTTGAAAAGGGGTTTACCATGGGCAAGGTTAATGAAACTCTTTTTGTGCTTAAGGATGACAATGACTCATTATTTCAATTGTATGTGGATGATATTATCTTTGGTGGTGCTTCTCATGATCTTGTGTCCAAGTTTTTATCTATGATGAGTTCAGAATTTGAGATGAGTATGATGGGAGAACTCACATACTTTTTGGGGCTGCAAATAAAGAAAATCAAGGAAGGTACATTTGTGCATCAAACGAAATATGCAAGAGACCTTCTCAAGCGCTTCAACATGAACAAAAGTAATCCTCTTCAGACACCAATGGGTATAACAACGACACTTGAACTTGATGAAGATGGTGCCCCAGTCGATCGAAAAGAGTATCGAAACATGATTGGATCACTTTTGTACCCCACGGCATCAAGACCGCACATACAATTTAGCGTATGTCTTGGTGCACGATTTCAAGCTTCTCCATATGATTCACATCGTCAAGCCGTCAAAAGGATTCTAAGGTACTTACATGGAACTCAAGAATTTGACATTTTTCTTCCTACTTCCCCAACCGTTACTTTGAAAGCATTTTCGGGTGCTGATTTTGGGGGTTGTAGGCTTAATAGGAAAAGTACTTCGGGTGCTTGTAATTTTCTTGGTAATTAACTTGTTGCTTGGTCCTCTAGAAAACAAAATTCAGTTGCACAATCCACTTCTGAATCTGAATATGTAGCTGCTCCAAGCGCTTCCTCACAAATTGTTTGGATTTTTCAAACACTTAAGGACTATGGGGTTGATCTAGATAGTGTTCCATTGTTTTGTGATAACACTAGTGCTATTCGCATTGCTAAAAATCCCGTGCAACATTCCAGAACAAAGCACATTGACATTAGGTATCACTTTCTCCGTGATAATGTTGAAAAAGAAAACATTGTGCTTCACCATGTAGATACTGAACAACAATTGGTTGACACTTTTACAAAACCTTTGGATTTCACTTGTTTTTTTACATTCGTAGTGAAATAGGGGTTATGCATCCTTATGGCTTAAATTGAGGGTGCGTTTTGAAACTTGGGAATTCTATGTGCGAATTTGAAATTAATGTGATATGAGCATAGTATTTCATACATATATGACTTTGTGATTCCTTTTACATGCTGAAATATCTTACTACATCACTCATGTTCTACATTTTGTAGTTTTTGCCATGACTAGTAATTGGAATAATTACTTACACTAAATATGGTCATGATCAAACTTTCTTGCTGTTTTGAACTTGTTGCATGCTCACAAGTGCTTTTAATAATGAAAAATTAATCTATCAACTATCAAAATGTTGAGCTTTTGTGATCAAACAAAAAATGAGAAAAGGTCAAGAGAATATGCATGCATCGCACTCCTTCTTTTGAGATGGCTTATCATTGCACATAGATATGAACTTGGAAGAAATTGTGTATGACTAAAACCTTGTCCTCAAGCTTCTGATTGTAAAATGACATAGGCTTGGCTTGGTTGGTTAGAATAAGGCAGATGCGGCATATAATCTTTTGCAAACGTCATATAATCAAAATTTTAGATTTAAAAGAAAATAAAAATACAGCAACAAGTGTCATGCTTTCATGTTTTGAAATAGTTAAGTTTGTGAGATCATGACTTGCTTAAATTGAAAATTACACTTGATCTCTAGCATGGCTTACACTACTTTATGTATTCATTTATGTGATAGTGTAAGTTACTTGATAGTATGGCTTATATGAGCTTTGTTTTATATGTATATGTTATAATGTGCTCATAAAAAATTAAAATTTCTCTTTTGTACCTTGCTGAATACATTGTCAAAGGGGGAAAAATTGATCACACATTGCACACATTTACAAGTGTTTGGCACGTTCTTCTCATTTTACTTCTGATTTACAAAGGGGGAGAAATATGTATAGGGGGGAGAAATATTTGTTTTGAAATTTTTTTCTCATTTGTTTGTTTTCAAAACTTTTTATGTGAATAAGCCAGTGTTCGGATTTTAAGTGGTGTTGCCAATACATTCATCAAGGGGGAGATTGTGAGACCTATGTGTGCTGAATACATTGGCTTTGACGATAAAAGTTTTGAATACTGCCAAAACACCCTTTTAGCAAGGTCTGAGTCTAGGTCCGAGTTCTTGCAAGGTCCAACGATAAGTCCGTCTTGTTTTGGGTAGCTCCGGCAAGGTCAGACGTAAGGTTTGACTTACTTTGTCTAGGTCTGACGTCTTGTGGCTAGGTACGACATGTTTTTGCTAGGTCCGGCGCTAGGTTCGACAAGCTTGGGTTAGCTTCGGCGCTAGGTCCGACTAGCTTTGGTTAGCTCCGGCACTAGGTCCGACTAGCTTTGGTAAGCTCCGGTTCAAGGTTCAGTTAGCTTTGGCAAGATCCGGTGCTAGATTGCAATTGTTCTGCTTTTAACTTGCAATGTTTCGAACTTGCTTTTTGTTGTATGGAAAGTTTGCTTAGTATTCTTTTACTAAGTTTTTGGTGTGTCTTGGTGGTTAAGGCTGATATCATTTTGCTGTGGTTTGCAACATGCTTATGTGAGGTGTCACGTATGGTGTTGTGGTTATCAAAACTAACGAGAGTCAAGTCGAGGACTTGTGCTCGGAATAATTGGTTGTTTATTCATGTGCAGGTGTTGCTTGAGTTCAAGACATGGCTGGTGACGGGATCCATTGAACTAGTCTTAGAGATAAGATGAGGTTCATAAAACAAGTTTGGTAGGAATTGTGGTTGAGTTGATCGGGAGGTCGCGCAGCGTGGTTGAATCAAGAACATTGCATATGAAGGTATCGTGAACATCGTTGGAAGATGTTTGCACATGTGCAAGGAGTGCATGGACGTGGCAAAATGGTTCCAAGGCGTGATGAAGAGAAGTGCACATAAAGTATTGGCCGAAAAGGTCCAACCGGCTAGATTATGCCTCAGGCTGCGGCTGAGGTGGTTATGGATCGTTTATGGAAGGTTTAGAGTTTGTTTTGGTTAGATTTTGTGTGGATCACGAAGTTGAGTTGTTTTAGGAATGTGGGATACGTTCCTAAGGTGTTTGGAAGTCTTAATATTGCTTCTATCTGCATATGGAAGAGTCTTGAGCAGTTATGGAAAATTTCGTTGGAAACTAAGTAGGATATGAGTCCTAGTTTGGTTTGGGTTGGCCTCATGGCTGGTTATATAAGCAAGAGAGGCCAGAACTTCTGGTACATGTATTTTGGGCTGTTTCTCTTGTGTTTTATTTAATTAAGATCGTAATTTAAATGAACTTTTGTGCCTTGTTCGTCTGACTTGTTTTAGACAAGTTTTGCTCGTCGAGTTTCTGCACAGCACTACCTTGCTTTGGTGGTTTTATCTTAACTCAAGTTTTACAGATCCAATTAATATGATTCTTTTTGTTTTGTCTTTCCAACTTGATTGTCTATCATATGTGAAAATTTCATGGTCATTGGATTTGTGGTTTTGGAACCACATGAGTTTCTTTGCAGTGTTACAAATCTTTTTTTCTCGGGTAGAACAGATTGACCTTCATTCAATCTTTCAATCATATCTTGAGTTTTTCTTGACGAATTTCCGTGATTCTTATTGTGACGTCTTAATGACTTGATTCTCCACAATATATACTAGTTTTGTCTCAATGTATCACTTTTAGATTAGTCGCACACATGATTTCCTTAGTAGATCAATTTTCTGCTGATGGGTTTTCGTTGCTTCTGCTAAAAAGTTGTAATCTACCATTCACCCCCTCTGGTCGCTTTTCATGTGCTCTTCGATCCTACACACATGGATCCGTGGACCCTTTCCCAGGCGTATCTGAGGGAATCCAACAGTTGTTCACGTGGGGAAGGATCCTGGGCGCACCTATCAGTGACATGGAGAAGGTACACCCCGAGGGGCGCCAGTACCAATTCGGCTGAACCAGGGGTACGACCGACTCCTTCCTGGCGCCAATTGGGTCTTCCGCCACGTGTCAACTCCCTGTGGTGCTTTAAAGCCAGTGGAGACTGATTCACATGCAAAAGATTGCGGGAACCAACTCTACTCCGCGTATAAATAGTGGCGAGAGGCCTCACTTCACACACACACACACCACTCAAGCATTCTCTCATTCTAAACACTAGTTCTCCTAGTTCCTTAGTGGAGGTTTGGCAGTTGAGAGGAGCCTCTTGTCTCAAGTCCAAATTGGGAAAGATATGGCTCATGTATCTTTTTTTGGTTACTTTATGCTTTATAATACTAATATTATTATTAGTCTATATTTATTCATGTACTTGTGCAATGTGTATCCATGTCTGTGCTAGGTGTAGATGCAACTATGATCTGGCCATAATGTTCATATCATGTTATCATAAACATCAGACGCCAATACTATAGTCTAATTAGGTAATAATATGATTATGTTAATAAGAATATGATAGTGCTTGGTCCCAACATTGGTTCAATGATGTTTAGGTTAGTCATTACCTTATGATGGTATTTGTATCTGGCTTTTAAGTTATTTAATTGACATGTAAGTGTGCTGCTTAGATACTTAAGTAGCATTAGATGTTTCGTAAACCCATGGGTTGTAGGGGAAGGTGGCAGGTGGTGATAGTCCTGTCCGTCCTTTATACTCCTCCATGTTCGGTTATACAGGCTCGTAGTGGGAATCATCCTGATGTTGTTAGGGGTAAAGATGTGCTCGATGTGTTGGACCACTAAGCCCTAGTATTCATCGTTAGTATACTCATGTGTACACTAATAGGCTATGCATAAGAGTAATTAGAGCACAGTAGGAGTAACTCCATCTCGTAACTTGACCTTCAATAGGACATCATTACCTATTAGAGTAGATTGCTTAGGTGTGTGTCACACTACCCCCACTACATCATTTACGCATTCTACTAGACTCCTCACTATGACACCCTACTCTTCCTTTGATATTGCCACTCTTCACTTGCCTTCCTTTGGGATAAAATAAATATGATACTCTAGGGAATACACTTGGGTGAAATGCTACAACGGTACTTTCTGTGCGCTTGCAGAAGTCATCTTTGTTTGGCTTAGGATAGCCTATTGCCTTTGCAGAACTAGGACTTGCTCCTAGGATGAACTGTAGATGTTAAGAAATACAACTAGCATTTCTGGCTCCTTTGCCGGGGAAGGCACATAAGATTTGAATGATCATGTGGTAGATAGGATTCTTGTAGGTTTTTAGTAGGATAACCATGCTTTGTTTTTGCATTCCTTGATGTGAAAATAGGGTAGTGTATGACCAGTTTCCGTTTGCCGGCAAACTACGTTGAAGATCCTGAATCATTGCTGAGAAGAGTTCGACCTGGTGTCATTCCTTCTCAGGTGATCCTGTCAGCAAGGAAGCACATAATTTCTGCACCATCACATCGTAGACCAATGGCCCTAAAGACCCTTTATGAGTTTTTAGCTCCTTCTGTTGACAATGTGCCTACTGAGCCCAATGTCAACATGGGAGACGTAAACATCAAAATCAAGCCTGGCCTAATCATCATGAAAGGTTAATCTCTTTTGTGCGAAAGCCAACGAGGATGCAAGTGCTCACCTGCAACAATTTCTCAAGATTTGTAGCACTTTCAAGATTAAGGATGTCACTCCTGATGCCATCCATCTTCGACTATTTCCGTTCTACCTCCTTGGGAGAGCGAAGCAGTGGTTCTTTGCGAATTGAAGTGCTATAAGCACTCGTGAAAAGTGTTCTATGGCATTCCTCACCAAATTCTTCCCGTTGCGCAAGACCAAAGCCCTACGTGGGAGAATCTCAAGCTTCCAGCAAGAGCTCAAGGAGTCAATTCTCGAGGCTTGGGAAAGGCTGCAGGAGCACATCCTGGCCTGTCCCCATGGGATGGACGATTGGCTCATCATCCAAAATTTCTACAACGGGCTGACTCTGCCAGTCGGTGTCCATGTGGATGCTGCTGCTGGAGGAACCTTCTTCTCGCTTATGGTGCCCAAAGCAAAAGAATTGATTGAGAAGATGGTTTCCAACATGGCTTGGAACATTGAGCGTCTCACACCGACAGCGAGGCATGCACAACTTAAAAGAGGTGGACATGATCGCTGCCAAACTAGACCTTCTTATTAAAAATATAGACTGTGAGGCCAATGGAGAATTATTTGGCACCGCCTAGGCCTTAGACGCACATTTTGTGCGAGTTTTGTGGCAACACAGTTCATAATGGGAGTGACTGCTAGCCAACAATAAGAATTTCAACAATGGCTACCGTCCAAGAGGTCAAGGGTTGGGCCAACCACGCCCTTTCTTTCAAGGAGGCTACAAAAAAAACAATGGTAATGTAAATCAGCCAAACTTGACGGAACTTTCAATTAGCAAACTGAAGATCAATGACGCCCTATCCAAGAAGTTGTCGGCTAATTACAAGACCCTTGAGAACATCAATGCCATGATTGAAGGCCTAGCTTCTGCCTTCAAGAACCAATTGATCTTTAACAAGATGTTGGAGACTCAGTTAGCTCAACTAGCAGTTGTTGTCCTACCTTTAGAGAATGGTAAGATGTCAGGGCAACCTGAGCCTACCATAGAGAATATCAACGTAATCTCCATACGAGAGGGCAACTAGCTAAAGGACCCAAGATATCCTACTATATCCTGCTCCATTGGGACACTACACTTTGACAAGGCACTTTGTGTCCTTGGCTCAAGTGTTAGTGTCATGCCAAAAGTGATCTTCAACCAGCACAACTTCACCACATTATCTCCAACGCCGATGCAGCTCCAGCTGGTAGATTTATCGGGCCGCTATCCCGCGAGTATTGCCAAATATGTTCCAGTGAGAATCAAGAACTGTTTCTGTAGGATCGAAGAGCACGTGAAAAGCTACCAGAGGGGGTGAATGGTAGATTTAAAACTTTTTCAGCGGAAGCAATGAAAACCCCTCAGCAGAAAAATGATTTGTTAAGGAAATCGTGTGTGAGACTAATCTAAACGTGTTTCCCTATGAAAAAAGTGGTAGATATCAGAGAGAATTAAGTCGCAAAGATGATAAAACAAGAATCACTCAAATCCGTTTAGAGAAACTCAACTTACGATAGAAAGATCGAACAAAAGTCAATCTGTTCTACCGAGTAAAAACAGATCTACAATACTGCAATGAAACTCATGTAGATCAAAAACCGCAAATCCAATGACCGTGAAATTTTGACATATTATAGATAATCAAGTTGTGACGACAACTCAAAAAGAATCATGTCAATTGGATCTGTAAAACTTGATCAAAACACAAGAGGAACAACCCCAAAGTCGTGCACCACGAGCTCTGTCCTCCCTTTCTTATATAACCAACCCTTAGGCCAACCCAAACCTAAATTGGACTCTAATCCTACTCAATTCACGAATCAAAACTTTTCATAACTGCTGAAGACTCTTCTATACGCAGATAGAAGCAATTTTAAGACTTCCAAACACCTTAGGAACATATCCCACATTCCTAAAACAACTCAAATTCGTGACCCACATGAAATCCTATCATAACCAACTCAAAACTTTCCATATTTGAGTCAAACACGACTCAGCCGCAGCCCGAGTCCATAACCTAGTTGGTTGGACCTTTTCGATCAATTTTTTATGTCCACATCTCATCATCACGCCTCGGAACCATGTAGCCATGTTCATAAAATCCTTTCACACGTGCAAACATCTTCCAACGACGTCCACGATACCTTCATATCCATTGTTCTTGATTCATACATGTTGTGCGACTTTCCGATCAACTCAACCACAATTCCTCCAGAACATAGTTGTTGAACCTCATCTTCTCCCTAATACTAGTTCAATGGATCCCGTCACCAGCCATGTCTTGAACTCAAGCAACATCTGCACATGAACAAACAACCAATACTTCCGAGCACAAGTCCTCGACTTGACTCTCGTTATTTCTGAAACTACAACATCTTACGTGAACACCTCACATAAGCATGTTGTAAACCATAGAAAAATTATATCAACCATAACCACCAAAACAAACCAAAAATTTAGTAAAATAATACTAAGCAAACTTTCCATAAGTGTAAAGCAAGTTAGAAACATTGCAAGATAAAAGTAGAACAATTGTAATGAAGCTTCGAACCTTGCCAAAGCTACCCAATCCTTGAGTCAGAGCTTAATAAAAAGATGTTTTGGGAGTATTCAAAACTTTTATCGTCAAGGCCAATGTATTCAGCACACATAGGTCTCACAGTTTCATACACGTGGACTTCGTGGTGCTCGACATGGAGGTTGAGAAGGAAACTCCGGTCATTCTTTGGCGCCCTCTCCTTAGCACCGCGGATGCTCGCATCGATGTGGGAGCCGGAGAAATCCACTTCCGTATCAATGACAAGCCAAAGTTTGACTTTCAACCAAGCAAGGAGCAATGCTTCATGATCAAAATCAAGCATGGCCCAAATGTCAAACACATTAAGGAGTTCAAAGTGACACACCTTTGTTGCATTTATGAGGAAATTGATTTATGAGGAGACTCCATCTTTTTGCCCACGCTGACATTTCAAGAAGATGGAGAAGCCAGGGCCATCTGAATGGCCCAAGTCCACTAAACCACCAAAAAAGGAATAGCGGAAGAAGGCGAGCAGGCTATGCCCACTTCTCGAGGGTTGGAGGCTGAAAATTGAGCTTCATGATGACGGAGGAAAATCCATCTCATCGGATTTTTGATGGACCTCCAATAGGTTAATTTGGTAGTTATCTCATTTTTTATTTTCTTTCTTGCCCATTTGAATTTCCCCACAAGATTTTGCATTTTCCACAACATGTTTGCTTCTCCTTGTGGGGATTTTGTATTCCCAACATAGATGTATGTTCTTTGATTTTTGAAAAATAAAAATAAAAATATTGAATTTGTGGAAGTTTTATTTGGAAAACTATTTTTTGGAGAAATTTTGTCATCGATTCACTCAACAGCTCGAAGTATAGTTGTTGCGGATCCACATGCCAAAAGAAGGACTAGAGAGGGCCCACTCATAGTGCGGTCGAACTCCTCTAGTCGGCCGACTTGTGGGGAGTGCCATTTTGGCTCTCCCTCCTCCAACCTCTACATTCTTCCCTCTTTTGACCGTTGGGGGGTGCTACACTATTTATAGATGCCCGAGTGACTATGTTGTTTCACACTTCACCTTATTTTCACCTCCCCAACTCACTCACTTGCTCAAGAATTGGTTTGCTTTTTGTGGAAACACTTCTACCAATTTCAACTCAAAAATATTTGCTTTCATCCCTATTTGCATTTTGCATTTACATTCTCTAGTTGCTCCCAAGTTGAGAAAAAAATTCGCTGGGGTTCTTCTTTTGTTTTCACTAACATAACCCATTTCGTGTTTGTTTTGTTTGTTATCAAGTTGTGCAGCCACGAAGAGCATGAAAAAGTTGTTTGGAAAGAGGAAGGGAGCATTATCAAGCTCAAGCCATGGGAGAGACTGAAGCTCACACCTCTCTGTCGAGCCTACACCATGTCCACGGTGGGGAGATGCGCAAGACGACATCTCGATAGAAGAAGATGATGCTCCACTTCGACTTCTCAATGACTTGTGGGGACTTGGGTCCACACGTTCCAAGAATCGCATTGGGTGGTGCCGTGCGATGCGGCACCCAACAACACCCATGAAACCAACACAAATATTTTATTTCACTAGATAATTCTATTTTACAACATAATATACAACACAGTGGAATATTACCTACTCATACTCTCAACTAACTATGCACAATAGAAACCGTCCATTCCCGTGGACGCTTCTCACTAGCACCACGAAAATAGAGAGCAACGACAAGGTTTCTGTGAGAGATACATCTCGACAAGCTCGAGTTTTCACAGACAACCACAACATAAGCATAAGCTATTAATACCTGCAAAAACCTTTATAGAGCAACTGGGAGCTTGACGCTCAGCAAGACTTAACCGTCTCACCCCAAAAATGAAACTCTACATGCTGGAAACTTTAAATAATGGAAGCTGAATTTGCATAAAGGACACACCTACCAGTAAATCCTTACTTTTATCTTTTTAGCTTCAAGTTAAGGCTTCATAGAAAGTAAATTTAGTTTGCACTTCAACTACTGCATACAAGTTTGCAATACAATTATATATAAAGAAGTATCAAATATCAATAATCAATATGCAAGTTCTTACTACATCAAGACTCAGTGTCCAAGTATGCTCAAATAACCGCGCGTGACGGTGATTGCAACCAGTAGATACCCGGACTGCACGACATGTACTCCCATACTCAAAGTTGCGATGACACACTCCACCGATGTCGTATTCAGCCACTTCTCCCAAGACTCAACCACATTGCAACAGTTCGATCGACTCACACAGCGAGCTCCCTCAAGGTGCACCTCCACTGTGGGATGTTCATGAGCGAGTTGACTCCCACTGTACTAAGAACCGACAACTTAAACCGATTTAAAAGGTTCCAACATAGAATCCTCAAGGTACATCGGTTTTTTGGGTTCCATATAGCCAATATGCACCCGGTACAATTCAAACTTGTCCTACGGGGCCAAGCACGAGACGAGCCTTAATCGACACAGGCAGGACTATGCACTCAGGACCATGTCTTGCTGCATCCTACACTGTGAATCCTCACAATTCAACTCATAATCCCAAACCATTAGTAATTCAAGTGCTAGTCTCGCGAGTAGTTCCAAACCACTTGATTTCTACCGAATCTAGCACTAAACAGTTAAGCACAACATATGGAAATGTGGAGTACTACTCTACCAAACCACTCTCTGGATTAATCTGGCCATGCAATTGGGTTTCATTGCACAAGACCCAATGCACAACACATCTCATGCATATAGTACATATAAATGAAAAATTTGCAAGATTTCTTAAATGCAAACCGGAGCATGCCTTTCGGTTGAGATTAAATGTCGGTGACAATCAGTTAATAAACTCCTCCGATGGATCACGCCACAGCAGATCCAGTAGAGAATACTCGGCTCCGGGTTGTGCTTCTTGTTGGCCACCTTCGTCGCGAGCACTATCAAAATGATATGCAAATTAGAGAATGCAATTTAGCAAATTAACAATTTAAGTTGATTATAATTCAAGGAGGATTAATACTAGCTAGGACTGAAAGTTCTATTGCTGGAATGCACAACAACAGAGAGGAAATAAGATGAATTTAGGCAATGGGAGTATGAAGTGAAATAGATATAGTTTTGGACATAGAGATGTGATCTCAATTTATACAGGTTCAACAGATCCCCCGAGCCTAAGAAAATTACAGTGAGTTAATACGGTCTTGGAGGAATAACCAGGTAAGCTCAGATACAGTAATAGAATATATTGGTCTACAAATTTTCTTAAGTGTTTAGCTTTCTATGAATTTTCATTGCCAAACTGAGGCTTTGGCATAGGTCAAACTAGGTTTTCTGGATAGAGGAATTATATAGAGTCCAACACAATTGGTTTGACATTTTTTTAATCATTTTGCAGGGAGACATGAAATTTATAAGTTCATATAATATTCGGAAAATGTTTCTGTTGTTTTTCCCATTTTCAGGAACATAGAAGAAAGAAACACAAATTGCTACAGTAAATGAAGTCCAGTTGTTCTGATATTTTTACTGGAGTTGAAAGATAATCAAAGGAACATTGTGGCCAAATGTGAGAATTTTCTAATAAGGGAATCACCAAGAATAAATTGCAAAAGGTTTAAATTAGGGGAAATATTGAGGACAAACCAAGGGCGTTCATACCCAATAATCTGCGCCAACACAATGTACTTGACATTAGGAATCTAACAAAATTTGTTTCATGATTTTTGGACAACTCTACATAGAATGGTGAATTTTCTAAAGTTTCTTCTATTTCTGCAATATTTTTCTCTTCTAAAACTCATTTAATCATTGACAGGGGCCCACAAATGAAAACCCTCCAATCAAGGTGAGGCCACAGCAGGCTACAGGGTTAACCCGCACCGTCATAAAAAAATCTGAGCCAGACTCAGATCCGGAGGTTTAAAACAGTGGCTGACGAGTGGGCCCAATGGGGAGCTTTCTTCCACCTCGGTCCAGATCGGGCGGGCAGCGCCTGAGGCTGCCACGGCGGTGCCCCTCGCCGGCTGCCCTCCCCTATGCTCCTCCCTGCCCAAAAATTGCCGCCTGGGCTTAAACCAGAACGGAGATGACACTGGTGCAATCAAGGCAGGCCGAGGATTGCCGGAAGTGGCCTCTACATGGCGGCGGCGGCAAACCTTACTTTGGCGAGGTCGCCCGCAGTGGATAGCACCCTATTCCACACGGGTTTTTATCGCACGGCACCGGTAGGTGATGAGGAACAAGAAAATGAACATAAATTTAGGATAAAGGGCCGGAAATCAAAGTTCATCTGTGACCTATGTCGAAACAAACCGGCGGGTCCAAGAATTAGGTTTTCAGCGGTTGTTGTTGATGAAATTCAAAGACGTTTGATCCTAAATATCCGTTGGGACATGAGGATGCTATTTGATAACTGGATTGAAAAATCTTTACATGTGGAATTTAATTTCTATGCCGAAGTTTCCTCTGTTTGCAAGAGCATCCGGTGGGAAACTTCATACTCCGGCTAAACCATGCCTTGACTGGACCAGGACCCGTAGGAAAAAAAAATGTATGGTTGGGGCGAACCTTATTGCAGGCTCTGTTGAGTGTATGAAGGATGGAGACGGCCAGGCATCATTGAACAGGGGCGGTGCCGTTTTGTGCTCCGAGAATGAAACACTCGCCGTGCTCAGGTTGGGGAGGCCGAAAGCGACACCGGCTTTGGTCGATGAGGTAGAGGCGATGTCGGCACAGCTGGCCACCAGCTCGGTACGGCGGGCAACCAACGAAGATGCCGGCCGATGTGATTCCACAGAAGTTTTGATGGTGGCAAGAAAGAACAGAGCGTGCATGTGAGCAGAAAGTGAGCAGAGAGGGAAAAGATAAACGAGCAAGGCATATTGACGATGATAAGGGCAAGGGTTGGGGCATGCTGTGGCCAGGCTGTTGATGGGTATGTGGCACATGCAATACTTGCATGGCGCCATGGCAACAGAAGTGAAACAGAGCACATCCTGCTCTGTTGACTGCTTGGGGATGACAAGTGGGGTCCACCTCCCCCCTTTGCGCTATTATTTCTAAATATATTTTCATCTAGAAAACTAATTCCAACAGATGGAAAACAGGATAGGGTGACTATAAAATCTATGATGAATATCCATTTTTGAAATCAGATTCGAGAATTAACCAAATTGAGTTTGAAATTCAAATTGAATTTGAATTCATACATGAGGTATTTGGTTTATATTTTTCTCTCTGTTTCTTCCAAAAACAAGTAGAGACTCCATAATAATAATGTTACTTAATTGCTGGTCTAAATTCATACTTTTCTTACTAAATCAAACTTAAGTTTAAATGAGTTTGGATTTTTAAGCTTTCTGCAATTGAATTAAACTATCACTAGACAGAATCCCATTTTCTTCTTTCTCAACATCCTTTCAAGAGATGAATTACACAACAAAATTTTGGGCTTTTACGTCCCTCCCCCTTATAAGAATCTCGTCCTGAGATAACAAAAGAGAGAAGAAATGGTGCAGGGATTACCGGAGATATGACGATAACATGAGTGGATACTTTGAGCAGAGATACTCTTTGCTCTCTCACATTGGTTCCTTGATAGTGTGGTTACTCCATAGCACTTTATAAAACCAAATCGTCCAATTTCTTGTGATGCAAGCTTTTTCACCGATAATCCGGATTGGATGCTCGACATAAGTGAGATCTGGTTTCAATTCTTCAACATCCTCGATGTGAATATCCGTGGTGGGTTTGAGACATTTCTGTAACTGGGATATGTGGAAAATAACGTGAACACCAGCTAGAGATGGTGGTAACTCTAATCTATAAGTAACCGGTCCACATCTTTCTGTGATAGCAAATGGACCGATGAATCGAGGGGCTAGTTTTCCTTTTACTCTGATACGATGAATTCCTTTCAGCAGAGAGACACGGAGATACACACGGTCTCCGATGTTAAAGCTTAAAGTACGACACCTTTTATCCGCATAAATCTTTTGCCGAGACTAATCGTCTTTGAGATTAGCTTGAATAAGCTTTACTTGCTCTTCGGCTTCATTTACCAGATCAATCCCATAGACCGCTTGTTTTCCAGATTCACACCAGTTGAGTGGTGTACGACACTTCCGGCCATAAAGAGCTTCATAGGGTGCCATTTTGATACTAGATTGATATTCATTGTTATATGAGAATTCCGCCAACTGTAAATGATCATCCCAAATTTTACCGTGGTGTATGGCACATGCTCTTAACATATCCTCAAGTATCTGATTTACCCTCTCAGTTTGTCCGTCGGTTTGAGGGTGATATGCGGAGCTACGAATTAACTTCGTTCCCAATGATGCGTGTAGCTGCTCCCAAAAACGAGCAACAAATAATGATCCTCTATCTGATACAATGGTGCGGAGAATTCCATGTAAACACATAACCCTTGATATGTATAGGTTTGCATACTTCTTTGCATTGTAAACGATATGCACTGGAATAAAGTGTGCTGACTTAGTTAACTGGTCAATGATCACCCAAATGGAATTGTGCTTGTGAAAGGTGAGAGGCAATCCGACGATGAAACCCATACTCATATCCTCCCATTTCCATGCCGGTATTTTCAATGGTTGCAGCAGCCCGCTCTTTCTCATGTGATCAGCTTTCACTCTCCAACATGTGTCACACTCGGACACATACTTTGCTATTTCTCTCCTCATACGTGTCCACCAAAATTTAGTACGGAGATCTTGGTACATTTTATTACTTCCTGGATGGATTGCATACTTGGACAAGTGAGCCTCATCCAAAATCTTTTTCCGCAGTTCCATGTCACGGGGTACCACTATTCGATTCTTAAACCATAGGGTTCCTTGTTTGTCTTCCCGGAAACATTTCGTTTCTCCGCTTTTAAGTCTCCTTTGAATACGAGACATTCCCTTGTCTTTCTTTTGAGCCTCTACAATCTCCTCTATGATTGTAGGTATGAGAGCAAGGTTATACAAATCTCCATAAGTAACAACACGTAAACTTGCTTCTTCTTCTTCCATATGACTGGCGGTTAAATTATGAACATGAGACTTGCGACTAAGTGCATTGGCAACCACATTGGCTTTGTTGGGATGATAGTGAATCTCAAGTTCATAGTCTTTGATTAACTCTAACTGTCTTCGTTGTCTCATATTCAATTCCTTTTGATTGAAAATGTACTTCAAACTTTTATGATGAGTGTACAGATGATCTAGATTTCCTATTTAGTAGTGTCTCCACATCTGCAGTGCAAGAACTACTGCTGCCAACTCTAAATCATGTGTCGGATAGTTGTGTTCATTATTTCAAAGTTGCCTTGATCCATATGAAATTACTCTTCCATCTTGCATAAGTACAAATCCCAATCCGATCCCAGATGCATCACAATAAACATCAAAAGATATTGTCGTATCCGTTTGAGCCAAGATTGGGGCTGTTGTGAGATGTTTCACTAGAGTTTTGAAGGCTTCCTCACATGATTCACTCCAAACATACTTGCTGCCATTCTTTAATAAATCCGTCATAGGCTTTGCAATCTTTGAGAAACTTCGAACAATCTCCGATAATAGCCCGCTAAACTCAAGAAACTACATACTTCACGTACGGATGTGGGAGATTACCATTTCCGCACTTGTACGACTTTACATGGATCCAAAGCTATGCCTCCCGTTGAATTGATATGACCAAGGAATAGAACTTGGTAAACAAAAACTCACATTTACTAATCTTGGCATATAGCTTGTGATCACGCAGTCATTGAAGCACATTCTTGAGATGTTCAGAATGTTCCTCTTCTGACTTGGAATAGACCAAGATGTCATCGATGAAGACCACGACGAATATGTCTAACTCTGGCATGAATACCGAATTCATCAAGTATGTGAAATGTGCTTGGACATTTGTGAGACCAAATGACATCACAAAATACTCATAAAGTCCATATCTAGTTGAGAATGCCATCTTTGGTTTATCTTCTGGTTGTCTCTTAATTTGGTGATAACCAGACCGAATATCCATTTTAGAGAATACCTTAGCACCCACTAGTTGATCAAAGAGCAGATCAATACGTGGTACTAGATACTTGTTCTTGATGGTCGGAGCATTAAGCAGGCGATAATCCATGCATAGCCTCAATGTCTTATCCTTTTTCTTGACAAAGAGAGCCGAGCATCCCCAAGTTTATGAGCTCAGGCGAATGAAACCTTTACTCAAAAGATCATTCAGTTGTTCCTTTAATTCCACTAACTCCTTGGGTGCCATTCTACATCATCTGCGAGAGATAGGTGTAGTTCCTGTTATTAGTTCAATCTTAAATTCAACATCTCAGTCGGGCGGCATACCCGACAGATCATCAGGGAATAGATATGAGAAATCACGGACCACTGTAATGTCTTCCATATTTCTTGTTTCAGAATGTTACACTGCTACACTTTCTTGAACCATGTTCTTAATAATTAATGTGTGGTGGCCGTGAGTTGAAGAGTTGAGCTCAACTGTGCGAGGACAGTTGTTTAGAACAGCTTCGTGGTTAATTAACCACGACATTCCCAAGATTACATCAATATTTTACTTTCAAGGATGATAAGAGTAGTGGGATATATTCTACCACCCAAACATAATGGTGCTCGAGAAATAACATCACTTGTGGTAATATTACCTCCGGGTGAAGATATAAGATAGCGATGTTTTGTGGTAGTGGTTTGGAGATGGTGCTTGATCGCAAAAGATTGGCTTATGAAATTATGTGTGGCACCAGAATCAAAGAGAATCAATATAGGTATATCGTTGAGAGTGTACATTCCCAAGCTTTGATTTATTTTTCTGCTGATGTGAAAACTGATCAGAATGTTGAAATGAGGATGGTCCGCAACTTTGATTTCTCTCAGAACCATACTTCGTGAATGACCCACACGACCACAATTGAAGCACAAATATTTAGTCGGTTCACCACTGACTTGTGGGTGAAAACTAGGTATATCGGGCTGCGGTGGAGATGGATAAGAAATCAGGTGTTGTTGCTGCTGCAGGGGTGATTCAAAACTTGATGCAAGCAGCGGGCGACTTTGATATGATGGTCGGAAAGGTGGCTGCTATTCTTGACCGGATGGTGACCGATATACCAACCGGTATCTCTGAGCAACACCACCGGTGCTATCATGCAGAACACTTTGCTTTCTCTTCTCCGCTTGAAGACAGAGATCTTCCTTTTCTTGTAGGATAGCGGCATTGACTAACTCGTTGTACTTGCCGTGATTGAATAATGCTAAACTAGCTCAAAGTTTGACACGTAGACCTCTAAAAAATGATCACACCTCAACTTTTCTGTATTCACATAGTTGGGCGCATATTGTGCCAAACGGTTCAACTCCTTGAAATATTCATGGACACTCATGTCCCCTTGCTTGAGTTCAATGAACTCTTGCCGGTCGGAATATGACGAGCACAAAAAGCTTCACGGAACTCATTCCATGCTACCCGATGACCTTCAGGGTGAGTTGCAATATATTCTGCCCACCAAGCTCCAGCAGCTCCATGGAGTTGTTGAGCAACAAACAATGTCTTCTGATATTCATTACATGGAAACACACCAAATTTGTATTTCATTACACGAAGACAATGGTCAGATCCCAATGGTTCAGGCGCTTCCGTGAAGATTGGCGTTGTGTTGCCAAAAAATCCAAATAAAGGTTTCGAGGTGGAATAGGTTGCTGAGTATGATGAAGAAGGCCTTGCTGCACCAAAGCTTGGAGTAACTTAGTGTTCTCTTGGTGAGACTTGAACATTTTTGACATGACATCCAACAATACCGTTGATGGTGGCGCCTGCGGTGGATTCGAATCATCATCATCTCGAGGAGAACTTCCGACCTTACTCGATGAGCGAGTACGAACCATACTGCACAAATGAATTTGGGATGAGTCAAAGTTCGATCTCAGCAATAAGTGAAGATAAGGAAAACATGAACATATCAAGAACTTTGTGAAAGTATAACAATATTCATGTTCACGCAAATCTTCAAACTTATGCTTCACTCTGCCACAAATGACCAGTCTGGAGTAATCTGAGAGTTTCATCCAGTTAGAGGCAAAATCATGCTTTGAAGTGAACAATAAAATTTTAGCTCACTTCCGTTCATTCCATAATGTATTTATTTTCCTCAAGATCAGTTCTGGTTGATGAGATATGAATTTCCAAAGTTCACAATGTTCACAGATTTTCTGAGAAATTTTGACAGCACCTCCTTTGTATATGGCTGATTTTTCCACTGTTTTTCATATACAAAATATCCAAATATGCCAAAAAATTACAACATTGTCACATATCTCATCTAGTTTCCAGAAATATATCACATGGTCTCATTTGATGTCTCTAGTGAAAGTTATGATCAAATTGGTGAGAAGTACAGAAACTGTTCCAGTTTCTGTCCAGTTTTGACAAGGTTGGAAATTTCAAATTTTAACAAAGTTATCGGGAGATTCTGCTCTGGTAATGAACATAAAATATTTAGAAGACTCTCATACCTTTCCAACCATGTATGGGACACCTTCATGGGATAATTCTACCAGGAGATAAGACTTTTCAAAATGGAGCTAAGTTTCTGTCAGAATCAGAATAACAGAGGAAAGAACTGAGGCTGACAGTTCTGGATCAAACTTCATTTTATGATTTCAATGTAGAAATCTGCTTTGGAGATTAAGGGCATGTTTGGCATCGCTCTACTCCACAGTAGAGCAACTCTGCTCCCAGATGCTGGGGTAGAGCAACTCTGCTGAGGAGGAGGAGCTGTCACTTGAGGTGTTTGACAGAAAAAAGTATTCTCAGATCTAAAAAAGGTGGTTTTAGAATGCAATGTCAATTTTACCTTCAGTTTTTGTTAGGCTTGTCCCATCTATTATGCGCTGAAATGCTAAATCCCATGAGACTTTTCTTTAAATTGTATGACTGAAATTTGATTGTATTTTGTTATTTTCATTATGTAGTCATTGCATTTCCTTTTTCATTGCAAAATACTTTCGGCTGATCATTTTGCGCTTTTTTGTTTGGTTCAGCTTGCTGCTACTCATTCTCTGTAGCTTAACTTCATGGCTGCCACGAAGAAAAGAACAATTACTCTTTCGTTTACATCTGATCTCTCCTGTTGTGTTGCAGCAAGGGCATGCTATCGTTACCACACCGTACTAGCTTCCTCATTAATTAACGAGATGAGGTTTGGCCTAACTACCCAGCAATGGTGCTTTGCTTCTGTGCATGAGAAATTACTGGAAGGATCAAACCTTACCGCAATTTACATCATCGGTCATAGCTACGTCAACGAAGGGCGGCAGGTAATCATCTGAGAGAAACGAAGTGCGGCAGGGAAGAACTCAGGGCGGCAGCAGCACCCAAGAGCTTCGGCCTTGTGGCAGGACAGGTGTGCGGCAGGGCCCGTGAGTGGCCCATGCGTGGCGACACCGGTCACGCATCGGTGGCGACTGGGAGCCGTGCCCGACCGGCCTCGTCGACGGAAGGTGGAGGTGCTGCTGAGAACAGCGGCGGCGGAACAAGGTCCTGCAAGCGGCCTCCGCTGCGGGCGGCCTAGGATTCCACTCGGAAGTCTTTGCTTCGTGGCTGCGGCCCCATGCAGCACAGCGCCGATGCATGCGGCTCGGGCTGCTCCACATGTTGCGCCGATGCGCGTCGATGGGGTGGTCGGGGTGGAGAACAGCTCAGCGGCGGGGGGTGGTACTCGAATGCACAGGCCTCACGAGCTTAGGAAGAAGATGCGATGGGTGAAAAAAATAAAATAAAATACCGGTTCGTGTGTAACCACTGACAATTGCAGATAATTACCGCCGAACTCTGTAACCACTTCCGTAACAACCAGTTTTGGAGTAAGAAAAGAGGTACTCTGAAAATTTGTACTTGAACTCTGAAAACTCTGCAGAGTTGGACCCCGTCATAGTGTTTAGGAGTTGGGGCGTTTGGTAACATTTTTCTAGCTCTTTCACAGAGTTTGGCTCTGAAGCCATGCCAAACACGCTCTAACTTGACACTTGTGTTGCAAGCTACACTTTCGGCACGAATTTTAACCGTCGATGTGCCGATGTAACCTGAATGCAACGCCGGTACTATGTCCTCACCAAAGAAAAATCCTAAGCCGGTATTCTGGCATACGTCTCAACGGTGGCACTAATGGTGTTTACTCGCAAACTTTTTCTACTCGATCTAGGAAAAATACGGTTAGTGTACCCGGAGAAGACAAACAATTTACAGAACACTCATTATGGTGTCGTATGGCATGGCTCGCTAGGGCGACCATTTCAGATAGTCACAATTATTTATATGAAAGTAAGAACATTCGTCCCGTACCATTCCATACGAGCCGCCCCGATCTGAGCCACGTCTTGAGGTACATGACCGAGTTTTCTACCACCCGACGGGGTCCCACGTCTTTGCCTAATGCTGCACTAGTAGGAGGCGCTTTCGCGTGTTTATCAAAAAACACACTACATGCTTTTCAACCACACAATAGGTGGCCATGTAGTTTATCTCTTGCACTAAGGATCAGCACTGTGTATGGCCCTTTGAACATAGAATGTTCAAGAGTTGTATACTTTGTGTTTTTGACCACACGATGGGATATCCTCACTTTTGCTTGAAGCAAGCTGGAGAGCAGCATTTTCATATGTTTCCAGAACTATGAGAAGGTTCAAAGATTCATATTATCCCCTGTGCCAAGCCACGGGGAACAATCAATGTACTACCTCTCATACGGCGAGCTTACCACAATTGATACGCTTGCGATAGCGTACCTTACCTCTTACCTAAGTCAGAGCGTCGTTACAAAATATAATAACACATAAGTTAGCTTGCCACCTTAAGTAACTAATACTATAATAGACCTTATATGGGCATAATAACTAATCCTCACTCGACTAGTTCACAATATTCAATACCAGGCACTTTCCAAGCGTGCTATCTCCAATACGGCTCCGATACCAGGCTTTGGGGACCGGGATCCACACGTTCCAGGAATCGTATTGGATGGTGTCGTGCGATGCGGCACCCAACAACACACTTGAAAAGCAACACAAAATATCCAACACAAATATTTTATTTCACAAGATGATTCTGTTTTACAACATAATATAGAACGCAATAGAATATTACATACTTATACTCTCAACTAACTATGCACGAGAAAAACTGTCCATGACCGTGGACGCCTCGCACTAGCATTACGAAAATAGAGAGCAGCCGAAAGGATTCCGTGTGAGATACATCTCGACAAGCTCGAGTTCTCACGGACAACCACAACATAAGCATAAGCTATTAATACCTGTAAAAACCACAATAGAGCAACCGTGAGCTTGACGCTCAGCAAGACTAAACTGTCTCACCTAAACATGAAGCTCTACATGCTGGAAACTTTGAATAATGGAAGCTGAATTTGCATAAAGGACACGCCTACAAGTAAATCCTTACTTTCATCTTTTTAGCATCAAGTTAAGGCTTCATATAAAGTAAATTTTGTTTGCACTACAACTACTACATACAAGTTTGCAATACAATTATATATCAAGAAGTATCAAATATAATAATCTTTATGCAAGTTCTCACTACGTCAAGACTCAGTGTCCAAGTATGCTCAAATAACTGCAAGCGACAGTGATTGCAACCGGTAGACACCTGGACTGCACGACACGTATGCCAATACTCGGAGTTGCGACGACACACTTGACTGATGTCGTATGCAGCCACCTTTGCGAAGACTCACCCACATCGAAACCGTTCGATTGACCAATACAGCGAGTTCCCTCAAGGTGCACCTCCGCTGTGAGATGTTCTTGTTGGCCACCATCGTCGCGAGCATTATCAAAATGATATTCAAATAATAGAATGCAATTTAGCAAATTAACAATTGAAGTTGATTATAATTCAAGGAGGATTAATACTAGCTAGGACTGAAAGTCATGTTGCTGGACTGCACAGCAACAGAGAGGAAATAAGATGAATTTAGGCAATGGGAATATGAAGTGAAATAGATATTGTTTTGGACATTGAGATGTGATCTCAATTTATAAGGGTTCAATAGATCCCCCGAGCCTGAGAGAATTACAGTGAGTTAATATGGTCATGGAGGAATAACCAGGTAAGTTTCAGATACAGTGATGGAATATATTGGTCTACAAAATTTCTTAAGTGTTCAACTTTCTCTGAATTATCATGGCCAAACTGAGGCTTTGGCATAGGTCAACTAGGTTTTCTGGATAGAGGAATTGTATAGTGTAAGACCTATGTGTGTTGAATACATTGGCTTTGACAATAAAAGTTTTGAATGCTGCCATAACATCTTTTTAGCAAGGTTCGACTCTAGCCCTGAGCTTCTACAAGGTCCGACAATAGGTCCGACTTTCTTTGTCTAGGTCCGACATGTTTTTGGGTAGATCCAGTGAGCTTTGTCTTTAGCTCTGGCATGTCTTTGATAGCTCCGGCACGTCTTTGTTAAGCTCCGATATGTTTTGATAGGTCCGACTTATGTTGGTTAGCTCTGACAGGTTTTTCTAGATCCGGCTTTTGGGTTGACTAGTTCTGACTAGCTTTGGCAAGCTCCGGCGCTAGGTTGTACTGGCTTTGGTAAGCTCTAGCGCTAGGTTGTACTAGCTTTGGTAAGCTCCAGCTCAAGCTCCGGTTAGCTTTGGCAAGGTTCGGAGCTTGATCGCAATGTTCCT
This sequence comes from Tuctoria greenei, assembly GCA_036927565.1. Taxonomy (NCBI): domain Eukaryota; kingdom Viridiplantae; phylum Streptophyta; class Magnoliopsida; order Poales; family Poaceae; genus Tuctoria; species Tuctoria greenei. The sequence continues at coordinate 149,748,855 of JAYESD010000006.1, read as the reverse complement.
GCTTTTACTGTGAATTGTCTTGAACTTGCTTTACATTGTTTAAAAGATTGCTTAGTATTCATTTGCTAAGTTTTTGATGTTTTGGTTGATATGTATGATATCATTTTGCTATGTTTTGCAACATGCTTATGTGAGGTGCTCACGTAAGGTGTTGTGTTCGGAACTAACTTGAGTCAAGTTGAGGACTTGTGCTCAGAAGTATTGGTTGTTCATTCATGTGCAGGTGTTGCTTGAGTTCAAGACTTGGCTGCTGACAGGATCCATTGAACTAGTCTTAGGGAAAAGATGAGGTTCAACAATCAAGTTAAGGAGGAATTGTGGTTGAGCGGGTCAGGAGGTCGCGCAGGATGATTGAATCGAGGGCAGTGCATATGAAGGTTACTGGACATCGAAGGAAGGTGTTCACACGTATGCATGCGGTGCATGACGTGGAAACATGGTTCCGAAGATGGGCTAAGGAAGTAAAGATCTGGTTGGAAGGATCAGATCATATCGGTTGATGACTTCGGCTGCGGCGGAGTCGGTTATGGCTCGGTATGGAAAGTATCGAGTAGGTTATGATAGGATATAGTGTGGGTCATGAATTTGAGTTGTTTTAGGAATGTGGGATAAGTTCTTAAGGTGTTTGGAAGTTTTAAGATTGCTTCTATTTGCGTATAGAAGAGTCTTGAGCAGTTATGGAAAGTTACGATTCATGATTTGAGTATGATTAGAGTCCTAGTTGAGATTGGGTTGGCCTAAAGGCTAGTTATATAAGCAAGTGAGGCCAGAGCTCGTGGTGCACGACTTTTAGGATGTTTCTCTTGTGTTCTATTGAATAAAATTCGTTGTTGAAAGGAACTTTTGTGGCTTGTTCGTCTAACTTGTTCCAGACAAGTTTTTTCTCATCGAGTTTTCTGCACAACACTACCTTTCTTTGGTAGTTTTATCATAACTCGAGTTTTACAGATCCAATTGACGTGATTCTTTTTGGGTTGTCTTCACAACACGATTATCTATTATCTATCAAAATTTCACGGTCATTGGATTTGTGGTTTTTGATATACACGAGTTTCTTTGCAGTATTACATGTCTGTTTTTCTCGGGTAGGACAGATTGACCTTTGTTCGATCTTTCTATCGTAACTTGAGTTTCTCTCAACGGATTTGAGTGATTCTTGTTGTGTCGTCTTCGCGGCTTTATTATATCTGATATCTATCACTTTTGTAACAATGAAACACGTTTATATTAGTCTCACAAATGATTTATTTAACGGGTCATTTTTCTACCGAAGGGGTTGGGATTTAATTGTTTCTGCTGCGTAAGATTTTTAAATCTACCATTCACCCCCCTCTGGTAGCTTTTCACGTGCTCTTAGATCCTACAATCGGTATCAGAGACACGGTGCTCTAATCTTTGTGATTTGCACGTGTTTTGACTAATCATCATGGAGAAATACTCCGCAAAACCTTGTGTCTTTAGTGGTATTGATTTTCAGGTTTAGAAGGCACGTATTGAAGCCTTAATCCAGGCTCAAGGCTTTGCAATATGTGAGAAGCTATAGAGGCCTTACGAAGTGCCGTCAAATGATCAAGTTACAGCTACAAATCTGAGAGATATCGACAACAACAACAAGGCTTGGAACTTGATCATACAAGGTTTAACTCAAAGCGACTTCGACCATGTTGCACACCTCCGATCTGCATATGATGTGTGGAAAGCACTTTGTGACTACCACGAAGGATCCAACATGATCAAAGAGGTAAGGCAATACATGTTCAAGAAAGAATACATGCGCTTCGAGATGCAGCCCAGTGAGTCTATTGATGACCTCTTTCCTCGCTTTAATAAAATTCTCAGCAACTTGCGTAGTGTCAATGTTATTTTTTCGAATGTTGAAAATGCTAGGCAATTGTTAAGTGCATTAGATATGTCAATTTGGGAGATGAAAGTCACATCTATTCGTGAATCTACTGTCATGAGTACACTTACTTTAGATGTGCTACATTCCAAGTTAAAAACTCATGAAATTGATATAATATCACGTAAGAACCCCAACAAGTCTATTGCTTTTGTTTCTCAACGTGACATGCCTAGCTCCGGTCAATCTTCATCTTGTGGTACACTTGCTTTGTGTCCTCTCTAACCCTCGAACAGATTGAGGAGTTTCCAGAGGAGGAGCTAGCATTTCTCTCTACTAGGTTCTCAAAAGCATTGCAAAATGTGAGAACTAAAAGGAGAGGAAGCTCTGGACCTCAACGATGCTTCGAATGTGGTAAGACAGGACACTTTTGTACAGATTGTCCAAACCTTTTAGGTCCTACTTCCTGGAATGAAAAGCAAACAAGGACAAAGCACTCCTCTGCAAAAGATACGAAGAAAAAGAAGGGTTTTATAGGACGTAAACTGGTGAGCAGTTTTATCTCCACACTTCAAGAACTTGGCTCAAGCGATGTGGACATTGGAAGTGATGAAGATGAAGATGATTTGGCAAACTTGTGCTTCATGGCGGGAAAGTCAAGATCAAGTATGGAGGAGGCTGAACACAAAAGCGACAATGAAGAGGTATGACCTACTTGCGAAGAAATGTGTGATGCTATTTCTCGTGCCACTGTTATAGTTAAGAAAAAGGGAAAAAGCTTAGGGACAATGCTGTTAAAATTGAGTCACTAGAATCTGAAATTAAGCGTTTGAAATCTTTTATTCCTTGTGATGATTCTTGTTCCTCATGTGAATTAATATATGAACATTTGTCCTCATTAAGAAGTGTGCACACCTCCACACTTGATAAACTTGAGTTAGAAAATGAAAAGAACAAAGAGCTTGCTGCACTTAATGATAACAACTTGAAAGATGCTAGCTGTGATACAATTGATTTGCATTGTTGTACTTGTAATGATCTTGATAAGAAACTACAAGATGCTATGAATGAAATTTGTATATTGAACAATGCTTTACGTTCTCATGAAAATAAATATTGTTCCAATTGCAAATTAAAAGGAAAAACTTCATGTAAAAATTGTCTTGATCTGTACAATAAACTTGATGACATGCATAGGACATTAGATCGGTTTTGTAATGGGAATAACAACCTAAACTTGCTGTTGAATTCTTCCAAGTCTTGAAATGATAAAATTGGCTTAGGTTTTGATTCTTATGCTCATGCTAAGGTAAATCCACCTAAAATTGTAAAATCATTAGGAAGTGGTTTGATTCAAATAGTTCCTAAACAAAAAGAAGTGATTTTCAAATCTGCAGGAGTGTTGTCTTATTCGGATTCAAATAAAAATATTGCTTGCTCATCTAGACATGAACACAAAGTTAAATTTCATTGTACCTACTGCGGTAGAGATGGTCATGTCATAGATTTTTGTTATAGACTAGCTAAACAACATAAAAAGGAAAGAATGATTGCTATATCTCAAAACTTTCATGCAAAATTTGTTGCACTTGCTAAACCGAATGATAGGAACATGCAATCTTCTATAATGAGTCATCTTAGATTATCAATTGATCATTCAGGATCTTTAAAAGCGATTAGAAGTGATAACGGAACCGAATTTAAAAATCAATCTTTTGATCACTTTTGTGCTGAAAATAGAATAGATCATCAATTTTCTTCACCATATGTACCTCAACAAAACAGTGTTGTAGAAAAAAATAACAAAACCTTAGTTATTGCAAGTGCTTGTTATGTCTCAAATCGTGTTTTCTTGCGCGCTAAGCTAGGTAAAACACCATATGAGCTCCGGTTTGGACATAGGTCTAGTGTTACACACTTTCGGGTTTTTGGTTGCAAATGCTTTGTTAAGAAACATGGTAATCTTGATAAATTTGAACCAAGATCCGTTGATGGTATGTTTCTTGGTTATCCATCTCATAGTAGAGGCTACCGTGTGCTTTTATTTCACGCTAACAAAAATGTGGAGACTTGTGAGGTGTATTTTAATGAAGCTTGCTCAGGTACTAGCTCAAACATTGCAGGTCCAGACCATATCGACAGGGGGAGAGCATTTTCGTCGAAGATGAGGAAGAGGTGGAGCTGCTGCCCAAAAATTTAGTAGCTAATGGCATTGTTCAAACTCCTAATTTTGATTCACAACCAGTACCAACAACCACCATTACTCGTCCAGATCCTCCTCAAGTCACAAGGTCATCGATTTGTGATGAAATGAAGAAGAAAAAGCTTGTGAAGTGTCCACTCCCCTCTGGGTTCTCAAAAGTCATCCTCCACACAAATTATTGGAAGCTTGCACGAACGAGTCACACGGTCCAGGTTTTGCAATCCAAACTCTCATGCTCATTCTGCTTTTTTTCCTTCTTTCGAACACAAAGATATATCACACGCACTCACTAATGAATCTTGGATTATTGCCATGCAAGAAGAGTTTTAAAATTTTGAAAGAAATAATGTTTGGAAACTTGTACCTCCACCTCAAGGTCACACTTTAATTGGAACTAAATGGTTGTTTAAAAATAAACAAAGTGAGGATGGGGTTGTGGTTAGGAATAACGCTAGGTTGGTTGCTCAAGGTTTCACTCAAGTTGAAGGTCTAGATTTTGATGAAACTTTTGCTCCTGTCGCTAGATTAGAAGCCATAAGAATTTTGTTAGCTTTTGCTGCATCTAAAGGTTTTAAGCTATTTCAAATGGATGTTAAAAGTGCTTTTCTTAATGGCTACATAGATGAGGAGGTTTATGTCAAACAACCATCGGGTTTTGAAAATCCAGATTTTTCTAATCATGATTACAAACTGTCCAAAGCCTTGTACGGTCTCATACAAGCCCCTAAAACATTCTTACTTGAAAAGGGGTTTACCATGGGAAAGGTTGATAAAACTCTTTTTGTGCTTAAGCATGGCAATGACTCATTATTCGTTCAAGTGTATGTGGATGATATTATCTTTGGTTGTGCTTCTCATGATCTTGTGTCCAAGTTTTCAGCTATGATGAGTTCAGAATTTGAGATGAGTATGATGGGAGAACTCACGTACTTTTTGGGGCTGCAAATCAAGCAAACCAAGGAGGGTACCTTTGTGTATCAAACAAAGTATACAAAAGACCTACTAAGGCGCTTCAACATGGACAAAAGCAAGCCTCTTCGGACACTAATTGGAACAGCAACAACACTTGAACTTGATGAAGAGGTGAACCCGTGGATCAAAAAGAATATAGAAGCATGACGTGATCACTTTTGTACCTCACAGCATCAAGACCGGACATACAATTCAGCGTATGTCTTTGTGCACGGTTTGAAGCCTCCCCACGTGCTTCACATCTTCAAGCCGTCAAAAGGATTCTCATGTACTTACATGGAACTCAAGAATTTGGCATTTTTCTTTCTTCTTCCTCAACCATTACTTTGAAAGATTTTTCGGATGCTGATTTTGGGGGTTGTAGGATTGATAGAAAAAGTACTTCTGGTGCTTGTCATTTTCTTGGTAATTCACTTGTTGCTTGGTCCTCTAGAAAACAAAACTCAGCTGCACAATTCACAGCTGAATCTGAATATGTAGCTGTTGCTAGTGCTTGCTCACAAATTCTTTGGATTGTTCAAACACTTAAGGACTATGGGGTTGATCTAGATAGTGTTCCACTGTTTTGTGATAACACTAGTGCCATTTGCATTGCTAAAAACCCCGTGCAACATTTTAGAACTAAGGACATTGACATTAGGTATCACTTTCTCCGTGATAATGTTTAAAAAGGAAACATTGTGCTTCACCATGTGGATACCGAACAACAATTGGCTGACATTTTTACAAAACCTTTAGATTTCACTCGTTTTTGTTTTATTCGTAGTGAAATAGGGGTTATGCATCCTCATGGCTTACATTGAGAGGGAGTTTTGAAACTTGAGAAATCTATGTGAATCTGGAATTAAAATAATATGAGCATAGTATTTCATACATATATGACTTTGTGATTCCTTTTACATGCTGAAAATTCTTACTACATTACTCGTGTTACACATTTTGTAGTTTTTGTCATGTCTAGTAATTGGAATAATTACTTACACTAAATTTGGTCATGGTCAAACTTTCTTGCTATTTTGAACTTGTTGCATGCTCACAAGTGCTTTTAATCATAAAAAATTAATCAAGTAATCAACTCACATGTTGAGTTTTTATGAACAAATATAAGTTGAGAAAAGATCAAGAGAATATGCATGCATCACACTTCTTCTTTTGAGATGGCTTATCATTGCACTTAGATATGAACTTGGAAGAAGTTGTGTATGACTAAAACCATGTCCTTTAGCTTCTATTTGTCAAATGACATAGGCTTGGCTTGGTTGGTTAGAATAAGGAATATGCGCATATAATCTCTTACAAATATCATATGATCTAAATTAGTGCTTTGAAAAATAATAAAATGCAGCAACAAGTGTCATGCATTCAGGTTTTGAAATAGTTAAGTTTGTGAGATCATGACTTTCTAAATTGGAAATTACATTTGGTCTCTAGCATGGCTTACACTACTTTATGTATTTCATTGATGTGATAGTGTAAGTTACTTGATAGTATGACTTGGATGAGCTTTGCTTTATATGTATATGTTATAATATGCTCATAACAATTAAAATTTGTCTTATAAACCTTGCTGAATACATTGTCAAAAGGGGAGAGATAATATGTGAATTTTTAAAGATAAGTATGCAAGGGGGAGAAAATTGATTACACATTGACACATTGCACATATTCACAATTGTTTTGGCATGATTCTTCTCAGGGGGAGAACTTCTTTTTCTCATTTTATTTCTGTTTTACAAAGGGAGAGAAATTTTTTTCAAAACTTTTAATGTGAATAAGCCAATGTTCGTATCTTAAGTGGTGTTGCCAATGCATTCATCAAGGGAGAGACTATGAGACCTATGTGTGCTGAATACATTGGCTTTGACAATAAAAGTTTTTAATGCTGCCATAACATCTTTTTAGCAAGGTCCGACTCTAGCTCTGAGCTTCAGCATGGTCCGACAATAGGTCTGACTTTCTTTGTCTACGTTCGACATGTTTTTGGGTAGCACTAGTGAGCTTTGTCTTTAGCTCCGACATGTCTTTGATAGCTCCGGTATGTCTTTGTTAAGCTCCGATATGTTTTGATAGGTCCGACTTATATTGGTTAGCTACGACATGTTTTTCTAGCTCCGACTTTTGGGTTGCCTAGTTCTAACTAGCTTTGGCAAGCTCCAGCGCTAGGTTGTACTAGCTTTGATAAGCTCCGACGCTAGGTTGTACTAGCTTTGGTAAGCTCCAACTCAAGCTCTGGTTAGCTTTGGCAAGGTTCGGAGCTTGATCGCAATGTTCCTGCTTTTACTGTGAATTGTCTCGAACTTGCTTTACATTGTTGAAAAGATTACTTAGTATTCATTTGCTATGCTTTTGATGCGTTTTGGTTGATATTGATGATATCATTTTGCTATGTTTTGCAACATGCTTATGTGAGGTGCTCATGTAAGGTGTTGTGTTCAGAACAAACTTGAGTCAAGTTGAGGACTTGTTCTCGGCAGTATTGGTTGTTTATTCATGTGCAGGTGTTGTTGAGTTCAAGACATGGCTGCTAACGGGATCCATTGAACTAGTCTTAGGGAAAAGATGAGTTTCAACAACAAAGTTCGGGAGGAATTGTGGTTGAGCGGGTCAGGAGGTTGTGCGGGATGATTGAATCAAGGGCAGTGCATATGAAGGTTACCGAACATCGAAGGAAGGTGTTCACATGTAAGCATGCGATACATGACGTGGCAACATGGTTCCGAAGACGGGCTAAGGAAGGAAAGATCTGGTTGGAAGGATCGGACCATATCGGTTGATGACTTCGGCTGCGACGGAGTCGGTTATGGCTTGGTATGGAAAGTATCGAGTAGGTTATGATAGGATTTCGTGTGGGTCACGAATTTGAGTTGTTTTAGGAATGTGGGATACGTTCCTAAGGTGTTTGGAAGTCTTAAGATTGCTTCTATCTGCATATAGAAGAGTCTTGAGCAGTTATGGAAAGTTACGATTCGTGATTTGAGTAGGATTAGAGTCCTCGTTGAGATTGGGTTGGCCTAAGGGATGGTTATATAAGAAAGGGAGACCAGAGCTCGTGATGCACGACTTTTGGGTTGTTCCTCTTGTGTTCTATTGAATAAAATTCGTAGTTGAAAGGATCTTTTGTGCTTTGTTCGTCCGACTTGTTCCAGACAAGTTTTTCTCGTTGAGTTTTATAGAAAACACTATCTTTCTTCGGTGATTTTATCATAACTCGAGTTATACAGATCCAATTGACGTGATTCTTTGTGGGTTGTCTTCGCAACTTGATTATCTATCATCTTTAAAAATTTCAGGGTCATTGGATTTGTCAAAATTTTATCTAGACGAGTTTCTTTGCAGTATTACAGATCTGTTTTTCTCGGATAGGACAGATTGACCTTTGTTCGATCTTTCAATCGTAACTTGAGTTTTTCTCAACCGATTTGATTGAGTCTTGTCGTGTCATCTTCGTGACTTGATTATCTCTGATATCTATCACTTTTATCAAAGTTATACACGTTTATATTAGTCTCACACATGATTTCTTTAAGAGGTCATTTTTCTGCCCAAGGGGTTGGGATTTAATTGTTTCTGCTGGATAAGATGTTTGAAACCTACCATTCACCCTCCCCCCTCTGGTAGCTTTTCTCATGCTCTTTGATCCTACATATAGAGTCTAACACAATTTGTTTGACATTTTTCTAATCATTCTGCAGGGAGATATGAAATTTACAAGTTCCCATAATATTTTGAAAATGTCTTGGTTGTTTTTCCCATTTTCAGGAACATAGAGCAAAGAAACACATTTTTCTCCAGTACACGAAGTCAAATGGTTCTGATATTTTTATTAGGGTTCAAAGATAATCAAAGGAACATTGTGGCCAAATTTGAGAACTTTCTAATAAGGGAATCACCTGGAATAAATTGCAAAATGTTTAACTTAGGTGAATTATTGAGGACAAACCATGGGCGATCATACCCAATAATCTGCACCAACGCAAAGTACTTGACATGAGGAATCTAACAGAACTTGCTTCATGATTTTAGGACAACTTTACAGAGAATGGTGAATTTCCAAAATTTCTTTTATTTCTGCAATATTTTTCTCTTCTAAAACTCATTTAATCGTTGACAGGGGCCCACCAATGAAAACCCTCCAATCAAGGTGAGGCCACAGCAGGATACAGGGTTAAGCCGCACCTTCATAAAAAATCCGAGCCACACTTAGATCCGGAGGTTTAAAATAGTGGCTGACGAATGGGCCCGAGGGGGGAGCTTTCTTCCACCTCGGTCCAGATCGAGCGAGTGGCGCCTGAGGCTGCCACGGCGGCGCCTCTCACCGGCTGCCCTCCCCTATGCTCCTCCCCGCCCAAAAATCACTGCCTCGGCTAAAATTAGAACGGAGATGGCACTGGTGTGGTCAAGGGAAGCTGAGGATGGTCGGAAGTGGCCTCTACATGGCGGCGGCGGCAAACCTTACTCCGGCGAGGTTGCCCGGAGTCGATAGCACCCTATTCCACACGGTATTTGATTGCACGACACCGATAGATGATGAGAAACAAGAAAATGAACTCAAATTTAGGATAAAAGGCCGGAAATCGAAGTTCATCCGTGACCTAGGTCGAAACAAACCGGCGCGTCCAAGAATTACGTTTTCGGGTGTTGTGGTTGATGAAATTCGAAAACGTTTGATCCTAAAGTTCCGTTGGGACATGAGGATGCTATTTTATAACTGGATTGAAAAATCTTTACATGTGGAAATTGAATTTCTATGTCGAAGTTTCCTCTGTTCGCAACGACATCCGATGGGAAACTTCATACTCCGGCTAAACCGTGCGCTGACTGGACCAGGACCCGTAGGGAAAGTAATGTATGGTTGGAGCGAACCTTATTGCAGGCTCCGTTGAGTGGATGAAGGACGGAGACGGCCAGGCATTGTTGAACAGGGGCGGGGTCGTTTTGAGCTCCGGGAATGAAACACTCGTCGTGCTTAGGGTGGGGAGGCCGAAAGCGACGTTGGTTTTTGTCGAGGAGGTAGAGGCGACGTCGGCGCAGCTGGCCACCAGCTCAGTACGATGGGCAACCAACGAAGATGCCGGCCAACATGATTCCACGGAAGTTTTGATGGTGGCAAGAAAGAACAGAGCATGCACAGGAGCAGAAAGTTAGCAGAGAGGAAAAAGATAAACGGGCAAGGCGTATTGACGATGATAAGGGCAAGGGTTGGGGGCATGTTGTGGCCAGGCTGTTGATGGGGATGTGGCACATGCAATACCTTTGTTGGCGCCATGGAAACAGAAGAGAAACAGAGAACGTCATGCTCTGTTGACTGCTTGTGTATGACAAGTGTGGTCCACCTAACCCCTTTTGCACTATTACTTCTAAAATTGTTTTCATAGAGCAAACTATTTGCAACAGATGGAAAACAGGACAGGGTGACTATAAAATCTATGATTGATCCATTTTTTAAATCAAATTCGAGAATCAACCAAATTGAGTTTCAAATTCAATTTGAATTTGAATTCATACATGAGGTATTTGGTTTATATTTTTCTCTCTGTTTCTTCAAAAACCAGCAGAGACTCCAAAATAATTATGTTACTTAACTTCTGGTCTAAATTCATACTTTTCTTACTAAATCAAACTTAAGTTTAAAGGGTCAGTCTATATTTCAGGTTCGTGAAATTTAAGAAAATTTCAGGCACCGAGTAATTAGCAGCTAATTACTATCATTAATCATTAATCCTTTTATTTACCCATTAATCTATTATTTTATAGGTTAATCAATCATAAAATTTTCTTTTGTCTATTCTGCAATTAACATAATCCTACAAATTACGGATTAACAACTAACAAAATAGAAAGAAAAAACTTACTTCCTAAACAGCACTGTTCACGGGCAAGCGACTGAGGCATGTATCGGCTGAGCGCTCAAGCACCTGACGTTTATTCTTTCCGAAGTTTAAATGAGTTTGGATTTTTCAGCTTTCTGCAATTGGAGCATTTAAACTATCACTAGACTGAATCCCATTTTCTTCCTACTCAACTTCCTTTCAGGAGCTGAATTACACAACAAAACTTTGGGCTTTTACACGACAATGACCTATACTTGAAGCACGATGTTGAACGACAAGCCTACAACCACCTCCGAGATCGTGAGTTCGCTTACACGAGGGCCTACGATCTGACGCTACTCTCCGAAATTGGTATGGATTCCAAATTGTTTACCATTCGGCATGCACTAGGATGGGATAACCTTGCTCAAATACATGAGAAAGGTTCACGCCTCCTCACTATTCAATTCCTATGCACCCTTGAACTAGGTTTTGAAGATATTTCTTTTAGGTTTTTCCAAAAGAATACTTTATCCTATGGATAGAATTAAGTGAAATCCTAGGCGTCCATAAACATTGTTTAATAGATTTACACATTTTGCCTTAATTTAATAAACAATGTTTTTGGCAAGAATTGACTAGTGAGATAGCATGTACGGATCCAAGGAATAGTTACATGCAAAATCTCACTTCACGCTTCATGCATAGATATGTGGCTATGTCTATGTTCCCTAGATGAGATTTTAGGGTTGTGCATGAAGATGAACTAAGGATCCTCTTTGCCATGGTTAGAAAATTAAAATTGCTCCTATCAAGGCTATGATGACACAATGGTTAGCAAACACTAAAATTATGGGCCCAATGGAATGCACATCATTAATTACCCGCATTGCTATGAAAATATGGTCTTTAGAAAATGCTTCATATGAACATAGTTCAAGAAGTCGCTACTTAATAGATGAGGACTATCAAGTGCAAGGACAAACTCTTAAACATGATCTGGATGAATCCTTAGTGTTTTTATATCCCGGCTATATAAATGAGATTCAGTTACCTGACCTGGATTTTCATTTATACAAATACTGGGTGCTAACCATTGCTCTTCAACTTATCGAAGAGGTTCGTAGGAGTAATGTTTCTGTTAGGGTCACAAGAAACTGTTCACGAAGAGCAGTTATGGAGATGCCGTCGTGATCTACTACCGCCTATGAGTACAAAGAGGAAGTGTATCTGGCAGGTGATGCACCCGGTTGGACCCAACCTAAAACGTATGAGGCCGGTGCATCATTGTGGCAAGAGTGGACTACCACCGTAGGGAGATTGGACCCTTACGGTTCCAACTCAAACTCTAGTAGCTTGCATCCTCCACCGATGGGTACACGTCCTTCCTTTTCGGCCTGAGGTTCTCGTGACCTCGTCCAAGGAATGGCAAAACTCACTCAAAGGACGGGATACCTTCAAGTGAGGATTGGCAATATCATCAACATACTTCAAGACCACATTCAAGGTACCCACAACTGGCAGCAACAAATCGACGCACAGTTCAACAACATCAACACCAAACTGCAACAACAACAGGTCGACCTCATGGCCTATTTTCGTCACCAAGGGTTCAACCCTTATCACAGAGATTTAGAAAAACAAGCTTGGGGAAGGACCCCCACTTCAGGTAACTTGTATCACACCCCATTTGCATTTCATTGTTTTATTTCTTTATTCTCACATCATTTGCATCTAAAATATAAGAATAATAATAATAATAATGTAGTATAGGTTAGGTTAATAAAATAAAAGATGTGCAGTAGGAATATTTTTTCTTTGCATTGGTTCAGATGATGAATAGTTGCTCTATTTTATTTTTCCTTAGTCCCTTGTATACAACTTAGTATTCTCCAAGTATTGTGTTTCTTGGCTTAGAATATTCTTGCCTTAAAACTTGGAATATGTGGGTAGCAAAAGCTTAGTCAAATTCTAGGTTGTTGTTGGATATTATATAGTGATAAGAGCCACTAAAATTCTAGTTGAAAGTAAAACTTGATTTTTCAAAGAAATTCTAAAACGAAAGTTCCTTATTTGATAGAAATTCCTACCAAAGCTATATGATGATTCCAATTTTATATAACCCATGCATATGCTACTTGCTTTCACATTGAGCCTAGTCAAACTAGTATAGACCTATATGAGAATCTTTTCATGCTTTTAAGATCAAGATTGCATGGGCACATGCTAAGCTTCTACACTGGAAGTTAGCAAAATTCCGTCATACCATTCCACCACCAAAAGATACTCCATGCTTTTCATGCATAATACTCTCTTCAAAATATTTGAAAAGAAAAAGAGGAGTAGAAGACATGGCTACAAGAAAAGAATAAGAAAAATGCATGCTCATGTACAAGAGCATGAGAAAAAAAAAGAATAAGTAGCCATGTTTCATCCTCGCAAATAAAGAGAGTGCATACAAAGAAGTCATCTTCATATTTCCACTCCACAAATCTTCCATGACACTTGCACAAATCTTGATCAAAAGTATGATTTGTTTTCTCCTAAGGCTTACTCTTTTGACTTAGCAATATATGTGTTACAAATGTGCCTATTCTTGATCCCTACCAAGCCCGTCATATAAGCCTTATGTTGATGTAGAACAAGAAAGGCATTGCCTCAGTGAGGATATAAATACCACTTCCAAAATAGGAGTGATTGAGAGCATCATTTGAGGAACTTAAATTCAAACACAATTTGAAACTCTTCAGAATTCGAGTGGAACTTAAACATTAGGTGATGCATGCTCACTTTGCTGTTCTATCCTTCAACCACCCAAGAAAAGGATGAGGCATAAGACCCATAATGACTAAGAAAAAAGGGTGAGTTACCATAGCCAATTTATTCAATGCAAGGTAGATTATTTTGTTCTGCACTTGGTACTTTTGAAAGATAGGACATTGTAACAACTTTTGATCAACAACCTAAGTCTTTATCTTTGCATCAGACGAGCAAGGGTAAGCTTGAGGAAGTTTGTTGACAGTCATAATATACCAAGTTCGACCGTCAATATAACTCAATTATGTAAAGGAATAAATATTTCTTACAATCATCATCCTTAGATTTAACATAATACCACTTGTACTAGGATAAATAGTGCATCAAGGTATTTTATTGCAGAAATCATGAAGAATTTGGGGAGCAATACTGATAAGTGACATCATGACCAATCACGTGGTGACACGTGGCATCACATAGATCTATGGACCCTTTACCAGGCGTATCCGAGGGAATCCAACAGCAATTCACGTAGAGAAGGATCTTGGGCCCAACGATAAGTGACCTGGAGGAAGCACACCTCGAGGGGCGCCAAGACCAAGTCGGCCAAACCAGGGGTTCTGCCGACTCCTTCCTGGCGCCAAACTCAGTTAGCCACCATGTGTTTACTCCCTGTGGCTCCCTAAGGCCAGTAGAGACTTATTCGCGTACAAAAGATGGCGAGAACGACCTCTACTATGTGTATAAATAGGGGGAGGGGCAACACTTCACAAACACACCAGTCAAGCATTCTCTCATTGTATACACTAGTTCTCCTAGTCCCAAGTCCAAATTGGGAAAGGTATGTCTCATGTATCATTTTCTGTGACTTTATGCTTTATAACAATAATATTATAAGTTTCTATTTACTCATATACTTGGACAAAGCATTTCTTGTTTGATCGTGGAGTCCATGTATGTGCTATGTGTAGATGTTATTATGATTTGGTAATAATGTTCATATCATGTTATCATAAACATCTACACCACCACTATAGTCTAATTAGGTAATAATATTATTATGTTAATATGAATATGATAGTGTTTGGTACCAACATTGGTTTAGTAATGTTTAGGTTATTCATTACCTTAGAATGGTATTTGTATCTAGGCTCTTAAGGTATTTACGTGACATGTAACTATGGTGCTTAGATAGTTAAATAGCGTTGGATGTCTCGTAGACCCAAGGTTGTAGGGGTAGGCGGCAGGTTGTGACAGCTCTGTGCGTCCTTAGTATTCCCCCATGTTTTATTACACCACAAGATCATAGCGTGAATCATCTTGTTGTTGTCAGGCGTAAACCCGTGTCCGATGTGTTGGACCAGTAAGCCCAAGTATTGATCGTTAGCATACTCATGTGTACACTAATAGGCTATGCATATGAGTAATTAGAGCATAGTAGGAGTAACTACATCTCATAACTTGACCTTCACTAGGACATCCTTACCCATTAAGGTAGATTGCTTATGTGTGTGTCACACTACCCCCACAACATCATTTACCCATCCGACTGGGCTCCTAACTAGAACACCCTAGTCTTCCATTGATCTTGTCACTCTTCACTTGCCTTCCTTCGAGATAAAACAAATACGATACCATAGGGAATACTCTTGGTTGAAATGCTACAGCGCTGCTTTGGCTTAGTGTTGACGGCTGTTATATACCAATTTCATCCGTCAATTTAACTCAATTATGTGAAGGATTTGTCATTTCTTGCACACATCACCTTTCTATCTAACCCAATTCCACTTGGACTTGGAGAAATATGTGTATGTAGCATTTTATGCAGGAAATGAGGAAATGTAGAGGGACCAATCCTATAAAATATCATCCCAGCCAATCAGGCGACGACACGTGGCATCCCATGTATCAAATGGCCCACAAACAGAAGTATCAGAGGAGATCCAACGGTGTATCACCCAGATACATCATGAGGGCCCACCTGGCAGCCACCTGGAGGAAGCACTCCACGTTTGGAGTGCTGACCAGGTCGACCGAACCAGGGGTTCGGCCGACCCCTTCGTGGCACCAAACACGGTCAAGCGACGTGTGTTGGCTCCTCCTAGCTTGAAGCAGTCAATGGTGACTGATTCACGTGCTTTTGGTGGAGGGAACCGACCTCAACACTAGTATAAATAGGACCCCCTATCCCCCACTTCAACACACACCACTTGAGCTTCATCTCTATTGTATACACTATCATCCATAGTCTTAGAGGAGTTAGGTTGTAGAGAGGAGAGTCTCTAGTTCCAAGTCCAAATTGGGAAAGGAGTAAGGAGTCTCTCTCTTCCCAATCCTACATTGGGAAAGGTATGGCTCGCGTATTCTTTCTTGTATTTGTGACTTTATGCATAATAAAGATAGTAACTTTAGTCTCTACTTATACATATACTTGGGCAAAGCGTTTCTTGTTTGATTGTGGAGTCCATGTATATGGAAGGTATAGCTTCTATGACCGTTCATCATGAACATATCTCATTATCATAGAACCTATAGACCCCCACTATAGTCTAGTCAATTATAACATAACTAGGTTAGTGTGGATAATTATGTTGTGTATCAACATTGTTTCAATGATGATTCAATTCATTGCCTTAGGATGACTTGTGCCTAGGCTCTTAAGGTAATTACTTAATATGCTAGCATGGTGCTAGGATAGCTAAGTTGCATTGGATGTGTAAGACCTATATGTGCTGAATACATTGGCTTGTAGTGAATACACTTGGCTTTGATGATAAAAGTTTTAAATATCACCAAAACACCTTTTTATCAAGGTCCGACTCCAGCTCCGAGCTACAGCAAGGTCCGATGGTAGGTCTGGCTTGTTTTGGGTAGCTCTGGCTACGTTAGATGCTAGGTCCGGCTTCTTGGTAAAGTCTGACAAGATTTGGATAGCTCCGGTGAGCTTTATCTTTAGCTCCGGCATGTCTTTGTTAGCTCCGGCATGTCTTTGATAGCTCTGGCATATACTTGATAGCTCCGTCATGCTTTTGCTAAGCTCCAACGTACTTTGTCTAGCTCCGGTTTTGGGTTGACTAGTCTTTGGTAAGCTCCGGCGCTAGGTTCTACTAGCTTTTGTTAGCTCCGGCTCAAGCTCCGGGTTGCTCTGGCAAGGTCCGGAACTTGACCGCAGTACTTTTGCTTTTCATTTGCAATGTTTCATACTTGCTTTACATCTATGGAAAAGATTGCTTAGTATCCATTTGCTAAGTTTTTGATGCATTTTGGTAGAATACGGTTGATATCGTGTTACTGTTGTTTTGCAACATGCTTATGTGAGGTTCTCACGTAAGGTGTTGTGTTCGGAACTAACTTGAGTCAAGTCGAGGACTTGGGCTCGTATGAATTGTTTGTTTGTTCATATGCAGGTGTTGCTTGAGTTCAAGTCATGGCTGGTGACAGGATCCATTGGACTAGTCTCAGGAGGAGATGAGGTTCCAACAACCAAGTTCGGGAGGAACTGTGGTTGAGCGGGTCAGGAGGTCACACATGATGATTGAATCAAGGGCAGTGCATATGAAGGTCGAAGGAAGGTGTTTGCACGTGTGCATGAGGTGCATGACGTGGCAATATGCTTCTGGAGACGGATTATGGAAGGAAGATCTGATCGGAAGGATCAGATCGTATCGGTTGAAGACTTAGGCTGCTAGCTGAGTCGGTTATGGCTCGGTATGGAAATATCGAGTTGGTTATGTTAGGATTTCGTGTGGGTCACGAATTTGAGTTGTTTAGGAATGTGGGATACGTTCCTAAGGTGTTTGGAAGTCTTAAGATTGCTTCTATCTGCGTATAGAAGAATCTTGAGCAGTTATGGAAAGTTCCGGTTGTGATCGGATTAGGATTGGTATCCTAGTTGAGGTTGGGATGGCCTAAGGGCTGGTTATATAAGCGAGGGAAGGCCAAAGCTCATAGAGACGACTTTTGGAGCTGTTCCTCTTGTGTTCTATTGAATAAAATTCATAGTTTGAAGGAACTTTTGTGCCTTGTTCGTCCGACTTGTTCCAGACAAGTTTTACTCATCGAGTTTCTGGACAGCACTACCTTTCGTCGGTGGTTTTATCATAACTCGAGTTTTACAGATCCAATTGACGTGATTCTTTTTGGGTTGTCTTCAAAACTTGATTGTCTATCATCTGTCAAAATTTCACGGTCATTGGATTTGTGATTTTTTATCTACACGAGTTTCTTTGCAGCATTCTAGAAACTGTTTTTCTCGGGTAGGTTAGATTGACCATAATCTGATCTTTCGATCATAACTTGAGTTTTTCTCGACGGATTTGAGTAATTATTTTTGTGTTGTCTTCGTGACTTGATTCTCTCTGATATCTATCACTTTTGTCATGGTGAAACACGTTTATATTAGTCTCATACACGATTTCTTTAACAGATCGTTTTTCTACCGAAGGGATTAGGGTTTTATTGTTTCCGCTGCGTTAGATTTTTGAATCTACCATTCACCCCCCTCTGGTAGCTTTTCACGTGCTCTTCGATCCTACAATTGGTATCAGAGCCACGGTGCTCTAATCTTTGTGATTTGCACGTGTTTTTGACTAATCATCATGGAGAAGTACTCCGCCAAACCTTGTGTGTTTTCTGGTATTGATTTCCAGGTTTGGAAGCACGCATGGAGGCTTTCATCCAGGCACAAGGCTTTGCAATATGGGAGAAGGTGTATAAGCCTTATGAAGTGCCACCTAATGATCAAGTCACGGCCACAAACTTAGGGGACGTCGACAACAACAACAAAGCCCGAAACATGATCATCCAAGGACTCACTCAAAGCGACTTTGATCGTGTCGCGCACCTCCGGTCAGCATACGATGTTTGGAGAGCTCTCTGTGATTATCATGAAGGCTCCAACACAATCAAGGAGGTCAAACAAGATATGTTCAAAAAGGAATATATGCGTTTTGAGATGCAACCAGGTGAGTCTATCGATGACCTCTTTGCTCATTTCAATAAAATTCTCAGCAACTTACGTAGTGTAAATGTTATTTTTTCTGATGCTGAGAATGCTAGACAACTTCTTAGTGCATTAGACATGTCAGTTTGGGAGATGAAAGTAACATCCATTTGTGAATCAACTGTCATGAGTTCTCTTACATTAGATGTACTTTACTCTAAACTAAAAACTCATGAAATTGACATCCTAGCACGTAAGAACCCAAACAAGTCTATTGCATTTGTCTCACAACGTGATATGTCTAGCTCCGGCCAATCATCATCCTGCAATACTCTTGCTTTGTTGTCCTCACTAACCCTGGAACAGATCGAAGAATTTCCAGAAGAGGAGTTGGTACTCATCTCTACTAGATTCTCAAAAGAATTGCAAAATGTGAGAACTAGAAGGAGAGGAAGCTTCGGACCTCAATGTTGTTTTGAATGTGGTAAAATAGGACACTTTCGTACAGAATGCCCTAACCTTTCAGGTCCGACCACCCGGGAAGAAAAACAAAGCAAGGTCCAGACCTCCTCTGGAAACTCCAACAAGAAGAAGAAGGGTACCATAGGACGCAAGATGATCAACAGTTTCATCACCGCACTTCAAGAACTTAGTTCAAGTGATGTATACTTTGAAAGTGATGAAGATGATGACGATCTGGCCAACTTATGCTTCATGGCGGGCAAAACAAGATCAAGATCAAGTCAGGAGGATGCAGAACACAACAGTGAAGACGATGAGGTATGTTCTACCTGCAATGAAATGTGTGATGCTATTTCTCGTGCAACTATTATTTTCAAGAAAAAGGACAAAAAGCTTAGGGATAATGCTGCTAAAATTGAATCACTAGAATCTGAAATTAACCGTTTAAAAACTTTGATTCCTAGTGATGATGCATGTCCCTCATGTGACTTAATCTATGAACAATTGTCCACATTAAGAAGTGCACACTCCTCCACTCTAGATAGACTTGATGAAGAAATTAAAAAGAACAAAGAGCTTGCTGCACTTAATGATAAAAACTTGAAAGATGCTAGCTGTTCTACAATTGACTTGCATTGTTCTACTTGTGATGATCTTGATAAGAAACTAAAAGATGCAATGAATGAAATTTCCATTCTGAACAATGCTTTACGATCTCATGAAGTTAAAAATTATTCCAATTGCAAACTAAAAGGAAAAACTTCTTGTGCAAACTGCCTAGACTTGTCTAAGAAACTTGATGACATGAATAGGACACTAGGTCGATTTTATAATGGGAATAAGAATCTAAACTTGCTGCTGAATTCTTCCAAGTCTTGCAATAATAAAACTGGTTTAGGTTTTGATTCTCATGCTCATGCTAAGGCACATCGACCTAAAATTGTAAAGTCATTAGGAAGTGGTTTGATTCAAACAGTTCCTAAACAAAAAGAAGTGGTTTTCAAATCTGCAGGAGTGCTTTCTAATTCTGTTTCTAATGTTGGGTGCTCATCGAGACATGATTACAAAATTAAGTTTCATTGTACCTACTGTGGTAGAGATGGTCATGTCATAGATTTTTGTTATAGACTAGCTAAACAACAGAAAAGGGAAAGAATGTCTGCTAGATCTTATAACTTTCATGCAATTAGAAAAACACAACCTGCTTTAGTGAGTCAGAAATTTGAAAAGGTAGCTTCCGGACCTTCTGGTAAGAAATCCGCAAAAGCAGCTCCGATAGTTCCAATAGCTCCGAGAGCTCCCGGATCTTCTGTTGTTTCCTTCGGAACTTCAGCTTTAGTTTCCGGAGCTTCAGCCTTGTCTTCTGGAACTGCTGCTTTTTCCTTCGAAGCTATCGGTTCTTGTGATAAAAGAGTTAAGAACAGAAAACCTCAAACTTCGACTCATAAACCTGCTGTTTTGTCTCAACTTTCGTGTGTTTTTCCTACTGCATGTCGTGTGACTCAGTACTGGATACCTAAATGCCTTTTGACTAACCCCAGTATTGAGTCATCGACGTATTGTGCTTCTATGTAGGTTACACGTTTGAGGAAGGAGAACATTTGGATTGTGGATTCAGGTTGCTCATGCCACATGACCGGTAACAAAGATTGGTTCTCCTCCCTCTTTTTTGTGTCATGTGTAGAAAATGTTACTTTTGCCGATAATTCTTCAACTCCTATAATTGCTAAGGGTTCGGTTAAAGTAAATGATCACTACACTTTGAAGGATGTGGCACTTGTCAAAAATTTGAAATACAACTTGCTTTCTGTTTCACAATTGCTAGATGAAAATCTGGAAATTATTTTCAATAAAAACTGCTCAAAGTTGTAAGTTCAAATAGTGAGCTTATTTTTAACATGTCTCGGTTTGGAAGAGTTTTTAAAGCTGATTTCGATATGTCTTCTTCTAAGCATAGGTGTCTAGTTGCTAATGATTCAAAGGACTTATATTTTTGGCATCGTAGACTTGGTCATGTAGGTTTGATCACCTAACGCGTGTTAGTGCTCTTGATCGCATACGTGGGCTGCCTAAGCTTAAAGGGGACAAAGAAATTGTGTGCTCTTCTTGTAGACATGCTAAGATGGTGCAGGTTCACATACTCCTCTCACAATGATCATGACAACTGAACCGTGTCAACTTTTGCATCTTGACACCGTAGGACCTACACGTGTTCAATCCTTCGGAGGTAAATGGTATGTTCTTGTTATTGTTGATGATTATTCTAGATACTCTTGGGTTTACTTTATGGCGTCTAAGAATGAAGCTTTTAGTCACTTTAGGACTTTATTTCTTAGATTATCAATTGATCACCCAGGATCTTTAAAGGCAATTAGAAGTGATAACAGAACTGGATTTAAAAATCAATCTTTTGATCACTTTTGTGCTGAAAATGGAATAGATCATCAATTTTCTTCACCATATGTACCTCAACAAAACGGTGTTGTAGAAAGAAAGAACAGAACCTTAGTTGAGATGGCTAGGACTATGCTTGATGAATATCAAACTCCTAGGAAATTTTGGGCTGATGCGTTAGCAACCGCTTGTTATGTCTCAAATCGTGTTTTCTTGCGTGCTAAGCTAGGTAAAACACCATATGAGCTCCGGTTTGGACATAGGCCTAGTGTTACACACTTTCGGGTCTTTGGTTGCAAATGCTTTGTTAAGAAACATGGTAATCTTGATAAATTTGAACCTAGATCCATTGATGGCATGTTTCTTGGTTATCCATCTCATACTAGAGGCTACCGTGTGCTTTTATTTGACACTAACAAAATTGTGGAGACTTGTGAAGTGTCTTTTAATGAAGCTAGCCCAAATACAAGCTCTGGTGTTGCAGGACCAGATCCGTATCCTCAGGGGGAGGGTATTTTCGAAGATGAAGAAGAGCCGGTGATACTGCCTGGTAGTTCCGAAGCTGACACGTATCCAGCTCCGGACATTGAACAAGCTCCGCTATCACCTCTGCTGGTCCTGATCGTCCACAAGTCACAAGCTCATCAATCTACGATGAACCTAATGAAGAAGAAGCTTGTGAGACATCTGTTCCCCTACGTTTTTACAAAGATCATCCCCCACAACAGATGATTGGAAGCTTGCACGAATGAGTCACACGGTCCAGGTTTTGCGACCCAAACTCTCATGCTCATTCTG
The DNA here is from genome assembly GCA_036927565.1 of Tuctoria greenei. Taxonomy (NCBI): domain Eukaryota; kingdom Viridiplantae; phylum Streptophyta; class Magnoliopsida; order Poales; family Poaceae; genus Tuctoria; species Tuctoria greenei. The sequence continues at coordinate 149,726,677 of JAYESD010000006.1, read as the reverse complement.
CTTTTGTTGCTTCTTTTGAACCTAAAGATATATCACACGCACTCACTAATGAATCTTGGATTATTGCCATGCAAGAAGAGTTAGAAAATTTTGAAAGAAATAATGATTGGAAACTTGTACCTCCACCTCAAGGTCACACTTTAATTGGAACTAAATGGGTATATAAAAATAAACAAAGTGAGGATGGGGTTGTGGTTAGGAATAAGGCTAGGTTGGTTGCTCAAGGTTTCACTCAAGTTGAAGGTCTAGATTTTGATGAAACTTTTGCTCTTGTCGCTAGATTAGAAGCCATAAGAAGTTTGTTAGCTTTCGCAGCATCTAAAGGTTTTAAGCTATTTCAAATGGATGTTAAAAGTGCTTTTCTTAATGGCTACATAGATGAGGAGGTTTATGTCAAACAACCACCGGGTTTTGTAAATCTAGATTTTCCTAATCATGTTTACAAACTATCCAAAGCCTTATATGGTCTCAAACAAGCCCCTAGAGCATGGTATGATAGGTTAAAAACATTCTTACTTGAAAAGGGGTTTACAATGGGCAAGGTTGATGAAACTCTTTTTGTGCTTAAACATGGCAATGACTCATTATTCGTTCAAGTGTATGTGGATGATATTATCTTTGGTTGTGCTTCTCATGATCTTGTGTCCAAGTTTTCAGCAATGATGAGTTCCGAATTTGAAATGAGTATGATGGGTGAACTCATTTACTTTTTGGGGCTGCAATTCAAGCAAACCAAGGATGGTACCTTTGTGCATCAAACGAAGTATGCCAAAGACCTCCTAAGGCTCTTCAACATGGACAAAAGCAAGCCTCTACGAACACCAATGGGAACAGCAACATCACTTGAACTTGATGAAGATGGTGAATCTGTGGATCAAAAAGAATATAGAAGCATGATCGGATCACTTTTGTACCTCACGGCATCAAGACCGGACATACAATTCAGCGTATGCCTTTGTGCACGGTTTCAAGCTTCCCCACATGTTTCACATCGTCAAGCCGTCAATAGGATTCTCAGGTACTTACATGGAACTCAAGAATTTGGCATTTTTCTTCCTTCTTCCTCAACCGTTACTTTGAAAACTTTTTCGGATGCTGATTTTGGGGGTTGTAGGATTGATAGGAAAAGTACTTCCGGTGCTTGTCATTTTCTTGGTAATTCTCTTGTTGCTTGGTCCTCTAGAAAACAAAATTCAGTTGCATAATCCACACCCGAATCTGAATATGTAGCTGCTGCTAGTGCTTGCTCACAAATTCTTTGGATTGTTCAAACACTTAAGGACTATGGGGTTGATCTAGATAGTGTTCCACTGTTTTGTGATAACACTAGTGCTATTTGCATTGCCAAAAACCCCGTGCAACATTCTAGAACTAAGCACATTGATATTAGGTATCACTTTCTCTGAGATAACGTTGAAAAAGGAAACATTGTGCTTCACCATGTAGATACTGAACATCAATTGGCTGACATTTTTACAAAACCTTTGGATTTCACTCGTTTTTGTTACATTCGTAGTGAAATAGGGGTTATGCATCCTCATGGCTTAAATTGAGGGGGAGTTTTTGAAACTTGGGAAGTCTATGTGTGAATCTGAAATTAAAATAATATGAGCATAGTATTTCATACATATATGACTTTGTGATTCCTTTTACATACTGAAAGTTCTTACTACATTACTTGTGTTATACATTTTGTAGTTTTTGCCATGTCTAGTAATTGGAATAATTACTTACACTAAAACTGGTCATGGTTGAACCTTCTTGCTGTTTTGAACTTGTTACATGTTCACAAGTGCTTTTAATCATAAAGAATTAATTAAGTAATCAACTCACATGTTGAGTTTTTATGAACAAATATAAATTGAGAAAAGATCAAGAGAATATGCATGCATCGCACTTCTTCTTTTGAGATGGCTTATCATTGCACTTAGATATGAACTTGGAAGAAGTTGTGTATGACTAAAACCATGTCCTTAAGCTTCTGATTGTCAAATGACATAGGCTTGGCTTGGTTGGTTAGAATAAGGCAGATGCACATATAATCTCTTGCAAATATCATATGATATAAATTTATGCTTTGAAAAATAATAAAATGCAGCAACTAGTGTCATGCTATCAGGTTTTGAAATAGTTAAGTTTGTGAGATCATGACTTGCTTAAATTGAAAATTACATTTGATCTCTAGCATGGCTTACACTACCTTATGTATTTCCTTGATGTGATAATGTAAGGTACTTGGTAGTATGATTTGGATGAGCTTTGTTTATATGTATATGTTATAATATGCTCATAACAACTAAAGTTGGAGAGAAAATTTGTTTATATGCTCATGACTTGCTGAATACATTGTCAAATGGGGAGAGATAATCATGAAAAGAAAGAAAATAAGGAGAGATGATAAAGGGGGAGAGATAATGATAGATAATATGGGATAATTTTTCTTATAATTTTTCTTCTCATTTTACTTTTGATTTACAAAGGGGGAGAAATTGTTTTCAAAACTTTTATGTGAATAAGCCAATGTTCGCATTTTAAGAGGTGTTGCCAATGCATTCATCAAGGGGGCGATTGTAAGACCTATATGTGCTGAATACATTGGCTTGTAGTGAATACACTTGGCTTTGATGATAAAAGTTTTAAATATCACCAAAACACCTTTTTATCAAGTTCCGACTCTAGCTCCGAGCTACAGCAAGGTCCGACGGTAGGTCCGGCTTGTTTTGGGAGCTCCGGCTACGTTAGATGCTAGGTCCGGCTTCTTGGTAAAGTCTGACTAGCTTTGGATAGCTCCGGTGAGCTTTATCTTTAGTTCCGGCATGTCTTTGTTAGCTCCGGCATGTCTTTGATAGCTCTGGCATATACTTGATAGCTCCGGCATGCTTTTGCTAAGCTCCTACGTACTTTGTCTAGCTCCGGTTTTGGGTTGACTAGTTTTTGGTAAGCTCCGGCGCTAGGTTCTACTAGCTTTCGTTAGCTCCGGCTCAAGCTCCGGGTTGGCAAGGTCCGGAACTTGACCGCAGTACTTCTGCTTTTCATTTGCAATGTTTCATACTTGCTTTACATCTATGGAAAAGATTGCTTAGTATCCATTTGCTACTTTTTTTGTGCGTTTTGGTAGAATACGGTTGATATCGTGTTACTGTGGTTTTGCAACATGCTTATGTGAGGTTCTCACGTAAGGTGTTGTGTTCGGAACTAACTTGAGTCAAGTCGAGGACTTGGGCTCGTATGGATTGTTTGTTTGTTCATGTGCAGGTGTTGCTTGAGTTCAAGTCATGGCTGGTGACAGGATCCATTGGACTAGTCTCAGGAGGAGATGAGGTTCCAACAACCAAGTTCGGGAGGAACTGTGGTTGAGCGGGTCAGGAGGTCGCGCAGGATGATTGAATCAAGGGCAGTGCATATGAAGGTCAAAGGAAGGTGTTCGCACGTGTGCATGAGGTGCATGACGTGGCAATATGCTTCTGGAGATGGATTATGGAAGGAAGATCTGATCGGAAGGATCGGATCGTATCGGTTGAAGACTTAGGCTGCTAGCTGAGTCGGTTATGGCTCGGTATGGAAATATCGATTTGGTTATGTTAGGATTTCGTGTGGGTCACGTATTTGAATTGTTTAGGAATGTGGGATACGTTCCTAAGGTGTTTGGAAGTCTTAAGATTGCTTCTATCTGTGTATAGAAGAATCTTCAGCAGTTATGGAAAGTTCCGATTGTGATCGGATTAGGATTGGAGTCCTAGTTGATGTTGGGATGGCCTAAGGGCTGGTTATATAAGAGAGGGAAGGCCAAAGATCATAGAGACGACTTTTTGGGCTGTTCCTCTTGTGTTCTATTGAATAAAATTCAAATTTTGAAGGAACTTTTGTGCCTTGTTCGTCCGACTTGTTCCAGACAAGTTTTACTCGTCGAGTTTCTGGACAGCACTACCTTTTGTTGGTGGTTTTATCATAACTCGAGTTTTACAGATCCAATTGACGTGATTCTTTTTGGGTTGTCTTCACAACTTGATTGTCTATCATCTGTCAAAATTTCACGGTCATTGGATTTATGATGTTTTATCTACACGAGTTTCTTTGCAGCATTCCAGAAACTGTTTTTCTCGGGTAGGTTAGATTGACCATAGTCTGATCTTTCGATCATAACTTGAGTTTTTCTCGACGGATTTGGGTAATTCTTTTTGTGTTGTTTTCGTGACTTGATTCTCTCTGATATCTATCACTTTTGTCACGGTGAAACACGTTTATATTAGTCTCATACACGATTTCTTTAACATATCGTTTTTCTACCAAAGGGATTAGGGTTTTATTGTTTCCGCTGCGTTAGATTTTTGAATCTACCATTCACCCCCCCTATGGTAGCTTTTCACGTGCTCTTCGATCCTACAGGATGTCTCGTAGACCCACGGTTGAAGAGGTAGACAGTAGGTGGTGACAACCCTATTTGTCCTTTGTAATCCTCCACGTTCGGCTATGCCACATGCTCTTGGCGGGAGTCGCCCTAGCATTGCTAGGGGTAAACCCATGCCGATGTCTTGAACCACATAGCATAAGTATTCACTATTGATCTAGCTTATGAATAATTAGTTTAGACTATGTATATGTACAATAGAGCATAGTAGTAGTACCTCCATAACTCTGAACCTTAACTAACCTCTAGGATCCTCTTATCCACCTTAGACTTGAAAGCTTTTGTGTGTGTCGCACTACCTCCACTATTATTTTATCCATACTTACTAGATTCTTACCTAGACCTTTCTACCCTTTCCACTTGATGATTGTTATATCTCTTCCCTACCCTCCTTTGGGATCAAATAAATGACACCCTTGGGAATACTCTTAAGGGGAAATGCTACAATGATATCTCCGTGCGCTTGCGGAACTCACTCCGTCATCCAATAGAACCATTAACAAGCATTGCTGACACATCAGTTGGAGATGTTTAGTTAATTGTGACGCCCGGTTCCGAAAATGAACCAAGCTAACGTATATGTGTGCCCAGGATGTTCATCACACATACACGAGTGCAATCACAAAAGAGTATACAAAAAATTACCACAAGACAAGATTAATTAACCAAATTTTATTACACAAACCAGATTATCCTCGAATACAAGCTCTAATGAATATTAATGACAAGTTCAACTAATGCATCGGAAATAAACTAATTAAGCAACTAAGCAATTATGCAGCATAAGCGACAGGGTATGTATGCGCAGTTCCAATCAACACCACAGGCAAAGCTGACGGTAGACACGGCCTAGAACTCCGCATTATCACCATTAAACTCTCAATCCTGACCTGCAACTGTTGGGGGGGGGGGGGGGTTGCAAGAGTGAGTACATGTCGTACTCAGCAAGTATGGAAAGTATGACATGTGGCTGATCCAAATGACGACAATAATAATGGCAAAGTGCTGAAAAGTACAGTAAAACATTTGAAAAGCATTATTATATATATTATATGTGTGAAGTAAACCCATCATAATCATAAGTAATACCATAATACCAATCTGAATTCACTACCATCATCAATAATTCCAGATTTCACCATCGTCAATAACCATATTCAATACCAGATTTAATCCATAACCATCCATAACCATTACCAATACCAAATACCCTCTAATCATGTAGGTCATCCAGGCGCTCATAACCGGGAGCACGGCTATCATGATAGTTTTAATTAACTCTGCAGAGTTTGTACCTCTTTACCCACGTGTTTGTGATTTCATCACCCGTCGGCGACTAAAGAAACCTCTCTTATGCCGATTACACTTCCTTTGGTGTATGGCCAAGATATCACAAAATAGCCTTTACAAAGGGATTACTAGCCTATTTAGACCCCACTGAGGTTTCACCGGTGGCGATGCCTCCAACTGAGCACATCTTCAACCAAGGGCCCCCTCTTGAGCCATTCGGATCCCAGGGTAGTCCCACCAATCATCAACAAACCCAATCCGACTACCCCTTCCCCGAGCATCCACAATGGTCCAAACAGAACTAGCAAAGCCCTAATTAATCAGCTACGCCGCACCCATACTTGGCCTCGTGGTGGCACTATAGTCCTGGCTTATTCTCGCATGAACCGGTCCTTAGATCTAAAGCAAGCAAACCACCATAACATCCAACCCATCCACATACCAGACTTGCTTAGATCACCCATTACAATACCATATTAACCAGTTCATGTTATCCAGAATCTCATCCATGCATAAATAAATTGATTGGTATAGTTGTTTTCCATCCCAGTTGATTAAGCGAAGCAAAAAGTAAAAAGCCCTTCCTGACTCTCTACCATAAATTCCTGGTGACAAGGGTGGTCAAACAAAACTAGTAAACTTCCTACCATAGGATTTCCCATCAAATTGACACAAGCATGCAGTTTTACAAACAAAACATTTATTTTAAAACAGGATCAATATGCTTCAAGGACACTTGCCTTACTCTTGCTGTTGATCAGGATCAAAGCCTTGGAACTCTCGATGCTGGAGATCCTCCGCGGCATTTTCTAGCGCAAATCCGTCTAATCCACATAATAAACATACAAGACAAGAAACAAAATTAAAGAGTGCACACATATTACTCAATATGACATGACATGCATGATTGATGCAAATGCAAGGTAGAACTTGTCACTTGATTGATTTTAATGATAACTAACTAGTTCTAATAGCTTTTAAGAAGTTTATACAAGTTTGGAGTTGATTAGATCAAATTTTAGAGTTAATTCAACACAATTTAACCAGAAAGATCGGACTAGTCCGCTAGGGACCGGACAAGTCCGCACTCTGCGAGATCAGCAGATTAGAGTTTTCTAGATCGACATAAATTCAGAGATTAGGGGTTGAATTCTCGTAAGGAGAAGAGAATAGAAGGTATACCAGGTGTTTAGAACTCCAATGAACCAATAAACTTGGAGGTAACACTTGGATCTTGATGATCTAGGGTTGGTGATGAACTTGGAGATGAATTGGTGGTGAAGGACGAAACTTGGTGGAGATCTTGATCCTCCTTCGTTTCCTCCTCTTCTTCCTCTTGCTTGGGATCTTCTCCTCCCTCCTTGATGGTGGCTCCCCACGAACTAGGGTTTGGGTGGGTGGAAAAGTGGCAAATAGATGTCTAACCAAGGGGTGGGGCTGTTTATATAGAGGTGGAGGCTAGGGTTAGATGGATTTCGAGTTTTGGGATGAGTAGAGGCCGGTTTAGAGTCCTACATGGGCTCTAAAAGAGTTAGGCACGATGTCCCTAGGCCCACTTAACGTGAAACCCAAGAAACAAGTCGTAAAACAAAAGATCAACTCGGAGTCGCGAAATATCGGACAAGTCCGGACAGGACCGGACTAGTCCAAAGTCGTCCAGAGAGAAAATCGGACAAGTCTGGCCAAAAATCGGACAAGTTCGAATTTGAACAGAGAGGAAAAATAGACAAGTCCGCTGGAACATTGGACTAGTCCGGAAAAGTCCAGGGACTTAGCAAATTTCCAAGGATTCATGGAATATCGGACTAGTCCGCACAAAATCGGACAAGTCCGAAGTTGTCCAGAGGCAAATATTGGACTAATCCGCAGCAAAAACGGACAAGTCCGTTTTTAGACAGAGAGAAATCGGACTAGTCCTCAGCAAAACCGGACTAGTCCACACTTTCCTACATTTTTAAGTGCGGTTTTGCTCCAAATCAGTTTTAAACTTGTTCCTCTTGTTATGGGTTAATGTTAAACATGTATATGAATGTATGCAAGGCATGATGCATGAAAATGAGGGTGTTACATTAATGGTGCATAAGAAATACCAACAAGCATTTCTGGCACCGTTGCCGGGGATGATTTGTTAGTATATCTTAGGAGCCGTCAACAAGCATTTCTGGCGCCGTTACTGATGAAGGAAAATAGATATAACATGACTGAGTGAATAGGATAGAACCCTGGGTAGGATTTTAGTAGGATAACCATTCTTTGTTTTCGCATTTATTTTAAATGTGAAAATAGGGTACTGTATGTTTGGTTTCTGCCTGCCGAAAAACTTTGTTGAAGATACCGAATCTCTTTTGAGAGACCGACTCCATGTCGTTACTCCTCAGAAGATTCGAGCGGCAAAGCAAGCCAACATTTTTCACCAACCATCCAAACGCCAATGGCTCAGAAGACCCTTCGTGAGTTCTCAGCTCCCTCTGCTAACAGTGTTCCTATTGGGCCCACTGTTAACACGGGAGATGTGAACTTCGAGATCAAAAATGGCCTTATCACTATGGTGCAAGCCAACCCATTCTGTGGGAAGGCTAACAAGGATGCAAGTGCTCACCTCCAACAATTCTTCTAGATCTACAGCACTTCTAAGATCAAGGACGTGTCTCCGGATGCGGTCCGTCTGAGACTGCTCCCATTCTCTCTCCTTAGGAGAGCAAAACAGTGGTTCTACGTGAACCGAAGTGCTGTAGACACTTGGGAGAAGTGTTCTACGGCATTCCTCGCCAAATTCTTCCTGTTGGGCAAAACCAATGCCCTACGTGGAAGGATTTCCAGCATTCGGCAAGAGCTCAAGGAATCTATTCTTGAGGCATGGTAAAGGCTTCAGGAGTACATCCTAGCCTGTCCCCACCATGGGATGGATGACGGGCTCCTTATTCAGAATTTCTATAACGGGCTGATCCCATCAGCTCGTGACCATTTGGATGCTGCTGCTGGAGGAGCCTTCTTATCATTGATGGTGCCAAAAGCTAAAGATCTTATTGAGAAGATGGTGTCCAACATGGGATGGAACGATGATCGTCTCCATACCTGACAGTGAGGCATGCACACCTTGAAGGAGGTGGACATGATTGCTGCAAAATTGGACCTCCTAATGAATAAAATAGATGGACAAGCCAGCGGTGAAGTGTTTGGTAATGCCTATGCCCTAGACTCTCACATCACGTGTGAATACTGTGGCAACACGAGTCATATGGGCAATGATTGCCCAGAAACTCGTGAGGATGCCCTAGACCTCGCCCACAGTGGAAATTTCAACAACAACAATGGCTATCGTCCAGGAGGTCAAGGGTGGGGTCAACAAAGCCCATTCTATCAAGGAGGGTACAACAACAATGGCAACCCTAGAAATCAGCCCAACTTGAGTGAACTTGCCATTAGCCAGCTCAAGATCAGCGATGCCCTATCCAAGAAGCTGTCAGCTAATGACAAGACCCTAGAAAACATCAATGCCAAGATTGAAGGACTATCCTCAGCCCTCAAGAATCAACAGAGCTTCAACAAAATGCTCGAGACTTAGTTGGCTCAGCTAGCAGTTGCTATTCCTCTGATGGAGAATGGCAAGATAGCAGGCCAGCCAGAACCTCCGACGGAAAGTGTCATCATGATTTCCGTATGAGAGAGCAACTAGCAGAAGGATTCTGGGTGTCCTACCATTTCATGCTCAATTGGGTCTCACCACTTTGACAAGGCACTTTGTGATCTAGGAGCAAGTGTTAGTGTGATGCCCAAGGTTGTGTTCGACCAGCTAAACTTCACAGAACTGACTCCAACACCAATGCAGCTACAACTGGCTGACTCTTCAGTCTGTTATCCAGCGGGTATTGCTGAAGACGTCCCGGTGAAGATCCGGAACTGCTTCGTACCCGTGGATTTTGTGGTGCTAGATATGGACACTGAGAAAGATACACCACCCATTCTTCGACGTCCATTCCTAAGCACTGCAAAAGCTTGCATAGATGTGGGACCCGGAGAAATCCACTTCCATATCAATGGCAAGGAAAAATTTATCTTTCGGCCAAAATTAGAGCAATGCTCCATGATTCGAATCAAGTATGGGGTGAATGATAAACACATCAGAGAGGTCGAAGTCACACCTCCAAAGGTGGACTCACTCATTGCATTCATGAGAAGATTAATCAATGAGGAGAATCCGTCATTTCGACCACACCGATATCCAAAGGCGACGGAATCGTCTGGACCTTCCCGAAGGCCCAAGTCCACCAAGCCGCCAAAGAAGGAATGGCGGAAGAAGCAAGACAAACCGTCCGAGCCCATACGTCTGGGCCCGGATGTGAAATGAAGACGGAGGAATGTCCATCTCATCGCACTGTGATGAGACCTACGCCAATAGGTTAAATTGGTAGTTATCCCACTTTATTTTTTCTTTTTTCCACCCCATTTGGATTTGTCCCATTGCATATTTGATTTTTCCTAGCAAGTTGAGAATCTTATATTATCAACTATCATTTTTCTGTCTTTCTTTCTTTTCAAAAGAATTTTTTTTAATTGGATTTGAAAGAAGGTTTTTATTTGAAAAACATTTTTTTTTGAGCTGCACATGTGACATTTCACCAACGTGCTAATGTTATAGCCGTTGACGAGCCACTTGCCAAAAGGGAAACCAGTGGGGCCACCTGTCAGGTCGGCTGAACCCCCTGGTTGGACGAACAGGGAGTGGAGCCAAATTGGCTCCCCTTCCTCCAACGGCTATATTTTGAACCCCAAGTGACCTTTGGAGGGTGCACCCTATAAATTGTAGCCGTGAGGAGCACTTCTCTTCACATACCACATTATTTTACACCTCCTCAAGTCACTCTCTAGCTCACCTTGTTTTTATTGCTCTTCATTGCATCACTCTTGCTCAAATACATCCCCAAAAAGATTTTCTTTTGTTTGCATTTGCAGTTTACACTCAATCTTTCAAGAGGAGAAAATTCGTTGAGAGTTTTGTTTTCCAAACATTGCTTCTTTTCGGATTTTTCTCGCCTTGTTTTGTTCTTTCTTGTTGAACTCAAAAAGACATGAAGAGGTTGTTCGGAAAGAGGAAGGGGGCTGCAAGCTCAAGCCATGGTGAAGGTTCTAGTGCACGCCTCTCTTCCATGGGTACAAGCCCAAGTAGGAGAAGTGTGTGTGAGGACACTCCCATGGAAGAGAGAAGCAACCCACACAAACTTCTTCATGAAAATGACCTCGACATATGAAGCAAAGTTGAAGATCCAGCACGCAGACTTCTCCAAGATCATGAGTTCCGCCACACCAAGGCTTACGATCCACATTTGATCTCCAAAATAGGTATGGACTCCGAATTTCTTTCCATTTGGCATGCAATTGGATTTGATGACTTTGCTCACATAGAGGAGAAAGGTTCACGCCTTCTCACTATCCAATTCCTTTTCACGCTAAGAATATGTTTTGATGGTATTTTCAAAAAGAATACAAAATCCTATTAAAAGAATTAGGTAGCATCCTAGGCTTCCATAAATGGTGTTTGCTAGATTTAGACAATTTGCCTAAGTTTAACAAACAAAGTTTTTGGCATGAGCTAACTAGTGAGGTCACATGTAGGGCTCCTAGGAATAGCCACATCCAAAACCCTACCTTACGCTTCATGCATAGATGGGTGGCTATGACTATGTTCCCTAGGGGAGATGTTAGGGTTGTACGAGATGATGAATTGAAAGTTTTGTTTGCCATGACTAAAAAGATAAAAGTTGCTCCAGCCAAAGCCATGATGACACAATGGTTAGATTACATTTCAAAATCAGGACCAATTGAATGCACTTCATTGATTACTCATATTGTTGATAGGGTAGGAGCAATTAAATACTCTTCATTTGAATATATTGAAACTGAAAGAGAATTAATTGATGAAGACTATTTAGTGCAAGGACATACCCTTAAGCATGATCATGATGGCTCCTTGATATTTTTCTATCCAGGCTTTCTCAATGAATTTCAGTTACCTAACCCGGATTTTCATTTGTACAAATGCCGGAGGCTAACCATTAATCTTCTTCCCCTTGAGGAAGCAAGAAGAAGTAATGTCTCTGGCAGGGTAACAAGGAATCGTGCGAGGGCTGCAGCCACAGGCATGCCATTGATAATCTCTCCAGTCCATGAATACCAAGAGGAAGAGAACCCAACGGGTTATGCGCCCGGATGGACTCAACCTCCGACGTATGAGACTGGGGATCATCTTGGCAAGAATGGCAAAGGGATCCACCCTTATCAACTTCAAGCTCTAGCAGCTTGCCCCCAACGTCCATGAGAGGACGTCGTTCCTTTTCGGCTAGAAGTCATCATGACTATAGCCACGGAATGACGGACCTCACTAGACGTATGGGAGAACTTGAAGTGGGAATAGATTACATCTACAACACACTCCAGGAGCATGTTCAAGGTACCCAGGATTGGCAACAACACATGGATGCTCAATTCATCAACTTCAAAACGGCGCTACAACAACAAGCCGATCTTGCAGCGTACTTCCGTCATCAAGGTTTCAACCCTTATCACGGAGGTAGTTGAAGAACAAGCTTGGGGGAGGAACCCCACTTGAGGTAACATGTATCACATTCCTTGCATATTTATTTTCCATCCATCCATCATCCACCTTGCATATATATATATATATATATATATATATATATATATATATATATATATATATATATATATATATAGGTTAGATTTGCTTTCATCAAATAAAGATGTGCGTTAAGAATGATTTAGAATTCACATAGATGAAATGATGAACAGTTGCTCTGTTTTATTTTCCTAGGTCTCTAGTTTACAACTTGCTACTCTCCGAATATTGTTTTCATTGGTTTGAAATACTTTTACCTTAATTTGGAAGTTGTGGGTAGCTAAAGATAATCTAATTCTAGGTTGTTGCAAGATTAGAATTAGTAATAGGGGTGCTAGTCCTAGTTTGAAAGTAAAACTTAGATTTCCATAGAAATTATAAAAAGATTTAAGTTTCACTCAATTGATTGGAAATACCTACCAAAGCCATATGATGTTCATACATAGACAAAACCTTATTCATATGATATTTGCTTTCACATTGAGCCTAGTCAAACTAGTATAGACCTATGTGAGAAATCATTCAACTCTTTTTGAATTCAAGACTTCACTTGCACATGCGATACTTCTACACTAGAAGTAAGCAATACGTCCATCATATCCACCATACCACAACAAAAAGAGAAACTCCATAGTATTCATGTTTGGCACTCTCTTCAATATTCATTGCAAAGAAAGGGGGTAGAAGACATGGCTACGAAAAAAAATGAAAAAAAATGCTTGCATCATAAGCATAAAAAAAACAGAAAAAAAAGTAGCCATGTTTCATCCCTGCAAAAGAAAGAGAGATTATACCAAAAAGGAGTTATCTCAAGTATCCACGTCCACTTCCACTCCATCACACATGCACTAGTCTTGAATCAAAAAGTTTTGATTTGAATTATCCTAAGGCTTACTCTTTTGACTTAGCAATATATGTGATGCAAATATGCCTACTCAATTTCCTTACCAAGCTCCACATACAAGCCATATTCAATGAGTAGAAATAGTAGAGGCACAATGCTTTGGCGAGGAAATATTTCCACTATCCACAAAGGAGTGATTGAGAGAATCAAATTGAGGTACTTAATATCTAAATTGAATTCTCCGGGATTTAAGTGGAACTTGATTTCTAGGCTATGTTTGCTCCATTTGCTATTCTACCTTTCAACTAGTCATGAATATGAAAAAGCATAAGCCCCATGATAACTTAAGAAAGGTAGAGTATCATAGCCAATTTGTGCAATACTAGGTAGAGTATCTTGTTGTGCATTAGATACTTTTTTAAATATGACATTGTAGCAACTCCTGATCATCAACCTAAAGTCTTGACTTTGCTCAGGACGAGGAAAGGATAAGCTTGGGGGAGTTTGTTGACGGCTGTTATATACAAATTTCAGCTGTCAATTTAACTCAATTATGTGAAGGATTTGTCATTTCTTGCACACATCACCTTTCTATCTAACCCAATTCCACTTGGACTTGGAGAAATATGTGTATGCAGCATTTTATGCAGGAAATGAGGAAATGTAGAGGGACCAACCCTATAAAATATCATCCCAACCAATCATGCGACGACAAGTGGCATCCCATGGATCAAATGGCCAACAAACAGAAGTATCAGAGGAGATCCAACAATGTATCACCTAGATACATCAAGGGGGCCCACCTGGCAGCCACCTGGAGGAAGCACTCCACGTTTGGAGTGCTGACCAGGTCGGCCGAACCAGGAGTTCGGCCGACCACTTCCTGTCACCAAACGCAGTCAAACGACGCGTGTTGGCTCCTCCTGGATTGAAGGAGTCAATGGTGACTAATTCGCGCGCTTTTGGTTGCGGGAACCGTCCTCAACACTAGTATAAATAGGACCCCCTACCCCTCACTTCAACACACACCACTTGAGCTTCATCTCTATTGTATACACTATCATCCATAGACTTAGAGGAGTTAGGTTGTAGAGAGGAGAGTCTCTAGTCCCAAGTCCAAATTGGGAAAGGAGTAAGTAGTCTCTCTCTTCCCAATCCTACATTGGGAAAGGTATGGCTGATGTATTCTTTCTTGTATTTGTGACTTTATGCATAATAAAGATAGTATCTTTAGTCTCTACTTACACATATACTTGGGCAAAGCGTTTCTTGTTTGATTGTGGAGTCCATGTATGTGGAAGGTATAGCTTCTATGACTGTTCATCATGAACATATCTCATTATCATAGAACCTATAGACGCCCACTATAGTCTAGTTAATTATAACATAACTAGGTTAGTATGGATAATTATGCTGTGTATCAACATTGGTTCAATGATGATTCAATTCATTGCCTTAGGATGGCTTGTTCCTAGGCTCTTAAGTTAATTACTTAATATGCTAGCATGGTGCTAGGATATCTAAGTAGCATTGGATGTCTTGTAGACACACGGATTGAAGAGGTAGGCAGTAGGTGGTGACAACCCTATCTGTCCTTTGTAATCCTCCACGTTCGGCTATGCCACAGGCTCTTGGCGAGAGATGCCTTAGTATTGCTAGGGGTAAGCCCGTGCCCGATGTGTTGAACCACATAGCATAAGTATTCATTATTGATCTAGCTTATGAATAATTAGTTTAGACTATGTATATGTACAATAGAGCATAGTAGGAGTACCTCCATAACTCTCAACCTTAACTAACCTCTAGGATCCTCTTATCCCCCTTAGACTTGAAAGATTTTGTGTGTGTCGCACTACCTCCACTATTATTTTATCCATCCTTACTAGATTCTTACCTAGACCTTTCTACCCTTTCCACTTGATGATTGTTATATATCTTCCCTGCCTTCCTTTGGGATCAAATAAATGACACTGTCGGTGGTTTAGATCCGGCAGATCTCCCGACACTACTAAAGTGTTAGAGGAGTTTGATGTTCGGTGTGGGCGTGCGGAGATTCAAGAAGGTGAATTGTAAATTACACAGGAGACACGGAGATTTACGTGGTTTGGGCCGCCTGAGCGTAATACCCTACTCCACGGGTGTGTTAATGTTGTATTAGCTGTATGAGCTTGTCTCGAGCGTGTATGGAACGTGTGGAGTGTGTCGTCGTCCTGTCCTTTTATAGTACAAGGGAAGGCCGTTACATGTTAGCCTGGCCCGACATGTGGCCCCGGCGGTTACTAATATTGATACTCATTAAACACGTTTAATTGCCCTTAATGACCGGGTAATGGGCTTTGACAGCACCGTTACTGGTAACTAAGGTCGTCCGATTGTGTGTCATTAATATGGTATTAATGACACTTAATCAGGTCTTGAAGTCCTTGATTCTCCTTTGAAGATCCGGAGCCGTTGTGGAGTCTTCCGGAGGATAGAGGCTGAAGGTCCGACGGTTGGACACGTGGCAGCTCCGGAGCGTAATGTGTGAAACAGATATCTCCGGAGCTACCTGACACGTGTCAGATCCGGAGCTTCCCTCGGTCTTGGGTTAGGTCCGGGAGTGCCATTTTGGTACATAGCCCAGAGCTTCCCCCTTGTGGGCGGTAGCTCCGGTTTGATAGTACATGTGGCGACCCTGGGATTAACCTTGTTGGAGAAGCGGGTCCGGTTATATCTGACATGTAGGCCTCCGAAGGTCTTCAAATCAAGTAGATGACTTTCCTTTGAGATCTTTGTAACCTCAAGGGGTGTACGGTTTCCAGGGTACCGACAGTGGCCCCCTGGGCCCACCTCTGGGGAAGACCCCTTGGGTGAAGTCATTCCGCCGGAGGTGGGTCCATCCTCGCGATTTTTGAAATGAGTCTTCAAAGGTCTTTGGATGTGCTGTTGGCGATGGTTTGGAGTTAAATCCTCGCCGTGTGGCGTATCCCGCGTGCGGCAGATGAGATCTTTGGTGTGCGGATCTCACGCAATTGAGGGTCGCCGGTTCCTAATACGAAAATCGTATCGGTTCTGCGTGCCTTGTCAGGCCGCCGCATTCGGGCTTCCCGCCTCATGATGACAACCGTTCGCCTGGGTAAGAACCTCGACTTGATCGTCGGGGTGGTCCCGGGCCCTCTTGTCATCGACTGGGTGGGATTTTTGAGTGGTATCTTTGACTTCCGTGCGGTTTCCATCCAAGCGTTGCGAGGGCTTACTTAAGAAGGAAAGCGAGCACCGTCTGGAGTTCTTTACGCCTCTCATCTGATCTTGTGCTCAAACTCCCGACTTGTGCTTCGCTTTTGCTCTCTTGCCTTGCTGTGCCGCGATGGAGTTGGGTCTCTGTGAGAGTCGTTTGAAGACCGACGGCAACCTGAAGAAGGTCCGGACCCTCATGGGATGGTCCTCGGACTTCTTCAACCGCATGGTCCGCGCCGGGGGAGAGCTCCCGTTTGACAAGGAGCGCGTCGGCGAAATGGTGTACTTTTCTTCGTACGCCATGGTGGGGTTGATCCCACCTTTTTCCTCCTTTTTATTGATGCTGCTAGACTTTTATGGTCTGCAGCTATACCACCTTAGCCCTCACTCCATTCTCCTTGTGTCTATCTTTGTCCACTTCTGTGAGATGTGGGTGGGCATCCCCCCCTGCATGGAACTCTTCCAAACCTTCTTCACCGTCCATACCACCGGCAGGAGCAATGAGTACCTTGGCTTCTACTACTTCGGGAAGCGCAAGAAGTGCCCATTCAAGTACCTCCGGTCGTTTCCCTCATGGAAGTGGGATGACTGGAAGAAGGACTGGATAGTCATCCGGGTGGAGGAGCACGAGAGGCTGGAGCTGCCCGAAGGCCTCCCCAACATTGACACGACGATCTGGAGTGAAGCTCCGGTGTTGGCGGACGCCTTCAACCCTGCTCTGACCAGGATCCGCCAGTGCGTGGAGGGAGGATTAACTCATCAGGCGGTGTTCTGTAACTTCCTGGTCAACAGGTGGGCACCGCTGAAGAGGAGATAAAAAATCGCTTGGGCCCTCAACAGCGTGATGGACGACGACCGGGTCGAGACCGGGCTGAAGTCCAACATGGTGGGGACAACCTTGGAGTTCCACCTCAAGAAGTTCCAGCACGGCATCGACGTCGAGGGTGACGACTTGACTCCGCCATCAGATTTTCTTCCTCTGAACGTGGAAGTAGAGTTCAGTAGGGAGCTCCGGCGGAAGATGCCCGTGCTTGACGACCTCGATGTCGTCGAGAGAAGATCAATCTCCAGGGTGTCGATCCCTGGGGTTTCCGAAGGTGGTTCCGACCCTGCCCCGAAGCCAAGGGTTGAGGTCGTCGGCAAGGGCAAGGAGCTGGCGGATGAACCCTTGAGCCGAAAGAGGAAGCTGCAGCGCGCCGACGGAAGGTCCTTCATGCCTACCACCTCTGCATCGGCTCCTTCTCCCCGGAGGGGGAGGTCTTCTGCAACCGCGGTGACTGTACCCGCGGCCGGGTCCTCCTGGGGTGCTAGCTCCGGGCATGCGACTCCAGCACCAGGGCCGGTTGAGGCCTCTAGGTCCGGAGGTTCTTCCCGATCGAGGGGGGCCTCGACTAGGGAAATGACCGTGGCTGCAACGAGTTCCGGGGGGCCTTCCGGAGCTTCCACGCCGGTTATGACCAGCCCAGAACGCCCGGGAAAGAGGTTCTGCGCAAGCTGGTGCGGAAGCCTTCCAAGGTAATTTTAATCTTTACCTCTGACAGTTGTTTTGTTGTAGTAACTGTTTTTTAAGTTTCTTCGTCCATCATCTGCAGCATTCCCAAGAAGAGGAGTGAGGCTCCACCCTCAGCCACAGCAACTGAAGCTGTGAGGGCGGAAGCTTTTGCTCCTGTCCTGGTGCTGCCCCAAGTGGTGGCTGAAGCTGCGACAGCTCCGGCGCCAGCTGTCATGGTCATGGACCTCGACTCGTCCCCAGAGACTCCTGTGGAAGCGCCGGACCGCGAGAGAGAAGACGCGCCAGCGGCACCTGTCCCGGAGGCTGAAGCTCCGGGTCCTGGTGCTGAGATGATGGATGCTCCGGCCGTTGAGCCGGAGGAAGCAGTAATTCCGGCCCCAGAGCCGGAAATTATCGATGCTCCGGCAGTTGATATGGAGGTGGTTGAAGTCCCAGCATGCGCGCCGGATGTTGTGGAAGTCCCGGCGGTTGGGCCGGCTACCTCAGAAGCACCGGCCGCAGAGCCGGTTGTTGTTGGAGCTCCGGCCGCAGGGCCGGTTGATGATGAAGATCTTCCGGCTCCCGAGCCGGTTGTTGCAGAGGCGTCGGCGCCTGAGCCCCCAATAGAGGAGGTGCCCAGGCCGGAGCCAGAAGCGGCCCTGCTCTGGAAGTGACGATGTCGGAGGTACTCGCGGCTGAGCTGGAGTGCCCTGGTGAAGTTGCCGGCCCCGGCCTGAGGGGGCAAATGAAGACCTGGCGGCGGGGCCTTCCTCGATGGTGACTGAGGCCATCCTGGAGGACGGCCCTAGTGCCATGGAGACCCAGGGGACCACTCTTGTGGAGTGGGACCCAATTTTTGTATCTGAAAACCCGCTGGAACCAGCGGAGGAGACCCCGGCAGGTCCAGAACCTATCCCGTTGTCATTGTCTATTGACAACGCCTGTTCCAGTCTGTGTGAAGTTCAACTGGCCTTCTTCCACGACAGCAAGGCTCTTGAAGAGGAGCGCCAAACCCTTAGGCGGTGGCGTAACCGGCTCTACTTCGAGACCAAGCTGGCGCAGTCGAGGCTAGTAGATGACAAAGAGTGGATCAAGCAGGAGAAGGTCCGCTTGGAATACTGGGGCAAGTTACTGGATGACAGGGAGAGTATGACTCATGCCCTTGACGCTCAATCCTGGGAGATTTACGAGCAGACCAAAGCAGCTAACAGTGCGGCCGATGAACGCCAAGAAAGGCTTGAGGCCATTAACACTACACTCATCAAGCGCCGGGAGGCACTTGAAGAGAGGGAGAAAAGGCTCAAAGATGAAGAGCAGAAACTCCTTGAGCTACGGGATGACGTCCTGAGGAGGGAGGAGGAGCTCACCGAAAAGGTGGCTCTGGCTGACAAGGGCCTCGAGGAGCGCACCAAGAAATTGGAAGAGCGCTGTACTGAGGAGGAGGAGAAGTCCTGGGTGTGAGGGCAGGAGCTCTATGAACAAGAGTGTGCCCTTGCTGCTAGGGAGAAGAAAGTGAGGGGCAGGGAGAAGGACTTGGTTGACCGCCGTAACAAGATCCACCTCCGGGAGGAGGAGCTCGGAAAACTCGAGAAGCGAGTTGCTGAAAAGATCTAGCAAAACGCCAAAGAGGTTGAGCGCCTCACTCGCGAGAATTCTGAACTGGTAGCGGCCAGAAAATCCCTGGAGGAATTGAAGGGCTTAAGGACTGCGGACTCCCTACAGATTTGGTAGTTCCTGGGCAAGGCCAACGACGCGCTGAAACCGATGGGGTTCAGTCCCGTGCGTCCAGATGATCCGGAGCCGGAGCCGAACCTGGCGTTGCGGGCGTTGAGCTCGGCAGGTAACAAACTCTCCAAAGTGGACGACGTCATCGCAGACCAATTGGAGGTTTAGGGGAAATCCCTAGCAAAGAACGTCGCAGAGTATGTGCTGACGTGCTACACCAGCCGGAACTCCCGATTTCCTCTGGACCCGATGCTTGAAGGTCCCGTTGAAGGAGAAGGCGAAGCTGCCCGAGCCAACGTGTCAGAGGTTGCCCAGAAGGTCGCCCAATTCTTCCATAGGGTCTAGGACCATCTCTGTAGTTCTCACTTGTATTTTGTCTTCTTCTTCCTCAATTTTGTAATCCCTTGTCCCCATATGAATGAAATCCCCAAATTTTTGTGAATTTCACTTTTTGTCTTCAACACTTTTGTCTTCACTTGGCCCCCTGGTAGATGTACAAAATTTGATTGTGAACATGTACCAAGAGGATATTGTGTTTTGTTGAAGACTCATTTTGCTCCGAACTTGTAGAGTGTAGGTCCAAAGTCTTCGATAGTGAAGGCCCCCTGAGGTTGTCGGAGCTTAAAAGCTCCGGCATTGTCTATCGCCGGAGCTTAGTAGCTCCGGCAATAGTCCCTATCAACGCGTAGAGCATGGATAGTTAGTCCTCCGGGGTGTCGGAGCTTAGTAGCTCCGGCAGTGACCTTTGCCAACACTTAGTTTGTTGGCAGCAGACTCCGTTTGCGGGGTCTTCTCACCATCTTTTATTTATCGTCGACGGCTGGTCCCCCTGGCTCTACCGGAGCTTGGTTGCTCTGGTGATGCTCGTTTTCAATGCTTAACATCGATTACACACCACCTAGGGGAGTCGGAGCTTTGTTGGCTCCGGCTTTTCTCCATCAACGTAGATTTTATTTTTCCTGCACACTGAAGCCAAGAAAAATAGTAAAATTCATTTCTTGCTTATAACTTCATCGCGACTTACGATTCTCAAGAAAATTTTAGGTCCATCGCGATTCTAAATACAATCGAATGCGTTGTCTTTACTTCCAGATCCCATTGTACTTTGACCCGCCTTACTTCGGCCCGCCGGGGTGTAGGTAGAGTGGCGTACTTAGGGTGCTTGACCAGGCTAAGTCGATAGCACACTCTGGCCCTAGATTGGCTTGGCGGCTTTCAGACGAGTGGGCCATGAAAAATATTTGAATCCAAAAGAATCGACAATACAACTCGAATCGTATATGAACCAGTCGAACTAAAATTTCTTAAGAATTGCACGTCTTTGTTATAGACAAGAAAGAGAAAAATAAAAAATCTTGAGCCTGTACAAAATAAATGCACTTGGAGTCTGTTTCACATGAAGATGTCTTTCATTATAGGTCCGGGGTACAGGGGAAACAAGTACACTCTTAGGGTATGGAACCAGGCTAAGCGTGTTTTATTTCTCGTTTGACCCAGGGTAGCTAGCCACACTTTTAGTCCTGAGACTGTGACAAGTGTTGCACGAACTTTGCGGACCTTCCAGGAAAGGTCCGGCTGTTCTCCCGGAGGAACTACCTGACTCTGTACAATGACTCTATAAACATACACATCAAGTTACTATAGACTCACCTCCGTGATATTAAGTGTAGAACTTATGGAGGTGCTCAATGTTCCAAGGATTTGGGAGAGGTGTCCCATCCTCGGTAGCCAAGCGAACGCTCCCGGGACGGGATACCTTAATCACTCGGAAGGGTCCCTCCCAGCTGGGGGAGAGTTTGTTTAACCCTTCTCTAGATTGTATTCTCCGTAGCACCAGGTCGCCTTCCTCGAGCTGTCGGTTGTGTACATGCCGCTGATGATAGCGCCGAAGGGCTTGACGGTATTGGGCATTTCGAATAGCTGCTTGGCACCTTCCCTCCTCAAGGAGGTCTAGGTCTTCACGTCGGAGCCGGTCCTGCGTGGCTTCATCGAAGGTCCGAACCCGGAGAGACCCCAAGGTGATTTCTGGAGGAAGGATTGCTTCAGCTCCATACACCAGGAAGAAGGGTGTCTCTCCAGTTGACCGGTTTGGAGATGTCCTGTTGGCCCATAAAGTGGGCGGAAGCTCTTCAATCCAGTTGGCTCCATGTTTTTTCAAATGCTCATAGGTGCGCGTTTTGAGTCCTTTAAGGATTTCAGCATTTGCTCTCTCGGCTTGGCCATTGCTTGCTGGGTGAGCTACGGAGGCGTAGCACACTTGAATGCCGAGGTCTTCGCAATATCCTTGAAATGCAGAGCTTGTGAATTGGGTCCCATTATCAGTGATGATTTTGTTTGGGACTCCAAATTTGCATACAATGGACTGCAAAAAGTTGATAGCAGATTGCTTGTTGATTGTCACAACTGGAGTTGCTTCCGGCCACTTGGTGAACTTGTCAATGGCGATGTACAGGAACTTGTAACCTCCGACGGCTCTTCGGAAAGGTCCCAAGATGTCCATCCCCCACACATCGAAGGGCCATGTAGGAGGTATCATTTGTAGGGGCTGGGCCGGTGTGTGAATTTGCATTGCATGAAATTGACATTCTTCGCATTTCTTCACCAGCTCAGTTGCATCCTGGAGTGATGTAGGCCAGTAGAAGCCATGCCGAAAGGCTTTACCGACCAGCGTGCGGGAAGACGCGTGGTTCCCACACTCGCCTCCATGGATTTCTGCGAGGAGCTCGCAACCTTCTTCCCTTGTGATGCACCGCATTAGGATGCCATTGGCACCGCGCCGGTAGAGATCCCCTTCTACCAACATGTATATTTTAGCCAATCTGACTACCCGGTCAGTGGATACATCATCGTCAGGAAGTATGTTATCTTTCAAGTAGTTCTGGATCTCCGAGATCCATGCATCGGAACTAATTTGAGCATTTGAGTCTTGCGTGCTGGGTTGCTCGGAGCTTCCGGCAGCACCTACGACCCTTGATGGCTGCCATGGTAACAGGGCCATCGGGACCGTCAGCTTCGGGATGCTGATCTCGCCCCCTTCGCTCAGTTCGGCAGGCTGAGCTGTGGGTTTTGACAACCTCCGGACAAAAGTTCCGTCAGGATCCGGATCTCCAGTTGACGCTTTCATCGAGAGTTCGTCGGCTTCAGCGTTGTGGGCACGCTGTACATGGTGGAGATCTAGGACTTCGAAGTCCTTCTGAAACCTCTGGACTTCAAGGAGGTAAGCAGCTAGCTGGAGATTGTTGCAGGAGCATTCACCCTTCACTTGCTTAATGATGAGTTGTGAATCTCCCTTGAACAGCAATTGCTTGACACCGTATGACAGTGCCACCTTCAGTCCGTAGATGAGTGCTTCGTACTCCGCCATGTTGTTGGTCGCCTTGAATTCAAGGTGTACCATGTATTTTACCTTCTCCCCGGTTGGTGCAAGGAGAAGGATTCCAGCTCCGGCCCCCTACTTTTGCATGGAGCCGTCGAAGTAGAGGGTCCAATGAGGCTCGGTGAAGGCCGGAGCTTCGTGTTCCAGCTTCTGCTAACTGGGGCCCCAGAGTTTGATGGAGAGGGAGTCCATTCCGCCACGAAGTCTGCCAATGCTTGACTCTTGATTGCTTGCCTTGAAATGAATTCGAGATCGAATTCGGCAAATTCCGCTGCCCACTTTGCAATATTCCCAGTTGAGTTGGGATTATGCAAGATTGCTCGAAGTGGGTAAGAGGTTACCACTGAGATCTTGTGAGCTTGGAAATAATGGCAAAGCTTCCTGGAGGCGATAAGAACTGCATAGAGCAGCTTATGCACCTCTAGGTATCGAGTCTTGGCATCATGTAGTACTTCACTGATAAAGTACACTGGGCGCTGAATGGTCCGGACCCTCCCGGAGGGGCCCGGAGCTTCCTCTTCACTGACCCGGATCCCTTCGGAGGGATCCAAATTTTCTTCGGGGACCTCCGAGTCTTGGCTGGAGGAACCTGGAGTTTCTTCAGAAGCGACCTGGACCCTCCTGAAGGGGTCTGGGTCTTCTGAAGTGGCTTCTTGTGGATTTGAATCTCGGAGATGGGACCCAGACTCGCTTTCAGGAACCTCCGGACCCTCCCGAAGGGCTCTGGATCCCTGAGTATGGGGTAGTTCTGGTCTCTTCGCAACCAGGACCATACTGACGACTTCGTCAGTGGCTGAAATGTAAAGCAACAAAGGCTCACCAGGGTTCGGAGCTACCAGAGTTGGTAGGGTGGTGAGGAACTATTTTAGCTCCTATAACGCCTTTTCTACTTCTTCAGACCATTGGAATGGTCCGAACTTTGTCAATAACTTGAAGAAGGGGAGTGCCCTTTCTGCCAGTCTTGAAATAAATCGGCTAAGGGCTGCTAGACATCCAGTTAGCTTTTGGACATCTTTGATGCGGGTTGGTGGCCGCATGTCTTCAATGTCCTTGATCTTCGCCGGATTAGCTTCTATGCCCCGGTGACTTACCAGGAAACCAAGAAGTTTTCCGGAGCTAACCCCGAAGACACACTTGTCTGGGTTTAGCTTTGTGCGGGTGACCCGCAGCTTATCGAAGACAACTTGTAAGGTGTCGAGGAGTGACTCCTTGTTCTTGACCTTGACCACGATGTCATCAACATACACTTCCACTATGTCTCTAATGAGGTCTTCAAAGGTTTTGTACATAGCTCGTACAAAGGTTGAAGCTGCATTCTTGAGACCAAACGGCATGGCTGTATAACAGTACAATCCATCTACTGTGATGAAAGAGGTATGCTCTTCATCTTCCCTAGACATTCTGATTTGATGATACCCAAAATATGCATCTAGGAAACACAATAATTCACACCCGTAGGTGGAATCCACTATCTGATCTATTCTAGGTAGTGGGAACGGATCTTTTGGACATGCCTTATTTAGTGTCGTGTAGTCGATACACATCCGAAGCTTCCCGTCGGCCTTGGGCACAACGACTGGGTTTGCCAGCAATTTTGGATGAAAGACTTCTCGGATGAATCCAGCTTCAAGCAACTTCTTCACTTCTTGTCGAATGAAGTTCTGTCGCTCTACAGATTGCTTCCGAGGCTTCTGATGCACAGGCCGGGCGTCAGGGTAGATCTTGAGATTGTGCTCAATCACTTCCCTGGGGATCCCAGGCATTTGTGACGGTTGCCAGGCAAACACGTCGACATTAGCCCGGAGGAAAGCGATGAGCGTGAGTTCCTATTTGTCGTTCAATCCTCCCGATATATGGGTGGTCTGAGTGGCATCAGAACCGATTTTGACGACATTGACTGGAATGTCGGTGTCGCCGCTTGGCTGCACACGAGTTGCAGATGTCGAGCCTCATTGATGGATGCTCGGGGGTTTTGGAGCTTGCTCCTGCCTGGAGTCCTCCTCTTGCGCCGTGGTAAGTGCATGGAGTTCTTCCAAAGCAGTTACTCCGACAGTACGATCTCCGCGGATCCGGAGAACGCCTATTGGTGTTGGCATCTTTAACACTAGGTAGCCATAATGAGCAGCTGCCATGAATTTGTACAAGGCAGGCCTACCCAAGATGGCATTGAAGGGTAAGTTGATCTGAGCAACGTCAAAGACCAACTTCTCGATGCGATACTTCTCCCGTGTCCCGAAGGTAACGGGGAGAGTAATAGCTCCGAGTGGGGTAATGGCTCCCGGACCTACTCCGGAGAAAGGTCGGGAGGGGTGGAGATCCGAAGGTCGGAGCTGAAGCTTGGTAAAAGCTTCGAAGCTTATGAGGTTAAGCCCCGATCCTCCGTCTACCATGACATGGTGGAGCTAGATGTTATTGATGGTAGGAGATACCATCAAAGGTAGTTGACCTGCTCCAACCATGCTTCGAGGGCAGTCCGAAGCATCAAAAGTGATGGCTGTGTCCATCCACTTCCAATGAGGCTCCGGTGTGGCTGTAGGAGCTACAGCAGCCATGTCCCGACGCATAGTCTTGATGACGCGGCGGGAGGTGATGTCCCATGATCCATCAAAAATGGTGTTCATGGTCTTCCGACGCTCGTTGTCGGAGATGTCAAAATCGTCGTCGACGGAGGTGTAGACGGCCTTCAGGACCTTTTTGGGATCCTGAAAACCTAACTCCTCTTCAGCCGGAGCTTCGTCAACTTTTTGTTTTCCTTCCCTCTGTCGGAAAGGAGCTTCTTCCCGGCGCTTGTTGTAGCGCTCGACAAGGTTTTGGACCTCCCGGCAGTCTTCCAAACTGTGGCTACCCGTTTTGTGAATTGGACACCACACCTTGGGTTTGCCACCGTCTTCAGAAGACGGTCGAGGTCACTTCTCAGGGCGTGGCCCCCGGCCACCCGGAGCTGCAGCAGCTGCAACATTGGATGCACAGGCCGACGGCTTCTTCTTGCCGTTGGTCTTCTTCTTCTTCTTGCCACTCCCGGAGGTAGCGGCTTCTCCTTTGGAGGATTTCTTGTGATCCTCCGGAGTTGGTTTGGAGTGCATCTCACGGCCCTCCGCAGCTCTGGCACATTTGTCGGCCAAACTGAAGAGTTCCGTGACACTGGTGATCTCCTTGATCGCCAGTTTCTCCAGCATCTTCTTATCCCGTACACCCTGTCTGAATGCCACAATGACAGAGGTGCTAGAGATAGAAGGGATAGTGTTTCGTACCTGAGAGAACCTCTGGATGAATGATCGCAGGGATTCTCCACCTTTTTGCATAACTGCGAAAAGGTTCAGTTCAGTGCCTGGTTGGGTGTATGAACTCCCGAAATTGGCGGTGAACTGCCGACACCGCTCCTCCCAACTGTTGATGGAGTTGGGTGGAAGGCTCATAAACCAGGACCTGGCGGTCCCAGTTAAAGCCACTGGGAAATAATTGGCCATTACGGCCTCATTTCCTCCAGCTACCAAGATAGCAGTGGAGTAAATCTGAAGAAATTCGACAGGATTGACGGTCTCGTCGAACTTCTCCGGCAGGTGAGGCCGGAACTTCTGTGGCCACCTGACCATACGCAGATGCATGGCCAGTGCTGAACTGCCTCCTCCTACTCCTTCAGGAGCAGGAACGTCTTGAGCTTCTCATCTTTCGCGAGCACGCTCAATATGGACTTGGCCGTCTTGTTGGCAGCATCAGCAATCAAGCTCCGCCCGGAGGTCATGAGTTGAAAGCCTTGATACCGTGTGGGTGCGTCGTGCCCCGGAGGGCAACGACGTCACCTGCTGTGATGTAGCACGTCTCCTGTTGTTGGAAACATGCGGACCAAGTCTACCAGACAAGGTGCGCCGTTGCGACGGGGCCCGTCACGAAGAAGGAGGACCCTGGTTGCTGATGCGGTTGGCTACTGCTGCAACCAAATGTTCCACATCAGCCCTCCACTGTTCCAGTGCATCCCGGCATGCATCCGGAGGTGGTGGGCGTTGGAGAAGAGCACGCGCTGCATGGAGCGCGTGTTCCGGGTTGTCATGATTCACCGACGCAGTGATTGACGCTGGGGCACCATCGCGTTGTCCATCTTGATTTGCTGGTGGAGGCGGCGGTAGTGGTAGTGTGACTCCTGCTGGCGCTGAGGCTCCTGCTGGTGGCTGCATATTGGAGGGATTGCCCCCAACAGCTTGAACGGCAGGATGACCGTTGGATAATCCAGCAGTTGAGTTCACCATTCTTGAAATCTCAGGCCGCCCTACCCGGCGCGCCAAATGTCGGTTGTTTGGATCCGGTAGATCTCCCGACACTACTAAAGTGTTAGAGGAGTTTGATGTTCGGTGTGGGCGTGCGGAGATTCAAGAAGGTGAATTGTAAATGACACAGGAGACACGGATATTTACGTGGTTCGGGCCGCCTGAGCGTAATACCCTACTCCACGGGTGTGTTAATGTTGTATTAGTTGTATGAGCTTGTCTCGAGCGTGTATGGAATGTGTGGAGTGTGTCGTCGGCCTGTCCTTTTATAGTACAAGGACAGGCCGTTACAAGTTAGCCTGGCCCGACATGTGGCCCCGGCGGTTACTAATATTGATACTCATTCAACACGTTTAATTGCCCTTAATGACCGGGTGATGGGCTTTGACAGCACCATTACTGGTAATTAAGGTCGTCCGATCGTGTGTCATTAATATGGTATTAATGACACTTAATCGGGTCTTGAAGTCCTTGATTCCACTTTGAAGATCCGGAGCCGTTGTGGAGTCTTCCGGAGGTTAGAGGCTGAAGGTCCGACGGTTCGACACGTGGCAGCTCTGGAGCGTACTGTGGGAAACAGATATCTCTGGATCTACGTGACACGTGTCAGATCCGGAGCTTCCCTCGGTCTGGGGTTAGGTCCGGGGGTGCCATTTCGGTACATAGCCCAGAGCTTCCCCCTTGTGGGTGGTAGCTCCGGTTTGATAGTACACGTGGCGACCCTGGGATTAACCATGTTGGAGAAACGGGTCCGGTTATATCTGACATGTGGGCCTCCGAAGGTCTTCAAATCAAGTAGATGACTTTCCTTTGAGATCTTTGTAACCTCAAGGGGTGTACGGTTTCCAGGGTACCAACAGACACCCTTGGGAATACTCTTAAGGTGAAATGCTACAATGATATGTCTTTGCGCTTGCGGAACTCACTCTGTGATCCAATAGAACCATTAACAAGCATTTCTAACACATCAGTTGGAGATGTTTAGTTAATGGTGCATAAGAAATACCAACAAGCATTTCTGGCTCCGTTGCCGGGGATGATTTGTTAGTATATCTTAGGAGCCGTCAACACTTAGGTTAGCCTAGTGCCTCTATAGAACTAGCACTTGCTGCTAGGATGAACTGTAGACGTTATGAAATACCAACACCAGACATCCTGAGGAAAGTTGTCGAGCACACCCTGAGCCTGAAACCGGACTCCAAGCCCATCGAACAGAGGTTGTGATGCTTTTTAGAGGAAAAATGGTCGGCTATCAGGCTCAAGATCAGCAAGCTCCTTGCTACCGGCCTCATCAAGGAGGTCCAACTTCCCGAATGGTTGTCCATCCCCATCCTGGTCAGAAAAAATAGCGGGATGTGGAGGATGTATGTCGACTACACGACCCTTAACAAGGCGTGCCAAAAAGATCCCTTCTCGCTACGTCAAATCAACAAGGTCATCGATCGAAACTTTGGGAGTGAATCTTTGAGTTGCCTGGATGCCTATTCAGGTTACCACCAGATCGCCATCCACGAGGAAAATAAACTGGTTACCACTTTCATAAACCCCCATGGCTCTTACTATTACATGAGGATGTTGTTCGGGCTAAAGAACGTTGGGGTGACATATCAGCGATGCATGCAGAAGTATTTGCAGGAGCAGATTGGGTGGAATCTGGAAGTATAAGCCGACAACATCGTGGTGAAATCCCAAAAAGCCGCAGAACTTGTCTCCAACCTCAAGGAAACATTTACTAACCTCCAAAGCAAGCACATCAAGCTTAACCCAGAAAAATGCATCTTCAGTGTGCCTAGATGTTACTTGCTGGATTTTTCATCTCGAAGTGCAGCATCGAAGCGAATCCTGAAAAGATCATGGACATCGCCGATATGGGACCCATTTAGGATGTCAAGGGAGTACAAAGGTTGATGGGATGCTGTTGGTATTTCCTAACATCTACAGTTCATCCCAGCAATAGGTGCTAGTCATGGAGTTGGCACTAGGCTAACCTAAGTCAAAGCAAGATGATTCTGCAAGCGCACGAAGAATACTGTTGTAGAATTTCACCCAAGAGTATTCCCTAGAGTATCATATTTATTTTATTCCAAAGGAAGGAAAGTGAAGAGTGGCATGATCATAGCAGGAGGATGGTGTTCTAGTGAGGATCCCAATAGGATGGGTAAATGATGTAGTGGGCGTAGAGTGTCACACATCCAAGCAATCCACTCTAATGGGTAAGGATGTCCTAGTTAATGTCAAACATACAAGATGGAGCTACTCCTACTATGCTATAATTACTCATATACATAGCCTATTAGTGTACACATGAGTATGCTAACGATGAATAACAGGGCTTAGTGGTCCAACACATCGGGCACGGGTTTACCCCTGGCAAAACCAGGACGATTCCTGCATAGAGCATGTGAAGTAGCCGAACGTGGGGTAGTACAAAAGACGAACATGGCTGTCACAACCTGCTGCCTACTCCTACAACCTGTGGGTCTATGAGACATCAATGCTACTTAATCATCTAATCACCATGGTTATATGTTAAGTAAATACCTTAGAGGCTCAAGTATAAGTACCTCCCAAAGGCAACGGCTATCCTAAACATTGTTGAAAAAATGTTGGGGCCAAGCACTAACATATTCATATTAACATAATTATATTATTACGTAATTAGACAATAGTGGTGTTGAATGATGTTTATCATAACATGATATGTGCATTATGATCAGATCATCATAACATCTACAACTAGCCTATACATGGACTCCACAATCAAACAACAAACGCTTTTTCCATGTATATGAATAAAGAGAAACTAATTATGATATTATTATAATGCATAAAGTAAAAAGAAAGGAAAAAAAGATACATGAGCCATACCTTTCCCAATTTGGACTTGAGACTAGAGGCTCCTCTCTACAGCCCAACCTCCACTAAGGACTAGAGAGAACTAGTGTATACAATGAGAGAATGCTTGAGTGGTGTCTCTCTGAAGTGAGGACTCCCCCGTTTATAGACGGAGTAGAGGCGGTTCCCGCCATCAAAAGCACACGAATCAGTCACCACCGTCTTTAGGGCACCAAATGAGAGTGTTACACGTCGGCTGACAGGGTTTGGCACCCAGACCAAGTCGACGGAGCCTGGGCGTTGGCTGACCCGGTTCTGGCCCCTCCTCAGGCGTGCTTTATCCTAATGGTTGACAGGTGGGTCCAGGTCTCATCCCCACGCGAATTGACGTTGTATGCCCTCGAATAGCCTAGGAATGGGTCCATGGATCCATGTGATGCCACATGTTGTCTTGTGATTGGTTGGGGTGGCACTTGTCAGAATTGCTCCCCTCATTCTTCTTGAATTATGCATTAAAACTCCTGCATACACTATTTCTCCATGTACAAGTGGAATTATGTCAAATGTTAAGATGATGTGTGTAAGAAATATTTATTCCTTCACATAATTGAGTTAAATTGATGGTCAAAATTGGTATATAACGATCATCAACAGATGCATCATGGTGTTCAGTCGATTCGTTTGCCGATGTGGGGAATCGAACCTGCCCGTTTACAAGCTTACGAAGAAAATAGAACTGTTTAGATGGACTGAGGAAGCGAAATCTGCCTTGGATCAGGTAAAAGCATTCCTCACAAGTCCCCTGATTCGGGCAGCCCCCGAGTCGAACAAGCAGCTCCTCCTCTACATAGCAGCGACACATTAGGTGGTCAGCACTGCCCTAGTGGTGGAAAGGGAAGAGACTAGACACACCCGCAAGGTACAGAGACCGGTGTACTTCATCAGTAAGGCGCTGTCAGACTGCGAGACCCACTATCAGCACATCTAGAAGCTCGTATATGCCATATTGCTGACCAAGCGTAAGCTACATCACTACTTTGAAAGCCACCCGGTATAGGTGTAACGGGTTGGGAGCCATAATAAAAAATCAGGACACGTCGGGGAGGATCTCTAAGTGGGCCCTCGAACTTATGGGATTCGAGATATCCTATGCCCCGTGCATGGCGATCCAATCCCTCGTGCTCGTAGACTTCATCGCTGAATGGACGAAGACCCAGGCGCCAGCTCCTCTGACCTACATCGGGTACTCGACAATGTACTTTGATAGCTTCCTCACCCCGAACAGCAACACTGGTGGCGCAATACTGACCTCCCTGAAAGGGGATCAACTTTGGTGCGCATTAAGGCTGCATTTTACAGCCACAAACAATGTTTCCGAAGATGAAGCGCTTCTCAACATACTGAGAATCGTCGTCGAGCTTGGCGTGTGATGCCTTTATGTGCGAGGGGATTCTAAGCTAGTGGTCAACCAAGTTATGAAGGAGTCCAACTGCCGTGACCTGCGGATGACCGCATACTGCCAGGAGGTACGAAGGATGGGGGACAGGTTCGAGGGGCTTGAACTCTATCACTTCCCTCAGCGAGACAACAAGAGGGTCGACTCCCTGCTCAAACTGGCCTCGAGCCGGGGGCTCCTTCCTTCCAGAGTCTCGGCCAGCGATATCCATGAGCCGTCCGCCCGAGTCAACGAAGACCACCTGAACCCGATGTTCGGGACTCATCCTCGGGATAACCTGAGCAATTCAAACGCCACCCTCGGCCATGCAGCACTTGTCATCGAACCTAGCTGGCAGGACCCCTACATTGAATAACTCCAACACGGGAACTTACCAGAAGACGAGATAGACGCCAGACGACTAGCCCGCCATGCTAAATCTTTTCTCATCGTTGATGGCGAACTTTTTCGGTGTGGCACCTCAGGTATCCTCTAATGTTGAATCCCTTGAAGCCAAGGGAAGGAACTCCTGCTCACATCCACGCAGGTGTATGTGGCCACCAAGCTGCTCCTAGGTGTGAGACCTATGTGCTAAATACACTGGCAATTATGTTAAACGTGAAAGTTTACATGCAAAGTTTTATACTTGAGAAACACACTTCGCACTGTTCGATCTTTTGCTGCACGTGAGTTTCACGTGTTTTGCATTTCGGAATGTTCGAACTTTTATTGTATAATGCATATTAGTTGTGTTGGACTGTCCGATCTTTCTATGTGCTGAAATAATCGTGTGGATGCTATGTTTTTCATTAGCAATGTTTAAAACTTGCTTTACACTTATGTGAAGGTTTGGTTAAAACTTTTGGACTAAGTTTTTGATGTGTTTTAGCTGATCATGGTGGACATTATTTTGCTATGTTTGCAACATGGTTATGTGAGATGCTCACGTAAGGTGTTGTGGTTTTCGAACTAACGAGAGTCAAGTCGAGGACTTGTGCTCGTAAGAATTGGTTGTTTGTTCAAGTGAAGGTGTTGCATGAGGCCATGATATGGCTGGTGACGGGATTCATTGAACTAGTCTTATGGAGAAGATGAGGTTCAAAAACCAGGTTTGGAAGGAATTGTTGTTGAGTTGATCGGGAGGTCACGCAGCATATTTAGGTCAAGAACAACGCATATGAAGGTATCGTGGACTTTGTTGGAAGGGGTTTGCAGGTGTGCAAGGATTGCATGGACGTGGCGACATGGTTCCAAGGCTTGATGAAGAGAAGTGGACGTAAAGAATTGGTCAGGAACGTCTAATCTGCTGGATTATGCCTCAGATTGCGACTAAGGTGGTTATGGTTCCTTTATGGAAAGTTTCGAGTTTGTTTTCATTAGATTTCATGTGGGCATGAAGTTGAGTTGTTTTAGGAATGTTTAGGACGTTCCTAAGGTTTTTGGAAGTCCTAAGATTGCTTCTATCTGCGTATAGAAGAGTCTTGAGCAGTTATGGGAAGTTCCGGTTGAAACTGAGTACGATTAGAGTCCTAGTTTGGATTGGATTGGCCTTAGGTCTGATTATAAAAGAAATGGAGGCCAAATCCCGGGTTGAGACAACTTTGTGCTGTTCCTGTTGTGTTTGATCAATAAAATTAGTAGTTTAAAAGAGCTTTTGTGCCTTGTTCGTCCGACTTGTTTCACACAAGTTTTTCTCATTGAGTTTCTGCACGGCACTACATTGCTTCGGTATCACAACTCAAGTTTTACAGATCCAATTGATGTGATTCTTTTTGGGTTGTCTTCACAACTTGGTTATATATAATATGTATAAATTTCAAAATCATTTGATTTGTGGTTTATGATCATACGGGTTTCTTCGCAGTGTTGTAGACCTATTTTTTACTCAGGTAGAACAGATTGACCTTTGTTCGATCTTTTGATCATAACTTGAGTTTTTCTTGATGGTTTTTCGTAATTCTTGTTGTCTTGTCTTCATCACTTGATTCTCTATTATATCTACTACTTTTGTCACAGTTGAACATGTTTAGATCACACGCACAATTTCTTAAAAGATTCATTTTTTGTCGAGGGGTTTTCTTTGCTTCCACTGAAAAAGTTTTAATCTACCATTCACACCCTATGGTAATTTTTTATGTGCTCTTCGATCCTACAATTTGTATCAGAGCCACGGTGCTCTAATATCTATGATTTGCACGTGTTTTTGACTAATCGACATGGAGAAATACTCCACAAAACCTTGTGGTGTTCAGTGTTATTGATTTTCAGGTTTGGAAGGCACGTATGGAGGCTTTCATCCAGACGCAAGGCTTTTCAATAATGGAAAAAGTGTACAATCCTTACGATTTTCCACCAAACAATCAAGTCACCAATACGAACATGAGAGATGTCGAAAACAACAACAAGGTGCAGAACTTGATCATAAAAGGATTGACTCAAAGCAACTTTGATCGAGTTGCACACCTCTGATCTGCATACGATGTTTGGAAAGCTCTGTGTGATTATCATGAAGGATCCAACACTATC
Organism: Tuctoria greenei; assembly: GCA_036927565.1. Taxonomy (NCBI): domain Eukaryota; kingdom Viridiplantae; phylum Streptophyta; class Magnoliopsida; order Poales; family Poaceae; genus Tuctoria; species Tuctoria greenei. The sequence goes on along the minus strand of JAYESD010000006.1, from coordinate 149,692,634 downwards.
AAGGAGGTAAGACAAGACATGTACCAAATACATGCGCTTCGAGATGCAACTCGGTGAGTCAATCAATGACATATTTGCTTGCTTTAACAAAATTCTCAACAACTTGCATAGTGTCAATGTTAATTTTTTAGATGCTAACAATGCTAGGCAATTACTAAGTGTGTAGGATCCAAGGGCACGTGAGAAGCTACAAGAGGAGGGTGAATGGTAGATTAAAACTTTTTTAGCGGAAGCATCAAAAATGCCTTGACAAAAAATCAATCTGTTAAGAAATCATGTGTGTGATTAACCTAAACATGATCAATTGTGGCAAAACCAGTATAGATTGTGGAGAATCAAGTCACGAAGACATGACAACAAGAATCACGAAAATTAGTCGAGAAAAACTCAAGTTATTATTGAAAGATTGAATGAAGGTCAACCTGTTCTACTCAAGAAAAACCAGATCTGTAACATTTTAAAGAAAGTCGTGTAGATCCAAAACCACAAATCCAATGACAATGAGATTTTCACAGATGATTGATAATCAAGTTTTGAATACAACCCAAAAAGAATCATGTCAATGGGATCTGTAAAACTCAATTTATGATAAAACCACCGAAGCTAGGTAGTGTTGTGCAGAAACTCAACGAGAAAGACTTGATAGAAACAAGTCGGACGAACAAGGCACAAAAGCTCCTTTAGACTACGAATTTTACTTATCAAAACACAAAAGGAACAGCCCCAAAGTCGTACACCATGAGATCTGACCTCCCTTGCATATATAACCAGCCCTTAGGCCAACCCAATCCTAACTAGGACTAAAATCCTACTCAAATTCAATCGAAACTTTTCATCACTGCTCAAGACTCTTCCATACGTAGATAGAAGCAATCTTAAGACTCCCAAACAACTTAGGAACGTATACCCATTCTAAATGTGGCCTAGGGGGGGGGGTTGAATAGGCCTTTTTGAATTTTGTCGAAACCTACAACACTTAACAACCAGATCAAATCTCGAGATATCGGACTAGTCCGGTCGAGTGCGGACTAGTCCGGTGTGTACCGTCTAGGTTTATCAAATTTGATCGATTATCTTGATCCTAGGATGTATTCAGCGGAAATATACTTGTAATTGAAGTGTTACACAATTATGATCTAGGATGTACCACAAGTTAATCTTATATTCAATGTTTCAACATAAAATAAATAAGATTGGTTCAAACCCTAGATATGTATGAAGTGTAAGAACAATGCGCGCAAAGTAAGAGCACAGGCACTTTATCCTGTGGTTCGATTCCCACAGAGGCAATCTACATCCACGTTGAAGAGTCCACAAAAGGATCGGGTCTTCTCCAACCCTACCCTCGTCGGATCGCCACAGTGGCCAGTCCTCTTCACTTATCACAAAGGTAAAATAACCAAATTGAAGGGGCCTTCTCACACATTGAGGGCTCCCTAATTACAACAAGAACACCACAAAGAACACACTTGAAAGATTACAATGAAATTCATAGGAGTGTGTTAGGGAATCAAACCAAGAGCTCAATGAGTGATGAACCGTGTCTCTCCAATGATCCAAAGTGTATCCTCAAGGGATTGATCTTTGTTGCTTTTGATTTCGTGGAGAGATGTGTTTTTGAGGATCTTGGGAGGTGTGACGGTGCAGGGGGTCGAGTGATCTGAAAGATGGGCCGTGTACACCTATTTATATGGGGTTCCCAAAAGTTACCATTAGGGTTTAGGAATATCGGACTAGACCGTGGTGGACACCGGACTAGTCCGGTGTGCTGTGTGTAGCAAACCCTAGGTGTCCCGAAATATTGGACTAGTCCGACAGAGAGCGGACTTGTCCGATTTCGGTTCTGGAAATCTTTGGACTAGTCCGATAGATATCGGACTTGTCCAGAAAAGTTAAACCCTATGTGAATTGGGGACAAGTCCGCACTTGGAGAACTTGTCCGATTTAGGTCAGAGGGTTTTTCGGACTAGTCCGTGCTAATATCGGACTTGTACGATTTTGTGCAACTTGTGAAGTGTTTGGAGGACTAGTCTGCACTAGGGAGGACTAGTCTGATTCTAGTGAGAGAGATATCGGACTAGTCCGTGGTGCTATCGGACTTGTCCGATCTTGTGCAGAAAGAAATTGGACTAGTCCGGGGTCAGTCGGACTAGTTTGGTCCTGTATAGATTTGTGCAATGTGTGAGATTATTTGTGATTGAGCTCTTGGGGTGTGTTTCCTTAACACACTCCATACACAATGATCTACTACACTTGTTTCCTGAGCTCTTTTCCGCATTAGTCCTCATTCTCCTTTCTTTTTGATACTTTGCTCATTTTCTCATTAGAACCTGTGCTCATCTCAACAAAGTGGTTAGGATCTCATTTGCCTGTCATAAATCATCCAAAACCCACAAGGGATTCTTAGATGTACTTTCAATCTCCCCCTTTTTGGTGATTGATGACAACCAATTGAGATTTCAAAAAATATGATAAAAAGTTGAGATTTTCATAAAGTATGTGCATATGAGTTTAAAATACATTAAGCAATAAAAACATGATCCATATGTGCATTCTTTACGGTGGGATGCAGAACTAAGTGTATAGAAACAATAATCATGATGAGAATGACATAATTGACATCAACACATCAACAACAAGCATATATGTCATTTTTATAGAAAAATCACAGATTTCATCATATTCTCCATAAGTAGTTCAAAACATTGCATCACAGGACCATAAGTATCATAAGAGCATATTAAAAGTTATACAACCCACAAAATAGACAAAAGACACAAAAAGAAGCTCTACTCACATCCTACAGCTAGGACCTAAGACTCCCCCTCAATCTCTCCCCCTTTTGCATCAAGACACCAAAAAGAAGGAGAGGAGGGACCTAAAGTCTTCAAGCCTCGCTGTCGGTCCTCTCGTCGTCTTCATCTTCATCTCCTGGCTGATGAGGAGGAGGAGGAGGAGGACAAACGGAGCCACTCGTGTCCCCAATGCCAAAATAGGCAAGCTCGGAGGGAGTGAAGGGCCCGAGCTCTGTGTAATCAGAGTCGGAGTCATAAAAAATTACTGGAGATCCAATGGGCTCGATATCCAACTTTTGGCAAATCTGCTTCATGTTCTCCTTGACATATCTCATGTCATCATTTCTTCTTTTGTTGAGCTTGAGGGTCTTCACCTCAGACTTTTTTTAGGAGGCAAAAATAGAAGATAGATACTTAAAGATGCCACTTGGGGACCCCTTTTGAGGAGGGGCCCTAGTGGCGGGAGCAGCCCTAGCACCGGCATTGGCTCTCACCGGAGCCTCAAGGCTGGAGGCCGGATATGGAGCAGCTTGAACACTTGGCTTTTGAGGCATTTGGGGCCTCAAAGGAAGGTGCTCCACATCCTTGAGAAACTCTACGCCTGTGACCTTCTCAATCATGAACAACAGATAAGGAACATAGCCACAGAACCTGTTCGGTGTGCAGGAGATGTTCACCACGTCGTTCCAAATATAGGCAAAGACATCAAGTCTTCTGTCTTTGCTAATGACCTTCATCAAGGTCCTGAGATAACCCTGCACACTTCCTGCATCCCCATCCTTGGGGGAAATTGTCTTCCTTAGAACCCTGTTCAACACAACAAAGAAGGGCTTCATGTTCTTCTTGGAAGGAGGGTTGCACTTGGAGTTGGGTTCATAAAGAAACTTCATCCTGTCTCTCTCGATGACACCAATGTTGTGGATGATCACATTATCATTGCTCGAGGTGTCAAGATCCAACAATCTTATAAACTGTTCATATGTGATGGTGTACTTGGATCCGTGAGTCATCCAAGTCACCCGCTCTTCCTCGTCACTAGCAAAGTGACACGTCACATAGAACTGTGCGATGACCTCATCATTCCAATTGTTCCTGAAGGAGAAATGTTCCTTCAAGCCATGCCTTTCCATTGCCTCCACCACCTCAACAATGGATGTGCGGCCCTTCTTCTCAAAGTGCGCCCAATCTATCCATTGGCTGCGCACCACAGGCGTCTTCATTTGGAGATATACAGACTTGTAGAAGTCTGCATGGAAGTTGCTCCAAAACCTCCCATCGGCAGCTTGCTTCGGACGGCTGTAGCAATCAACATTTCTGAACTTGGCCGCTGTGTCACTGCCATTCCTGTTGAATCTCTCCTCTGCGGGATCCCTGGCCCTTCCCTTGGAGCTGACAGCTTTAGGGGGCCAATCGGGCCCGTTGCAATTCCTTTGCCCTTGCCCTTGGTTTGGCGAGGGCCAACTCCTGCAGAAGCCTTGGATGCTGGCTTCTTCGCGAGCACCTTCCTTCGAGCCTAGGGAGGTGAAGGTGCCTGCTCAGAGGGGTGCTCTTGGCGCTTCTTGCTTAGGCTCGTCAAGGATCGAAGCACGGCTTCGTGGTCCATCTTAGCCCCGAAATCAGAGATCTCGTTGTTGGTGCTCGTCATTGTCCTGAGAATAGATTTCACAAGACATTGATGAGTATAGATGGCGAGGAGTTGCATTGAGGAATTGAGAAGTTAGGTTTGAGTCCAGAAAAATCGGACTAGTCCGATGTACAGGAATGGACTAGTCTAGTTGACCGGACTTGTCCGTGCATGAGCCAAACTAGTCCGGTGTTCAACCTCTAGAACCCTACTACGAGATCAAGGAGACTTGTATTAGGTGACATAAGCTAGGCTATTCGAACAACAATGAAGAAAACGGAGATTTCTAGGGTTTGGGGGAAATTTTAGCGAAAAATCACTTGAAACTCGGAGAAGAGGGGGTTGAAGGGCGGAAAAGTCCGTGGTCTTCAGTCCCTAAGCTAAGGTGGTTGATTTCCACCCAACCTTGGAGATTTTTGATGGAGAAATCGTCGAATCGCCTTGGGGAGCTCGAGCGTGGAGAGAGAAAGTTTGAGGCAAGTGTGGGGGTGAGGAAGATTAGGGTTTGGCAGCGGCTAGGGTTATGGACTCGAAAAATAGGACAAGTACGAAAATGATCGGACTTGTCCGAACTTTTCCAGAGACTATATCGGACTAGTCCGTGGTCTGCCAGAATAGTCTACCCTAACCGTCACACCGCGGACTAGTCTGCACGGGCGGACTAGTCTGAGTAACCATAGACTAGTCCGTGGTCACCAGACAAGATGATCATAGTCCATTCATATATATTCGAAGGTACTTATTAAGAAAATAGGGAGGCAAATCAAATCAACTAATCTTGATGAATATGATCAGTAGGCATACAACAATCAAGCAATGACCAATTCACCAAGATGTAGTAATTGACATAGTTTTTTGAAAAAAAATGAGAGAGATGATTTTCACAACACAATCAATGAATTTTGAAGATAGCATTCAGGTATACAAGATTTCAAGCCACACTCCGAGCATCGAGTATATTAAGTTCATTTCGGATCTTGCAAAAGCATTTTTCATCAAGTGGCTTGGTGAATATATCAGCTAGTTGCTTTTTGGTATTGACGTGTGAAATGGCTATGTCTCCCTTCATTGAATGTTCTCTCAAAAAAATGATGTCGGATGTCAATGTGTTTGGTCCTAGAGTGCTCAATGGGATTATGGGCAATTTTTATGGCACTCTCATTATCATAAAGTAGTGGAATGCGATTCCTATTATAACTGTAATCCCTTATAGTTTGTCGCATCCAAAGGAGTTGAGCACAACAACTCCCGGCTGCAACATACTCCGCATTGGCCGTGGATAGGGCAACAAAGTTTTGTTTCTTGGAGGACCAAGAAACTAGGGATCTACCTAGGAATTGGCATGCACCGGAGATACTTTTTCTATGTACTTTGAATCCGGCATAATCTGCATCGGAGTAACCAATGAGATTGAATTTGGAACCTTTGGGATACCAAAGGCCTAGGTTGGGTGTATGAACTAAATACCGCAAGATTCTCTTAACGGTTGTCAAATGACACTCTTTTGGGTTGGCTTGAAACCTTGCACACAAGCATACACTCAACATAATGTCTGGCCTAGATGCACATAAGTAGAGTAAAGATCCAATCATGGAGCGATATACCTTTTGATCGACGTTTGGTCCATTTTCATTGAGATCCAAGTGGCCATTCGTTGCCATGGGGGTCTTTATAGGCTTCTCCTTGTCCATTCCAAACTTCTTTAGTATGTCTTGAGTGTACTTAGTTTGGCTTATGAACATCCCTTCCTTTTGTTGCCTCACTTGGAATCCCAAGAAGTACTTTAGCTCTCCCATCATAGACATCTCAAACCTATCTGTCATAATTTTACTAAATTCCTCACAAAAAGATTTGGTAGTTGAACCAAAGATTATATCATCAACATAAATTTGACAAACAAAGAGATCATCTTCAAAGTTCTTTGAAAACAATGTATAATCTACTATATCGATCTTAAAACCATTTTCAATTAAGAAATCTCTAAGACACTCATACCAAGCTCTAGGAGCTTGTTTGAGGCCGTAGAGAGCCTTACACAATTTAAATACGTGGTCGGGAATCTCTTCATCTTCAAACCCGGGGGGTTGCTCCACATATACTTCCTCCTTGATTGGTCCGTTGAGGAAGGCGCTTTTCACATCCATTTGATAGAGCTTGAAATCATGGTGAGTAGCATATCCAAGTAATATTCTAATAGACTCAAGTCTAGCTACGGGACCAAAGGTCTTATCGAAATCCAAACCTTCGTCTTGTGAAAACCCTTTGGCCACAAGTCGTGCCTTGTTCCTTGTCACCACCCCGTGTTGATCTTGTTTGTTGCGGAAGACCCATTTGGTGCCGACGACGTTGGACTTGGGTCTTTCGACTAGTTCCCACACCTTATTCCGTTTGAAATTGTTGAGTTCTTCTTGCATGGCCATGACCCAATCCGGATCCTTTAATGCATCCTCAATCCTGCACGGTTCCAAGAAGGATACAAACGAGTAATACTCACAAAAATTAGTTATGCGAGATCTAATAGTTACTCCCTTTTGGATGTCACCGATGATGTTGTCAATTGGGTGATCCCTTTGGACGCATTGGTGCACTCTTGGGTGTGGCACTTGCTGTCTTGAATCTTCATGATCATCTGCTTCTCCCCCTAAATGGTTGCCCTCATTGACTTGTTGATCATTTTCACTTTCTTGAGGTTGATCTTGTATGGAAGCTCCCCCTTGATCATTGGCCTCCTCTTGTGGTTCATTTTCGTCATGCATATGTAGAGGTGGCTCTTGTGGTCAAACTTCATCTAACGCCATTCTTCTCGATCTAGCATACATGGATCAACTTGTTCCTTTTGTGAGCCATTAGTTTCACCGAACACTACGTCACGTGCTACTTTAACAAGTCCGGAGGTCCCGTTGAAGACACGATAGGCGTAAGTGTTCGAATCATACCAAGCAAGAAACCTTCATCAGACTTCGAAGCGAACTGTGAAGTCCTAGGATTCTTGTTTAAAATATAGCATTTATAACCGAAAACTTGAAAATATGAAATATTAGGCTTGTTACCGGTGAGTAGCTCATAGGATGTTTTCTTGAGTAGTCGATGAAGATAGAATCGATTTATGGCGTGGCAAGCGGTGTTGACGCTTCCGCCCAAAATCGATCCGAGGTCTTGTACTCGTCGAGCATTGTTCTCGCCATCTCTATGAGGGTTTGGTTCTTCCTTTCGGCAGCTCCATTGTGTTGAGAGAAGTAAGGAGCTGAAAACTCATGCTTTATGCCTTCTTCATTTAGGTACTAGTCATCTTGTGTGTTCTTAAACTCCGTGCCATTGTCGCTTTGAATATTCTTGATCGTCAATGAAAACTCATTTTGAGCATGCTTTAAAAAATTCTTCAAGATTCCTTGTGTTTCTGCCTTATCATGTAAAAAGAAAACCCAAGTGAAGCGAGAAATATCATCGACAATTACTAAACCATATTTGTTACCGCCGATGCTTATGTAAGCAATTGTACCAAATAAGTCCATGTGAAGTAGCTCGAGCGGTCTTGTTGTAGTCATGACGTTCTTAGCGGGATGAGGTGCGCCAACTTGCTTCCCGGCTTGGCACACGCTACAAGGCCTGTCTTTCTCAAAATCAACATCCCCCATACCTCGGATGTGATCACCCTTGAGGAGTTTTTGAAGGTTCCTCATACCAACATGCGCTAGCCGTCTATGCCACAGCCAACCCATGTTGGTCTTTGGAATCAAGCATGTGTCAAGTTTGGCTTTATCTTTGTTGAAGTCAACAAGGTAAAGCTTTCCCTTTAACATACCCTTGAATGCAATGGAACCATCACTCCTCCTAGAGACAGTCACACCCTCGTTAGTGAACAAGCAATTATAGTCTTTGTGACATAATTGAGATATGGACAGCAGGTTATAATCTAAGGAATCAACATGTAATACATGAGAAAGAGTGTGTTTAGATGATGTGGCAATTTTACCGGTACTAAGCACCTTTCCTTCACTATTGTCTCCAAAATAGATGCCCTTGCTTGGATCCTCATTTGCTTCATACTCAACGAACATCCTTCTTTCTCCGGTCATATGGTTGTTGCAGCCACTGTCTAGCACCCATTTTGATCCATCGGATGAATAGGCCTACAAAAACAATTCATGCCTTGGTTTTAGGTACCCAAGCTTGCTTGGGTCCTTTTAGGTTAGTCACAAGGGATTTGGGCACCCACACATGAGATTTGGTGTTCTCATGGCGTGGCCCAACATAATGAGCATAAATCATACCAATATTACTTTTCATTAACACATAAGTTGTATCAAAGGTTCTTAATAGCAACTGTTGTTGTTTATAAACAGGACTAGTCTGGGAGATTGGACTTGTCCGGAGGACCGGACTTGTCTGGACCCCGACCGGACTAGTCCGGTGATCATGCGTGTTGAATGTGTTAACTTCGGATTTTCCAATTCGAGAGGGCCTTCCCTTTACAATTGTAATGCTTTCCTTGTTATTCTTATGGCTTCTAGTATTTTTCTTTCCACCATAAGAATACCAAATGCCATATTTGACATTTGGAGATCTTGTGGCCAAGTAAGCACTACGTGCATATTTGACCTTCTCCTTGTCAAATATGCCACTTTGGGTAGGATGATTATCATTGGTAGAGGTTGACTTGTCTTTCAAGCTGATGTCAACTTTACTACATGAACAAGTAGTGATAGCTTCAATTTCAAGTGGTTGAGAAGGTGAGCTTGAAGAAGATGAAGGGTCACCTTGCTTGAGTGACTCAACTTGTACTTCAAGAATCTTGTTAACCTTGATTAGGTTAGCAAGTTCGTCCTTGATTGTAGCATTTGAGTCGCTTAACTCCAAGCAAGAAACTCCAAGCAAGCTTTCTTGCTTGAAGCTAACTCAATCTCTAGTGACTTGCTTCGCTCCTTTTCAAGTTCTAGAAGCTTGTCAAGTTCAACATATTCCTCCTCTTAGGAGATAATCATGTCTTCTTGACGATGTATCAACTTCTCCTTCTCAACAAGTTGATCAAGTAAAAATTTCATTTTTGTGGCTGTTTTCTCATCTAATCCAATGAGCATATCTTCATTATCACTATTAATTTCACTATCACTAGAATAGGAATGCACGGAAGAGGATTTGGTAGTTACCTTGCGTTTACCTTCATTTGCCATGAGACAAGTGCCGTTCCCCTTTCGTGCGCCAAGAGTGGGGAAGAGAGTGGACTTCATGGATGTCTTTTCGATGGCTATACTAGCCATCTCCTCTTCTTCTTCGGATGAGGACTCATCATTTGAGTCCCATTCTTTCCCAAGACGTGCTTGTTCAGCTTGCTTCTTCTTCTTGAAGAACTTCTTGGGTTGAGGCTTCGATTCTTTGGTCTTCTTCTTATTCTCTTCATATGGGCAATCAACTATAAAGTGGCTATACTCACCACAATTATAGCATGCGCGCCTCAACTTCGGTCTTGATTTTTCTTTATACTTCCCTTCACTCGATTTGGCCCCTTGTCTTTTCTTCATCATTCTTTTGAATTTCTTTATGAACAGTATCATGTCATCTTCATCCAAGTCACTGCTCTCATCATCACCGTCTTCTTCTAGTTAAGCTTCTCGAGCTTCTTTAGACAAGGACTTGAGGGTGGACTTTAGAGTGACCCCTTTCTTCTTTGCCGAGGTGAGATCGGCAATCTCCTTAACATGTTTGGCTTGTTTTTCCATCATCTCAAAGTTGATGATTTTCCCAAGTAGCTCATCCGGGGTCATCTTCTTGTATCCGGGGCTTTCTCGTATCATCAAGCACAAGGTGACATTGCGAGGCATGAAGGCTCTAAGGATGAGCTTCACTACATCGTGGTCATTCCACTTCTTGCTTCCGTATGCTCGCACCTTGTCGATGAGCATCTTTAATCGGTTGTACATGTCTTGTGGCGACTCATCTTCTTCGATTGTGAACCTTCCTAGCTCGCATTCAATAATCTCGATCTTCGCTTCTCGCACATGATGATCGCCTTCATGTACAGTTTGCAATGTATCCCATATCTCTTTGCAATCTTGAGTCCATGCACCTTTGTGAACTCATCCCGACTGAGTGATGAGGTGATGACTGCTGCAGCTTGGGCATTTCGATGGATTGCTTGCTCTTGGCTAGGTGTGAGCTCCTCATCATCATCCCGGATACCTATTCCTGTACATACTATGCGCCACGAACTTGGATTGAGAGAAATCAAATGCATTTTTATGTTTTTCCTCCACATTGAGTAGTCATTGCCATCGAAATGTGGGGCTTTTCCAAGTGGAATAGATAATTAGTGATTTTTGCTAGAGTTAAGACGATTGTAGTTTAAAGTATATCGGGAGTAGTCGGTGTGACTACTCCCCTTCTTCTTCTCATCTTCAATCTTTACTTTCCCTTTAGAAAGAGTTTTCTTCCTTAGGAGCGCCTTTAGTTCCAGCATCTCCTCATTATCATCCTCGATGTCTTGAATGGCCTCAAGGAGCCTTTCCAATTTTTGGTTCTTGTCTTCATCAACCTTCTCTTGGTTGTTGCTCTTGTGTACGTCCTTCATGTCCGACATGATCTCTTTGAGCGATTAGTCTCCTTTTAAAGAACCTTGCTCTCATACCAATTGAATGTGGCCTAGAGGGGGGGGGGGTGAATAGGCCTTTTTGAATTTTGTTGGAACCTGCAACACTTAACAACAAGATCAAATCTCATGATATCGGACTAGTCCGGTCGAGTGCGTACTAGTCCGATGTGTACCGTCTAGGTTTATCAAATTTGATCGATTATCTTGATCCTATGATGTATGCAGCGGAAATATAATTGTAAATGAAGTGTTACACAATTATGAACTAGGATGTACCACAAGTTAATCTTATATTCAATGTTTCAACATAAAATAAATAAGATTGGTTCAAACCATAGATATGTATGAAGTGTAAGAACAATGCGCGCAAAGTAAGAGCACAAGCACTTTATCCTGTGATTCAGTTCCCATAGAGGCAACCTACATCCACGTTGAGGAGTCCACAAAAGGACCGGGTCTTCTCAAACCCTACCCTCGTCGGATCGCCATAGAGGCCAATCCTCTTCACTTATCACAAAGGGCAAATAACCAAATTCAAGGGGCCTTCTCACACGTCGAGGGCTCCCCAATATTACAACAAGAACACCACAAAGAACACACTTGAAAGGTTACAATGAAATTCACAGGAGTGTGTTAGGGAATCAAACCAAGAGCTCAATGAGTGATGAATCGTGTCTCTCCAATGATCCAAAGTGCATCCTCAAGGGATTGATTTTTGTTGCTTTTGATTTTGTGGAGAGATGTGTTTTTGAGGCTCTTGGGAGGTGTGACGGCGCAGGGTGTCGAGTGATCTGAAAGATGGGCCGTGTACACCTATTTATATGGTGTTCACAAAAGTTACCATTAGTGTTTAGGAATATCGGCCCAGTCTGTGGTGGACACCGCTGTGTGTAGCAAACACTAGGTGTCCCAAAATATCGGACTAGTCCGGCAGAGAGCGGACTTGTCCGATTTCAGTTCTGGAAATCTTCGGATTAGTCCGATAGATATCAGACTTATGCGGAAAAGTGAAATCCTAAGTGAATTGGGGACAAGTCCGCACTTGGAGAACTTGTCCGATTTAGGTCAGAGGGTTTTTCGGACTAGTCCGTGCTAATATCGGACTTGTCCGATTTTGTGCAACTTGTGAAGTGTTTGGAGGACTAGTCCGCACTGGGTAGGACTAGCCCGGTTCTAGTCAGAGAGATATCGGACTAGTCCGTGGTGATATCGGAGTTGTTCGATCTTGTGCAGAAAGAAATCGGACTAGTTCGGGGTCAGTCGAACTAGTCCGATCATGTATAGATTTGTGCAATGTGTGAGATTATTTGTGATTGAGCTCTTGGGGTGTGTTTCCTTAACACACTCCATACACAATGATCTACTACACTTGTTTCTTGAGCTCTTTTCTGCATTACTCCTTATTCTCCTTTCTTTTTGGCACTTTGCTCATTTTCTCATTAGAACCTGTGCTCATCTCAACAAAGTGGTTAGGATCTCATTTGCTTGTCATAAATAATCCAAAACCCACAGGGGATTCTTAGATGCACATTAACATTCCTAAAACAACCCGACTTCGCGACCCTCACGAAATCCTATCATAACCAACTCAAATCTTTCCATATTTGAGTCAAAGCCGACTCAACCGCAGCCTCAGTCCATAACCTAGTCAGTTGGACCTTTCCGACCAATTCATTACGTCCACATCTCTTTATCATGCCTTGGAACCATGTTGCCATGTCCTTGCACTCCTTGCACACATGCAAACATCTTCCAACAACGTTCACAATACCTGCATATGCATTGTTCTTGATTCAAACATGCTGCACAACCTCCCGATCAACTCAACCACAATTCCTCCTGAACTTGGTTGTTGAACCTCATCTTCTCCCTAAGACTAGATCAAAGGATCCCGTCACCAGCCATGCCTTGAACCCAAGCAACACCTGCACGTGAATAAACAACCAATACTTCAAAGCACAAGTCCTCGACTTGACTCACGTTAGTTCCGAAACCACAACACCTTACGTGAGCACTCACATAAGCATGTTGCAAACCATAGCAAAAAGATATCAACCATGACCACCAAAACACACCAAAAACTTAGTAAGAGAATACTAAGCAAGGTTTTCTTAAATGTAAAACAAGTATGAATCATTTCAAGGTAGAAGGAAAACCACTGCGATCAAGCTTCGAACCTTGCCAAAGCTAACCGGAGCTTACCAAAGCTAGCAGAACATAACGTAGAAACTTACCAAAGCTAGCAGGACCTAGCGTCGGATCTTACCAAAACTAGTTGGACCTAGCTAGCACCAGAGCTAACCAAAGCTAGACGAACCTTGCGCAGGGCCTAGCAAAAACATGTCGATCCTAGCCTTAGCAAGTCGGACCTATCTAAAATAAGTCGGACCTAGCCAAAATAAGTTGAACCTTATGTTGGACCTTGCCGGAGGTACTCAAAACAAGTCGGACCTATTGTTGGACCTTGCTAGAGCTCGGACCTAGAGTCAGACCTTGTTGAAAAATGTATTTTGGTGATATTCAAAATTTTTATCGCCATAGCCAATGTATTCACATAACATAAACATATAAAATGAAGCTCATCCAAGTCATACTATCGAGTAACTTAGCCTATCACATCAGTGAGATACATAAAGTAGTGTAAGCCATGCTAGAGATCAAGTGTAATTTTCAATTTAAGCAAGTCATGATCTCACAAGCTTAACTATTTCAAAACATGAAAGCATGACACTTGTTGCTGTATTTTTCAAAATATCATTTAAAGCTCAAATTTTGATCATATAACATTTGCAAGAGATTATATGTCGCATCTGACTTATTCTAACCAACCAAGCCAAGCCTATGTCATTTCACAATTAGAAGCTTAAGGACATGGTTTTAGTCATAAACAATTTCTTCCAAGTTCATATCTAAGTGCAATGATACGCCATCTCAAAAGAAGGAAGTGCGATGCATGCATATTCTCTTGATCTTTTCTCAATTTATATTTGATCATAAAACTCAACATGTGAGTTGATTACTTGATTAATTCTTTATGATTAAAAGCACTTGTGATCATGCAACAAGTTCAAAATAGCAAGAAAGTTTGATCATGACCAGATTTAGTGTAAGTAATTATTCCAATTACTAGTCATGGCAAAAACTACAAAATGTATAACACGAGTAATGTAGTAAGAACTTTCAGCATGTAAAAGGAATCACAAAGTCATATATGTATGAAATACTATGCTCATATTATTTTAATTTCAGATTCACACATAGACTTCCCATGTTTCAAAACACCTCCTCAATTTAAGCCATGAGGATGCATAACCCCAATTTCACTACGAATGTAACGAAAATAAGTGAAATCCAAAGGTTTTGTAAAAATGTCAGCCAATTGTTGTTCTGTATCTACATGGTGAAGCACAATTTTTCCTTTTCAACATTATCACGGAGAAAGTGATAGCTAATGTCAATGTGTTTCATTCTAGAATGTTGCACGGGGTTTTTAACAATGCAAATGGCACTAGTATTATCACAAAGTAGTGGAACACTATCTAGATCAACCACATAGTCCTTAAGAGTTCAAACAATCCAAAGAATTTGTGAGCAAGCGCTAGCAGCAGCTACATTTTTAGATTCGGGTGTGGATTGTGTAACTGAGTTTTATTTTCTAGAGGACCAAGCAACAAGTGAATTACCAAGAAAATGACAAGCACCAAAAGTACTTTTCCTATCAATCCTACAACCCCTAGAATCAGCATCTGAAAAAGCTTTCAAAGTAATGATTGAGGAAGAAGGAAGAAAAATGCCAAATTCTTGAGTTCCATGTAAATACCTGAGAATTCTTTTGACGTCTTGTTGATGTGAAGTACATGGGGAAGCATGAAACCGTGCACAAAGACATACGCTGAATTGTATATTTGGTCTTGATGCCATGAGGTATAAAAGTTATCCAATCATACTTCTATATTCTTTTTGATCGACCGGGTCGCCATCTTCATCAAGTTCAAATGTTGTTGTTATACCCATTGGTGTCCGAAGAGGCTTCCTTTTGTCCATGTTAAAGCGCTTAAGAAGGTCTCTTGTATACTTTTTTTGATGAACAAAAGTACCCTCCTTAGTTTGCTTGATTTGTAGCCCCAAAAAAGTACATGAGTTCTCCCATTATACTCATCTCAAATTCTGAACTCATCATAGCTGAAAACATGTGCACAAGATCATGAGAAGCACAACCAAAGATAATATCATCTACATACACTTGAACGAATCATAAGTCATTGCCATGCTTAAGCACAAAAAGAGTTTTATCAACCTTGCCCATGGTAAACCCATTTTCAAGTAAGAATGTTTTTAACCTATAATACCATGCTCTAGGGGCTTTTTTGAGACCATACAAGGCTTTGGACAGTTTGTAAACATGATTAGGAAATTTTGGATTTTCAAAACCCGATAGTTGCTTGACATAAACCTCCTCATATATGTAGCCATTAAGAAATGAACATTTAACATCCATTTGATATAACTTGAAACCTTTAGATGCAGCAAAAGCTAACAAAATTCTAATGGCTTTTAATGTAGCAACAGGAGCAAAAGTTTCATCAAGATCTAGACCTTCAATTTGTGTGAAACCTTGAGAAACCAACCTAGCCTTATTCCTAACCACAACCCCATCCTCACTTTGTTTATTTTTAAACACCCATTTAGTTCCAATTAAAGTGTGACCTTGAGGTGGAGGTACAAGTTTCCTAACATTATTTCTTTCAAAATTTTCTATCTCTTCTTGCATGGCAATAATCCAAGATTCATTAGTGAGTGTGTGTGATATATATTTTGGTTCAAAAGAAGCAACAAAAGCAGAACGAGCGTGAGATTTTGGATCGAAAAACATGGACCGTGTGACTCGTTCATGCAAGCTTCCAATGATTTGTTGTGGAGGATGACTTTTTAGGGCTCGGAGGGGAGTAGACACTTCACAAGCATCTTCTTCTTCTTCATGTTCATCACAAATTGATGAGCTTGTGACTGGAGGATGATCTGGACCAACAATGGTGGTTGTTAGTCTGGATGTGAATCAAGATCAGGAGCTTGAACAATGTCATTGGCTGCTGAATTTTTGGGCAGCAGCACCACTTCTTCCCTATCTTTAACGAAAATACTCTGCGGATATGGATCCAGACCTGCAATATTTGAGCTAGTGCCTGGGCTTGCTTCATCAAAAGAAACCTCACAAGTCTCCACAATTTTGTTAGTGTCAAGTAAAAGCACACGGTAGCCTCTAGTATGAGATGGATAACCAAGAAACATGCCATCAACAGATCTAGCTTCCAATTTATCAAGATTATCATGTTTATTAACAAAGCATTTGCAACCAAAGACCCTAAAGTGTGTGACACTAGGCCTATGTTCAAACCGAAGATCATATGGTGTTTTTCCTAGCATATCACGCAAGAAAACATGATTTCAAACATTACAAGCGGTTGCAATTGCATGTGCCCAAAACTTTCTAGGATTTTCATATTAATCAAGCATAGTCTTAGACAGCTCAACTAAGGTTCTATTATTTCTCTCTACAACACCATTTTGTTGAGGTACATATGGTGAGGAAAATTGATGATCTATTTCTATTTCAGGACGAAAATGATCAAAAGAGTGATTTTTAAATTCAGTTCCATTATCACTTCTATTTGCTCTTAAAGATCATGGGTGATCAATTGATAATCTAAAAAATAAAGTTCTAAAGTGACTAAAAGCTTCATTCTTAGATTCCATAGAATAAAACCAAGAGTATCTAGAATAGTCATCAACAATCACATGAACATTCCATTTACCTCCGAAGGATTAAACACATGAAGGTCCTACGGTGTCAAGATGCAAAAGTTGACCCGATTCAGTTGTCATGGTCATTGTGAGAGGAGCATGTGAACCTACAACTATCTTAGCATGTCTACAAGAAGAGCACACAATTTCTTTGTCCCCTTTCAGCTTAGGCAGCCCACGTATGCGATCAAGAGCACTGACACATGTGAGATGATCAATGCCTACGTGACCAAGTCTACGATGCCAAAACTATAAGTCTTTGGAATCATTAGCAATTAGACACCTATGCTTAGAAGAAGACATATCAAAATCAGCTTTAAAAACTCTTCCAAACCGGGACATGTTAAAAATAAGCTCACTATTTGAACCAACAACTTTGCAGCAATTTTTATTTAAAATAATTTCCACATTTCCATCTAGCAATTGTGAAAAAGAAAGCAAGTCGTATTTCAAAATTTTGACAAGTGCCATATCCTTCAAAGTGTAGTGATCATTTACCCTAACCGAACCATTAGCAATTATAGGAGTTGAGGAATTATCGGCAAAAGTAATATTCTCTATACGTGGGAGGTGAACCATTCTTTGTTACCGGTCATGTGGCATGAGCAACCTGAATCAACAATCCGAATGTTCTCCTTCCTCAAGCGTGTAACCTACATAGAAGAACAATACGTCGATGACTCAATACATGGGTTAGTCAAAAGGCCTTTAGGAATTCAGTACTGAGTCACACGACGTCCAACAGGAATATCGCGCAAAAGCCGAGATAAAACAGCAGGTTTATGAGCCAAATCTTGATGATTTTTGTACGCAATTACTGACTTACAAGGTGTTACATGTGTAGCATGAAAAACAGTAGGTTTGGGAGCAAACTTTGCATGTTTTAGACTCATTATAGCAGGTTGCATGTTCCTATCATTCGATTTAGCACGTGCATCAAATTTTGCATAAAAGTTATGAGATCTAGCAATCATTCTTTCCTTTTTCTGTTTTTTAGCTAGTCTATAGCGAAAATTTATGACATGACCATCTCTACCACAGTAGGTATAATGAAATTTAACTTTGTGTTCATGTCAAGATGAGCAAGCAAAATTTTTATTTAAAATGGAATGAGACAACACTCCTGCAGATTTGAAAACCACTTCTTTTTGTTTAGGAACTGTTTGGATCAAACCACTTCCTAATGACTTTAGAATTTTAGGTGGATGTGCCTTAGCATGAGCATGAGAATCAAAACCTAAACCAAATTTATCATTGCAATATTTAGAGAAATTTAACAGTATGTTTAGGTTCATATTTGCATTACAAAACCGATATAATGTCTTATGCATGTCATCAAGTTTATTTGACAGATCAAGTCAATTTTCACATGATGTTTTTCGTTTTAATTAGCAATTGGAACAATATTTATGTGACACCCGGTTATGAAAAACGAACTAAGTGCAGTGTATGTGCGTCCAGGATGTTCATCACACATACACAAATGCATCACAAACAGAAATCAGAATTTAACCATGTCACGAATAATATAAATACCTTTATTCTATTGCAGCGGAAAATAATCTAGCGTATGCGACTCCAACTCCACAGACAATCGACGGTAGTACGCACGCCTAATACTCCATAATATCCTGATGATACTCCCAAACATCTCCTGAAACTGTTGGTGGGGGATTGCAAGGGTGAGTACATGTCGTACTCAGCAAGTGTGGGTAAATAGTACATGTAGCTAATACAAATGATGAATATAATAATAGCTAAGTGCTGAAAAGTACATTAAAACATTTGAAAAGCATTATACTATGTCTATGTGAAACAATCCCATCATAACCATCATATTAACATAATATAAACCATGTCCAATTATTACCAACATCATCATTATCCATGTCCATTTACCATAACTCAAAGTCATATCCATAACCATGATCCATAAACCATCCTTAACCATTACCAACCCATAACCATAATCCAACCATCCCAATACCAAAATGCTCTAATCATGGAAGTTGTACAGGTGCTCTTAACCGGGAGCACGACTATCATGATAGTTTTACACTCTGCAGAGGTTGTACCACTTTACCCACATGTTCGTGATTTCATCACCTTTCGGTGACTAAGAAACCTCCATTATGCCGTCTCACACTTCTGTAGGTGTGTGGCCAAGAGATCACAAAATAGCCTTTACAAAGGATTACTAGCCTATTTAGACCCTACTGAGGTTTCACCGGTGGCGATGTCTCCCACTGAGCACATCTTCAACCAAGGGCCCCCTCTTGAGCCATTCGGATCCCAAGGTAGTCCCACCAATCATCAACAAACCCAATCCGACTACCCCTTCCCCGAACATCCTTAATGGTCCAAATAGCACTGGCAAAGCCCTAATTAATCAGCTACACCGCACCCATACTTGGCCTCGTGGTGGCACTGTAAATCCTGTATGATCTCTCCACGAATCGGTCCTTAGATCTAAAGCAAGAAAAACCACCATAACATCCAACCCATCCACATACCAGGCTTGCTTAGATCACCCATTGCCATATCATATTAACCAGTTCATGTTAATCGTAATCTCATCCATGCATAATTAAATTGAGTGGTATAGTTGTTTTCCTATCCCAGTCGATTAAGCGAAGCAAAAGGTAAAAATCCCATCCCAGCTCTCTACCATATATCACAGTTGATAAGAGTGGTTAAACAAAGCTAGTAAACTTCCTATCATAGGATTCCCATCAAATTGACACAAGCATGCAATTTTGCAAATAAAACATTTATTTTAAAATATGATCAATATGCTTTAAGGAAACTTGCCTTGCTCCGACGGATAGGGTTGCTCAAGCGCTTCGATGTCTTGGTTCTGTAAATCCTCGTACATGACCTTTTGAGCATTTCCCTCTACTCGTGATCACACATACAAGAAAATACATACAAATCAACATGATGCACACGTACTAATCAACATGCGATGACATGCATGGATGCAAAGTACAATAATTGATTAACTACAAATGTTTATGGATTAGATGCAACTAGTTCATACGTGTTCATACGAGTTTACGGGGGTTTTAGCGAGAATTAATGTTGCTGAAATTAAATTCATGGTGCGACTACGATTAAACTATGTCTATTAGATCTAATACATCGCTAAAATTCGCATCGGAAAAACGAACCCAACCGTAAATGTGATGGCTTCGACGATCGTGGAACGAAGGCGACGCCTAGACGAAGTGGATGGCACAACGGTCCTCCAGCGGCACGATGATGGTGACGATCTCCGCCGGACGACGGCACCCTCCTCTTTTTTTTTTCTTCCTCTCCTTCCCTGGCGGCGGCAACCTCTGGTCTCCTCTTTTTCTTTCGTCGCTAGGGATTCTTTTTCCCTGGGCGGCGGCGCTTGCTTCTGGCGTCATTGGAAAACACAAGCCCCTACAGTCCTTTTTATAGGCGGCTTGCCAGGGCATTGATCGAGCGACCAGGGATAGAGTCTCGGTCGGCTACGGCTGCGCGGCACACGGCCGACTCGGCCTGATCCGTCGGATATGCAGCGTGCGTGGGGCTTCCGTGCGGCAGCCAAGGGAAAGTCCCGGGCGCCCACGCTGAGGATGCTCAGCCGGACTCGGTACTGGCCTGTGTCGTTGACTTTGGCTAGCAGGTTGCAGGTGGTTTCTTTTTTTTTTATAGCCGGGGCTTACTTATGTCACGGGACTTGGAGTCCCAATCGTCTTGGTTGCTGGCCTGTGCGGCCAGGCTGGATTGGCCTCCTTTATTTTTTTCTATATTCTATTGCATGGTGTTGGTCAGAGCTTTTCGGCTATAGATAGCCACAGTTGACTTCTTACTTTTGTTTTGGTTTATCTTCTGGTTTCCTATTTTTTTTTTATTTTTTTTAATGCATATTTTTTTTGTTATTTTATTTTATTTCTTTTACTCTACTTAATAATTATTATTATCTCTTCTTCTATATTAGACCATTCTTTTATTATTTTCCTTTGTCGTGCGGCAAGGTTCTTTGTGCGGTTCGTGATCAGACTAGTGGTGGATTTATGTTAATTATTTATACATCCAGTTTGTGAAGTGTTAAAATACACCAAACTGCAGAGTATCGGACTAGTCCGTTTAATACTGGACAAGTCTGTTCCAGTATAGAGAGGTATTTTGAACAAGTCCGGTGTGGTACCGGACAAGTCCGGGGTTTGGACAGTTAGAGACTTCGGACTAGTCTGTTGTTGTAACGGAAAAGTCTGTGCATACAGGACTAATCCGGTATTGTACCGGACAAGTCCGCTGTTGTCTAGTGAGGGTATTCGGACTAGTCCGTTATTATCCGAACTAATCCGGTGCTTGGCTTAATTTTTAATTGTATCTTTATTTCTATTTCTTTTACGTTTGTTATTTTTCATCCTACTTAATGGTTTTGCTTGAACTCATCATATAATTAAACTATTATGTTTATATATATTCATTTAGTTTCATTTATTTCTTTTATCTCATATTTATTATGTCAAATAAATTACTTTTGGTATATTTATTTTGGTAACAAATTTTCAATGCTTGAGGATGAATGCAAAATGCAATATGAGATGCATATATTTTATATTTTCCTTTATAAAAACAATTTCTTCCTATTATTAAATCTAAATTCCCATTTAAGTTTTATATTTGCCGAAACTTGAAAATCAGGGTGTTACAATTCTACCCCCCTTAAAATGAATCTCGCCCTCGAGATTCGGATGGGTTGAAGAAGAGATTTGGAAATAAAAATTTTGAATCCCCTTTTATATTTGAATTAGCCAAGTTGAAAATTCTGGGATGTTACAATTTAACTTCATGAGAACGTAAAGTATTGTTCAATATTGAAATTTCATTCATAGCATCTTGTAGTTTATTATCAAGATCATCACAAGTAGAACAATGCAAATCAATAGTAGAACAACACGCATCTTTCTAGTTATTATCAATAAGTGCAACAAGCTTTTTGTTCTTTTCAATTTCAAGTTCAAGTTTATCAAGTGTGGAGGTGTGTGCACTTCTTAAAGAGGACAATTGTTCATATATTAAATCACATGAGGAATAAGAATTATCACTAGGAATCAAAGATTTCAAACGACTAATTTCAGATTCTAGTGACTCAATTTTAACAGCATTGTCCCTAAGTTTCTTGTCCTTTTTCTTAACTATAACAGTGGCATGAGAAATAGCATCACACATTTCTTCGCGGGTAGGACATACCTCCTCATTGTCGTTGTTGTGTTTTGCCTCCTCCATACTTGATCTTGACTTGCCAGCCATGAAACACAAGTTTGCCAAATCATCTTCATCTTTATCACTTCCGATGTCCACATCGCTGGAGCCAAGTTCTTGAAGTGCGGAGATAAAACTATTCACCAATTGGGGTCCTGTAAAACCCTCCTTTTTCTCGTTGTTGTTTGTAGAGGAGTGCTTCATCCTTGTTTGCTTTTCATTACGGGAAGTAGCACCTGAAAGGTTAGGGCAATCCGTGCAAAATGTCCTATCATATCACATTCGAAGCATCGTTGAGGTCCGGCACTTCCTCTCCTTCTAGTTCTCACATTTTTCAATTCTTTTGAGAACCGAGTAGAGATGAGTGCAAATTCTTCCTCTGGAAACTCTTCAATCTGTTCAAGGGTTAGAGAGGACAACGAAGCAAGTGTTCCACAAGATGAAGATTGGTCGGAGCTAGGCAAGTCACGTTGAGAAACAAATGGAAGAGACTTGTTGGGGTTCTTACGTGATATTATGTTAATTTCATGAGTTCTCAATTTAAAATATAGACCATATAAAGTAAGTGTACTCATGACAGTAGATTCACAAATAGATGTGACTTTTATCCCCCAAATTGACATGTCTAATGCACTTAGTAATTGCCTAGCATTCTCAGCATCTGAAAAATTAACATTGACGCTACACAAGCTGCTGAGAATTTTATTAAAGCAAGCAAAGAGATCGTCAATGGACTCATCTGGTTGCATCTCAAAGCGCATGTACTCCATTTTGAACATGTCTTGCCTTACCTCCTTGATCGGGTTGGATCCTTCGTGGTAGTCACAGAGTGCTTTCCACACCTTATATGTAGATCGTTGGTGAGCAACACGGTCGAAGTCACTTTGAGTTAATCCTTGTATGATCAAGTTGTGAGCCTTGTTGTAATTGTCAACATCTCTCATGTTTGTAGTCGGGACATGATCGTTTGACGACACGTCGTAAGGCTTGTACACCTTTTCCCATATTGCGAAGCCTTGTGCCTGGATGAAAGCTTCCATACGTGCCTTGCAAACCTAAAAATCAATACCACTAAAGACACAAGGTTTTGCGGAGTATTACTCCATGATGTTTAGTCAAAAAGGACCATGGCTCTAATTCAAATTATAAGATCGAAGAGCACGTGAGGCTACCAGAGGGGGGTGAATGGTAGTTAAAATTTTTTAGCGAAAGCAACAAAAACCCCTTGGCAGAAAATCAATCTATTAAGAAATCGTGTGTGTGATTAATCTAAACATGATCAATTATGAAAAAACCAGTATAGATTGTGGATAATCAAGTCATAAAGACACGACAATAAGAAAAAATCAAGTTATTGAAAGATTGAACAAAGGTCAATCTGTTATACTCGAGAAAAATCAGATCTGTAACACTGCAAAGAAAGTCGTGTAGATCAAAAACAACAAATCCAATGACCGTGAAATTTTACGAATGATAGATAATCAAGTTTTAAAGACAACCCAAAAAGAACCATGTCAATTGGATCTGTAAAAATCGAGTTATAATAAAACCACCGAAGCTAGGTAGTGTTGTGCAGAAACTCGACGAGAAAGGCTTGACAGAAAAAAGTCGGGCGAAGAAGGCACAAAAGCTCCTTTCGACGACAAATTTTATTGATCAAAACACAAAAGGAACTGCCCCAGAGTCGTGCACCAGGACCTCTGGCCTCCCTTTCTTATATAACCAACCCTTAGGCCAACCCAATCCTAACTAGGACTCAAATCCTACTCAGATTCAACTGAAACTTTCCATAACTACTCAAGACTCTTACATACGCAGATAGAAGCAATCTTTAGACTTCCAAACACATTAGGAATGTATACCACATTCCTAAAACAACCCAACTTTTTGACTCACACGAAGTCCTATCGTAACCAACTCAAATCTTTCCATATTTGTGTCAATCCCGACTCAGCCGCAGCCTGAGTCCATAACCTAGTCGATTGGACCTTTCTGACCAATTCTTAGGTCAACATCTCTTCATCACGCCTTGGAACCATGTCGCCACGTCCATTCACTCCTTTCACACATGCAAACATCATCCAATGATGTCCACAATACCTTCATATGCATTGTTCTCGATTCAATCATGCTGCGCAACCCCCTCATCAACTCAACCGCAATTCCTCCCGAACTTGGATTCCTCCCGAACTTGGTTGTTGAACCTCATCTTCTCCATAATACTAGTTCAAAGGATCCCATCACCATCCATGTCTTGAACTCAAGAACCACCTGCACATGAATAAACAACCAATACTTCCGAGCACAAGTCCTTGACTTAACTCACATTAGTTCCGAAATCACAACACCTTACGTGAGCAGCTCACATAAGAATGTTGCAAACCATAATAAAAAGATATCGACCATAACCACCAAAACACACAAAAACTTAGTAAGAGAATACTAAGCAAGGTTTCCATAAATGTAAAAGAAGTTTAAATCGTAAAAGCAAAACCACTGCGATCAAGCTCCGAACATTGCCAAAGCTAACCAGACCTTGAATCGGAGCATACCAAAGCTAGCAGAACCTGGCGCCGGAACTTACCAAAGCAAGCAGGACCTAGCGCCGGAGCTTACCAAATCTAGTCGGACCTAGCTAGAACTGGAGCTAACCAAAGCTAGACGAACCTTGCACCAGGCCTAGCAAAAACATGTCGAACCTAGCCACAGCAAGTCAGACCTATCCAAAATAAGTCGGACCTAGACAAAGAAGTTGGACCTAGACAAAATAAGTTGGACCTTACGTCGGACCTTGCCTGAGCTACTCAAAACAAGTTAGACCTATTGTCGGACCTTGCTGGAGCTCGAACCTAGAGTCGGACCTTGTTGAAAAACGTGTTTTGGTGATATTCAAAACTCTTATCGCCATAGCCAATGTATTCAGCACACATAGGTCTCACAAAGTGCATTAGACATGTCAATTTGGGAGAAGAAAGTTACATCTCTTTGTGAATCCACTGTCATGAGTACACTTATCTTAGATGTGCTATATTCCAAATTAAAAACTCGTGAAATTGACATAATCTCACGTAAGAATCGCAACAAGTCTCTTGCATTTTTTCACGACATGACATGACTAGCTCTAACAATCTTTATCATGTGGTACACTTGCTTTGCTGTCCTCTGTAACACTTGAACAGATTGAAGAGTTTCCATAGGAGGAGATAACACTTCTTTCTACTTGATTCTCAAAAGCATTGCAAAATGTGAGAACTCGCAGAAGAGGAAGTGGTGTTTCTAAACGATTCTTCGAATGTGGTGAGTTTGGACATTTTCGTACAAATTGGCCTAGCCTTTCAGGTTCTACTCCCCATAATGAGAATCAAGCAAAATTCAAGTCCTCCTCTACAAACAACAACAACAAGAAGAAGAGTTTTACAGGTCGCCAATTGGTAAACAGTTTTGTCTCTACACTTCAAGAACTTGGTTCGAGCGATGTGGACATCGGAAGTGACGAAGATGAAGAGAATTTGGCAAATATGTGCTTCATGGCAGGCAACTCAAGATCAAGTATGGAGGAGGCAGAACACAACAGCGATGATGAAGAGGTATGTCCCACTTGCGAAGAAATGTGTGATGCTATTTCTCGTGCCACTGTTATACGTAGGAAAAGGACAAAAAACATAGGGACATTCTGTTAAAATTGGATTACTAGAATATGAAATTAATAGTTTGAAATTTATGATTCCTAGTGATGATTCTTGTTCATCATGTTAGCTTATATATGAACAATTATCCTCACTAACAAGTGCACACACCTCCACACTTGATAAACTTGAGTTAGAAATTGAAAAGAACAAAAAGCTTGTTGCACATAATGATTAAAACTTGAAAGATGCTTGCTGTTCTACAACTGATTTGCATTGTTCTATTTTGATGATCTTGATAACAAACTACACGATGCCTAGAATGAGATTTCTATATTGAAATGCTTTACGTTCTCATGAAGTTAAATATTGTTATAATTGCAAACTAAAAGGAAAAACTTCATGTGAAAACTCCCTAGACTTGTGTAAGAAATTCGATGGCACGAATAGGACACTAGAGTGGTTTTGTAATGGGAATAAAAACTTGAACTTGCTGCTGAATTCCTCTAAATCTTGCAATGATAAAACTGGTTTAGGTTTTGATTCACATGATCATGCTAAGGCACATCCACCTAAAATTGTAAACTCATTACAAAGTGGTTTGGTTCAAACAATTCCTAAACAAAAAGAAGTGGTTTTCAAATCCGCAGGAGTGTTGTCTCATTCGGTTTCTAATTATCATGTTGCTTGCTCATCTAGACATGAACACAAAGTTAAATTTCATTGTACCTACTGTGGTAGAGATAATCATGTCATAGACTTTTGTTATAAACTAGCTAAATAACTGAAAAATGTAAGAATGGAAGCTAGATCTCATAACTCTCATGCAAAATTTGCTGCACGTGCTAAACCGAATGTTAGGAACATGCAACCTATTGTAATGAGTCGACAAAATGCAAAGTTTGCCCCCAAACCTACTGTTTTTTGTGCTACACATAACACACTTCATAACTAAGTAGTTGGGAATAAGAATTCTCAATCTTTGGCTCATAAACCCGTTGTTTTATCTCAACCTCCATGTGATTCCTGCTGGACGACGTGTGACTCAACACCAAATTCCTAATTTGACTAACCCCAGTATTGAGTCATCGATGTATTGTGCTTCTATGTAGGTTACACGATTGTGTAAGGAGAACATGTGGGTTATGGATCCAGGTTGCTCACGCCACATGACTGGTTCAAATCCATATCCGTAGGGGGAGAGTATTTTCATCGAAGAAGATGAATAAGTGGTGCTATTGCCCAAAAATTCAGAAGCAAATGGTGTTGATCACACTGCTGATTTCGCACCACAACCAGCACCAACAACTACAGCAACTGGTACAAATTGTCCCCAAGCCACAAGTTCTTCGACCTAAAATGAACATGAAGAACAAGGAGCTTGTGAAGTGTCTACTCCCCTCTTAATCCGACAAAGTCACCCTCCACAACAGATTATTCAAAGCTTGCACGAACGAGTCACACTGTCTAGGTTTTTGATCCAAACTCTCATGCTCGTTCTGCTTTTGTTGTTTCTTTTGAACCCAAAGATATATCACACGCACTCACTAATAAATCTTGGATTATTTTCATGCAAGAAGGGTTAGAAAAATTTGAATGAAATAATGTTTGGAAACATGTACCTCCACCTCAAGGTCACACTTTAATTGGAACTAAATGGGTGTTTAAAAATAAACAAAGTGGGGATGGGGTTGTGGTTAGGAATAAGTCTAGGTTTGTTGCTCAAGGTTTCACACAAGTTGAAAGCCAAGATTATGATGAATATTTTGCTCATGTTGCTATATTAGAAGCCATAAGAATTTTGTTAGCTTTTGCTGCATCTAACGGATTCAAGTTATATCAAATGGATGTTAAAAGTGGTTTTCTTAATGGCCACATAGACGAGGAGGTTTATGTCAATCAACCACGGGGTTTTGAAAATCCAAGTTTTCCTAATCATGTTTACAAACTGTCCAAAGCATTGTACGGTCTCAAACAAGCTCCTTGAGCATGGTATGATAGGTTAAAAACATTCTTACTTGAAAAGAGGTTTACCATGGGCAAGGTTGATAAAACTCTTTTTGTGCTTAAGCATGGCAATGAATTATTATTCGTTCAAGTGTATGTGGATGATATTATCTTTGGTTGTGCTTCTCATGATCTTGTGCCCAAGTTCTCAGCTATGATGAGTTCATAATTTGAGATGAGTATGATGGGAGAACTCACATACTTTTTGGGGCTTCAAGTCCAGCAAACCAGGAAGGGTACTTTTTTGCGTCAAACATAGTATACAAGAGACCTTCTTAAGAGATTCAACATGGACAAAAGCAAGCCTCTTCAGACACCAATGGGTACAGCAATGACACTTGAACTTGATGAGTATGGTGAACTAGTGGATCAAAAATAATATAGAAGCATGATCGGGTCACTTTTGTATCTCACGACATCAAGACCAGACGTACAATTGAACGTATGTCTTTGTGCACAATTTCAAGCTTCCCCACGTGCTTCACATCGTCAAGCCATCACAAGAATTCCCAGGTACTTAGATGGAACTAAAGAATTTGACATTTGTCTTCCTCCTTCCTCAACCGTTACATTGAAAGCTTTTTCGGATGCTGATTTTGGGGGTTGTAGGATTGATAGAAAAAGTACTTCAGGAGCTTGTCATTTTCTTGGTAATTCACTTGTTGCTTGGTCCTATAGAAAACAAAATTCAGTTGCACAATCCACGGCTGAATCTGAATATGAGCTGCTGCTAGCGTTTGCTCACAAATTCTTTCGATTGTTCAAACACTTAAGGACTATGGAGTTGATCTAAATAGTGTTCCACTATTTTGTGATAGCACTAGTGCCATTTGCATTGCTAAAACCCCCGTGCAACATTCGAGAACAAAGCACATTGATATTAGGTATCACTTTCTCCGTGATAATGTTGAAAAAGTAAACGTTGTGCTTCACCATATAGATATTGAACAACAATTAGTTGACATTTTTACAAAATCTCTGTATTTCACTCGGTTTTGTTTCATTCGCAGAGAAATAGAGGTTATGCATCCTCATGGCTATTGACAGCTATTATATACCAATTTCACCCGTTAATATAACTCAAGTATGTGTAGGAAATATTATTTCTGCACACCTCACCTTTCTATTTAATCTATTTCCACTTGTCCTTGGAGAAAATGGTGCATGCAGGAATTTTATGCAGAATTGAAGTGAAGCAAGGGGTTGGATCCTATAAAATATCATTCCAGCCAATCAGGTTATGCCACGTGGCACCACATGGAGCAAATGCCCCACGATCAGAAGTATCTAAGGCCATCCAATGGTGTAGCACCCATATCAGTCAATGGGACCCACCTGGAAGTCACCCCAAGGAAGCACACCAAAAATGGTCAACATTTTTGTTTGCCCGACTAGGGGGTTCGGCCGAACCCTTCCTGGCAGCAAACTCGGTCTGCTTCCATGTGTCTATTTCATGTGGTGCCCTGGTCATGATGAAGACTAATTCGCGCGCTTTTGGTGGCGGGAACCAGCCCTTCTCCAAGCTATAAATAGGACCTCTCACCCCTCACTTCAACACACACCACTTGAGTATTCATCATTTGTATCCACTACTCTCCATAGGTTTAGAGGAGTATAGGATGTACAGAGGAGAGCCTCTAGTCCATAGTCTAAGTAGGAGTGGAGTGGAAGGAGTCTCTTCCCAATTCCTAATTGGGAAAGGTACGGCTCTCATATTCTTATTTGTATTTGTGACTCTATTATTAATAAAGATGTTATCTTTAGTCTTTTATTGTTCATATACTTGGATGAAGCGTTTCTTGTTTGATTGTGGATTCCATGTATGTGATAGGAGTAGTATTTATAACTATGCTATACCATTCTTATTATATCGTCATAAACATTATAAACCTCCACTATAGTCTAATTAGCTATGACATGATTATGTCAACATGAATCACGTATGCTATGAATTAACATTGGTTCAACGATGATTTAGTTCATTGCCTTAGGATGGCTTGTGCCTAGGCTTCTATGGTATTTACTTAATATGCTAGCATGGTGCTAGGATAGAGAGTAGCGTTGAATTTCACGTATGCCCACGGATTAAAGAGGTAGGCAATAGGTTGTAACAACCCTATCTGCCCTTTGTAATCCTCCACGTTCTGCTATGCCACAGGCTCTTGGCGGGAGTCATCCTAGTTTTGCTAGGGGTAAACCTGTGCCCGATGTTTTAATCCACTTAGCATGAGGATTCATAATTAACATGATCATTAGTAACTAACTTAGGCTATGTATATGTACATTTGAAGCATAGTAGGAGTCTCTACCTAAACCTTAGCCTAATCCCTCTTTACCTCATTTAATCCCCTTAGGATGAAATGCTCTTGTGTGTATCACACTACCTAAATTACCCTTTATCCATCCTTGCTAGAACCCTACCAAGGCCAACCTAACCTCTCCACTTGATGATTGTTTTGATTATATCTAGCCTTCCATTGGGAGAATATAAATGACACCCTTTGGTAATAATCTTAGATGGGAAATGCTACATCGATAGTTTTCGTGCACTTGTGGATTTACATGTGTAATCGAAAACCTACCAACATGCATTTCTGGCACAACTGCTAGGGATGAATTGTTAGTAGTGCGTAGGAACCGTCAACATGCATTTCTGGCACCATTGCCAGGAAAGGCGACTGAAGTATTGCATGATAGAGCGAATAGCATAGGACCTGGTAGGTTTTAGTAGGATAACCCTTCTTGTTTGCGCATTTTATGTGAAAATAGGGTAGTGTATGTCTGGTTTCCGCTTGACGAAAAACTTTTTCGAAGATCCTCAATCCCTTCTGAGAGATCGACCTCGTGTCATTACTCCTCAGAAGCTTCGAGCAGCACAGCAAGCCAGCACAACTGCACCAACAACTGAAACACCAATGGCCCAGAAGACCCTTCGTGAGTTTTCGGCTCCCTCTGATAACAATGTGCCGATTGGGCCCACTGTTAACATGGGAGACACAAAGTTCAAAATCAAGACTGACCTAATCACTATGGTGCAAGCCAAGACATTTTGTGGAAGGATAACGAGAATGCAAGTGCTCTCCTGCAACAGTTCCTTGAGATCAGCAGCACTTTAAGATCAAGGATGTATCTCCCGATGTTGTCCGTCTTGGGCTGTTTCTGTTCTCTCTTCTTGGGAGAGCGAAGCAGTGGTTCTACGCGAACTGAAGTGCCGTGGACACTAGGGAGAAGTGTTCTACAACATTCCTCGCCATGTTTTCCCCATCGGGCAAGACCAATGCTCTACGTGGAAGAATTTGTAGTATCCATCAAGATGCCAAGGAGTGTATTCCCGAAGCTTGTGAAAGGCTGCAAGAGTACATCCTAGTTTGTCCCCACCATGGGATGGATGATTGGCTAATTATCCAAAACTTCTACAACGGGATGATCCCTTCCGCCCGTGACCATGTTGATGCTGTTGCTGGAAGAGCCTTCTTCTTATTGACGGTTCCCAAAGCCAATGACTTGAAGATGGTGTCATACACGGGTTGGAGCGATGAGCGTCTCCATACCTGCCAATGAGGCATGCACACCTTGAAGGAGGTGGACATGATCGTTGCCAAATTGGACCTCCTTATGAAGAACATTGATGGACAAGGCAATGGTGAGGTATGTGGCAATGCGTATGCCTTAGAATCTCACATCACTTGTGAAGTCTGTGGTAGCACGGGTCATTTGGGCAATGACTGTTCAGAAACCCGTGAGGATGCCCTATACGTAGCCAACAATGGAAACTACAATGGCTATCGTCCAGGAGGTCAAGGGTGGGACCAACCATGCCCATTCTTTCAAGGAGGGTACAACAACAATGGAATTAATGGAAATCAGCCCAACTTGAGAGAACTTGCCATCGGCCAACTCAAGATAAATTATGCTATATCCAAGAAGTTGTTGGTCAATGACAAGACCCTAGAGAGCATTAATGCCAAGATTGAAGGACTATCCTTAGCCTTCAAGAATCAATTGAGTTTAAAAAAGATGTTGGAGACTCAGTTGGCTAAACTGGTAGCTATTGTTCCACTAGTGGAGAATGGCAAGATGCCAGACAGCCTGAACCCTTTGTGGAAAATGTCAACATGATTTCTCTACAAGGAGGCAACTGGCTGAAGGACCTCGGATGTCCTACAATTTCACGCTCCATTGGAGCTCACCACATTGACAAGGCCCTTTGTGATCATGGAGCAAGTGTGAGTGTGATGCCCAAGGTGGTTTTCGACCAGCTAAATTTCACAGAGCTTACTCCAACATTAATGCAACTCCAACTGGCTGGTTCCTCAGTTCGTTATCTGGTGGGTATGGCTGAAGATGTTCCGGTGAAAATCCGGAATTGCTTCATACTCGTGGATTTCATGGTGCTCGACATGAAGGTCGAGAAGGATATGCTTCTCATTCTTGGGTGACCATTCCTTAGCACCGCGATAGCTCGAATAGATGTGGGAGCTGGAGAAATCAACTTCCATATCAATGGCAAGGAGGAGAAGTTTAACTTTTGCCCAAAGTTGTAGCAATGCTCCATGATCACTATCAAGTATGGGCCGAATGTTAAACACACTCAAGAGGTCGAAATCACAACTCCAAAGGTGGACCTGCTCATTGCATTCAATAGAAAATTTATCTATGTGGAAAACCCATCTTATCGTCCACGCTGATATCCCAAGAAGACAGAGAAGTCAAGGCCTCCTCAAAGGACCAAGTCCACCATGTTGCCAAAGAAAGAACGGCGGAAGAAGCAAGACAAGCCGTCTGAGCCCATCCATCTGGTCCCGGATGTCAAGAAATGAGGAAGGGGCATGTCCATCTCATTGGACGGTCGTGAGACCTAGCCAATAGGTTAACTTGGTAGTTATCCTTTTCTTTGTTTTTTCTTTTCTCTTCTTTTGGTTTTCCCCCATTTAGTTTGATTTTCCCCACTGCATATTTGGTTTTTCTTAGCAAGTTGAGAATCTTCTATTCTCAACTATCATTTTTATTTCTTTTTTTTCAAAAATAAAATTATTGGGGCTTGAAAAAAGTGTTTTTATTTAGAAAAAAAAATTCTGAGTTGCAAAAGTGGTATTTCACCAACGTGCTTATGCCGTAGCCGTTGGGGAGCCACCTGCCGAAAGGGGGAACAAGGGGGCCCACCTGTCGAGTTGGCCGAGTCCCCTCTTCGACTGACTAGGGGAAAGAGCCATTCTTGCTCTGTCTCCTCCAACAGCTAGACTTGGTAACCTAGTAACCTACTGATTTTTGTGCTACACAAGTAACACCTTATAGGTCAGTAGTGAAGAATAAAAAATCTCAAACTTTGACTCATAAACCTACTGTTTTGTCTCAGCTTTTGCGTGTTTTTCCTGCTGCATGTCGCGTGACTCAGTACTGGATTCCTAAATGCCTTTTGACTAACCCAGTATTGAGTCATCGACGTATCATGCTTTTATGTAGGTTACATGTTTGAGGAAGGAGAACATTTGGATTGTGGATTTAGGTTGCTATCGCCACATGACCAGTAACAAAGATTGGTTCTCCTCCCTCTTCTGTGTCACGTGTAGAGAATGTTACTTTTGCTGATAATTCTTCAACTCCTATAATGGCTAAGGTTCGGTTAGAGTAAATAATCACTACACTTTGAAGGATGTGTCACTTGTCAAAAATTTGAAATACAACTTTCTTTCTGTTGCACAATTGCTAGATGAAAATCTAGAAATTATTTTCAATAAAAACAGCTGCAAAGTTGTAGGTTCAAATAGTGAGCTTATTTTTAACATGTCTCGGTTTGGAAGAGTTTTTAATGCTGATTTTGATATGTCTTCCTCTAAGCATAGGTGTCTAGTTGCAAATGATTCAAAGGAGTTATATTTTTGGCATCGTAGACTTGGTCACGTAGGCTTTGATCACCTAACGCGTGTTAGTTCTCTTGATCGCATACGTGTGCTGCCTAAGCTTAAAGGGGATAAAGAAATTGTGTGCTCCTCTTGTAGACATGCTAAGATGGTTGCAGGTTCACATACTCCTCTCACAATGATCATGAAAACTGAACCATGTCAACTTTTGCATCTTGACACCGTAGGACCTTCACGTGTTCAATCCTTCGGAGGTAAATGGTATGTTCTTGTTATTGTTGATGATTATTCTAGATACTCTTGGGTTTACTTTATGGCGTCTAAGAATGAAGTTTTTAGTCACTTTAGAAATTTATTTCTTAGATTATCAATTGATCACCCAGGATCATTAAAAGCAATTAGAAGTGATAATGGAACTGAATTTAAAAATCAATCTTCTGATCACTTTTGTGCTGAAAATATAATAGATCATCAATTCTCTTCACCATATGTACCTCAACAAAACGGTGTTGTAGAAAGAAAGAACAGAACCTTAGTTGAGATGGCTAGGACTATGCTTGATGAATATCAAACTCCTAGGAAATTTTGGGCTGATGCGTTAGCAACCGCTTGTTATGTCTCAAATCGTGTTTTCTTGCGTGCTAAGCTAGGTAAAACACCATATGAGCTCCGGTTTGGACATAGGACTAGTGTTACACACTTTCGGGTCTTTGGTTGTAAATGCTTTGTTAAGAAACATGGTAATCTTGATAAATTTGAACCTAGATCCTTTGATGGCATGTTTCTTGTTTTTCCATCTCATACTAGAGGCTACCGTGTGCTTTTACTTGACACTAACAAAATTGTGGAGACTTGTGAAGTGTCTTTTGATGAAGCTAGCCCAGGTACTAGCTCCGGTGTTGCAGGACCAGATCCGTATCCTCAGGGGGAGGGTATTTTTGAAGATGAAGAGGAGCCAGTGATACTGCCTGGTAGTTCCGAAGTTGACACGTGTCCAGCTCCGGAAATTGAACAAGCTCCGGCTATCACTTATGCTGGTCCTGATCGTCCACAAGTCACAAGCTCATCAATCTATGATGAACCTAATAAAGAAGAAGCTTGTGAGACATCTGTTCCCCTACGGTTTTACAAAGATCATCCCCCACAACAGATGACTGGAAGCTTGCACGAACGAGTTACACGGTCCAGGTTTTGCGATCCAAACTCTCATGCTCATTCTGCTTTTGTTGCTTCTTTTGAACGAAAGATATATCATACGCACTCACTAATGAATCTTGGATTATTGCCATGCAAGAAGAGTTAGAAAATTTTGAAAGAAATAATGTTTGGAAACTTGTACCTCAACCTCAAGGTCACACATTAATTGGAACTAAATGGGTATTCACAAATAAACAAAGTGAGGATGGGGTTGTGGTTAGGAATAAGGCTAGGTTGGTTGCTCAAGGTTTCACACAAGTTGAAGGTCTAGATTTTGATGAAACTTTTGCTCCCGTTGTTAGATTAGAAGCCATAAGAATTTTGTTAGCCTTTGCTGCATCTAAAGGTTTCAAGCTATATCAAATGGATGTTAAAAGTGCTTTTCTAAATGGCTACATAGATGAGGAGGTTTATGTCAAACAACTACTTTGAAAGCTTTTTCGGATGCTGATTTTGGGGGTTGTAGGATTGATAGGAAAAGTACTTCCGGTGCTTGTCATTTTCTTGGTAATTCTCTTGTTGCTTGGTCCTCTAGAAAACAAAATTCAGTTGCACAATCCACAGCCGAATCTGAATATGTAGCTGCTGCTAGTTCTTGCACACAAATTCTTTGGATTGTTCAAACACTTAAGGACTATGGGGTTGATCTAGAAAGTGTTCCACTGTTCTGTGATAACACTAGTGCCATTTGCATTGCTAAAAACCCCGTGCAACATTCTAGAACTAAGCACGTTCACATTAGGTATCACATTCTCCGAGATAATGTTGAAAAAGGAAACATTGTGCTTCACCATGTAGATACCGAAGAACAATTGGCTGACAGTTTTACAAAACCTTTGGATTTCACTCGTTTTTGATACATTCATAGTGAAATAGGGGTTATGCATCCTCATGGCTTAAATTGAGGGGGAGTTTTTGAAACTTGGGAAGTCTATGTGTGAATCTGAAATTAAAATAATATGAGCATAGTATTTCATACATATATGACTTTGTGATTCCTTTTACATGCTGGAAGTTCTTACTACATTACTCGTGTTATACATTTTGTAGTTTTTGCCATGTCTAGTAATTGGAATAATTACTTACACTAAAACTGGTCATGGTCGAACTTTCTTGCTGTTTCGAACTTGTTACATGTTCACAAGTGCTTTTAATCATTAAGAATTAATCAAGTAATCAACTCACATGTTGAGTTTTTATGAACAAATATAAATTGAGAAAAGATCAAGAGAATATGCATGCATCGCACTTCTTCTTTTGAGATGGCTTATCATTGCACTTAGATTTGAACTTGGAAGAAGTTGTGTATGACTAAAACTATGTCCTTAAGCTTCTGATTGTCAAATGACATAGGCTTGGCTTGGTTGGTTAGAATAAGGCAGATGCACATATAATCTCTTGCAAATATCATATGATCTAAATTTATGCTTTGAAAAATAATAAAATGCAGCAACTAGTGTCATGCTTTTAGGTTTTGAAATAGTTAAGTTTGTGAGATCATGACTTGCTTAAATTGAAATTACATTTGATCTCTAGCATGGCTTACACTACTTTATGTATTTCATTGATGTGATAATGTAAGGTACTTTATAGTATGACTTGGATGAGCTTTGGTTATATGTATATGTTATAATATGCTCATAACAACTAAAGGGGGAGAGATAAATTGTTTATATGCTCATGACTTGCTGAATACATTGTCAAAGGGGGAGAGATAAGCATGAAGAGAAAGAGAATATGTGCATAAGGAGAGATAATAAAGGGTGAGAAAAAGGGGGAGAAATAATATGGGATAATTTTTTGGATTTTCTTCTCATTTTACTTTTGATTTACAAAGGGGGGAAATTGTTTTCAAAACTTTTATGTGAATAAGCCAATGTTTGGATTTTAAATTGTGTTGCCAATGCATTCATCAAGGGGGAGATTGTAAGAGCTATGTGTGCTGAATACATTGGCTTGTAGTGAATACACTTGGCTTTGATGATAAAAGTTTTGAATATCACCAAAACACCTTTTTATCAAGGTCCGACTCTAGCTCTGAGCTACAGCAAGGTCCGAAGGTAGCTCCGGCTTAGTTTGGGTAGCTCCGGTTATGTTCAATGCTAGGTCCGACTAGCTTTGGTCAGCTCCGGTGAAGTTTTGTCTTTAGCTCTGTCATGTCTTTGATAGCTCCGACATGTTTTTGATAGCTCCGCCGTGTTTTCGCTAAGCTCCGAAGTTGATTTTTCTAGCTCTGGCTTTTGGGATTACTAGTCCGACTAGTTCTGGTTAGCTCTAGCGCTATGTCCTGCTAATTTTGTAAGCTCCGGTGGGAGCTTGGTTGTACTAGTTTTGGTAAGCTCCGGTGCTAGGTTCTACTAGCTTTTGTTAGCTTCGGCTCAAGGTCCGGGTTGCTCTAGCAAGGTCCGGAACTTGACCGTAGTGCTTCTGCTTTTCATTTGCAATGTTTTGTACTTGCTTTACATTGTTGGAAAAATTGCTTAGTATTCATTTGCTAAGTTTTTGGTGCGTTTTGGTTGATATGGATGATATTGTGTTAATGTGGTTTTGCAACATGTTTATGTGAGGTTCTCATGTAGGGTGTTGTGTTCGGAACTAACTTGAGTCAAGTCGAGGACTTGGCCTCGTATGGATTGGTTGCTTATTCATGTGCAGGTGTTGATTGAGTTCAAGGCATGGCTGGTGACGGAATCCATTGGACTAGTCTCAGGGAGGAGATGAGGTTCCAACAACCAAATTCAGGAGGAATTGTGGTTGAGCTGATCAGTAGGTTGCGCAGCATGATTGAATCAAGAACAATGCATATGAAGGTATCGTGGACGTCATTGGAAGTTGTTTGCACATGTGCAAGGAGTGCATGGACTTGGCTACATGGTTCTGAGACGTGATAAAGAGATGTGGACATAAAGAGTTGGTCGGAAAGGTTCAACCGACTAGGTTATGGACCCAGGCTGCGGCTGAGTCGGGTTTGACTCAAATATGGAAAGATTTGAGTTGGTTATGATAGGATTTCGTGTGGGTCACGAATTTGAGTTGTTTAGAAATGTGGGATACGTTTCTAAGGTGTTTGGAAGTCTTAAGATTGCTTCTATCTGCGTATAGAAGAATCCTAAGCAGTTATGGAAAGTTACGATTCGTGATCTGAGTAGGATTGAAGTCCTAGATGATATTGGGTTGGCCTAAGGGCTGGTTATATAAGCAAGGGAGCCCAGAGCTCGTGGTGCACGACTTTGTGGCTGTTCCTCTTGTGTTCTATTGAATAAAATTCGTAGTTTGAAGGAACTTTTGTGCCTTGTTCGTCCGACTTGTTCCATACAAGTTTTACTCATCGAGTTTCTCGACAGCACTACCTTTCGTCGGTGGTTTTATCATAACTCGAGTTTTACAGATCCAATTGATGTGATTCTTTTTGAGTTGTCTTCACAACTTGATTTTCTATCATCTGTCAAAATTTCACGGACATTGGAATTGTTTTCTATAATCTACACGAGTTTCTTTGCAGCGTTCCAGAACTGTTTTTTTTCTCGGGTAGGGCAGATTGACCATTGTTTGATCTTTTGATCATAACTTGAGTTTTTCTCGACGGATTTGAGTGATTCTTTTTGTTTTGTATTAGTGACTTGATTCTCTCTGATATCTATCACTTTTTTCATGGTGAAACACGTTTAGATTAGTCTCACACACGATTTCTTTAACAGATCGTTTTTCTGCCGAAAGAGTTTGGGGTTTTATTGTTTCCGTTGCGTAAGATTTTTAAATCTACCATTCAATCCCCCTCTGGTATCTTTTCACGTGCTCTTTGATCCTACAATTTGAGTCCATTTATTTAATTCAAGCGAGTCAATTCCTTAGTTGCTTGTTCGTTCATTGCTCTATCCATTTAGAGGCCCTAGTCTTTGCTAGATGTTAGGGAAGTAATCTCAAGTCCATCGATAGTGTAGGCGTGGTGTCTAGGATTGACGTTACCTTTGATTATCTCGTAGTCCACAGGTTGTAGAGGTAGGCGGTAGGTGGTGACAGCCCTATCTGTCCATTGTAATCCTCCACATTCGACTACGACGTAGGCTCTTGGCGGGAGACGCCTGAAAGACTAGGGTAATCACGTGCCCAATACAAGCTGCTATTGATCGACTTGCTTTGAATTAGAACCCCTTATCTTAGGAAATCCACTCTATCCCTTGCCTACCACCATGCTTTCTGTCCTTGGGTGAACTAGTTAGAAGATTAGCACACACGTTCCTTGTATTCGATACCCTTAGAAATACTCTTTAAGGGGAAGTGTGGAAGTGCTACAGCGGTTTCTCCTTGCGCTTGCGGATTTTCATCGGTGACGTACCAGCCGTCAACAATGGCTCTTTGATATTTTATTATCCCGACTTTGTCAATGTAGTTCGGTTACCTTAATTATCATTTGTACAAATGCCGGAGGCTAACCATTGACCTCCTTCCCATTGAGGAAGCCGGAAGAAGTAATGTCACTGGCAGGGTAACTAGAAGCCGTACAAGGAGAACGGCTATGCCCCTGACAACCACCACGGTCCATGAGTATGAAGAGGAAGAGAACCCAACGGGTGATGCACCCGGATGGACTCAACCTCCATCATATGAGAATGAAGGTCCGTGTTGGCACGGGTGGCCAGGTGCTATATGGGAGCCACCCCTATCCACTTCAAGCTCAAGCAGCTTGCCTCCAATGTCCTTTAGAAGATGTCATTCCTCTTTGGCTAGAAGTCATCGTGACTATAGACAAGGGATGATGGACCTCTCTAGACGTATGGAAGAGCTTGAGGTAAGAACGGTTGACATGTACAACACTCTCCAAGGCATATCCAAGGTACCCAAAACCGGCAACACACATGGATGCTCAATTCACCAACTTCCGCTCCATGCTACAGCAACAACAATCCGATCTCGCGGCATACTTCCATCATCAAGGGTTCAACCCACATCACAAAGGTAAGTGAAGAACAAGCTTGGGGGAGGACCCCCACTGGAGGTAAATTGTATCAACCCTTTGCATATTTATTTTCCACTTACCCATCATCCACATTGCATATAAAAAATATAAGTAGGATAGATTTATTTTCAAATAAAATAAAAGATGTGCGGTAAGAATGACATGGAATTCAGATATATGAAATGATGAATAGTTGCTATGTTTTAATTTTCCTAAGTCCCTAGTTTACAACTTACTTCTCTCCAATGTATTGCTCGCATTGTCTAAAATTGCTTTACCTTGCCTTCGAAATTGTGGGTAGCAAAAGCTTAATCCGTTCTAAGTTGTTGTGAGATATGATATAGTGATAGGGCTGCTATTCCTAGTTTTAAAGTGAAACTTAGTGTCGGAGTTTGGTTCCCGCAATTCTCCCGGTACTATCTTTGGTAGCCTGCGGAGTTCGTAGTTCAGTATTGGGCGCGCATAGATTCAAAAGAGGAGGGAAAATAGACACAAGGATTTACGTGGTTCGGGCCGCCTGAGCGTAATACCCTACTCCACGGGGTGTGTAGTTGTTGTATTGGGTGTCTAAGTTGAGTATGGGAGAGGTTTCAGAGTTCCCAAGTGCCGTCCCTTGTGTATCGTTGACCAGTACTTTTATAGTACAAGGACTGGTCGTTACACCGTTAGCCTGGCCCGACATGTGGCCCTGGCGGTTACTGATGCTTAATACACAATTAATGAGGTTAATTGCTCCTAATAGCTTGGTAACGGGCCTTGACAGTGCCGTTAATAGTATTAAGAGCCTTCCGATAGTGTGTCATTAATATGGTATTAATGACACTTAATCGGGTGTTGAAGTCTTTGATTGCCCCTTGAAGGTCCGAGCCGTCGGGGGTCCACTAGTCTGATTGTTGAGGCTGAAGGTCCGGCGGTTGGACACCTTGCAACATCTGAGCTTTTTGTCTAGGATGGGTAGGTCCGGTGTAGATGTACGCGTGTCGGTACCGGAGCTTCCCTCTGTCGGGGGTTAGGTCCGGGGGTGCCGCACAAGTGTTTAGCCCGGAGCTATCTCATGCGTGGGATGTAGGTCCGGTTGCTATATACACGTGGCAACACCAGGACTAACCATAGATGGGAGGCAGGTCAGGTATCGTATGACACGTGGGGCCTTCGCAGTTCTTCAACTCA
Source organism: Tuctoria greenei (assembly GCA_036927565.1). NCBI lineage: Eukaryota > Viridiplantae > Streptophyta > Magnoliopsida > Poales > Poaceae > Tuctoria > Tuctoria greenei. Next base: position 149,651,768 of record JAYESD010000006.1, on the reverse strand, counting down.
GACAGATGAAGTTCCTTTGGTATTTTTGTAGTCTCAAGGGGTATACGGTATGCAGGGTACCGACAGTCGCCCCCTAAGCCCACCTCTGGGAGAGACCTTTTGGATGAAGTCGTTCTGCCGGAGGTGGATCCATCCTTCGAGTCGTGTCTTCAAGGGTCTTCGAATGTGCCGTTGGCAGTAGTTCGCATTTAAACCAACACCGCGTGGCATATCTAGGATGCATGTGACGCCCGATTCCGAAAAATGAACCAAGCTAATGCATATGTGTGCCCAGGATGTTCATCACACATACACGAGTGCAATCACAAATGATATACAGATAATTACCACAGAACAAGATTAATTAACCAAATTTTATTAGACAAACCATATTATCCTCGAATACAAGCTCCAATGTATATTTATGACAAGTTCAACTAATGCAGCGGAAATAAACTAATTAAGCAACTATGCAAACTAAGCATAAGGGATAACGCAGCTCCAATAACACCAAAGGCAAAGCTAACGGTAGACACGACCTAGAACTCCGCATTATCACCATTAAACTCCCAATCCTGACCTGCAACTGTTGGAGGGATTGCAAAAGTGAGTACATGTCGTACTCAGCAAGCGTGGAAAGTATGACATGTGGCTGATTCAAATGACGACAATAATAATGGCAAAGTGCTAAAAAGTACATAAAAACATTTGGAAAGCAATATATTATATGTATGTGAAGTAAACCCATCATAATCATAAGTAATATCATCATACCAATCCATAGTTCACCATCCTCATCAATAATTCCAGATTTCACCATTTACCAATAACCATATTCAAAACCAGAAATTAATCCATAACCATAATACCAACCATAACCATCCCAAATACCATCCCAATACCGAGTACCCTCTAATCATGGATGTTGTCCAGGTGCTCATAACCGGGAGCACAGCTATCATGATAGTTTTATTTAACTCTGCAGAGTTTGTACCTCTTTACCCGCGTGTTTGTGATTTCATCACCCGTCGGTGACTAAAGAAACCTCTCTTATGCCAATTACACTTCCTTTGGTGTATGGCCAAGAGATCACAAATTAGCCTTTACAAAGGGATTACTAGCCTATTTAGACCCCACTGAGGTTTCACCGGTGGTGATGTCTCCAACTGAGCACATCTTCAACCAAGGGCCCCCTCTTGAGCCATTCAGATCTCAGGGTAGTCCCACCAATAATCAACAAACCCAATCTGACTACCCCTTCCCCAAGCATCCATAATGGTCCAAATAGCACTGGCAAAGCCCTAATTAATCAGCTACGCCACACCCATATTTGGCCTCGTGGTGGCACTGTAGTCCTGGCTTATTCTCGCATGAACCGGTCCTTAGATCTAAAGCAAGCAAACCACCATGACATCCAACCTATCCACATACCAGGCTTGCTTAGATCACCCATTACTGTATCATATTGACCAGTTCATGTTAACCAAAATATCATTAATGCTTAATTAAATGTGTAGTGTTGTTTTCCCATCCCAATTAATTAAGTGAAGCAAAAGGTAAAAAGCCCTTCCCGACTCTCTACCATATATTCCAGGTGACAAGGGTGGTTTAACAATTCTAGTAAACTTCCTACCATAGGATTTCCCATCAAATTGACACAAGCATGCAGTTTTGCAAAAAAAAAACATTTATTTTCAAAAATAGGATCAATATGCTTCAAGGACACTTGCCTTGCTCTTGCGGTTGATTAGGGTCAAAGCATTCAAACTCTTGGTGTTGTAGATTCTCCGCGGCACTCTCTAGTGCAACTCTGTCTAATCCACACAATAAACATACAAGACAATAAACACAATCAAAGAGTGCACAAATATTACTCAATATGACATGACATGCATGATTGATGCAAATGCAAGGTAGAACTTGTTACTAGATTGCTTTTAATGATAACTAACTATTTCTAATAGCTTTTAACAAGTTTATACATGTTTGGAGTTGATTAGATAAATTTTTTGAATTAACTCAACACAATTTAACCAGAAATATAGGACTAGTCCGCTAGGGACCGGACAAGTCCGCACTATACGAGATCAGCAGATTAGGGTTTTCTAGATCGACATGAATTTGGAGATTAGGTTTTGAATTATTGTAAAGAAAATATAATAGAAGGTATACCAGGTGTTTAAGACTCCAATGAACCAATAATCTTGGAGGTAACACTTGGATCTTGGTGATCTAGGGTTGGTGATGAACTTGGAGATGAATTGGTGATGAAGAACGAAAGCTTGGTGGAGATCTTGATCCTCTTTCATTTCCTCCTCTTCTTCTTCTTGCTTGGGATCTTCTCCTCCCTCCTTGATGGTGGCTCTCCACGAACTAGGGTCTGGGTGGGTGGAAAAGTGGCAAATAGATGTCAATCCAAGGGGTGGGGTTGTTTATATAGAGGTGGAGGCTAGGGTTAGATGGATTTTGAGTTTGAGATGAGTAGAGGCCGATTTAGAGTCCCTCATGGGCTCTAAAAGAGTTAGGCACGACGTCCCTTGGCCCACTTAATGTGAAACCCAAGAAACAGGTCGTAAAACAAAAGATCAACTCAGAGTCACGAAATATCAGACAAGTCCGGAAAGGACCAGACTAGTCCAAAGTCGTCTAGAGTGAAAATCGGACAAGTCTGGCCAAAAATCAGACAAGTTCGACATTAAACAGAGAGGAAAATGGACAAGTCCACTGGAACACCAGACTAGTCCAGAAAAGTCCAAGGACTTAGCAAAATTTCCAGGATTCTTGGAATATTGGACTAGTCCGCACAAAATCGGACAAGTCCAAAGGTTTCCAGAGGCAAAATCGGACTAGTCCGTAGCAAAAAACGGACAAGTCTGTTTTTAGTCAGAGAGAAATCGGACTAGTCCTCATTAAAATCGGACTAGTCCGCACTTTCCTGTGTTTTAAGTGTGGTTTTGTTCCAAATAAATTTTGAACTCGTTCCTCTTGTTGTGGGTTAATGTTAAACATGTATGTGAGTGTATGTAGGGCATGATGCATGAAAATGAGGGTGTTACAATGCGACAGGTGAGATCTGAGTGTGCGGATCTCACGCAATTGAAGGTCGCCGGTTCCCGATACAAAAATCGTATCGGTTCCGCGCGCCCTGTCAGGCCGCCACCCTCGGGCTTCCCGCCTTTCATGATGACAACCGTTCGCCTGGGGTAAGGACCTCGACTTGATTGTTGGGGTGGCCTCGGGCCCCCTTGTCATTGGCAGAGTGAAGTTTTTGAATTGTATCGTAGGCTCCTCTGTAGTTTCCATCCAAGCATTGCAGGGGCTTACTTAAGAAGGAAAGCACGCACCGTCTGGGGATTCTTTACGCCTTCATTCGAACATGCGCTCAAATCATCCAAACTTTCGCTTGCTTTTCATCTCTTGCCCAGCTGTGCTGCGATGGAGTTGGGTCTTCGCAAGAGCCACCTGAAGACCGACGGTGATTTGAAGAAGGTTTGGGCCCTCATGGGGTGGTCCAGTGACTTCTTCAACCACCAGGTCCGCGCTGGCAAGCTTCCGTTCAAGAAGGAACACGCCGGCAACATGGTGTACTTCTCTGCGTACGCCATGGTGGGACTGATCCCACCCTTCTCCACTTTTTTCTTGATGCTGCTAGACTTCTATAGTGTGCAACTGTACCACCTTGGCCCCACTCCATTCTGCTGGTGTCGATCTTTGTCCACTTCTGCGAGATGTGGGTGGGCATTCCCCCCTGCATTGAACTCTTCCGCACCTTTTTCACCATCCACACCACCGACAAGAGTGACGAGTACCTTGGCTTCTATTATTTTGTGAAGCGCAAGAAGTGCCCGTACGAGTACTTGCGGTCATTCCCTTCTGGGAAGTGGGACGACTGGAAGAAGGATTGGATCGTCATCATGGTGGAGGAGCATGAGAAGCTGGAGCTGCCCGAAGGCCTCCCCAACGTCGACACTGAAGCTTGGAGCGAAGTTTCGGAGTTCTCGGAAGCCTTCAACCCTGCTCTGACCAGGATCTGCTATTGTGTGGAAGGAGGGGCGACTCCTCATGCAGTATTATGCAACTTCCTGGTCAACAGGTGGGCTCCGCTAAAGAAGAGGGAGAAGCTTGCTTGGGCCCTCAACAGTGTGATGGACGACGACCGGATTGAGACCGCTTTGAAGTCCAACATGGAGGGTGCAACTTTGGAGTTTCACCTCAAGAAGTTCTAGCGTGGAATCGACGTCGAGGGTGACGACTTGACTCCGCTGGCGGCATTTCTTCCTCTGAACATGGAGGTGAAGTTCAGTAGGGAGTTTTACGGGAGATGCCGGCGCTCGACGACCATGGTGAAGTTGAGAGGCGTCCGACCATTGGTTTGGCTATTCCCGGAGCTTCCGAGGGTGGTCCCCCTTCCGCACCGAGAAAGAGAGTTGGAGTCGTGGGCAAGGGCAAAGAGTTGGCCGAGCCCTCGAGCCGTAAGAGGAAGCTGAAACACTCTGATGGGAGGTCCGTCAGACCTGCTCCTTCCACGGCGGCTCCTTCTCCCCGGAAGGTGATGGTCTTCAACAGCGGCAACTACTCCAGCATCGACATCTCCCCGGGGTGCTAGCTCCGGCCATGCGTCTCCAGTACCAGGGCCAACTTAAGGCTCTGGGTCCGGAGGTCCTTCCCGGTCGAGGGGGGCCTCAACCAAAGTGAAGCCAACAACAGCGGTGAACTCCAGGGAACCTTTCGGAGCTGGCACGCCAGAGGCGACAGGGTCCGACGTTGAGTGTCCAGGGAAGAGGTTCCGCGCTAGCTGGAGTGGAAGCCTTCCAAGGTAAATTTTGTTTTTTACCTCTATTGGTTTTTTTTTGTTAAAACTGCATTTTGACTTTCTTCGTCTTTCATCCACAGAGTGCCCAAGAAAGGAGCTGAAGCTCCAGTTCCTTCAGCAGCAGCTGAGGCTGTGGAAGCGGAAGCTCCGGCTCAAATGCGAGCATCGCCCCAAAAGGTGGCTGAGGCTGCGGCAGCTCTGGCACTGGACCACGGGAATGAAGATATACCAGCGGCACAAGCCCCGAAGGTTGAAGCTCTGGGCTTGGATGCTGAAATGGTGGATGCTCCGGCCTTAGGGCCGGAGGTAGCTGCGATTCCGGCCCTAGAGCCGGATGTTGTTGAAATTCCAACAGTTGAGCTGGTGGTTAATGAGGCCCCGACGGTAGAGCCAGCAGTTGATGAAGTTTCGGCGTCTGAGGCTATTGTCGAAGAAGTTCTGGTGCTTGAGCCGGTTGCTGCAGAGGTGCCAGCGCCCGAGCCCCTGATGGTCAAAGCGCCAGTGCCTGAGCCGGCGGCGGAGGAGGCTCCAGCGTTAGAGCCGGAAGTGGCTTCAGCTTCGGCAGAATCTTCAACGCCTGCCCCGGAGGCATTGGTCCCGGAGGTGCCCGCGTCTGAGCCAGGGTGCCAAGATGAAGCTGCCGGCCCCCTGCTTGAGGGGCCAGTTGTTGATGACCTGGCGGCGGGACCCTCGGAGCCAACTCCGGAGGTCGAAACTTCTGTAGCAGGACCTTCCTCGGCGGCAGCCGAGGCTATCCCGGAGGACGTCTCTAGTGTCATGGAAGCTCAGGTGACCGCTCTTGTAGAGTGGGGCCCGATTTTTGTCACAGAGAACCTGCTGGAGCCAGCGGAGAAGACCCTGGTAAGTCCGGAGCCGATCCCTCTGTCGTTGTCTATCGACAACGCCTGCTCCAGCCTTCATCAAGTCCAGCTGGCTTTTTACCACGACAGCAAGGCCCTCATGGAGGAGCGCCAAAATCTTAGGAGGTGGCGCAATTGGCTCCAATTCGAGACCAAGCTGGCGCAATCGAGGCTGGCTGACGACAAGGAGTGGATGAAGAGGGAGAAGGTCCGGTTGGAGTATTGGGGCCAGCTGCTGGACGAGAGGGAAAGCATGACGCGATCCCTTGACAACTAGTCCCGAGCCATCTATGAACAGGTCATAGCTGCTAATAATGCAGCAAGCGATCGCCAAGAGAGGCTTGACGTTATCCATGACAGCCTTGTCAAGCGCCGAGAGGGCCTTGAGGAGCGGGAGAAAAAGCTCGAAGATGAAGAGAAAAAACTCCTGGAGCTGCGAGATGACCTCGTGAAGAGGGAGGAAGAGCATACTTAGAGGCTGACTCTGGGTGACAAGAGTCTCGCGGAGCGCACCAAGAAGTTGGATGAGCGCTGCGAGAAAGTGGAGAAGAAGGCCTGGCAGCAAGGACATGACCTCCACAAGAGGGAGGATGAAATTGCTGCCAGGGAGAAGAAGGTGTGGGGCCGAGAGAAGGACCTGGTCCACTGCCAGAACAAGATCCACCTTCGAGAGGAGGAGCTCAATAAACTCGAAAGGCAGGTTGCTGAAAAGATCCAGCAGAACGCTAAAGAGGTTTAGCGCATTGCCCGTGAGAATTCGGAGCTTGCGGCGACCAGAAGATCCTTGGAGGAGATGCGAGGTTCGAGGGCTGTGGAGTCCCAAGAAGATTGGGACTTCCTGGGCAAAGCCAACGACACGCTGACGCCAACGGGTTTTAGTCCCATGCGTCCGGATGACCCAGAGCCGGAGCTGGACCAAGCCTTGCACGCGTTGAGTTCGGTAGGAAACAAGCTCACCAAGATGGGCGATGTCATTGCGGACCAGCTGGAAACCAAGGGACAATCCCTGGCAAAGAATGTCGCAGAATTCGTGCCGACGTGCTACACAAGCTGAGACCCTCAATTCCCCTTGGACCCGGTGCTTAAAGGCCCTATTGACAGAGAGGGAGAAGCTGCCCAAGCCAGCGTATCGAAGGTTTCCCAGAAGGTCACCTCGTTCTTCCATAGGGTCTAGGACCATCTCTTTGTAGCTCCCGCTTGTATCCTCTCTTCTTTTTCTCACATTTTGTAACCTCTTGTGTCCATATGAATGAAATCCGAGTTTTTATGAATATCATTTTTTATCTTCAACACCTTTGTCCCACTTGGCCCCCTGGTAGATGTACACAATTTGATTGTGAACATGTACCAAGAGGATGTAACAGTTGTTGAAGACTTGCGCGCTTCGAACTTGTAGAACGTAGGTCCATAGTTTTCGATAGTGGAGGCCTCCTGAGGTTGTCGGAGCTTAGTGGATCCGGCATTGACCATCGTTGGAGCTTAGTAGCTCCGGTAGCAGTCTCCATCAACGCGTAGAGCATGAACGGTTAGTCCTCTGGGGTGTTGGAGCTTGGTGGCTCCGGCAGTGACCTCTGTCAACATGTGGTGTGTCGACAGCAGACTCCACTGCAGAGTCTTCTCACCATCTTTTGTTCACGTTGACGGCTGGCCCCCTGGATCTGCCAGAACTTTGTAGCTCCGGCAATGTCTACTATCAATGTTTGGAACATCGAAAGCAGACGATCTTGGGAGGTGTCGGAGCTTTGGTAGCTCCGGCTTTATCCACCATCATCATGGAACCTTTATTTTTCCTGCACACTGAAGCCAAGAAAAATAGCAAAATCCATTTCCTATCTATAACTCAACTGCGACTTACTATTCCTGAGAAAGTTTTAGGTCAAACACAATTCTAAATACAATCAAGTGCATTGCCTTGTTTCCTTCGGGTCGGATCGTTTCTGGACTCGCCTTACTTTGGCCTGCCAGGGTGTAGGTAGAGGGGCGTACTTAGGGTGCATGACCAGGCTAAGTCGATAGCACACTCTGGCCCTAGATTGGCTTGGCGGAATTCAGACGAGTAGACCATTAACAATGTTTGGACCTGGAAGAGTAGACGATGCAACTCGAATTGTACATGAACTGGTCGAGCTAAAGATTCTTAAGAATTGCACAACTTTGTTATAGACAAGAAAACTAATAAATATTGAGCCTGTACACAATAAATTCATGTGGAGTCTATTTTCACACAATGATGCATTTCATTATAGGTCTGGGGTACAGAGGAAACAAGTACACTCTTAGGGTACGAAACCAGGCTATGTGGGTTTTGTTTCTTGTTTGACCCAAGGTAGCTAGCTACACTTTTAGTTCTGAGACTGTGACAAGTGTTGCCTGAACTTTGCGGACCTTCCGGGGAAGGGCGGCTGTTCTCCCGGAGGAGCTACCCGACTCTGTACAATGACTCTATAACATACATCACATGTAACTACAGACTCACCTCCGTGATATTAAGCATATAACTTACGGAGGTGCTCAATGTTCCAAGGATTTGGGAGAGGTGTGCCATCCTCGATTGCCAAGCGAACGCATTCGGGACGGGATACTTTGATCACTCGGAAAGGTCCTTCCCAGCTGGGGGAAAGTTTGTTTAACCCTTCTCTGGATTGTATTCTTCGTAGCACCAGATCGCCTTCCTCGAGCTGTCGGCTGTGAACATGCCGTTGGTGATAGAGCCAAAGATCTTGGCGGTATCGGGCATTCCGAAGAGCTCCTCGACACCTTCCCTCTTCAAGGAGGTCATGGTCTTCATGCCGGAGCTGGTCCTGCATGGCACCGTCGAAGGTACTGTAAGACCTATGTGTGCTGAATACATTGGCTTGTAGTGAATACACTTGGCTTTGATAATAAAAGTTTTTAATATCACCAAAACACCTTTTTATCAAGGTCCGACTCTAGCTCCAAGCTACAGCAAGGTCCGACGATAGGTACGGCTTGTTTTGGGTAGCTCCGGCTATGTTCGTAGCTAGGTCCGACTTCTTGGTAAGGTCCGACTAGCTCTGGTTAGCTCCGGTGAGTTTTATCTCTAGCTCCGGCATGTCTTTGGTTAGCTCCGGCATGTTTTTTTCTAAGCTCCGACGTACTTTGTCTAGCTCCGGCTTTTGGGATTACTAGTTCCGGCTAGTTCTGGTTAGCTCCGGCGCTAGGTCTTGCTAGTTGTTGTAAGCTCCGGCGGGAGCTTGGTAGTACTAGTTTTGATAAGCTCCGGATCCAGGATCTACTAGTTTTGATAAGCTCCGGATCTAGGATCTACTAGTTTTGATAAGCTCCGGATCCAGGATCTACTAGTTTTGGTAAGCTCCGGCGCTATCTACTAGCTCTTGTTAGCTCCGGCTCAAGCTCCGGGTTGCTCTGGCAAGGTCCGGAACTTGACCACAGTGCTTCTGCTTTGCATTTGCAATGTCTCGTACTTGCTTTACTTGATTGGAAAGATTGCTTAGTTTTCATTTGCTAAGTTTTTGGTGCGTTTTGGATGATACGGCTGATATCGTTTCTACTGTGGTTTTGCAACATGCTTATGTGAGGTTCTCACGTAAGGTGTTGTGTTCGGAACTAACTTGAGTCAAGTCGAGAACTTGGGCTCGTATGGATTGGTTGTTTGTTCATGTGCAGGTGTTGCTTGAGTTCAAGTCATGGCTGGTGACAGGATCCATTGGACTAGTCTCAGGAGGAGATGAGGTTCCAACAACCAAGTTCAGGAGGAACTGTGGTTGAGCGGGTCAGGAGGTCGCGCGGGATGATTGAATCAAGGACAGTGCATATGAAGGTCGAAGGAAGGTGTTCGCACGTATGCATGAGGTGCATGACGTGGCAATATGCTTCTAGAGACGGATTATGGAAGGAAGATCTGATCGGAAGGATCAGATCGTATCGGTTGAAGACTTAGGCTGCTAGCTGAGTCGGTTATGGCTTGGTATGGAAATATCGAGTTGGTTATGTTAGGATTTCGTGTGTGTCACGAATTTGAGTTGTTTAGGAATGTGGGATACGTTCCTAAGGTGTTTGGAAGTCTTAAGATTGCTTCTATCTGCGTATAGAAGAATCTTGAGCAGTTATGGTAAGTTCCGATGGTGATCGGATTAGGATTGGAGTCCTAGTTGAGATTGGGATGACCTAAGGGCTGGTTATATAAGCAAGGGAAGGCCAAAGTTCGGGAAGACGACTTTGGGGCTGTTCCTCTTGTGTTATATTGAATAAAATTCATAGTTTGAAGGAACTTTTGTGCCTTGTTCGTCCGACTTGTTCCAGACAAGTTTTACTCGTCGAGTTTCTGGACAGCACTACCTTTTGTCGGTGGTTTTATCATAACTCAAGTTTTTCTGATCCAATTGACGTGATTCTTTTTGGGTTGTCTTCACAACTTGATTGTCTATCATCTGTCAAAATTTCACGGTCATTGGATTTGTGGTTTTTGATCTACACAAGTTTCTTTGCAGCATTCCAGAAACCGTTTTTCTCGGGTAGGTCAGATTGACCATAGTCTGATCTTACGATCATAACTTGAGTTTTTCTCGATGGATCTGAGTAATTCTTTTTGTGTTGTCTTCGTGACTTGATTCTCTCTGATAACTATCACTTTTTTCACGGTGAAACACGTTTAGATTAGTCTCACACACGAATTCTTTAAATAGATCGTTTTTCTATCGAAGGGATTGGGGTTTTATTGTTTCCGCTGCGTAAGATTTTTAAATCTACCATTCACCCCCCCTCTGGTAGCTTTTCACGTGCTCTTCGATCCTACAATTGGTATCAGAGCCACGGTGCTCTAATCTTTGTGATTTGCACGTGTTTTTGACTAATCATCATGGAGAAGTACTCCGCCAAACCTTGTGTGTTTTCTGGTATTGATTTTCAGGTTTGGAAGGCACGCATGGAGGCTTTTATCCAGGCACAAGGCTTTGCAATATGGGAGAAGGTGTATAAGCCTTATGAAGTGCCACCCAATGATCAAGTCACGGCCACGAACCTCCGGGACGTCGACAACAACAACAAAGCCCGAAACTTGATCATCCAAGGACTCACTCAAAGCGACTTTGATCGTGTCGCGCACCTCCGATCAGCATACGACGTTTGGAGAGCTCTCTGTGATTATCATGAAGGCTCCAACACAATCAAGGAGGTAAAACAAGATATGTTCAAGAAAGAATATATGCGTTTTGAGATGCAACCAGGTGAGTCGATCGATGACCTCTTTGCTCGTTTCAATAAAATTCTCAGCAACTTACGTAGTGTCAATGTAAATTTTTCTGATGCTGAGAATGCTAGACAACTTCTTAGTGCATTAGACATGACAATTTGGGAGATGAAAGTAACATCTATTCGTGAATCAACTATCATGAGTTCTCTTACATTAGATGTACTTTATTCTAAACTAAAAACTCATGAAATTGACATCCTAGCACGTAAGAACCCAAACAAGTCTATTGCATTTGTCTCACAACGTGATATGTCTAGCTCCGGCCAATCATCGTCCTGCAATACTCTTGCTTTGTTGTCCTCACTAACCCTGGAGCAGATCGAAGAAATTCCAGAAGAGGAGTTGGCACTCATCTCTACTAGATTCTCAAAAGCATTGCAAAATGTGAGAACTAGAAGGAGAGGAAGCTCCGGACCTCAACGCTGTTTTGAATGTGGTAAAACAGGACACTTTCGTACAGAATGCCCTAACCTTTCAGGTCCGACCACCCAGGAAGAAAAACAAAGCAAGATCCGGACCTCCTCTGGAAATTCCAACAAGAAGAAGAAAGGTACCATAGGACGCAAGATGATCAACAGCTTCATCACCGCGCTTCAAGAGCTCAGTTCAAGTGATGTAGACTTTGAAAGTGATGAAGATAATGATGATCTGGCCAACTTATGCTTCATGGCGGGCAAAGCAAGATCAAGATCAAGTCAGGAGGAAGCAGAACACAACAGTGACGATGATGAGGTATGTGCTACCTGCAATGAAATGTGTGATGCTATTTCTCGTGCAACTATTATTGTCAAGAAAAAGGACAAAAAGCTTAGGGATAGTGCTGCTAAAATTGAATCACTAGAATCTGAAATTAACCGTTTAAAAACTTTGATTCCTAGTGATGATGCATGTCCCTCATGTGACTTAATCTATGAACAATTGTCCACATTAAGAAGTGCACACTCCTCCACTCTAGATAAACTTGATGTAGAAATTAAAAAGAACAAAGAGCTTGCTGCACTTAATGATAAAAACTTGAAGGATGCTAGCTGTTCTACAATTGACTTGCATTGTTCTGCATGTGAAAATCTTGATAAGAAACTGCAAGATGCTATGAATGAAATTTTTATGTTGAACAATGCTTTACGTTCTCATGAAGTTAAATTTTGTTCCAATTGCAAACTAAAAGGAAAAACTTCATGTGAAAACTGCCTAGACTTGTCCAAGAAACTTGATGACATGAATAGGACACTAGGTCGGTTTTGTAATGGGGATAAGAATCTAAACTTGCTGCTGAATTCTTCCAAGTCTAGCAAAGATAAAACTGGTTTAGGTTTTGATTCTCATGTTCATGCTAAGGCACATCCACCTAAAATTGTAAGGTCATTAGGAAGTGGTCTGATTCAAACAGTTCCTAATTAAAAAGAAGTGGTTTTCAAATCTGCAGGAGTGTTGCCTCATTCGGTTTCAAATAAAAATATTGCTTGCTCATCTAGACATGAACACAAAGTTAAATTTCATTGTACGTTCTGTGGTAGAGATGGTCATGTCATAGATTTTTGTTATAGACTAGCTAAACAACAGAAAAAGGAAAGAAAAATTGCTAGATCTTATAACTTTCATGCAATTAGAAAAACACAACCTGCTTTAGTGAGTCAGAAATTTGAGAAGGTAGCTTCCAGACCTTCTGGTAAGAAATCCGCAAAAGCAGCTCCGATAGTTCCGATAGCTCCAAGAGCTACCGGATCTTCTGTTGTTCCCTCTGGAGCTTCAGTTTTTGCCTCCGGACCTTCTGCTTTTACCTCCGGAGCTACCGGTTTTCACTCTAAACAAGTAACAACTTCTAAATCAACTGTTAAGAAAAGAAAACCTCAATCTTTGACTCATAAACCTGCTGTTTTATCTCAGCATTCGCGTGTTTTTCCTGGTGCACGTCGCGTGACTCAGTACTGGATTCCTAAATGCCTTTTGACTAACCCCAGTATTGAGTCATCGGCGTATTGTGCTTCTATGTAGGTTACATGCTTGAGGAAGGAGAATATTTGGATTGTGGATTCAGGTTGCTCACGCCACATGACCGGTAACAAAGATTGGTTCTCCTCCCTCACCTTTGTGTCACGTGTAGAGAATGTTACTTTTGCCGATAATTCTTCAACTCCTATAATTGCTAAGGGTTCGGTTAGAGTAAATGATCACTACACTTTGAAGGATGTGGCACTTGTAAAAAATTTGAAATATAACTTGCTTTCTGTTTCACAATTGCTAGATGAAAATCTAGAAATTACTTTCAATAAAAACTGCTGCAAAGTTGTAGATTCAAATAGTGAGCTTATTTTTAACATGTCTCGGTTTGGAAGAGTTTTTAAAGCTGATTTTGATATGTCTTCTTCTAAGCATAGGTGTATAGTTGCTAATGATTCAAAGGACTTATATTTTTGGCATCGTAGACTTGGTCACGTAGGCTTTGATCACCTAACGCGTGTTAGCGCTCTTGATCGCATACGTGGGCTGCCTAAGCTTAAAGGGGACAAAGAAATTGTGTGCTCTTCTTGTAGACATGCTAAGATGGTTGCAGGTTCACATACTCCTCTCACAATGATCATGACAACTGAACCATGTCAACTTTTGCATCTTGACACCGTAGGACCTTCACGTGTTCAATCCTTCGGAGGTAAATGGTATGCTCTTGTTATTGTTGATGATTATTCTAGATATTCTTGGGTGTATTTTATGGCGTCTAAGAATGAAGTCTTTAGTCACTTTAGAACTTTATTTCTTAGATTATCAATTGATCACCCAGGATCATTAAAAGCAATTAGAAGTGATAATGGAACTGAATTTAAAAATCAATTCTTTGATCACTTTTGTGCTGAAAATAGAATAGATCATCAATTTTCTTCACCATATGTACCTCAACAAAATGGTGTTGTAGAAAGAAAGAACAGAACCCTAGTTGAGATGGCTAGGACTATGCTTGATGAATATCAAACCCCTAGGAAATTTTGGGCTGATGCATTAGCAACCGCTTGTTATGTCTCAAATCGTGTTTTCTTGCGTGCTAAGCTAGGTAAAACACCATATGAGCTCCGGTTTGGACATAGGCCTAGTGTTACACACTTTCGGGTCTTTGGTTGCAAATGCTTTGTTAAGAAACATGGTAATCTTGATAAATTTGAACCTAGATCCAATGATGGCATGTTTCTTGGTTATCCATCTCATACTAGTGGCTACCGTGTGCTTTTACTTGACACTAACAAAATTGTGGAGACTTGTGAAGAGTCTTTTGATGAAGCTAGCCCAGGTACTAGCTCCGGTGTTGCAGGACCAGATTCATATTCTCAGGGGGAGGGTATTTTCGAAGATGAAGAAGAGCCGGTGATACTGCCTGGTAGTTCCGAAGGTGACACGTGTCCAGCTCCGGACATTGAACAAGCTCCGGCTGTCACCTCTGCTGGTCCTGATCGTCCACAAATCACAAGCTCATCAATCTACAATGAACCTAATGAAAAAGAAGCTTGTGAGACATCTGTTCCCCTACGTTTTTACAAAGATCATCCCCCACAACAGATGATTGGAAGCTTGCATGAACGAGTCACACGGTCCAGGTTTTGCGATCCAAACTCTCATGCTCATTCTGCTTTTGTTGCTTCTTTTGAACCCAAAGATATATCACACGCACTCACTAATGAATCTTGGATTATTGCCATGCAAGAAGAGTTAGAAAATTTTGAAAGAAATAATGTTTGGAAACTTGTACCTCCACCTCAAGGCCACACTTTAATTGGAACTAAATGGGTATATAAAAATAAACAAAGTGAGGATGGGGTTGTGATTAGGAATAAGGATAGGTTGGTTGCTCAAGGTTTCACTCAAGTTGAAGGTCTAGATTTTGATGAAACTTTTGCTCCTGTCGCTAGATTAGAAGCCATAAGAATTTTGTTAGCTTTCGCAGCATCTAAAGGTTTTAAGCTATATCAAATGGATGTTAAAAGTGCTTTTCTTAATGGCTACATAGATGAGGAGGTTTATGTCAAACAACCACCAGGTTTTGAAAATCCAGATTTTCCTAATCATGTTTACAAACTGTCCAAAGCCTTATATGGTCTCAAACAAGCCCCTAGAGCATGGTATGATAGGTTAAAAACATTCTTACTTGAAAAGGGGTTTACAATGGGAAAGGTTGATAAAACTTTTTTTGTGCTTAATAATGGCAATGACTCATTATTCGTTCAAGTGTATGTGGATGATATTATCTTTGGTTGTGCTTCTCATGATCTTGTGTCCAAGTTTTCAGCAATGATGAGTTCCGAATTTGAAATGAGTATGATGGGTGAACTCACTTACTTTTTGGGGCTGCAAATCAAGCAAACCAAGGAGGGTACCTTTGTGCATCAAACAAAGTATACCAAAGATCTCCTAAGGCGCTTCAACATGGACAAAAGCAAGCCTCTTCGGACACCAATGGGAACAGCAACAACACTTGAACTTGATGAAGATGGTGAATCCGTGGATCAAAAAGATTATAGAAGTATGATCGGATCACTTTTGTACCTTACGGCATCAAGACCGGACATACAATTCAGCGTATGTCTTTGTGCACGGTTTCAAGCTTCCCCACGTGTTTCACATCGTCAAGCCGTCAAAAGGATTCTCAGGTACTTACATGGAACTCAAGAATTTGGCATTTTTCTTCCTTCTTCCTCAATCGTTTCTTTGAAAGCTTTTTCGGATGCTGATTTTGGGGGTTGTAGGATTGATAGGAAAAGTACTTCCGGTGCTTGTCATTTTCTTGGTAATTCTCTTGTTGCTTGGTCCTCTAGAAAACAAAGTTCAGTTGCACAATCCACAGCCAAATCTGAGTATGTAGCTGCTGCTAGTGCTTGTTCACAAATTCTTTGGATTGTTCAAACACTTAAGGACTATGGGGTTGATCTAGATAGTGTTCCACTGTTCTGTGATAACACTAGTGCTATTTGCATTGCTAAAAACCCCGTGCAACATTCTAGAACTAAGCACATTGACATTAGGTATCACTTTCTCCGTGATAATGTTGAAAAAGGAAACATTGTGCTTCACCATGTAGATACCGAACAACAATTGGCTGACATTTTTACAAAACCTTTGGATTTCACTTGTTTTTGTTACATTCGTAGTGAAATAGGGGTTATGCATCCTCATGGCTTAAATTGAGGGGGAGTTTTTGAAACTTAGGAAGTCTATGTGTGATTCTGAAATTAAAATAATATGAGCATATTATTTCATACATATATGACTTTGTGATTCCTTTTACATGCTGAAAGTTCTTACTACATTACTCGTGTTATACTTTTTGTAGTTTGTGCCATGTCTAGTAATTGGAATAATTACTTACACTAAATCTGGTCATGGTCGAACTTTCTTGCTGTTTTGAACTTGTTGCATGCTCACAAATGCTTTTAATCATTAAGAATTTATCAAGTAATCAACTCACATGTTGAGTTTTTATGAACAAATATAAATTGAGAAAAGATCAAGAGAATATGCATGCATCGCACTTCTTCTTTCGAGATGGCTTGTCATTGCACTTAGATATGAACTTGGAAGAAGTTGTGTATGACTAAAACCATGTCCTTAAGCTTCTGATTGTCAAATGACATAGGCTTGGCTTGGTTGGTTAGAATAAGGCAGATGAGCATATAATCTCTTGCAAATATCATATTATCTAAATTTATGCTTTGAAAAATAATAAGATGCAGCAACAAATGTCATGCTTTCAGGTTTTGAAATAGTTGAGTTTGTGAGATCATGACCTGCTAAAATTGAAAATCACACTTGCTATCTAGCATGGCTTACACTACATTATGTATCTCATTGATGTGATAGTGTAAGTTACTTGATAGTATGACTTGGGTGAGCTTTGTTTATATGTATATGTTATAATATGCTCATAACAACTAAAGAAGGAGAGATTATTTGTTTATATCTCATAACAATTAAAATTTCTCTTTTACCTTGCTGAATACATTGTCAAAGGGGGAGAGATTAATCACACATTCAAAAAGGAAGAGATAAGCATGAAGAGAATATGTGCATAAGGAAAGTTAATAAAGGGGGAGAGATAATATGGGATATTAATATGGGATATTTTTTTCCTTCTCATTTTATTTTTTATTTAAACAAAAAGGGGAGAAATTGTTTTCAAAACTTTTATTTGAATAAGCCAATGTTCGGATTTTTAAATGGTGTTGCCAATTCATTCATCAAGGGGGAGATTGTAAGACCTATGTGTGCTGAATACATTGGCTTGTAGTGAATACACTTGGCTTTGATAATAAAAGTTTTTAATATCACCAAAACACCTTTTTATCAAGGTCCGACTCTAGCTCCGAGCTACAGCAAGGTCCGACGATAGGTACGGCTTGTTTTGGGTAGCTCCGACTATGTTCGTAGCTAGGTCCGACTTCTTGGTAAGGTCCGACTAGCTTTGGTTAGCTCCGGTGAGTTTTATCTCTAGCTCCGGCATGTCTTTGGTTAGCTCCGGCATGTTTTTTTCTAAGCTCCGACGTACTTTGTCTAGCTCCGGCTTTTGGGATTACTAGTTCCAGCTAGTTCTGGTTAGCTCCAGCGCTAGGTCTTGCTAGCTATTGTAAGCTCCGGCGGGAGCTTGGTAGTACTAGTTTTGATAAGCTCCGGATCCAGGATCTACTAGTTTTGATAAGCTCCGGATCTAGGATCTACTAGTTTTGATAAGCTCCAGATCCAGGATCTACTAGTTTTGGTAAGCTCCGGCGCTAGGTTCTACTAGCTCTTGTTAGCTCCGGCTCAAGCTCCGGGTTGCTCTGGCAAGGTCCGGAACTTGACCGCAGTGCTTCTGCTTTGCATTTGCAATGTCTCGTACTTGCTTTACTTGATTGGAAAGATTGCTTAGTTTTCATTTGCTAAGTTTTTGGTGCGTTTTGGATGATACGGCTGATATCGTTTCTACTGTGGTTTTGCAACATGCTTATGTGAGGTTCTCACGTAAGGTGTTGTGTTCGGAACTAACTTGAGTCAAGTCGAGAACTTGGGCTCGTATGGATTGGTTGTTTGTTCATGTGCAGGTGTTGCTTGAGTTCAAGTCATGGCTGGTGACAGGATCCATTGGACTAGTCTCAGGAGGAGATGAGGTTCCAACAACCAAGTTCAGGAGGAACTGTGGTTGAGCGGGTTAGGAGGTAGCGCAGGATGATTGAATCAAGGACAGTGCATATGAAGGTCGAAGGAAGGTGTTCGCACGTATGAATGAGGTGCATGACGTGGCAATATGCTTCTAGAGACGGATTATGGAAGGAAGATCTGATCGGAAGGATCAGATCGTATCGGTTGAAGACTTAGGCTGCTAGCTGAGTCGGTTATGGCTCGGTATGGAAATATCGAGTTGGTTATGTTAGGATTTCGTGTGTGTCACGAATTTGAGTTGTTTAGGAATGTGGGATACGTTCCTAAGGTGTTTGGAAGTCTTAAGATTGCTTCTATCTGCGTATAGAAGAATCTTGAGCAGTTATGGTAAGTTCCGATGGTGATCGGATTAGGATTGGAGTCCTAGTTGAGATTGGGATGGCCTAAGGGCTGGTTATATAAGCAAGGGAAGGCCAAAGTTCGGGAAGACGACTTTGGGGCTGTTCCTCTTGTGTTCTATTGAATAAAATTCATAGTTTGAAGGAACTTTTGTGCCTTGTTCGTCCGACTTGTTCCAGACAAGTTTTACTCGTCGAGTTTCTGGACAGCACTACCTTTTGTCGGTGGTTTTATCATAACTCAAGTTTTTCTGATCCAATTGACGTGATTCTTTTTGGGTTGTCTTCACAACTTGATTGTCTATCATCTGTCAAAATTTCACGGTCATTGGATTTGTGGTTTTTGATCTACACAAGTTTCTTTGCAGCATTCCAGAAACCGTTTTTCTCGGGTAGGTCAGATTGACCATAGTCTGATCTTACGATCATAACTTGAGTTTTTCTCGACGGATCTGAGTAATTCTTTTTGTGTTGTCTTCGTGACTTGATTCTCTCTGATAACTATCACTTTTGTCACGGTGAAACACGTTTAGATTAGTCTCACACACGAATTCTTTAAACAGATCGTTTTTCTACCGAAGGGATTGGGGTTTTATTGTTTCTGCTGCGTAAGATTTTTAAATCTACCATTCACCCCCCCTCTGGTAGCTTTTCACGTGCTCTTCGATCCTACAGGTACGGACCCGTAGTGACCGCAAGGTGATTTCCGGAGGAAGGACTGCTTCAGCTCCGAACACCAGGAAGAAGGGTGTCACTCCAGTTGACCGGTTTGGAGTTGTCCTATTGGCCCACAGTTTGGGCGGAAGCTCTTCGATCCAGTTGGCTCCATGTTTTTTCAGGCGCTCATATGTGCACGTCTTGAGTCCTTTTAGGATTTATGCATTTGCTCTCTCGGCCTGGCCATTGCTTGCCGAGTGAGCTACGGAAGCATAGCTGAATTGGATGCCGAGGTCTTCGCAATATCCTTGGAATGCAGGGAACTGGGTCCCATTATCAGTTATGATTTTGTTTGGGACTCCAAATCTGCATACGATTGGATGCAAGAAGTTGATAGCTGATTGCTTATTGATTGTCACAACTGGAGTTGCTTTCGGCCATTATTTGTCAATGGCAACGTATAAGAACTTGTAACCTCCAACAGCTCTTGGGAAAGGTCCCAAGATATCCATCCCCCACACAGCGAAAGGCCATGTAGGAGGTATCATTTGTAGAGGCTGAGCCAGTGTGTAAATTTGCTTTGCATGGAACTGGCATGCTTCGCATTTCTTCACTAGCACAGTTGCATCCTGGAGCGCTGTAGGCCAGTAAAAGCCATGCCGAAAGGCTTTACTGACCAGCGTGCGGGAAGATGCGTGGTTCCCACACTCACCTCCATGGATTTCCACAAGGATCTCACAGCCTTCTTCCCTTGTAATGCACCGCATTAGGACGCCGTTGGCACCGCGCTGATAGAGATCCCCTTCTACCAGCGTGTATATTTTAGCCAATCTGACTATCTGGTCAGCGGATACATTATCTTCAGGATGGAAATTGTCTTTCAAGTAGCTCCGGATCTCCGAGATCCATGTATCAGAACTAGCTTGAGGATTTGAGTCTTGCGTGCTGGGTTGCTCGGAGCTTCTTGCAGCACCTACGACCCTTGATGGATGCCATGGTAATAGGGCCATCGGGACCGCCAGCTTCGAGGTGCTGGTCTCTCCCCCTTCGCTCAGTTTGGCAGACTGAGCTATAGGTTTAGACAACCTCCGGACGAAGGTTTCGTCGGGAGCCGGAGCCCCGGTTGAAGCTTTCGTCGAGAGTTCGTCAGCTCCAACATTCTTGAGACGCTGGACATGGCAAAGATCCAGGACGTCGAAGTCCTTCTGAAGCTTCTGGACCTCAAGTAGGTATGCAACTAGTTGAGGGTTGTTGCAGCAACATTCACGTTTGACTTTTTTTACAACAAGTTGTGAATCACCCTTTACCAACAACTGCTTGACACCATACGATAGTGCCACCTTAAGCCCATAAATTAGTGCTTCATACTCTGCCATGTTGTTGGTCGCATTGAAGTCAAGGTGCACCATGTATTTAACCTTCTCCCCGGTCGGATCGAGGAGAAGGACTCCAGCTCAAGCCCCCTGCTTCTGCACAGATCCGTCGTAGTAGAGAGTCCAGTGAGGCTCAATGAAGACTGAAACCTTGGGTTCCGACTTCTGCTCACTGGGGCCCCTATGATTTGATGGAGAGGGGGTCTATTCCGCCACGAAGTACGCCAGTGCTTGACTCTTGATTGCTTGTCTTGGGACGAATTCAAGGTCGAACTCGGCTAATTCCGCTGCCCACTCTGCAATGTTCCCAGTGGAATTTAGGTTATGCAAGATCGCACACAGTGGATAAGAAGTTACCACTGAAATCTTGTGATCTTGGAAGTAGTGCTGGAGTTTCCTAGAGGCAATAAGAACTGCGTAGAGCAGCTTATGCACCTCCAGATACCGAGTCTTGGCGTCATGGAGTACTTCACTGATGAAGTACACTAGGCGCTGGACCGTCCGAACCCTCCCGAAGGGGCCCGAAGCTTCCTCCTCATCCACCCGGACCCTGCCGAAGGGGTCCGAACCTTTTTCGTGGACCTCCGGTGCCGATTGGAGGTACCCAGAGCTTCTTCAAAAGTGACCCGGACCTTCCCGGAGGAGTCCAGATCTTGTTGCTCAGCAGCAGTGATTCCTTCATTTGAAGGAGAGGGATCCTCCAGAGTCTCTCCTTGAGGATCCAGGTCTGCGAGCTGGGATCCAGACTTGACTTCAGTTAGCTCCGGACCCTCCCGAAGGGGTATGGATTCCTGAACTGGAGATGGTTCTGGCCTTTCCGCAACCAGGACCATGCTAACAACTTTGTCAGTTGCCGAAATGTAAAGCAGTAGTGGCTCACTAGGGTTCGGAGTTACCAAGGTTAGTAAGGTGGTGAGGAGCTGCTACAGCTCCTGGAACGCCTTTTCTGCTTCTTCGGACCATTGGAATGGTACAGACTTCCGCAATAGCTTGAAGAAAGGTAGCGCCCGTTTAGCCAGTCTTGAGATGAACCGGCTAAAGGCAGCTACACATCCAGTCAGCATCTGGACATCCTTTATGCGGGATTGTGGCCGCATGCCTTCAATAGCTTTTATCTTCGCCCGATTTGCTTCTATTCCTCAATGATTTACCAAGAAACCAAGAAGTTTTCTGGAGCTAACTCCGAAGACACACTTGGCTGGGTTCAGCTTCGTGCGAGTGACTCGCAACTTGTCGAAGATAGCTTGCAAGGTGTCAAAGAATGACTCCTTGTTCTTGATCTTGACGATGATGTCATCAACATACACTTCCACTACGTCTCTAATGAGCTCTCCAAAATTTTTGTACATAGCTCGTACAAATGTTGAAGCAGCGTTTTTAAGACTGAATGGAATGGCAGTGTAACAATATAATCCATCTACTGTGATGAAGGAGGTATGCTCTTTATCTTCCCTAGACATTCTGATTTGATGGTACCCATAATATGCGTCTAGGAAACACAGTAATTCGCACCTGGAGGTGGAATCCACTATCTGATCTATTCTAGGTAGTGGGAATGGACCTTTTGGACATGCCTTATTTAGTGTAGTGTAGTCGATACACATCTGAAGCTTCCCGCTAGCCTTGGGTACAATTACTGGGTTTGCCAGCCATTTTGGGTGGAAGACGTCTCAGATGAATCCGACTTCGAGAAACTTCTTCACTGCTTGTCGTATGAAGTTCTGTCACTCTACTGATTGCTTACGAGGCTTCTGATGTACAGGCCGAGCATCAGGATAGATCTTCAGATTATGCTCGATCACTTCCCTATGGATCCCAGGCATTTGTGATGGTTGCCAGGCAAACACGTCGATGTTAGGTTGGAGGAAAGTGATGAGCGTGAGTTCCTATTTGCCATTTAGACCTCCCGATATACGGGTGGTCTGAGCGGCGTCGAAACCGATTTGGACGATTTTGATAGGAATGTTGGTCTCGCAGCTTGGTTGCACGCGAGGTGCGGAGGTTGAGCCTCGATGACGAATGCTTGGGGGTTTCGGAGCTTTCTCCTTTCCGGATTCTTCTTCCTGCGCTGTAGCAAGCGCTTGGAGTTCTTCTAGAGCTATCACTCCAGCGGTGCGATCTCCACGGATCCGGAGAACACCGGCTGGTGTTGGCATCTTCAACACCATGTACCATAATGAGAAGCAGCCATGAACTTGTATAAGGCTGGCCTGCCCAAAATGGCGTTGAAGGGTAACTTGATCTGTGCCACGTCGAAGACCAACTTCTCAGAGCAGTAATTCTCCCGAGTCCCGAAGGTCACCGGATGAGTAATTGCACCGAGTGGGGTTATGGCCCCCGAACCTACTTCTGAGAAAGGTTGAGAGGGGCGAAGGTGCAAAGGTTGGAGCTGAAGCTTCATGAAAGCTTTGAAGCTTATGAAGTTCAGCCCCAAACCTCCGTCCACTATTACATGGTGGAGTTGGATGTTGTTGATGGTCGGAGATACCATCAATGGGAGTTGGCCAGCTTCGATCATATTTCGAGGGCAGTTTGATGCATCGAAAGTAATCGCAGTATCCATCCACTTCCGGTGCTGCTCCTCCCTGGCGGTGGGAGCTACTAAGGCCATGTCCCGCCGCATGGTCTTGAGGAGACGGCAGGATGTGATGTCCCACGAACCACCAAAGATGGTGTTTATGGTTTTCCGATGTTCATTGTCGGAGACGTCAGAGTCGTCGTTGACGGAGGTGTAAACAGCCTTCAAGACCTTTTTAGGGTCCTAAAAGCCTAACTCCTCTTCAGCCGGAGCTTCATCGACTTTCTGTTTCCCTTCCCTTTAACAGCAAGGAACTTCTTCCCGGCGCTTGTTGTAGCGCTCGGCAAGGTTCTGGACCTCACGGCAGCCTTCCAAGTTGTGGTTGTTCGTCTTATGTATGGGACACCACATCTTGGCGCTACCATCATCTTCAGACGACGGCCGAGGTCGTTTCTCGGGGCGTGGCACCCGGCCACCCAGAGCTGCGACAGAAGCAGCTGTAGGTGTGTCGGCCGACAGCTTCTTCTTGCCGTTGGACTTTTTCTTCTTCTTACCACTACCGGAGGTAGTGGCTTCACCCTTGGAGGATTTTTTATTGTCCTCCGGAGGTGTTTGGGAGTGCATTTCATGGCCCTCCGCAGCTTTGGCGCATTTGTTTGCCAAGCTGAAGAGTTTTGTGACACTGGTGATCTCCTTGGTCGCCAGCTTCTCCAACATCTTCTTGTCTTGCACGCCCTGTCTAAATGCCACAATAATAGAGGCGCTAGAGATAAAAGGAATTGTGTTTCGTACCTGGGAGACCTTTGGATGAAAGATTGCAAGGATTCTCCCCCCTTTTGCTTGATAGCAAAATGGTCCAGTTCGGTGCCTGGTCGGGTGTATGAACTCCCGAAATTGGCGGTGAACTGTTGGCACAGTTCCACCCAACTGTTGATGGAGTCGGGCGGAAGGCTCATGAACCAGGACCTAGCGGTCCCAGTCAAAGCCATAGGGAAATAGTTGGCCATTACAGCCTCGTTGCCTCCGGCCACAAGGATTGCGGTGGAGTAGCTTTGGAGAAACTCAGCAGGGTTGATAGTCCCGTCAAATTTCTCCGGCAGGTGAGGCCAAAACTTTTGTGGCCATCTGACCATGCGTAGGTGCATGGCCAGGGATGAACAACCCCCTGCTACTCCCTCAGGAGCAGGATTGTCCTTATCTTCTCGCCTTTCGCGAGCACGCTCGATATGGACGCGGCCATCCTGTCGATGGTATCGGCGATCAAGCTCCGTCCGGAGGTCGTGAGTTGAATGCCTGGTTACAGTATGGGTGCGTCGCGCCTCGTGAGGCAGCAACATCGCTAGTTGAGATGCAGCACGCCTCCTATTCTGGGAAGCGTGCGAACCAAGTCTACCCGACACGGTCCGATGCTGTGATGGGGCCTGCCCCAAGGGGGGGGACCTTGGTTGATGATGTGGTCGGCTGCTGCTGCAACCAAATGTTCCACATCAGCCCTCCACTGTTCCATTGCACCCTAGGATGCACCTGGAGGTGGTGGGCGTTGGAGGAGAGCATGTGCTGCATGGAGCGCGTGTTCAGGGTTATTGTTAGTTGATGTCGTGACCGACGCAGATGCCCCATACCACTACCCAACTTGATTTGCTGGTGCGGACGATGGCGGTGGAGCCATGACTCCTGCTGGAGCCATGGCACCTGCTGTCTACTGCACATTGGAGGGATTGCCTCCAACAGGTTGCACTGCAGGGTTGCCATTAGACGATCCAGCAGCAGAGTTCACCATCTTTGAATCTCGGGCTCCCCTTCCTGGCGCGCCAACTGTCGGAGTTTGGTTCCGGCAATTCTCCTGGTACTACCTTTGGTAGCCCG
The DNA here is from genome assembly GCA_036927565.1 of Tuctoria greenei. Lineage (NCBI taxonomy): Eukaryota > Viridiplantae > Streptophyta > Magnoliopsida > Poales > Poaceae > Tuctoria > Tuctoria greenei. The sequence continues at coordinate 149,626,955 of JAYESD010000006.1, read as the reverse complement.
TAGAGTTTGTAGTTCGGTATTGGGCGCGCTGAGATTCAAAAGACGATGGCAAATAGACACAAGGATTTATGTGGTTCGGGCCGCCTGAGCATAATACCCTACTGCACGGGGTGTTTAGTTGTTGTATTGGGTGCCTAAGTTTAGTATGGGAGAGGTCTCAGAGTTCCCAAGAACCGTCCCTTGTGTATCATCGACCAGTCCTTTTATAGTACAAGGACTGGTCGTTGCACCGTTAGCCTGGCCCGACATGTGGCCCTGGAGGTTACTGATGTTTAATACACAATTAAGGAGGTTAATTGCTCTTAATAGCGTGGTAACGAGCCTTGACAGTGTCGTTACTGGTATTAAGAGCCTTCCGATAGTGTGTCATTAACATGGTATTAATGACACTTAATCGGGTCTTGAAGTCTTTGATTGCCCCTTGAAGGTCTGAGCCGTCGGGGGTCCACCGGTCTGATTGTTGAGGCTGAAGGTCTGGCGGTTGGACACGTGGCAGCATCGGAGCTTTCCGTCTGGGATGGGTAGGTCTGGTGTAGATGTAAGCGTGTCGGTACCGGAGCTTCCCTCTGTCGGGGGTTAGGTCCGAGAGTGCCGCACAAGTGTTTAGCCCGGAGTTATCCCATGCGTGGGATGTAGGTCCGGTTGCTGTATACGTGTGGCAACACCAGGACTAACCATGGATGAGAGGCTGGTCAGGTACCATATGACACGTGGGGCCTTCGCAGGTCTTCAACTCAGACAGGTGAAGTTCCTTTGGTCTTTTTGTAGTCCCAAGGGGTATACGGTATGCAGGGTACTAACACTTATATTTTTGGAGAAATTCTAAAAAGATTTAAGTTACTCTCATTTGATTGGAAATGCCTACCAAAGCCAAATGATATATTCCATTGATAGACCTTATGCATATGCTATTTGTCTTCACATTGAGCTTTGTCAAACTAGTATAGAACTATGTGAGATTTAATTCTCTACTTTTTGAATTGAAGACTTCACTTGCACATGTTGTACTTCTACACTAGAAGTAAGCAAATTCTCATCATACCACCATTCCACAATAAAAAGAGATACTCCATATACTTCATGCTTAGTATTCTCTCCGAAAATTATTGCATAAAAAGGGAGTAGAAGACATGACTACGAGAAAACAAAAAAAGAAAAAGAAAATGCATGCTTACATCATAAGCATGAGAAAAAAGAGAAAAGTAGCCATGTGTCATCCCTGCAAAAGAAGAGAGTCCACTCAAAAAGGAATCATCTCAAATATCCACTCCATGTCCATCACACATGCACAAGCCTTGAATCAAATTGTTTTGAATTGATTTCTCCTAAGGATTGCTCTTTTGACTTAGCAATATTACGTGTTGCAAATATGCCTACTATATTCCCTACCAAGCTCCACATACAAGCCTTATGTAGAGGTAGTATGAATTTAGGCAAAATGCCTTGGTGAGGAAATTTTTCCACTACACATAAATGAGAGACCGAGGGAATAAAATTGAGATGCTTAAGATCTAAATTGAGCTCTCCAGAATTTGAGTGGAACTTGATTTCTAGGGTATGTGTGCTCCATTTGTTGTTCTATCTTTCAACCACCCATGAATAGGAGAAGGCATAAGCCCATAATGACTTGAGATGGGTGAAGTACCGTACCAATTTTTACAGTACTAGGTAGAGTATAACTCAAGTATGTGAAGGAAATATCAATTCTTGCACACATCACCTTTCTATTGAACCTATTTCCAATTGTCCTTTGACAAAATGGTGCATGCATGAGTTTTATGTAGAATTGAAGTGAAACAAGGGGATGGATCCTATAAAATATCATTCAAGCCAATAAGGCGATGCCATGTTGCACCACATGGATCAAATGGTCCACAAACAGAAGTATTCGAGGCCATCCAACAGAGTAGCACCCATATCATTTAATGGGACCCACCAGTAAGTCACCCCGAGGAAGCACACCAAAAATGGTCAACATTTCTATTCAGCCGACTAGGGGGTTCAGCTGAACCCTTCGTGACGCCAAACTCGGTCAGCTTCCACGTGTCTACTCCCTCTGGTGCCCTGGTCATGATGAAGATTGATTCACATGCTTTTGGTGGCTAGAACCGACCCTTCTCCAAGCTATAAATAGGACCGCTCACCCCTCACTTTAACACACACCACTTGAGTATTCATCCTTTGTGTTGACTACTCTCCAAAGGTTAGAGGAGTATAAGATGCAGAGAGGAGAGCCTCTTGTTCATAGTCCAAGTAGGAGAGGAGTAGAAGGAGTCTCTTCCCAATTCCTAATTTGGAAAGGTATGGCTCTTATATTCCTATTTGTATTTGTGACTCTTAATAAATATGTTATCTTTAGTCTTCTATTGTTCATATACTTGGATGTAGCATTTCTTGTTTGATTGTGGATTCCATTTATGTGGTAGGGGTAGTATTTATGACTATGCTATACCATTATCATTATATCATCATAAACACTAAAACCCCCACTATAGTCTAATTAGCTATGACATGATTATGTTAACATGAATCACTTATGCTATGAATTAACACTAGTTCAATGATGATTTAGTTCATTGCCTTAGGATGGCTTGTGTCTAGGCTTCTATGGTATTTACTTAATATGATAGCATGGTGCTAGGATAGAGAGTAGCGTTGAATGTCTCGTATGACCACAAATTGAAGAGGTAGGCAGTAGGTGGTGACCGCATAGTGAGAATTCATAATTAATCCACTTAGCATGTGTTAAACCACGTTTGGCTATGCCACAAGCTCTTGACAGGAGTCGTCCTACTATTGCTAGGGGTAAACCCGTGCCCGATGCGTTAATCTACTTAGCATGAGAATTCATGATTAAAATGATCATTAGTAACTAACTTAGGCTATGTATATGTACATTAGAAGCATAGTAGGAGTCTCTACCAAACCCTTAGCCTAGTCCCTCTTTACCTCATTTAATCCCCTTAGGATGAAATGCTCTTGTGTGTGTCACACTACCTCAATTACTCTTTATCCATCCTTGCTAGAACCCTACCTAGGCCAACCTAGCCTCTCCACTTGATGATTGGTTTGCTTCCATCCAGCCTTCCTTTGGGAGAATATAAATGACACCCTTTTGAAATACTCTTAGAGGGGAAATGCTACATTAATAATTTTCGTGCGCTAGCGGATTTACATGTGCAATCAAAATCTACCAACAAGCATTTCTGGCACCACTGCTATGGATGAATTGTTAGTAGTGCGTAGGAACCGTCAACAATGGCTTAAATTGAGGGGGAGTTTTGGAACTTGGGAAGTCTCTGTAAGAATCTGAAATTAATATAATATGAGCTTATGTATTTTATACATATATGACTTTGTGATTCCTTTTACATGCTGAAAGTTCTTACTACATTACTCGTGTTATACATTTTTAGTTTTTTTCGTGACTAGTAATTGGAATAATTACTTACACTAAATCTGTTCATGATCAAACTTAATTGCTATTTTGAACTTGTTGCATGCTAACAAGTGCTTTTAATCATAAAGAATTAATCAAGTAATCAACTCACTTGTTGAGTTTTTATATTCAAATGAAAAAGTGAGAGAAGATCAAAAGACTGTGCATGCATCACACTACTTCTTTTGAGGTTTCTTATCATTGCACCTAGATACGAACTTGGAAGAAGTTGTGTATGACTAAAACCATGTCCTTAAGATTCTGATTGTCAAGTGACATAGGCTTGGCTTGGTTGGTTAGAATAAAGAAGATGCCGCATATGATCTCTTTCAAATGTAATATGATCAGCCTTAAGTCCCTACATCTTTTCCTTAGTGATGGATGATGTGTCGAAGGATATACAAGGGAATATCCCTTGGTGTATGCTCTTTGCTGATGATGTAGTGTTGGTAGATGAAATAGGGATGGTGTTTATAGAAAATTGGAGCTATGGAGACAGACCTTAGAGTCTAAGGGATTTAGACTTAGTAGAACCAAGACCGATTATATGAGATGCAACTTTAGTGATGTCGGGTGCGAGGATGGTAATGTTAGTTTACAAGGACAAGTAGTACCTAGGAGAGACACGTTTCGATATTTAGGATCAATGTTACAAAGCAACGGTGATATTGACGAAGATGTTTGCCACTGGATCAAGATCAGGTGGATGAAGTGGCGACAAGCATCTAGAATCTTATGTGATAAGAAAGTTCCACAAAAATTAAAACGGAAATTCTATAGGATGGTGATCAGACCTGCGATGTTGTATGGAGCTGAATGTTGGCCAACTAAAAGGCAACATGTCCAACAAATGAGTGTTGCGGAGATGCACATGCTAAGGTGGATGTGAGGTCACACAAGAAGAGACAAAATTAGGAACGAGATGATACATGATAGGGTAGGCGTGGCACCGATTGAGGAGAAGCTAGTCCAACATCGCCTACGGTGGTTTGGGCATATCCAGCAGAGACCTCCGGAAGCACCGGTTAACAGTGGGATTATAAAGAGTAGAGAAAATTCTCGGAGGGGTAGAGGTCGACCAAGGTTGACATGGCAGGAGGCAGTGAAATGAGACTTAAAGGAGTGGGACAAACCTAGAGATTTGGCTGATGATAGGACTGCATGAATATTAGCAATTCATGTGCCAAAATCTTAGTTTATTCGTAATTTGTTACTTTTATCAGCTTTCTTATTAACCCATTTCTAAAATAAATAAAATGTAGAATCTTAATTTATTATTATTATTATTATTACTACTTTCATCTTATTCTCTATTACTTTTCTTCAAAATTGTTGGGTTTCATTTCCAGCCAACCCCAACTTGTTTGGGACAAAGACTTGGTTGTTTTTGTTGTTGTTGTTGTTGCATTTGTGCTTTGAAAAATAATAAAAATACAGCAAAAAGTGGCATGCTTTCATATCTTGAAAAAGTTAAAGTTGTGAGTCATGACTTGCTTAAATTGAAAATTACACTTGATCTCTAGCATGGCTTACAATACTTTATGTATCTCATTGATGTGATAGTGTAAGTTATTTGATTGTATGACTTGGATGAGCTTTGTTTTATATGTATATGTTATAATATGCTCATAACTATTGAAATTTCTCTTTTGAACCTTGCTGAATACATTGTCAAAGGGGGAGAAATATGTATAGGGGGGGGGAATATTTCTTTTCATTTGATTTCAAAAGGGGAAGAAAATTGTTTTCAAACTTTTCATGTGAATAAGCCAATATTTTGATTTTAAGTGGTGTTGCCAATGCATTCATCAAGGGAAATCTTGTGAGACCTATGTGCTGAATACATTGGCAATTATGTTAATGTAAAGGTTTACATGCAAAGTTTTATACTTGAGAAACACACTTCACACTGTCCAAACTTTTGCTGCTCGTAAGCTGCACGTGTTTTGCATTTCGGAATGTCCGAACTTTTCTTGTATAATGCATATTTGCTATTTTGGACTATCCAATCTTTCTATGTGTTGAAATAATGTGTGGCTGATATGTTTTCCATTTGCAATGTTTAAAACTTTCTTTACACTTACGGGAAAATTTGCTTAGTACTTTTGTACTAAGTTTTTTATGTGTTTTGGCTTATCATGGTGGACATTATTTTGCTATGTTTGCAAGATACTTATGTGAGGTGCTCACGTAAGGTGTTGTTGTTTTCGAACTAATGAGAGACAAGTCGAGGACTTGTGCTCGGAAGGATTGGTTGTTTGTTCATGTGCAGGTGTTGTTTGAGGTCAAAACATGACTGGTGACGGGATTCATTGAACTAGTCTTAAGGATTGGTTGTTTGTTCATGTGTAGGTGTTCGTTTATGGAATGTTTCGAGTTTGTTTTGATTAGATTTCATGTGTGTCACAAAGTTGAGTTGGATTAGGAATGTTTAGGATGTTCCTAAGGTGTTTGTAAGGCTTAAGATTGCTTCTATTTGCATATAGAAGAGTCTTGAGCAGTTATGAAAAGTTTTGGTTGAAACTAAGTAGAATTAGAGTCCTAGTTTGGATTGGATTGGCCTTAGGGCTGGTTATAAAAGCAAGGGAGGCCAGAGCTCGGGTTGAGACGACTTTGGGATGCTCCTATTTTGTTTTGATCAATAAATTAGTAGTTTAAATGAGCTTTTGTGCCTTGTTCGTCCGACTTGTTTCAAACAAATTTCTCGTCGAGTTTTTGCACAGCACTACGTTGCTTCGGTGTTTTTATCGTAACTCGAGTTTTACAGTTCCAATTGATATGATTCTTTTAGGGTTATCTTCACAACTTTATTATCTATCTTTTGTGGTTTCTGATCAACACGAGTTTTTTTGCAGTGTTGCAGATCTGGTTTTTACTCGGGTAGAATAGATTGACCTTTGTTCGATCATTCAATCGTAACATGAGTTTTTATTGATGATTTTTTGTGATTCTTGTTGTCTCCTCTTTGTACCTTGATTCTGTATAATATCTACTACTTTTGTCATCGTTGAACACGTTTAGATATGTTGCACACATCGTTTCTTAGTAGATTGATTTTGTGTCGAGGGGTTTTCTTTGCTTCCCTTGAAAAAGTATTAATCTACCATTCACCCCCCTAGTAGTTTTTCACGTGATCTTTGAACCTACAATAGGTCCTTGGTGGGCAAGGCATACAGACGGGTCTTCTACTAGACAACCGATGTCACCGACGCAAAGTAGAACATGCACACTTGTGATGGTTGCAGTTCTTCGATCGACAGGCGCACCTACTGGCGCAAGATCTGCAAACCAACCCCGTCACATGGATGTTCGCTATGTGGAGGCTCGACCTCCTCGACCCCTTTCAGAAAGCTCTCGAGGGCTTCACTGTCCTCCTCATCGCTATCGATAAGTTCACAAAATTGATCGAGACTAAAACTATCATCACCGTCACTTCAGAGCAGGTGGCAGACTTCTTCTAAGACATCGTCCATTGTTTTGGGGTACCCAACACCATCATAAAAGACAACGGTGTACAATTCATAGGCAAGAGGTTTCTTGAGTTCTGTGATGGGTTGCACATCCGAATCGATTAGGTGTCTGTGGTGCACCCCCGGACAAATGGGCAGGTCGAGCAGGCAAATGGTTTGATCCTACAGAGGCTCAAACCGTGACTCTTTGGTCCACTCAACAGGTATGAGGGGCGATGGGATGCTAAAGCGTCGTTCTTGCTATGGAGCTTGCGCACCATGCCCAACCGATCGACCGACTTCATGCCAATCTTTCCGACATATGGTTCGGAGGCCGTACTACCTACTGACCTGCAATACGGGTTGCCTCGGGTCAGGGACTACGACGAGGGACGATCTGTGAATGATCGCCAAGAATTTGTTGGGAAGCTCGACTAAGCCGACCATGTGGCCATCCTAAAGTCAGCCAAATACCGGCAAGCGTTGCGACGCTACCACGGGTGGCACGTCCGACCGAGGGCCTTCCAAATCAGTGATGGGGTCTTGCGAATGGTGTAGACCAAAAAAGATAACACAAGTTATCCTCGCTGTGGGAAGTACCATATGTGGTGGCAAACGTCCTGCGGCCCGGAGCCTATCGACTTAAGGACATCGAAGGGAACATCCTCTCCAATGCGAGGAATATCGAGCACCTGAGATGTTTCTACCCATAGGTTGAGAGAAACGGATCTCGTAAAGGAACTTTAGGAATACAACCATAGGGATAAGCTCCCCCTAAACTCAATCACGACCAGCAAGGGCTTGCGACCCGACTTTGTCAAAAGGGAGGCTCAGGTAGAGCGTGTCACTTCAATGCCGCAGGTTGAGCTGGCAACGCCTAGAAATCATAATGAGGGTGAAAAGGAATAGCAGGACTCCTTTCTTACTGAAAAATAAAATAGATAACAAAGAAACTTGAGGTGCAAAAAGGACCCGCCCAATCACACCAACTGCTACGCCGAGCCTTGTCGCGTCTCCACCAGCCTGAGGATGTCATCGAAGAGAACCATCACGGCTGCCATCGATATCGTGATGGGCGCAACTTCAACTTCAACGGTGTCGAGCTCATTTGCTGACCTATGAGATGCGAAGCCGTCTCTGATAGATCAAAGATCAACACTGCCGTAGTGCGAGAAAACAGCCACCAGGGCCGCTTTGGCACCCATCTCAGCCTTGACAGTGGTGGTCGACCACAGGTGAGCACCAAACCGACTAGGGACCTCCATCAATCGGTCATTTGATGGAATGTTTGGGAGGCCCATGGCGATACAGACAGACCGAGCGGTCCCCGGGAGACTGTCCAACTTCCCCCGGCCGCCTCAAACCTCCACTGAACCTTGCCCAATCGAGATGCCAGAGCAACCCCGTTGCCTGGACCCTCAGCATCGGATGCACTACATGGCAGCCGGCTGAGGACTGGTGCCGAAGGTCCAAGCACCACGTCGCAAGCTGCTCCCGCCACCTCTCATATAATACGCCCAGTCCACACCAAGATTTTGAGCACTTGGACGAACTTACAGAGTCGAGGAACTTACGAACAGCTCCAGCGAACTCTCGAGTCGAGGGAAGCTTGTCGTCCCGTGTTTTAAAGGCTCCCAATGAACTCACGGGACAAAGTGAAAACCCTGCGAGCAACCAGGAGTTCGATGCTCAAGGACCCCCTGGTACAATCTCTTGCCTCGAGATATCGATGGTCTGGTGAACCCACCTTCCACCGCTTCCCGGGCAGTGTCGACGTCAGCGTGGGTCTCCATCGATGGGGTGACAGACTCTTCCACCACCCGAACAAGCTGATCCAAGATGTCTCGCGCCTCGAATAACCGATCAACAATTTCCTTAGCATTTTGCAAGGCATGATCCCGAGCGATCGACATTTCGCGAAGCTGCTCGGCCGCCTCCTCCTCCTTGTCTTAGGCGACAACTGCCTTCTGTCGCGCCATCACGGCATCTGCCTAGGCCCACTCAAGATGCTCCTGCATGGCCAACAACTCGACCTTGAAGGATCTCTGGCGTTCACAGGCCTCACCGAGCAGGCGCGACCTTTCGACTGCCAATCGTGCCAACCCCTACCAAAGGAATCAGGTCAGCAAGCACCAAAACAAGAAACCATGAGACAAAGGTGAGGTAACTCACCCAGTTGTGGAGGACTGTCCCTTGAATGCGCTTAAATGCATCAAGGGCCTGTACAATCTCAACCTCCAAATACGATTGGACATCGTCGAGCTGCGAGACTGCGTTGACAGTGTTCACATGGGGATGCCCCTACTCGGCCCGCTCCATGGCAACAAACCTGAGTACATATTCACTTCCATTGACGGGACCCAAGGCTCCTGACGATGGAAGAACGGCTGAAGCAAGACCACCATCACCTGGAATCCCAACCATCACGATAGATAAACCTCCTGCTTGCAAGATATGAGATTGCAACTCAACCAAAGGTTACAACACTATCGGATCCAAGATCATGGGCCCCTCTATATGCGTCGTGGCCGCTGACACCTCCCTGCTCCATGCTGACACCGACGGAGCTACCCGACGTCTCCACAGGAAGTGCTCAGGGTGTCGAGATAGCCACCGACTCTTCAAGCGAAGGTACCAAGAAATCAAGTCCCCCCTAGCTACTGGAGGGGGAAGGCAGACCAACCGATGTTGTGACCCTCGCCTCCCCGGATGCCTCACTCGTAGCTGCAGGAAAAACGACCAGCGCCGCATCGACCGTAGTCGTCTCTACCAGTGCTGCATCGCTAGGTTCACCAACGAAACTGCAGATGACATTTTGGCAGCCACCTCCACCGATGCCCCTCCATTCCCACCACTGAAAGTTTCGGCCCCAGGGCCGATGGGTGAATATCGGGCGACCCCGCATCCGCCACACTCGCCAACACCACCAACGGGTCTGTCGGAACAAGATCAAACAACGAGGAGACCAACCATGTCGGAACATAAACCTTAGTAATTGGTGGTGGTGGGGAAGCGCATTCGCTCCTGCACACCCAAAAGTGACCGCCTCGGCCTGTAGAACCAAACCCACCAGCGGTGGGACAGGAAAAACCATATACGGGGGTTGAGTAGAGACATAAGTATCCCCATAAGCAAACGGATCATGGACCATGAGATGTAACAAACCTTGACAAAGGGGAGCACCTTATGAGCGGAGCCTAATGATGATGACTTGAGGCTTTGCGTCCCGGATGGAGGAGGCATCTCCCGATCGGCTGAACCCCTAGAGTTAGGGTTTGACACCAGGGGGAACGGGGATATCCGACCGGTTTACAACCTCACCCTCTTGGTCGAGCGTCCAAAACCCAACACCATTCCTCTCTTCTAGCCCTGGGCGTTGTGGCCGACGAACCAGGGTCAGGCTTGACCCCTCTCCCCTCACCTATTGGGTGCCTGGGGAGACAGATGATTCCGGTGAAGCACCACTGGGGACCATGATCCTGGCTTGCTGGGCCTCTCGTTCCGGATGTTGAACCACCCCGGTTGTCAACCCTTGTTGGAATCTGACATCGGAATCGCAAAATGATAGAGTGACAGCGGTTGCGCTTGGGCACAGACGGAGTCGACAGGAGAAATTTTTGGTCTTGGAGGAGCTGATGAAGAAGAGGGACCTCCAAAGAGAGTAGTTGGGAGACATACCAAATAGGCCTCACACGGGTTGACAAATATGGAGACGTGGAGCACCATTTTTGGCATCAAATGGTGGAGCTCCTCCCGACATTCATTAAGGTGCCCCTAGAGGAACGACGTCACAGGCAACACCAGGTCTCGCTCATGGAAGGTGTAGGATCAAAGAAAACGTGAAAAGCTACTAGAGGGGGGTAATTGGTAGATTAAAACTTCTTCAGCAGAAGCAACAAGAACCCCTCAGCAGAAAAATGATCTATTAAAGAAATCGTGTGTGCAACTAATTTAAATGTGTTTCACCATGACAAAAGTGATATATTTAGATAGAATGAAGTTACGAATATGTCACAACAAGAATCACTAAAACCGATCGATAAAAAGTCAAGTTACGATCAAAAGATGGAACAAAGGTCAATCTATTTTACCCGGGTAAAATAGATCTGCAATACTACAAATATGCTCAGATAGATCAGAAACTACAAACCCAATGACCATGAACTTTTCACTGATGATATATAATCAAGTTCTGAAGACAACCCAAAATGAATCACGTCAGTTGGATTTGTAAAACTCAAGTTATGATAAAACCACTGAAGCAAGGTAGTGCTGTGCAGAAACTCAACGAGAAAAACTTGTTGGAAACAAGTCGAACGAACAAGACACAAAAGTTCCTTTAAACTATGATCTTTTTTTAATAGGACACAAGAGGAACCGCCCAAAATCCTCTACAAAGAGCTTTGGCCTCCCTTGCTTATATAACCAGCCATGAGGCCAACCCAAACCAAACTTGGACTCGTATCCTCTTCAGTTTCAAGTGAAACTTTCTATAACTGCTCAAGACTCTTCTATATGCAGATAGAAGCAATCTTAAGACTTCCAAACACCTTAGGAACGTATACAACATTCCTAAAAAACCTGAACTTCATGATCCACACGAAATCCTATCATAACCAACTCAAATCTTTGTATATTGGAGTCAAACCCAACTCAGCCGCTGCTTGAGTCCATAACCTAGTCCGTTGGACTTTTCCAACCAATTCATTACGTCCACATCTTTTCAGCACGCCTTGGAACCATGCAGCCACATCCATGCACTCCATGCACATGAGCAAACACCTTCCAACGACGTGCATGATACCTTCATATGCATTGTTCTTGATTCAACCATGCGGCGCGACCTCCCGATGAACTCAACCACAATTCCTCCGAACATGGTTGTTGAACCTCATCTTATCCCTAATACTAGTTCCATGGATTCCGTCACCAGTCATGTCTTGAATTCAAGTAATACCTGCACATGAATAAACAACCAATACTTTCGAGCACAAGTACTCGACTTGACTCTCATTAGTTTCGATAACCACAACACCTTAGGTGAGCACCAAACATAAGCATGTTGCAAAACATAACAAAATGATATCAACCATAACTACCAAAACACATCAAAAACTTAGTAAAAGAATACTAACCAAACTTTTCATAATCCAAAAAGCAAGTTCAAAATGTTGCAGGTTGAAAGCAGAACCATTGCAATTTAGCACCGGACCTTGCCAAAGCTAACAAAACCTTGAACTGGAGCTTACCAAAGCTAGCTGGACCTAGCATCGGAGCTTACCAAAGCTAGGACCTTGGGCAGGAGCTTACCAAGGCTAGTCAGACCTAGCGCCGGAGCTAACCAAAGCTAGTTGGACCTAGCGCTGGAGCTAACCAAAGCTAGTTGAACCTTGCACCGGACTTAGCAAAACAAGTTGGTCCTAGCCAAAATAAGTCCGACCTAGACAAAGTAGTCGAACCTAGCCAAAGCAAGACAGACCTTACGTCAGATCTTGCCGAAGCTACCCAAAACAAGCCGAACCTATCGTCGGACCTTGCAAAAGCTTGGACCTAGAGTTGGACCTTGATGAAAAGAGTGTTTTGCCATAATTCAAAACTTTTATCGTAAAAGACAATGTATTCAACACACATAGGTCTCACAATCTCCCTCTTGATGAATGCATTGGCAACACCACTTAGACTCTGAACATTAGCTTATTCAAATGAAAAGTTTTGAAAACAATATAATGAGAAAGAAATTTCAAAACAAATATTTCTCCCCCTATACATATTTCTCCGCCTTTGTAAATCAGAAATAAAATCAGAAGAAAAACTAAAATTCCCCCCCCCCCCCCCCCTAAGAAGAATGGTGCCAGAACACTTGTGAATGTGTGTGATGTGTGATCAGATTCTCCCCCTTTGACAATGTATTCAACAAGGTACAAAAGAGAAATTTCAATTGTTATGAGCATAGTGTAACACATACACATAAAGAACAAAGCTCATCCAAGTCATACTATCAAGTAACTTACACTATCACATCAATGAGATACATAAAGTAGTGTAAGCCATGGTAGAGATCAAGTGTAATTTTTCAATTTAAGTAAGTCATGATCTCACAAACCTAACTATTTCAAGACTTGAAAGCATGACACTTGTTGCTGCAATATTATTTTCTTTTATCAAAAATTTTGATCATATGATATTTGCAAGAGTTATATGCCGCATCTACCTTATTCTAATCAATCAAGCCAAGCCTATGTCATTTGACAAGAAGCTTAATAACATGGTTTTACTCATACACAACTTCTTACAAGTTCATATCTAAGTGCAATGATAAGAAATCCCAAAAGAAGAAATGCGATTCATGCATATTCTCTTGATCTTTTATCATTTTTTATTTGATTACAAAAACTCAACATGTGAGTTGATTAATTGATTAATTCTTTATGATTAAAAGCACTTGTGAGCATGCAACAAATTCAAAACAGAAAGAAGGTTCGATCATGAATAGATTTAGTGTAAGTAATTATTCCAATTACTAGTCATGGAAAAAACTAGAAAATGTATAACACGAGTAATGTAGTATGAACTTTTAGCATGAAAAAGGAATCACAGAGTCATATATATATATATATATATATATATATATATATATATATATATATATATATATATGAAATATTATGCTCATATTATTTCAAATTTGGAGTCACACTTATACTTCAAAGGATTCAAAACTCACCCTCAATTTATGTCATGAGAATGCATAACCCCTATTTCACTACAAATGTAACAAAAAAAGTGAAATCCAAGGGTTTTGTAAAACTGTTAGCCAATTGTTGTTCGGTATCTACAAGGTGAAGCACAATATTTTCTTTTTCAACATTATCATGGATAAAGTGATACCTAATGTCAATGTGCTTTGTTCTATAATGTTGCACGGGATTTTTAGCAATACAAATGGCACTACACTACCAGGATTCCGGGTTATTGCGACGAAAAAAAATCGTTGCAATGGGTCGAAATTCGTTGCGATAGGTTGTTGTTGCAACGAAATAGAACGTCGCAATAGTTTTTCCGACTCATGGCGATAAAAGCCGGGGCAATAGGTTATTGCGACGACTTGACATCCGTGGCAAATAGTATGGTATTGTGACGACTCCACGTTGGTGGCAAATAGTATGGTATTGCAACGGTTTAACGTATTGCGACGATTTAACGTATTGCGATGAAAATATCGGTGTTGCAACGATGTCACATTCATGGCCAAAAATATGGTACTGCAACGACTCCACGTTCGTTGCAAATAGTATGGTATTGCAACGGTTTAACGTATTGCGATGATTTAACGTATTGCAACGAAAATAATGGTGTTGCAACGATGCCACATTCGTGGCAAAAAGTATGGTATTACAACGACTCCATGTTCGTGGCAAATAGTATGGTATTGCAACATTTTAACGTATTGTGACGATTTAACGTATTGCAACGAAAATAACGGTGTTGCAACGATGCCACATTCGTGGCAAAAAGTATGGTATTGCAACGACTCCACGTTCGTGGCAAATAGTATGGTATTGCAATGGTTTAACGTATTGCGACGATTTAATGTATTGCAACGAATAGTACGTTATTTGCGAAGATTTCACATCTGTGGCGATAAGTACGGTATCGCGATGATTTCATACTCGTGGCAAAAATAGTATGGTATCGCGACGTTTTCACATTTTCGGCGAATAGTACGGTGTTGGAACGATTTCACATCTGTAGCGAATAGTACGATATGGCAACGTTTTTACATTCATGGCGAATAATATGGTGTTGCAACGATTTCACATCTGTGGCGAATAGTACTGTATCGCAACGATTTCACACGCGTGGCGAATAATATGGTATCACGACGTTTTCACATCCGCGGCGAATAGTACGGTATCGCGACGATTTCACACTCGTGTCGAATAATATCGTATTGTGACGTTTTCACATTCGTGGTGAATACTACGGTGTTGCAACAATTTCACTTCCGTGGCGAATAGTACGTTATCACCACGATTTCACACTCGTGGCGAATAATATGGTATCGCGACGATTTCAAAGCCGTGGCCAATAATACGGTAATGCAACGATTTCACGTTCATGGCGAATAGTACGGTATTGCAACGATTTCAAAACCGTGACAACAGTATTGTATTGCAACGATTTCTGATGTGTGGCAATAGGTTCGTAATGCAACATATTCAAATCTGTTGCAATAGGGTCGTAATGCGACGTTCTCAGGGTGGTGGCAATAACAGTCTAGTGCAACACTTTTTTGGTCGTAGCCAGATGTTTGTAGTGCAACGTTTTATAATTTGTGGCAATAGCTAGCTTCCTATTGCAACAGTTTATTTTCAACGCAATAATCTGTTAATGCCATGTTTTATAATTAGCGGCACTAGAATCCTAATGCACCAGGTTTGAAAATTAGTGGCAACAGAATCAATTTATTCGCACACGATACGTCTGTCGACTTAACAACAAACATCCAACAATTGATGCAACGCTCAAGGACCCTTGCATCGTTGCGAGACGATGTTATTTACAGTTTTTTCAGGTTGCAACATTGTACCCATTAAAGGAGCACCTCGACGAGTTGTAGTATTAGGAATAGTTTCTCGAACATCTAGCTTTGACTTGGTGCGAGCAGAAGCCTTTTGTGGAGTTGCTACTAACCGTTGTTGATTTTGCAAGCTCTCCATCATTCTGCGCATGTCTGCTAGCTCCTTTTCTTGCCGTGCAGAATTGGCTGCCATCTGATCATGTAAAGCCTGGACTTCCTGGTTGAGCTGTTCATTTGCCTGGACGAAGCCATCCATCTGGGAGGTCATATGATCATTTCTTCCTTCCAACTCTTGCACCTGAGAGCTGAGGTCTTCATTTCTATTTTGCAAGGATCGAACTTGCTGGCCAAGTTGGTCAGACATCTGGATACGCAGTCTCTCAGAAACATTAGGTTTAGCCATATAACCAAGCCTCCGAAACTGTGATCCTCCATAACCGGTTGCAGATATATAAGTAAGCTGGAAGATGTTGTTTCTTTCCTCATCTGGGATTGGGACTCCCAGCTCAGCTTCCTTGACGTTGATTTGTGCACGTGCCTGGGTCTATATACAAAAAGAAAAGTCACATGTACATTGAAAATATTTATTTAAATGGGGACTGTTTGAAGTGTTTCTCACATGTACAGCTTCTGCCTGCTCGTTTGCCCATTGACCGTTCTTCACATGGCTTGCCTCCCACAGTTCTATGTCATCGGGTTCTTTTCCAGTCTCTGGGTCTCGCTACATCAAATACAAGTAAAATTTGATTGAATGATTGCAGTACAAAGTAAAAGCATGATTTAGTTTTCATACCTTCTCATAACTAAGTTGGGCGTAGGATTTCGAGCCAAGCAAGTGTTTTGTCTTTTGAGTACTTCGATTTCGTGAATTGGTTTTGCTTATTGACTGCAATTTTAAGAATTAATTTCACGAATGGGTGTTATCAAATAGTTTTTGTAGGATATGAAGGTATTAGAAAGCTAGCTGACCTTGAATCGCTTGGACCCAAAATAGTCCATAAGCGCCAACCAATCGGAATCTGCTACGTCAACAGGCTTGTTTTGTATACGTTCCTCATCGATCGAATACTTCTTATAGGTGGCATGCAATGTTGATCGCCACCCCTTGTAGCGCTCACCAGCAATCTTCAATATTTCTCTTCTGGTATCATCTGTGTCCTCCAAGTCCCAGGCATTCTGTACATTGTATATCACACTGTTATAAACGTACAAGAAGGAGGTCGCTAGAAAAAATACTTATATGGGGTGTCACAACACTAACCAGAATGTCTCTCACTATATCGCTCTTCGAAGTATCGCCAACCTCTGCCCACTTCCTTACACCAGCGAGGGGTGCATTTTTTTTTGTTGTAACAACCACATCATCGAAAAAATTCCGCTGATTAGGATCAACCACAACACCCAACCTATCGGACCACTGAATTTGTAGCTTCCGATTCTGATCATTCGTTCTATTTGCAGATGCTAGATAGCGCAATTTAGCAACCTTAAGTCCTTTAGCAACCCATCTTCCAAACTTCTTTCCTTCTGTTAGTGTCATTTAAACGGTAAACATTTAAAGAAAATTAGCAACTGACCGGGCCTAGTATCATGTACAAATAGTGTGAAAGAAGAAGAAGTCTGATGTTTTACCATCTTCAGGACGAGTGCGGCAAATACGAGCGTGGGAACATCGCGTTGCAACAACATTTTGCTCCATATTGGGCAATTCATCGACTTGTTGACTTCTTCGTTGCTGTTCATACACTACAATCAGGCATCAGGCAGTAGTCAGTGGCGCTACAGCACCCGTAGTACTGCAGGGGATTTTCAGTCCAGCTACAAAGCAGGCAAGACAGTAGTTGGCGATGCTAGGGAAAGAGAGGGTTCGCCGGATGCTCATCCTCTGTAGTACTGCCGGTTTGGTCCGACTGACATCAGCAAGAGCGCGTCTCGAGGCAAATTGGTGGCAGGGCGAGTCATGGACGTTAGCGGTATTAGCAGGTAGAGGATGCAAGACAGATGAGGCGGGCAGCTTGCAACGTTTAACAAAGCTAGGGTTTGGTCTGGCAGTGCAGTGACCACATTTATAATTTGTGGTCGTAGCCAGATGTTTGTAGTGCAACGTTTTATAATTTGTGGCAATAGCTAGCTTCCTATTGCAACAGTTTATTTTCAACGCAATAATCTGTTAATGCCATGTTTTATAATTAGCGGCACTAGAATCCTAATGCACCAGGTTTGAAAATTAGTGGCAACAGAATCAATTTATTCGCACACGATACGTCTGTCGACTTAACAACAAACATCCAACAATTGATGCAACGCTCAAGGACCCTTGCATCGTTGCGAGACGATGTTATTTACAGTTTTTTCAGGTTGCAACATTGTACCCATTAAAGGAGCACCTCGACGAGTTGTAGTATTAGGAATAGTTTCTCGAACATCTAGCTTTGACTTGGTGCGAGCAGAAGCCTTTTGTGGAGTTGCTACTAGCCGTTGTTGATTTTGCAAGCTCTCCATCATTTTGCGCATGTCTGCTAGCTCCTTTTCTTGCCGTGCAGAATTGGCTGCCATCTGATCATGTAAAGCCTGGACTTCCTGGTTGAGCTGTTCATTTGCCTGGACGAAGCCATCCATCTGGGAGGTCATATGATCATTTCTTCCTTCCAACTCTTGCACCTGAGAGCTGAGGTCTTCATTTCTATTTTGCAAGGATCGAACTTGCTGGCCAAGCTGGTCAGACATCTGGATACGCAGTCTCTCAGAAACATTAGGTTTAGCCATATAACCAAGCCTCCGAAACTGTGATCCTCCATAACCGGTTGCAGATATATAAGTAAGCTGGAAGATGTTGTTTCTTTCCTCATCTGGGATTGGGACTCCCAGCTCAGCTTCCTTGACGTTGATTTGTGCACGTGCCTGGGTCTATATACAAAAAGAAAAGTCACATGTACATTGAAAATATTTATTTAAATGGGGACTGTTTGAAGTGTTTCTCACATGTACAGCTTCTGCCTGCTCGTTTGCCCATTGACCGTTCTTCACATGGCTTGCCTCCCACAGTTCTATGTCATCGGGTTCTTTTCCAGTCTCTGGGTCTCGCTACATCAAATACAAGTAAAATTTGATTGAATGATTGCAGTACAAAGTAAAAGCATGATTTAGTTTTCATACCTTCTCATAATTAAGTTGGGCGTAGGATTTCGAGCCAAGCAAGTGTTTTGTCTTTTGAGTACTTCGATTTCGTGAATTGGTTTTGCTTATTGACTGCAATTTTAAGAATTAATTTCACGAATGGGTGTTATCAAATAGTTTTTGTAGGATATGAAGGTATTAGAAAGCTAGCTGACCTTGAATCGCTCGGACCAAAAATAGTCCATAAGCGCCAACCAATCGGAATCTGCTACGTCAACAGGCTTGTTTTGTATACGTTCCTCATCGATCGAATACTTCTTATAGGTGGCATGCAATGTTGATCGCCACCCCTTGTAGCGCTCACCAGCAATCTTCAATATTTCTCTTCTGGTATCATCTGTGTCCTCCAAGTCCCAGGCATTCTGTACATTGTATATCACACTGTTATAAACGTACAAGAAGAGGTCGCTAGAAAAAAATACTTATATGGGGTGTCACAACACTAACCAGAATGTCTCTCACTATATCGCTCTTCGAAGTATCGCCAACCTCTGCCCACTTCCTTACACCAGCGAGGGGTGCATTTTTTTTTTGTTGTAACAACCACATCATCGAAAAAATTCCGCTGATTAGGATCAACCACAACACCCAACCTATCGGACCACTGAATTTGTAGCTTCCGATTCTGATCATTCGTTCTATTTGCAGATGCTAGATAGCGCAATTTAGCAACCTTAAGTCCTTTAGCAACCCATCTTCCAAACTTCTTTCCTTCTGTTAGTGTCATTTAAACGGTAAACATTTAAAGCAAATTAGCAACTGACCGGGCCTAGTATCATGTACAAATAGTGTGAAAGAAGAAGAAGTCTGATGTTTTACCATCTTCAGGACGAGTGCGGCAAATACGAGCGTGGGAACATCGCGTTGCAACAGCATTTTGCTCCATATTGGGCAATTCATCGACTTGTTGACTTCTTCGTTGCTGTTCATACACTACAATCAGGCATCAGGCAGTAGTCAGTGGCGCTACAGCACCCGTAGTACTGCAGGGGATTTTCAGTCCAGCTACAAAGCAGGCAAGACAGTAGTTGGCGATGCTAGGGAAAGAGAGGGTTCGCCGGATGCTCATCCTCTGTAGTACTGCCGGTTTGGTCCGACTGACATCAGCAAGAGCGCGTCTCGAGGCAAATTGGTGGCAGGTCGAGTCATGGACGTTAGCAGTATTAGCAGGTAGAGGATGCAAGACAGATGAGGCGGGCAACTTGCAACGTTTAACAAAGCTAGGGTTTGGTCTGGCAGTGCAGTGACCACATTTAAGTCAGATGATCGACGTCCAGATCACACTGGTGATGTCACGTGACTTACGTTTTACTGCAGGCGATGCAATAAAGATCCAACGGTGTGATTCCTTTAGATCATAACTGCATCGCGTGCAGTACAAACATATAAGTCAGGTGATCTGCGTCCATTGATATCATCCCGGAGCAAGTCATTGCATACTGATATTTTGTTCTGCATGTTAGCATCTCGCCCTAAAGTGCTACTAGAACGGATACATGAATATAATCTTGCGTTAATTACCAGACATCAGCAATGCATTTGGTAGTGTAAAAAACGGAATTGAGATCATATAAGCAGCAATGAACCCTCATGTACATGCATCTCTAAACTATATGATGCTAACATTTCTTAGTGCACAGGGGTTAATGATATTGGACTATTTTCTCCAGGGTATGCCATGTCATATGGGGCACAGCATGTAGGTATGCCGTAATGGCCAGGGGTTTGCGGGCAGTGAGGTCATCGTGGCACGCGAACGATGGGATGTGGAGATGGAGGGAGACGCATCGGGGAGGACAGTGAAGTGAACACCAGCAGGGTGTGGGCGCTGGCCGGTGCCGGAGTGACCGGCGGCGACATGGGTTTGCGGGCGGTGGGGTCATCATGACATGCGAAGGATGGGATGTGGCGATGGATGAGGGAGACGCATTTATGAGGACACTGAAGAGAGCAGCAGCAGGGTGTGGTCGCCGGTGCTGGAGTGGCGGCGGCGAGAGAGCCCATCGTGCACGTGTAGGCATCAATAAATCACGCCATCACATATACTCACCAGCAGGGCGTGGGCGCCGGCCGGTGCCGGAGTGACTGGCGGCGACAGGGGTTTGCGGGCGGCGGGGTCATCATGACACACGAAGGATGGGACGTGGCGATGGTGGAGGGAGACGCGTCGGGGAGGACACTGAAGTGAGCAGCAGCAGGGTGTGGTCGCCGGTGCCGGAGTGGCCGGCAGCGAGAGAGCCCATCGTGCGTATGTAGGCATCAATAAATCACGCCATCACATATACTAATTAACTGTTAACAGGGACTAGGAAACTACAATCGCAATGCTAAAATATTTAGTAGAGCCCGGTACATATTTATACTCGTAGTACCAGCATGGGATGACGAATCTCGGGGTTCCTGAGCATCAGGTGCTGCAATATTCTCTGCATACGATGCAAAGGAATTAATGTGTTATAAATATATGTATTTTGATAGTAAACACATTTATAGTTATACCAGGTGCTTGTTGCCCATCACGATTACTTGTAGATGACATGACGGTTTGGTGTCTTGTTCCTAAAGTAAAGAGTATATATAGTAAGTAACAGTGATAACGTCAGATTACATGAGGATGTGTATTTGAGATCGGGCGGTGTGGTTGCTATGAACTGAAAATGTTTGTTTTGAACGGAGGAATTAGAAATGAAGGAGTAGGAAAAAAACCGTACAATCCGAGAAAGAAAAACAAGAAAAACGTGTATAAACCGTGGGAACTGAAAATCTTAGGAATACAAGTTTGGAACACAGGAATGAGAGTACAACATTGGGAGTGGTTGATAAGATAACCCTAGCGTCATTTACTTCTAAATCAAGAAATTACATAGTACATGCGGTTTTTAATAGTTATCTTTCCTGACATGGAAATGTACTAGAAATACACTACCATAAACTGTCAGAGCGACATTTATTTCGTGGCAGAGGTGTAGTGTATTTTATATATGGAAAAAAGTAGAATGCAATCAGATGCTAGGGTAAAATAAAAAGATGAATCGACTGTTGGATGCAGATCTAACGATTGAGGATAGTTGATTGCACGATTGCACCATTAATCATATTTTATACTAGACATTCGTGAAACATAAGAGCATATAAGAAGGAGTTGGGACGATAACTAGGAATCAACTAGCTGCAGCTGTTGGGACGACAACTAATGTGATAAGGAGGGAGTAGCTCTATAAAAGGACAGCATGGATCGTGTAGAACTTACGTAGCACAAAACTAGAGTTCGGGATGTCGCAGGGCGGGGTCGGCGACGAAGAGGTTTGGTAGAGCCCGTCAAACTTGGTCGCCAGACGTTGTACCCACAGTCACCACCACCACTCACACGAGAATTTCTTAGGAATGCAAGTCTGGAACACAGCACTAAGAGGAGAACATGTGTGCAAGGAACGGAAGCCACTGCGGGATTAGAGGGAGACGCACATTTATATTCGTCGTGGCTAGCTACAAATGGGCGAGACTGGAATTTTGGGCACATGGAGTGAAGTTTCAATTGTGAAAATCTCAATTGTGCGCGCCAAGAAGAACGAAAATTTTTTCGAGGGACCGCTACCTACCGTTCATCTTTGTTTTCATGGAGATGTAAAAGCAGTCATGTGGTAGTCGGACATTCCAAAAAAATACGAACAAAAATATGAATCGCCAAATGTATCATTGTGCTAATGCAAACGACATGCAAATACAGAGAACACCCAAGTCCACGAAAGGAGGACGGCATATCCATGGTCTAGTAAAAGGTAAACAATCAGCATTTTATATTTAACATTCTTCGCAATGAAATGATAACGTATACAGAGTATATACTACTACTACAAAAAAAACATTTTCCCCTGTGATGTCTAATCTTCAGGCCGTCGATCCAAAGCCGCCTGTGATAGTTACAACGGATAAAGTACTTTTCATGCACCTGTTGCATCAGGCGATGGACTAGTTAGCAGTTTAGATGACGTAATTTCCTAATATAGTTAATTATGCATCATGTCTGTTGTTAGTTCTATTACTTGTAAGGATAATGTTTACCGGATTTCATTCATTCAGCCACAAGAAATATAGACGGTCACAAGTTACAAACATATAGGAGATGTTTTCGATAAATGAAGTTTTTCGATACTGCATATATAGAACTCATTGTTCATGAACATAAAGACATATTTCATTAACAAACAAGTAATAGGAAAACACGTAGTAGACAGCAAGAACAAGATAAACTACACCTAATACTACTCTACTGGGAGAAAACCACGTCCTCCTCCTCCACCGCTGTCGCCTCCTCTGCCTCCGCCGCCGGTGCCGCCTCCTCCTCCTCCTCCTCTGCCGCTGCCGCCGCTACTTCCGCCTCCGCCTCCGCTGCCACCTCCTCCTGCTCCTCCTCCTCCGCCGCCGCCACCTCCATAGTCGCGTCCACCTCTGCCTCAAGAGACGCATCCTGCTCCGCCTCCTCCGATGCCGCCGCTACCCAAGCCGCCTCTCCTCAACCTCCATCACAGTCCAAAGTTTCCTGGCGACGTGGCGCTTAATCTTCAGGAGGCCCTCTACCCCAGCAACCTCCACGATCGTCTCATGGAGGGCGTCGAGACGACCCGCCACAGTCATCAACACGTAGCCGTAGTGGCCCGTGGTGTTCGTGCTCGTGTGGAGGGGAAGGGTCCCAAGACCCAGACGGCGACACGAGCGATCTGTGTCAGATAAGACCTTCCGCGCCACTGCGTTGAGCGCTAGTGCGCTATGAGCGGCGGCGGACTTGGCGTCGGTGGCCACCTGAAGGCGTCGGTCGACTTCGTCGATGCGGTCGGTGAGGAGTCTGAGAGTCTGCTCAACCCAACCGGGATGAGGAAGTGCAGGTGCAGCTGGCGGAGATGCGGGCGCCGCCATCAGTTCCACCGGCATTGCCGGCGGCGATGGAAACGGAGAAGGAGGTTCGGAGGACGTTGATGGCCTAGAGCGCTTTAGCGCGGGGCTACCCATTTGCGTGGCGACAGAGGTGCAGAGAAAGAGCGAGAGGTGGTCGACGGTGGCGGGGGGGGGGGGGGGGGGGAGTTTAGAGGCTAGGATCTAAGGAGTGGTGCGGCGGAGAAGCAAGTGGATGGTGAGCCTTTATAGCGGGTCGTCGTCTAAGCGGGCGTGTCAGATGATCGGACGCTAGAGGAAACCGCGCTTAATTATGAATCGGTCGGTGGCCCCGGTTTCCTCGAAACCGCGGTTTGCATCCTCTCGGTCCCAACGGCTCGACGCGTCCCATTAGGAGTATATTTACACGCGGGGAAAAACAATTTTTTCGTTATATAAAAAAAAATCCGTCCGTACATGCCTAAGCCAACTTCGTGACTGCGCGTGCGTGCTACGGGATGCCTTGCAGCGAACATGGGCCTAGTCCTGCACGCATTACTGAGGTTTGAGGTATATATATATATGCATGCATGTTAGTGTTGTTAAACATGACCGAGGTGTTTTCATTCTAGCTATGTCTAACATGCACGGACCGCAAACATGATCAACCAATTACACTACGTAAGAAACCCAAATAGGAGACAACGATGGGTGACAAATCGGATGTCCATCGATCACAAAGTGATGCGGGATGCGCTTAAAGCCATTGTTTGTCTCCTTTAGCTTTGCAATTACAAATCGAGACGAGCTTCAAACCCTAAGATCTTTTATTTTTGTCCAATTTGCTCGGTTCACTTGTGACAGATTAACACATCACTAAATTTAGAGCACATTCACTTGATTGAAATCCAGAAATTCTAACACACCAGTATTCATTGACACGAATGAACACATATATATTACAAAACACAATAAATATGTACAAGAATAGAATTGAAGCTAAACATTTACAAGAACTCCTAAAACTACAAAAGAAATATGTACAAGAACTCCTAAAACTACTATGTCGGCCCCGCCTCCTCAGCCCTCTCCCCCAGCTTCTCAAACCACGACAAGCGGTCCTCCTCATCCTCGTCGTCGTCGTCGTCATTGTGGTCGCCATCGTCGTCATCGTCGTCATCGTCATCATCGTCGTCGTCATCATCATCATCGTCATCGTCGTCCTCCTCCACCTCCTCCTCATCTTCCTCCTCCTCCTCCGGCAGCGATGCAGCAGGAGAGTGGGCTGGCTGCTCCGGCTGAGCCGATTGCTTCGGCTGCACCAGTGGCTCCGGCTGCACCGGCGTTGGAACCCCGCCGCAACGGAAGTTCCTCTCCGTCGCCGCCACCAGGGCACTATGGCCCTCGGCGCCGAGCTCCTGGGCCATCGTCTCGGACAAGATGTCCAGGCGATCAGCCACACCCGTGAGGGCGTAGAGGTAGCGGCTGGTGGTATCCATTCCCGGAAACTTGCGAAGGGTACCAAGACCCAAGGCGTCCAAGGACCGAGATGTATTGTTGTACGCCTCTCACGCCATAATGAGGCGCTGGTCATCGTTCACCCTCTCGGGGGAGCTGCAGCATATCCGCTTGCAGGGTGGCTGCCTTGGCGGGCTAGGAGGCGGAAGGTTGGCCATGGCTGTGGTGGTTCATCGGCGCCGGCCTAGGAGGTGGAACGATGGAAGAAGAAGAAAGGAGTGCAAAATTTATGTGCTTGTACATAACCGACGACGCGCCTATATGGTCTGTGCGGAGTAGACGAGGGAGCGGTTCGTTTCCCGCTCATTGAACTCTTTGCAGACCTCGTTCGGCGTAATTAAACCACTATGGAATACGATCTTCAGAGATCCTTCCGTCTCTCTTTTGGAACAGAATCCCCTGCAGTACTGCAGGTGCATTAGAGGTTACTGACATGTGGGCCCTATGCTCTGTGGGACCCACATGTCAGTGACTTCAAATGCAGCTGCAGTACTGCAGGGGATTTCAGTATCCATGTGGAACGTTGCGCACGCGTCCCTGCACCACGGCTTCTTAACTTCTCCGTAGACCTCGTGCGGCGCGTCAGTTACTTGGCGCACTGGAAAGGCCAGCGGCGAGATCTCCGGGCACGGCGAGCCCCGCCACGGCGGTGCCGCGCGCGCGCCCTCGGCGCGAGGAAGAAAGGGTCTGTGATGTTGGTTTTCTTGTTTCGTGATGTTGTTTTTCTTTTTTTGTAGTAGTATTGTTTTATGTTAATGAACTCTATGTCATTTTTCCTCTTTGAAGACCTTTTACCGTAGCCGGTTTCTACCATAACAGTAACCGCCTGAGATAATTAGGTTATCACAGATGATTCTTTACTTGTATCTAGCCATCTTTGATAATTGTTTTTCACAGACATGCCTAGCCGTTGTTTAATAACCGCCTATAATAAGGTATAACCTATGCAGTACTACTGCTGTTATTTCTAATTTCCAGGTCAATTCAATATAATCACAGAACAAAAATCAATAATATCATCACAAAACAAAAGTCAACAATATTATCATCACAGAAGTCAATTTCACTAAAACAATATACATATGTACAAGTTACAGATACAATTCATCTCAAAGTTTACAATTTTTCACTAAAAACTATTTCTATTGGCATAGTCGCAAAGTTCTGGCACATCAGCTGCTGCACCATCCTCATCAAAGAACTCCCCTCTTTTGTGCAAAGTTTCATGACGAATGAATTGACAGAGTTCAGCAGCAATCCTGTCGGCTCCTCCACTAGGAATACTTCTACAAACCGGCCATTCTTCGTTCAGATTCTTCGTGTGCTGCAATATAACACATAACAAGGTTTAGAATGTATTGGTTTGAACAATCTCAAAGTATAGATCAAAGTGAGAGTATACAGGAATTTATTTGGTATTTTTGGAGCAGTTGTACTATGAGCAATTTAATTTTGAAGTTGGAATCAAAATATTAATATAATGTTTCTGGTAATATTGAACAGCAGAGAATATAAGTATTAAACTATGCTAGTTACAATGAAAATGAAACACAAAAGTAAGAAAATAAGGTATAGACATTAAGGATAACTTACATCCTCACGATTCACTCTATATACACCGGCGGTCCGAAGATGCTTGCATACATAATACCCGCATAAGACACTCCCGGCAGGCTGCTTCGGACAAGCATAATACGTTTTAATGTCCAATGCATTCGTATTGGAAGGTCTCTCACTGCCAATCCGTTCCGCGTAGAACCACCAAGCGCTGTAATACAAGAAATGTCATATAAAACTTGTCAACACATTTTAAATGTGCGTAAATTAAAATTATTGAATAAACGTACGATTTCAAAATGGAAAGGAAATATTTGTAATGATCTGGTGAGAAATCGGCCGAGTCCAAGACTGTTGTCATTCCGTGCGTTGGCTTGATGAAGATCATTATGTAGTGATTACTGCAAACATACAAACACACGTGTTAACAATTACTAATAATTGCTATTTCAATGTCATGTGTCGAACTTACTCGAAGTGGTATGGGGCCTTTACGAGGTCCTTGCCGTCTCTGACATAGTTAAACATCGCATGTCCTATGTAAGATGCAACTTCTGTCCTTTTATCCTTCTTAAGTTTTGCGATTGCTTTTTCAAAATTTTTTCTTTTCATGTGTTTGAACTGTGCTGAGTCTTGATCCGCCTGGACGTCGAATAGCACCTTTGCAATCCTAGGAGGGTCAAGGATACCTGTCTTGCGCTCCAACTTTTCATTATCCATGTATTGCATCCTATTGAAGAAGTCCAGAATTGTTATAATCTCATGAAATGTGTATGCGTGTAGTAAGAAAAGCAAATACAAAATATTAGAGCACTTACAAGCACCAGACGAGCAGCAGGTTGATTTCGAGCATGCCTTGATGGAAAAGGGCATGCATCTCTTCAAATAAAATGACTCGTCTATCCACTCCAGTGCTCCAGAATGCTTCTTTTGGAATACAAAACGTGACGCAATTAAGACCATATTTTGTGCTGGCAAGGATGTACCACTCATGCATTCTTCTGAGCTGGACGGGTTGTTTGCTAAGTTGTACGGATGTCATGAACGACTTACCATTCTTAAATTCAGGAGGAACATCCTCAAGCTTGTATATTGGAACTCCTGGTTTAACTAAAGCCGTCCGCTGATTATACATGACACCGTCTTCTTCCCACTCCTCGATATCTCCTAATGATGGCTCATGAGAAGAAAGATATGCACTCAATTTTATAATATTTTCCTTTATAGTTTCAAAATATTTTGACACTTCTGATGAAGGTTTCTTATTTTCGTATGAGGTAACTTTGATAGGCACTGATGATCGAGGAGTAGTCGTCGGAAGTTGGACACTGGCTTGTTGTTGATCCTATTGTTCAATTGATTCCTCTTTACTCCCAGCAGTTGGCTCTGGTACTACTTCAAGCTGTTGCTCAACTGGTTGCTCTTTACTAGCAACAGCTTGCTCTGGTACTGCTTGAAGCTGTTGTCCAACTTGTTGCTCTTGGATATCATCCTTGCTGAGACATAGGGGGAGTGGATCTTCCTGGACTGGGAGTGGATCCTCATGCACTTTCACCTTAGAAGATGGGGTTGCAGTATTTGGAGATGCGACGGGGCTAGAAATTGGCTCATCGTCCAACACGATATCGCGTTGGTGCCAAAGGATTATTGGTTGACAGCCTGCCCAAGAGTCGTGATCCCCTCAGGTGTGACGTGGTCTATTTCATAATCTTCATAATCATTATCAATGAATCTGAAGAACTTGCACCACAGCATAATACAACAGAAGTGGATTCCTGTTGAAGTCACTATCAGTCTTTGCCATAGCAGTGGCAAAAAAATTTCAGATTTTTTAAATTTTTTTGAATCAATGTGTGTTCATAATTTGATGAATGCCTCATATGTATATGAGCATTTAGTTAGAATGATGGATAATTTGAAGTTTGACATGTTGGAATGCTTTTAAAAAAAATTAACAAAATTCATACATGTATAAATGATACAAATATGATTATACAAACAAATTTGAGTGAAGGATCTTTTTTTTACGAGATACACAAATTTGAATAATATGTGAGTAGAAATTAATTTGATATTTACCAAAACATTACAATGTCAGCTATACAAGTTTTAAATTTTTTTGTTCAGGTGGTAGATGTTATTTTATACAAATGTAGAAGAAAGAATCATATAATTTGGACACAATTTGCAGAATCTAAACACGTTTGAGTATTTATATTGGAATCCAAATAAAAAAGAAGCAAGGGATAAGGAAACTAAAGAACAGTATCGGGCATTATCTCAGACGGTTGGTAAGTAATACCCGACTAAGATAAAAATCTTCCTTGACGGTTATTAACTACCAACCGCCTGTGAAGATATTTAATTCTTCTTAATTAATATTCTTGATTAAATGTGGGTCCTTTAAAAAGACAAAATTCCACTTTCTTGTAAGATTATTGATAAGTAAAGGTTACCATTAAATTTCACTTCATAAATCTTGTGAAATCGGTCAGAACATAAAAAACATACAACAAATGATATTTTTCATTTTTCTATCTTGATGAATATAAAGTCTTTTTCATTTATTTTCTCAGTGGACATTTTTACTCATCATACCAACCTCTACGAATTTTTTCATATTTTTTTAAAATTTTTTTGAATTAATTTGTGTTCATAATTTGATGAATGCCTCATATGTATATGAGCATTTAGTTAGAATGACGGATAATTTGAAGTTTGACATGTTGGAATGCTTTTAAAAAAATTAACAAAATTCATACATGTATAAATGATACAAATATGTTCATACAAAATAATTTGAGTGAATGATCTTTTTTTACGAGATACACAAATGTGAATAATATGTGAGTAGAAATTAATTTGATATTTACCAAAACATTAAAATGTCAGCTATACAAGTTTTAAATTTTTTTTGTTCAGGTGGTAGATGTTAATTTTATACAAATGTAGAAGAAAGAACCATATAATTTGGATACAATTTGCAGAATCTAAACATGTTTGAGTATTTATATTGGAATCTAAATAAAAAAGAAGCAAGGGATAAGGAAACTGAAGAACAGTATCGGGCATTATCTGAGACGGTTGGTAAGTAATACCCGACTGATATAAAAATCTTCCTTGACGGTTATTAAGTACCAACCGTCTGTGAAGATATTTACATCTTCTTAATTAATATTCTTGATTAAATGTGGGTCCTTTAAAAATACAAAATTCCACTTTCTTGTAATATTATTGATAAGTAAGGGTTACCATTAAATTTCACTTCATAAATCTTTTGAAATCGGTAAGAACATAAAAAACATACAACAAATGGTATTTTTCATTTTTCTATGTTGATGAATATAATGCCTTTTTCATTTATTTTTTCAGTGGACACTTTTACTCATCATACCAACCTCTATGAATTTTTTCAGGTTTTTTTAAATTTTTTTGAATCAATGTGTGTTCATAATTTGATGAATGCCCCATATGTATATGAGCATTTAGTTAGAATGATGGATAATTTGAAGTTTGACATGTTGGAATGCTTTTAAAAAAATTAACAAAATTCATACATGCATAAATGATACAAATATGTTCATACAAACAAATTTGAGTGAATGATCTTTTTTTTACGAGATACACAAATGTGAATAATATGTGGGTAGAAATTAATTTGATATTTACCAAAACATTACAATGTCAGCTATACAAGTTTTAAAATTTTTTGTTCAGGTGATAGATGTTAATTTTATACAAATGTAGAAGAAAGAATCATATAATTTGGACACAATTTGTATAATCTAAACATGTTTGAGTATTTATATTGGAATCTAAATAAAAAAGAAGCAAGATATAAGGAAACTGAAGAACAGTATCGGGCATTATCTCAGGCGGTTGGTAAGTAATAACCGACTGAGATAAAAATCTTCTCGAAAGGTTATTAAGTACCAACCGCCTGTAAAGATATTTACTTCTTCTTAATTAATATTTTTGATTAAATGTGGGTCCTTTAAAAAGTCAAAAATCCACTTTCTTGTAATATTATTGATAAGTAAATATTACCATTAAATTTCACTTCATAAATATTTTGAAATTGGTCAGAACATAAAAACATACAACAAATGCTATTTTTTCAGTTTTCTATCTTGATGAATATAATGCCTTTATCATTTATTTTTTCAGTCAACATTTTTACTCATCATACCAACCTCTATGAATTTTTTTCAGATTCTTTAAATTTTTTTGAATCAACGTGTGTTCATAATTTGATGAATGCCTCATATGTATATGAGCATTTAGTTAGAATGATGGATAATTTGAAGTTGGACATGTTGGAATGCTTTAAAAAAATTAACAAAATTCATACATGTATAAATGATACAAATATGTTCATACAAAAAAATTTGAGTGAAGGATCTTTTTTTTATGCAATACACAAATGTGAATAATATGTGAGTAGAAATTAATTTGATATTTACCAAAACATTACAATGTCAGCTATACAAGTTTTAAAAATTTTTGTTCATGCGGTAGATGTTGATTTTATACAAATGTAGAAGAAAGAATCATCGAATTTGGACACAATTTGCAGAATCTAAACTTGTTTCAGTACTTATATTGGAATCTAAATAAAAAAGAAGCAAGGGATAAGGAAACTGAAGAACAGTATCGGGCATTATCTCAGGCGGTTGGTATGTAATACACGTATGAGATAAAAATCTTCCTTGACAGTTATTAAGTACCAACCGTCTTTGAAGATATTTACTTCTTCTTAATTAATATTCTTGATTAAATATCTTATCAGGCGGTTGGTAAGTAAAAACCGCCTGAGATAAACTTAAAAACCACCTGTGAAAAACCGACGCCGAGACGGGGACCCCTCACCACACGCCCGCTATTAGACGACTACCCGCTATAAAGGCTCACCGTTCTCTTGCTTCTCCGCCGCACCACTCCTTAGATCCTAGCCTCCAAACTTCCCCCCCCCCCCCCCGCCACCGTCGACCACCTCTCGCTCTTTCTCTATACCTCCGTCGCCACAGAAATGGTTAGCCCCCCGGCGAAGCGCTCTAGGCCATCGACGTCCTCCGAACCTCGTTCTCCGTTTCCATCGCCGTCGGCAATGTCGGTGCAACTGATGGCGGCACCCTCATCTCCTCAGCCCGACTGGTCAAAGGAGACTGTCCGCCTCTTTACCGCCCGCATCGATGAATTAACGCGCCAAATTAAAGATGTCGAAGACGACATGTCCTCCGCTGTTGAACATGCAAGAGCGCTGGACACAATGTCACGGGATGTATTTAACAATACATCTCTCATCTGTCGCCGTCTGGGTCATGGGAGGCTTCCCCAGCTCCCCAGCATGGACTCCGCCGGCTACTACTTGTTTGGGTTAAGCTTTGTGGCTGCTCGTCTCAACGGCCTCCACGAGATGATCGTGGAGGTTGCTGGGGTACACGTCCGATGGAAGATTCTGCATAGCGTCGCCTGTAAGCTCGGTGTGGAGACGGAAGAGGAGTCACCGCTGCCATCAGAGGCGGAGGCGGAGCCGCCGGAGGATTCGTCGGCCGCGGCGCGCGCGGCGGCGGAGGTGGACGAGGCCTCCGAGTAGAATAGGATTAGGAGTAGTTTTGTTCTTGTTTCTACGTTTTTTTCGTCCATGTTTTCTTTACTCTTGTTTGTAATATATGTGTCGGTAGTATGTTAATGTAATATGTCTTTTATGTTCATGAACAATGTGTCTGATGTATTATAAAAAAATTCTCCTTTTATCGAAAAACATCTCCTTTAACGACGCCAAGTTTTAACCTTTAACCCACTTCGTGCGTGAATCGAAAAACATCTCCAGTCGTGATGTTGTGTTTCTCTTGTTTTTTTTTTGATATTTTTTCTTTTCACGTTGTTTTCTTTGATGCAAACGGGGCTAAACAAAAGACAAGCGCGCATAGGGGAAACACAACAAGTGCAACATTCATCACAGACGAGCATGCATATATAGGAGAAACACATCAACATGCCTTATACAAGTCTATTTATATACAGTAATCCCTTTGTTCACTTTTCATTGGCGTTGGGAGAACTAGGGGTAGCACATCCAAAAGGGAATGGGGGGGAATATAACCCATAGAGTACAACACGTTATGGCGGAACAGGTCATACTCGCGCTCAATCCTACAGTTCTCAGTACAGAAGACGGTCCACTCGTACCACCCTCGCCGACCGCAGCGGGCAGGCCCCTGGTTCACCCTGTTGGGCAGCGGCAAAAGTAATCGTCAATTTCGGGCAGCGCCACCAGCGGTGGTCCCGGAGGAGGCCTACGCAGAAACCTCCAGCTAACGAAAACGTCGAGCCTCTGCATGGCTTGATTCCGACACCGACAGCACTCCGTGTTGGTCCTCTTCATCGCGACAGACTCGGCCTCGTTGTCGCCTACGTGGGCCTCACCTTCGACCTGCTGGATATACTCGAGGGCGTTGCGGTCCCCGCGGTCGGCGTCGTAGCGGAGCATGGCGAGGACATAGGTCGCCACCTTGTGGCCGTTCGCGACCGCCCGGGCAAGGAACTGGGTGCCCCGCTACGCCTGCACACAGCCGTAGTTGAAGACGAGGTCGAACCCGGTGAAGTAGCACGCATGAGGGTTGCCCACGTTGGCCAGGCGCTCCACGAGGGCATCGTAGCTCCCGTTCCCGTGCCGTTGGAACCACTACCAGCTGCTCTCTCGCTCCAGCGCCACACGCCTGCCCACGACGGGATCACAGCACGCCGCGTGCATGGCCTTGCAGGTGGCGCGCAGACTGGAGAGGTTGTCCATGGGCTGGGTGAAGGTTGCGGCGACCCACCCCGCGATCAGGACCGCAATATCGTGCGGCAAGGGGAACTCCATCAGCTTCAAAGGGAACCAATGAGGACGCGCGCGACGGAGAGGAAGAGTACACGCGGAGAAGAGGACGGTGTGTGTGGCGGAGTAGAGGATGGTGTGTCGTCTTACTACTCTTTATTAGTACGCGCGGAGAAGACGATGAGACGCCCGATGATTTTTAGTACGCGCAGAGAAGAGGGATGGTGTTGTGTGGGCAGTTACTTCCAGCCAATTTTTTTTGTCCCAGCTCAACTTTACTTTCACTGTATGGTCATGTCAGCTGTGTGCTCTGCACATTTTCAGCTACTGTCCTTTGTTGCCATAGCAACTTGCTGGCATTGAATGGAAAGTGGGAGGATATGTATTGATGAAGGGTATTAGGGTAAGTTTATGTGTTGACTAATGTGCCGTTTGAATTCTAAAAATTAGTTTTTCTTTGTTGTTTTGTAAGTATTGTTAATGAATGAAATCTATCTTTGTTCATCTATGTGACTAAATATTACTTGTGTATCTTGTGTTCTTTTGTGAGATGCGTGATTGAATGTTGTTAATGAATGAGTATCTTGTGTAAGTAATACCCGACTAAGAACAGTATCGGGCATTATCTCAGACGGTTGATAAGTAATACTCGACTAAGATAAAAATCTTCCTTGACAGTTATTAAGTACCAACCGCCTGTGAAGATATTTACTTCTTCTTAATTAATATTCTTGATTAAATGTGGGTCCTTTAAAAAGGCAAAATTCCACTTTATTGTAATATTACTGATCTGTAAAGGTTACCATTAAATTTCACTTCATAAATCTTTTGAAATCGGTCAGAACATAAAAAGCATACAACAAATGATATTTTTCATTTTTCTATCTGTATGAATACAAAGTCTTTTTCATTTATTTTTTAGTGGACATTTTTACTCATCATACCAACCTCTATGAATTTTTTCAGATTTTTTAAATTTTTTTGAATTAATGCGTGTTCATAATTTGATGAATGCCTCATATGTATATGAGCATTTAGTTAGAATGGTGGATAATTTGAAGTTTGACATGTTGGAATGCTTTTAAATAAATTAACAAAATTCGTACATGTATAAATGATACAAATATGTTCATACAAACAAATTTGAGTGAAGGATCTTTTTTTTATGAGAGACACGAATGTGAATAATATGTGAGTAGAAATTAATTTTATATTTATCAAAACATTACAATGTCAGCTATATAAGTTTTAAATTTTTTTGTTCAGGTGGTAGATGTTAATTTTATACAGATGTAGAAGAAAGAATCATATAATTTGGACACAATTTGCAGAATCTAAACATGTTTGAGTATTTATATTGGAATATAAATAAAAAAGAATCAAGGGATAAGGAAACTGAAGAACAGTATCAGGCATTATCTCAGACGGTTGGTAGGTAATACCCGACTAAGATAAAAATCTTCCTTGACAGTTATTAAGTACCAACCGCCTGTGAAGATATTTACTTCTTCTTAATTAATATTCTTGATTAAATATGGGTCCTTTAAAAAGGCAAAATTCCATTTTCTTGTAATATTATTGATAAGTAAAGGTTACCATTAAATTTCACTTCATAAATCTTTTGAAATCGGTCAGAACATAAAAAACATACAACAAATGGTACTTTTCATTGTTCTATCTTGATGAATATAATGCGTTTTTCATTTATTTTTTTAGATGACATTTTTACTCATCATACCAACCTCTATGATTTTTTTCAGATTT
The DNA here is from genome assembly GCA_036927565.1 of Tuctoria greenei. Taxonomy (NCBI): domain Eukaryota; kingdom Viridiplantae; phylum Streptophyta; class Magnoliopsida; order Poales; family Poaceae; genus Tuctoria; species Tuctoria greenei. The sequence continues at coordinate 149,591,778 of JAYESD010000006.1, read as the reverse complement.
TTTTTAAATTTTTTTGAATCAATGTTTGTTCATAATTTGATGAATGCCCCATATGTATATGAGCATTTAGTTAGAATGATGGATAATTTGAAGTTTGACATGTTGGAATGCTTTTAAAAAAATTAACAAAATTCATACATGTATAAATGATACAAATATGTTCATACAAACAAATTTGAGTGAAGGATCGTTTTTTTACGAGATACACAAATGTGAATAATATGTGGGTAGAAATTAATTTGATATTTACCAAAACATTACAATGTCAGCTATACCAGTTTTAAATTTTTTTGTTCCGTTGGTAGTTGTTAATTTTATACAAATATAGAAGAAAGAACCATATAATTTGGACACAATTTGCAGAATCTAAACATGTTTGAGTATTTATATTGGAATCTAAATAAAAAAGAAGCAAGTGATAAGGAAACTAAAGAACAGTATCGGGCATTATCTCAGGCGGTTGGCAAGTAATAACCGACTGGGATAAAAATATTCTCGGAAGGTTATTAAGTACCAATCGCCTGTGAAGATATTTACTTGGGATGGAGGGAGTATAAGATCGTCACTCGCGCCATCGTCTTTTCCGCACAACCGTTCCAGCATCCTCTCTTCTCTACACAAAACCTAGCCGCGGCTAGTATACAGCAAATGCTTTCGAGCTCGAGCAACCCTCTGCCACCGAGCCTGCCCAGGGACCCGGCCGCTGGTAAGCGGCCACGGCTGGAAACCCCACGCCGCCGCGCGTGAAGGATACCCTCCTGTTCAACATGGCCCGAGATGTATTTACGGATACATCTCACTCCATGGAACGCCTTGGGCTCGGCACCCTTCCACAAAGTACTGGAATGGACACCACGGGCCACTACGTCTTCGGCCTCTCGCACGTGGCCTCTCGTCTCGACTCCCTCTGGGAGACAATGGCGGCCGAGCTCGGCGTCGCGGGTCGTCGCAACGTCATCGTGGCAGCGGCCTTGAGACTGGGTCACCTGCCGCCGCCGGAGCCCGAGGCGCTAGAGGAGGGTCAAGAGCCCGAGGACCCAACCGAGGAGGAGGAGGTGGAGGCTGAGTAGAGTAGTATTTAGGTGTTTTCTTTTCATGTTTTTAGTTTTAGTTTTTCGTTTCATGTTTTTAGTTGTAGTTTTTCGTTTCATGGTTTTAGTTGTAGTTTATCTTTTCTTGTGTTTGTAATATACTCCCTCCATCCAAAGCGACAAGTATTTTGGGACGAAGATACTCCCTCCATCGAAAGGGACAAGTAGTATTTTGGGACGTAGGGAGTAATGTTTTTAAGTTAAATGTACTTGGTGTTCTTGTTCATGGATGTACTATCTGTGCAAAATTAGTTCGAATTTTCCAATCGCCAAACCCTCCTTGTCCCCAAACCGGTGGAGTTGCCAGGAGATCGCCCGCTGCGGGGCCTGCAAAGCAGTCTGTAAAGTAGTAGTAACAGGAAAATGCAACTGGCCGGTAGCTAGGATTGGATAGGAAAAAGTGACGGTTATTAAGTACCAACCGCCTATGAAGATATTTACTTATTCTTAATTAATATTTTTGATTAAATGTGGGTCCTTTAAAAAGTCAAAATTCCACTTTCTTGTAATATTATTGATAAGTAAAGGTTACCATTAAATTTCACATCATAAATATTTTGAAATTGGTCAGAACATAAAAACATACAACAAATGCTACTTTTCATTTTTCTATCTTGATGAATATAATTCCTTTATCATTTTTTTTCAGTGGACATTTTTACTCATCATACCAACCTCTATGAATTTTTTCAGATTTTTTAAATTTGTTTGTATCAATGTGTGTTCATAATTTGATGAATGCCTCATATGTATATGAGCATTTAGTTAGAATGATGGATAATTTTAAGTTGGACATGTTGGAATGCTTTAAAAAAAATTAACAAAATTCATACATGTATAAATGATACAAATATGTTCATACAAACAAATTTGAGTGAAGGATATTTTTTTTATGCGATACACAAATGTGAATAATATGTGAGTAGAAATTAATTTGATATTTACCAAAACATTACAATGTCAGCTGTACAAGTTTTAAAATTATTTGTTCATGCGGTAGATGTTGATTTTATACAAATGTAGAAGAAAGAATCATCGAATTTGGACACAATTTGCAGAATCTAAACATGTTTGAGTATTTATATTGGAATCTAAATAAAAAAGAAGCAAGGGATAAGGTAACTGAAGAACTGTATCGGGCTTTATCTCAGGCGGTTGGTAAGTAATACACGTATGAGATAAAAATCTTCCTTGACGGTTATTAAGTATCAACCGTCTTTGAAGATATTTACTTCTTCTTAATTAATATTCTTGATTAAATATCTTATCAGGTGGTTGGTAAGTAAAACCCGCTTGAGATAAACTTAAAAACCGCCTGTGAAAAACCGACGCCGAGACGGGGACCCCTCACCACACGCCTGCTATTAGACGATGACCCGCTATAAAGGCTCACTGTTCTCTTGCTTCTCCGCCGCACCACTCCTTAGATCCTAGCCTCCAATCTTCTCCCCCCGCCACCATGGACCACCTCTCGCTCTTTCTCTACACCTCCGTCGCCACACAAATGGGTAGCCCCCCGGCGAAGCGCTCTAGGCCATCGACGTCCTCCGAACCTCCTTCTCCGTTTCCATCGCCGCCGGAAATGCCGGTGGAACTGATGGCGGCGCTCGCATCTTCTCAGCCCGATTGGTTAAAGGAGACTGTTCGCCTCTTTACCGCCCGCATCGATGAATTAACGCGCTGAATTAAAGATGTCGAAGACGACGTTTCCTCTGCTGTCGATCATGCAAGAGTGTTGGACACAATGTCGCGGGATGTATTCAACAATACATCTCTCATCTGTCGCCGTCTGGGTTTTGGGAGGCTTCCCCAGCTCCCCAGCATGGACTCCGCCGGCTACTACTTGTTCGGGTTAAGCTTTGTGGCCGCTCGTCTCGACGGCCTCCAAGAGACGATCGTGGAGGTTGCTGGGGTACAGGGCCGCTGGAAGATTATGTATAGCGTTGCCTGTAAGTTCGGTGTGGAGACGAAAGAGGAGTCGCCGCTGCCGTCAGAGGCGGAGGCGGAGCTGTCGGAGGATGCGTCGGCCGCAGCGCGCGCGGCGGCGGAGGTGGACGAGGCCTCCGAGTAGAAAGTGATTAGGAGTAGTTTTGTTCTTGTTTCTACGTGTTTTTCGTCCATGTTTTCTTTACTCTTGTTTATAATATATGTGTTGGTAGTATGTTAATGTAATATGTCTTTTATGTTCATGAACAATGTGTCTGATGTATTATCAAAAAATTCTCCTTTTATCGAAAAACATCTCCTTTAACGACGCCAAGTTTTAACCTTTAACCCACTTCGTGCGTGAATCGAAAAACATCTCCAGTCGTGATGTTGTGTTTCTCTCTTTTTTTTATATTTTTTCTTTTCACGTTTTTTCATGTTGTTTTCTTTGATGCAAACGGGGCTAAACAAAAGACGAGCGCGCATAGGGGAAACCCAACAAGTGCAACATTCATCAGAGACGAGCATGCATATATAGGAGAAACACATCAACATGCCTTATACAAGTCTATTTTATATACAGTACTCCCTTTGTTCACTTTTCATTGGCGTTGGGAGAACTAGGGGTATCACATCCAAAAGGGAATGGGGGGGAATATAACCCATAGATTACAACACGTTTTGGCGGAACAGGTCATACTCGCGCTCAATCCTACATTTCTCAGTACAGAAGACGGTCCACTCGTACCACCCTCGCCGGCCGCAGCGGGCAGGCCCCTGGTTCCCCTCTGTTGGGCAGCGGCAAAAGTAATCGTCAATTTCGGGCAGCGCCACCGGCGGCGGTCCCGGAGGAGGCCTACGCAGAAACCTTGTAGGATCGAAGAGCACGTGAAAAGCTACCAGAGGGGGGGGGGGGTGAATGGTAGATTTAAAAATCTTACGCAGCGGAAACAATAAAACCCTAATCCCTTCGGTAGAAAAACGATCTGTTAAAGAAATCGTGTATAAAACTAATCTAAACGTGTTTCACCGTGACAAAAGTGATATATATCAGAGAGAATCAAGTCACGAAGACAACACAAAAATAATTACTCAAATCCGTCGAGAGAAACTCAAGTTATGATCGAAAGATCAGACTATGGTCAATCTGACCTACCCGAGAAAAACAGTTTCTGTAATGCTGCAAAGAAACTCGTGTAGCTCAGAAACTACAAATCCAATGACCGTGAAATTTTGACAGATGATAGACAATCAAGTTGTGAAGACAACCCAAAAAGAATCACGTCAATTGAGTCTGTAAAACTCGAGTTATGATAAAAACACCGACAAAAGGTAGTGCTGTCCAGAAACTCGACGAGTAAAACTTGTCTGGAACAAGTCGGACGAACAAGGCACAAAAGTTCCTTCAAAGTACGAATTTTATTCAATAGAACACAAGTGGAACAGCCCCAAAGTCGTCTACCCGAACTTTGGCCTTCCCTTGCTTATATAACCAGCCCTTAGGCCATCCCAATCTCAACTAGGACTCCAATCCTAATCCGATCACAATCGGAACATTCCATAACTGCTTAGGTCTCTTCTATACGCAGATAGAAGCAATCTTAAGACTTCCAAACACCTTAGGAACGTATCCCACATTCCTAAACAACTCAAATTCGTGACACACACGAAATCCTAACATAACCAACTCGATATTTCCATATCGAGCCATAACCAACTCCGCCGCAGCCGAAGTCATCAACCGATACGATCCGATCCTTCCGATCAGATCTTCCTTCCATAATCCGTCTCTAGAAGCATATTGCCACGTCATGCACCTCATGCATACGTGCGAACACCTTCCTTCGACCTTCATATGCACTGTCCTTGATTCAATCATCCTGTGCGACCTCCTGACCCGCTCAACCACAGTTCCTCCTGAACTTGGTTGTTGGAACCTCATCTCCTCCTTAGACTAGTCCAATGGATCCCGTCACCAGCCATGACTTGAACTCAAGCAACACCTGCACATGAATAAACAACCAATCTATACGAGCCCAAGTCCTCGACTTGACTCACGTTAGTTCCGAACACAACACCTTACGTGAGAACCTCACATCAGCATGTTGCAAAGCATAGCAAAACGATATCAGCCGTATCATCCAAAACGCACCAAAAACTTAGCAAATGAATACTAAGCAATCTTTCCTAACAAGTAAAGCAAGTACGAAACATTGCAAATGAAAAGCAGAAGCACTTCGGTCAAGTTCCGGACCTTGCCAGAGCAACCCGGAGCTTGAGCCGGAGCTAAGCAGAAACACTGCGGTCAAGTTCCGGACCTTGCCAGAGCAACCCGGAGCTTGAGCCGGAGCTAACAAAAGCTAGTAGAACCTAGCGCCGGAGCTTACCAAAACTAGTAGATCCTGGATCCGAAGCTTATCAAAACTAGTCGGAACTAGTCAACCCAAAACCGGAGCTAGACAAAATACGTCAAAGCTTAGCAAAAACATGCCGGAGCTATCAAATATATGCCGGAGCTATCTAAGACATGTCGGAGCTATCAAATATATGTCGGAGCAATCAAAGACATGCCGTAGCTAAACATAAAGCTCACCGGAGCTATCCAAAGCTAGTCGGACCTTACTAAGAAGCCGGACCTAGCTTCGAACATAGCCGGAGCTACCCAATACAAGTCGGACCTACCATCGGACCTTGCTGTAGCTCGGAGCTAGAGTCGGACCTTGATAAAAAGGTGTTTTGGTGATATTAAAAACTTTTATCATCAAAGCCAAGTGTATTCACTACAAGCCAATGTATTCAGCACACATAGGTCTTACAATCTCCCCCTTGATGAATGCATTGGCAACACCATTTAAAATTCCGAACATTGGCTTATTCAAATAAAAGTTTTGAAAACAATTTCTCCCCTTTTTGTTTAAATAAAAAATAAAATGAGAAGGAAAAAAAATATCCCATATTATCTCTCCCCCTTTATTAACTTTCCTTATGCACAATTTCTCTTCATGCTTATCTCTTCCTTTTTGAATGTGTGATTAATCTCTCCCCCTTTGATAATGTATTCAGCAAGGTAAAAGAGAAATTTTAATTGTTATGAGATATAAACAAATTATCTCTCCTTCTTTACTTGTTATGAGCATATTATAACATATACATATAAACAAAGCTCACCCAAGTCATACTATCAAGTAACTTACACTATCACATCAATGAGATACATAATGTAGTGTAAGCCATGCTAGAAAGCAAGTTTGATTTTCAATTTTAGCAGGTCATGATCTCACAAACTCAACTATTTCAAAACCTGAAAGCATGACATTTGTTGCTGCATCTTATTATTTTTCAAAGCATAAATTTAGATAATATGATATTTGCAAGAGATTATATGCTCATCTGCCTTATTCTAACCAACCAAGCCAAGCCTATGTCATTTGACAATCAGAAGCTTAAGGACATGGTTTTAGTCATACACAACTTCTTCCAAGTTCATATCTAAGTGCAATGACAAGCCATCTCGAAACAAGAAATGCGATGCATGCATATTCTCTTGATCTTTTCTCAATTTATATTTGTTCATAAAAACTCAACATGTGAGTTGATTACTTGATAAATTCTTAATGATTAAAAGCATTTGTGAGCATGCAACAAGTTCAAAAAAGCAAGAAAGTTCGACCATGACCAGATTTAGTGTAAGTAATTATTCCAATTACTAGACATGGCAAAAACTACAAAAAGTATAACACGAGTAATGTAGTAAGAACTTTCAGCATGTAAAAGGAATCACAAAGTCATATATGTATGAAATAATATGCTCATATTATTTTAATTTCAGATTCACACATAGACTTCCTAAGTTTAAAAAACTCCCCCTCAATTTAAGCCATGAGGATGCATAACCCCTATTTCACTACGAATGTAACAAAAACGAGTGAAATCCAAAGGTTTTGTAAAAATGTCAGCCAATTGTTGTTCGGTATCTACATGGTGAAGAACAATGTTTCCTTTTTCAATATTATCACGGAGAAAGTGATACCTAATGTCAATGTGCTTAGTTCTAGAATGTTGCACGGGGTTTTTAGCAATGCAAATAGCACTAGTGTTATCACAGAACAGTGGAACACTATCTAGATCAACCCCATAGTCCTTAAGTGTTTGAACAATCCAAAGAATTTGTGAACAAGCACTAGCAGCAACTACATACTCAGATTCGGCTGTGGATTGTGCAATTGAACTTTGTTTTCTAGAGGACCAAGCAACAAGAGATTACCAATAAAATGACAAGCACCGGAAGTACTTTTCCTATCAATCCTACAACCCCCAAAATCAGCATCCGAAAAAGCTTTCAAAGAAACGATTGAGGAAGAAGGAAGAAAAATGCCAAATTCTTGAGTTCCATGTAAGTACCTGAGAATCCTTTTGACGGCTTGACGATGTGAAACACGTGGGGAAGCTTGAAATCGTGCACAAAGACATACGCTGAATTGTATGTCCGGTCTTGATGCTGTAAGGTACAAAAGTGATCCGATCATACTTCTATATTCTTTTTGATCCACGGATTCACCATCTTCATCAAGTTCAAGTGTTGTTGCTGTTCCCATTGGTGTCTGAAGAGGCTTGCTTTTGTCCATGTTGAAGCGCCTTAGGAGATCTTTGGTATACTTTGTTTGATGCACAAAGGTACCCTCCTTGGTTTGCTTGATTTGCAGCCCCAAAAAGTAAGTGAGTTCACCCATCATACTCATTTCTAATTCGGAACTCATCATTGCTGAAAACTTGGACACAAGATCATGAGAAGCACAACCAAAGATAATATCATCCACATACACTTGAACGAATAATGAGTCATTGCCATGATTAAGCACAAAAAGAGTTTTATCAACCTTTCCCATTGTAAACCCCTTTTCAAGTAAGAATGTTTTTAACCTATCATACCATGCTCTAGGGGCTTGTTTGAGACCATATAAGGCTTTGGACAGTTTGTAAACATGATTAGGAAAATCTGGATTTTCAAAACCTGGTGGTTGTTTGACATAAACCTCCTCATCTATGTAGCCATTAAGAAAAGCACTTTTAACATCCATTTGATATAGTTTAAAACCTTTAGATGCTGCGAAAGCTAACAAAATTCTTATGGCTTCTAATCTAGCGACAGGAGCAAAAGTTTCATCAAAATCTAGACCTTCAACTTGAGTGAAACCTTGAGCAACCAACCTAGCCTTATTCCTAATCACAACTCCATCCTCACTTTGTTTATTTTTATATACCCATTTAGTTCCAATTAAAGTGTGGCCTTGAGGTGGAGGTACAAGTTTCCAAACATTATTTCTTTCAAAATTTTCTAACTCTTCTTGCATGGCAATAATCCAAGATTCATTAGTGAGTGCGTGTGATATATCTTTGGGTTCAAAAGAAGCAACAAAAGCAGAATGAGCATGAGAGTTTGGATCGCTAAACCTGGACCGTGTGACTCGTTCATGCAAGCTTCCAATCATCTGTTGTGGGGGATGATCTTTGTAAAAACGTAGGGGAACAGATGTCTCACAAGCTTCTTTTTCATTAGGTTCATTGTAGATTGATGAGCTTGTGATTTGTGGACGATCAGGACCAGCAGAGGTGACAGCCGGAGCTTGTTCAATGTCCGGAGCTGGACACGTGTCAACTTTGGAACTACCAGGCAGTATCACCGGCTCTTCTTCATCTTCGAAAATACCCTCCCCCTGAGAATATGAATCTGGTCCTGCAACACCGGAGCTAGTACCTGGGCTAGCTTCATCAAAAGACACTTCACAAGTCTCCACAATTTTGCTAGTGTCAAGTAAAAGCACACGGTAGCCTCTAGTATGAGATGGATAACCAAGAAACATGCCATCATTGGATCTAGGTTCAAATTTATCAAGATTACCATGTTTCTTAACAAAGCATTTGCAACCAAAGACCCGAAAGTGTGTAACACTAGGCCTATGTCCAAACCGGAGCTCATATGGTGTTTTACCTAGCTTAGCACGCAAGAAAACACGATTTGAGACATAACAAGCGGTTGCTAACGCATCAGCCCAAAATTTCCTAGGGGTTTGATATTCATCAAGCATAGTCCTAGCCATCTCAACTAGGGTTCTGTTCTTTCTTTCTACAACACCGTTTTGTTGAGGTACATATGGTGAAGAAAATTGATGATATATTCTATTTTCAGCACAAAAGTGATCAAAGAATTGATTTTTAAATTCAGTTCCATTATCACTTCTAATTGCTTTTAATGATCCTGGGTGATCAATTGATAATCTAAGAAATAAAGTTCTAAAGTGACTAAAGACTTCATTCTTAGACGCCATAAAATACACCCAAGAATATCTAGAATAATCATCAACAATAACAAGAGCATACCATTTACCTCCGAAGGATTGAATACGTGAAGGTCCTACGGTGTCAAGATGCAAAAGTTGACATGGTTCAATTGTCATGATCATTGTGAGAGGAGTATGTGAACCTGCAACCATCTTAGCATGTCTACAAGAAGAGCACACAATTTCTTTGTCCCCTTTAAGCTTAGGCAGCCCACGTATGCGATCAAGAGCACTAACACGCGTTAGGTGATCAAAGCCTACGTGACCAAGTCTACGATGCCAAAAATATAAGTCCTTTGAATCATTAGCAACTAGACACCTATGCTTAGAAGAAGACATATCAAAATCAGCTTTAAAAACTCTTCCAAACCGAGACATGTTAAAAATAAGCTCACTATTTGAATCTACAACTTTGCAGCAGTTTTTATTGAAAGTAATTTCTAGATTTTCATCTAGCAATTGTGAAACAGAAAGCAAGTTATATTTCAAATTTTTGACAAGTGCCACATTCTTCAAAGTGTAGTGATCATTTACTCTAACCGAACCCTTAGCAATTATAGGAGTTGAAGAATTATCGGCAAAAGTAACATTCTCTACACGTGACACAAAGGTGAGGGAGCAGAACCAATCTTTGTTACCGGTCATGTGGCGTGAGCAACCTGAATCCACAATCCAAATATTCTCCTTCCTCAAGCGTGTAACCTACATAGAAACACAATACGCCGATGACTCAATACTGGGGTTAGTCAAAAGGCATTTAGGAATCCAGCACTGAGTCACGCGATGTGCACCAGGAAAAACACGCGAATGCTGAGATAAAACAGCAGGTTTATGAGTCAAAGATTGAGGTTTTCTGTTCTTAACAGTTGATTTAGAAGTTGTTACTTGTTTAGAGTGAAAACCGGTAGCTCCGGAGGTAAAAGCAGAAGGTCCGGAGGCAAAAACTGAAGCTCCAGAGGGAACAACAGAAGATCCGGTAGCTCTCGGAGCTATCGGAACTATCGGAGCTGCTTTTGCGGATTTCTTAACAGAAGGTCTGGAAACTACCTTCTCAAATTTCTGACTCACTAGAGCAGGTTGTGTTTTTCTAATTGCATGAAAGTTATAAGATCTAGCAATTTTTCTTTCCTTTTTTCTGTTGTTTAGCTAGTCTATAACAAAAATCTATGACATGACCATCTCTACCACAGAAGGTACAATGAAATTTAACTTTGTGTTCATGTCTAGATGAGCAAGCAATATTTTTATTTGAAACCGAATGAGGCAACACCCCTGCAGATTTGAAAACCACTTCTTTTTGTTTAGGAACTGTTTGAATCAAACCACTTCCTAATGACCTTACAATTTTAGGTGGATGTGCCTTAGCATGAACATGAGAATCAAAACCTAAACCAGTTTTATCTTTGCTAGACTTGGAAGAATTTAGTAGCAAGTTTAGATTCTTATCCCCATTACAAAACCGACCTAGTGTCCTATTCATGTCATCAAGTTTCTTGGACAAGTCTAGGCAGTTTTCACATGAAGTTTTTCCTTTTAGTTTGCAATTGGAACAAAATTTAACTTCATGAGAACGTAAAGCATTGTTCAACATAAAAATTTCATTCATAGCATCTTGCAGTTTCTTATCAAGATTTTCACATGCAGAACAATGCAAGTCAATTGTAGAACAGCTAGCATCCTTCAAGTTTTTATCATTAAGTGCAGCAAGCTCTTTGTTCTTTTTAATTTCTTCATCAAGTTTATCTAGAGTGGAGGAGTGTGCACTTCTTAATGTGGACAATTGTTCATAGATTAAGTCACATGAGGGACATGCATCATCACTAGGAATCAAAGTTTTTAAACGGTTAATTTCAGATTCTAGTGATTCAATTTTAGCAGCACTATCCCTAAGCTTTTTGTCCTTTTTCTTGACAATAATAGTTGCACGAGAAATAGCATCACACATTTCATTGCAGGTAGCACATACCTCATCATCGTCACTGTTGTGTTCTGCTTCCTCCTGACTTGATCTTGATCTTGCTTTGCCCGCCATGAAGCATAAGTTGGCCAGATCATCATTATCTTCATCACTTTCAAAGTCTACATCACTTGAACTGAGCTCTTGAAGCGCGGTGATGAAGCTGTTGATCATCTTGCGTCCTATGGTACCTTTCTTCTTCTTGTTGGAATTTCCAGAGGAGGTCCGGATCTTGCTTTGTTTTTCTTCCCGGGTGGTCGGACCTGAAAGGTTAGGGCATTCTGTACGAAAGTGTCCTGTTTTACCACATTCAAAACAGCGTTGAGGTCCGGAGCTTCCTCTCCTTCTAGTTCTCACATTTTGCAATGCTTTTGAGAATCTAGTAGAGATGAGTGCCAACTCCTCTTCTGGAATTTCTTCGATCTGCTCCAGGGTTAGTGAGGACAATAAAGCAAGAGTATTGCAGGATGATGATTGGCCGGAGCTAGACATATCACGTTGTGAGACAAATGCAATAGACTTGTTTGGGTTCTTACGTGCTAGGATGTCAATTTCATGAGTTTTTAGTTTAGAATAAAGTACATCTAATGTAAGAGAACTCATGACAGTTGATTCACGAATAGATGTTACTTTCATCTCCCAAATTGTCATGTCTAATGCACTAAGAAGTTGTCTAGCATTCTCAGCATCAGAAAAATTTACATTGACACTACGTAAGTTGCTGAGAATTTTATTGAAACGAGCAAAGAGGTCATCGATCGACTCACCTGGTTGCATCTCAAAACGCATATATTCTTTCTTGAACATATCTTGTTTTACCTCCTTGATTGTGTTGGAGCCTTCATGATAATCACAGAGAGCTCTCCAAACGTCGTATGCTGACCGGAGGTGCGCGACACGATCAAAGTCGCTTTGAGTGAGTCCTTGGATGATCAAGTTTCGGGCTTTGTTGTTGTTGTCGACGTCCCGGAGGTTCGTGGCCGTGACTTGATCATTGGGTGGCACTTCATAAGGCTTATACACCTTCTCCCATATTGCAAAGCCTTGTGCCTGGATAAAAGCCTCCATGCGTGCCTTCCAAACCTGAAAATCAATACCAGCAAACACACAAGGTTTGACGGAGTACTTCTCCATGATGATTAGTCAAAAACACGTGCAAATCACAAAGATTAGAGCATCGTGGCTTTGATACCAATTGTAGGATCGAAGAGCACGTGAAAAGCTACCAGAGGGGGGGTGAATGGTAGATTTAAAAATCTTACGCAGCGGAAACAATAAAACCCTAATCCCTTCGGTAGAAAAACGATCTGTTAAAGAAATCATGTATAAAACTAATCTAAACATGTTTCACCGTGACAAAAGTGATATATATCAGAGAGAATCAAGTCACGAAGACAACAAAAAAATAATTACTCAAATCCGTCGAGAGAAACTCAAGTTATGATCGAAAGATCAGACTATGGTCAATCTGACCTACCCGAGAAAAACAGTTTCTGTAATGCTGCAAAGAAACTCGTGTAGCTCAGAAACTACAAATCCAATGACCGTGAAATTTTGACAGATGATAGAAAATCAAGTTGTGAAGACAACCCAAAAAGAATCACGTCAATTGAATCTGTAAAACTCGAGTTACGATAAAAACACCGACGAAAGGTAGTGCTGTCCAGAAACTCGACGAGTAAAACTTGTCTGGAACAAGTCGGACGAACAAGGCACAAAAGTTCCTTCAAAGTACGAATTTTATTCAATAGAACACAAGTGGAACAGCCCCAAAGTCGTCTACCCGAACTTTGGCCTTCCCTTGCTTATATAACCATCCCTTAGGCCATCCCAATCTCAACTAGGACTCCAATCCTAATCCGATCACAATCGGAACTTTCCATAACTGCTTAGGACTCTTCTATACGCAGATAGAAGCAATCTTAAGACTTCCAAACACCTTAGGAACGTATCCCACATTCCTAAACAACTCAAATTCGTGACACACACGAAATCCTAACATAACCAACTCGATATTTCCAGACCGAGCCATAACCAACTCCGCCGCAGCCGAAGTCATCAACCGATACGATCCGATCCTTCCGATCAGATCTTCCTTCCATAATCCGTCTCTAGAAGCATATTGCCACGTCATGCACCTCATGCATACGTGCGAACACCTTCCTTCGACCTTCATATGCACTGTCCTTGATTCAATCATCCTGTGCGACCTCCTGACCCGCTCAACCACAGTTCCTCCTGAACTTGGTTGTTGGAACCTCATCTCCTCCTGAGACTAGTCCAATGGATCCCGTCACCAGCCATGACTTGAACTCAAGCAACACCTGCACATGAATAAACAACCAATCTATACGAGCCCAAGTCCTCGACTTGACTCACGTTAGTTCCGAACACAACACCTTACGTGAGAACCTCACATCAGCATGTTGCAAAGCATAGCAAAACGATATCAGCCGTATCATCCAAAACGCACCAAAAACATAGCAAATGAATACTAAGCAATCTTTCCTAACAAGTAAAGCAAGTACGAAACATTGCAAATGAAAAGCAGAAGCACTTCGATCAAGTTCCGGACCTTGCCAGAGCAACCCGGAGCTTGAGCCGGAGCTAAGCAGAAACACTGCGGTCAAGTTCCGGACCTTGCCAGAGCAACCCGGAGCTTGAGCCGGAGCTAACAAAAGCTAGTAGAACCTAGCGCCGGAGCTTACCAAAACTAGTAGATCCTGGATCCGGAGCTTATCAAAACTAGTCGGAACTAGTCAACCCAAAACCGGAGCTAGACAAAATACGTCGAAGCTTAGCAAAAACATGTCGGAGCTATCAAATATATGCCGGAGCTATCTAAGACATGCCGGAGCTATCAAATATATGTCGGAGCAATCAAAGACATGCCGGAGCTAAACATAAAGCTCACCGGAGCTATCCAAAGCTAGTCGGACCTTACTAAGAAGCCGGACCTAGCTTCGAACATAGCCGGAGCTACCCAATACAAGTCGGACCTACCGTCGGACCTTGCTGTAGCTCGGAGCTAGAGTCGGACCTTGATAAAAAGGTGTTTTGGTGATATTAAAAACTTTTATCATCAAAGCCAAGTGTATTCACTACAAGCCAATGTATTCAGCACACATAGGTCATACAAACCTCCAGCTCACGAAAACGTCGAGCCTCTGCATGGCTTGATTCTGACACCGGCAGCACTCCGTGTTGGTCCTCTTCATCGCGACAGACCCAACCTCGTTGTCTCCTACGTGGGCCTCGCCTTCGACCTGCCGGATATACTCGAGGGCGTTGCGGTCCCCGCGGTCTGCGTCGTAGCGGAGCATGGCGAGGACATAGGTCGCCACCTTGTGGCCTTTCGTGACCGCCCGGGCAAGGAACTGGGTGCCCCGCTGCGCCTGCGCGCAGCCGTAGTTGAAGACGAGGTCGAACCCGGTGACATAGCACGCATGAGGGTTGCCCACATTGGTCAGGCACTCCACGAGGGCGTCGTAGCTCCCGTTCCCGTGCCGTTGGAACCACTACCAGCTGCTCTCCCGCTCCAGCGCCACGAGCCTGCCCACGGCGGGATCACGGCACGCCGCGTGCATGGCCTTGCAGGTGGCGCGCAGACTGGAGAGGTCGTCCATGGGCTGGCTGAAGGTTGCGGCGGCCCACCCCGCGATCAGGACCGCAATATCGTGCGGCAAGGGGAACTCCATGGGCTTTGAAGGGAACCAATGAGGGCGCGCGCGACTGAGAGGAAGAGTACGCGAGGAGAAGAGGATGGTGTGTGTGGCGGAGTAGAGGATGGCGTGTCGTCTTACTACTCTTTATTAGTATGCGCGGAGAAGACGATGAGACGCCCGATGATTTTTAGTACGCGCAAAGAAGAGGGATGGTGGTGTGTGGGAAGTTATTTCCAGCCAATTTTTTTTTGTCCCACCTCAACTTTACTTTCACTGTATGGTCATGTCAGCTGTGTGCTCTGCACATTTTCAGCTACTGTCCTTTGTTGCCGTAGCAACTTGCTGGCATTGAATGGAAAGTGGGAGGATATGTATTGATGAAGGGTGTTAGGGTAAGTTTATGTGTTGACTAATGTGCGGTTTGAATCCTAAAAATTAGTTTTCCTTTGTTGTTTTTAGTTGCTTCTGTTTTGTAAATATCGTTAATGAATGAAATCTATCTTTGTTCATCTATGTAACTGAATATTACTTGTGTATCTTGTGTTCTTTTGTGAGATGTGTGATTGAATATTGTTAATGAATGAGTATCTTGTGTAAGTAATACCCGACTAAGAACAGTATTGGGCATTATCTCAGATGGTTGGTAAGTAATACCCGACTAAGATAAAAATCTTCCTTGACGGTAATTAAGTACCAACCGCCTGTGAAGATATTTACTTCTTCTTAATTAATATTCTTGATTAAATGTGGGTCCTTAAAAAAGGCAAAATTCCACTTTCTTGTAATATTATTGATAAGTAAAGGTTACCATTAAACTTCACTTCATAAATCTTTTGAAATCGGTCAGAACATAAAAAACATACAACAAATGATATTTTTCATTTGTCTACCTTGATGAATATAATGCCCTTTTCATTTATTTTTTCAGTGGACATTTTTATCCATCATACCAACCTCTATGATTTTTTTTCAGATTTTTTAAATTTTTTTGAATCAATGTGTGTTCATAATTTGATGAATGCCTCATATGTATATAAGTATTTAGTTAGAGTGATGGATAATTTGAAGTTTGACATGTTGGAATGCTTTTAAAAAAATTAACAAAATTCATACATGTATAAATGATACAAATACGTTCATACAAACAAATTTGAGTGAAGGATCTTTTTTACGAGATACACAAATATGAATAATATGTGAGTAGAAATTAATTTTATATTTACCAAAACATTACAATGTCAACTATACAAGTTTTAAATTTTTTTGTTCAGTTGGTAGATGTTAATTTTATACAAATGTAGAAGAAAGAATCATATAATTTGGACACAATTTGCAGAATCTAAACATGTTTGAGTATTTATATTGGAATCTAAATAAAAATGAAGCAAGGGATAAGGAAACTGAAGAACAGTATCGGGCATTATCTCAGACGGTTGGTAGGTAATACTCGACTAAGATAAAAATCTTCCTTGACGGTTATTAAGTACCAACCGCCTGTGAAGATATTTACTTCTTCTTAATTAATATTCTTGATTAAATGTGGGTCCTTTAAAAAGGCAAAATTCCTCCTTGTCCCCAAACCGGTGGTGTTGCCAAGAGATCGCCCGCAGCGGGGCCCGCAAAGCGGTCTGTAAAGTAGTGGTAACAGGAAAATGCAACAGGCCGGTAGCTAGGACTGGAAAGAAAAAAGTGAAGACAATAGGAGGAAGAAAATGTTTGAAAAAAGGAAGGACAACCAAAATGTTAAACAGGAAATCTTTTCACGGAAATTAATCCAGTCGTAAACCTCTGAAACATAGGCTCCTTTGAAGGATAGGATTCGTAAAAGATTTTTAGTTTCCATAGGAAACGTAACACATGAGCTATGACACTTTGGTAGCCATACTAAAAGAGCTTCTTATCCGCCTCATCCACTTCCACACGCCGCCAGTAGAATCTCTTCGGCCGCGGGAAGGTGTCCCCCGAAGAGTTCGAGGACACCGAGGAGTGTCTGTCAGAAGAGTCGCCTGATGATGAGGAGGCCGGGGAGTTAGGGTGGACCGGCGGCGTATAGTCGAGGTAGTGATCCAGGTGGATGATGAGCTCCATCGTGAGGCCGCCAGGCCGGACAACTGCGGCATGGTTGAAAGGTTCTGCCGACGGCCCGCCGTCACTCCCAGTCCGGCCATCACTTCCTGTAAACAAGGTGGCCATTTTGGCCCAAGGCAGGAGGCTTGGGTCTTTCATCCACCCAACGACCGTGCACAGGTCAACATGCTCCCGGTGGTAAGTGGAAGCATCAAAGTGATCAAAGAGGAAGACGTCACCCATAACCTGTCTTATGCCCTCCGCGGACTAGACACGCAGAGGGAGGTTCTCGATGACAACCTGCACATGGAAGAACCACCCGACGATCGGCTCATCGACACCAAAGATCCATGGCCGGAAGTTGTGGTTATCATCCAGCATGGAGATGATTGTCGTCTCGATGGCGAGCTCCCGATAGTCATCACGGGTGAACCGCACCAGGAACTCACCATCCCCAAACGTGGACACGGTGAAAGCCCAATGCGGGATTTCAAGTTGGTGATGGATGGCCAGGGTGATCTCCATGGGCGTCGCCTCGCTGTGACCTCCTCTGGGTCCCAGAACAGCTGCTTTGCGGCGCAAACGGATAAACTCCATCATCATGAGGCGGTTGTTGACCACCGTGCATTGCCCCTCACGAGGGCGTAGGGACGGTGAGCCTGCAGGTACCAGCTCGCATCTAACATGGTTGCGAGGCATGGCGCTGCGACAACAGAGGCAAAGGACTTCTCAGGCAACACACGGGAGCATGGATGGGAATCAGCCGGGAACTTGAGCCTGGAAGCAATAGGGGGGGGGGTGGTTTAAGAAGGCGAGAATGAAGAGGCCAAACATCGGAAGCAGCGTCCCTTGAAGATCTCATGAAAATCCGGTGATAGGACCGGACCTTTCGAGGCCTTCGGCTCTGTGCAAGCGTCATGAATGCGCGAAGGGCCAGCTTGAATATAAAGTGAATCAGCGCAGTTTCAGCCCACGAATCACAAGCGGCCCAACTTTTTCGTCCTGCCTGCCTGCCTGCCCACGACGGGAAATTTTTGTCACGCCGAATGAAGAAGGAAAATAAGAAACGAAAATAATATTTTATTACGATACCCTTTGACCGGCAATGCCGGCCCCATCTCCGCAACACGCTTGTAGGAGCATCCGCCGGCTGCCACGATTGTAGGAGCATCCACCGGCCGCCTCGCTTGTAGGAGCATCCGCGGGCCGCCATGCTTGGAGGAGCATTCGTCAGTCGCCACGCTTGGAGGAGCATCCGCCGGCCGCGAAGCTTGGAGGAGCATCCGCCGACCGCCACGCTTGGAGGAGCATCCGCCGGCCGCCACGCTTGTAGGAGCATCCGCCGGCCGTCAAGCTTGGAGGACCAAACGCCGGCCGCCACGCTTGGAGGAGCATCCGTCGGCCGCCACGCTTGTAGGAGAATCCGTCGGCCGCAGCGCGTGCAGTAACAATAGCGAGGTACAATTGCTCACAAAATGTGTTCTTGTACATCTATCCTCTTACGGATAGGCTGATGGTTGATTGAATTGTAGGAAGCGATGTCAGAAGATAATACATGGATGGGAAATGTAAGACCTATGTCTGCTGAATACATTGGCTTGTAGTGAATACACTTGGATTTGATGATAAAAGTTTTGAATATCACCAAAACACCTTTTTATCAAGGTCCGACTCTAGCTCCGAGCTACAGCAAGGTCCGACCATAGGTCCGACTTGTTTTGGGTAGCTCCAGCTACGTTAGATGCTAGGTCCGACTAGTTTTGGTCAGCTCCGATGAGCTTTATCTTTAGATCCGGCATGTCTTTGATAGCTCCAGCATATATTTGTTAGCTCCGGCATGCTTTTGCTAAGCTCCGACGTACTTTGTCTAGCTCCGATTTTGGGTTGACTAGTTTTGACTAGTTTTTGGTAAGCTCCGATGCTAGGATCTACTAGTTTTGGTAAGCTCCGGCAGGTGCTTCATTGTACTCGTTTTGGTAAGCTCTGGTGCTAGGTTCTACTAGCTTTTGATAGCTCCGGCTCAAGGTCCGGATTGCTCTGTCAAGGTCCGGAACTTGACCGTAGTGCTTCTGTTTTTCATTTGCAATGTTTCGTACTTGCTTTACATTGTTGGAAAGATTGCTTAGTATTCATTTGCTAAGTTTTTGGTGCGTTTTGGTTGATATGGATGATATCGTTTTACTGTGGTTTTGCAACATGCTTATGTGAGGTTCTCACGTAGGGTGTTGTGTTCGGAACTCACTTGAGTCAAGTCGAGGACTTGGGCTTGTATGGATTGGTTGTTTATTCATGTGTAGGTGTTGCTTGAGTTCAAGTCATGGCTGGTGATGGAATCCATTGGACTAGTCTCAGGCAGGAGATGAGGTTCCAACAACCAAATTCAGGAGGAATTGTGGTTGAGCTGATCAGGAGGTCGCGTAGGATGATTGAATCAAGGGCAGTGCATATGAAGGTTTCTGAACGTCGAACGAAAGTGTTTGCACGTATGCATGCGGTGCATGACGTGGCAACATGGTTCCAAAGACGGGATAAGGAAGGAAAGATCTGGTTGGAAGGATCGGATCGTACCGGTTGATGACTTCAGCTACGGCGGAGTCGGTTATGGCTCGGTATGGAAAGTATCGAGTTGGTTATGATAGGACTTCGTGTGGGTCACGAATTTGAGTTGTTTAGGAATGTGGGATAAGTTCCTAAGGTGTTTGGAAGTCTTAAGATTGCTTCTATCTGCGTATAGAAGAATCTTGAGCAGTTATGGAAAGTTACGATTCATGATCTGAGTAGGATTGGAGTCCTAGTTGATATTGGGTTGGCCTAAGGGCTGGTTATATAAGCAAGGGAGCCCAGAGCTCGTGGTAGATGACTTTGGGGCTGTTCGTCTTGTGTTCTATTGAATAAACTTTTGTGCCTTGTTCGTCCGACTTATTCCAGACAAGTTTTACTCGTCGAGTTTCTGGACAACACTACATTTCGTCGGTGGTTTTATCATAACTCGAGTTTTACAGATCCAATTGACGTGATTCTTTATGGGTTGTCTTCAAAACTTGATTGTCTATCATCTGTAAAAATTTCACGGACATTGGATTTGTGGTTTTTGATCTACACAAGTTTCTTTGCAGCGTTCCAGAACTGTTTTTTTTCTCGGGTAGGTCAGATTGACCTTTGTTTGATCCTTCGATCATAACTTGAGTTTTTATCGACGGATTTGAGTAATTCTTTTTGTGTTGTCTTCGCGATTTGATTCTCTCTGATATCTATCACTTTTGTCACGGTGAAACACATTTAGATTAGTCTCACACACGATTTCTTTAACAGATCTTTTTTCTGCCGAAAGGGTTTGGGGTTTTAATTGTTTCCGCTGCGTAAGATTTTTAAATCTACCATTCACCCCCTATGGTAGCCTTTCACGTGCTCTTCGATCCTACAATTGGTATCAGAGCCACGGTGCTCCAATCTTTATGATTTGCACGTGCTTTTGAGTAATCATCATGGAGAAGTACTCCACCAAACCTTGTGCGTTTGCTGGTATTGATTTCCAGGTTTGGAAGGCACACATGGAGGCTTTCATCCAGGCACAAGACTTTGCAATATGGGAGAAGTTGTATAAGCCTTATGAAGTGCCACCCAATGATCAAGTCACGGCCACAAACCTAAGGGACGTCGACAACAGCAACAAAGCCCGAAACTTGATCATCCAAGGACTCACTCAAAGCGACTTTGATCGTGTCGCGCACCTCCGATCAGCATACGATGTTTCGAGAGCTCTCTGTGATTATCATGAAGGCTCCAACACAATCAAGGAGGTAAAAGAAGATATGTTCAAAAAGGAGTATATGCGTTTTGAGATGCAACCAGGTGAGTCTATCGATGACCTCTTTGCTCGTTTCAATAAAATTCTCAGCAACTTACGTAGTGTCAATGTTAATTTTTCTGATGCTGAGAATGCTAGGCAACTTCTTAGTGCATTAGACATGTCAATTTGGGAGATGAAAGTCACTTCTATTCATGAATCTACTGTCATGAGTTCACTTACTTTAGATGTACTATATTCCAAGTTAAAAACTAATGAAATTGACATAATCTCACGTAAGAACCCAAATAAGTCTATTGCATTTGTTTCACAACGTGATATGTCTAGCTCCGGCCAATCATCATCTTGTAATACTCTTGCTTTGTTGTCCTCACTAACCCTGGAGCAGATCGAAGAATTTCCAGAAGAGGAGTTGGCACTCATCTCTACTAGATTCTCAAAAGCATTGCAAAATGTGAGAACTAGAAGGAGAGGAAGCTCCGAACCTCAACGTTGTTTTGAATGTGGTAAAACAGGACACTTTCGTACAGAATGCCCTAAACTTTCAGGTCCGACCACCCGGGAAGAAAAACAAAGCAAGGTCCGGACCTCCTCTGGAAATTCCAACAAGAAGAAGAAAGGTACCATAGGACGCAAGATGATCAACAGTTTCATCACCGCGCTTCAAGAGTTCAGTTCAAGCGACGTGGACATTGGAAGTGATGAAGATGAAGATGATTTGGCAAACTTGTGCTTTATGGCGGGCAAGTCAAGATCAAGTATGGAGGAGGCAGAACACAACAGCGACAATGAAGAGGTATGTCCTACTTGCGAAGAAATGTGTAATGACATTTCTCGTTCCACTATTATTGTTAAGAAAAAGGACAAAAAGCTTAGGGATAGTGCTGCTAAAATTGAATCACTAGAATCTGAAATCAACCGTTTAAAAACTTTGATTCCTAGTGTTGTTGCATGTTCCTCATGTGATTTAATATATGAACAATTGTCCTCATTAAGAAGTGCGCACACCTCCACACTTGATAAACTTGAGTTAGAAATTGAAAAGAACAAAGAGCTTGCTGCACATAATGATAAAAACTTGAAAGATGCTAGCTGTTCTACAATTGATTTGCATTGTTCTACATGTGATGATCTTGATAAGAAACTACAGGATGCTATGAATGAAATTTCTATATTGAACAATGCTTTACGTTCTCATGAAGTTAAATTTTGTTCCAATTGCAAACTAAAAGGAAAAACTTCATGTGAAAATTGCCTTGATCTGTCCAAGAAACTTGATGACATGCATAGGAAATTAGATCGGTTTTGTAATGGGAATAAGAACCTAAACTTGCTGCTGAATTCTTCCAAGTCTTGCAATGATAAAACTGGTTTAGGTTTTGATTCTCATGCTCATGCTAAGGCATGGTTTGATTCAAATAGTTCCTAAACAAAAAGGAGTGGTTTTCAAAATCTGCAGGAGTGTTGCCTCATTCGGTTTCAAATAAAAATATTGCTTGCTCATCTAGACATGAACACAAAGTTAAATTTCATTGTACCTTCTGTGGTAGAGATGGTCATGTCATAGATTTTTGTTATAGACTAGCTAAACAACAGAAAAAGGAAAGAAAAATTGCTAGATCCTATAACTTTCATGCAATTAGAAAAACACAACCTGCTTTAGTGAGTCAGAAATTTGAAAAGGTAGTCTCCGGACCTTCTAGTAAGAAATCTGCAAAAGCAGCCCCGATAGTTCCGATAGCTCCGAGAACTCCCGGACCCTCTGTTGTTTCCTTCGGAACTTCAGCTTGTGTTTCCGGAGCTTCAGCCTTGTCTTTTGGAATTGCTGCTTTTACCTCCGGAGCTACTGGTTTTTGTGCTAAAAGAGTTAAGAATAAAAAATCTCAAACTTTGACTCATAAACCTGCTGTTTTGTCTCAGCTTTCGCGTGTTTTTCCTGCTGCACGTCGCGTGACTCAGTACTGGATTCCTAAATGCCTTTTTACTAACCCCAGTATTGAGTCATCGACGTATTGTGCTTTTATGTAGGTTACACGTTTGAGGAAGGAGAACATTTGGATTGTGGATTCAGGTTGCTCACACCACATGACCAGTAACAAAGATTGGTTCTCCTCCCTCTCTTTTGTGTCACGTGTAGAAAATGTTACTTTTGCAGATAATTCTTCAACTCCTATAATTGCTAAGGGTTTGGTTAGAGTAAATGATCACTACACTTTGAAGGATGTGGCACTTGTCAAAAATTTGAAATACAACTTGCTTTCTGTTTCACAATTGCTAGATGAAAATCTAGAAATTATTTTCAATAAAAACTGCTGCAAAGTTGTAGGTTCAAATAGTGAGCTTATTTTTAACATGTCTCGGTTTGGAAGAGTTTTTAAAGCTGATTTTGATATGTCTTCCTCTCAGCATAGGTCTCTAGTTGCTAATGATTCAAAGGACTTATATTTTTGGCATCGTAGACTTGGTCACGTAGGCTTTGATCACCTAACGCGAGTTAGTGCTCTTGATCGCATACGTGGGATGCCTAAGCTTAAAGGGGACAAAGAAATTGTGTGCTCTTCTTGTAGACATGCTAAGATGGTTGCAGGTTCACATACTCCTCTCACAATGATCATGACAACTGAACCATGTCAACCTTTGCATCTTGACACCGTAGGACCTTCACATGTTCAATCCTTCGAAGGTAAATGGTATGTTCTTGTTATTGTTGAAGATTATTCTAGATACTCTTGGGTTTACTTTATGGCGTCTAAGAATGAAGCTTTTAGTCACTTTAGGACTTTATTTCTTAGATTATCAATTGATCACCCAGGATCATTAAAAGCAATTAGAAGTGATAACAGAACTGAATTTAAAAATCAATCTTTTGATCACTTTTGTGCTGAAAATAGAATAGATCATCAATTCTCTTCACCATATGTACCTCAACAAAACGGTGTTGTAGAAAGAAAGAACAAAACCTTAGTTGAGATGGCTAGGACTATGCTTGATGAATATCAAACTCCTAGGAAATTTTGGGCTGATGCGTTAGCAACTGCTTGTTATGTCTCAAATCGTGTTTTCTTGCGTGCTAAGCTAGGTAAAACACCATATGAGCTCCGGTTTGGACATAGGCCTAGTGTTACGCACTTTCGGGTCTTTGGTTGCAAATGCTTTGTTAAGAAACATGGTAATCTTGATAAATTTGAACCTAGATCCATTGATGGCATGTTTATTGGTTATCCATCTCATACTAGAAGCTACCGTGTGCTTTTACTTGACACTAACAAAATTGTGGAGACTTGTGAAGTGTCTTTTGATGAAGCTAGCCCAGGTACTAGCTCCAGTGTTGCAGGACCAGATCCGTATCCTCAAGGGGAGGGTATTTTCGAAGATGAAGAAGAGCCGGTGATACTGCCTAGTAGTTCCGAAGTTGACACGTGTCCAGCTCCGGACATTGAACAAGCTCCGGCTATCACCTATGCTGGTCCTGATTGTCCACAAGTCACAAGCTCATCAATCTACGATGAATCCAATGAAGAAGAAGCTTGTGAGACATTTGTTCCCCTATGTTTTTACAAAGATCATTCCCCACAACAGATGATTGGAAGCTTGCACGAACGAGTCACACGGTCCAGGTTTTGTGATCCAAACTCTCATCCTCATTCTGCTTTTGTTGCTTCTTTTGGACCCAAAGATATATCACACGCACTCACTAATGAATCTTGGATTATTGCCATGCAAGAAGAGTTAGAAAATTTTGAAAGAAATAATGTTTGGAAACTTGTACCTCCACCTCAAGGTCACACTTTAATTGGAACTAAATGTGTATTTAAAAATAAACAAAGTGAGGATGGGGTTGTGGTTAGGAATAAGGCTAGGTTGGTTGCTCAAGGTTTCACTCAAGTTGAAGGTCTAGATTTTGATGAAACATTTGCTCCTGTCGCTAGATTAGAAGCCATAACAATTTGGTTAGCTTTTGCAGCATCTAAAGGTTTTAAGCTATATCAAATGGATGTTAAAAGTTCTTTTCTTAATGGCTACATCGATGAGGAGGTTTATGTCAAACAACCACCGGGTTTTGAAAATCCAGATTTTCCTAATCATGTTTACAAACTGTCCAAAGCCTTATACGGTGTCAAACAAGCCCCTAGATCATGGTATGATAGTTTAAAAACATTCTTACTTGAAAAAGGGTTTACCATGGGCAAGGTTGATAAAACTCTTTTTGTGCTTAAACATGGCAATGACTCATTATTCGTTCAAGTGTATGTGGATGATATTATCTTTGGTTGTGCTTCTCATGATCTTGTGTCCAAGTTTTCAGCAATGATGAGTTCCGAATTTGAAATGAGTATGATGGGTGAACTCACTTACTTTTTGGGGCTGCAAATCAAGCAAACCAAGGAGGGTACCTTTGTGCATCAAACCAAGTATACCAAAGACCTCCTAAGGCGCTTCAACATGGACAAAAGCAAGCCTCTTTGGACACCAATGGGAACAGCAACAACACTTGAACTTGATGAAGATGGTGAACCCGTGGATCAAAAAGAATATAGAAGCATGATCGGATCACTTTTGTACCCCACAGCATCAAGACCGGACATACAATTCAGCGTATGTATTTGTGCACGGTTTCAAGCTTCCCCATGTGTTTCACATCGTCAAGCCGTCAAAAGGATTCTCAGGTACTTACATGGAACTCAAGAATTTGGCATTTTTCTTCCTTCTTCCTCAACTGTTACTTTGAAAGCTTTTTCGGATGCTGATTTTGGGGGTTGTAGGATTGATAGGAAAAGTACTTCCGGTGCTTGTCATTTTCTTGGTAATTCTCTTGTTGCTTGGTCCTCTAGAAAAAAAAATTCAGTTGCACAATCCACAGCCGAATCTGAATATGTAGCTGCTGCTAGTGCTTGCTCACAAACTCTTTGGATTGTTCAAACACTTAAGGACTATGGGGTTGATCTAGATAGTGTTCCACTATTTTGTGATAACACTAGTGCTATTTGCATTGCTAAAAACCCCGTGCAACATTCTAGAACTAAGCACATTGATATTAGGTATCACTTTCTCCGAGATAATGTTGAAAAAGGAAACATTGTGCTTCACCATGTAGATACCGAACAACAATTGGCTGACATTTTTACAAAACCTTTGGATTTCACTCGTTTTTGTTACATTCGTAGTGAAATAGGGGTTATGCATCCTCATAGCTTAAATTGAGGGGGAGTTTTTGGAACTTGGGAAGTCTTTGTGTGAATCTGAAATTAAATAATATGAGCATAGTATTTCATACATATATGACATCATGATTCCTTTTACATGCTGAAAGTTCTTACTACATTACTCGTGTTATACATTTTGTAGTTTTTGCCATGTCTAGTAATTGGAATAATTACTTACACTAAAACTGGTCATGGTCGAACTTTCTTGCTATTTTGAACTTGTTACATGTTCACAAGTGCTTTTAATCATAAAGAATTAATCAAGTAATCAACTCACATGTTGAATATGCATGCATCGCACTTCTTCTTTTGAGATGGCTTGTCATTGCACTTAGATATGAACTTGGAAGAAGTTGTGTATGACTAAAACCATGTCCTTAAGCTTCTGATTGTCAAAGGACATAGGCTTGGCTTGGTTGGTTAGAATAAGGCAGATGCGCATATAATCTCTTGCAAATATCATATGATCGAAATTTATGCTTTGAAAAATAATAAAATGCAGCAACTAGTGTCATGCTTTCAGGTTTTGAAATAGTTAAGTTTGTGAGATCATGACTTGCTTAAATTGAAAATTACATTTGATCTCTAGCATGGCTTACACTACTTTATGTATATCATTGATGTGATAGTGTAAGTTACTTGATAGTATGACTTGGATGAGCTTTGTTTATATGTATATGTTATAATATGCTCATAACAACTAAAGTTGGAGAGATAATTTGTTTATATGCTCATGACTTGCTGAATACATTGTCAAAGGGGGAGAGATAAGCATGAAGAGAGAAAGAATATGTGCATAAGGAGAGATAATAAAGGGGGAGAGATAAATAAAGGGGGAGAGATAATGAGGGAATTTTTGTTCTCATTTTTGAGGGAATTTTTGTTCTCATTTTACTTTTGATTTACAAAAGGGGAGAAATTGTCTTCAAAACTTTTATGTGAATAAGCCAATGTTCGGATTTTAAATGGTGTTGCCAATGCATTCATCAAGGGGGAGATTGTAAGACCTATGTGTGCTGAATACATTGGCTTGTAGTGAATACACTTGGCTTTGATGATAAAAGTTTTGAATATCACCAAAACACCTTTTTACCAAGGTCCGACTCTAGCTCCGAGCTACAGCAAGGTCCGACCATAGGTCCGGCTTGTTTTGGGTAGCTCCGGCTACGTTAGATGCTAGGTCCGACTTCTTGGTAAGGTCCGACTAGTTTTAGTCAGCTCCGATGAGCTTTATCTTTAGCTCTGGCATGTCTTTGATAGCTCCGGCATATATTTGTTAGCTCCGGCATGCTTTTGCTAAGCTCCGACGTACTTTGTCTAGCTCCGATTTTGGGTTGACTAGTTTTGACTAGTTTCTGGTAAGCTCCGGTGCTAGGATCTACTAGTTTTGGTAAGCTCCGGCAGGTGCTTCATTGTACTAGTTTTGGTAAGCTCCGGTGCTAGGTTCTACTAGCTTTTGATAGCTCCGGCTCAAGGTCCGGGTTGCTCTGGCAAGGTCCGGAACTTGACCGTAGTGCTTCTGTTTTTCATTTGCAATGTTTTGTACTTGCTTTACATTGTTGGAAAGATTGCTTAGTATTCATTTGCTATGTTTTTGGTTCATTTTGGTTGATATGGATGATATCGTTTTACTGTGGTTTTGCAACATGCTTATATGAGGTTCTCACGTAGGGTGTTGTGTTCGGAACTAACTTGAGTCAAGTCGAGGACTTGGGCTCGTATGGATTGGTTATTTATTCATGTGCAGGTGTTGCTTGAGTTCAAGTCATGGCTGGTGACGGGATCCATTGGACTAGTCTCAGGCAGGAGATGAGGTTCCAACAACCAAATTCAGGAGGAATTGTGGTTGAGCTGATCAGGAGGTCGCGCAGGATGATTGAATCAAGGGCAGTGCATATGAAGGTTTCTGAACGTCGAAGGAAAGTGTTTGCACGTATGCATGCGGTGCATGACGTGGCAAAATGGTTCCGAAGATGGGATAAGGAAGGAAAGATCTGGTTGGAAGGATCGGATCGTACCGGTTGATGACTTCAGCTGCAGCGAAGTCGGTTATGGCTCGGTATGGAAAGTATCGAGTTGGTTATGATAGGATTTCGTGTGGGTCACGAATTTGAGTTGTTTAGGAATGTGGGATAAGTTCCTAAGGTGTTTGGAAGTCTTAAGATTGCTTCTATCTGCGTATAGAAGAATCTTGAGCAGTTATGGAAAGTTACGATTCATGATCTGAGTAGGATTGGAGTCCTAGTTGATATTGGGTTGGCCTAAGGGCTGGTTATATAAGCAAGGGAGCCCAGAGCTCGTGGTAGACGACTTTGCGGCTGTTCCTCTTGTGTTCTATTGAATAAAATTCGTAGTTTGAAGGAACTTTTGTGCCTTGTTCGTCCGACTTGTTCCAGACAAGTTTTACTCGTCGAGTTTCTGGACAGCACTACCTTTCATCGGTGGTTTTATCATAACTCGAGTTTTACAGATCCAATTGACGTGATTCTTTATGGGTCGTCTTCACAACTAGATTGTCTTCATCTTTAAAAATTTCACGGTCATTGGATTTGTGGTTTTTGATCTACACGAGTTTCTTTGCAGCGTTCCAGAACTGTTTTTTTTCTCGGGTAGGTCAGATTGACCTTTGTTTGATCCTTCGATCATAACTTGAGTTTTTCTCGACGGATTTGAGTAATTCTTTTTTGTGTTGTCTTCGTGATTTGATTCTCTCTTATATATATCACTTTTGTCATGGTGAAACACGTTTAGATTAGTCTCACACACGATTTCCGTAACAGATCGTTTTTCTGCCGTAAGGGTTTGGGGTTTTAATTGTTTCCGCTGCATAAGATTTTTAAATCTACCATTCACCCCCCCTCTGGTAGCCTTTCACGTGCTCTTCGATCCTACAGGAAAAGACAGGCATACGAGGGAGTGGCAGGATGGAATGAAGTCATTTTTAAATTTTGCATTTCAGGGCACTCGTGAAGGAGGAACTATGCCTTGTCCTTGCACGAGATGTCATAATATTTGCCACAAGACACGCAAGGGAGTTCATTTACACCTGCTCAGAAATGGGATGTTATTGGATTATACTTGTTGGATACACCATGGAGAAATACGAGTTCAGGAAAATATTGCTGAGGAATCAGCAAATAATGAGGAGATAATTTCTGATGATGGTGCTATGCAAAATATGTTGTCCAGTCTACTTAGAGGCACTGATCATGGTGGAACTTCAGCAGATGTTGATGATCAAGAAAATGCTATAAACCAGCAGGAGCCAACTGGGGATGCAAAGAAATTCTATGACTTATTAACTGATGCCAAAAAGGAGTTGTATCCAGGTTGTTTGCAGCTGACCCAATTATCCTACATTGTCAGGTTCTACCAGATAAAGTGTTTAACTGGTATGAGCAAAGTAGCTTGTAAGATGTTTCATGAACTATTCTCATTTGCGCTTCCAAAGGGCCACTGCATTCCTAATACACCTGATAAACTTCAGAAGGCTGTTCGTGACCTCGGGCTGGACTACCAAAAGATCGATGCATGTGTCAATGACTGTGTGTTATTCCGGAAGGACTATTCTCTGCTAAATAGTTGCCCAAAATGTGGTGAATTAAGATAGAAAAATAGTACTGTTGGGGACGCAAGAGAGGCTTTACCTTGTGGAAAATCCAAGAAGCTTGTAGCACGCAAGGTTCTACGTTACTTCCCACTTATTCCCCATCTACAAAGGTTTTATATGGGAGAATCAACAGCGTCAAACATGCGCTGGCACAAAGAAGGTCGTACTGATGATGGAATATTATGCCATCCCGCCGATTCGAAATCATGGAAGCATTTTGATAGCATTCACACAAATTTCTCATCTGATCCTCGCAACATAAGACTTGGTCTAGCATCTGATGGTTTCAATCCTTTTGGAGTAATAAATGTTTCATATAGTACATGGCCTGTGATTCTAATCCCTTATAATCTACCACCTTGGTTGTGTATGAAGCAGTCTTATTGGGTGATGTCAATGATAATTCCTGGGCCAAAGTCACCTAGAAAGAACATTGATGTGTATCTGCAGCCTTTGATTGATGAGCTACTGAAATTATGGTCTGATGGTGTTGAAACATATGACAGTTTAAAGAAAGAGACATTTGTCATGCGAGCTTCTTTATTGTGGACAATAAATGATTTTCCAGCATATGCAATGCTATGTGGATGGAGCACAAAATGGAAGCTAGCATGTCCATACTTCCATATAAACACTGACGCCTTCTGGTTGAAATATGGATGCAAGCATTGTTACATGGGTCATCGTCGTTTCCTACCTCAGGATCACAGATGGCGTCGAAACAAAGGTTCATTCAACAACAAGGCAAAGAATAGAGAGGCTCCAACATCACTCTCTGGTGACGAATTACTCCAACAATACGAGTAATTTGATCAAGTGAGTTTTGGACCGACGAATAATAAGAGAAAGCACATCGAGGAAAATAGATGGCATAATTGGAAGAAGAAAAGTATATCTTTCGACCTCCCTTATTGGAAGACATTGCTAATAAGGCATAACTTGGATGTCATGCACATTGAGAAAAACATTTGCGATAGCATATTGGGGACATTGCTTGCTCTGGATGGTAAAACAAAAGATAGTCTACAAGCTCGTCTTGATATGAAGGATATGGGTATACGGCCAGATCAACATCCGAAGTTCATAAAGAGCAAGTACACATTCCCACCAGCATTATATACTTTGGGCAAAGATGAGAAGACCACCTTGTGCAAGTTTTTGGGGAATGTGAAGGTGCCCGATGGTTATGCCT
Organism: Tuctoria greenei; assembly: GCA_036927565.1. Classification (NCBI taxonomy): domain Eukaryota; kingdom Viridiplantae; phylum Streptophyta; class Magnoliopsida; order Poales; family Poaceae; genus Tuctoria; species Tuctoria greenei. The sequence goes on along the minus strand of JAYESD010000006.1, from coordinate 149,560,920 downwards.
CAAACATCAAGAGATGTGTGGACATAAAAGCATGTAAGGTATCGGGTGTAAAAACTCATGACTGCCATATTATATTTCAGAAGCTCCTTCCTATTGCAATACGTAACATATTGCCTGAAAAGGTTGTTGCACCTTTAATTGAGTTTAGCACATTCTATTCTGGAATTTGTTCTAAAGAATTGGGGGAACCAGATTTGGACAAGATGAGCAAACAAATTCCTGAAACAATTTGTAAGCTTGAGATGTTGTTTCCTCCTGCTTTCTTTGATATCATGGTACATCTTCCAACCCATCTTGCCGAAGAAGCACGGTTGGGTGGACCTGTTTCTTACAGATGGATGTATCTAATTGAGAGTTACCTTGGTACATTGAAGTGGTATGTACGTAACAAAGCTCACCTGGAGGGTTCTATAGCTGAGGGATATATTGCCGAAGAGTGTATGAATTTTTGTAGTCAGTTTTTGGATAACATCAGCACTAAGCGTAATAGGCCAGAACATCATGAAGCTGCAGCTACAAATGAACCTTCTGTTGATAATTCTAACATATTTACAGAAGTTCATAATTCTAAAAAAGGGTATAAATGGGACCAACTTACTATGGTGGAACTACTTAACATCAAGCATTATCTTATTACTAACGTTGAAGAGGCCGCTCCATGGATCAAGTAATAACGTATAACTCAGATGTTGTATACTATATATATGGCTTATTGTAGATGGCTAATTTAATTTTGTACCCTTTTTAGTGAGCATATTGAAGAGCTGAAAAAGATTCATTCTCGTGATGTTGATAAACGCCATAGAGATGAGTTTGTTGATTGGTTTCAGAAACGAGTAAGTACATGCAAGTTTGCACTTTGATGAAATATTGAACAAATATGTGTTCTGAAATTGGTTTGTCGTCGATAACCCCTATTATACAAATGTGTATAGATTACGACATTACACAAAGAAGGCAAAGCAACCGATTATTTGTATGCATTATCTAGAGGACCTGATCGTCGGGCACATTTTTTTAGTCGGTTATTCATCAATGGCTTCTTCTTTCGATCTGCAGATGTGGAAAAAGATTTACGGACCCAAAACAGTGGTATTGTTGTTCGGGGCACTGATCATGATTGGCTTGGAGTAATCAAGAAAATCATTGCTGTTGATTTTGAAAAAAAATCAAGAGGTTCTGTTATTTCAGTGTGAATAGTTTGATCGGCCTTTTGGGAGCAGTCAGAACCAAAGCTGAGGATACAAAAAGGATCAATACGGAATGATAGATGTTGACACTACTCTGTTTCGATTCCAGTATGAGCCTTCCATTCTAGCCACCCAAGCAGAACAAGTTTTTTATGTTCCAAGTGTGAAGCATCCTAAATGGGCTACAGTTGTTAAAATGAAGCCATGGAACCTTTTTGCCGTGCCCCCTGGAGACAGTAAAAATAATGTGACTGAGACGATGGAGGCTGAGACATTTCATGATGATCTGCTTACTGATGATATTAATTATGAGGATACGACCGCATGGGCTAGGAATGACATTGAGGGAGCCAGAGGCGATGCTTGCACTCTTATAATGACAACGTCAGATGATCGGTTTGAGGTAGATGGAGTTGCATCAGAAAATGAAGACGACGACGACGATTAATATACCAATGATGGTCATGTAGCTCCATTGTGGGGGGACGACAGTGAAGATGATGATTTTGAGTATAATTAGGTACGTGACATGTAGCTCCACAATGAATTCATCCGTCCGAACCTGACATTTTTTTTTCAGTTATTTATATTTGCTACCCGAAAAGTACCCGATACCCGATATTTCGGTCTTTTCAGTTCCGGTCTCGGTTTTATCGGTTTTGGTTTTTCGGTCTCGGTTTATTTGCCCGCCCCTAATTTATGTAGTAGTAGCATATATATGGGATATACAGTATAAAACTTTTTCAAAGGGAAGTCTTAGGTTTCGTCAAATCTATCTTTCAGATTTACGCAATTTCGATCTGTTTTAACAATACAAGAATTGTACTTTTAGATTCACCATGAAAAATATTTCCATAATATACAATCTAGTACTACATGTTATTGAAGTTAATAAATTCCATATAAATCATTTGTCAAAGGTAATTAGTTCAACCAAAACAGAAATAGAGTTGAGTTGGGGCGGATGAAGTATTATACGTTGCCGTTTGCCGCATAAGGTTTCGTCCTTCGTTCAAGCCGTAACCATTTGTACAGGCGGCTGATGTGACCGGGCGCACCGAGCTTACGTGCGTGCAAGTCACCGAGGCACCTTAGACGCGCGCAGCGCATGCGTTGAAATCACTTGCGGTACATTTAAATTTGCGCGTTGGTATTCTCCCCCTCATATTTGTTTATGCGTTAATACCTGATGCTTTACATCGTTGAGTATGTTACGGATCATCAGCGTCGTTAGTCCACCACTGAGTCGTCAGGAGGCAAAAAGTAATGAACATCATTGATCAGCACTGTGCCGAGGAGAACGCAAAAATTGTTTGCTGATTCGTGGCAACAGATCCTAATGCAATGACTGTGTTCCGTGGCAATAAAGCTGTAACGCCACGAACCAGTATTTTGTGGCAACACATCCTAATGCAACGATTCTGTTTCGTTGGATTACGGTCCAAATGCAACTGTTTGCTGATTCGTGGCAACAGATCCTAATGCAATGATTGTGTTTCGTGGAAATAAAGCTGTAACGCCACGAACCAGTAATTTGTGGCAACAGATCCTAATGCAACGACTGTGTTCTATGGCAATAAAGCTGTAACGCCACTAACCAGTAATTCGTGGCAACAGATCCTAATGCAACGAATGTGTTCCGTGGCAATAAAGTTGTAACGCCACGAACCAGTATTTCATGGCAACACATCCTAATGCAATGATTCTGTTTCGTTGCATTACGGTCCAAATGCAACTGTTTGCTGATTCGTGGCAACAGATCCTAATGCAACGACTGTGTTCCGTGGCAATAAAGCTGTAACGCCACGAACCAGTATTTCATGGCAACAGATCCTAATGCAACGACTGTGTTTCGTGGCAATAAAGCTGTAACGCCACGAACCAGTAATTCGTGGCAATAGATCCTAATGCAACGATTGTGTTACGTGGCAATAAAGCTGTAACACCACGAACCAGTATTTCGTGGCAACACATCCTAATGCAACAATTCTACTTCGTTGCATTACGGTCCAAATGCAACTGTTTGCTAACTCGTGGCAACAGATCCTAATGCAACGACTGTTTTCCGTGGCAATAAAGCTGTAACGCCATGAACCAGTATTTCGTGGCAACATATCCTAATGCAACGACCGTGTTCTGTGGCAATAAAGCTGTAATGCAATGAACCAGTAACTCGTGGCAACAGATCCTAATGCAACGATTGTGTTTCGTGGCAATAAAGCTGTAACGCCACGAACCAGAGTATCGTGGCAACATATCCTAACGCAACGATTCTGTTTCATTGCATTACGGTCCAAATGCAACTGTTTGCTGATTCGTGGCAACATATCCTAATGCAACGACTATGTTCCGTGGCAATAAAGCTGTAACACCACTAACCAGTAATTCGTGGCAACAGATCCTAATGCAACGACTGTGTTCCGTGGCAATAAAGCTATAACGCTATGAACCAGTATTTCGTGGCAACAGATCCTAATGCAACGACTGTGTTTTGTGGCAATAAAGTTGTAACGCCGCGAACCAGTAATTCATGGCAACAGATCCTAATGCAACGACTATTTTCCATGGCAATGAAGCTTTAACGCCACGAACCAGTATTTCGTGGCATCAGATCCTAATGCAACGTTGTGATCCGTTGCATTAGCATCCTGACGCCACGAACTAGTGAATCTTGGCAACAGATCCTAATGCAACGATTGTGTTCCGTGGCGATAGATCCTAGTGCCACAAACTAGTGAATCGTGGCAAAAAACCAAGCTTACTGCAACTATTTAGTATTCATTGCAGTACAATCATTGCAACAGGTCAGAATCCTTGTAGTGCTAGTGTTATCACAAAACAATGGAACACTATCTAGATCAACTCCATAGTCCTTAAGTGTTTGAACAATCAAAATAATTTGTGAGCAAGCGCTAGCAGTAGCTACATATTCAGATTCGGCTATGGATTGTGCAACCGAACTTTGTTTTCTAGAAGACCAAGCAACAAGTGAACTACCCTAAAAATGACAAGCACCCATAGTACTTCTCCTATCAATTCTACAACACCCAAAATCACCATCCGAAAAAGCTTTCAAAGTAACAGCTGAGGAAGAAGGTAGAAAAATGCCAAATTCTTGAGTTCCATGTAAGTTCCTGAGAATTCTTTTGACAGCTTGATGATGTGAAGCATGTGGGTAAGCTTGAAATCGTGCAGAAAGATACACACTCAATTGTATGTCCGGTCTTGATGCCATGAGGTATAAAAATGATCCAATCATACTTCTATATTCTTTCTGATCGATTGGGCACCTTCTTCATCAAGTTCAAGTGTTGTTGTTGTTCCTGTTGCTGTCCAAACAGGCTTGCTTTTGTCCATGTTGAAGCGCTTAAGAAGGTCTCTTTTATACTTTGTTTGATGCACAAAGGTACCTTCCTTGGTTTGCTTGATTCGAGGCCAAAAAGTATGTGAGTTCTCCTATCATACTCATCTCAATTTCTGAACTCATCATAGCTGAAAACTTGGACACATGATCATGAGAAGCACAACCAAAGATAATATCATCAACATCCACTTGAATGAATAATGAGTCATTGCCATGCTTAAGCACAAAAAGAGTTTTATCAACCGTTCCCATGGCAAACCCCTTTTCAAGTAAGAATGTTTTTAACCTATCATACCATTGTATAGGGGCTTGTTTGAGACTGTACAAGGCTTTGGACAGTTTGTAAACATGATTAGGAAAATTTGGATTTTCAAAACCTGGTGGTTGTTTCACATAAACCTCCTCATATATGTAGCCATTAAGAAAAGCACTTTTAGCATCCATTTGATATAACTTGAAACCTTTAGATGCAGCAAAAGCTAACAAAATTCTTATAGCTTCTATTCTAGCAACAGGAGCAAAAGTTTCATCAAATTTAGACCATAACATTTTGTGAAACCTTGAGCAATCAACCTAGCCTTATTCCTAACCACAACCCCATCCTCACTTTGTTTATTTTTAAAAACGGATTTAGTTCGAATTAAAGTGTGACCATGAGGTAGAGGTACAAGTATCCAAACATTATTTCTTTCAAAAAATTTCTAACTCTTCTTGCATGGCAATAATCCAAGATTCATTAGTGAGTGTGTGTGATATATCTTTGGGTTCAAAAGAAGCAACAAAAGCAAAATGAGCGTGAGAGTTTGTATCTCAAAACCTGGACTGTGTAACTCATTCGTGCAAGCTTCCAATGATTTGTTTTGGAGGATGACTTTTGAAGACCCGAAGGGGAAGCTTCTTATTCATGTTAATCACAAATTGATGAGCTTGTGACTTGAGGATGATCTGGAAAAGAAATGATGGTCGTCGGTGCTAGTTGTGATTCAAAATCAGGAGCTGGAACAATGTCATTTGCTTCTGAATTTTCTGGCCGCAACACCACTTCTTTTTCTTCTTCGATGAAAATACTCTCCCCCTGCGTATATGGAACTGGTCCTGCAATATTAGAGCTAGTACCTGGACTAGGTTCATCAAAACAAACCTCACAAGTCTCCAAAATTTCGTTAGTATCAAGTAAAAGCACATGGTAGCCTCTAGTATGAGATGGATAACCAACAAACAAGCCATCAACGGATCTAGCTTCAAATTTATCAAGATTACCATGTTTCTTAACAAAGCATTTGCAACCAGAGACCCTAAAGTGTGTGACTCCAGGCCTATGTCCAAACCAAAGTTCATATGGTGTTTTTCCTAGCTTAGCATGCAAGAAAACACGATTTTAGACATAACAAGCGGTTCCAATTGCATCAGCCCAAAAGTTTCTAGGAGTTTGATATTCATCAAGCATAGTCCTAGACATCTCAACAAAGGCTCTGTTCTTTCTCTCTACGACACCATTTTGTTGAGGTACATAGGATGAAGAAAATTGATGATCTATTCAATTTTTGGTGCAAAAGTGAACAAATGATCGATTTTCAAATTCAGTTCTGTTATCACTTCTAATTGCTTTTAAAGATCCTGGGTGATCAATTGATAATGTAAGAAATAAAGTTCTAAGGTGACTAAAAGCTTCATTGCTAGATTTTATAAAGTAAACCCAAGAGTATATACAATAGTCATCAACAATCACAAGAACGTACCAGTTAGCTCCGAAGGACTGAACACATGATGGTCTTACGTTGTCAAGATGCAAAAGTTAACCCGGTTCAGTTTTCATGGTCGTTGTGAGAGGAGCATGTGAACCCGCAACCACCTTAGCATGTCTACAAGAAGAACACACAATTTCTCTGTCCCCTTTAAGCTCAGGCAGCCCACATATGCGATCAAGAGCGCTAACACGTGTGAGATGCTCAAAGCCTATGTGACCAAGTCTACGATACCAAAAATATAAGTTTTTTGAATCATTAGGAACTACCTATGCTTAGAAGATGACATATCAATGTCAGCTTAAAAGACTCTTCCAAACCAAGACATGTTTAAAATAAGCTCGCTATTTGAATCTACAACCTTGCAGCAATTTTTAGTGAAAATAATTTGCAGATTTTCATCTAGCAATTGTGAAACAGAAAGCAAGATGTATTTCAAATTTTTAAAAAGTATCACATCCTTCAAAGTGTAGTAATCATTTACTCTAACCGAACCCTTAGCAATTATAGGAGTTGAAGAATTATCAGGAAAAGTAACATTTTTTACACGTGTCACAAAAGAGAGGGAGGAGAACCAATCATTGTTACCAGTCATGTGGTGTGAGTAACCTGAATCCACAATTCAAATGTTCTCCTTCCTCAAGCGTGTAACCTACATATAAGCACAATATGTCGATGACTCAATACTCGGGTTAGTCAAAAGGCATTTAGGAACCCAGTACTGAGTCACACGACGTCCAACAGAAACAACACGTGAAAGCTGAGATAAAACATCAGGTTTATGAGCCAAAGTTTGAGAAATTTTGTACCCAGCTACTGACCTACGAGGTGTTACATGTATTGCACGAAAAACAGTAGATTTGGGAGCAAATTATGCATGTTTTTGACTCATGACAGAAGGTTGCATGTTCTTGATATTCGGTTTGACATGTGCAACAAATGTTGTATGAAAATTGTGAGATCTAGCTTGCATTATTTCCTTTTTCCGTTGTTTAGCTAGTATATAACAAAAATCTATGACATGACCATATTTATCACAGTAGGTAAAATGAAATTTAACTTTGTGTTCATGTCTAGATGAGGAAGCAATATGTTTATTAAATACCGAAAAGACAGCAACCCTGCAGATTTGAAAACAACTTCTTTTTGTTTAGGAACTGTTTTAGTCAAACCATTTCCTAATGAATTTTTGATTCTAGGTGGATGTGTCTTAGCATGAGTATGACAATCAAAACCTAAACTAGATTTATCATTGCAAGATTTATAAGAATTCAGCAAAAAGTTTAGATTCTTATTCCCATTACAAAACCGCTCTAGTGTCCTATTCATGTCATCAAGTTTCTTTGACATGTCTAGGCAGTTTTCACATGAAGTTTTTCCTTTTAGTTTGCAATTAGAACAATATTTAACTTCATGAGAACGTAAAACATTGTTCAATATAGAAATTTCATTCATAGCGTCTTGTAGTTTCTTATCAAGATCATCACAAGTAGAATAATGCAAATCAATTGTAGGAAAGCAAGCATATTCCAAGTTTTATCATTAAGTGCAGCAAGCTATCTTTTCATTCCAATCTATAACTCAAGTTTATCAAGTATGGAGGTGTGTGCACTTCTTAGAGAGGATAATTGTTCACATACTAAATCAAATGAGGAACAAGAATCATCACTATGAATCAAAGATTTCAAACAATTAATTTCAGATTCTAGTGACTCAATTTAATAGCATTGTCCCTAAGATTTTTGTCCTTTTTCTTAACCATAACAGTGGCACGAGAAATAGCATCACACATTTCTTCCCAAGTAGGACATACCTCTTTATTGTCGTTGTTGTGTTTTGCCTCCTCCGTAATTTATCTTGAATTGCTCACCACGAAGCACAAGTTTGCCAACTCACCTTCATCTTCGTCACTTCCTATGTCCACATTGCTCGAGCCAAGTCCTTGAAGTGTGGAGATAAAACTATTCACAAATTGGCGTCTTGTAAAGACCTTCTTTTTCTTGTTGTTGTTTGCAGAGGAGTGCTTTGTCTTTGTTTGCTTTTCATAATGGGAAGTAGTACCTGAAAGGTTACGGCAATCCGCGTGAAAATGTCCTGTCTTACCACATTCGAAGCATCGTTAAGGTCTGGCACTTCCTCTCCTTCTAGTTCTCACATTTTGCAATGATTTTGAGAACCAAGTAGAGATGAGTGCAAGTTCTTCCCCTGGAAACTCTTCAATCTGATTAAGGGTTAGAGAGGACAACAAAGCAAATGTTCCATAGGATGATGATTTTTTGGATCTAGGCATGTCACGTTGAGAAACAAATGCAAGAGACTTGCTGGTGTTCTTACGTGAGATTATGTCAATTTCATGAGTTTGCAATTTAGAGCATAAAGTAAGTGTACTCATGACAATAGATTCACGAACAGATGTGACTTTCATCTCGCAAATTGACATGTCTAATGCACTTATTAATTTCCTAGCATTCTTAGCATCTAAAAAATTAACATTGACACTACGCAAGTTGCTGAGAATTTTATTAAAGCGAGCAAAGAGGTCGTCGATGGACTCACCTTGTTGCATCTCAAAGCGCATGTACTCCCTTTTGATCATGTCTTTCCTTACCTCCTTGATCGTGTTGGATCATTCGTGGTAATCACATAGATCTTTCCAAACATCGTACGCAGATCGGAGGTGAGCAACATGGTCGGAGTTGCTTTGAGTTAGTCCTTGTATGATCAAGTTCGAGCCTTGTTGTTGTTGTCGACATCTCTCAGATTTGTAGCTGTAACTTTATCATTTGACGGCACTTTGTAAGGCTTGTACACCTTTTACCATATTGTGAATCCTTGCGCCTGGATGAAAGCCTCCATACGTGCCTTCCAAACCAGAAAATCAATGCCACTAAACACACAAGGTTTTGCGGAGTATTTCTCCATAATGATTAGTCAAAACACGTGCAAATCAAAAAAGATTAGAGCACCATGCCTCTGATATCAATTGTAAGATTCAAGACCACGTGAAAAGCTACCAGAGGGGGGTGAATGGTAGATTAAAACTTCTTCAGCGGAAGCAATGAAAACCCCTCGGCAGAAAAACGATATGTTAAAGAAATTGTGTGCGCGACTAATTTAAACGTGTTTCACCGTTACAGAAGTGATATATATTAGATATAATCAATTTAGGAAGATGTCATAACAATAATCACTGAAATCCATTGAGAAAAACTCAAGTTTACGATCAAATGATTGAACAAAGGTCAATCTGTTTTATCCAAGAAAAACAGATCTGCAATACCGCAGAGAAACTTGTATACATCAGAAACTACAAATCCAATGACTGTGAAAATTTTACAGATGATAGATAATCAAGTTTTGAAGACAAATCAAGAAGAACCAAGTCAGTTGGATCTCTAAAACTTGAGTTATGATAAAACCACCAAAGCAAGGTAGTGTTATGTAGAAACTCGACGAGAAAAATATGTCTGAAACAAGTCGAACGAACAAGGCAGAAAAGTTCCTTTCAACTACGATCTTTATATAATGGAACACAAGAGGAATAGCCAAAAATTTGTCTACAATGAGCTCTGGCCTCCCTTGTTTATATAATCAGCCATGAGGCCAACCCAAACAAAACTAGGACTTGTATCCTACTCAGTTTCCAATGGAACTTTCCAAAACTGCTCAAGACTCTTCTATACGTAGATAGAAGCAATCTTAAGACTTCCAAACACCTTAGGAACGTATCCCTTATTCCTAAAACAACTCAACTTCGTGACCCATATGAAATCCTATCATAACCAACTCAAATGTTTCCATATTTGAGTCAAACGCAACTCACCTGCAGTCTGAGTCCATAACCTGGTCGGTTGGACATTTCTGACCAAGTCTTTACGTCCGCATCTCTTCATTGGGCCTTGGAACCATGCAGCCACATGCATGCACTTTATGCACACGTGCAAACACCTTCCAATGACGTTCACGATACCTTCATATGCATTGTTCTTGATTCAACCATGCCGCGCGACCTCACAATCAACTCAACAACAATTCTCCCGAACATGGTTGTTGAACCTCATCTTCTCCCTAAGACTAGTTCAATGGATCCCGTCACCAGCCATGTCTTCAACTCAAGCAACACCTGCACATAAATAAATAACCAATACTTCCAAGCACAAGTCCTCGACTTGACTCTTGTTAGTTCCGATAACCATAACACCTTACGTGAGCACCTCACAGAAGCATGTTGCAAAACACAGCATAATGATTTCAGCCTTAACCACCAAAACACATCAAAACTCAGTAAAAGAATATTAAAAAACTTTCCAGAATCCAAAAAGCAAGTTGGAAACATTGCAAGTTAAAAGCAGAACCATTGCAATTTAGCACCGAACCATGCCAAAGATAACCGAACCTTGAACCGGAGCTTACCAAACCTAGTAGGACCTAGCACTGGAGCTTACCAAATCTAGTCGGACCTTGCGCTGGAGCTTACCAAAGCTAGTCGTACCTAGCGCCGGAGCTAACCAAAGCTAGTCGGACCTTGCGCTGGAGCTAACCAAAGCTAGTCGAACCTTGCACTAGACTTAGCAAAAACAAGTCGGACCTAGACAAAGAAGTCGGATCTAGACAAAGAAGTCGGACCTAGCCAAAGCATGTCGGACCTTGCGCTGGAGCTAACCAAAGCTAGTCGAATGTTGCACTAGACTTAGCAAAAACAAGTTAGACCTAGCCAAAATAAGTCGGACCTAGACAAAGAAGTCGGACCTAGCCAAAGCATGTCGGACCTTATGTCGGACCATGTCGGAGCTACCCAAAACAAGCCGAACCTATCGTCGGACCTTGCAAGAGCTCGAACCTAGAGTCGGACCTTAATGAAAAGGGTGTTTTGCCAGTATTCAAAACTTTTATCATAAAAGCCAATGTATTCAGCGCACATAGGTCTCACAGAAGGACAGAAACATTACAATCTCACCGGGCCTTGGCTACAGAATTAACTCGTCGCTCGAGTACCGGATTCTCCCGCGATTCGCAGGTGACGTCAGGCTCTGGGAGACTAGGGCGTCGAGATTCTTCGAGCGAACAGAGGACGGAATCCACTTCGCCATCAAGCAAGAAGGACTACGGGGGAGGTTTCTCTTTGGTTTCCTTGCACCAGTGCATGTCTAACCTTCCAATTTTGCAAAAAGAACAACTGGGCGAGAGGATCGGGAGACCAAATGGAAACGCTAAGGAGGTAAGGGTTATTAATCACAAGAGCTTTTGTAGCACCCAATGGGGAGGTTACAGGCTTGAGTTTTTCAGAACGCGTAAAGGTGCTGAGGGCAGACGTGGGGCATTGGGACGATGTTGGTATTTCTTAACACCACATGATATCTCCGGTGAGAGATGAGATCCACAAGCGCACAGAAGATACGGTTATAGAATTTCATCCAACAATATTCCCATGGGTATCATATTTATCCCAAAGGAAGACAATGATGGAAAGTAAACATTATTCTTATGATGAAGACATAGAATACTAAGTCATTTTCAGAACAAAAGTAAGATGATAATAGGGGTAGTGTGTCACACACTTAAGAAATGTACTCTAAGGGTAAAAATGTCCTAGTGAAGGTCAAGTTAAGGATGAAGCTACTCACACTGTGCTCTAATTACTCATATACATAGCCTATTAGTGTACACATGAGTATGCTAATGATGGATACTAGGGCTTAGTGGTCCAACATACGTTGCATGGGTTTACCCCTGACAACATCAGGATGATTCCCGCCTTGAGCATGTGGCATAGCCAAAGGTGGGGGATTACGAAAGAAGAACATGGCTGTCACAACCTACCAGTTTCCTGCGTACCGGGTACTACACGATACCGCATGAAAATCTACGGAGTTCCACCTGTCCGAGTTGAAGACATTCGAAGGCTCCACGTATCCCGCAGCACTGGACCTTCCTCCCACAGTCGGGTAGCTCCGGCACTACCACTTGTAACGCAAGGCGGGACCTAACTCCATTCATAGGGAAGCTCCGGTCATGCCACGCGCCCAGTGGTCCCGAGCCTAAGCCCAAGTAGTGGGAAGCTCCAGTGCTGCCACGTGTATAGTGCTCCAGACCTGCCTCCTCACAAGGGGAAGCTCTGGAGATGCCACGTGTCAAGCCTCCGAACCTAAGGCCTGCAACGGGAAGACTGCTAGATCTCTAACGACGCGAACATTCAAGAGTCTATTAAACAACCGTTACAAGACGTGATTATGTGTCATTAATGCCATGGTCAGATGACTATTAATACCGGTAACGCCGCCATTGAGGTGAGTTATCACGCTGTTAATAACACTTAATACATGAAGATCGGGTATAGGTGATTGAATATCGTCGGGGCCACCTGTCAGGCTAGGCAAACAATGTAACAACCAACCCTTAAACTATAAAAGGACTGCGTCTCATGAACAGAGACATCTAAGCTCATACGCACACAAGCAACGACACACTCATACATTCAACAGCCACCCCGTGGAGTAGGATATTACGCTCAGGCGGCCCGAACCACGTGAAAATCTCCTGTGTCACTGTCTCGCTCTTGACCTTACGCGCACCCCAACCGAATACGAACCTCCTCATACTACGCTTTAGTAGTACCGAGGGATGTGTGGTAATCACACTTCAACATTTGGCACGCCGGGTAGGGGAAGCTCTAGATAGAAGATGGTGAACTCCACCGAAGCATCACCCAACAGCCATGCTGGACAGACTGATGGAGGGAATACCTCCAATGTGCAACAAAAAAGCTGGTGTTGTTGTTCCCACGAGCATCATTTCACCTTCACCAGCTGCTCTGGCAAACAATGCTGGACAACTGGATGGTGTTTTCGCATCAGTCATTGCATCGACAAACAACCCGGAGAACTCGCTAAATGTTAGGCGTACTCTGCTTCTGCATCCACCGGCACCCAGAGACACCTCATGGTGTGATGGAATAGTTGTGTGCTGATGTGGAGCATCTGGTTGCAGTCGCAGCCGATGCCATCAGCAACCAAGGTCTGCCCCCTGCAGGGCAGGCACCTTCTCACCGTAGGACCTTGTCTTGCAAAATTGGTCCTCAAGTGTCACAGCACAAGAGACGTGCTTTATCTCAGCAAGTGACATCGTTGCCCTCTGAGGCATGTTGCACTCATACGGCATCAAGGCTCCGATGCATGATCTCTTGTCGGAGCTCGACAGACGATACAGGTAGGAGGACAACCGCCTCCTCATCGAGCGCGCTCGTGAGAGGTGAGAGGCTCGGGAAAAACCTTCTCCTTTCGGAGTAGGGGGCGGTTGTTCAACCCTTACCATGCATCTCCGCATGGTTCAATGGCCACAGAAGTTCCAACCTCATCTGCTGGAGAAGTTTGACAGGACTCACAACCCCGTCGAGTTCCTCTAGATTTACTCCAGCACTATCTGTCAACCCCGTCGAGTTCCTCCAGATTTACTCCACCACTATCCTCGCGGCTCGAGGCAATGAGGTCGTGATGGCCAACTACTTCCGAGTGGCTCTAACCGAGACAGCCAGGTCCTTGTTCATGAGTCTACTACTTGATTCCATCAACAGTTGGGTGGCGCTTTGCCGCCAGTTCACCACCAACTTCAGGAGCTCCTACACCCGACCTGGCATAGAGCTAGACTTATTTGACGTACAACAGAAGTCGAGAGAATCGCTGCGGTCATTTACCCAGCGGGTTTCTCAGGTATGGAACATAATTCCTTCTATCTCCAATGATTCCATCATTGTTGCATTTCGACAGGAAGTTAGAGATAAGAAGATGCTGGAGAAGCTAGCAACAAAAGAAGTCAGCAGCATCATAGAGCTCTTCAGCCTAGCTGACAAATGCGCTAGGGCTGCTGAGGGCCGGGAGATGCACTCCAAACCATCTCCGGAGGCTGGTGAAAACTCCTCCAGGGCTGAATCTACTGCCTCCTACAGTGGAAATAAGAAGAGAAAGTCCAATGGCAAAAATTCCAACGGCAATAGTCCAAATTGGTTCTGATGTTGCCCAGACCACCCGTATAACGAGAGGTCTGGACAACCAATAGGAACTCACACTCATAACATTCCTCTGGACGAATGTTGACGTGTTTGCTTGGCAACTGTCACATACGCTTGGGATCCCTAGGGAGGTTATTGAGCACAAACTGAAGATATATCCCGATGCACGGCAAGTACATCAGAAGCCCTAGAAGCAATCAGTTAAGCGACAAAACTTCATCAGACAAGAAATGAAGAAGCCGCTCAAAGCTGGTTTTATTCTGAGGTTCATCATCCACGATGGTTGGCAAACCCACTCGTTGTACCAAAGGTTGGCGGTAAGCTTCTGATGTGAATCGACTACACCACCTTGAATAAGGCATGTCCTAAAGACCCATTTCCACTACATCGGATAGATAAGACAGCACCTCCGATTGTGAACTATTATGTTTCCTATATGCGTATTCTAGATATCATCAGATCCAAATGTCTAGGGAAGATGAAGACAATACTGCCTTCATAACAGTAGATGGGTTGTATTGTTATATTGCCATGCCTTTCAGTCTCAAAAATGTTGCTTCAACTTTTGTGCGAGCCATGCACAAACCATTTGGAGAGCTCGTTAGGGACTTGGTAGAATTCTACGTTGACGACATCGTTGTGAAGGTGAAGAACAAGTAATCACTCCTTGACAACCTGCAAGCCGTCTTGGACAAGCTGCGCATAGCAAGCACCAAGTGAAAACGAGACAAATGTGTCTTCGGGGTTAGCTCCGGGAAGCTCCTCAGATTCTTGGCGACTCATCAAGGAATTGAGGCAAATCCAGCGAAGATCAAGGCTATTGAGGAGATGCGGCCCCTAGCTCGCATCGAGGATGTCCAGAAGCTAACTGGATGTCTAGCTGCGCTCAGCCACTTCATCCTAAGACTGGTAGAGCGAGCGCTTCCCTTCTTGAAGTTATTGAGGAAGATCAGGCCATTCCATTGGTCCGAAGAAGCAGAAAAGGCGTTCCAGGAACTCCAAACAACTCCTCACCACACTACCAATCCTGGTAGCTCTGGAGCCTGGTTAGGCTCTTCTGCTTTACATTTTGGCAACTATCGAGGTTGTCAGCATGGTTCTGGTCACGGAGAGACCAGAGCCATCTTCAACTCAGGAGTCCAAACCTCTCCGAGAGGGTCTGGATGTACCTGAAGGCAAGTTTGGGTCCCAGCCCCCATGCGTTGATACTAAAGGCAAGTTGCCCGAGGATCAACCTCTCTCATTCGGGGGAGTCCTCATGTCTGACCAAGAAGATTCAGACCCCTCCGGGAGGGTTCGCTTACTCAAGAAGAAGATCCAAACCCCTTCTGGAGGGTCCGGGCAGCTCAAGAAGAAGGTCCGGACCCCTCCAGGATGGTCCGGGGGTCTGGGTTGATGAAGAAGAAGCTCCGTGCCCTTCTGGGAGGGTCCGGACCGTCCAGCTGCCAGTGAACTTCATCAGCAAGGTACTATATGACGCCAAGACTCGATACATTGAGGTGCACAAACTACTTTATGCAGTCCTTCTTGCCTCAAGGAAGCTTTGTCACTATTTCCAAGCACACAAAATATCAGTGTTAACATCTTATCCACCACGTGCTATATTGCATATCCCCAACTCTATAGGAAATATTGCAAAGTGGGCAGCGGAGCTGGTAGAATTCGATCTCGAATTCTTGCCTCGACATGCTATCAAGATTCACGCATTGGCTGACTTCGTGGCAGAGTGGATCCCTTCTTCATCAAATGCAGGGCGCCGTAGTGAGCAGAAGCCGGAACCCAAGGTCCGGTCTTCACCGAGCCTCACTGGATTCTATACTTCGACGGCTCCATGCAGAAGTGGGGTCGGAGCTGGAATCCTTCTCCTCACTCCGACCGGGGAGAAGGTCAAATATATGGTACACTTTGATTTCAAGGCAACCAACAACATGGCGGAGTATGAAGCTCTCATCTACGAACTCAATGTGGCGCTATCATATAGCGTCAAGTAGTTGCTGGTGAATAGTGATTCGCAACTCATCATCAAGCAACTCAAAGGTTAATTCAGTTGCAACAACCCGCACCTCACTGCTTACCTCCTTGAAGTCCAGAAGCTGCAGAAGGACTTCTCTGTCCTGGACTGCTACCATGTCCAGCGTCTCAACAACGATGATGCTGATAAACTCTCCATAAAAGCTTCAACCGGAGCTCAAGTTTCCAAAAGAGTTTTTGTTAGGAGATTGTCAGGACATGCCGCTCAGCTTGCTGAACTGAGTGAAGGGGGCGAGACTAGCACTGAGTGAAGCTGGCGGTCCCGGGGGCCCTGTTACCATGGCGCCCACCAAGGATCGTAGGTGCTTCTGGAAGCTCTGAGCAACCTAGCACGCAAGATCCAGAAGCTCAAGTTAGCTCTGATGCATGGATCTCGAAGATCCAGAGCTACTTGAAAGACAACATCCTTCCTGAAGACGGTTCTTCCTCTGACCGAATTGTCAGATTGGCTAAAATATACATGTTGGTAGAAGGGGATCTCTACCCACGTGGTGCCAACGGCGTTCTAATGCGGTGCATTCTCCGGGAAGAAGGCCCCGAGCTCCTCGCAGAAATCCATGGAGCCGAGTGTGGGAACCACGCATCTTCCCGCACGTTGGTTGGTAAAGCCTTCCGACATGGCTTTTACTGGCCCACAACACTCCAGAATGCATTTGAGTTGGTAAAAATGTGTGAAGCTTGCTAGTTCCACGTGAAACAAATTCACACACCCCGGCTCAGTCGTTGCAAATGATAGCTCCTACATGACCATTCACTGTGTAGGGGATAGACATTTTGGGACCTTTCCCAAAAGCCGTCGGAGGCTACAGGTTCCTGTGTTGCCATCGACAAGTTCACTAATTGGCCGGAAGCTACTCCAGTTGTGACAATTAACAAGAAATCTGCTATCAAGTTCTTGAAGTCCATAGTCTGCAGATTTGGAGTTCCGAACAGAGTCATAACTAACAATAGAACCGAATTCACAAGTGCAGCATTCCAAGAATATTGTGAAGACCTCAGCATGCAAGTCAGCTACGCATCAGTAGCTTACCCGACAAGTAATGACCAAGCCGGGAGAGCAAATGTAGAAATACTAAAAGGACTCAAGACACACACATATGCGCGCCTGAAGAAACACGGAGCCAACTGGATAAAGGAGCTTTCGTCCGCATTATGGGCGAGCAGGACAACACCTAATCGGTCCACTAGAGAGACACCCTTCTTCTTGGTGTATGGAGCTGAAACAGTCCTTCCTCCGGAGATCACAATGGGGTCTCCTCGGGTTCAGACCTTCGCTAAGCAACACAGGACAAGTTCCAGCATGAATACCTTGACCTCGTCAACGAGGGAAGGTGCCAAGCAGCTGTTTGGAATGCACGATATCGTGAGATGCTCCGGCGCTATCATCAAAGGCATGTGCACAACCGGCAGCTTGAAGAATGCAACATGGTGCTCCGGAGAATATTGACTCAAGAAGGGATGAACAAACTCTCACCCAGCTGGGAAGGTCCCTTCGGAGTAAGAAAAGTTTCTCGCCCCGGATGCATTCGCTTGGCAACAGAGGATGGGACACCGCTTCCCAATCCATGGAATATCGAGCACCTCCGTAAGTTTTATGCTTAGTCTAACGGAGGTGAGTCTGTACTTACACATAATGTAAATTATAGAGTCTATGGACAGAGTCGGGTAGGTCATAAAAAGGAACATTCGGACCCCTACGGGAGGGTCCGGGCAGTTCAAGCACACTTAACTTGGTCATTGTACTTTACGTCTAGCATACCTACCTTGTGTAGAACAAGATGAGTAGCACACTTAGCCTGGTTCCGTACCCTAAGTGTATCCTTGTCTATCTTGTAATTCAGACATATAATGAAAGAAATTTTCGTGTGAAAACAGACTCCACGTGCATTAATTTTGTACAGGCTCATTACTTAATATCTTTTCCTTCTTGTCTATAATGAAGTTGTGCAATTCTTTTTGAGATTTAATCTGACCTATTTATATGGTATACGAGTTATATTGTTGATCTTCTTTCGGATATTAGGATTGCTAGATGGTCTACTCGCCTGAAAACTAAAGCCAATGGCAGGTTCGGAGTGTGCTATCGACTTAGCCTGGTCAAGCACCCTATGTACGCCACTCTACATACATTTCAAATGGTCCTAGTAGGGTGGGTCCAGAAGGCAATCAGATCTAAAGAGATTGCATCAATATGCTTGTAATCATGTTGAGTTCCTGTGGATCTAAAATTCATATAAGAATAGTAAGCCGCAAACAAGATAGAGACGAGAGGATGAATTTTACTGCTTCTCTTGTTTTTAATGCGCCGGAAAAACAAAGAAAAAAAACATGGAGATGGTGGATGTTGTCTGAGCTGTTAAGCTCCAACAATCTCCAGGGGGCCCGCCGTCAACGTTACGTATGTTGAAAGTGGGCATCATCGAAGCTAACAAGCTCCGACAACTCCCATGGGGGCCAAACGTCGACGTGAAGAATTAATGGTGATCTAAATGAAGATGGTGGATAAATCACCCCGAGGGGGTCCGCTATCAACGTATTATACGGTGGGCGTTGACACCGTCGAAGCCAGGAAGCTCCAACGATCCCAGGGGGCCTCCGTCGACGTTCTATGCATTGAAAGTTGATGACGATCCTTAAGTACCATATTAAGACCGTTATTCACCTCATAATGTGCACAAAAAAGAAACACAACATAGTGGTAGGGTTAAGAACTAACCAATTCCACAAGTGTTGGTGTTTATTTTTATACATGTCAATTTAGACTCAAAAAACCAAGACATGCAGGGAGTAATCCATAAAATAGGGTTTCGACGAATCAAGCAACGCCACATATCATCACATGGACCAAATGGCCCACAAACAGAAGTATTGGAGGCCAAGCAACAGTGTAGCACCAATATCAGTCACGGGGACCCACCTAGCAGAGATCTGGAGAAAGCATAGCCCCAACGGGGCCAACACCAGGTCAGCTGACCCCCCTAGTCGGCTGACTTGTTCTTGCCCCCAAAAGTAGTGAAACGCCACGTGTTGGCTCCTCCCGGCTTAAAGGGTGTCATGGGCGAGAAATTCACGCGCATTTTGTGGTGGGAACCGACCCTCCTGCCCCCTACAAATAGAACCCTACACCTCACCTCACAATACACACCAAAAGTTGAGAATAGAATACCACTCCAAAGGTTTAGAGTAGTCCTAGAGGCTGCCAAGTAGAAGAAGAGTGTGGTGAAGAGTTTTGGAGAAGGAGGCTTGGGCTTGTGAAGTCCCTCTTCTACACTTGTACCCCTACAAAAGATATTATTCAATGGAGTAAGCCTTTGTGAATTCAATTCAAGTTTAACTCTCAATTCATAGTAGTTTGCACAAGTAGTTACTCGTTGGTTCATTGCTTTAATTTATTAGAGGCTCTAGTTGTAGCGTTGTGTTCGAAACAACTAGAGTTTTGATTTAGAACATAAGCGTGGTGCTTAGGTTAGGAATCACCAGTGAATATCTCGTAGACCCATGGATTGAAGAGGTAGGCAGTAGGTGGTGATAACCCTATCTGTCCTTTGTAATACTCCATGTTTGGCTATGCCATAGGATCTTGGCAGGAGTCGCCTAGTGTTGCTAGGGGTAAACCCGTGCTTGAAGCAAGCTGCTACCACAAACATCTTTGAATTAGAATCAATACCTGGAATTCCTCTCTCTTCCTTGCCTACCAAACAACTTTGTGTCCTTGGGTGATTACACACCTGATCCTTGGATTCAATACCATTGGAATACTCTCTTAAGGGGAAGTGCTACACGACAGTTTCTGTACGCTTGCAGATTTTCTATCTGTGACATAAGAAACCTCAACAAGCATTTCTGGCGCCGTTGCGGGGGACGGTCGCTATTAATCTTCGAACCTTGTTCACCCTCGTATCTATCTTTATATCTTATCTTTCCTTTTCTCACCACAACTACACATAAATGAAGCAGCCCACCATTATTTCATATTCTGCCCCAAAGGGCAAGTTCTCTGAGCCACTGCCATCGGCAGAACCCATTTGTTCTACCAGCTAAGAACTTCACCATGGCTTTATAGCCATGGTTCGGGAACTATCCCTCTTACGAATAGATTGTGAACACCCTTACCTCCATCTAAGAGAGTTTGAACAATTGTGTTCATTCCTTCTAATCAAGGGTATGACACAAGAAACTCTCAAATTGAAGTTGTTTCCTTTTTCCCTCAAGAAAAAAGCCAGACAATGGTACGGCCACGACGTTGGGAAAACAAACGGAAATTGGAATGAATTACGAGACAAATTTTATCTTGCTTTCTTTGCAATTCCCCAATTGTGTCCTTAAGGATGGAAGTACTATGCTTCCAGCAGATGGAGAAGGAATCCATAGGTGTAGCTTGGGATAGATTTTCTCTTTTGAGAAATTCCGACCTAGATTTGTCTATCCCTGATCCGTTGCTCTTGCAACACTTTTATATGGGATTGAACAAAGAATCTGTCCTACATCTTGACATTACGGTTGGAGGATCTTTCCTCCACAAGACGCCGAAAGAAGGTAAGAATCTTATGGACCAAATTCTAGAAAATTCTTCCTTCATTATGGGTTTTCGTGAGCCCCCTCAAGAGGAAGTAGTGTCAAGATCCGATGATGAATCCATGGACAAGGAAGAATCCATCTCTTGCTTATCACATACCTTTTCGGAGGAATCCTCTCCCGAACCCGGAACTACGAAGGAAAAAGAAATTCAACCTTCGGAGTTTCCCTTCTACTTCGAGGAAGAGATATTTAAAAATTTTGGAAATACCTTGAGGTATTGTTGCCATAGGAAACCATTATTTCCATTAACTGCACCTGACCCACCGGATGGAGTGTTTGTCCAACAAATGGTGAAGGAGTTAACCTCTATTTTAAGCAGGGAATGGACTGCAGAAGTTGAGTTGTCACCCGAAATTCTTCGGATGACCTCCACCTTGGCAACTATTCTATGTTATATTAGAGGGACACCAATGGAGGTCCTATAAAACCCCACTGTTGGAGCAAATCTCATTTCTGATTCTTGTGCTCTCGCCATTCTTGGCGGTTTGCCATTGGCACCAACATGTAAATCCTTCCAAGATTCTTTCAGAAACATCCTTGAAAGATGCGGGGTTTTGCAACAGGTTTCTATAAGACACGATGATATTGAGGCAATCCTAGATTTTCATGTGTTTGAAATCCAAAATTTTGACATTATGATTGGGATTCCCATTGAGAAATTTCTCATGGACATTCCTTTGGAAGAAAACCTCAATGTCAACCTTGGAGGTAGAAAATTATCTATTCCTATCTTGTGTGCCAAGACAACATCTGCAGGATCTCCCATCCAAGGTGAACCATTAGAGGAGGTTAGAACTCTTTAATTCTTAGCTCCCCCTGGACTAGAAGGAGAAGAAGATTTCATCCAAGAGGAGGATGAATTTCAGGAGGCCATTGAATTGCCAGAAGAAGAGTTCTTCCGATAACCTCCCGTGGAGTTAAAAATTCTACCTCCAGGCCTACGTTATGCCTTTCTGAATAGAAATTTGGAAGCCCCTGTCATCATAAGTTACAAGCTTTCAAATGATGAGACACTCAAACTCATTTCCATGTTTGAAGAGCACTGGATGATCTCAAGGGGACCTCAAAGGCGATTGAATAATGTGATGCAGGAATTTGTCGAGAATGAAGTCTTGAAACTTCTGCATGTCGAGATTATCTACCCTATTCCTCATAGTGAATGGGTAAGCCCAGTTCAAGTAGTGCCCAAGAAGGGAGGTATGACGGTTGTTCAAAATGAAAAGAATGAATTAATTCCTCAACGAACCATCACGGGTTGGAGGATGTGCATCGATTACTGAAAACTGAACAAGGCTACAAGGAAGGATCATTTTCCACTGCCCTTCATCGTTGAGATGTTAGAGCGGTTGGCAAAACATTCCCGCTTTTGTTTCCTTGATTGGTATTCGGGTTATCATCAAATCCCAATCCATCACGATGATCAATGTAAGACCACATCACATGTCCTTATGGGACTTATGCCTACCGGCGTATGTCTTTTGGACTGTGTCAGAGTGTGGTTCCGGCAATTCTCCCAGCACTACCGTTGGTAGCCCGCGGAGTTCGTAGTTCGGTATTGGGTGCGCAGATATTCAGAACACGATGGCAAATAGACACAAAGACTTATGTGGTTTGGGTTGACTAAGAATAATACCCTACTCCACGTGGTGTGTAGTTGCTATATTGAGCATCTGAGCACATGTGAGTCTGTCTGAGCTGAGTAGCCAAGAGGTCTCAGAGTCCGGAGAGAGGAGAGAGCCCCCTGTGTATCGTCGACCAGTCCTTTTATAGTACAAGGACTGGTCGTTACACCGTTAGCCTGGCCCGACATGTGGCCCTGGTAGTTACTGATGCTTAATACACAATTAATGAGGTTAATTACACTTAATGGCATGATAACGGGCCTTGACAATGTCGTTACTGGTATTAAGGGCCTTTTGATCGTGTGTCACTAATATGGTATTAATGACACTTAATAGGGTCTTGAAATCTTTGATTGCCCCTTGAAGGTCCGAGCCGTTGGGGGTCGACCAGTCTGATTGTTGAGGCTGAAGTTCCGGCGGTTGGACACGTGGCAGCTTCGGAGCTTTCTGTCTAGGATGGGTAGGTCCGTTGTAGATGTACACGTGTCGGTACCAGAGCTTCCCTCTGTTGAGGGTTAGGTCTGAGGGTGCCGCACAGGTGTTTAGCCCGGAGCTATCCCATGTGTGGGATTTAGGTCCGGTTGCAGTATACATGTGGCAGCACCGGGACTAACCATAGATGGGAGGCATGTCCGGTCCCGTATGACGCGTGGGGCCTTCGAAGATCTTCAACTCAGACAGTCAAAGCTCCATTGGTCTTTTTGTCGTCCCAAGGGGTATACGGTACGCAGGGTACCGACAGTGGCCCCCTGGGCCCACCTCTGGAAGTGACCTTTTGGATGAAGTCATTCTGCAGGAGGTGGGTCCATCCTTTGATTTTTGAGCCGTGTCTTCAAGGGTCTTTGGATGTGCCATTGGCGGTAGTCTACAGTTAAACCAATGTTGTGTGGCATATCCAGGATGCGGCAGGTGAGATCTGAGCGTGCGGGTCTCATGCAATTGAAGGTCGCCGGTTCCTGATACAAAAATAGTATCGATTCCGCCCTGTCAGGCTGCCGCCCTCGGGCTTCCCGCCTTTCATGATGACAACTGTTTGCCTGGGGTAAGGACCTCGACTTGATCGTGGGGGTGGCCCCGGGCCCCCTTATCATTGGTAGGGTGAAGTTTTTGAATTGTATTGTCGGCTCCTCTGCGGTTTCCATCCAAGCATTGTGGGGGCTCACTTAAGAAGGAAAGTGCGCACCGTTTGGGGATTCTTTACGCCTTCATTCGAACTTGCGCTCAAATCCTCCAAACTTTTGCTGGCTTTTCCTCTCTCGCCACGCTGTGTCGCGATGAAGTTGGGACTCCCCAAGAGCCGCATCAGGAGCAAGAAGGAGTTGTCTAGGGTCCGGACCTACATGGGATGGTCCAGTTTTGACAAAGACATTCGCTGCGGCAAGCTTCCCTTCGAGAAGGAGCGAGCCGGAGATATGGTGTACTTCCTTGGGTACGCCATGGAGGGTTTGATCCCGCCTTCCTCCACTTTCTTTCTGATGCTGCTTGATATCTATGGTCTGCAAGTCCACCATTCGGGCCCCCCACTCAATCTTGCTAGTGGCGACTTTCGTCCACTTTTGCGACATGTGGGCGGGCGTGCCCCCTTGCGTGGAGTTGTTTCGGACTTTCGTCATTGTCCACCCGACCGGGAAGAGTGATGAGTTCATCGGCTTCTACTACTTCATAAGCGGAAAAACTCTCCCCTCAAGTACTTGAGGTCCTTCCCTTCCGGCAAGTGGGACGACTGGAAGAAAGACTGGGTGGTCATCACCGTCGAGGGACACGAGAGGCTGGAGCTGCCTGAAGGCCTTCCTCTCGTTGACACTCACACTTGAAGTGACATGCCGGAGCTGTTGAGGGAGTACAGGCCCATCCTGGACAGAATCTAGGAATGTGTCGAAGGTGGGGTGACCCCGCAGATGGTCTTCGGCAACTTCTTGATGAACAGGTGGGCCCCACTGAGGGCTAGGAGCCGGCCTGACTGGGCCCTCAACAGTGAGATGGACACCAACCACATTGAGGTCGACTTCGACACCAACTTGACCGGTGAAGCCTTGAAGACCCATCTCAAGAAGTTCCAGCCTGGGAACATCGGCCCTGGCGACGTGTCTCTGTCGGTGGCCTTCCTGCCTCTGAATATGATACTAGAGGAGCGCAGAGAGCTCTGGAGGAAGATGCCGCTGTTGGACAACTTGGGCCTGGTGGAGAGGCGATCAACCTCCGGGGTGGCAATCCATGGAGCTTCTGAAGGAGGCTCCGCTCCCACCCCAAAGCCAGGAACCGAAGTCGTAGGCAAGGGAAAGGAGTTGGTCGAACCCTCGAGCCGCAAGAGGAAGTTGAAGCATGCCGACGGGAGGTCCGTCAGACCTGCTCCTTCCATGATGGCTCCTTCTCCCCAACAGAGGAGGTCTTCGGTGGTGGCAACCACCCCAGCATCGGCATCTCCTCGGGGTGCTAGCTCTGGCCATGTGGCTACGGTACCAGGGTCTGATGAGGGCTCCGGTTCCGGGGGTCCTTCTCAATCAAGGGGGGCCTCAACCGAGGCGACGCTGTTGGGGCAGCAAGATTCGGGGAACCTTTCGAAGCTACCACGCCAGTGGCGACAGGGTTCGGCCCCAAGCGTCCGGGGAAGAGGTTCCACGCTAGCTGGAGCGGAAGCCTTCTGAGGTAAATTTGGTTATTTACCTCAATTGGTTTTGTTTGTTGTAACTGTGTTTTAAGTGTCTTTGTCCTTCATCCATAGGGTATCCAAGAAAGGGGTTGAAGCTTCGGTTCCTGCAACAGCAGTTGAGGCTGTGCAGGCGGAGGCTCCAGCTCCAATCCCAGCGCCGCCCCTGGTGGTGGCTGAGGTCGCGGCAGCCCCGGCGCCGGCTGTCATGGTCCTGGACCTCGACTCATCCCCTAAAGCTCTCGTGGTATCGCTGGACCACAGGAATGAAGATGTACTAGTGGCACCAGCTCTGGAGGTTGAAGCTCTGGGTTTGAATGCAAAGATGACGGACGCTCCAGCCTCGGAGCTGGAGGTAGCTGCAAATCCGACCCTAGAGTCGGACATTGTTGAAGCCCCGACAGTGGAGTCGGTGGTTGACGAAGCTCCGGTGGTAGAGCCGGGTGTTGATGATGCCCCAACGGTAGATCCCGTGGTTGATGAAGTTCCGGCGCCTGTGCCGATAGTTGAAGAAGTTTCGGCGCCTGAGCCAGTTGTTACAAAAGTGCCGTCACCCGAGCCCATGACGATCGAAGCGCCAGTGCCTGAGCTGGCGGTGGAGGAGGTGCCAGTGTTTGAGCCGGAAGTGACTTCAGCTCCAGACGAATCTTCAATGCCTACCCTGGAGGTGGTGGTCCCGGAAGTGCCCACGCCTGAGCCAGGGTGCCTAGATGAAGCCGCCGGCCCCACGCTTGAGGGACTAGTTGTTGATGACCTTGCGGCGGGACCTTCGAAGCCAACTCTGGAGGTCAAAACTTCTGTTGCAAGACCTTCCTTGGCAGAGTCCGGGATTATCCTAGAGGGCGGCCCTAGCACCGTGGAAGCTCAGGGGACCGCTCTTGTAGAGTGGGACCCGATTTTTGTCATAGAGAACCCGCTGGAAGCAGCGAAGAGGACACCGGCAGGTGCGGACCTGATCCCTTTGTCGTTGTCTATCGACAACGCCTACTCCAGCCTTCGTCAAGTGCAGCTGGCCTTCTTCCATTACATCAAGGCCCTTGAGGAGGAGCGCCAAACCCTTAGGAGATGGCAGAACCGACTCCAGTTCGAGACCAAGCTGGTGCAAACCAGGCTGGCTGGCGAAAGGGAGTGGGTGAAGAAGGAGAAGGCCCAGATGGAGTACTGGGGCCAGCTGCTGGATGAGAGGGAAAGCATGACGCGATCCCTTGACAACCAGTCCCAGGCCATCTATGAACAGGCCGTATCTGCTAATAATGCACCGAGTGATCACCAAGAGAGGCTCAATGCCATCCACGACAGTCTCGTCAAGCTCCGGGAGGCTCTTGAGGAGCGGGAGAGAAAGCTCAAAGATGATGAGAAAAAACTCCTGGAGCTGCGGGATGACCTCGTGAAGAGGGAGGAGGAGCTCACTCTGAGGCTGACTCTGGGTGACAAGAGTCTCGCAGAGTGCACCAAGAAGTTGAATGAGCGCTACGAGAAAGAGGAGAAGAAGGCCTAGCAGCGAGGACAGGACCTCCACAAGAGGGAGGATGAAATTGCTGCCAGGGAGAAGAAGGTGCGGGGACGGGAGAAGGACCTGGTCGACCATCGGAACAAGATCCACCTCCGGGAGGAGGGGCTTAGTAAGCTCGAAAGGCAGGTTGCTGAAAAGATTTAGCAGAACGCCAAAGAGGTTGAGCGCCTTACCCGTAAGAATTCGGAGCTTTCGGCGACAAGAAGATCCTTGTAGGAGATGCAAGGCTCGAGGGCTGAGGAGTCCCAACAAGTTTGGGACTTCCTGGGCAAAGCCAACGATGCGTTGACGCTGATGGGTTTTAGTCCCGTGTGTCCGGATGGTCGAGACCAGGCGATGCAGGCATTGAGTTCGGCAGGCAACAAGCTCACCAAGATGGGCGATGTCATTGCGGACCAGCTGGAAACCGAGGGACAATCCCTGGTGAAGAATGTCGCAGAATACGTTCTGACGTGCTACACAAGCCGGGATCCTCAGTTCCCACTGGACTCGGTGCTTGAAGGCCCCATCGACGGAGAGGGAGAAGCTGCCCAAGCCAGCGTGTCGGAGGTTGCCGAGAAGGTCGCCTCGTTCTTCCATAGGGTCTAGGACTATCTCTTTGTAGCTCCCGCTTGTATCCTCTCTTCTTTTTCTCCAATTTTGTAATCTCTTGTCTCCAGATGAATGAAATCCAAGTTTTTATGAATTTCATTTTTTTTCTTCAACATCCTTGTTCCACTTGGCCCCTTGGTAGATGTACACAATTTGATTGTGAACATGTACCAAGAGGATGTAACAGTTTTTGAGAACTTGTGTGCTTCGAACTTGTGGAGCGTAGGTCCGAAGTCTTCGATAGTTGAGGCCCCCTGAGGTTGTCGGAGCTTAGTAGCTCCGGCAGTGACCCTTATCAACGCTTATAGCATCGACGGTTAATCCTCTGGGTTGTCGGAGCTTGGTAGCTCCGGCAGTGACCACTGTGAACACGCAGTGCGTCGACAGTAGACCCCTCTGGGGAGTCTTCCCAACATCTTTTCTTCACGTTGATGGCTGGCCCCCTGGCTTTACCAGAACTTAGTAGCTCCAGCGATGCTTGCTATCAATGTTAAAACATCGACAACAAGCCACCTTAGGGGATGTCGGAGCTTTAATAGCTCCGGCTTAATTCACCATCACCATGAAGTCTTTATTTTACATGCACACTGAAGTCAAGAAAAATAGTAAAATCCATTTCCTATCTATAACTCAATTGCGACTTACTATCCCCGAGAAAGTTCTAGGTCGAACACAATTCTAAATACAATCAAGTGCACTGGCTTGTTTTCTCCAGGTCCAATTGTTTCTGGACTCGCCTTACTTCGGCCTGCCAGGGTGTAGGTAGAGTGGCGTACTTAGGGTGCATGATGAGGCCAAGTCGATAGAACACTCCGACGCTAGATTGGCTTGGCGGCATTTAGACAAGTAGACCATTAACAATATTTAGACCCGGAAAAATTGACAGTGCGACTTGAATTATATATGAACTGGTCGAGCTAAAGTTTCTTAAGAATTGCACAACTTTGTTATAGACAAGAAAGAGAAAAAAAAAATAAAAAATATTGAGCCTGTACAAAATAAATGCACGTGGAGTCTGTTTTCACACAATGATGTCTTTCATTATAGGTCCGGGGTATAGGGGAAACAAGTATACTCTTAGGGTATGGAACCAGGCTATGTGTGTTTCGTTTCTCGTTTGACCCAAGGTAGCTAGCTACACTTTTAGTTCTGAGACTGTGACAAGTGTTACCTGAACTTTGCGGACCTTCCGGGGAAGGTCCGGCTGTTCTCCCGGAGGAGCTACCCGACTCTGTACAATGACTCTATAACATACATCACATGTAACTACAGAATCACCTCCATGATATTAAGCGTAGAACTTATGGAGGTGCTCAATGTTCCAAGGATTTGAGAGCGGTGTCCCATCCTCGGTAACCAAGCGAATGCATCTGGGACGGGATACTTTGATCACTCGGAAGGGTCCTTCCAAGTTGGGGGAGAGTTTGTTTAACCCTTCTCTGGATTGTATTCTCCGTAGCAACAGATCGCCTTCCTCGAGCTGTCAGCTGTGAACATGCCTTTGGTGATAGCGCCGGAGAGCTTGGCGGTATCGGTCATTCCGAAGAGCTGCTCGGCACCTTCCCTCTTCAAGGATGTCAAGGTCTTCATGCCGGAGCTGGTCCTGCGTGGCATCGTCGAAGGTCCGGACCCGGAGCGACCCCAAGGTGATTTCCGGAGAAAGAATTGCTTCAGCTCCGTACACCAGGAAGAAGGGTGTCTCTCCAGTTGACCGTCTTAGAGTTGTCCTGTTGGCCCACAAGGTGGGCGGAAGATCTTCGATCCAGTTGGCTCCATGTTTTTTCATGTGCTCATACATGTGCGTCTTGAGTCCTTTTAGGATTTCTGCATTTGCTCTCTCAGCTTGGCCATTGCTTGCCGGGTGAGCTACAGAAGCGTAGCTGACCTGAATGTCGAGGTCTTTGCAATATCCTTGGAATGCAGAGCTTGTGAACTGGGTCCCATTATTAGTTATGATCTTGTTTGGGACTCCAAATCTGCATACGATGGACTGCAAGAAGTTGATAGCTGATTGCTTGTTTATTGTCACGATAGGAGTTGCTTCCGGCCATTTGGTAAATTAGTTAATGGCAACTTACAGGAACTTGTAGCCTCCGACGGATCTTGGGAAAAGGTCCCAAGATATCCATCCCCCACACAGCGAAAGGCCATGTAGGAGGTATCATTTGTAGAGGCTGAGCTGGTGTGTGAATTTTCTTTGCATGGAGCTGGCATGCTTCGCATTTCTTCACTAGCTCAGTTGCATCCTGGAGCGCTGTAGGCCAGTAGAAGCCATGCCAGAAGGCTTTACCGACCAGCGTGCGGGAAGACGCGTGGTTCCTACACTCGCCTCCATGGATTTCTGTGAGGAGCTCACGGCCTTCTTCCCATGTAATGCACCGCATTAGGACGCCGTTGGCACAACGCCAGTAGAGATCCCCTTGTACCAGTGTGTATATTTTGCCAATCTGACTATTCGGTCAGCGGACACATTATCTTCAGGATGGAAATTGTCTTTCAAGTTGCTCCGGATCTCCGAGATCCATGCATCGGAACTAACTTTAGGATTTGAGTCTTGCGTGCTGGGTAGCTCGGAGCTTCCTGCAGCACCTACGACCCTTGATGGACGCCATGGCAATAGGGCCATCGGGACTGCCAGCTTTGAGGTGCTGGTCTCGCCCCCTTCGCTCAGTTCGGCAGGCTGAGCTGTAGGTCTTGACAATCTCCGGACGAAGGTTCCGTTGGGAGCCGGAGCTCCGGTTGAAGCTTTCATCGAGAGTTCGTCGACTTTATCGTTGTTTAGATGCTGTACATGGCAGAGATCCAGGACGTCAATGTCCTTCTGAAGCTTCTGGACATCATGTAGGAATGCAGCTAGTTGAGGGTTGTTCCAACAGCATTCACCTTTGACTTGCTTTACAACAAGCTGTGAATCACCCTTTACCAACAGCTGCTTGACACCATAAGATAGTGCCACCTTGAGCCCATAGATTAGCGCTTCATACTCTGCCATGTCGATGGTTGCCTTGAAGTCAAGGTTAACCATGTATTTGAGCTTCTCCCCGGTTGGAGCGAGGAGAAGGACTCCATCTCCGACCCCCTGCTTCTGTACGGAGCCGTCGAAGCAGAGAGTCCAGTGAGGCTTAGTGAAGACCGGAACCTTGGGTTCCGATTTCTGCTCACTGGGGCCCCAAGGATTTGATGGAGAGGGGGTCCATTCTGCCACGAAGTCCGCCAATGCTTGACTCTTGATCGCTTGTCTTGGGACGAATTAAAGATCGAACTCGGCCAATTCCGCTACCCACTTTGCAATGTTCCTAGTGGAATTGGGGTTATGCAAGATTGCATGCAGTGGTTAAGAGGTTACCACTAAAATCTTGTGAGCTTGGAAGTAGTGTCAGAGCTTCCTAGAGGCAATAAGAACTGCGTAGAGCAGCTTATGCACCTCCAGGTACCGAGTCTTGGCATCCTGGAGTACTTAGCTGATGAAGTACACTGGGCGTTGGACTGTCCGGACCCTCCCGAAGGGGTCTTGAGCTTCCTCCTCATCAACCCGGACCCTCCCGGAGGTGTCCGAACCTTGTTCGGGGACCTTCGGGTTTCGGCTGGAGGAACTCGGAGCTTCTTCTGCAGCGACCCGGACCTTCCCGAAGGGGTCCAGATCTTGTTGCTCAGCAGCAATGACTTTTCCACTTGAAGGAGGTGGCTCCTCTGGCATCTCGCCTTGAGGATTTGGGTCTGGGAGCTGGGACCCAGACTCGACTTCAGGTAGCTCCGGACCCTCCCGAAGGGGTTTGAATTCCTAAACTGGAGATGATTCTGATCTTTCTGCAACCAGGACCATGCTGACAACATCATCAGTTGCCGAAATGTAAAGCAGTAATGGCTCACCAGGATTCAGAGCTACCAAGGTTGGTAGAGTGGTGAGGAGCTGCTTCAGCTTCTAGAATGCCTTTTTTGCTTGTTCAGACCATTGGAATGGACCGGACTTCCTCAATAACTTTAAGAAAGGTAGCGCCCGTTCTGCAAGTTTTGAGATGAATCGGCTGAGGGTAGCTAGACATCCAGTCAGCTTTTGGACGTCCATGATGTGGGCTAGTGGCCGCATGTCTTCAAAAGCTTTTATCTTCACCGGGTTTGCTTCTATTCCTCGATGGTTCACCAAGAAACCAAGAAGTTTTCTGGAGCTAACCCCGAAGACACACTTGTCCGGATTCAGCTTCGTGCGAGTGACTCGCAACTTGTCGAAGACAACTTGTAAGGTGTCAAGGAATGACTCCTTGTTCTTGATCTTGACAATGATGTCATCGACATACACTTCCACTATGTCTCTGATGAGCTCTCCAAAAGTTTTGTACATAGCTCGTACAAATGTTGAAGCAGCATTTTTTAGACCGAATGGCATGGCAGTATAACAATATAATCCATCTACTGTGATGAAGGAAGTATGCTCTTCATCTTCCCTAGACATTTTGATTTGATGATACCCAGAATATGGGTCTAGGAAACACAATAATTCACACTCGGAGGTGGAATCCACTATCTGATTTATTCTGGGTAGTAGGAATGGATCTTTTGGACATGCCTTATTCAGTGTAGTGTAGTCGATACACATCCGAAGCTTCCTGCCGACCTTGGGTACAACAACTGGGTTTGCCATCCATTTTGGATGGAAGACTTCTCGGATGAATCCAGCTTCGAGCAACTTCTTCACTTCTTGACGTTTGAAGTTCTGTCGCTCTACTGATTGCTTCCGAGGCTTCTGATGTATAGGCCGAGCGTCGGGATAGATCTTTAGATTGTGCTCGATCACTTCCATAGGGATCCCAAGCATTCGTGATGGTTGCCAGGCAAACACGTCGACATTAGCCCGAAGGAAAGTGACGAGCGCGAGTTCCTATTTGTCATTCAGACATCCCGATATACGGGTGGTCTGAGCAGCATCAGAACCGATTTGGATGACTTTGACAGGGATGTCGATATCGCCGCTTGGTTGCACGCGAGGTGCGGAGGTTGAGCCTCGATGATGAATGCTCTGGAGTTTTGAAGCTTGCTCCATTCCAGATTCTTCCTCCTGCGCTGTAGCAAGCGCATGGAGTTCTTCCAGAGCAGTAACTCCGGTGATGCGATCTCTGCAAATCCGGAGAACACCGGCTGGTGTTGGCATCTTCAACACCAAGTAGCCATAATGGGCGGCAGCCATGAATTTGTACAAGGCTGGCCTGCCAAAAATGGCATTGAATGGTAAGTTGATCTGCGCCACGTCGAAGACCAACTTCTGAGTGCGGTAATTCTCCCGGGTCCCGAAGGTCACCGGGAGAGCGCACTGAGTGGGGTTATGGCCCCCGGACCTACTCTGGAGAAAGGTCGGGAGGGGCGAAGATCCGAAGGTTGGAGCTAAAGCTTGACAAAAGCTTTGAAACTTATTAGGTTCAACCCCGAACCTTCGTCCACCATCACATCGTGGAGTTGGATGTTGTTGATGGTAGGAGATACCATCAGTGGAAGTTGGCCAGCTACGATCATGTTTTGAGGGCAGTCCGAAGCATCGAAGGTGATGGTAGTGTCCATCCACTTGCGGTGCGGCTCCGCCCTGGCAGTAGGAGCTACTGAGGCCATGTCCCGCCGGATGGTCTTGAGGACATGGCGGGAGGTGATGTCCTACGAACCACCAAAGATGGTGTTCATGGTTTTCCGGCGTTCGTTGTCGGAGACGGCGGAGTCATCGATGACAGAGGTGTAAACAGCCTTCGGGACCTTTTTAGGTTCCTGAAAGCCTATCACCTCTTTAGCCGGAGCTTTGTCGACTTTCTGCTTTCCTTCCCTTTGACGGAAAGGAACTTCTTCCCGGTGCTTGTTGTAGCGCTCGGCAAGGTTCTGGACCTCTCGACAGCCTTCCAAGTTGTGCCTTTTTGTCTTGTGTATAGGACACCACATCTTGGAGCTACCTCCATCCTCAGACGACGGTCGAGGTCGTTTCTCGGGGTATGGCCCCCGGCCACTCGGAGCTGCGGCAGCAGTGGCTGTAGGTGTGCTGGCCAACGGCTTCTTTTTGCCGTTGTACTTTTTCTTCTTCTTTTCACTCCCGGAGGTAGTGGATTCACCATTGGAGGACTTTTTGTTGTCCTCTGGAGGTGGTTGGGAGTGCATTTCACGGCCCTCCGCAGCTTTGGCGCATTTGTCTGCCAAGCTGAAGAGTTCCGTGACGCTGGTGATCTCCTTGGTCGCCAGCTTCTCCAACATCTTCTTGTCTCGTACGCCCTGTCTAAATGCCACAATGACAGAAGCGCTTTAGATAGAAGTTATAGTGTTTCGTACCTGGGAGAACCTCTGGATGAAGGATCACAGAGACTCTCCCCCCTTTTGCTTGACAGCAAAAAGGTCCAGTTCGGTGCCGGGTCCGGTGTATGAACTCCCAAAATTGGCAGTGAACTGTTGGCACAATTCCGCCCAACTGCTGATGGAGTCAGGCGGGGGGCTCATGAACCAAGACCTGGTGGTCCCAGTCAAAGCCACGGGGAAATAATTGGCCATTACGGCCTCATTGCCTCCGGCCGCAAGAATTGCAGTGGAGTGGATTCGGAGAAACTCAGCGGGATTGACAGTCCCGTCAAACTTCTCCGGCAGGTGAGGCCGGAACTTTTGTGGCCATCCAACCATTTGTAGGTGCATGGCCAGGGCAAAACATCCTCCTCCTACTCCTTCGGGAGCAGGACTGTCCTGAGCCTCTCGCCTTCCGCGAGCGCACTCGATATGGACGCGGCCATCCTATTGACGGTAACGGCGATCAGGCTCCGCCCGGAGGTCGTGAGTTGAAAGCCTAGTTACCGTATGGGTGCGTCACGCCTCGGAAGGCATCGACGTTGCTTGTTGAGATGCAGCACACATCCTTTCTTGGGAAGCGTGCGGACCATGTATGCCCGACACGGTCCGATGCTGCGATAGGGCCCACCTCGAGGGGGAGGACCTTGATTGCTGATGCGATCGGCTGCTTCTGCAACTAGGTGTTCCACATAAGACCTCCACTACTCCATTGCACCCTGGGATGCTCCTGGAGGCGGTGGACGTTGGAGAAGAGCACACGCGGCATGGAGCGCGTGTTCAGGGTTGTTATTCGCTGATGCCGTGACTGACACAGATGCCCCATCTCGCTATCCAGGTTGATTTGCCGGCCCGGACAGTGGCGGCGGTGGCATTACTCCTGCTGGAGCCACGACACCTGCTGGCGGCTGCATGTTGGAGGGATTGCCTCCAGCAAATTACGCAGCAGGGTTGCCATTGGATGATCCAGCAACAGAGTTCACCATCCTTGAATCTCGAGCACCCCTTCCTGGCGTGCCAACTGTCAGAGTGTGGTCCCGGCAATTCTCCCGTTACTATCGTTGGTAGCACGCGAAGTTCATAGTTCGGTATTGGGCACGCAGAGATTGAGAACACGATGGAAAATAGACACGAAGACATACGTGGTTTGGGCCGCCTAAGCGTAATACCCTATTCCACGGGGTGTGTAGTTGCTGTATTGAGCGTCTGAACACTTGTGAGTGT
Organism: Tuctoria greenei; assembly: GCA_036927565.1. Lineage (NCBI taxonomy): Eukaryota > Viridiplantae > Streptophyta > Magnoliopsida > Poales > Poaceae > Tuctoria > Tuctoria greenei. The sequence goes on along the minus strand of JAYESD010000006.1, from coordinate 149,526,110 downwards.
GTCAGAGCCGAGTATCCAAGAGGTCTCAGAGTCCAGAGAGAGGAGAGAGACCCCATGTGTATCGTTGACCAATCCTTTTATAGTACAAGGACTGGTCGTTACACCGTTAGCCTGGCTCGACATGTGTCCCTGGCGGTTACTGATGCTTAATACACAATTAATGAGGTTAATTACCCTTAATAGCATGATAACAGGCCTTGACAATGCCGTTACTAATATTAAGGGGCTTCCGATCGTGTGTCATTAATATGGTATTAATGACACTTAATCGGGTCTTGAAGTCTTTGATTGACCCTTGAAGGTCTGAGCCGTTGGGGGTCCACCAGTCTGATTGTTGAGGCTGAAGGTCCGCCGGTTGGACATGTGGCAGCTTCAGAGCTTTCCGTCTGGGATGGGTAGGTCTGGTGTAGATGTACACGTGTCGGTACCGGAGCTTCCCGCTGTCAAGGGTTAGGTCCAGGGGTGCTGCACAGGTGTTTAGCTCGGAGCTATCCCATGTGTGGGATGTAGGTCCGGTTGCAGTATACATGTGGCAGCACCGGGACTAACCATAGATGAGAGGCAGGTCTGTCCTGTATGACACGTGGGGCCTTCGGAGATCATCAACTCAGACAGGTGAAGTTCCATTGGTTTTTTGTATTCCTAAGGGGTATACGGTACGCAGGGTACCCACAGATTGTGCAATGATCCTTCCTCTTTTCAAAGATGCATGATGTCTATCTTTTCTGACATGATTGAAGATATCATGGAAGTTTTCATGGACGATTTCTCAGTCTATGGGAAAACTTTTGATCATTGTCTGGAAAACTTAGACAAGGTCTTACAAAGATGCCAAGAGAAGGACCATGTACCTAATTGGGAAAAGTGCCATTTCATGGTCCGTGAAGGCATCGTTCTTGGACACTTAGTGTCCAACAGAGGGATAGAGGTGGACAAAGCAATGATTGAAGTCATTGAAAAACTTCCACCTCCTATCAATGTTAAGGGAATCCGCAGCTTTTTAGGTCATGCGGGACACTATCGGTGATTCATCAATAACTTCTCAAAAGTTGCTAGACCCTTCACTAACCTGTTAGCTAAGGAAGCTCCCTTTGATTTTCATGATGAATGACTTAAATCATTTGATACACTCAAAGAGGCACTCATATCAACTCCAATCATTCAACCTCACGAGTGGACGCTGCGATTATAAATCTGTGTGATGCTAGTGATTATGATGTTGGTGTTGTCCTAGGCCAAACCAAAGATAAAAAGCTTTATGCAATAGCCTACGCTAGCAAAACTCTGACAGGAGCTCAACTCAATTATGCCACAACTCTGACAGGAGGCCATAAGGGGGTCGGTCGACCTCTTGTGGGCCCCACACGGCTTGTTTCGCTTCACAAAATCAGTTTGGATCTCCTACCCCTAAATATAAATGCCACATTACTTTTTGAGTTGATTTGATATTTAATACTGAATATTTGAATGCAATTCAACTCAACAATTAACATTAAAAACTTGGTGGTCAAAAGTTGCTTGAGCTAAAAATTTTAATACTTTATATTTTGATGTATTGCCCTATTTATGAATTCCACACGCATAGTAGGAAAACATGTCATCTAAGTATTTGACTAGTGTGATATGGTAAATGAGTTACTTGAGGAAATATCTCCTTGCTTGAAATTGATTTTGATGTTTGCGCAATTCAGAGTCTTGAACTTTGTCTGAATCTCTTATTGGAAATTTAAATACCCACCAAGGCCATATGATACAAATTCCTGAAAACCACATGCATATGCCACTTTGCTCTTCATTGAACTTTGTCCAAATCGTGACCCAAATTGAGTGGCATGCATGAACTTTTGTTTTAGAAATAAATGTGCACCCTATTCATTCAAAATTTTTCACAATGACAATTTGCATCCACCATTCATCCATCCAATAAAAAACTCCATACATTTTTGTCATCAAAATCTCTGTAGAAAAATAAAAAGGAGTAGAAGACATGGATAAGGAATTCAAAAAAAATTGAAAAGAGAGTAGCCATGTTTCATCCTTAAATAGAGAAAACCATGGAGTCCACATATATCCACCCCATTCATGTGCACAAGGATTTCCTTTGTCAATTTCTTTGTTGCATAAGTCTCTCATAGGATCAAGTCTTTGACTATGTAATATATGTATTGCAATGTGTGCCACATTTATCCTTACCAAGCCCCAAATATAGCCATATTTAGTATAGGGACAAAAATTGGCACAACATGCCAAGGTGAGGATCAAAACACTTTGAGAGGCTTGAGAGATTCCAAATGATAGATAAGGGAAATTGTTTCCTTGACCTTCCGAATATAGCAAATCGTTAGATCATTTCAGCAGGAGAATATCCAAGGCAAATACATTCCAACCATTCCGCTCTTCAAACACCCAAGATTGATGTGGTAGCCACAATCCACAAAGGGAATCCAGGAATTTAGGTATTAGTTGAATATGTAGGATCGAAGAGCACGTGAAAAGCTACCAGGGGGGTGAATGGTAGATTAAAAAACCTTACGCAGCAGAAACAATTAAACCCCAACCCCTTCGGCAGAAAAACAATCTGTTAAAGAAATCTTGTGCGTGACTAATCTAAATATGTTTCACCATGAAAAAAGTGATAGATATTAGAGAGAATCAAATCATGAAGACGACACAACAAGAATCACTCAAATCCGTCGAGAGAAACTCAAGTTACAATTGAAAGATCGAACAAAGGTCAATCTGTCCTACCGAGTAAAACAGTTCTAGAACACTGCAAAGAAACTTATGTAGATCAGAACCCACAAATCCAATGACTATGAAATATTTACAGATGATAGACAATCATGATTTGAAGACAACCCAAAAAAGAATCATGTCAATTGGATCTGTAAAACTCGAGTTATGATAAAACCACCGAAACAAGGTAGTACTGTGCAGAACCACGACGAGAAAAACTTGTCTGGAACAAGTCAGACAAACAAGGCAAAAAAGTTCCTTTCAACTACGAATTTTATTCAATAGAACACAAAAGGAACAGCCCCAAAGTCGTCTACCACGAGCTCTGGCCTCCCTTGCTTGTATAACCAGCTCTTTGGCCAACCCAATCTCAACCAGGACTCTAATCCTACTTAAATCATGAATCGAAACTTTCCATAACTACTTAGGACTCTTCTATGCGCAGATAGAAGCAATCTTAAGACTTCCAAACACCTTAGAAACATATCCCACATTCCTAAAACAACCCAAATTCATGACCCACACGAAATCCTATCATAACCAACTCAAATCATTCCATATTTGAGTCAAACCCGACTCAGTCGCAGCCTTAGGCCATAACCTAGTCGGTTGGACATTGCTGACCAATTCTTTACGTCCACATCTCTTCATCATGCCTCGGAACCATGTAGCCACGTCTATGCACGCCTTGAATATGTGCAAACATCTTCCAACAACGTCCACGATACCTTCATATGCATTGTTCTTGATTCAAACATGTTGCGCGACCTCCCTATCAACTCAACCACAATTCCTCCCGAATTTGGTTGTTGAATCTCATCTCCTCCCAAAGACTAGTTCAATGGATCCCTTCACCATCCATGTTTTGAACTCAAGCAACACCTGCACATGAATAAACAACCAATCCGTACGAGCCCAAGTCCTCGACTTGACTGACGTTAGTTCTGAAACTACAACCTTATGTGAGCACCTCACATAAGCATGTTGCAAAGCATAGCAAAAACGATATCATCCATATCAACCAAAATGCATCAAAAACTTAGCAAATGAATACTAAACAATCTATCCAACAATGTTAAGCAAGTTCAAGACAATTCACAGCAAAAGCAGGAACATTGCAATCAAGCTCCGAATCTTGCCAAAGCTAACCGGAGCTTGTGCTGGAGCTTACCAAAGCTAGTATAACCTAGCGCCGGAGCTTACCAAAGCTAGTACAACCTAGCGCTGGAGCTTGAAAAAACATGTCGGAGCTAACCAACATAAGTCGGACCTATCAAAACATATCGGAGCTTAACAACGACATGCTGGAGCTATCAAAGACATGCCGGAGCTAAAGACAAAGCTCTCCGGAGCTACTCAAAAAAACATCTCGAACCTACACAAAGAAAGTCGGACCTATTCTCGGATCTTGCAGAAGCTCGGAGCTAGAGTCGGACCTTGCTAAAAAGATGTTATGGCAGCATTCAAAACTTTTATTGTCAAAGCTAAAATGTATTCAGCACACATAGGTCTCACATAGTATTCCCTTTTTCTAACTTATAATAAAATTTATGACAACACCTTCCTTCTTTTTCTCGCCTTCTTTCGATGATGATCAAAGGACTAAGTGTAGGAAAGTTTGTTGACGGTCCTTAAGTACCATATTTAGATAGTCAATTCACCTCATAATGTACACAAAAGGGGAAACACAACGTAGTGGTAGGGTTAAGAACCAACCAATTCCATAGTGTTGGTGTTTATTTGTATACAGGTGAGTTTAGACTCAAAATAACAAGACATGCAGGGAGTAATCAATAAAATAGGATTTCGATGAATCAAGCGACACCACATGTCATCATGTGGATCAAATGGCCCACAAAAATAAGTATCCGAGACCATCCAACAGTGTAGCACCAATATAAGTCAAGGGGACCCACCTGGCAGAGACCTAGAGAGGGCACATCCCCAACGGGACCAAGACCAGGTCGGTCGACCCCCTAGTCGATCGACTTGTTCTTGCACCCAAAAGCGGTCAAAAGCCACGCGTTGGCTCCTCCCAGTTTGAAGAGGTCATGGGTGACTAATTTGCGCGCATGTTGTGGTGGGAACTGACCCTTCTCCCTCCTATAAATAGAATCCCACATGTCACTTCACAACACACACCAATAGTTGAGAATAGAATACCACTCCAAAGGTTTAGAGTAGTCCTAGAGACTGCCAAGTAGAAGAAGAGTGTGGTGAAGAGTTTTTGAGAAGGAGGCTTGGGCTTGTCAAGTCCCTCTTCTACACTTGTACCCCTACAAAGGTGTTATTCAAATCATCTAAGCCTTTGTGAATTCAATTGAAGTTTAATTCTCAATTCATAGTAGTTTGCACAAGTCATTACTTGTTGGTTCATTGCTTTAATTTATTAGATGCTCTAGTTATAGCTTTGAGTTCGAAACAACTAGAGTTGCGATTTAGAGTTATAAGCGTGGTGCTTATGTTAGAAATCACCAGTGAATATCTCGTAGACCCGTGGATTGAAGAGGTAGGAAGTAGGTGGTGACATCCCTATCTGTCATTTGTAATCCTCCACGTTTGGCTATGCCATAGGCTCTTGGCAGTAGTCGCCTAGTGTTGCTACCTGTGCCTGAAGCAAGCAGCTACCACAAACATCTTTGAATTAGAATCAATACTTTGAATTCCTCCCTCTTCCTTGCCTGCCAAACAAATTTTTGTGCTTGGGTGGATTAGTTTGTGAGATTACGCACCTGTTCCATGGATTAGATACCCTTGGAATACTCTCTTAAGGGGATGTGCTACACGAAAACTTCCGTGCGCTTGCAGATTTTCTATCTGTATGTAAGAAACAACAACAACGGTGGGCACTGTCGAAGCTACAAAGCTCCGACAACCCCCAGGATGCCTGCTGTCGATGTTGTACGTGTTGGCAGTGGGCGTCGTCGCATCTACTTAGCTCCGACAACCCCCAGGGGCCCGCTGTCGACCCTCTACGTGTTGGCAGTGGGCGCTGTTGGACCTACGATGCTGCGAGAACTCCTAGGGGGCCCGCCATCTATGTAACAAAGGGTCCCTGAAGATGTTGGAGGTAAACCTTGGACCTCGATGCTATTGTTTTAGCTACAAGCGAGGAGTGAAGTCATCAAGACATTGTCAAATCCTTTTGGTATATGTTCGCAATAAAATTGTGCACATCTACCAGGGAGCCGGTAATATAAAGGGCAAAGCATAGAAGACACACACAAAATGGATTTCATTCATTAAAAGGAGTGGATTTCATTCATTCAAAATTGGAGAATTACAAGTCAAGGCATAAGAAAAAGGCCCTATCTACTGGAAGTCCTATGAGTGAACGAGGTAACTTTCTCGTCAGCTTCTCGAACGGTGGCCCTCATGGCATCTTCTTCTTCAACAACGGGTCCTTCGACTACTGGATCTAGAGAGAGTTGGGGTCCCATCTTTTGAAACACGTCAACACATACTCGACGACATTCTTAGCCAGAGAATTCACCTCTGTCTCTATTTGGTCGACGATGACTTCAACCATTGCGTAAAGATCAAGTTTGTTGTCAGCAGAGCTCAACACCACCAATGCCTTGTCCAGCTCTGGCTTCGGATTATCCGGATGTACTCAAATGAAGCCATGTGGCACCAAAGCTTCGTTAGCTCACCCCAGGACGTCCCAGACTCACTGGGACTCAGTTGCCCTGAAGCTCCTCAGTTCCTCCAGCGATCTTCTGGCAGCCGCAAGCTTTGAACCTTCCTGGGCGATGCGCTCGACCTCCGTGGCATGCTGCTGAATACTTTCAGCCACCTGCTTTTCGCGGTCAGCAATCTCCGTGTCCTGGAGGATGCAGTTTCGACGGCTCGCCAAATCCTTCTCCCTGCCGTTCACTTTCTCCTCTCTGGTGGAGACTTCAGTCTCTCTCTTGCAGTGTTTTTGTCCCACCTGCCGAATCCTCTCCTCTTCCTGCTTGCACCTCTATTCAAACATTTCGGTGCGACCAACCAAACTTTTCTCCCCCAGAGACAGCCTCTGGGCGAGTTCCTCCTCCCTCTTCAGGAGGTCCTACTGTTTCTCCAAGAGCTTTTCCTCCCACTCGTCGAGAGCCTACCGACGCTTGAGGAGTACTTCATTCAATTCATTGAGGTTGTCCTGATAGTCGTCAGCAACCTCATTGGTCTCCTTAGCGTACTCAAAGATCTCTCGAGTCTCTGCATCTAGGGCCTTGATGGCAGCCTCTTTCTCGTTCAGCAAGCGGTGAAAGTGCATCTAGGAATCCCTTGTGGGTTTTGGTTGATTTATGACAAGCAAATGAGATCCTAACCACAATGTTGAGATGAGCACAGGTTCTAATGAGAGAATGAACAAGTGCCAAAAAGAAAGGAGAATGAGAAGCAATGCGGAAAAGAGCTCAAGAACCAAGTGTAGTAGATCATTGTGTATGGAGTGTGTTAAGGAAACACACCCCAAGAGCTGAAGCACAAATAATTTCAACACATTGCACAAATTTATACAGGACTAGACTATTCCGAGTCACCCCGGACTAGTCCGATATCTTTTTGCACCAGATCGGAAAAGTCCTCACAATGCGGACTTGTCCTCATAGTCCAATTTTTCACTGATCGGACTAGTCCGTTATCACCACGGACTAGTCCGATATCTCACTGACTAGAATCGGACTAGTCCTCCCCAGTGCGGACTAGTACCCAAAACACTTCACAAGTTGCACAAAATCGGACAAGTCTGATAACACAACGGACTAGTCCGATATCTTTCTAATGCCAATCAGACAAGTCCGATGTTAGCACGGACTAGTCTGAAATCCCTCTGACCTAAATCAGACAAGTCCTCCAAGTGCGTACTTGTTCCCCGAATTCACATAGGGTTTCACCTATGTGGACAAGTCCGATATTCATCGGACTAGTCCGATGATTTCCAGAACCAAATTGGACGAGTCCGCTCTCACTTCAGACATGTCCGATATTTCAGGACACATAGGGTTTCCTACACGCAGCACACCTGACTAGTCCGGTGTCCACCACGGACTACTCCGATCTTTCTAAACTCTAACGGTAACTTTTGGAAACCCCATATAAATAGGTGTGCACTGCCCATCTTTCATATCTCTCGACACCCTGCGTCATCATACCCTCCAAGAGCCTAGAAAACTCATCTCTCCATGCAATACAACGCAAGAAAGCTTAATCCTATGAGGATACACTTTGGATACAAGGAGAGACACGGTTCTTCACTCATTGAGCTCTTGGTTTGATTCCCTAACACACTCCTGTGGTTTTTATTGTGATCATAAGAGTGTGTTCTTGGTGGTGTTCATCTTGTAATCTTTGGGAGCCCCCAAGTTGTAAGAAGGCCCCTTGAATTTTGTTATTTGCCCTTTGTGATTAGTGAAGAGGATTGGCCTCCATGGCGATCTGACGAGGGTAGGGTTGGAGAAGACCCAGTCCTTTTGTGGACTCCTCAACATGGTCCTAGGTTGCCTCGGTGGGAACCGAACCACGGGATAAAGAGTTTGTGTTCTTACTTTCCGCATATCATTCTTACTCTTCATATCTATCTAGGGTTTCAATCAATCTTGTTCACTTTACGTTGAAACATTGAATATAAGACTAACTTGTGCAACATCCTAGTTCATAGTAGTCTGACACTTCAATTACAAGTATATTTCCGCTGGATACATCCTAGGATCGAGATAATAGATCAAACTTGATCAATCTAGTCGGCACGCACCGGACTAGTCTGCACTCTATCGGACTAGTCTGATATCTCGGGATTTGATCTATTTGTTAAGTGTTGCAGGATCCGACTAAAAATCAAAAAGGCCTATTCACCTCCCCTCTAGGCCACATTCAATTGTTATCATATTGGGACTCTTCAAAAGGAGACTAATCGCTCGAAGAGAACATGTCGGACATGAAGGACGTACACAAGAGCATCAACAAATATAAGGTTGAAGAAGAAAAGTACCAAAAATTTGAGAGGCTCCTCGATGCTATTCAAGACTTCGAGGATGACAATGAGGAGACATTGGAACTCAAGGCACTCCTAATAAAGAAAACGCTCTCCATGGGAAAAGTGAAGATCGAAGACAAGAAGAAGAAGAAGGGGAGTAGTCACACCGACTACTCCTGATATCCTTTTAATTATGACCGCTTAAATTCTAACAACAATCATTATCTATCTATTCTACTTGGAAAAGCCTCACACTTTGAGGGCAATGACTACTCAATGTGGAGGCAAAACATGAAAATGCACTTGATATCACTCAATCCAAGCTTGTGGCACATTGTGGTTACAAGAATAGATATCCTCGACGATGATGAGGAGCTCACACCTAGCCAAGAGCAAGCAATCCAACGAAATGCCCAAGCTGCTGCAGCCATCACCTCATCACTTAGTCGGGACGAGTTCACAAAGGTGGATGGACTCGAGATTAAAAAGGAGATATGGGATACATTGCAAGCCGCACATGAAGGCGATCGTCATGTGCAAGAAGCGAAGATTGAAATGATTGAAGGTGAATTGGGAAGATTCGTCATTGAAGAAGATGAGTCGCCGCAAGACATGTACAACCGCTTAAAGACACTCATCAACAATGTTAGAGCATACGGAAGCAAGAAGTGGAACGATCACGAGGTGGTGAAGCTCATCCTTAGAGCTTTCATGCCTCGCAATGTTATCTTATGCTCGATGATTAGATAAAGCCCCGGGTACAAGAAAATGACCCCGAATGAGCTACTTGGGAAGATCATCAATTTTGAGATGATGGAAAAGCAGGCGAAGCATGTCAAAGAGATTGTCGATCTCACCTCGGCAAGGAACAAAGGGGTCGCTTTAAAGTACACTCTCAAGACCTTGTCTAAAGAAGCTCGAGAAGCTCAACAAGAAGAGGAAAGCAACGATAAGAGCAGTGACTTGGATGAAGATGACATGATATTATTCATGAAGAAATTGAAAAGAATGATGATGATAAGACAAGGGGCTAAATCAAGTGAAGGGTAGTACAAGGAAAAATCAAGACCGAAATTGAGGCGGGCATGCTATAACTGTGGTGAATATGACCACTTTATAGTTGATTGCCCATATGAAGAAAACAAGAAGACCATGGAAACAAAACCTAAACCCAAGAAATGCTTTAAGAAGAAGAAGCAAGCTGAACAAGCGCATCTAGGGAAGGAGTGGGACTCAAATGATGAGTCCTCATCCGAAGAAGAAGAGGAGATGGCCAGTATAGCCATCGATAAGACATCCAAGAAGTCCACTCTATTCCCACTCTCGGCGCATGGAAGGAGAACAACACTTGCTTGATGGAAAAGGAAGGTAAACGAAAGGTAACAACCAAATCCTCTTCCTTGGATTCCGATTCTTGTAATAGTAAAATTGCTAGTGATAATGAAGATATGATCATTGGGTTAGATAAGAAAACAACTGCAAAAATGAAGTTTCTACTTCATCAGCTTGTTGAGAAGGAGAAGTTGATAAACCGTCAAGAAGACATGATTATCTCCCAAAATGAGGAATATGTTGAACTTGACAAGCTTCTAGATCTTGAAACAGAACGAAGCAAGTCACTAGAGCTTGAGTTAGTTTCAAGCAAGGAAGCTTTCTTCGAGTTAAGCGACTCAAATGCTACAATAAAGGACGAACTTGCTAACCTAATCAAGGTTAACAAGATCCTTGACGTACAAGTTGAGTCACTCAAGCAAGGTGACCCTTCATCCTCTTCAAGCTCGTCTTCTCAACCCCTTAAAACTGAAGCTATCATTACTTGTTCATGTGCTAAAACTGACACTAGCTTGAAAGACAAGTTAAACTCTACCAAGGAGAAGCATTCTTCCCAAAATGGCATATTTGACAAGGAGAAGATCAAATATGCACGCAATGCATACTTGGTCACAAGGCCTCCCAATGTCAAATATGGCATTGGTTATTCTTATGGTGAAAAGCAACATGCTAGAAACCATGAAAATAACAAGGATAGCATTGCCTTTGTAATGGGAAAACCCTCTCAAGCTATAAAGTCCAAAGCCAAAACATATGATCACTCCGATCTTCCAGACAAGTCTGATTTCCCGAACTAGTCCTGTTTATAAACAACAACAATAGTCGCTATTTAGAACCTTTGATGCATCTTATGTTCTAATGAGAAGTAATTTTGGTAAAGTTTATGCTCATTATTTTGGGCCAAGCCATGGGAACACCAAATCTCATGTGTGGGTGCCCAAATCCCTTGTGACTAACCTAAAAGGACCCAAGCAAGCTTGGGTACCTAAAACCAAGGCATGATCTGTTTTGCAGGCCTATTCCTCCGATGGATCTAAATGGGTGCTAGACAGTGGTTGCACCAACCATATGATTGGAGAAAGAAGGATGTTCGTTGAGTATGAAGAAAATGAGGATCCAAGCGAGGGCATCTATTTTGGAGACAATACTCAAGGAAAGGTGCTCAGGACCGGTAAAATTGCCATATCATCTCAACATATTATTTCTCATGTGTTACATGTTGATTCCTTAGATTATAAACTATTGTCCATATCTCAGTTATGTGACAAAGGTTATAATTGTCTGTTCACTAATGAGGTTGTGACCGTCTCTAGAAGGAGTGATGGTTCCATTGCATTCAAGGGTATGTTAAATAGAAAGCTTTACCTTGTTGACTTCAACAAAGATAAAGCCGAACATGAAACATGCTTGATTGCAAAGACCAACATGGGTTGGATGTGGCATAGATGGTTGCGCATGTTGGTATGTGGAATCTTCAAAAACTCCTCAAGGGTGACCACATCCGAGGTTTGAAGGATGTTGTTTTTGAGAAAGACAGGCCTTGTAGCGCGTGCCACGCCGGGAAGCAAGTTGGAGCACCTCACCCCACGAAGAACGTCATGACTACAACAAGACCGCTCGAGTTACTTCACATGGACCTATTCGGTCCATTGCTTACATAAGCATCGGCGGTAACAAATATGGCTTAGCAGTTGTTGATCATTTTTCTCGCTTCACTTGGGTTTTCTTTTTACACGATAAGGCAGAAACCTAAGGAAACTTGATGAAGTTTTTCAAGCGTGCTCAAAATGAGTTTTCATTGATGATCAAGAATATTCGAAGCAAGAAACAGCACGGAGTTCAGGAACACACAAGTTGAGGAGTACCTATATGAAGAAGGCATAAAGCATGAGATTTCAGCACCTTACTCCCCTTAACAAAACGAAGTTGCTGAAAGGAAAAACCGAACCCTCATAGAGATGGCGAGAACAATGCTCGATGAGTACAAGACCTCGGATCTATTTTGGGCGGAAGCGGTTAACACCGCTTTCCACGCCATAAATCGACTTTATCTTCATTGACTACTCAAAAAGACATCCTATGAGCTACTTACCGGTAACATGCCTAATATTTCATATTTTCGAGTTTTTGGTTCTAAATGCTATATTTTGAATAAGAAGCCTAGGACATCAAAGTTAGATTCAAAGTCCTAGAAAGGTGTCTTGCTTGGTTATGATTCAAACTCTTACGCCTATCGTGTCTTCAACAAGACCTCCGGACTTGTTGAAGTCGCACGTGACGTAGTGTTCGATGAAACTAACGGCTCCCAAAAGGAGCAAGTTGATCCATGTGTGCTAGATAGAGAAGAAGCTCCTTGCCAAGCATTGAGAAGAATGGTGTTAGGCGATGTTCGACCACAAGAGCCACCTCTACATGTGCATGAGGAAGATGAATCGCACATGGAGGCCAATGATCAAGGGGGAGCCTACATACAAGAGCAACCTCAAGAAGACGAAACTGGTCAACAAGTCAATGAGGGCAACCATCTAGGCGGAGAAGAAGATGACCATGAAGATTCAAGACCGCAAGTGCCACACCCAAGAGTACATTAATGCGTACAAAGGGATCACCCAATTGATAAGATCATCGATGACATCCAAAAGGGAGTAACTACTAGATCTCCCATAGCTAATTTTTGTGAGCATTATTCATTTGTGTCCTTTTTGGAACCGCGAAGGGTTGAGGATGCATTGAAGGATCCGAATTGGGTAGTGGCCATGTAAGAAGAACTCAAAAACTTCAAACGGAACGAGGTTTTAGAACTAGTCGAAAGACCCAAATTCAACATCGTCGGCACCAAATGGGTGTTCCGCAACAAACAAGACGAACACGGGGTGGTGACAAGGAACAAGGCACGACTGTGGCCAAAGGGTATTCACATGTCGAAGGTTTAGATTTCGATGAATCCTTTGCTCCCATAGCTAGACTTGAGTCTATTAGAATATTACTTGTATATGCTACTCACCATTATTTCAAGCTCTATCAAATGGATGTGAAAAGCGCCTTCCTCAACAGACCAATCAAGGAGGAAGTGTATGTGGAGCAACCCCCCGGATTCGAAGATGAAGAGTTACCCGACCACGTCTTTAAATTGCGTAAGGCTCTGTACGGCCTCAAACAAGCTCCTAGAGCTCGGTATGAGTGTCTTAGATATTTCTTAATGGAAAATGGTTTTAAGATTGCTAAAGTAGATCATACATTGTTTACAAAGAACTTTGACAATGATCTCTTTATTTGTCAAATTTATGTTGATGATATCATCTTTGGTTCCACTAACAAATCTTTTTGTTAGGAATTTAGTAAGATTATGACAGATAGGTTTGAGATGTCTATGATGGGAGAGCTAAAGTACTTCTTGGGATTCCAAGGGAGGCAACAAAAAGAAGGGACGTTCATAAGCCAAACTAAGTACACCCAAGACATACTCAAGAAGTTTGGAATGGACAAGGCAAAGCCCATAAAGACTGCCATGGCAACAAATGGCCACTTGGATATCAATGAAGATGGACCAAACGTCGATCAAAAGGTATATCACTCCATGTTTGGATATTTACTCTACTTATGTGCATCTAGGCCAGACATTATGTTGAGTGTATGTTTGTGTGCAAGGTTTCAAGCCAACCCAAAAGAGTGTCATTTGATAACTGTAAAGAGAATCTTGCGGTATTTAGTTCATACACCCAACCTAGGTCTTTGGTATCCTAAAGGTTCTAAATTCACTCTCATTGGTTACTCAGATGTAGATTATGCCGGATGCAAAGTAGATAGAAAAAGTACCTCCGGTACATGCCAATTCCTAGGTAGATCTCTAGTTTCTTGGTCCACCAAGAAACAAAACTCCATTGCCTTATCCATGGCCGAAGTGGAGTATGTTGTAGCCGGGAGTTGTCGTGCACAACTCCTTTGGATGCAACAATCTCTTAGGGATTACGGTTACAACATGAACCGTATTCCACAACTTTGTGATAATGAGAGTGCTATTAAGATTGCCCATAATCCCGTTGAGCACTCTAGGACCAAACACATAGACATCCGACATCACTTTTTGAGAGACCATTCAATGAAAGGAGACATAGCTATTTCCCATGTCAATACCGAAAAGCAACTAGCGATATATTTACCAAGCCACTAGATGAAAAACACTTTTGCGAGCTCTGAAATAAACTCAATATCCTTGATGCTCGGAACGTGGCTTGAAAACTTGCATACCTGTATGATCTCTTCAAAATATATTGTTTGAGTTGCAAAAATCATCTTTCTCAATATTCTCCAAAAACTATGTCAACTACTTGATCTTGGTGAATTATGATCATTGCTTGATTGTTGAATGCTTACTGATCATATTCATCAATATTAATTGATTTGTTTTAGCCTCCCTATTTTCTTATTATGTACCTTCGAATATATATGAATAGGCTAAGCATTTCTTCCCTGGTGACCACGGACTAGTGCATGGTTGCCCAGACTAGGCCGCCCTTGCAGACTAGTCCGCAGAGTGACTGTAGGTCCGGACTAGTCCGACCGACCACGGACTAGTCCGATATAGGCTCTGGAAAAGTTTGGACTAGTCCGATCACTTTTGTACAAGTCTGATTTTTCGTGTCCATAACCCTAGCCGCCGCCAAACCCTAATCTTCCTCACCCTCACACTTGCCTCAAGCTTTCTCTCTCTTCGCTCGAGCTCCCCAAGGTGATTTCCTTCATCCTCCATCAAAACTCCTCAGATATTAGTGGAAAATGATCTCAATTGCTTAGGGATTGAAGACCACAGACTTGTCCGCACCTTCAACCCCTACTTCTCCAAAATCAAGGATTTTTGGTAAATTTTCCTCCCAAACCCTAGAAATCACTATTTCCTTCGATGTTGATAAAAAATCTTAGTTCCTTTTACCTAATACATGCTTCCTTGATGTATTATATTGATGCTAAGCTATGTGTGCATTAGGAATAACCATATGTCTCATAGTTAGAGTTTAGAGGTTGAATACCGGACTAGTCTGGTCCATGCACGGACATGTCCGGTCAACCGGACTAGTGCGTGCCTGTACACCAGACTAGTCCGATTTTTTCTAAACTCAACCCTAACATCCTATTCCTCAATGCAATTCCTTGTCATCTATTCTCATCAATACCTTGTGTAATCCATTATTAGGACAATGTCGAGCACCAACGACGAAATCTCTCACTTCGAGGCTGAGATGGACCAAGAAGCCTTGCTTCGGTCCTCGACGGGCCAAGGCAAGAAGCACCAAGAGGGCCCATCCGAGCCGGGTCTTTCTCCTCCCCAGGCTCAACGAAAGGTGCTCTCTAAGAAGCCTGCCTCCAAGGCTTCTGCTGGTGGTGGCCCTAGCTCGGCGAGTGCTTGCCAAGCAAAGTGCAAGGGCAAAGGGATCGCCATGGGCCCGATTGGCCCCCTCAAGATGATAGCCCCAAGGGAAGGGGCTTGGGATCCCGCTGAGGAGAAATTCAACGGAAAGGGCAGCGACACGGGCTGCGAAGTTCAAGAATGTGGATTGTTACAGCCAACCCAAGCAGGCTGCTGATGGGAGATTCTGGAGTAATTTCATGAAGATTTTTACAAGACTCTCTATCTCCCAATGAAGACACCAGTTGTGCGCAGCCAATGGATCGATTGGGTGCATTTTGAGAGGAAGGGTTGCTCACCTTTTGTTGAGGTGGTCGAGGCAATTGAAAGGCATGGCTTGAAGGATCTCTTTGCCTTCAGAAACAACTGGATTGATGAAGTCATTGCCCAATTTTATGCTACATGCCACTTTGCTAGTGATGAGGAAGAGCGGGTGACATGGATGACTCATGGATCCATGTACACCATTACCTATGATGAGTTTGCAAGGATGCTACATCTGGATAGCTCTAGCAATGACAACTTAGTCATTCACAACATTGGTTTCATTGAGGAGGACAGGATGAAGTTTATTTATGAACCCCACTCAAAGTTCAATCCTCCTTCCACCAAGAACACGAAGCTTTTCTTCGTGGTGCTGAACAGGGTCCTCAGGAAGACCATTGCCCCCAAGGATGGGGATGCTGGAAGTGTTTAGGGATATCTTAGGACTTTGATGAAGGTCATTAGCAAAGACAAAAAGTTTGATGTCTTTGACTACATTTGGAACGACATGGTCAATATCTCTTGCACGCCGAACAGAACCTGTGGCTATACCCCCTACCTCATGTTTATGATTGAGAAGGTCACAGGTATTGAGTTCTTAAAGGATGTGGAGCACACACCCTTGAGACCCCAAAAGCCTCAACAAGCAAGTGTTCAAGCCGCTCCTTCTCCTGCTTCCAGTGCAGAGGCTCCAGTGAGAGCTAGTGGAGATGCTAGGGCTGCTCCCTTCACTAGGGCCCCTCCACAAAAGGGGTCACCAAGTGGCATCTTGAAGTACTTGTCAGCTATCTTTGCCTCTTGCAAGAAGGCAGAATTGAACACTCATAAGATAAACAAGAGGGGGAAGGCTGATATGCGCTACGTCAAGAAGAATGTGAAGCACATCTGCCAAAAGCTGGAGGTCGAGCCCATTGGGTCTCCAATCATTTCTGATGATTCTGATTTTACCGAGCTCGGTCCCTTGACTCCTTCCGAGCTTGCCTATTTTGGCATTGGGGACTCGAGTGGTACCGTTCGTCCTCCTCCTCCTCAGCACGAGAATGAAGATGAAGACGATGAGAGGACCGACAGCAAGGCTTGAAGACCTTAGGTCCCTCCTCTCCTTCTTTTTGGTGTATTTATGCCAAAGGGGGAGAGATTGAGGGGGAGTCTTAGGCTTTAGCTGTAGGCTGCGACGAGAGCTATTTTTTGTATCTTTTGCCTCTTTGTGGGTTGTAAGACTTATATCATGCTCTTTTGATACTTTTTATCTTGTTATGCAATGTTATGAATTGCCTACGAAGATATTGATGAAATATGTGATTTAGCTCTCAGAATGATATGTATGCTTGTTGTTGATGTATTGATGTCAATTATGTCATTCTCATCATGATTATCATTTATACATACTTAGTTTTGCATCCAACCATAAAGAGTGCACATATGACTTATGTTCTCATTGCTTAATGTGTTTCAAACTCATATGTGCACACTTTATGAAAATCTCAACTTTTTATCACATTTTGTGAAATCTCAATTGGTTGTCATCAATCACCAAAAGGAGGGAGATTGAATGTTCATCTAGGAATCCCTTGTGGGTTTTGATTGATTTATGACAAGCAAATGAGATCCTAACCACATTGTTGAGATTAGCACAGGTTCTAATGAGAGAATGAACAAGTGCCAAAAAGGAAGGAGAATGAGAAGGAATGCGGAAAAGAGCACAAGAACCAAGTGTAGTAGATCATTGTGTATGGAGTGTGTTAAGGAAACACACCCCAAGAGCTGAAGCACAAATAATCTCACACATTGCACAAATTTATACAGGACCGAACTAGTCCGACTTACCCCGGACAAGTCTGATATCTCTCTGCACCAAATTGGACAAGTCCTCACAATGCGGACTTGTCCTCACAGTCCATTTTTTGACTGACTGGACTAGTCCGATATCACCACGGACTAGTCCGATATCTCTCTGACTAGAATCTGACTTGTCCTCCCCAATGCGTACTAGTCCCCCAAACACTTCACAAGTTGCGCAAAATCGGACAAGTCCGATAACACAAAAGAATAGTTCGATATCTTTCTGATGCAAATCGGACAAGTTCGATGTTGGCACGGACTAGTCCGAAATCCCTCTGACCTAAATTGGACATGTCCTCCAAGTGCGGACTTGTTCCCCAAATTCACTTAGGGTTTCACATATCCGGACAAGTCCGATATTCATCAGACTAGTCCGAAGATTTCCAGAACCAAATCGGACTAGTCCACTATCACTTCGGACATGTCCGATATTTCGGGACACCAAGGGTTTCCTACACGCAGCACACCGGACTAGTCCGGTGTCCACCATAGACTAGTCCGATCTTTCTAAACCCTAACGGTAACTTTTGGAAACCCCATATAAATAGGTGTGCACGGCCCATCTTTCATATCTCTCGACACCCTGTGCCGTCACACCCTCCAAGAGCCTAGAAAACTCATCTCTCCACGCAATCTAACGCAAGAAAGCTTAATCCTTTGAGGATACACATTGGATCCAAGGAGAGACACTGTTCTTCACTGATTGAGCTCTTGGTTTGATTCCCTAATACACTCCTATGGTTTTCATTGTGATCTTAAGAGTGTGTTCTTGGTGGTGTTCAACTTTTAACCTTGAGGAGCCCTCAACTTGTAAGAAGGCCCCTTGAATTTGGTTATTTGCCCTTTGTGATTAGTGAAGAGGATTGGCCTCCGTAGTGATCCGACGGTAGGGTTGGAGAAGACCCGGTCCTTTTGTGGACTCCTCAACGTGGACGTAGGTTGCCTCTGTGGGAACCGAACCACGGGATAAAGAGCTTGTGTTCTTACTTTGTGCATATTGTTCTTACTATTCGTATCTATCTAGGGTTTCAATCAATCTTGTTCACCTTATGTTGAAACATTGAATATCAGATTAACTTCTGCTACATACTAGTTCATAGTAGTGTGACACTTCAATTACAATTATATTTCCACTGCGTACATCCTAGGATCGAGATAATAGATCAAACATGACCAATCTAGTTGGCACGCACCGAACTAGTCCGCACTCTTCCGGACTAGTCCGATATCTCAAGATTTGATCAATTTGTTTGTTGTTGCAGGATCTGACTAAAAATCAAAAAGGCCTATTCACCCCCACTCTAGGCCACATTCAAGCGGTCCCATGACGTTAGCTGGGATTTTTCCTTTTCCACCCAGTCTCGCTAGTCTGCTAGCCTTTACTGCGTCAGATTTGTCTCGAAATGAGGCCTGTTGCGCCAATACCTCAAGGTGTTGCATTCTTCTTCGAGACTCTTGCTTTCGTAGTCGAAGAGACTGGAACAGGTGTTGTCTATGGACATCACTAAAGGAATTGGCTCCGGACCAGCTTGGACCTCTTCCAACGACTCGAGCGGGTCTTCCAAGATGACTGAGGGGCCCCAAGGTTCGAGCTCCCTCTCTAGCAACTCCACGTCGACTGGGCCGATCGATGGAAGCTCCTCCATCTCCACATCACTCAGAGCTGATGAGGAAGGTCCCACTGCCGGATCTTCGATTTTTGGCTCGGTGGGTGGAGGACCTGCAGCCGCCTCCTCAGGGTGCTCCAGCTCAGACATGGACACCTACAGAGTAATCATCTCCGGGGCTGGCATTGAAGCTTCGTCCGGAGGTACCACCACTTCCGGCTCGGGGGCCAGAGCTTCAGTTGCTTCTGACTTAGGGGCTGGAGCTTTAATTACTTCTGGCTCAAGGGCTGGAGCTTTAGTTATTTCTGGCTCCGATGCCAAAATTTATGCTATCTCTGGCTCTGCTGCCGGAGCTTCCACCGCCGGCTCTGAAACCGTCAGCGCTTCTTCACAAATCTCTCCATCGTGGTCCAGCGCTACCACGGGACCTTCTGGAGTGGTCACTAAATCCAGCTCCACGACAGCAGGTGCCAGAGTTGTCGTGTCTTCAGCCACCAATTAGGGAGGCACATAGATCAAAGTAGGAGCCTCTGCTTGCACAACCTCGGTTGCTGCAGCAGGGACTGAAGCTTCAATTTTCTTTTTTGACACCCTGGAAAAAAAGAATCAAAAAAATTCAAAACAGGGTAAAGACAATAATTGCAACTCATGGTGAGGAGACAATGCTTACCATGGGAGGCTTCTGCCCCAATCGGCACGAAATTTGTTTTTCGAGCAATCGGAGCTAGAACCCACCGTAGTTAGTGTGGTGGAGGCTCCGAGTTGCTGCCCGGAACTCACCGCCGTCGTCTGCGTCGCATCAGCCGGGACCTCCCTTGGCTAGGAAGGACCTCCGGACCTAGAGCCCGTAACCGGCACTAGGGCCCGTGTCGACTTGCCAGAGCTAGTGCCCCTCGTGGACGACGGCTCAGAAGAAGGCGTGGTCGCTGAAGCTCTGCTTGGCCGGGGGAAAGAGGCTGCTGGAGATGGAGCCGACCTGAGGGAACTCCCATCAGCATGTCTTAGCTTCCTCTTCCGACTTGAAGACTCGGCCGGCTCCTTGCCCTTGCCCTTGCCCTTGCCTTTGCCGACGTCATTGATCCTCTGGCTTGGAGCAATGCCAGCGATCCTTTTCGAAGCTTCAGCAATAGAAAGCCCAGTGGTCCCGCACTTCTCCACCAGGCCCACGTCATCAAGCTCCGACATCCCCCTTCGGAGCTCCCTCCTGAACTTAGGGACCATATTCGGAGGGAGGAATTCTGCCGGTGGGGTCATGGCCTCTTGGGAGATAGATCCATGTTGAAACTTTTAGAGATGGAGCTTCAAAGCCTAATCATCAAGTTAGTCCGGAGACCACTTTCAATCCGGTTGTGGTCCATGTAAATGTTGGAAGAACAAGCAGGCCACTCCCTCTTCATCAGTGGAGCCCACCTGTTGACCAGGAAGTTCCCAAAGACCATCTGAGGCGTCACTCCAACCTCCACGCACTATCGGATCCTAGTCAGCATAGGGTTGTACACTACTGACAGCTCCGGAACTGCATTCCATGCATCGTTGTCGACATTGGGGAGGCTCTTGGACAACTCCATCATATCGTGTTGCTCCAGAGTGATGATCACCCAATCCTTCTTCCATTTGTCTCACTTCCCAGAAGGGAAGGTCCTCAAATACTTGAAGGGGCAGTTCTTGCACTTCACAAATTAGTAGAAGCCGACCAACTCGCTCCCCTTCCCAGTAGTGTGGACAGTGAAGAAGGTCCGAAAGAGCTCGATGCTCGGCGACATGCTCACCCACATCTCGTAGAAGTGGACGAAAGTCGCCACTAGAAAGAATGAGTGAGGGCCGAGGTGATGAAGATAGAGTTCATAGAAGTCTAGCAACATCAGGAGGAAGCTTGAAAAAAGGCGGAATCAGCTCCACCATGGCATACGACAAGAAATAGACGATCTCTACGGCACTTTCCTTCCCGAAGGAAAGCTTGCAGAAGTGGATCGACTTGTTGAAGGAGTTGCTGGACCATCCCATGTAGGTTCGGACCCTCGACAACTCTTCATTGCTCTTGATCTTGTTGCGGGGAAGACCCGACTCCATTGCAACAAAGTGGAGCAAAAGTTGGAAAAGCTATGCAAAGGTGGTGAAGTTATGAGCGCAAGTTCGAATGAAGGCGTAAAGAGTCCTTAAATCGTGCTGACCTTCCTTCCTTAGTAAGCCCCCGCAACGCTTGGATGGAAACCGGGACGAGATCAAGATCACATTTAAAAAATCAACCCCGTCAATAACAAATGGGCCTGGTTCCACTCCCGTGGAAAAGTCGAAGTTATCACACCAGGTGAACCGTTGTCATGATCGGAAGTTGGAAGCCCGAGGGCGGTGGCCAGACAGGGCGCTCGGAACTAATATGATTTTCGTATTGGAAACCGGCGACCTTCAATTGCGTGAGATCTGGACGCCCGGATCTCACCTGCCGCATCAAGAGGAGCCACATGGTGATGGTTTAACTGCAGATCGTCGCCCCAACAGTCCATGAAAAGACCTGTGACGCCGCAGTGCGAGAATCGAAGATGGCCCCACCTTTGGTAGAATAACTTCACGCAAAGGGTTTCTCCCATAGGTGGGCCCGTGGGCCACTGTCGGTACCCTGCGTTCTGGGTACCCCACGATACCGCAAGAACAGATACGGAGTTCCACCTGTCCGAGTTGAAGACCTCCGAAGGCTCCACGTGTCATACAGCACTTGACCTGCCTTCCACGTTTGGGTAGCTCCGACACTACCACGTGTAACGCAAGGCCGGACCTAACTCCATTCATAGGGAAGATCCGGTCATGCCACGTGCCCAGTGGCCCCAGACCTAACCTAAATTAGTGGGAAGCTCCAGTGCTGCCACGTGTATAGTAGCTCCGGACCTGCCTCCCCACAGAGGGAAGCTCCGGAGCTACTGCCTGTCGAGCCTTCGAACCTAAGCCTGCAACGGGAAGACTGTCGGATCCCCAACGGCGTAGACATTCAACAGGCTATTAAACATCCGTTACAAGACCTGATTACTATCATTAATGCCATGTTAATCACACACGATAAGAGGATTGTTAATACTTGTAACACCGCAATTAAGGCGCGTTATCACACTGATAATTACACTTAATTCATGTGGATCTTGTGTAGGTGATTGAATATCGCCAGGGCCACCTGTCGGGCAAAGCAAACAATGTAACGTCTAGTCCTCGGACTATAAAAGGACTGTGTCACATGAACAGAGATGTCTAAGCTCATACGCACACAAACAACCACACACTCATACATTCAACAACCACCTCGTGGAGTAGGGTATTATGCTCAGGCGGCCTGAACCATGTAAAAATCTCCTGTGTCACTATCTCGCTCTTGATCTTACGTGTGCCTAATCAAATACGAACCTCCGCAGACTACGTTTTAATAGTACCTGGGGAAGTGTCGTAACCACACTTCGACAGCCGCCAACCCCTACAACCCGTGGGTCTATGAGACATCCAACGCAACATAACTATCTAAGCACCACACTTACATGTTAAGTAAATACCTTAAAAGCCAAGGTACAAGCACCATCCTATTGCAGATATGAGGACCGGGGTCCCGACATTCCAGGAATCGTACTGGATGGTGCCGTGAGATATGGAATCCAACAACACACACAAAAAGATATACAAAATAAATAACACAAATGAGCATGTTACATTCTTTCTCTTTGCATAACAAAAGTATTTTTACAATAGCGGAAGTTACATATTACATCTCTCAACCTAGATACTGCACAAGTGGTAATATTCAGCCCGGAATACACCACACTAGCAACACGAAGCAAAGCAGCGGCTCGTAGGGTTTCCGCTCGGCAATACAACCCGATAGGTGTGATGCCGCACTACGAAACCCGTCATATGTGATATAACCTGCAAAAATATTAATCCACAAACCATGAGCTTAATGTTCAGGAAGACTTTGTCTCATCTAAACATGAAACTCTACATGCGGGGACATACTAACATAGGAAGCTGAAATTTGCATAAAAACACACCTATAGTAGGTCCTTACTTTCAGTTTCAGCCTCAAGTTTGAAGTTCATCAAAATTTAAACTTAGTGAGCTCTTCCTTAACACAATCACTAAGCATTGCAATTAATAATTCAAAGGCAATAGAATCAATAACAAGTATATATATCCATTCACTTCTTACTACGTCAAAGCGCAGTGAACAAGTATATACTCCAAGGTTTAGATATGCTCAATCCATAACCGCGAGGGATGGTGATTAGAATCAATAACAACAATGGAATGCATGACACATATGCACGGAAGGAAGCTACATCGGTGCACTTCACTCTATGCAGCCACATTTCACAATAGGCTCTAATATGAAATCAACTCTCCATCCCGAGCAAAAGGTCCTCTACACGGAGACGTCGAAGTTGCCCGCTAGAAGATTTACACCTTTAAGCCTTTGCATCTCCATTCAAGGACAGCGGAGAGGTTTCCACACCAAAGTCATCGAGTTACATCTATTTCTTGGGTCCCATATACCAGTATGCATCAGGTACAACTCAAACTTGCCCAGTAGGGCCGCATACGACACGGTCCTTAATCAACACAGGCAGTGCTACCCCTACAGTCTGTAGGATCGAAGAGCACAAGAAAAACTACCAGAGGGGGGGTGGTAAATGGTAGATTACAACCTTTTCAGCGGAAGCAACGAAAACCCCTCGGCGGAAAATTGATCTGTTAAATAAATCGTGTGCGCGACTGATCTAAGCGTGATTATGTGAGACCTATGTGTGATGAATACAATGGCTATGGCGATGAAAGTTTTGAATCTACCAAAACACCTTTATCATCAAGGTCCGACTCTAGGTACGAGCTTGAGCAACGTCTGACGATAGGTCCGGCTTGTTTTGTGTAGCTCCAGCAAGGTCCGACGTAAGGTCCGACTTGCTTTGGCTAGGTCCGACTTCTTTGTCTAAGTTCGACTAGCTTTGCTAAGCTCCAGCGCTAGGTCCCACTAGTTGTGGTGAGCTCCAGCGCTAGGTCCTGCTAGCTATGCTATGTTCCGGCGCTAGATCCTGTTAGTTTTGGTAAGCTCCGGCTCAAGCTCCGGTTAGCTTTTGCAAGGTTTGGAGCTTGATTGCAATGTTCCTACTTTTAATTTCAATGTTTTGAACTTACTTCACATCTATGGAAAGTTTTCTTAGTATTATTTTACTAAGTTTTTTGTGTGTGTTGGTGGTTATGTCTGATATCTTTTTGCTATGGTTTGCAACATACTTATGTTAGGTGCTCATGTAAGGTGTTGTGGTTATTGGAACTAACGAGAGTCAAGCTGAAGACTTGTGCTCGGAAGTATTGATTGTTTATTCATGTGCACGTGTTGCTTGAGTTCGAGACACGGCTGATGACGGGATCCATTGGACTAGTCTCAAGAAGGAGATGAGGTTCCAACAATCAAGTTCGGGAGGAACTATGGGTGAGCTGATCAGGAGTTCACGCAGGGTGATTGAATCAAGAGCAGTGCATATGAAGGAAGTTGGATATTGAAGGAAGGTGTTCGTACGTATGCATGTGGTGCATGACGTGGCAACATGGTTCTGAGCACAGGCTATGGAAGGAAAAGATCTGGTTGGAAGGATCCAATCGTATCGGGTCATGACTCTGGCTGCGGCAGAGTCGGGTTTTTCCTCAGATATGGAAAGTATCGAGTTGGTTATGATAATTTTCGTGTGGGACACAAAGTTAGGTTGTTTTAGGAATGTGGGATACGTTCTATGGTGTTTGGAAGTCTTAAAATTGCTTCTATCTGTGTATAGAAGAGTCTTGAGCAGTTATAGAAAGATTCGATTCGTGAATTGAGTAGGATTAGAGTCTAGTTAGAGTTGAGTTGGCCTCCGGGTTGGTTATATAAGCAATGGAGGCCAGAGCTCATGAGAGATGACTTTTGGGGCTGTTCCTCTTGTGTTCTATTGAATAAAATTCATAGTTGAAAGGAACTTTTGTGCCTTGTTCGTCCGACTTGTTTTCAGATAAGTTTTTCTCGTCGAGTTTCTGCACAACACTACCTTGCTTCGGTGGTTTTATCATAACTAGAGTTTTACAGATCCAATTGACGTGATTCTTGTCAGGTTGTCTTCACAACTTAATTTTCTATCATTTGTCAAAATTTCACGGTCATTGGATTTGTGGTTTCTGATCTACACGAGTTTCTTTGCAGTGTTCCAGAACTGTTTTTTTTTCTCGGGTAGGACAGATTTACCTTTGTTTGATCTTTCGATCGTAACTTGGGTTTTTCTCGACAATTTTTTGTGATTCTTGTCGTCGTGTCTTCGTGATTTGATTCTCCACAATCTATACTGGTTTTGTCATGATTGATCACATGGTAAAGAAGAGTTTTTTCAGGTTTTGTCCACAATCTATACGTGCCTATATGGTTCTAAGGTGTGATAAAGAGATGTGGACATAAAGAATTGGTCGGAAAGGTCCAACCGACTAGGTTACGGACTCTAGCTGCGGCTGAGATGGGTTTGACTCGAAAATGGAAAGATCTGAGTTGGTTATGTTAGGATTTCATGGAGAGCACCAAGTTGAGTTGTTTTAGGAATGTGGGATACGTTCCTAAGGTGTTTGGATGTCTTAAGATTGCTTCTACCTGCGTATGTAAGAGACTTGAGTAGTTATGAAAAGTTTCGATGGAAACTAAGTAGGATACGAGTCCTAGGTTTGTTTGGGTTGGCCTCATGGCTGGTTATATAAGAAAGGGAGGCCAGAGATCGTGGTGCACGGATTTTGGACTGTTCATCTTGTGTTATTTTGAATAAAGATCATAGATTAAAGGAACTTTAGTGCTTTGTTCGTCCGACTTGTTTTAGACAAGTTTTTATCGTCGAGTTTCTACACAGCACTACCTTGCTCCGGTGGTTTTATCATAACTCGAGTTTTACAGGTCCAATTGACGTGATTCTTTTTGGGTTGTCTTCACGACATGATTATATATCATCTGCGAAAATTTCATTGTCATTGAATTTGTGGTTTCTGATATACACGAGTTTATTTGCAGTGTTGCAGATCTGTTTTTTTTCTTGGTTAGAACAGATTGACCTTTGTTTGATCTTTCGATCATAACTTGAGGTTTTCTCGACGGATTTTCGTGATTCTTGTTGTGACGTCTTCGTCACATGATTCTCTACAATGTATACTAGTTTTGTCACAGTTGAACACCTTTATATTAGTCGCACAAATGGTTTCTTTAAAAGATTGGTTTTCTGCCGAGGGATGTTTTGTTGCTTCCGCATAAAAGTTTTAATCTACCATTCACCCACCCCCCCATCTAGTAGCTTTACACGTGCTACTCGATCCTACAGATCAATTGTCGAAGACGCCACAACAGGAATCACAGTCATGAGGACGCCACAACAAGAATCACAGAAATCCGTCGAGAAAAACACAAGTTATGATCGAAAGATCAAATAAAAAGGTAAATCTATTCTTCCCGAGAAAAAAACAGATCTGCAACAATGCAAATAAACTCGTGTAGATCAGAAACCATAAATCCAATGACCGCTAAATTTTCACAGATGATAGATAATCAAGTTGTGAAGACAACCCAAAAAGAATCACGTCAATTGGATCTGTAAAACTCGAGTTATTATAAAACCACTGGAGCAAGGTCATGATGTGCAGAAACTCGATGAGAAAAACATGTCTAAAACAAGTTCCTTTAAACTATGATCTTTATTTAAAAGAAAACAAGAGGAATAGCCCAAAATCTGTGCACCGCGAGATCTGGCCTCCCTTACTTATATAACCAGCCATGAGGCCAACCCAAACCAACCTAGGACTCGTATCCTACTCAGTTTCCACTGAAACATTCTATAACTGCACAAGACTCTTCCATAAGCAGATAGAAGCAATATAAAGACTTCCAAATATCTTAGGAATGTATCCCACATTCCTAAAACAACTCAACTTTATGCTCAACACGAAATCCTAACATAACCAACTCAAATCTTTCCTTTTTTGAGTCTAACCCGACTCAGCCACAGCCTGAGTCCATAACCTTGTCGGTTGGACCTTTTGGACCAATTCTTTATGTCCACATCTCTTCATCACACCTTGGAACCATGTAGCCACGTCAATGAACTCCTTGTACATGTGCAAACATCATCCAATGACATCCACGATACCTTCATATGCATTATTCTTGATTCAAACATGCTGCACAACCTCCCGATCGACTCAACCACAATTCTTCCTGAACTTGGTTGTTGAACCTCATCTTCTCCCTAAGACTAGTTCAATGGATCTCATCACAAGCCATGTCTTGAACTCAAGAAACACCTGCACATGAATAAACAACCGATACTTCTGAGCACAAGTCCTTGACTTGACTCTCGTTAGTTCCCGATTATCACAACACCTTACGTGAGCACCTCACATAAGCATGTTGCAAACCATAGCAAAACAATATCAGCCATAACCACCAATGCACACCATAAACTTAGTAAAAGAATGCTAAGCAAGCTTTACATAATCAAAAAAGCAAGTTTGAAACATTACAAGTTAAAAGCAGAACCATTGCAATCTAGCACCGGACCTTGATAAAGCTAACCAGATCTTGAGACGAAGCTTACCAAAGCTAGCAGGACCTAGTGCCGAAGCGTACCAAAGCTAGTCGGACCAAGCACTAGAGCTTACCGAAGCTAGTCGGACCTAGCGCTAGAGCTGAACAAAGCTAGTCAGACCTAGCCACAGCAAGTCGGACCAAACCATAATAAGTCGGACCTAGACAAAGAAGTCGGAGCTAGCCAAAGCAAGTCAGACCTTACGTCCAACCTTGCCAGAGCTACCCAAAACAAGTCGGACCTATCGTCGGACCTTGCAGGAGCACGGACCTAGAGTCGAACCTTGTTAAAAGGGTATTTTGGCAGTATTCAAAACTTTTATCATCATAGCCAATATATTTAGCACACATAGGTCTCACAATCTCTCCCTTGATGAATGCATTAGCAACACCACTTAAAATACAAACATTGACTTATTTACATGAAAAGTTTTGAAAACAATTTTCTCCCCGAAATATTTCGCCCCCTCTGTAAATCAGAAATAAAATGAGAAGAATCGTGCCAAAACACTTGTGAATGTGCGATCAATCCCCCCCCTTTGACAATGTATTCAGCAAGGTACAAAATAGAAATTTTAATTTGTTATGAGCATATTATAACATATACATCTAAAACAAAGCTCGTCCAAGTCATACTATCAAATAACTTACACTATCACATCAATGAAATACATAAAGTAGTGTAAGCCATGCTAGGGATCAAATGTAATTTTTGATTTAAGCAAGTCATGATCTCACAAACTTATCTATATGAAAACCTAAAAGCATGACACTTGTTGCTGCAACTTTCATTTTGCGATATTATTTGAAGCACAAATTCTGATCATATAACATTTGCAAGAGATTATATGCCCACTACAAGGATTCCACCCTGTTGCAACGATTGTACTGCAATGAATACTAAATCATTGCAGTAAGTTTGGTCTGTTGCCATGATTCAATAGTTCATGGCATTAGCATCTATCGCCACAGAACATGATTGTTGCATTATGATCTGTTGCAACGATTCAGTAGTTTGTGGCATTAGGATCTATCACCATGAATCTGTTGCCACGATTCACTAGTTCGTGGCATTAGCATCTATCGCCACGGAACACGACCGTTGCATTAGGATCTGTTGCCACGATTCACTAGTTCGTGGCATTAGGATCTATCGCCACGAATCTGTTGCCACGATTCACTAGTTCGTGGCATTAGCATCTATCGACACGGAACACGACCGTTGCATTAGGATCTGTTGCCACGATTCACTAGTTCGTGGCATTAGCATCTATCGCCACGAATTTGTTGCCATGATTCACTAGTTCGTGGCATTAGCATCTATCACCATGGAACACGACCATTGCATTAGGATGTGTTGCCACGATTCACTAGTTCGTGGCATTAGCATTAATCGCAACGGAACACGATCGTTACATTAGGATATGTTGCCACGATTCACTAGTTTGTGGCATTAGGATCTATCGCCACGAATTTGTTGCCACGATTCACTAGTCATGGCATTAGCATCTATCGACACGGAACCCGATCGTTGCACTAGGATCTGTTGCCACGATTCACTAGTTCGTGGCATTAGGATCTATCGCCACGGAACACGATCGTTGCACTAGGATCTGTTGCCACGATTCACTAGTTTGTGGCCTTAGCATCTATCGCCACGAATTTGTTGCCACGATTCACTAGTTCATGGCATTAGAATCTATTGCCACGTTACCTGATCGTTGCACTAGGATCTATTGCCACAATTCACTAGTTCGCGGCCTTGGGATCTATCACCACGAATCTGTTGCCACAATTCACAAGTTGGTGGCATTAGCATCTATCGCCACGGAACCTAATCGTGGCATTAGGATCTGTTGCTACGATTCAATAGTTCGTGACGTTAGCATCCATCGCCATGGAACCCGATCGTTGCATTAGGATCTGTTGCTACGATTCAATAGTTCGTGGCGTTAGCGTCTATCGCCATGGAACCTGATCGTTGCATTAGAATTTGTTGCCACGATTTACTAGTTCGTGGCATTAGCATCTATCGCCATGGAACGCGATCATTGCATTAGGATCTGTTGCCACGATTCAATAGTTCTTGGCATTAGGATCTATCGCCACGAAACACAAACGTTGCATTAGGAACTTATGCCACGATTCACAAGTTTATGGCGATAGTATCTATCGCCACAAAACACAACCGTTGTATTAGGATCCGTTGCCACGAAATACCGGTTGGTGGCGTTAAGATCTATCTTCACGGAACACAAACTGCATTACATATAGTGCTCACGTACAGCTAGCTTACACAGTACCTATATGAAAAAATCATCATCTTCGCTGTCCTCCCTCAATATTGGAGGTACAATACCATCATTGATATATGTATCATCATCGTCGTGGTCGTCGTCGTTGTCATCATTATTTGAAAGAGTGGAAGCATCACCGGTTGCTCCATCAATGTCATTCCTATCCCATGTGGTCATATTCTCATTTATATCAGTAAGTCGTCGATCATCAAATAATGTCTCAGCCTCCATCGTCTCAATGACATTATTTTCACTGTCTCCAGGGGGCATGGCAAAAAGGTTTTTGGCATCATTTTAACAATTGTAGCCCATTTAGGTTGCTTCACACTTCTAACGTAAAAAACTTGTTCTGCTTGGGTGGCTAGAATGTAAGGCTCATACTTAAATTGAGAAATAGTAGTGTCCACATCTATCATTCCGTATCGATCCATTTTGTAACCTCTGCTTTGGCTCTGACCGGAATGAGGCTGATCAAACCATTCACATTAAAATAACATAACCTCTTGATTTTTTCGAAATCAACAGAAATCATTTTCTTGATTACTACATACCACTCATGATCACCATCCCGAACAACAACACCACTGCTTTGCGTCCGTAAATCTTTTTCAACATCTGCTGTTCGAAAGAAGAAGCCATTTATGAATGATCGACTAAAAAAATGTGCCCGACGATCAGGTCCTCTAGATAATGCATACAAATAATTGGTTACTTTGCCTTCTTTGTGTAATGTCGTAATTTGTACACAGTATTTAGTATAAAAGGGGTCATCGATAAACCAACTTCGGAACATATATTTCTTCAATATTTCATCAAAGTAAAAACTTGCATGTACTTACTCGTTCCTGAAACCAATAAACAAACTAATCTCTACGGCGTCTTTCAACATCACGAGAATGAATCATTTTCAGCTCTTCAAAATACTCACTTAAAAGGGTACACAATTAATTTAACCATCTAGAATAAGCATGATCCATTAATATAGTATAGAACATCTGAGTGTTATACATACTCGATCCATGGAGTGGCCTCTTCAACATTAGAAATAATATAATGCCTGATGTTATGTAGTTCCACCATAGTAAGTTCGCCCCATTTAAACCCTTTTTTAGAATTATCAACTTCTGTAAATATATTAGATTCGAGAGAAGGTTCATTCCTAGCTAGAGCTTCATGACAGTCTGGCCTATTAAGCTTGGTGCTAATGTTATCCAAAAACTGGCTACAAAAAGTCATACACTCTTCCATAATATATCCCTCAGCTATAGAACCCTCCGGGTGAGCTCTGTTACGTACACACCTCTTCAATGTACCAAGGTACCTCTCAATTGGATACATCCATCTGTAAGAAATAGGTCCACCCAAGCGAGCTTCTTAGCCAAGATGGATTGGAAGATGTATCATGATATCAAAGAAAGCGAGAGGAAGATACATCTCAAGCTTACAAATTGTTTCAGGAAATTGTTCAACCATCTTATCCAAATCTGGTTCCGCCAATTCTTTAGAACAAATTGCAGAAAAGAATCTGCTAAACTCAATTAAAGGTTAAACAACCTTTTCAGGCAATATGTCATGTATTGCAATAGGAAGGAGCTTCTGAAATATAATATGGCAGTCATGAGTTTTTAGACCTGATACCTTATGTGCTGTTATGTCCGCACTTATCTTGATGTTTTAGGCATAACCATCGGGCATCTTCATATCCGCCAAAAACTTGCACAAGGTGGTCTTCTGATCTTTTTGCAAAGTATATGATGCTGATGGACAATCATACTTCCCTTTCATACCCACCGGATGTTGCTTTGGCCGTATACCCATTTCCTGCATATCAAAACGATCTTGTAGACTATCTTTTGTTTTACCATCCATATTAAGCAGTGTACCCAATATGCTATCACAAATGTTTTTCTCAATGTGCATGACATCCGAGTTATGCCTTATTAGCAATGTCTTCCAACATGAGAGCTGAAAAAATATACTTTTCTTCTTCCAACTATGCCACCTATCTTCCTCAGTGCGCTTTCTCTTATTAATCGTCTTTCTAAGACTCACTTGATCAAAAGTCTCGTATTGTTGGAGTACTTCGTGACCAGAGAGTGATGTTGGAGCCTCTCTATTCTCTATTTTGTTGTTGAAAGAAGCTTTGTCCCGACGCCGCCGGTGATCCTAAGGTAGGAAACGACGATGACCCATGTAGCAATACTTTCGTCCATGTTTCAACCAAGAGGTGTCAGTGTTTACATGGCAGTATGGACATGCTATCCTACCTTTTGTGCTCCATCCACATAGCATTGCATATGCTGGAAAATCATTTATTGTCCACAATATAGAAGCTCGCATGAGAAATGTCTCTTTCTTTGAACTGTCGTATGTTTCAACACCATCAGACCATAATTTTAGTAGCTCATCAATCAAAGGCTGCAAATACACATCAATGTTGTTTCCAGGTGACTTTGGCCCAAGAATTATCATTGACATCAACCAATAAGGCTGCTTCATACACAACCAAGGTGGTAGATTATAAGGGATTAGAATCACGGGCCATGTACTGTAAGAAACATTCATTGCTCCAAAAGGATTGAAACCATCAGATGCTAGCCCAAGTCTTATGTTGCAAGGATCATATGAGAAATTTGGGTGAATGCTATAAAAATGCTTCCATGCTTTCGAATCTGCAGGATGGCGTAATATTCCATCATCAATACGTTCTTCTTTGTGCCAGCGCATGTTTGATGTCGTTGATTCTACCATATAAAACCTTTGAAGACGGGGAATAAGAGAGAAGTATCGTAGAATCTTGCGTGCTACAAGCTTCTTTGCATTTCCACAAGGTAAAGCCTCTCTTGCATCCCCACCAGTACTATTTTTCCATCTTAATTCACCACATTTTGGGCATCGATCCAGCAGAGAATAGTCCTTCCGGAATAACACACAGTCATTGACACAAGCATGGATCTTTTCGTAGCTTAGCCCGAGGCCTTCTGAACTTTATCAAGTGTATTAGGAATGCAATGGCCCTCTGGAAGCACATATGAGAATAGTTCAAGGGTGAACTCACACGCTTTTTTGCTCAAACCAGTTAAACTCTTTATCTGGTACAACCTGACAATGAAGGATAATTGAGTCACCTTCTCACAACCTGGATACAACTCCTTTTTGGCATCATTTAATATGTCATAGAATGCCTTTGCACACCCAGTTGGCTCCTGCTGGTTTATAGCATTTTCTAGATCATCAACACCTGTTGAAGTACCACCATGATCACCAGTGCCTCTATGAAGGCTGGACAACATATTTTCCATAGCAGCATCATCAGAAATTATCTCCTCATTATCTGCTGATTGCGTAGCAAGTTTTTTCTCAACACGTTTTTCTCCATGTTGTACCCAACAAGTATAATCAAAAGA
Source organism: Tuctoria greenei (assembly GCA_036927565.1). Taxonomy (NCBI): domain Eukaryota; kingdom Viridiplantae; phylum Streptophyta; class Magnoliopsida; order Poales; family Poaceae; genus Tuctoria; species Tuctoria greenei. The sequence continues at coordinate 149,492,654 of JAYESD010000006.1, read as the reverse complement.
TATCCCATTACGAAGCAAGTGAAGATGAACTTCCTTGCGTCTCCCATGGCAAATATTACGACATTTTGTGCAAGGACAAGGCTTAGTTTCTTCTTCACGAGTGCCCTGGAATGCTAAATTTAAAAATGACTTCATTCCATCCTGCCACTCCTTCGTACGCCTGTCTTTTCCCATCCATGTCTTATCTTCTGACCTCGCTTCCTACAATTCAATTAGCGTATCCGTAAGAGGATAGAACTACAATAACATTATGTGAGCAATTGTACCTAACGCTGTCGCTCCTCCACGTGTGGCGGCCGGCGGATGCTCCTCCACGTCGGTGGATGGCGGATGCTCTTCCAAGAGCGTGGCGGCTGGCGGATGCTCCTCTAAGAGCATGTCGGCCGGCGGACGCTCCTCCAGGCGCGTTTCGTGCAATCGGGAGAGGGGCCATTGTGGATCGAAGGGTCCGGCGGGGAGGCAGCCAGGACAAAGGTACATGAAGCTACCAGAGTAGGCCCAACACTGTGATGGGCCGCTTGTTATTCGTGGGCTGAAACTGCTCGGAGTCACTTTGTATTCCTGGGCTGAAACTGTGCTGGAACGCTTGGTGTTCGTCCGCATGTACGCGTGACCCCATGTACCGGAATTTGGCGTTGTTAAAGGAGCTATTTTTCGATAAAAGGAGAAATTTTTAATTTGACACGCGAAGGGCCCAGACGGCTTGTATACTCCCATTCAGTGCTTCCATGCGTGCTCCTACTTAAGTGTCATGATTTAATTGGCCCTTTTATTTACCTAACATAATGCCTGATTTAACTTCAACCAATTAGATGATGACACATAAGCGCGGAGTACGCATGGAAGCACAAACGGGAGCACCGAATTTGCATCCGAATGGGAGGACACGGCTTGTATACTCCCATTCAATGCTTCCATGTGTGCTCCTACTTAAGTGTCATGATTTTATTGGCCCTTTCATTTACCTAACATAATGCCTGATTTAAGTTCAACCAATTAGATGATGACACATAAGCGCGGAGTATGCATAGAAGCACAAACGGGAGCACCGAAGTTGCATCCCCAGATGGTTGCCATGTATGTTCACGTTGCGAATCATACAGCCAAGGGCGCACTGCACGGTTCCCGCGACTGTACCACCCTGCCCTGATGATTGCCACGTACGCGAGCGCACCAGATCTTGCAGGGCACACGGGCACACACGAACTCCACGTCCAAACTTTTCTCAGCGATCCGAAAAACTCGACGCTCGGCGCGCACGATCCATCATCATGCGCACAAATAATATTATGAATTTATCAACTTTGATGATTTAATAATCCCAATCAAGTTTCATCCAACCTACCAACAAAAAATTGGATCGTCCAGTCCGTCCAACCAAACATTAATTTGGATGATCCAAGACATAAAGAAATGGATGATCTATCTCCAATCGAACTTCAACGTCAAACCAAATGCAATTGATGACTGAGCACTTTGTCACATGTCACTAGAGTGTACGCACAAATGACAAATACACGGCCTCAACACCGGGTTTAGGGTGCATCATGGACTAACCACATGACCCGACCAAACACTCACGTAATTACCATACACCTACAAGAGCAACCATCTGGCCGCATACACCAACGCATCCCGACCCTGGAAAGGGATGACAAGCAGCGGCAGGTGAACACGTTGCAGCGGCGGCGCAATGGAAAATGGTGGCAGTGGACGGTGACATACCCGGATGTTGGCATAGTCGACCTCGCACATCTTCCGCGAGTCGTTCACCTTCCGCGGCGAGCTGAACCACACTGGCAGGAACTCCTCGGTTTCGCAGTCGCAGCATGACTTGGAGAAACGGGCCACCAACGCATCCTGACCCTGCAAAAGGATGATGAGCAGCGACAGGTGAACACCAAGCAGTGGCGGCGCAATAAAAAACGGTGGCAGCAGACGGCGACATACTTGCATGTTGGCGTAGTTGACCTCGCACATCTTTCGCGAGTCGTTCACCTTCCAACAGAAGCCATGCAGCTACTTGGTCCACAGCCAGAACGTCGCATCTGGCGATGTGATGTTGACAAAGCTGTAGCCCTTGTTGGCCTCGGACCTTGGCAAATGCAACAAATGAGGTTAAGTATCAATCAGTAAAAGACCGGAGCGTGATTAGTATAATCATATATTTCAAAGCATAGGCATGGTACTTGAAGTCAAATGGAACGTGAATAAAATCGTAAAACCGACATGACGCGGCTCACTGCAATTTTCGTGTTCTCCTCGGCGCAGTGCTAATCAATGATGTTCATTACTTTTTGCCTTCTGTGGAAAATGATGTAAAACATCAGGTATTAATGCATCAACAAATATGAGGGGGGAATACCAACGCGCAGATTTAAAAGTATGTTGCATATCATCAGCGTCGTCAGTCCAGAAGCAGGGTCGAAGTGGCGCCGTGGCCGCCGCGAACCCGAGAACGGATGAGGAGAAGTCTTATAGCCAACGGATCGAGGGGACGGAAGCTACACGGCCTCCATGGGCGTTGAGCCTTCCCCTATATCCGTTCTCGAGTCAGGGGCGGGTCGGCGGTGGGGGCGCAGGGGCGGCGGGCCGGCGGCAAAGCCGGGGGCGCAACAGTGGGGGCGCGGCAGGCAACGTTGTGCTGCAAGGCCACAGAAAATTTATTTCCGCCCGCCTAGGCCCAAAACTGGGCCTGCCTTTAAGACCATCCGCAATGGTTCATGGTAAAGTGGTGATGGGACGGAGCGGTTCCAATTGAATTCAAAGATGCGCATGCGCTGCGCGCGTTTAAGGCACCTCGGTGACAGGCGCGCACGTAAGCTCAGTGCGCCCGGTCGCATCAGCCGCCTGTACAAATGGCTACGGCTTGAACGAAGGACGAAACCTTATGCGGCAAACAGCAACGTATAATACTTCCTCTGCCCCAACTCAACTCTATTTCTGTTTTGGTCGAACTAATTACCTTTGACAAATGATTTATATGGAATTTATTAACTTCAATAACATGTAGTACTAGATTGTATATTATGGAAATATTTTCATAATGAATCTAAAAGTACAATTCTTATATTGTTAAAACAGATCAAAATTGCGTAAATCTTAAAGATAGATTTGACGAAAGCTAAGACTTCCCTTTGAAAAAGTTTTGTACTTTACATTATTTTTACATATGTAATATGCACATAGGATATATCACTAAATAGTTTTGCAAAATAGAAACATGCAGAAGAAATATGTATATCCCATATGCTACTACTATGTAAATTAGGGATGGGCAAATAAACCGAGACTGAAAAACCAAAACTGATAAAACCGAGACCGGAACTGAAAAGATCGAAATATCGGGTATCGGGTACTTTCTGGGTAGCAAATATAAATAACTGAAAAAATAAATGTCGGGTTTGGACGGATGATGCAGTTCCACATTTGTGACATGTGTCCACATGAATGGACGGATGAAGCAGTTGCATGACCGTGACATGTGTCCACATGAACGAACGAGGTCGCATGATGGCCGGACATCATAGGGATAATGCCAAGGAACTGTATCCTTCTAAAGCATAGTTTTTCCCCGCATACGATGGGCCCTACGGATGCAACTTCGGTGCTCCCATTTGTGCTTCCATGCGTACTCCGCGCTTATGTGTCATCATCTAATTGGTTGAAGTTACATAAGGCATTATGTTAGGTAAATGAAAGGGCCAATAAAATCATGACACTTAAGTAGGAGCACACATGGAAGCACTGAATGGGAGAATACATGTCGTGTCCCCTCCCGTTCTGTCCTCCCATGCATCATCTCGCTGATGTGTCAAAATGTTATTGGTCCCTTTATTAATGCTTATATTAACTACCATACCTTCACAACAAATAATGTTGGTGTAGTCGACCTCGCACATCTTCCGCGAGTCGGTCACCTTCCAACGGAAGCCATGCAGGTGCTTCCACAGCCGGAACACCGTTCATCTTCACTGGCACATTATGTACGGTCCGGGTGTGCCGGTGTGTACCTTAACGCCCGTCGCGCATCCCTGGTGGTGGTTGGAAGACCCCTGCAGGTATGTTCTGATTCCTGTCCTCTAACTACATCTAGGTTTCCGATGATGCGTGCGGTTGACCACTAGACAAACCAGCAAAGCCTCGATGATGAGAGCGGCATGCAAATTTCTTGATGACAAACTGGCTGCAAGCTCTGTCCCTCCCGTTTTGTCCTCCCATGCGTCATCCCACTGATGTGTCAAAATATTATTGGTCCCTTTAATAATTCTTAGTTTAACTACCATACCTTCACAAGAAATAATATGATGACACATCAGCGAGAGTGTCATAAAAAAACTAGAGGTGGATGTGTCAGCAAGCCGCAGTCAGTTTTTCATCAAAAAACTTGCATGCCGCTCAGCCTTCTTTGGTTTGCCTGGTGGTGAACCGCCTGCGTCATCAGAAACCTAGAGATGGAGTAAGAGTTCTGGAATCCGAGCATACCTGTAAGGCTCTTCCCAACAACCACCGGGGACGGACGATGTACGGGGGGTTAAGATACACCGGCACACCCGTATCGTACGTGTACCCAGCTAGCCGTGTAGTTTCCTTCAAACCTCCGGCAGAAGAAAGCGGCATGCAAGTTTCATTCTACATGGAGAATGTTTGTTGTGTATTCATCAGGAAACACAGATACACTTTATATAGGCTAGCTAGTGTAGTGTGAAACCACAAAAACCCTTTCGCACTACACAGATTCAAAAGCTAGCGTTAATGACAAAACGTAGGCCTACGCAGTCAAACAATGACGTTAAACCAACACAGTCAACAATGACTGTTACATGTGTGCGTGCTTATCCTTTCTACAGTTTGGTGGTGAAGCGCCTGCGTCATTGGAAGCCTAGATGGAGTTGGAGGACAGGAATCGGAGCATACCTGCCTGGACCAGGATCGCCTGACGTAGCAACATTTTGCTTCATGCGTGTAGTAAAGGCTGCATCCACCGTTTTGTTTTGATCCGACGGTTGTAGTTCCCAGCTATCCAACTAAGGGGTCCATTCAAATCGTTTCTCAAACTCTCGTCTGCTAGCTTCAACATGAGAAATAATTTACATGCATATAATGATGCATACTTCAAAAATCTAAATAAAACAAACTTATATAACTAGTTGTAACACCCTCATTTTCATGCATCATGCCCTACATACACTCATATACATGTTTAACATTAACCCACAACAAGAGAAACGAGTTTAAAATTTATTTGGAACAAAACCGCACTTAAAATGCAGGATAGTGCGGACTAGTCCGATTTCTCTCTGACTAAAAATGGACTTGTCCGTTTTTGCTGCGGACTAGTCCGATTTTGCCTCTGCCTTCGGACTTGTCCGATTTTGTGCGGACTAGTCCGATATTCCAAGAATCCTTGAAAAATTGCTAAGTCCCTGGACTTTTTCGGACTAGTCCAGTGCTCCAGCGGACTTGTCCGTTTTCCTCTATGTTCAAAGTCGGACTTGTCCGATCTTTGGCCAGACTTGTCCAATTTTCTCTTTGGACGACTTCGGACTAGTCCGGTCCTTTCCGGACTTGTTCGATATTTCGCGACTCCTAGTTGATCTTTTGTTTTACGACTTCTTTCTTGGGTTTCATGTTAAGTGGGCCTAGGGACGTCGTGCCTAACTCTTTTAGAGCCCATGTGGGACTCTAAACCGGTCACTACTCCTCCCAAACTCGAAATCCATCTAACCCTAGCCTCCACCTCTATATAAACAGCCCCACCCCTTGGATTGACATCTATTTGCCACTTTTCCACCCACCCAAACCCTAGTTCGTGGGGAGCCACCATCAGGGAGGGAGGAGACGATCCCAAGAAAGAAGAAGAAGAGGAGGAAACGAAAGGGGATCAATATCTCCACCAAGCTTTCGTTCTTCGTCACCAATTCATCTCCAAGTTCATCACCAACCATAGATCACCAAGATACAAGTGTTACCTCCAAGTTTCTTGATTCATTGGAGACCTAAACACCTGGTATACCTTCTATTCTCTTTTCCTTACGTGAGTTCAACCCCTAATCTCCAAATTTACTTCGATCTAGAAAACCCTAATCTGCTGATCTCGCAGAGTGCGGACTTGTCCGGTCCCTAGCGGACTAGTCCGATGTTTCTGGTTAAATTATGTTGAATTAATTCTAAAATTTGATCTAATCGAATCCGAACCTGTATAAACTTGTTAAAAGCTATTAGAACTAGTTAGTGATCATTAAAATCAATCTAGTAACAAGTTCTACCTTGCATTTGCATTAATCATGCATTTCATGACATATTGAGTAGTATTTGTGTACTCTTTGATTGTGTTTCTTGTCTTGTATGTTTATTGTGTGGATTAGATGGATTTGTGCTAGAAAGTGCCGCGGAGGATCTACAGCTCCAAGAGATTGAAGGCTTTGACCCTAATCAACAGAAAGAGCAAGGCAAGTGTCCTTGAAGCATATTGATCCTGTTTTTAAAATAAATGTTTTGTTTGTGAAACTGCATGCATGTGTCAATTTGATGGGAATCCTATGGTAGGAAGTTTACTAGCTTTGTTTAACCACCCTTGTCACCTGGAATATATGGTAAAGAGTTGGGAAAAGGGCTTTTTAACTTTTTGCTTCGCTTAATCAACTGGGATGGGAGACAACTATACCACTCAATTCAATTATGCATGGATGAGATTATGGTTAACATGAACTGGTTAAATATTATAAGTTAATGGGTGATCTAAGCAAGCCAGGTATGTGGATGGGTTGGATGTTATGGTGGTTTGCTTGCTTTAGATCTAAGGACCTGTTCATGCGAGAATAAGCCAGGACTACAGTGCCACCACGATCTAAGGACCTGTTATGGTGCGGCGTAGCTGATTAATTAGGGCTTTGCCAGTGCTATTTGGACCATTATGGATGCTCGGGGAAGGGGTAGTCAAATTGGGTTTGTTGAGGATTGGTGGGACTACCCTGGGATCCGAATGGCTCAAGAGGGGGCCCTTGGTTGACGATGTGCTCAGTTGGAGGCATCGCCACCGGTGAAACCTCAGTGGGGTCTAAATAGGCTAGTAATCCCTTTGTAAAGGCTATTTTGTGATCTTTTGGCCACACACCTATGGAAGTGTGAGACGGCATAATAGAGGTCCTTAGTCACTGAAAGGTGATGAAATCACAAACACATGGGTAAAGTGGTACAAGCTTTGCAGAGTTAAATAAAACTATCATGATAGCCGTGCTCCCGGTGGTGAGCACCTGGACAACTTCCATGATTAGAGGGAACTCGGTATTGGGATGGTATTTGGGGTGGTTATGGTTGGTATTATGGTTATGGATTAGTTTCTGGTATTGAATATGGTTATTGGCAAATGGTGAAATCTGGAATTATTGATGAGGATGGTGAATTGTGGACTGGTATTATGATATTACTTATGATTATGATGGGTTTGATTCATATAAATATTATATATTGCTCTTCAAATGTTTTACTGTACTTTTCAGCACTTTGCCATTATTATTGTCGTCATTTGAATCAGCCACATGCTTTCCACACTTGCTGAGTACGACATGTACTCATTCTTGCAATCCCCCACCCAACAGTTGCAGGTCAGGATTGGGAGTTTAATGGTGATAATGCGGAGTTCTAGGCCGTGTCTACCGTCAGCTTTGCCTGTGGTGTTATTGGAGCTGCGCATATATACCCTATTGCTTATGCTGCCTAGCTGTTTAGTTTTCTTAATTAGTTTATTTCCGCTGCATTAGTTGAACTTGTCATAAATATTCATTAGAGCTTGTATTCGAGGATAATCTGGTTTGTGTAGTAAAAATTGGTTAATTAATTTTGTTCTGTGGTAATTTTCTGTATACTCTTTAGTGATTGCACTCGTGTATGTGTGATGAACGTCCTGGGCACACATATGCGTTAGCTTGGCTCATTTTTCGGAACCGGGAGTCACAGATTGGTATCAGAGCCATAGGTTGACCGTAGGATGCAGCCTAGATAGAATGGACACTTTAGAGCACATAGGGGCACTCAGGAATCAATGTGTTTTGGTTGGTGTGTTGTTTGCTATATAATGTTCGCTTGTGTGCTTAATAGAGGATTTTGGGATGCCTTAGCATTACCATGTCCACCTAGGCTAGTATAGCTAGTTGGTTAGCTTCATATCCCTTGATGCATATAGTTGGGGACGTTTTATAATTCTTGCCTATTGCTTTTCTTCAGATGGTGAGGACTCGCAACCAGAGGGATGGCAATGATGAGGAGGAGAACAATGGAGTACCTCAGAACAACAATGGGCAAGGACCTGCTCATAGAGCTATCAAATTTGAGCAGCTTTTGGCTATGCAAAACTAGCTCATGCAGACCATGATACAAACTATGGGACAGCTGCAGGCTGGCAACATCAACAATCAGCCCCACATGCCTCCACCGCCACCCCCGCCCCATCATAACCGATTGGGAGAGTTTATGAGGACTAGGCCACCAACCTTTGCTCAAGCTACTAACCCTATGGATGCGGATGATTGGCTCAAGTCCGTGGAGAAGAAGCTAGCTATTGTCCAATGCAGTGACCAGGAGAAGGTCTTGTTTGCTTCTCATCAACTAGTTTGAGCAACAACGGATTGGTGGGATGCTTATTGCAATGCTCATGAGAACCAAGAGAGAATTACTTGGGCCGAATTCAAGGAGAATTTTCGTTCTCATTATGTGCCCGAGGGTGTTATGATCTTGAAGAGGCAAGAATTTGAGAATTTAAGGCAAGGAAGAACAAGCGTGGGTGAATATCTCAATAAATTCACTCAACTCTCAAGGTATGTGCCTGAGGATGTTAGTCGGGACAGCCGGAAGCAATACTTGTTCATGAGGGGCTTGAACAATGAGATGCAAGTGCAACTTCTCAATTGCGATTATGCCAATTTTCAGAAGCTTGTGGACAAAGCAATTGTGGTTGAGAACAAGATCCGTGAGATGGAGCAAGAAATCAAGAGGAAGACGCCATATCAAGGACAGCAACAAGGAAGTAATGTGCGCCCTCGCCTTGCACCACCCAATGCGCCCTATTACAGCTCTATTCCTGCTCAGCGCCCTGGTTATGCACCACGCCCAACTCAGTTTGTGCAGCAGCGCCCTGTTATGCAAGCACCTAGGCCTCCAATGCCTTATGCACCTTGTGCTAATTTTCCTGCTGCAAATGTTCAAAACCAAGCTCGTTCCAATAATTCTGGTGGAGTTAAGAAGTGTTATACTTGTGGAGAAGATGGACACTTTGCGCATCAATGTCCTAAGTCAGGCCTTGGTCAAGGAAGCAATGCACCGAGGCAAAACCCAAGACCCAATGGGGGACAACCACGAGGGAACCGCAGACAGCAGAATTTTGCTCGTGGCAACGTGAACCATGTCTCTACAGAGGATGCTCAACAAGCGGATGACGTGGTCATTGGTATGTTTCTCGCAAACTCCAACCCCGCGACTATGTTATTTGATTCTGGAGCATCGCATTCATTCATTGCATCAAAGTATGTTGCCTAGAATAGTTTGCCTATCTCTCATATGAAGTTTACTCTATTGGTTAAGTCTCCTGGAGGAGAGATGAGGACAAATATAGTATGTCCAAAAGTAAGCCTTAGAATAAGGGGGGTAGACTTCTCCGCCAACCTCATTGTTTTGGATTCTCAAGGGTTGGACATTATACTTGGTATGGACTGGTTGAGGAAGCACAATGGAGTTATTGAGTGTTCCACGAAGATGGTGAAGTTGACCAACGAAGAAGGGATGACCGTAGAGTTTGAAGCATCTCAAACCGCACCGAAGCAATTGGAGTTGAATCATTTGGACGGTGCCGCAATTGAGGAGATTCCGGTGGAGTGTGAATTTTTGGATGTTTTTCCGGACGAGTTGGCAGGTATGCCACCTGATCGAGACATTGAGTTTGTTATTGATTTAATACCTGTAACTACACCTATAGCTAAGAGGCCGTATAGGATGCCTCCTATGGAATTAGCGGAGCTCAAGAAGCAAATTCAAGAGCAATTGGAGAAGGGTTTTATTCGCCCTAGCTCTTCACCATGGGGAGCGCCCGTTCTATTTGTGGACAAGAAGGATGGATCCCAGAGGATGTGCATAGATTACTGAGCTCTCAACGAGGTAGCAATCAAGAACAAGTATACCTTGCCACGTATAGAGGACTTGTTTGATCAGATGAAGGGTGCTTGTGTCTTCTCCAAGATTGATTTGAGGTCGGGATATTTTCAAATGAAGATTAGACCATCGGACATACCCAAGACAGCTTTTAGGACACGGTATGGATCTTATGAGTACACCGTGATGTCTTTTGGACTGACAAATGCGCCAGCCTACTTTATGTACCTCATGAATAAGGTCTTCATGGAGTACTTGGATAAGTTTATTGTGGTGTTTATTGATGACATTATGATCTACTCGAAGGATGAAAAGGAACATGAGGAACACTTGAGGCTTACGTTGCAGAAATTGAGGGAGCATCAATTGTATGCCAAGTTCACCAAGCGTCAGTTTTGGTTGAGAGAGGTGTCGTTTTTGGGTCATATCATCTCAGGAGGAGGAGTATCGGTTGACCCGGGAAAAGTGAGAGACGTGTTGAAGTGGGAGCCCCCGCAAAATGTAAAGGAGATCAGGAGTTTTCTTGGAATGGCTGGATATTACCGTAGATTCATCAAGGACTTTTCCAAGATAGCCAAGCCAATGACGGAGTTGCTAATGAAGGGAAAGGCTTTCCAATGGACTCAAGCTTGCCAAAACAATTTTGAGGAGTTGAAGAAGAGGTTGACAACAGCCCCAGTTTTGGTACTACCGGATGTGAGCAAGGGTTTTGATATTTATTGCGATGCATCGAGACAAGGACTTGGATGTGTATTGATGAAAGAAGGTCAAGTGGTTGCATATGCTTCGAGACAACTGAAGAAACATGAGCAGAATTACCCAACACATGATTTAGAACTTGCAGCCATGGTACATGCATTGAAGATTTGGAGACACTATATCCTTGGACATAGGTGTGAAACTTATACGGATCATAAGAGTTTGAAGTATATTTTCACACAAACGGATCTGAACTTGAGGCAACGAAGATGGTTGGAGCTCATCAAAGATTATGATTTGGGGGTTAACTATCATCTGGGAAAGGCCAATGTAGTGGCTGATGCTTTGAGTAGAAAGGGAGTAAGTCACCAACTCACAGTTCGAGTGTTACCATCCGAGTTATGCAAGGCACAAACCGCAGATGAGGAGATCAAGGAAATCAAGGACAGGACCGAAGAAGGGAGAGAATTTGGATTTGATGAAGACGAACATTGTACCTTATGGCTTGGAAAAAGGATTGTCGTGCCTAAGGTGAAGCATATTCGGGAGACAATATTAAAGGAGGCACATGACTCGCCTTACTCAATTCACCCTGGTTGTACAAAGATGTACAAAGACTTCAAGACTTGCTATTGGTGGGATAGCATGAAGAAGGACATAGCTGAATACGTAGCATTGTGTGATGTGTGCCAAAGATTCAAGGCGGAACATCAAAGGCCAGCCGGATTATTGCAAACATTGAAGATTCCGGAATGGAACTGGGAAGAAATTGGAATGGACTTCATAGTTGGGTTACCACGTACTCAGTCTGGCTATGACTCAATTTGGGTAATTGTGGATCGCTTAACCAAGTCAGCTCATTTTGTCCCTATGAAGACCAAATATACAGCTGCACGATTGGCCGAAATATACGTGGAGCATATTGTGTGTCGACATGGAGTCCCTAAGAAGATAGTCTCGGATAGAGGTTCTCAATTTACCTCCAGATTTGGGCAAAAATTGCATGAAGCGTTGGGAACGAGGTTGAATTTTAGTTCAGCATATCATCCTCAAACGGATGGACAAACCGAGAGGCCAATCAGATTTTGGAGGACATGTTAAGAGCTTGTGCTTTAAAGCATGGGAAAAGTTGGGACAAAAGCTTGCCATACGCAGAATTGTCATACAACAATAGTTACCAAGCAAGCTTGAAAATGTCACCGTATGAAGCGCTTTATGGGAGGAAGTGTAGGACACCCTTATTCTGGAATGAGGCAGGAGAAACTCAAGTATTTGGTTCGGATGTGTTGCAAGAAGCCGAAAAGAAAGTCCGAATAATTCGTTAAAACTTGAGGGATGCCCAATCAAGGCAAAAAGGCTATGCGGACAATAGGAGAAGGAAACTAGCCTTTGAAGTGGGAGATTATGTTTACCTCAAGGTGTCACCAATGAGGGGTCATAAGAGGTTTAACATAAGAGGAAAGCTAGCACCTCGTTATATTGGACCATTCAAGATTTTGGACAAAAGAGGTGAAGTAGCGTATAAGTTGGAGATGCCAGCTCATCTTTCGGATGTCCATGATGTCTTTCATGTTTCCCAGCTCAAGAAGTGCTTGAGAGTATTGGAAGAACAAGTGCCAATGGAAGGATTGGAATTAGAGGAAGATTTGACTTATGCCGAGCAAACGGTCAAAATCTTGGAAACCAAGGAGAGAGTCACTAGGAGCAAGGTTATTAGATGGTGTAAAGTTCAATGGAAGCACCACACTAAAAAAGAAGCAACGTGGGAATTGGAGGATAATCTCAAGAAGGACTTTCCCTATCTCTTCTCTTCCGCGTCGAATCTTGAGGGCGAGATTCATTTTAAGGGGGTAAGGTTTGTAACACCCTCATTTTTATGCATCATGCCCTACATACACTCATATACATGTTTAACATTAACCCACAATAAGAGGAACGAGTTTAAAATCGATTTGGAACAAAACCGCACTTAAAATGCAAGAAAGTGCGGACTAGTCCGATTTCTCTCTGACTAAAAACGGACTTGTCTGTTTTTGCTGCGGACTAGTCCAATTTTGCCTCTGGAAACCTTCGGACTTGTCCGATTTTGTGAGGACTAGTCCGATATTCCAAGAATCCTTGAAAAATTGCTAAGTCCCTAGACTTTTCCGGACTAGTCATGTGTTTTAGCGGACTTGTATGTTTTCCTCTCTATTCAAAGTCGGACTTGTCCGATCTTTGCCCAGACTTGTCCGATTTTCTCTCTGGACGACATCGGACTAGTCCGCTCCTTTCCGGACTTGTCTGATATTTCGCGACTCCGAGTTGATCTTTTGTTTTACAACTTGTTTCTTGGGTTTCACGTTAAGTGAGCCTAGGGACGTCGTGCCTAACTCTTTTAGAGTCCATGTGGGACTCTAAACCGGCCTCTACTCCTCCCAAACTCGAAATCCATCTAACCCTAGCCTCCACCTCTATATAAACAGCCCCACCCCTTGAATTGACATCTATTTGCCACTTTTCCACCAACCCAAACCCTAGTTCGTGGGGAGCCACCATCAAGGAGGGAGGAGAAGATCCCGAGCAAGAAGAAGAAGAGGAGGAAACGAAAGGGGATCAAGATCTCCACCAAGCTTTCGTTCTTCGTCACCAATTCATCTCCAAGTTCATCACCAACCCTAGATCACCAAGATCCAAGTGTTACCTCCAAGTTTCTTGATTCATTGGAGTCCTAAACACCTGGTATACCTTCTATTCATTTTTCCTCTAGTGAATTCAACCCCTAATCTCAAAATTTATGTCGATCTAGAAAACCCTAATCAGCTGATCTCGTAGAGTGCGGACTTGTCCGGTCCCTAGCGGACTAGTCTGATCTTTCTGGTTAAATCGTGTTGAATTAATTCTAAAATTTTATCTAATCGAATCCGAACCTGTATAAACTTGTTAAAAGCTATTAGAACAAGTTAGTCATCATTAAAAGCAATATAGTAACAAGTTGTACCTTGCATTTGCATTAATCATGCATGTCATTACATAATGAGTAATATTTGTGCACTCTTTGATTCTGTTTCTTGTCTTGTATTTTTATTGTGTGGATTAGACGGATTTGCGCTAGAAAGTGCCGCGGAGGATCTACAGCTCCAAGAGTTTGAAGGCTTTGACCCTAATCAACAGAAAGAGCAAGTGTCCTTAAAGCATATTGATCCTGTTTTTAAAATAAATGTTTTGTTTGTGAAACTGCATGTTTGTGTCAATTTGATGGGAATCCTATGGTAGGAAGTTTACTAGCTTTGTTTAACCACCCTTGTCACCTGAAATATATGGTAAAGAGTTGGGAAAGGGCATTTTACCTTTTTGCTTCGCTTAATCAACTGGGATGGGAAACAACTATACCAATCAATTTAATTATGCATGGATGAGATTATGGTTAACATGAACTGGTTAAATATTATAAGGTAACGGGTGATCTAGGCAAGCCTGGTATGTGGATGGGTTGTATGTTATGGTGGTTTGCTTGCTTTAGATCTAAGGACCGGTTCATGCGAGAATAAGCTAGGACTACAGTGCCACCACGAGGCCAAGTATGGGTGCAGCGTAGCTGATTAATTAGGGCTTTTCAAGTGCTATTTGGACCATTATGAATGCCCGGGGAAGGGGTTGTCGGATTGGGTTTGTTGAGGATTGGTGGGACTACCCTGGGATCCGAATGTCTCAAGAGGGGGCCCTTGGTTGAAGATGTGCTCAGTTGGAGGCATCGCCACCGGTGAAACCTCAGTGGGGTCTAGATAGGCTAGTAATCCCTTTGTAAAGGCTATTTTGTGATCTCTTGGCCACACACCTACGGAAATGTGAGACGGCATAATAGAGGTTTTTAGTCACTAAAAGGTGATGAAATCACAAACACGTGGGTAAAGTCCTACAAACTCTGCAGAGTTAAATAAAACTATCATGATAGCCGTGCTCCCGGTTATGAGCACCTGGACAACTTCCATGATTAGAGGGAACTCGGTATTGGGATGGTATTTGGGATGGTTACGGTTGGTATTATGATTATGGATTAATTTCTGGTATTGAATATGGTTATTGGCAAATGGTGAAATCTGGAATTATTGATGAGGATGGTGAATTATGGACTTGTATTATGATATTACTTATGATTATGATGGGTTTGATTCATATAAATATTATATATTGCTCTTCAAATGTTTTAATGTACTTTTCAGCACTTTGCCATTATTATTGTCGTCATTTGAATCAGCCACATGTCATACTTTCCACACATGCTGAGTACGACATGTACTCATTCTTGCAATCTCCCATCCAACAGTTGCAGGTCAAGATTGGGAGTTTAATGGTGATAATGCGGAGTTCTAGGCCATGTCTACTGTCAGCTTTGCCTGTGGTGTTATTGGAGCTGCGCATATATACCCTATTGCTTATGTTGCCTAGCTGTTTAGTTTGCTTAATTAGTTTATTTCTGCTGCATTATTTGAACTTGTCATAAATATTCATTAGAGCTTGTATTCGAGGATAATCTGGTTTGTGTAATAAAAATTGGTTAATTAATTTTGTTCCATGGTAATTTTCTGTATACTCTTTTGTGATTGCACTCGTTTATGTGTGATGAACGTCCTGGGCACACATATGCGTTAGCTTGGTTCATTTTTCGGAACCGGGCGTCACACTAATTAACAGGATTAAAAACACATTAACTATTGAGGACATTTGGGAGGGTTGTGATGCTTTCATTTTGTAAGCTTGACAAGAACTCCATTTCATTTAAGTAGGAGCATGCATGGAAGCACTGAATGGGAGTATACAAGCCGTGTACTCCCGTTCGGATGCAACTTTGGTGCTCCCGTTTGTGCTTCCATGCGTACTCCGCGCTTATGTGTCATCATCTAATTGGTTGAAGTTAAATCAGGCATTATGTTAGGTAAATGAAAGGGCCATTAAAATCATGAGACTTAAGTAGGAGCACGCATGGAAGCACTGAATGGGAATATACAAGCCGTGTCCCTCCCGTTCTGTCCTCCCATGCATCATCCTACTGATGTGTCAAAATGTTATTGGTCCCTTTATTAATGCTTAGTTTAACTACCATACCTTCACAAGAAATAATGTTGGCGTAGTCGACCTTGCACATCTTTCGCGAGTCAGTCACCTTCCAACGGAAGCCATGCAGGTGCTTCCACAGCCGGAACGCCGTTCATCTTCACCGGCACATTATGTACGATCCGGGTGTGCCGGTGTGTACCTTAACCCCCGTCGTGCATCCCCGGTGGTGGTTGGAAGACCCCTGCAGGTATGTTATGATTCCTGTCCTCTAACTACATCTAGGTTTCTGATGATGCATGCAGTTCACCACCAGACAAACTAGCAAAGCCTCGGTGATGAGAGCGGCATGCAAATTTCTTGATGACAAACTGGCTGCAAGCCCTATCCCTCCCAGTTGTCCTCCCATGCGTCATACCGCTGATGTGTCAAAATGTTATTGGTCCCTTTAATAATGATTAGTTTAACTACCATACCTTGACAACAAATAATATGATGACACGTCAGCGAGAGAGTCATAAAAAAAACTAGAGATGGATGCGTCAGCAGGCCGCAGTCAGTTTTTCATCAAAAAACTTGCATGCCGCTCAACCTTCTTTGGTTTGCCTAGTGGTGAACCGCCTGCGTCATCAGAAACCTAGAGATGGAGTAAGAGCTCTGGAATCAGAGCATACCTGTAAGGCTCTTCCCAACAACCACCGGGGACGGACGACACACGGGGGGTTAAGATACACCGGCACACCCGTACCGTACGTGTACCCGGCCAGCCGTGTAGTTTCCTTCGAACCTCCGACAGAAGAAAGCAGCATGCAAGTTTCATTCTGCATGGAGAATGTTTGTTGTGTATTCATCAGGAAACATAGATACACTTTATATAGGCTAGCTAGTGTAGTGTGAAACCAAAAAAAAAAACCTTTCGCACTACACAGATTCAAAAGCTAGCGTTAATGACAAAATGTAGGCCTACGCAGTCAAACAATGACGTTAGACCAACGCAGTCAACAATGACTGTTACATGTGTGCGTGCTTATCCTTTCTACAGCCTATTGGTGAAGCGCCTACGTCATCGGAAGCCTAGATGGAGTTGGAGGACAGGAATCGGAGCATACCTGCCTAGACTAGGATCGCCTGACATAGCAACATTTTGTTGTATGCGTGTAGTAAAGGCTGCATCCACCGTTTGTTTTGATCCAACAGTTGTAGTTCCCAGCTATCCAACTAAGGGGTCCATTCAAATCGTTTCTTAAATTCTTGTCTGCTTGCTTGAACATGAGAAATAATTTACATGCATATAATGATGCATACTTCAAATATCTAAATAAAACAAACTTCTATAACTAATTAATAGGATTAATAACACATTAACAATCGAGGACATTAGGGAGGGTTGCGATGCTTTCATTTTGTAAACTTGACAAGAACTCCATTTCATTTAAGTAGGAGCACACATGGAAGCACTGAATGGGAGTATACAAGCCGTGTCCTCCCGTTCGGATGCAACTTTGGTGCTCCCGTTTGTGCTTCCATGCGTAATCCGCGCTTATGTGTCATCATCTAATTGGTTGAAGTTAAATCAGGCATTATGTTAGGTAAATGAAAGGGTCTATAAAATCATGACACTTAAGTAGGAGCACGCATGGAAGCAATAAATGGTAGTATACAAGATGTGTCCCGTCCCGTTCTGTCCTCCCATGCATCATCCCGCTTATGTGTCAAAATGTTATTGGTCCCTTTATTAATGCTTAGTTTAACTACCATACCTTCACAACAAATAATGTTGGCGTAGTCGACCTCACACATCTTTCGCGAGTCGGTCACCTTCCAACGGAAGCTATGAAGGTGCTTCCACAGCCGGAACGCCGTTCATCTTCACCAGCACATTATGTATGGTCCGGGTGTGCCGGTGTGTACCTTAGCCCCCATCGTATGTCCCCGGTGGTGGTTGGAAGACCCCTGTACATATGTTCAAATTCTTGTCCTTTAACTACATCTAGGTTTCCGATGATGCATGCGGGTCACCACCAGACAAACCAGCAAAGCCTCGGTGACGAGAGCGGCATGCAAATTTCTTGATGACAAACTGGCTGCAAGCCCTGTCACTCTCGTTCTGTCCTCCCATGCGTCATCCCGCTGATGTGTCAAAATGTTATTGGTCCCTTTAATAATGCTTAGTTTAACTACCATACCTTCACAACAAATAATATGATGACACATCAGCGAGAGTGTCATCAAAAAACTACAGATGGATGCATCAGCAGGCCGCAGTCAGTTTTTCATCAAAAAAACATGCATGCCGCTCAACCTTTTTTGGTTTGCCTGGTGGTGAACCGCCTGCGTCATCAGAAACCTAGATATGGAGTAAGAGGTCTGGAATCAGATCGTACCTGTAAGGCTCTTCCCAACAACCACAGGTGACGGACGATGTACGGGGGGTTAAGGTACACCAGCACACCCGTACCGTACGTGTACCCGCCGAGTCGTGTAGTTTCCTTCGAACCTCCGGCAGAAGAAAGTGGCATGCATGTTTCATTTTGTATGGAGAATGTTTTTGTATATTCATCAGGAAACACAAATACACTTTATATAGGCTAGCTAGTGTAGTTTGAAACCAAAACAAAACCCTTTCGCACTACACAGATTCAAAAGCTAGAGTTAATGACTACACGTAGGCCTACGCAGTCAAACAATGACGTTAGACCAACGCAGTCAACATTGACTCTTACATGTGTGCATGCTTATCCTTTCTACAGTCTGCTGGTGAACCGCCTGCGTCATTGGAAGCCTAGATGGAGTTGGAGGACAGGAATCAAAGCATACCTGACTGGACCAGGATCGCCTGACGTAGCGACATTTTGCTGCATGCGTGCAGTAAAGGCTGCATCCACCATTTGTTTTGATCCGACGGTTGTACTTCCCAGCTATCCAACTAAGGGGTCCATTCAAATCGTTTCTTAAACTCTTGTCTGCTTGCTTCAACATGAGAAATGATTTACATGCATATAATGACGCATACTTCAAACATCTAAATAAAACAAACTTCTATAACTAATTAACTAGATTAAAAACACATTAACTATCGAGGACATTAGGGAGGGTTGTGATGCTTTCATTTTCTAAACTTGACAAGAACTCCACTTCATTTAAGTAGGAGCACGCATGGAAGCAATGAATGGGAGTATACAAGCCGTGTCCTCTAGTTCAGATGCAACTTCGGTGCTCCCGTTTGTGCTTCCATGCGTACTTTGCGCTTATGTGTCATCATGTAATTGGTTGAGGTTAAATCGGGCATTATGTTAGGTAAATGAAAGGGCCAATAAAATCATGACACTTAAGTAGGAGCACGCATGGAAGCACTGAATGGGAGTATACAAGTCGTGTCCCTCCCGTTCTGTCCACCCATGCATCATCCCGCTGATGTGCCAAAATGTTATTGGTCCATTTATTAATGCTTAGTTTAACTACCATACCTTCACAACAAATAATGTTGGCGTAGTCGACCTTGCACATCTTCCGCGAGTCAGTCACCTTCCAACGGAAGCCATGCAGGTGCTTCCACAGCCGGAACGCCGTTCATCTTCACCGGCACATTATGTACCGTCTGAATGTGCTGGTGTGTACCTTAACCCCCGTCGTGCATCCCCGGTGCTGGTTGGAAGACCCCTGCAGATATGTTCTGATTCCTGTCCTCTAACTACATCTAGGTTTCCGATGACGCATGCGGTTCACCACCAGACAAACCAGCGAAGCGTCGGCATGCAAATTTCTTGATGACAAACTGGCTGCAAGCCCTGTCCCTCCCGTTCTATCCTCCCATGCGTCATCCCACTGATGTGTAAAAATTTTATTGGTCCCTTTAATAATTCTTAGTTTAACTATCATACCTTCACAACAAATAATATGATGACACGTCAGCGAGAGTGTCATCAAAAAACTAGAGATGGATGTGTCAGTAGGCCGCAATTAGTTTTTCATCAAAAAACATGCATGTCGCTCAACCTTTTTTGGTTTGCCTGGTGGTGAACCGTCTACATCATCAGAAACCTAGAGATGGAGTAAGAGGTCTGGAATCAGAGCATACATGTAAGGCTCTTCCCAACAACCACTGGGGATGGACGACGTACGGGGGGTTAAGGTACATCGGCACAACCGTACCATACGTGTACCCGACAAGCCGTGTAGTTTCCTTTGAACCTCCGGCAGAAGAAAGCGGCATGCAAGTTTCATTCTGTATGGAGAATGTTCCTTGTGTATTCATCAGGAGACACAGATACACTTTATATAGGCTAGCTAGTGTAGTGTGAAACCAAAAAAAAACCCTTTCGCACTACAGAGGTTCAAAAGCTAGCGTTAATGACTAAACGTAGGCCTACGCTGTCAAACAATGACGTTAGACCAACGCAGTCAACAATGGCTGTTACATGTGTGCGTGCTTATCCTTTCTACAGTCTGGTGGTGAACCGCCTGCGTCATCAGAAGCCTAGATGGAGTTGGAGTACAGGAATCGGAGCATACCTGCCTGGAGCAGGATCGCCTAACATAGCGACATTTTGCTGCATGCGTGCAGTGTAAAGGCTGCATCCACCATTTGTTTATATCCGACAGTTGTACTTCCCAACTATCCAACTAAGGGGTCCATTCAAATCGTTTCTTAAACTATTGTCTGCTTGCTTCAACATGAGAAATAATTTACATGCATATAATGATGCATACTTAAAACATCTAAATAAATCAAACTTCTATAACTAATTAACAGGATTAAAAACGCATTAACTATCGAGGACATTAGGGAGGTTTGAGATGCTTTCATTTTGTAAACTTGACAAGAACTCCATTTCATTTAAATAGGAGCACGCATGGAAGCACTGAATGGGAGTATACAAGCCGTGTCCTCCCGTTCATATGTAACTTCGGTGCTATCGTCTGTGCTTCCATGCGTACTCCGCACTTATGTGTCATCATCTAATTGGTTGAAGTTAAATCACGCATTATGTTAGGTAAATGAAAGGGCCAATAAAATCATGACACTTAAGTAGGAGCACGCATGGAAGCACTGAATGGGAGTATTCAAGCCGTGTCCCTCCTGTTCTGTCCTCCCATGCATCATCCCGCTGATGTGTCAAATGTTATTGGTCCCTTTATTAATGCTTAGTTTAACTACCATAACTTCACAACAAATAATATGATGACACGTCGGCGAGAGTGTCATCAAAAAACGGTGGATGCAGCCTTTACTGCACGCATGCAGCAAAATGTCGCTACGTCAGGCGATCCTAGTCCACGCAGGTATGCTCCGATTCCTGTCCTCCATTTTAATTGCCTCTTGTTTGCATCAGCATGAAGTACAATCTTTGTTCTTTTTTGCCTATAGCATGAAGTGTCGTATAGATTGACCGCAATAATTAATGAGAAAATACCATATTTAAAAAGACTCCTGAAAATAGGATGCAGTAAAATTCACTACGTCAGGCGATCCTGGTTTGCCTGCAAGGGTCTTCCCAACAACCACCGGAGACGCACGACGGGGGTTAAGGTGCACCACAACACCGGCCCGGACTGTATGTGTACCGACCAGCTACGTAGCTTCGTTTTATATTTTATTCCCTAGGCTTAAAAGTTTGCTCTTCCTCTCTGTTTTTGCTCTGTTTGCTCTTCCCTGGGCTTAAAAGTTTTATATTGTACGATATTTTTACATATGTAATATGACATATGATATATAACTTGATTTTTTGCAAAAAAATGTAGGAGAAATATGTATATCCCATGCAACTACGTAAATACACCCCAATTAATTAGCTAGTTATTTGTTAAGATGATAAAAAAATATTATCTTTTTCTAAGTGAGGTGGCCGAGGTAGATGATGTATATGGCACAATAGCTTATTTGGCATGCCGATGTGGATGTCCAACCTAGACTAAGGATGATAGTGAAACGGTCCTTTGAAGTTGACAGACTAAATAATTGACCCGTTTGGAAGTTCAAGGACCAAACTTAGTTTTGATTGAAAGTTTGAGGATGAAGTTGAGTATTGCAAGCTTGATGAGCTCAAGCTCGAAAAGTTTGAGTAAGATCATTTGTTGTTGTCATCTGTGATATGTACGTATGATTAACAAAACTATATAATTCTATTAAAAATGTTCTATGGGACACAATTTTTATATATGATAGAAACAAACTCGCTCAAGTTCGACTCGTTGACAGCCCTACATGGAATTAAAGTTTTGGTGCAATCTTGTAATCAAAGATTTTCATCCGTTGGATCTACATATTACGGTTATTACATCTTTTCATTCAACCCCTTCCACAACCACCACCAACCCTCCACCTGGTGGAGGGGGTTAAATAAAAAGATTCAACGATCGTAATGTAGATCGATCCAAGGGCTGAAGATGGTTGATTGCACGATTGCACCAAACATCTGATTACATTCTAGTTGAACCCAACTTTAAAACAGGAAATCTTTAGACACAGATTAATCCAGTCATGATGTTTCTCTCTTCTTGTTTTTGTGATGTTTTATTTTTTCTTGTATCGTGATGTTGTGTTTCATGTTTTGTACTTCCTCCTTCCCATATTACCTATCGTTAATAATTAGGAAAAGTTATTTTCTAGTTTAAATATGAACTAAGAAAACTTGTTCTAACGACAAGTAATATAGGATGGAGGGAGTAATGTTTTATGATAATGAACTCAATGTTGTTCGGTTGTTCCATCTGTTATTTTATTTTCTATCTGCTATTTAGTAAACTATCTATTCCATCTGTATTCTCTACTAATGAACGACCGTCCACACCGCCGATGGCCTCTAAAGTGGCCTACGATACTTTAGCCGATGGACGTGTCAGTAGATCACCCGCAACAGTGCCTGCAAAGCGGTCTGTAAAGTAGTATACGGTACTAATAGGTAGCGACAACTGGAAAGAAAAGTTGTGACAATGAACAGAGAGAAAAGAAAGGACGAGAAAAATGTTAGAAAAAGATAGGTATAACTCCAACGTTCCACTGGCCCTATGCCCCTATACGTGGTGTAATGATTACCACTACTCCTATACGTGGCCAGAAGTTATTACCACTGCTTCAAGGGAAGTGCTGCAAACTAGATGTGCTGATTAGTTTATTTTGTGTTTATTGGGGATTATGTAACAGCTAGTTCTGTCGATTAGCGACGACTGGAATGAAAAGTGGAGACAATGAACAGAGAGAAGGGCAACGACTGCTGTGAAATCTGGACTTCTGTGTAAGCGTGCAATCTGCGACCCTTAGTCGTTTGATGGACATCCAAGGATGGCTGCACCTTTTACGTATAAATGTGTAAAAAGTGCGCAAGCAGGTGGAGGGATCTATGTGCAAAAAGTACGACACCCTTGGATGTCCATCACACGGCTGAGATTCGCGGATTGCACGCTTGCACAGGAGCCCTGATTGCACAACAGTCGTTGCCTTCATTACAAACTATTGTATGATTGAATGTATTCATTTCCGGAAGAATCCATTTCTTTAAATTGTCCCGTGAGTTTCCTGTGACGCAAACGGGGCTAAACATAAGACGAGCGCGCATAGGGGAAACACAACAAGTGAAACATTCATCAGAGACTAGCGGGCATAGGGGAAACACATATACTATACAAGTCTATTTTATATACTCCCTTTGTTCTCTTTTGATTGGCGTTAGGAGAACTAGCGGTGCATCCAAACGAGAATGGAGGGAATATAATCCATATAGTACAATGCCAGATGGCAGACCAGGTGATGCTCGTGCTTAATCCTATAGTTCTCTGTACAGAAGACTGACCACATCTCCCACGTAGGCCTGCCGCGGTGGGCAGTTCCCTGGTTCCACCCCCCCCCCCCCCCATTGAGCAGCCCCAAGCATCATCATCAATGTTGGGCACCGCCACCGGCTGTGCTTCTGGACGAGGCCTGCCCAAGAACCTCCAGGTGACACCATCGATACTATTCATGGCTTCACGCCGACACCGGCAGCACTCCTTGTTGGTCCAGTTCATGGCGATGGACCTGGCCGCGTTGTAGCCGACGTGGGCCTCACCTTCGACCTGTCGGATATACTCGAAGGCGTCGCGGGCCCCGCAGTCGGCGTCGTACCGGAGCATGGCAAGGACGTAGGCCGCCACCATGTGGCCGTTTGTGGCCGCCCGGGCAAGGAACTGGGTGCCCGGCTATGCGCGACTGTGCAGGAAGACGAGGTCGAACGTGGTGACGTAGTACGCATGAGGGTTGCCGACGATTGCCAGGCGCTCCACGAGGCGGTCGTAGCTCTAGTTATACATCGAGATGCTCACCAGCTCCAGCGCCATGTGCCTGCCCACAGCGCGATCCCGGCATGCCGCGTGCATGGCCTTGCAGGTGGCCCGCAGACTGGAGAGGTCGTCCATGGGCTGCGGGGAGGTTGCGGCGACCCACCCCGCGATCAGGACCGCAATATCGTGCGGCAAGGGGAACTCCATGGGCTTTGAAGGGAACCAATGAGGACGCGTGCGACGGAGACGAAGAGGAAGAGTACGCGCGGAGAAGAGGATGGCCTGTGTGTGTTGCGGAGAAGAGGATAGTGTGTCTTTATTAGTACGCACGGAGAAGACGATGAGACGCGCGCAGTGATGGTTATGGCTTCTAAAATGCACCGTTTGTAATGCTGCTTGCGAAACTGGGGTTACGGCTTCTAAAGTGCAATTGTACGCTACTTTAGCCGCTGGAGTTGTCAGCAAGCAGGAGATCACCCGCAGCGGGGCCTGCAAAGCGGTCTATAAAAAGTACACCTCCTTCCGACCCAACTCAACTCTATTTTTAGCTTTGGTCAAACTTACCTTTGACCAATGATTTCTTGCCTGGTCCATATCCTGATCATCAAGGTCTCGGTTTATTTGCCCACCCCTAATTTACGTAGTAGTAGCATGTGGGATATACATATTTCTCCTCCATGTTTTTTTGCAAAACTATTTAGTGATATATCCTATGTGCATATTACATATGTAAAACTAATGTAAAGTATAAATTTTTTCAAAGGGAAGGCTTAGGTTTCCTCAAATCTATCTTTGAGATTTACGCAATTTTGATCTGTTTTAACAATACAAGAATTGTACTTTTAGATTCACCATGAAAATATTTCCTTAATATACAATCTAGTACTACATGTTATTGAAGTTAATAAATTCCATATAAATCATTTGTCAAAGGTAATTAGTTCGACCAAAACAGAAATAGAGTTGAGTTGGGGCGGAGTAAGTATTATACGTTGTTGTTTGCCGCATAAGGTTTCGTCCTTCGTTCAAGCCGTAGCCATTTGTACAGGCGGCTGATGCAATCGGGCGCACCGAGCTTACTTGCGCGCCAGTCACCGAGGTGCATCTTTGAATTCAATTGGAACCGCTCCGCGTCCCATCACCACTACTGCGCGTGTCGAGAGATGAAGAGCCAGGCGGGTTCAAATCCCCTGCAGTAATGTAGGTGTAGTAGACATGGCTGACATGAGGGCCCCACATGGTGTGGGACCCACATGTCAGCCATCTCTACTGCACTTGCAGTACTGCAGAGGCCCCACCACTCAGTTGCAGTAACCGCAGTGCAGTTACTGCAGGGGATTTTGTCTACACTATAGGATCACCTGGGCACACCATCATCTTCTCCGCACAGCTACTCTTCCTCTCTTCCCAAAACCATGGCTGTCAAGACTACGCCGCCGCCAAGCCCACCGAAGGACGCCAAGGGGAAGCACGGGCTCCCCCCCCCCCGGACATGGAGTGGGTTCTCCGAAAGATGGCGCACGATGTATTTGAAAATACATCGCGCTCCATGCGTCGCCTTGGGCTTGGTCCCCTTCCAGAGTATGCTGCCATGGGGACCACGAGCCACTACGTCTTCGGCATAGCGCACTTGGCCGGTCGCCTCGACGTCCTCTGGGAGACGCTGGCGAACGAGCTCAGCGTCGCCGGCCGCGACAACCTGGTGGCGACGACATGCAGGAAACTGGGCTTCCCATCTGTGCCACGGGAGGCACCCCCGCCCAGCTAGGAGCCCATGGAGGAGGAGGAGGAGAAGGATAAGTAGGTGGAGCGAGGTAGAGAAGTAGTTTTTTTTTCTTGTTCTTAGTTGTGTTGTTTATCTTTTCTTGTTTGTAGTTTGTGTGTTTTTTTCCTGTTTGTAATGTATCGTCTTAAGGTAATGAACTTTATATTTTTGTTTATTGGTGCGCAAAAATAGTTCTAATGTTGATGCTCTAACGATAAACTAGTGGACTATTTTTTTCTTTGATCTTTTAGAATGGAATTTATTTCCACTTCCAACTCTACTGAGCTGGAGATCCAGAAAGTGACTATCACCCATACTAGTTTATCTGACAGGACCAGTAGGGAGAAGTCCACTCTCTATTCAATCCCAACACGGATGCAACATAATGAGCAATCAAACAGCAAAGCACGTAGTAAATCACAAAAAACGCAACAACAGTTTTTGGAGTACGTATCAACTTTAGCCCAGATTAGATGCTCGTGGGCATCATTGCAAAAGGGTGAAGACAAAAAAGACTTGATTCTGGATGGCTTGCAAAAATAAACTAGAAGTCAGGGTCATCAAAATTTTTGCCCGATTTGGATTGAGTCTTAGTTATAGACTTCCATATTAATAAAATGTGTCGGGTATTTTAACTTTCACAAGTGTGTCACAAAATGTATCGGATTTTTACTTTCACCGTCAACTTCATATAAAGGAGGGTTAGAGCATCTCCAACCCCTTTGTTATTTTTTGTTTGCTATTCTTTCAAAAGACAAATATGCTATCCACATTTAGCATCTCATTCCATGAGCATCTCCAACCCGTTTGCTATATGATGTGCTATATTAATTTTTTTCCTATTTTATTAGTATATAATAATTATTTTAAAATTCAAATAACATTGTTGCAATGGCTATATTGTAACGGTTGTATTTATAACGGCTTTTTTCAATGGTTATGTTTCTAACGACTATTTTTCAACGGATGTATTTCCAACGGCTAATTTTCAACGACTATTTTGCAACGGAATGACGATAATGTACTGGAAATCAGGAATAGCAAACCAGATAGCATTTGCTACTAGTAGCACACCGAGAGCTCCATATATAGCAAATGGCTAAAAGTAGCAATCCTAATAGAAAACCGGTTGGAGATGATTTTTGCTCTAGATTTGCTAAATAATAGGATAGCACATCATATAGCTAATGGGTTGGAGATGCTCTTTTAGCCATTACCTATATGGTGTGATATCCTATTATTTAGAAAATTTAGAGAAAAAATCATCTCCAACCCGTTTGCTATTAGGATTGCTACTTTTAGCCATTTGCTATATAGAGCTCTCGGTGTGCTACTAGTAGCAAATGCTATCCGGTTTGCTATCCCCAATTTCTTCTACAATATTGTCGTTTCTGTTGAAAAATAGTTGTTGAAAATTAACCATTGGAAATACAACCATTGAAAAATAGTCGTTAGAAATATAACCATTGAAAAATAGCCGTTAGAAATACAAACGCCACAATATAGCCGTTGCAACACTGTTATTTGAATTTTAAAATAATTATTACATATTAATAAAATATGAAATTTTTTAATATAGCACATCATATATTCATATAGGAAACGGGTTGGAGATGTTCATAGAATGAGATGCTAAATGTGTATAGCATATTTGCTATTTGAAAGAATAGCAAACAAAAAAATAGCAAACTGGTTGGAGATGCTCATAGAAGATTGGTGGAAGATAATACAAACTTATAAGAAAAAGAAGAAGAAGAAAATGGATGGCGCGCATTTTGATACATGAACCATGACACTGCCGACATCCATCTTCATTGGCCAGTTGCCGATTCTGCTGATCTCTCCAGCATGTATTCACACTAGCTACGCTCTGGTGACTGGACCCAGGGTATCCCGTGGCCCACCCGGCATATCCAGTGGGTGGGCTCCTGAGAAATGTTGTTGTTGTTGTACGTGGTGTTACGTTGAGACCATGCAACTTGTGGTCATAACGATAAGAATTAAAAATTAGAAAGAGTATATAAGATTCAAAAATCTTCATTACTCTCTTTACTCCGGGTTCGGGCCCGTCAAATTCGGAAACTCCTCTGCTCATATCGTAACTGCATCAGTTATATATCAAGGCCCGTTTCCAATTAAAATCCAAACTAAAGGTGTAGACGAAGGTTTTGCACAAGAGAGAGAGTTGCGCTGCGCCGCCGCAGACGGCAACCGTAGGGACGACATGGAGAGAGACCCAATGGCGGGGACTCAGGTGTACAACGTGACGTTCGAGGAAGACATGATCACTACCACCGTGACGTCCTCCGGCAAGGCCGTGGAGGACTGGCTCGACGGGGTCCTCTCCTTCCACCGTCGGCGCCTTCACAAGCTCGTTGTCGGGCTCGACGTTGAGTGGCGCCCCAGCTACTCCGCTGACCAGAACCCCGTCGCTGTTCTTCAGCTCTGCGTCGGCCGCCGCTGCCTCATCTTCCAGGTCATCCACGCTCACTACTTCCCCAACGAGCTGGAAGATTTTTTCGGCGATTCTGACTACCGCTTCGTCGGCGTCGGTGTGGAGGGTGAAGCCAACAGACTTTGGAAAGACTGGCAGCTGAAGGTGGCCAAAACGGTGGACCTGGCCGAGCTCGCGACGGAGGAGATGGATCGCCCGAGCCTCCACCGCACGGGGCTGAAGGACATCGCGAGCGCCGTGATGGGCGCCGACATAAAGAAGCCTTACGGGGTGAGGACGAGCAACTGGGACGTGTACAATCTCTCCGGCGAGCAGATCAGCTATGCGTGCATCGACGCCTTCGTCTCCTTCGAGGTCGGCCGCAAGCTGCTCTCCGACAACTACTGATCTTACCACCGAGTTTGCGGATCGACTGCCGTCGATCATCCCGGCATATGGAATTCGTAGGTGCATCGCTCAAGTTCTAGCTTTTGTGCTTGTGCGCCCGATCTCTCATAAAATTATTTTTTCTTGAGGAAACACTATATGTTTCTTTTAAAAACATGCATGTTATTTCACATGCATCGAGGTATTTCACATGCATGTTAGTTGTCCATGCATGCTATGCCCCAAACATGATCAACGAGCCTCAAACATGATGATCTCTCAACAAAAAAAAGAACACGTAACGTCAGCAAACATGATCAAGGTCTTTCCCATGTATGTTAGACGTACATATGCTACGTCTCAAACATGTATTCCAAGAATAGAATAATATTTCCTACCATGTATATATATTTCTATATTTATCATATTATCTACCATGCATGTGTGTATGCTCTCAACCTATAGCATCAGTATATGACAGTTTAACTACCACACTAATGAAGAATATTGTCCTGTCATCAATAGAGATAACAAATTTGACACAAGGATGTTCCCTTGATGGTACGAGGATAGAATGTGGACTACCATCGTCTAATAAGCACACATCTCTCACTATGTACATACGTGGTTCATCAAATCAATGGATCGCATGCTGCCATTATGTATCGTTGTACTCGTCTTTTGAAGAAACAACAGGTGTAGGCGCTAGCCGCTACGTGTTCTGATTTTAGTATCAAATGAACACACTTGTGAAAACACTTGCGATAACTGAGAGGAGGTGAACCGCAGTTTGGAGTAACTCTGACTGACGATTCAAAAGCACAATTTTTGAAGCGCCCGATCATCTCCACTCACGCACTTAGACGACGACCCGCTATAAGGCACACCTTCCTCTTCTTCTCCGCCCCACCTCTCGATCGATTTTAGCTTCCAAACTTCTCCTCTTGCTTCTCCGCCGCACCACCGTCGACCACCTCTCTCTCTTTGTTTGCACCTCCGTCGCCGAACAAATGGTTAGCCCCGCACCGAAGCGCTCCAGGTCATCGACGTCCTCTGAACCTCCTTCTTCGTTTCCGTCGCCGCCAAGGCCGGTGGAACTAGAGGCGGCGCCCCCACCTCCTCCACTCCCGTCTCTGCCCGCGGCGCCCGCACCACTTCCATCCGACTATGAGGAGACTATCCGCCTCATGGAGGAAAGCATCGACAAACTCGACAGCAAGCTTAAGGAGGTCACCGGAAGCCTGTTTGCCGCCGATGTGCAAGCAAAAGCGCTCGACAAAATGGCGCAGGATGTATTTCACAATACATCTCGCTCCTGTCGCCAACTTGGACTTGGTGTCTTTATCCACCACGCCAGCATGGACTCCGTCGGCTACTACATCTTCGGGTTAGGCTTTGTTGCCGCTCGTCTCGACTGCCTCTACGAGACGATCGGTGAGGAGTCTGGGGAGGGGTTTTGCGAGCAACTCGTGGAGGCCGTCAGCCGGAAGATGTTCGATCTGGTGTTGGAGGATGCTCCGTCGACAGTTGCAGCGGAGGCAGAGGCGGAGGCGGCGGCGGCGACGGAGGTGGACAAGTCCTCCTTCGAGTAGAGTAGGATGAGTAGTAGTTTTTTCTTTTGTTTTATATGTGTTTTTTTCTTGTTTGTAATATATGTGTTGTTTTTATGCTAATGAAAAATGTCTTTTATTTTATGTGCATGAACAATGTGTCCTACTCCAGTACATGCACTAACGAAAAACTCCTCCTTTTATCGAAAAACATCGCATATGGAAAATTAACACATTAGTAATATTATACTATATCTAATAAATACTCCCTTCTTATTCTTTTATTTGACGTTTTGGACAAAGCATTGAACTAACATTAGTAGGACGTGACCACCCGCACCCACCGGCCTGGCCCTAGGCAGTAGCCCACAAATTTTCTACGACCCTGCCGCACAGCATCGCGCATAATAGTGGGAGCGAGACACGCGGGATTTCCATCCTTCGGTGTCCAGACAACAAACCCAGCGTGTAGCGAAGGATCTCAGTGGGATTTCCATGGGACGGCATGCGGGGCGGGGGCGCACGCTCGACGTTGTGCGGCAGGGCCGCAGAAAATTTATTTCCGCCCGCCTAGGCCTAGAGCTTTAGGCTGTGTTCGGGAGCACAATTTTTCAATACTAAAGTTTTGGAAACCACAGTTTTAATAATGACATGGAAATACCAAAGTACGTATTTCAGTAACACAGTTTTGTAATACCACGGTTTTGCAATACATAGGACTGTTTGGTTGACAAACACCATTCTGTAAAAAATACCATAGTAAACTCAAATACCACGGTATTGCTAATTGCTCTAAAACTCCAAAAATACCGTGTTCCCAAACACTAAAATCGAATTCTCTGCGGGCCTCCTGCACACAGCCGTCTCTGTGCGACCCTGCCCAGATGGTTGCCATGTACGTTCACGCTCATAATCTTACAGCCAAGGGCGCACTGCACGGTTCCCACGACTGTACCACCCTGCCCTGATGATTGCCACGTACGCGAGCGCACCAAATCTTGCAGGGCGCACGGGCACACACGAACTCCACGTCCGAACATTGCTCAGCAATCCGAATAACTCGGCGCTCGGCGTGCACGATCCATCATCATGCGCACGAATAATATTATGACATTATCAACTTTGATGATTCAATAATCCAATCTAGTTTCATCCAACCCACCAACAAAAAATTGGATCGTCCAGCCCATCCATGCAAACGTTAATTTGGATGATCCAAGACATAAAGAAATGGATGATCTATCTCCAATCGAACTTCGATGTCAAACCAAACGCAATCGACGACTGAGCACTTTGTCACATGTCACTAGAGTGTACGCACAAATGACAAATACACGGCCTCAACACCGGGTTTAGGGTGCATCATGGACTAACCACATGCCCGACCAAACACTCACGTAATTACCATACACCTGCAAGAGCAACAACCTGGCCGCATCCTTCACGTACGAACGGCAACGCCAACCGACTTATACTTTTGTACTAGGTACAAATAATTTTCCTTGTCCATGAGCCAATAAACAAGATCTTCTGATGCGGCTTTTGTAGTTAAAAAATGAACTACGACAAAGCGAAAAGTTCATGGAGACAAGGGGAGTACATATGATCATCGACGTCTCTCTCACATGCATGTTAATTATAGTTGTCCATGCATGCTACCCTACGCCCCAAACATAGGATGATCAACGAGCCAAACAATATATATATATATATATATATATATATATATATATATATATATATATATATATATATATATATAACATGTTAGTTGTCACGCCCAACATGATGAACGAGCTGAACGAGCCTCAAACTAAATATGACGATGTTTCAACAAAAAACAGAGAAAACACGTAATAATGTTGTCATCAAACAGTATCATCGCGAGGTTTTCAAGTGCATATGTTACTTGTTCATGCATGCTTGCTACACCCCAAACATGATCAATGAGTCTGTGTGTGTGTGTGTGTGTGCATGTGTATGTGTGTGTG
This sequence comes from Tuctoria greenei, assembly GCA_036927565.1. Taxonomy (NCBI): domain Eukaryota; kingdom Viridiplantae; phylum Streptophyta; class Magnoliopsida; order Poales; family Poaceae; genus Tuctoria; species Tuctoria greenei. The sequence goes on along the minus strand of JAYESD010000006.1, from coordinate 149,460,395 downwards.
TGTTAATGAATGCATGAATGTGTGGTGTGTTCATCGTCTTGTACTTTTTCTTGTGTTTTTTGACGATCTTTCAACTATATATATATATATATATATATATATATATATATATATATATATATATATATATATATATATATATATATATATATATATATATATAGAAAACGCGTAATGTCATGAAGCATTATCGAGGTATTTTGCGTGACAAACTGAAAAAAACTGGAACATTGCATATACCTTGGGCCGTTGGGCCCTTTGCGTGTCAAAATTAAAAACTGGAACTGAAAAACTGAAACACCGCCGGACGGACCTACAAAGTATGTCAGATTTGCCACTGCATACCCTAGACTCTTTGCATGTCAAATTAAAAAACTGCGTGTGAAGCGGAGATGGAAGCCAACCACGGTTTGGATTAATTTGAAAGCGCAGTTTTCGAAGCGTCTGATCATCTCCGCTCGCACGGGACGAGGACCCGCTATAAAGGCACACCCGTCCTATTGCATCTCCGCCGCACCACTCCATCTCCATCGATCGTAGCCTCCAAACTTCTCTTCCTTCACCGCCGCACCATCACCGACCACCTCTCGCTCTTTCTCCGCAACTCCGTCGACACACAAATGGGTAGCCCCGCACCGAAGCGCTCCAGGCCGTCGACGTCCTCGAAAACTCCTTCTTCTCCGTTTTCATCGCAGCCAATGCCGGTGGAACTCGAGGCGGCCCCCGCACCTCCTCTATCCCCTTCTCCGCCGGCGGCGTGTGACGCCCGGTTCCGAAAAAAATGAACCAAGCTAACGCATATGTGTGCCCAGGATGTTCATCACACATACACGAGTGCAATCACAAAAGAGTATACAGAAAATTACCATAGAACAAGATTAATTAACCAATTTTATTACACAAACCAGATTATCCTTGCATACAAGCTCTAATGAATATTTATGACAAGTTCAACTAAAGCAGCGGAATTAACTAATTAAGCAAACTAAACAGCTAGGCAGCATAAGCAATATGGTATAGCGTAGCTCCAATAACACCACAGGCAAAGCTGACGGTAGACACGGCCTAGAACTCCGCATTATCACCATTAAACTCCCAATCTTGACCTGCAACTGTTGGGGGGGGGGGCTTGCAAGAGTGAGTGCATGTCGTACTCATCAAGTGTGGAAAGTATGACATGTGGCTTATTCAAATAACGACAATAATAATGGCAAAGTGCTGAAAAGTACACTAAAACATTTGAAAAGCAATATATTATATTTATATGAATCAAACCCATCATAATCATAAGTAATATCATAATACCAGTCCACAATTCACCATCCTCATCCATAATTCCAGATTTCACCGTTTGCCGATAACCGTATTCAATACTAGAAATTAATCCATAACCATAATACCAACCGTAACCATCCCAAATACCATCCCAATACCGAGTTCCCTCTAATCATGGAAGTTGTCCAGGTTCTCATAACCTGGAGCACGGCTATCATGATAGTATTATTTAACTCTGCAGAGTTTGTACCTCTTTACCCACGTGTTTGTGATTTCATCACATTTCGATGACTAGAACCTCTATTATGCTATCTCACACTTCCATCAGTGTGTGGCCAAGAGACCACAAGATAGCCGTTACAAAGGGATTACTAGCCTATTTAGACCCCACTGAGGTTTCACCGGTGGCGATGTCTCCCGCAGAGCACATCTTCAACCAAGGGCCCCCTCTTGAGCCATTCGGATCCCAGGGTAGTCCCACCAATCATCAACAAACCCAATCCAACTACCCCTTCCCCGAGCATCCACAATGGTCCAAACAGCACTAGCAGAGCCCTAATTAATCAGCTACGCCGCACCCATACTTAGCCTCGTGGTGGCACTGTAGTCCTGGCTTATTCTCGCATGAACCGGTCCTTAGATCTAAAGCAAGCAAACCACCATATCGTCCAACCCATCCACATACCAGGCTTGCTTAGATCACCCATTACCATATCATATTTAACCAGTTCATGTTAACCATAGTCTCATCCATGCATAGTTAAATTGAGTGGCATTGTTGTTTCCAATTCAGTTTATTAAGCGAAGCAAAAGGGTAAAAACCCTTTCTGACTCTATACTATAAATTCCAGGTGGCAAAGTGGTTTAACAAATCTAGTTAACTTCCTATCGTAGGATTCCCATCAATTTGACACAAGCATGCAATTTTTCAAACAAAACATTTATTTTAAAAACAGGATCAATATGCTTCAAGGACACTTGCCTTGCTCTTGCTGTTGATTAGGGTCAATTTTTTCAAACTCTTGGTGTTGTAGATCCTCCGCCGCACTCTCTAGCGCAAATCCGTCTAATCCACACAATAAACATACAATACAAGAAACACAATCAAAGAGTGCACAAATATTACTCAATATGTCATGACATGCATGATTGATGCAAATGCAAGGTAGAACTTGTTACTTGATTGCTTTTAATAATCACTAACTAGTTTTAATAGCTTTTAACAAGTTTATACAGGTTTGGATTCGATTAGATCAAATTTTAGAATTAGTTCAACACAATTTAACCAGAAAGATCGGACTAGTCCGCTAGGGACCGGACAAGTCCACACTCGACGAGATCAGCAGATTAGGGTTTTCTAGATCGATGTAATTTCAGAGATTGGGGGTCGAATTCACGTAAGGAAAAGAGAATAGAATGTATACCAGGTGTTTAGAACTCCAATGAATCAGGAAACTTGGAGGTAACACTTGGATCTTGATGATCCAGGGTTGGTGATGAACTTTGAGATGAATTGGTGATGGAGAACGAAAACTTGGGGTCTTCCCCTCCCTCCTTGGTGGTGGCTCCCCACGAACTAGGGTTTGGGTGGGTGGAAAAGTGGCAAATAGATGTCAATCCAAGGGGTGGGCTGTTTATATAGAGGTGGAGGCTAGGGTTAGATGGATTTCGAGTTTGGGAGGAGTAGAGGCCGGTTAAGAGTCTGTAAGGACTGAATGCCCAGGAGGGGGGGGGGGGTTGAATTGGGCTTTCTTCGAAAAATTCTAAGCAATGAAACTTAATTTCTTAAGCCCAATTCCCTACACGACCTATCTATGCATTCTAGTAGATAGAAACTTCGCAGAATATAAAATGCATAAAAGTAAGGGGAAGGAGAAGGATGCAAACTCCCGAGGAGACAAGGATTTATCCCGTGGTTCGGCAAGATCGTCAAGATCTTCCTACATCAACATTGTGGCACCCACCAAGGGGTTTTGCCACACCCAAGTCACCGAGACAAGGGATCTTCACTATTCCTCTCCGTTCGCCTCCCTTGGCAAGGTGGAGCTCAAGCCTTGTACAACTTCGACCTTTTGGGCTTCCACACACACCTTGGCAAGCTCCGGAAGTCTTCTCACAGTTACAAACACCAAGGGCACTCCCTTGAGGCTCTCACACTATCCTAGAGAGTCCACTCACCCAGAATGGTGGCACACAAGCTCTCTCTCTAGCTAGTTCTAGCCTAAACCTTGGTGTATAGATGATCGAAATGGTGTGGAAGTGATTGCTCTTGGTCATGAATGCGTGTGGATGTGTTGACGGTGTCTGGTGATCAAGACTTGACGAAATGACAGGATTAGGGGGTATTTATAGCCAGCCTCCCCGAAATAGCCGTTGGAAAAGTAGGCTGACAGAACTTTACTGTGAACACCGGATGATCTGATGACTCTCCTTTAGTTATCATCGGTCAAGTTACTTTAGCTGACGTCATTGTGTCAGATATGACCGTTGTTAGACCAATGTTGATCATGTCTTCTCATCGGATGATCCGGTGGCTTTTCCTCCAGAATTTACTCAAACTTGATGCTTACTGGAGTAATCGACCGATGTGTGCTTCTGCGTACATCGGATGATCCGGTGAGTTGATTTTGAGAATTGGTCCAGAAATAATTGCTTCTGTTGAATTAGACCGATGTGCACTTTGCTTCATCATCGGATGATCTGGTGTGTACTTCTCCAGAATAGTTGAGAAATTTATCCTTCTGTTGAATTGGACCGATGTACCACTTCCTACACATCGGATGATCCGGTGTGTACTTCAGTTCTGAGGTCTTCTTCTTCTGTTGACACAACTCGACCGATGTAGTCATTTCACAAAACATCGGATGATCTGGTGTGTTTATCTTGTTTGCTTCGAGTTGTTTTAAGTTGATCTTTTGGAATTTGCTTGAGTGACCTCTTTGACATTTGTTGGGAATGTTCTTCTGATGAATATTGAGTTCCTTGTGTTGTCAATTTTGATGGAATTGCGTTGACGTATGAGTTCTTCTTTTAGTCTTCATGAAAATCGATTAACCCCTTAGAATAGTTCGTTGAGGGGTCTCCATTTGTATCCAATGAGCAGTAGATGATATGAATAGATAGTTCATTACGTTTGATGTGTTATACGTGAGACCTCGCATCCACAAACTCATTAGTAATATCTAACGGTTGTCATTAATCACCGAAACCATACCTCATGGGGGCCTAGATGCTTTCAATCTCCCCCTTTTTGGTGATTGATGACAACACAACAAGTAGAGTATAGAGGTAATGAAATTAAGAACGCAATGCTCATAAAAGAATGTAACAAGTACAAAATTCAACACAAGAAGTTCGAAGGCTCAAACAAAGATCAATAAATCATAAGTGCATAAAGTAGCACACACGGATACACAATAATAGCAAATGATAGTAACTATAACAATAAGTCCAAAATAGATGGAACTCCCCCTACAACTAAGACTCCCCCTACGACTGAGCTAACCTCCCCCTGACTCTAACTCTTCTCCCCCATTGGAATCAAGACACCAAAAAGGGAGGTCGAGTGCCTAAGACTCCGGAGCGCTCGGGGCGATGGTGAAGCGGTCGCCGTCGGGGGTGCTGTCTTCGGAGCTGGAGTCGGCGGTCGCTGCTGCTGCAGCGGAGGAAGCTGGGGGATCCGCTGACGGTGCTGGGGGCGCCGGTGGAGCTGGAGCAGCTGGAAGAGGTGTACTGGCCACCGAAGTCGGAGTCTGCAGGAAGGTAGTTGGTGCCAGCACTAGAGAGTGAATCGGTGCGCTCTGAGCATGCAGCAGGGACATGCTGATACTCGTTATCGGTGAAGTCAGCACTGGAGCCGCGACGGGTGCCAGAGAAGGTGCACCTGGAGCCTGACCAAGTCCCGTCTGCTAAGGGGGAAGGGCGATCCCGGTCTGAGTGTAGAGGTTGGTGATCAACCCCAGGATGCCCACCATCGCTTGCTGAGTCTGCTGCTGCCAGTCGAGAGTGCGCCGGTGCATCTGATCAACTAGGTTGGTGAGCCTGTCAGTGTCCTCTCGCCTCTGATGAGCTATCTCTAGCTGCAACTCCTGCTGCTGCCGGTGAAGCTCTGCAAGTCGTGCAGCCTGCTCTGCTCTGGCCTGCTCAGCTGCAAGCCTGTCCTGGCGCTGCTGCTCAATCATCTGTTGAAGTAACGAAGTGAGCTCAGACGGCTGAGTGACATGTGCCTCAATGACGGGAGGTGGAGTAGGTGGTGGCACTGTAGAGCCTCCAGCCTCCGCGTCGTGCTGCCTGGGTGAGGGAGGAGGTGGAAAGTACTCCTCGACACTGTCGTCGGTGTCGCTCTCGGACCATATGTGCTGCAGGTCCTCACCCTGTGCCTCTGCCTCAGCTAGCCTCTCATCCTCCTTCTCCAAGTCCGACCAGTCCTCCTCAGAAAGACGAGCCCTGACCTGACGCTCGACTGGATGGCCAAGGCGGCGGTCTCCAGGAGCTGGGGCACAGTAGTGACCAAACCGTGTGACGCTCTAGTCAGTGAGGCGGTCATGCACGGCGGACCTCTCAGGAACCATCATGGTGAGCAGGTAGCTGATCCAGTGTCCATATACGAGCTGCCTCATCATGCCCACTCCGTCTGTGATCACATCCTCCATCTCGCATATGAGGACATCCAGTATGTCGAACTCCATCCCGTTCATGATGTAGAACACGAGAGTCTGTTGTAAGCTGGTGAACCCCTTTAAGTAGCCAGACCTCGGCAGGAGTGTGCGGTGCAAGGCGAGGTGCACTGTGAACGCAGCTGGAGTCAACAAGGCTGGTACTCTCGGCTGGTCAGGAGAGAAAGTGGGACCTAACAGGGAACGAATATCCTCCAGCAGTGGTGCCACTCCTCCAGTGAGTGGCCTCCTCGGTGGATCTGCCTGACCGTAGACCCTCTCATGCACGTAGGTGTCGTGCAAGTCCACTCCCAGCAGCTGTGCCAGCGTTTGCCTTGTCAGGTGATAGTGCTGTCCCATGAACATGAAATCAATCGATCTTCCGCCCTCAGAGACGTAGAGGGTGGCGTAGAACACGCGGACCCAATCCTCCACGTAGGCACTCCTCTCATAGGGCACTAGCTTCACCAGACCTCTGTACCTCTCGAAATAAGGTCGAATCTCTGTCTCGGCAGCCAAGCGAGCTGATCCTAGTCCAGGAAGTTGTGCTGGAACAACTTGTGGCCTCGGCGTCTGTAAGTCTCGTAGAGAGACACCTGTGTCACAGTCCAGAAATGACTATCTACAAGGGCTTCCTGGGGCTGCAGGTACCACTCCTCAAGCAGCACGCTCCACCTAAGTCTGCGAAGCTGCTTGGCCTTCATCTTCCGGTAGTCGGTCAACCGGACTCCTTCAGCAACATGGACAGTGGTGTCCATCTCATAGATTGCTCGCTGGGACTCCCTGTCCTTACGACGATCGGCAGCCGTCGGTCTCGGACGTGGAGCTGCCGGGGGATGACCCCCAAGGGTCCGGGCTGATCACCGGCGAACGAGAGGTTCTACCGGCTCTTCTTCGGCCCCGAAGTCATCTATCACAGGGGGCTACCTCGGACGAGCCTCGCGGATCCTCAGCGATCCTCCTCGGCCACGCTCACGCTCCTCGGCGGCGCGAGCGGCCATCAATGCCTTCTTCTCCTCCTTCGACAATTTATGCTTCTTCGCGGCCGGCTCCGCGATGGCCTTGCCCTTGTTCCTCTTGTCGCGAGCCATTGCGATGCGCGAGAGTGAGATTGATGAAGTTACGTGCACCAAACGACGATAGAGGCGGCCGGAAACCCTAACGGCGGTGAGACTACTGTTTGGGAAGGCACCACGGCGACGATGTGTGCGCGTGGGGCGGCTGGTTTTGCACGGGAGAAGGCGGTGGCGTTGCTTGAGTGGAGGCGCGGCAGCGGCTGGGTGAAGCGGCGGCGACGGCGGCGGCTGAGGTGGTGTGGCGGCGGTGGCGGCAGTGGTGCTGCGGCGGCGGCGGCCGTAGACGGCGGCGGTGGCTGGAGGGCAGCGACGGCGCCTACAGTCGGCGGTGGCGCAACGAGAGGAACGGCGGCGATGTGATTTGGGGACGGAATCAGGAGAGAGAAAACGACGAAGGCGAAACGACGTTTAAATAGTGGGTCCCAAACCCTAGCCGTAAATTTAACACCGGATGGACCGATGTTGAACATGAGAAGCATCGGTCGAATGCCACAGTAAGGATATTCAAAAAAGGTACTATTATCACCGGATGGACCGACGTTGAAGGATGGGATCATCGGTCGAATGGTATAGTAAGGGTGTTCAAAAATGGAATGTTGACACCGGATGGTCTAACGAGGGAGGAGGTAGCATCGGTGGAATTGAACAAATTTCCAGAATTGCACACATCGGATGGACCGATGTTTTTCAGGATGAACTCGTCGGATCACTTGAGATTCTGACTGAACTGGCCCTTTGAGATTGAACACCAATTGATCCGATGAGAGATTGACCTAGGCATCGGATAATCCGATGACTACAGAATAATAACATCCCATATATGTCCTTTTACCAAACAAACAAGCCATGAGAAACACATGTCTTAGGACTCTTTGGGCAACCCCTTACCCCTCAAAGATACTAATATGCCAATAACTTGGCTAGGCCTTAAAGCAAATGGAACATCGAGAAAAATAGGAGGAAAATGTCCAAATAAAATGTGAGGCCCATGCTTTGTGAGGTAGAGTATGAAGACTTCTATCTCTTTAGAGCATGTTCCTCTAGGCATTAACGCACCTATCATTTTGTTCTTTCCACCTTATATGAGTTGAGATATTGCATTTCAAACAAGTCTCTTTCTCATGAGGTGGGTTCCCCTTTGTGACATTCTACCGTATGCAATGCCAAACATTTTATAATGCAAGAAATTGTAAGTCTATATGGCAGGCATCATGCAAGGCATAAAGTAAATCTATCTTGCCAAGTTTGAATCTTTCAAAGGCTTCTTCGGGGAGAACCACTCTCCAAACCTTGCGAGACCCAAAGGAACCTCCATCCCAAGCTAACCCTTGCTCACCCCTATCCGTTGAGAGTTAGGCAAGACCTATATGAAGTGCATTCTTACATGACGTTCGTTGCATCTAGAACATTTAACTCACTTCTTAGCCTAGAAAAAGTTTTCTCATCAAGTGGTTTAGTGAAGATATCCACCAATTGTTATTCGGACCTAACACCTTTGAAAGAGATGTCTCCCTTAGCTTCATGGTCCCTTAGGAAATGATGGCGAATGTCAATGTGCTTAGTGCGGGAGTGTTCAACGGGGTCTTTAGCTATCTTAACCGCACTTTCATTGTCACAAAGGAGAGGCACACAACCAAGTTTAATACCAAAGTCCAAAAGGGTTTCTTTCATATAAAGAATTTGAGCACAACATGCACAAGCCGCAATATACTCTGCTTCCGCCGTGGACAAGGCGACGGAGTTTTGCTTCTTGCTTGACCAAGTTACTAGGGTACGCCCAAGCAAGTGGCACCCACCGGAGGTACTCTTGCGATCCACGCGGCATCCGGCAAAGTCTGAATCCGAGTATCCCACAAGATGGAATTTTGCACCTTTAGGGTACCACAAGCCCACACTAGGAGTATGCTTAAGATACCTAAGTATCCTAAAGACCGCCTTCCTATGCGATTCTTTAGGTGTCGCTTGAAAGCGATCACACAAGCATACACTAAACATGATGTCGGGCCTAGATGCGGTAAGGTAAAGCAATGAACAAATCATAGAACGGTAGTTAGATTGATCAATAGGTTTACCGTCCTTATCCGCGTCGAGATGACAATTGGTTGCCATTGGAGTGCTTCTTGAGCTACAATCTCCCATCTCAAATTTCTTCAAGAGGTCCTTGGTGTACTTCTCTTGATAGACGAAGGTCCCCTCTTGATGTTGCTTGATTTGAAATCCAAGGAAGAAGTTGAGCTCTCCAATCATTGACATCTCGAATTCCCTAGACATCATTTTGCCAAACTCATGGCTAAGAGCTTTGTTAGTTGAACCAAAAATAATATCATCAACATAAATTTGGCAAATGAACAAATCTCCGTTGATGTCCTTGGTGAAAAGTGTGGTGTCCACCCTCCCGATCATGAATCCTTGCATGATGAGGAAATCCCGTAGTCGTTCGTACCACGCCCTAGGTGCTTGCTTGAGCTCGTAGAGCGCCTTGTGCAACCTATACACATGTTTAGGATTCCTCAGATCTTCAATCCCGGGAGGTTGTTCAACAAAAACAAGCTCGTTAATGTAACCATTAAGAAAGGAACTTTTCACATCCATTTGATAAAGTCTAATACTATGATGTGATGCAAAGGCAAGAAGTATATGAATGGCTTCTAGCTGGGCGAACGGGGCAAATGTCTCCTCAAAATCTAATCCTTCAACTTGCGAGAACCCTTTGTCCACAAGTCTTGCATTGTTGCAGACCACAAAGCCATTCTCGTCTTGTTTGTTGCGGTACACCCACTTTGTTCCGATGACGTTCTTGTCCTTGGGTAGCTCCTCCAACACCCAAACTTCATTGCGGATGAAGTTGTTGAGTTCTTCTTGCATGGCCATCACCCAACTTGGGTCTTGGAGTGCTTCCTCAATGTGAGTGGGTTCTACACACGAAACAAACGAGTAGTGCTCACAAAATGAAGCAAAGTGGCGAGAACGTGTGCTTACACCCCTTGACGGACTTCCAATGATTTGGTCCATTGGATGTGCCTTGGACATGCGTCCATGCCTCATAAGTGGTTGTGAAGCACTTGGCGAAGGTGATGCGTGTTGCTCCTCTTGTGGTTGGACTTGATCATGGACTTCTTCTTCTTGATGTTGTTGTGCTTGTGAGTCTTGAGTCGGCAATGGATCATCCTTCTCTTCTCCGTCAACTTGAGGTGCCATGGAGGTGTTGTTGTTGGAACTTGAAGCTCCCCCTTGATCATGGCTCTCCTCAACTTCCGGCTTGATGTCTCCAATGGTCATGTTCTTCATGGCTTCTCGTAGAGGCTCATCATCTATTTCATCATGACAAAAACTCTCCTCTTGGGAGAGATTAGATTCATCAAACTCAACATCACAACTTTCCTCAACTAAACCGGAGGTTTGGTTGAATACTCGATATGCTTTTGAGTTTGATGCATAACCAAGAAATATACCAACATCACATCTTCTTTCGAACTTACCGAGCCTTTTCTTGTGGTAGATGTAGCACTTGCATCCAAAGACTCGAAAGTAGGAGATGTTGGGCTTTCTCCCAATGAGAAGCTCGTACGGGATCTTTTGAAGTAGTCGATGTAGATAGACCCTATTTGCGGCATGGCACGCCGTGTTGATCGCTTCGGCCCAAAACTTCTCCGACGTGCTGTAGTAATCAAGCATTGCTCTTGCAAGAGTGATGAGTGTCTTGTTCTTCCTTTCAACGACACCGTTTTGTTGAGGAGTGTATGTGGCCGAAAACTCATGTTTCACGCCTTCGCGGTCACACCACTCCCCAATGTTGTAGTTCTTGAATTCGGTGCCGTTGTCACTCCGGACCTTGATGATGGGAAGTTGAAATTCCCTTTGAGCGCGGTTGGCGAAGGTCTTGAACACTTCTGGAGTTTCACTCTTGTCTCCTAAAAATAGAGTCTAAGCATAGCGAGAATAGTCATCAACAATAACGAGACAATAGAGGTTACCGCCAATGCTTTGATATGTGGACGGTCCGAAGAGGTCCATGTGGAGTAGATCAAGTGGCTTGAAGGTTGAACCATTGTCTTCATTGGATGGTGTGAAGCAACTTGCTTCCCGGCTTGACAAGCGCTATAAAGCTTGTTCTTCTCAAATGTGACATCCTTCACGCCGGTCACCATCCCAAGCTTGAATGAATTCTTGAGTTTGCTCATCCCTATGTGCGCTATGCGTCGGTGCCATAGCCAACCCAAGCTTGTCTTAGTGAAAAGACAAGTGGTCAAGCTAGCATTCTTGTTGGCGAAGTCCGCTAGGTAGAGATGTCCATGCCGGAATCCTTTTGTAACACCCTAAATATTCGCATCATGCATCGCATACATGATTATGCATTAAACATTAGTAGGATAAAAGAAAGATAACAAAAAAATAAAATATACATATATGGTGTAGCAAAAAGAAGGAAGAAAAGAATAATAATTATAGCCTAAAACTTGTATTAGGGAATAAGTATAAAAAATAATAGTCATAATATATATAATAATCATATATAAAAAAATAATATAAAAAAATAAAATATAAAATAATATAGTAATATATTTATTAAAAGAAAATAAAAGAAAAAAAACCCTAACAGCTGGCCAGGCGGCCGAGCCGGCCCAGCCAGCTGGCCCCCGCCGCCACGCGCCTCAGCGCGCCCCGCCACGCCGCCTGCGCTGGCCCCGCCGCCTGGGCCCCACCCCGCCTGCAGCGCCCTGGCGCGAGCCACGCAGCCCCGCACGCGCCGACCCCGCCGCTGGGTCCCACCCCGAGCGCCGCTCCCGCGCTCGCCCCTCCGTTTCCCGCGGCTCCCACGCCCTCCCGCCAAAGCCACCCCGCCGCCTGCTCCCGGGCCCCACCCCGCCGTGCCTCCCACGCCGAACTGCACGCCCGCGCTCCCAGCGTGAGCGCCCCGGCCGCACCCCGACCGCACGCACCCTCACGTGCTCGCCCCGACGCCCCGACTCTCGCGCTCGCCCCGACGCCCCGACCCTCGCGCGCCCTAGGCCCCGCTCGCCCGACCGGACCGCACCGCCCCAACCGACGCGTGATATGCGCCGATTCGCCGGCCCGCAACGTGCACCGCGCGACGCGCCCGATCCCACGCGCCCCGCCCGGCTATAAAAGCGCCTGTAGCCTCCGTAGGTTTTTCGACGATCCCAGAAACACCGCCGCCTAGCTCCAAAAAAGGCCCTAGCCGCCGGTACAGAGAAGAAGGGCACCAAAGAGCTGTGCCGCCAGGGGAAGAAAAGGAAGAAAAAAAAGGGAAGAAGAGGAGGAAAAAGAGGAGGGCGCCGCCGTTCGCCGGAGATCATCGTCGCCGTCGTCGTGCCGCCAGAGGACTGCTGCGCCATCCACTCGTCTACGCGTCACCTTCGTCCCTCGATCTTCGAAGCCATCGCATCTACGGTAGGATTCGTTTTTCCGATGCGAATTTTAGCGACGTATTAGATCTAATAGATGTAAATTGATTTTAGTTGCACCATGAATTTATTTTCAGCAGCACTAATTCTCGTTAAAACCCCCGTAAACTCGTATGAACACATATGAACTAGTTGCATCTAATTAATAGACAACCGTAGATAATCAATTATTGTACTTTGCATGCATGCATGCCATTGCATGTTGATTAGTGTGTATGCATCATGTTGATTTGTATGTATATTCTTGTATGTGTGATCATGAGTAGAGGGAAGTGCTCAAGAGATCGTGTAAGACGATTTTGAGAATCAAGATTTCGAAGCGCTTGAGCAACCCTATCCGCCGGAGCAAGGCAAGTGTCCTTGAAGCATATTGATCCTCTTTTTAAAATAAATGTTTTGTTTGAAAACTGCATGCTTGTGTCAATTTGATGGGAATCCTATGGTAGGAAGTTTACTAGATTTGTTTAACCACCCTTGTCACCTGGAATATATGGTAGAGAGTCGGGAAGGGTTTTTACCTTTTTGCTTTGCTTAATTAATTGGGATGGCAAACAACAATACACATTTAATTGTGCATCAATGATATTCTGGTTAATGTGAACTGGTCAATACGATATGGTAATGGGCGATCTAAGCAAGCCTGGTATGTGGATGGGTTGGATGTTATGGTGGTTTGCTTGCCTTAGATCTAAGGACCGGTTCATGAGAGAATAAGCCAGGACTACAGTGCCACCACGAGGCCAAGTATGGGTGCGGCATAGCTGATTAATTAGGGCTTTGCTAATGCTGTTTGGACCAATGTGGATGCTCGGGTAAGGGGTAGTCGGATTGGATTTGTTGATGATTGGTGGGACTACCCTGGGATCCGAATGGCTCAAGAGGGGGCCCTTGGTTGAAGATGTGCTCAGTTGGAGGCATCACCACTGGTGAAACCTCACTGGGGTCTGAATAGGCTAGTAATCCCTTTGTAAAGGCTATTTTGTGATCTCTTGGCCACACACCCACGGAAGTGTGTAATGTGACCGACGGGTCATGGGCATAAGGGAGATTCTTAGTCGCCGAAAGGTGATGAAATCACGAACACATGGGTAAAGAGGTACAAACTCTACAGAGTTAAATAAAACTATCATGATAGCCGTGCTCCCGGTTATGAGCACCTGGACAACTTCCATGATTAGAGGGTATTTGGTATTGGTAATGGATATGGTGATGGTTATGGTTGGTTATGGATTAATCTCTGGTATTGAATATGGTTATTGGCAATGGTGAAATCTGGACTTATTGATGATGGTAATGAATTCAGTTTGGTATTATGGTATTACTCGTGATTATGATGGGTTTACTTCATATAAATATGATACATTGCTTTTCCAAATGTTTTACTGTACTTTTCAGCACTTAGCCATTATTATTGTCGTCATTTGAATCAGCCACATGTCATACTTTCCACACATGCTGAGTACGACATGTACTCACTCTTGCAATCCCCTCCCAACAGTTGCAGGTCAGGATTGTGAGTTTAATGGCGATAATGCGGAGTTCTAGGCCGTGTCTACCGTCAGCTTTGCCTGTGGTGTTGCATGGAGCTGCGCTATCCCTTTTGCTTAGTTTGCTTAGTTGCTTAATTAGTTTATTTCCGCTGCATTAGTTGAACTTGTCATTATTATTCATTAGAGCTTGTATTCGAGGATAATCTGTTTTGTGTAATAAAATTTGGTTAATTAATCTTGTTCTGTGGTAACTTTCTGTATACTCTTTTGTGATTGCACTCGTGTATGTGTGTTGAACATCCTGGGCACACATATGCGTTAGCTTGGTTCAGTTTTCGGAACCGGGCGTCACACCTTTGAAGACTATGTCTTGGCTAGTTTCACTACTCACAACAACATCATTTTTGCTAAATGTGCACCTTAGTCCAAGATCACATAGTTGTGCAATAGAAAGTAAATTAAAGCTAAGTGACTTAACGTACAAAACATTAGAAATGGATAAATCATTTGAAATAGCAATTTTACCTAACCCAATTACCTTTCCCTTAGAGTTATCACCAAAGGTGACTTGTTCATGATTCCCGGGGTTTTCTATGGTGGTGAACATACCATCATTGCCGGTCATATGTTGGGTGCACCCGCTATCGAGTACCTAATGCTTTCCTCCGGCTTTGTAGTTCACCTACACACATGAATTCAATTTTTAATTTTAGGCACCCAAGCCAACTTAGGTCCTTGTATGTGTGATACAAGTGTCTTTGGGACCCAAAGTTGCTTGGGGAGCTTCCCCTTCATGTCCTTCATGTCCTTGCCAAAGAACCTAGCCTCCACCTTGCCATCTACTTTACTTAAGAGATAATAACGATCATTGAAAGTAGATTTGTAATTAGTACGAAGCTTGGGAGAGGGTCGGTTAGGAAGAGGACACTCCCTTGTGTGGTGACCGGTGACCTCACAATGTTGGCAATAAGAACCAACTTCTTTGATGAATCTTGTTCTTAGCTCTGGTGAGGGCACCTTTCCTTTGTTGGGCACCGGGAAGGATCCAAGTCCTCTTTTGTTGAAGGCCTTTGCTTGTTGGAAGAGGATTTCCTTGTGTTTGACCTCCCCTTTTGAAAGTCTAGCCACACTAGTGCGGAGACTCTCGATTTCTTCCAACAAGTCCTTCTCCCTAGCATTAGCTTTCAAAGGCAAAGACTTGTGCAAAGCATTAGTGGCATGAGAAGTAATGGATATCTTATCATTAAGAGTTTGCTTCTTCATATTTTTCAATTCTTGACCAAGCATGTCATGAGCAAGGTTAAGTGTTTGATGTTCTTGTTTTAACTTGTTGTGCTCTTCCAAGAGTGTTTGGTGTGCTAAGTTAAGTTCATGATTATCTATCTTGATTTTAGCCTTTTCTTCCTCAATTTGCTTGACATGGGATTTGAGCGTGTCATGCTCTTTGAGTATGCTTTCATACTTGTCAAGCAAATCAGGGTTAGCACTCTCAATTCTAGCACGAGTTTCTTCAAGCACTTTAACCTTAATCTTTTCCCTCTTAATGATAGCATGATATTCATTTATCAAAGAAGTTAAATCATCGGGGGAAAGCTCATCATCGCTAGAGTCATCACATACCTTGGTGTTACCTTTCGCCATGAGGCACATGGGCGGTGGATGAAGAGGTGCATCATCATTGTTGGCGATGGCGAGGCCGGCCAAGCTTTCTTCTTCCTCTTCACTCTCTTCATCACTTGTTTCTTCGTCGGTGACCCATTCATTTTCCTCACACATGAACACCTTTTGTGGGCCATTTCTCTTCTTTGGGAAGAGCCTTGCCTTCTTGCCCTTGTCATGTTCCTTCTTCCCAATGGATCTTGGCTTTGGTTTGTCTTCTTCTTCGTCATCATCACTTCCTTCAAGCTTGCGATGCTTGCTCTTGTGGTTCTCTCTTTGTTTGTACGGTCTTGGACAATCATAGGAGATGTGGCCTTGATCACCAGAATTGTAGCAAGTATTGTGATCATCTCTCCTTGGTAGAAATGCTCTCTTCTTAGGATCAAATCTGTATCCCTCTTAGTGATCTTGGAGTTCAAGCATGAGAACTTTCTCATCATCAACGCAAGCTCATCATCATCATCATCTTCACTTGATGCTTGTTCTTCTTCACTTGAGCTAGGCTCAACCACCTTCTTCTTCTTGTGGCTTGTTTTCTTGGTGGAGGCCTTTAGAGCAATTGTCTTTGAAGATGATTGCTCCATCATCCCAAGTACACTCATCTCATGAGCGTGTATTTCTCCAATGAGCTCCAAAACTTCAATTTGGTCAAGTGACTCTTTTTGGAGCATGGAGTTGATGATGTTGTACTTTGGCTTGGGAAGGAGCATGAGGATCTTGCGGTTGATGAGTCTCTTGCCAAGAGAAGCAATGTCAAGAGCATTTATTTCTTCAATACACACATTTAAGCGAGAGAACATCTCATTAACATTTTCATGAGGTAGCATCTTAAATTCATCATATTTTGCTTTAAGCATGTGATATTTAAGTTCCTTGACCCTAGAAGAACCCTCATGAATATCTATTAACAAGCCCAAATTTCACAAGCCTTTTCCTTGCTAGCAATCCTAGAAAACACATCTTGACTAATGCATTCATAAATAGCATTTCTAGCTTTAGCATCCCACTTAATTTGATCACCAACATAATTGTGTTCTCCAAACCCCGCGTGGGTCGCTTCCCATACTTCGGGAGCAATAGCCTCAAGATAAGCGCGCATGCGTGCTTTCCAATAGTCAAAGTTCTTGCCTTTGAAGATAGGAACCGAACCCCCAACCTTGGCCATTTTAGCTCTCTAGCGGTGAGGCTAGAATGATCCTATGAGCAACCTTGCTCTGATACCAATTGTATGGACCGAATGCCCAAGAGGGGGGGGTGAATTAGGATTTCTTCGAAAAATTCTAAGCAATGAAACTTAATTTCTAAAGCCCAATTCCCTACACGACCTATCTATGCATTCTAGTAGATAGAAACTTCGCGGAATATAAAATGCATAAAAGTAAGGGAAAGGAGAAGGATGCAAACTCCCGAGGAGACAAGGATTTATCCCGTGGTTCGGCAAGATCGTCAAGATCTTCCTACATCCACGTTGTGGCACCCACCAAGGGGTTTTGCCACACCCAAGTCACCGAGACAAGGGATCTTCACTATTCCTCTCCGTTCACCTCCCTTGGCAAGGTGGAGCTCAAGCCTTGTACAACTTCGACCTTCCGGGCTTCCACACATGCCTTTGCAAGCTCCAGAAGTCTTCTCACAGTTACAAACACCAAGGGCACTCCCTTGAGGCTCTCACACTATCCTAGAGAGTCCACTCACCCATAATGGTGGCACACAAGCTCTCTCTCTATCTAGTTCTAGCCTAAACCTTGGTGTATAGATGATCGAAATGGTGTGGAAGTGATTGCTCTTGGTCTTGAACGCTTGTGGATGTGTTGATGGTGTCTGGTGATCAAGACTTGATGAAATGATAGGATAAGGGGGTATTTATAGCTAGCCTCCCCGAAATAGCTGTTGGAAAAGTAGGCTGACAGAACATTACTATGAACACCGGATGATCCGATGTCTCCCCTTTAGTTATCATCGGTCAAGTTACTTTAGCTGACGTCATTGTGTCAGATATGACCGTTGTTAGACCGATGTTGATCCTGTCTTCTCATCGGATGATCCGGTGGCTTTTCATCCAGAATTTACTCAAACTTGATGCTTACTGGAGTAATGACCGATGTGTGCTTCTGCGTACATTGGATGATCCGGTGAGTTGATTTTGAGAATTGGTCCAGAAATAATTGCTTCTGTTGAATTAGACCGATGTGCACTTTGCTTCATCATTGAATGATGTGTACTTCTCCAGAATAGTTGAGAAATTTATCCTTCTGTTGAATTGGACCGATGTACCACTTCCTACACATCGGATGATCCGGTGTGTACTTCAGTTTTGAGGTCTTCTTCTTCTGTTGACACAACTCGAGCGATGTAGTCATTTCACAAAACATCGGATGATCCGGTGTGTTGATCTTGTTTGCTTCGAGTTGTTTTAAGTTGATCTTTTGGAATTTGCTTGAGTGACCTCTTTGACATTTGTTGGGAATGTTCTTCTGATGAATATTGAGTTCCTTGTGTTGTCAATTTTGATGGAATTGCGTTGATGTATGAGTTCTTCTTTTAGTCTTCATGAAAATCGATTACCCCTTAGAATAGTTCGTTGAGGGGTCTCCATTTGTATCCAATGAGCAGTAGATGATATGAATAGATAGTTCATTACGTTTGATGTGTTATACGTGAGACCTCGCATCCACAAACTCATTATTAATATCTAACAGTTGTCATTAATCACCAAAACCATACCTCATGGGGGCCTAGATGCTTTCAGAGTCCCACATGGGCTCTAAAAGAGTTAGGCACAACGCCCCTGGGCCTACTTAACGTGAAACACAAGAAACAAGTCGTAAAACAAAAGATCAACTCGGAATCACGAAATATCGGACAAGTCCGAAAAGGACCGGACTAGTCCGAAGTTGTCCAGAGAGAAAATTGGACAAGTCTGGCCTAAAATCGGACAAGTCCGACTTTAAACAGAGAGGAAAACGAACAAGTCCGCTGGAACACCGGACTAGTCCGGAAAAGTCCATGGACTTAGCAAATTTTCAAGGATTCTTGGAATATCGGACTAGTCCCCACAAAATCGGACAAGTCCGAAAGTTTCCAGAGGCAAAATCGGACTAGTCCTCGGCAAAAACGGACAAGTCCGTTTTTAGTCAGAGAGAAATCAGACTAGTCCGCACTTTCCTGCATTTTAAGTGCGCTTTTGTTCCAAATCAATTTTAAATGCTCCAAATAAATTTTAAACTCGTTCCTCTTTATGTGGGTTAATGTTAAACACGTATATGAGTGCATGCAAGGCATGATGCATGAAAATGAGGGTGTTACAAACCTACCCCCCCCCCCCCCCCCTTAAAATGAATCTCGCCCTCGAGATTCGACGCAGAAGAGAAGAGATAGGGAAATTCCTTCTTGAGATCATCTTCCAATTCCCACGTTGCTTCTCTTTCGGTGTGGCGCTTCCACTGAACTTTACACCATCTAATAACCTTGTTCCTTGTGACTCTCTCCTTGGTTTCCAAGATTTTGATCGATTATTCAGCATAAGTCAAATCTTCCTCTAGTTCCAATTCTCCATTAACACTTTTTCTTCCGGTACTCTCAAACACTTCTTGAGCTGGGAAACATGAAAGACATCATGGACATCCGAAAGATGAGCTGGCATCTCCAACTTATATGCTACTTCTCCTCTTTTGTCCAAAATCTTGAATGGTCCAATATAACGAGGTGCGAGCTTGCCTCTTATGTTAAACCTCTTATGACCTCTCATTGGTGACACCTTGAGGTAAACAAAATCTCCTATTTCAAAGGCTAATTTCCTTCTCCTATTGTCCGCATAGCCTTTTTGTCTTGATTGGGCAGCCCTCAAGTTTTCACGAATTATTTGGACATGCTTTTCGGCTTCTTGCAACACATCCGGAGCAAATACTTGAGTTTCTCCTGCCTCATTCTAGAATAAAAGTGTCCTACACTTCCTCCCATAAAGCGCTTCATATGGTGACATCTTCAAACTCGCTTGGTAACTATTGTTGTATAAAATTCCGCATATGGCAAACTTTTGTCCCAACTTTTCCCATGCTTTAAAGCACAAGCTCTTAACATGTCCTCCAAAATCTGATTGGTCCTCTCGGTTTGTCCATCGGTTTGAGGATGATATGCTGAACTAAAATTCAACCTCGTTCCCAATGCTTCATGCAATTTTTGCCAAAATCTGGAGGTAAATTGTGAACCTCTATCCGAAACTATCTTCTTAGGGACTACATGTCGACACACAATATGCTCCATGTATATTTCGGCCAATCGTGCAGCTGTATATTTGGTCTTCACAGGGACAAAATGAGCTGACTTGGTTAAGCGATCCACAATTACCCAAATTGAGTCATACCCGGACTGAGTACGTGGTAACCCAACTATGAAGTCCATTCCAATTTCTTCCCACTTCCATTCCGGGATCTTCAATGACTGCAATAATCTAGCTGGCCTTTGATGTTCCGCCTTGACTCGTTGGCACACATCACACAATGCTACGTATTCAGCTATGTCCTTCTTCATGCTATCCCACAAATAGCAAGTCTTCAAGTCTTTGTACATCTTTGTACAACCAGGGTGAATTGAGTATGGTGAGTCATGTGCCTCTTCTAATATCATCTCCCGAATATGCTTCACATTAGGCACAACGATTCTCTTTCCAAGCCATAAGGTACCATGTTCATCTTCATCAAATCTGAATTCTCCCCCTTCTTCGGTCCTGTCCTTGATTTCCTTGATCTCCTCATCCGTGGTTTGTGCTTCTTGAATTTCTTGCTCCAAGGTTGGGTTTAAATTCATCATCTCAGTCTCATTTACAAATCTGAGGTTCAACCTTTCAAACTCCTTACATAACTCGAATGGTAACTCTCGAACTGTGAGTTGGTGACTTACTCCCTTTCTACTCAAAGCATCGACCACTACATTGGCCTTTCCCGGATGATAGTTGATCCCCAAATCATAATCTTTGATGAGCTGCAACCATCTTCGTTGCCTCAAGTTCAGATCCGTTTGTGTGAAAATATACTTCAAACTCTTTTGATCCGTATAAATTTCACACCTATGTCCAAGAATATAGTGCCTCCAAATCTTCAATGCATGTACCACGGCTGCAAGTTCCAAATCGTGCGTGGGGTAATTCTGCTAATGTTTCTTCAACTGTCTTGATGCATAGGCGACCACTTGACCTTCTTGCATCAATAAACATCCAAGTCCTTGTCTCGATGCATCGCAATAAATGTCAAAACTCTTGCTCACATCTGGCAATACCAATACTGGGGCTGTTGTCAACCTCTTCTTCAACTCCTCAAAACCATTTTGACAAGCTTGGGTCCATTGGAAAGCCTTTCCCTTCATCAGAAACTCCATCATAGGCTTGGCTATCTTGGAGAAATCCTTGATAAACCGACGGTAATATCCAGCCATCCCAAGAAAACTCCTTATTTCCTTGACATTTTGCGGCGGTTCCCACTTCAACACGTCTCTCACTTTTCCAGGGTCAACCGATACTCCTCCTCCTGAAATTATATGACCCGGAAACGACACCTCTCTCAACCAAAACTGACACTTGATGAACTTGGCATACAATTGATGCTCCCTCAATTTCTGCAACGTGAGCCTCAGGTGTTCCTCATGTTCTTTCTCATCCTTCGAGTAGATCATAATATCATCAATAAACACAACGACGAACTTGTCCAAGTACTCCATGAAGACCTTATTCATGAGGTACATAAAGTAGGCAGGCGCATTTGTCAATCCAAAAGACATCACGGTGTACTCATAAGATCCATACCGTGTCCTAAAAGCTATCTTGGGTATGTCCGATGGTCTAATGTTCATTTGAAAGTATCTGGACCTCAAATCAATCTTAGAGAAGACACAAGCACCCTTCATCCGATCAAACAAGTCCTCTATACGGGGCAAGGTATACTTGTTCTTGATTGTTACCTCGTTGAGAGCTCGGTAATCTACGCACATCCTTTGGGATCCATCCTTCTTGTCCACGAACAACACGGGTGCTCCCCAAGGGGAAGAGCTAGGGCAAATAAAACCCTTCTCCAATTGCTCTTGAATCTGCTTCTTGAGCTCCGCTAATTCCATAGGAGGCATCCTATACGGCCTCTTAGCTATAGGTGCAGTTCCAGGTATTAAATCAATAACAAACTCAATGTCTCGATCAGGTGGCATACCTAGCAACTCGTCCGGAAAAACATCCAAAAATTCACGCACCACCGGAATCTCCTCAATTGCGGCACCGTCCATATGATTCAACTCCAAATTGCTTAGGTGCGGTTTGAGATGCTTCAAATTCTACGGTGATCCCTTCTTCATTGGTCAACTTCACCATGTTTGTGGCACACTCAATAACTCCATTGTGCTTCCTCAACCAGTCCATACCAAGTGTAATATCCAATCCTTGAGAATCCAAAACAATGAGGTTGGCGGAGAAGTCTACCCCCCTTATTCCAAGGCTTACTTTTGGACATACTATATTTGTCCTCATCTCTCCTCCAGGAGACTTAACCAATAGAGTAAACTTCATATGAGAGATATGCAAACTATACTTGGCAACATACTTCGATGCAATGAATGAATGTGATGCTCCAAAATCAAATAACATAGTCGCGGGGTTGGAGTTGGCGAGAAACATACCAATAACCACGTCATCCACTTGTTGAGCATCCTCCGTTGAGACAAGGTTCACGTTGCCACGAGCTCTAAAAGAGTTAGGCACGACGTCCTTAGGCCCACTTAACGTGAAACCCAAGAAACAAGTCATAAAACAAAAGATCAACTCGGAGTCGCAAAATATCGGACAAGTCCGGAAAGGACCGGACTAGTCCGAAGTTGTCCAGAGAGAAAATCGGACAAGTTCGACTTTAAATAGAGAGGAAAACGGACAAGTCCGCTGGAACACCGGACTAGTTCAGAAAAGTCCAGGGACATAGCAAATTTTCAAGGATTCTTGGAATATCGGACTAGTCTGCACAAAATCGAACAAGTCCGAAAGTTTCCAGAGGCAAAATCGGACTAGTCCTCAGCAAAAACGGACAAGTCCGTTTTTAGTCAGAGAGAAATCGGACTAGTCCGCACTTTCCTGCATTTTAAGTGCGGTTTTGTTCCAAATCATTTTTAAATGCTCCAAATCAATTTTAAACTTGTTCCTCTTTATGTGGGTTAATGTTAAACACGTATATGAGTGCATGCAAGGCATGATGCATGAAAATGAGGGTGTTACACGGCGCCCGCACCTCCTCATCCCGTTTGGATTCAGGAGATTGTCTGTCTCGTTGAACATCGCTTCGATGAACTCAATCGGCGCCTAAAGGAGGCCACCGAGCACCTTTCCGCCACCACCGGGCAAGCAAAAAAGCACGACATATTGGCGCGAGATGTATTTTCCGATACATCTCGCTCGTGTGAGCGTCTGGGTCTTTGGAAACTTCCCGTCTGCACCAGCATGGACACTGCCGACCACTACTGCTTCGGGTTAGGGTTCGTGGCTGGTCGTCTCAACATCCTCTATGAGAAGATCGGGGAGGTGGCTGGGGTGGAGGGCCGCCAGCATCTTCTACGGACCATCGCCCGGAAGCTTCAGACTCAATTGTCGGAGGAGGCGGCAGCAGCAGCGGCAGCAGAGGAGGCAGCGGCGGCAGCAGCGGAGGAGGCAGCGGCGGCAGCAGCGGCGGAGGCGGAGGTGGAGGATATCTCCGACGACTCTGAGTAGAGTAGTATTTGTAGTTTTTCTTTTTCTTGTCTTCTATGTGCTTTCGTAGTTCTTGTTTGTAATATGTGTTGTTTCTATTTTAATGATAAATGTCTTTTCTGTTCATGAACAATGCGTCTTATGCAGTATCGAAAAACATCTCCTTTCTGAAAAAGGGGCGAGATAACTGTTGTTCAATATCTAGCCAAGAATTCGTTTTGTTGCGACGATCAATGACTCTTGGTTGAAACTCCATTGAGATCGTGGTTGAGGCTGCGTTTCTCCTCTTTTTTTGTTCTTTCACTCAATTTTTTCATTTGTAGTCGGCGCATGGGAAAATGTATTTTTAGTATGTAGTAGTATATACTACATGTTATCGTTTCATTGTGATTAATGTTACAAAATGCTGATTGTTTACCATCGTTTCGTGCACTTGGCTGTATTTACATATCGTTTGCATTAGCACATATGTATACATTTGGCGATTCATATTTTGTTTCGTATTTTTTTGGAATGTCCCACTAGCTAGCAGATGACTGCTTTTAGATTTTGATCTCCATGCATGGCAACAAAGATGAATTAAGAAGTGAGCAAGTTGTCCTAAGACGAAGTCTACCCCTCTAGCTGCACGCACCAGCCATGTGCAGGAATCGACGCAACATGAGAGTAATTAATCACGATTGGATGCATGCACAAGGGCACTGCTTGCGTCAAATTCTCCACTCCCGCGAAATTTTTTTCGTTCTACTTAGCTTGCCACATTTGAGATTTTGACAATTCAATTTTCACTACCTGCGCCTCCAATTTCAGTCCCGCCTATTATTGTAACCCTATTTCAGCCACGATGAGTATAAATGGAAAAACTGGCCTCCGTTCCTGACACACCGCTGCCCCGCCCTTCCGGTGATCTCGCAGTACTCCAAAATGTGTTGTCTCTCTGTCGTGTGTTCCATACTTGTATTCCTAAGAAATTCCCGTGTTTTATTTTCCCACGGTTTTTACAATTTTCCCTCCATGGATCTCGTAGTGACGCATCGAAGCTCTTGGTGGTGTTGACTCCTGGGTACAACATCGGGCGACCAAGTTTGATCGGCTCTACTGAACCTCTTCGTCGCCGACACCTCCCTGCGACATCGCATCCCGAACTCCAGTTTTATGCTACATAAACTACACGATCCATGCCGTCTTTTAATAGAGCTATATTGGCTTGGTTGTACACGATCCATGCAGTTTTGGCCTAGTTAAGTTATACACGATCCATCCTGATATACGAAGATTAAATAAATTAACAAAGAAGAAATGTGGTCTTTTGTTTCACGAATTTTGTTATGTATATGTGTGTTTATATATATATAAATGTGTGTATATATATATATATACACACACACACACACACACACACACACACACACACACTACATCTGTCCCTAAATAAATGTTGCTCTGACAGCTTATTACGGTAGTGTATTTCTAGTTCAATTCCTGGCCGGGAACGACAAATACTAAAAACCAGAGGTACTAGTATGTAATTTCTGGATTTAGAATAAATGACGCGCGGGTTATCTGAACAACCACTCCAAATGTTGTACTGTCATTCCTGTTTTACAAATTTTTATTCCTAAGATTTTTAGTTCCCATGGTTTTTACTTTTTTCTTTCTTGTGGCTTTCTCGGATCGTATATATTAATCTATTCTTTCTTTTCTAATTCCTTCATTAGTAACAAACACTACAGTTTATAGAAAGCACACCGTTCGATCCAAAATCTACGTTGGTCATGTAATCTGACGTTATCACTGTTATTTGGAATGACTACTTACAATGCTCTTTACATTAGGAACAAGACATCAAACCGTGATGTCATCTACAAGCATTCATGGTGGCCAGCAAGCACCTGGTATAACTATAAATGTGTTTACTATAAAAATTAAACAAATTTAGACAACATTAAATCGTTTGCATAGTACGCAGAGAATATTGCAGCACATGATGTTCAGGAACCCGAGGTTCTTCACTCCCTGGTACTACTACGATGCATGAACCAACAACAGGTATAGATATACAAACCAGAAATACTCCTTCCGCCCCAGTGTAATTTTACTTTTCGAGCTTAAAAAATGTCCCACTCCAACTCTATCCTCGGTAGTAGCTTCCAACTACCCATATCACATCACATTACTACATGCCTCTCTACTGTGCCATTTGTTTTGGCAGAGCGTGTTAGTTTTTTACTCTACTCCTTTGGCATTGAATTTAGAGCATTTTGAGAGACTACGTTCTGTCATTTAGATATATTGATGTTGGGTGTATCATGGTCATTTGCATTCTTTCCTAGGCTCTACTAATTGTTTTAGCATGCCTTGCGATTCTACTTCCTTATTAGTACTTAGTCTTTATAGTTAACAGTTCATCAGCCTGTGTGATGATGGCGTGATTTTTTTATGCCTCCACGCTGTGCTCTCTCGATGGCGGCCACTCCGGCTGGCACCGGAGCCCATGCCCACGCCCTGCTGCTGGTCACTTCAGTGTCCTTCCCGACGCGTCTCCCTCGCCCATCGCCACATCCTATCCTTCGCGTGCCATGATTACCCCGCCGCCCGCAAATCCCTGGCTATTACTCGCCCTGCCACCAATCCTCCTCGAGAGTTTCGGCGAGACCGAACCCTCGCTTTGTTGAGTGTCACAGGCTAGCACTATGCAGTACTGCACCTGCAGTAGTCGCCACTGACAAGTAGACCCGATGTCTCATGGGCCCACATGTCAGTGGAAGCTAATGCATGTGCAGTACTGTAGAGGATTTCAATCCCGCAAGCTGCCTGCCTTATCTGTCTTGCATTCGCCACCTGCTCTCTTTGGCGTTCATTACTTGCCCTGCAACTAATAATTCTCTTCGAGACGCGCTCCGGCTGATGTCAGTCAGACCAAACCGGCGAACCCTATCTTTGTATAGTCTAGCGTTGCCAGCTGCATGCCCCCTCAAAGTCTTGACTGCTTCGCTCATGGACTGAAAATCCTCCGCAGTACTACGAGTGCGTACCGCCACTGACATGTGTACCTGATGGCTCATTTTAGGGTATGAACAGCAACAAAGAAGTCAATAATGTAACCCCCCCATCAAAATAGGTGTTGTTAGGACAGTCCTAACTACTATAGTAGTTCATTTTAATTCATTTGTGGGTGACAATTAATATAAACATGGAGGGAGTACTACAGAACAAAATGGTGTTGGCACGACGCAGTCCTCCCACGCTCGTATTTGCCACACTCGTCCTGAAGATGGTATGAACATCAGACTTTTCTTCTTTTCACACTATTTGTACATGATACTAAACTTGTTCAGGTGGTCATTTGCTTGAATCGTTTACCGTTTGAATCATTGTAACAGAAGGAAGGAAGCTAGGAAGAAGTGTGGCTAAAAGACTTAAGGTTGCCAGAATACGCTATGCATCCCAAGTTAGTAGAACACAACATGTGAAGCTACGAATTCAGTTCTCCTCTAGGTTGGGTGTTGCGGTTGGTATTAATCAACTGCACTTTGTCGATGATGTGGTTATGTTTACAAAAAGACATGCATCCCTCACTGGTGTAACGAATTGGGCAGAGGTTGGCCATAGTAACAAGAGAGATATAGTACGAGACATCCTGGTTAGTGTTGTCACACCCCCACACAAGTATTTTTTTTTCTTGCAATCTCCATCCTGTACGTTTTTAGCAACTTGCTATACAATGTACAGGATTCCTCGGACATGGAGGACACACCGGAGAGCGCAAGAAAATTTTTGAAAATTGCTGGTGAGCGCTACAAGGGGTGGCGCTCGACTTTGCATGCCACCTATAAGAGTTATTCTACCAATGAAGAACGTATACGAAACCAACCTGTTGACATAACGACGCCCGAGTGGTTGCACCTAATAGAATATTTTGGGTCTGAGCGATTCAAGGTCAGCTAACTTTTTAATAGCTTCGCATCATACAAAAAATATTTCATTTACTTTCATTCGTTGATTTAATTCTTAAAATTACTGCAGTCAATAAGCAGGACCAATTCTCAAAATCGAAGAAGACAAAAGGCGTGTCACTTGCTTGGCTCTAAATCCTATGCCCAACTTAGTTACGAGAAGGTATGAAAAATAAATCACGCTTTTACTTTGCGCTGCAAACAATATGTATACTGACATGTTGAAGTTTACTTGTATTTTATGTAGCGAGATCCAGAGACCGGAGAATAACCCGATGACATACAACTGTGGAAGGCAAGCCATTTGTTGAACGGCAACTGGACAAACAAGTTGGCAGAAGCTGTACATGTGAGTAACACTTCAAACAATCCCCAATTAAATAAATATTTGCAAATTAGTTGTGACCTTTCTTTTTGTATATAGATCCAGGCACGTGCCCAAGTGGACGACATGGAAGCTGAGCAGGGAGGCCCAATTCCAAATGAGGAGAGAAACCACATTTTCCAGCGTTGTTATAGATCCTCAATCGGTTGTGCAGGATCACAGGTTCGGGGTCGTGGTTATATGGCTAACCCAACTGGTCCCGAACGTGAACGTATGCGTATCCAGATGTCTGAACACCTCAACAACCAAGTTCAAAATTTAGAAGTTAGAAATGTAGACCTCAATGAAATAGTGCAGGACTTGGAAGGAAGAAACAATAGCTTAAACACCCATATGAACAGCATAAACCAGAAGAATGAAGAGTTAATCGTCGATGTCCAGAACTTACAAGGTCAGATAGCAGCTGATCGTGAACAGACAACTAAGGAAATGCAGGACATGCGCTCCTCATTGGCTGAAATGCACAAAATGATGATGGCAACCACTCCACAAAAGGTCCAACAAATAAGGAACCGCCAAAAGCCACGTGCTCCAAAAATTAGTCCCGGTTAGCTCAGGGAAACACTTAGCATGCAAACACGTCGCTTAAGTAATCCTTGAGTGTTGTTATGCGTGTTTTAAAATTGATGGATGTTTATTGTTAAACTCGTGATTCTGTTGCCACTAATTTTTAAAACTGGGGCATTTGGGTTATACTGCCGCTAATTATAAAACGTGGCATTACGAATTTCTTGTCACGAATGATAAATTGTTACAATAGGAAGCTATTGCCAATACGGATGATAAAATGTGGCAATAGAATGACAAAACGTTGCTGTATAAACATTTGGCAACGACTCAAAAATGTTGCATTAAAACACTATTGCCACAGATAAGAAATCGTTGCAATACCAAACTATTCGCCACGGATGAGAAATCGTTGTGGTACCATACTAGTTCCAATGGATCTGAAATCGTTGCAATACGGTACTATTCGCCACGTATGTTGACTCGTTGCAATACCCAACTATTCGCCACGTATACAAAATCGTTGCAGTACCAGACTAGTTCCCACGGATCTAAAATTGTTGCAATACGGTACTATTCGCCACGTTTGTTGACTCGTTGCACTAACCTACTATTTGCCACAGACGTTAAACCGTCGCAGTATCATACTATTGCCACGGATGTGAAATTGTTACAATATGTTACTATTTGCCACGGCTGTGAAAATCATTACAATACTGTAGTATTTGCCACGAATGTGAAAATCGTTGCAATCACGTACTATTACCACAAATGTGAAAATCGTTGCAATCACGTACTATTACTACGAACGCGAAATCGTTGCAATATAATGCTATTCGTTGCAATACGTTAAATCGTCGCAATACGGTAAACAGTTGCAATAACATACTATTTGCCACAAATGTGAAATCGTTATAATACCGTACTATTGCCACGCCTGCGAAATCGTTGCAATACAATACTATTCATTGCAATACGTTAAATTGCCGCAATATGCTAAACCGTTGCAATAACATACTATTTTCCATGAATGTGATATCGTTACAATACCGTACTATTGCCACGCCTGTGAAATCGTTGCAACCACATACAATTACCACGAATGTGAAATCGTTGCAATACCATGCTGTTTGTTGCAATACGTTAAAATGTCACTATACGCTAAATCGTTGTAACAACATACTATTTGCCACGAATATGAAATCATTGCAATACTCAACTATTTGCCACGATCGTGAACCCGTTGCAATACCGTACAATTCGTGGCGATACGTTGAATCGTCACAATACATGAAACCGTTGCAATAGCGTCCTATTTGCAACTGATGTAAAACCGTTGCAATACCATACTATTCGCCATAGATGCCAAGTCGTCGCAAATAACCTGTCGCCACAGGAATTATTGCGACGATTCGTAAAAACTATTGCCACGCTCTTTTTCTTTGCAACAGGAACCTATTGCGATGAAAAACGACCTATTGCGACGAATATTTTGTTGTGATAAACTGGAATCCTTGCAGTGGCCGCATCGGCCTCATTCTAACCAACCAAGCCAAGCATATGTCTTTTGACAATCAAAAGCTTAAGGTCATGGTTTTAGTCATACACAACTTCTTCTAAGTTCGTATCTAAGTGCAAGGATAAGCCATGCCAAAAGAAGAAGTGTGATGCATGAATATTCTCTTGATCTTTTTTCATTTTTATTTGATCATAAAAGCTCAACATGTGGATAGTTGATCGATTAATTTTTTATTATAAAAGCACTTGTGAGCATGCAACAAGTTCAAAACAGCAAGAAAGTTCGATCATGACCACATTCAGTGTAAGTAATTATTCCGATATCTAGTCATGGAAAAACTACAAAATATATAACATGAGTAATGTAGTAAGAACTTTCATCATGTAAAAGGAATCACAAAGTCATATATGTATGAAATACTATGCTTATATTACTTTAAATTCGGATTCACACATAGAATTTCCAAGTTTCAAAAACTCCCCCTCAATTTAAGCCATGAGGATGCATAACCCCTATATTACTACGAATGAAACAAAAACAAGTGAAATCCAAAGGTTTTGTGAAAATATCAACCAATTGTTGCTCGATATCTACATGGTGAAGCATAATATTTCCTTTTTCAACATTATCACGGAGAAAGTGATACCTAATGTCAATGTGCTTTTTTCTCAAGTGTTGCATGGAATTTTTAGCAATGCAAATGGCACTAGTGTTATCACAAAACAGTGGAACACCATTTGGATCAACCTCATAGTCCTTAAGTGTTCGAACAATCCAATGAATTCGTGAGCAAGCGCTAGCTGCAGCTACATATTCAGATTCAGTTGTGGATTGTGCAACTGAGTTTTGTTTTCTAGAGGACCAAGATCATAGCTGAAAACTTGGACACAACATCATGAGAAGCACAACCAAACATAATATCATCCACATACACTTGAATGAATAATGAGTCATTGCCATGCTTAAGAACAAAAGGAGTTTTATCAACCTTGCCCATGGTAAACCCCTTTTCAAGTAAGAATGTTTTTAACCTATCATACCATGCTCTCGAGGCTTGTTTGATACTGTACAAGTCTTTGGACAGTTTGTAAACATGAGTAGGAAAATCTAGATTTTCAAAACCCGGTTGTCGCTTGACATAAACCTCCTCATCTATATAGCTATTAAGAAAAGCACTTTTGGCATCCAATTAATATAACTTGAAACCTTTAAATGCAGCATAAGCTAACAAAATTCTTATGGCTTCTAATCTAACAATAGGAGCAAAACATTCATCAAAATCTAGACCTTCAAATTGTGTGAAACCTTGAGCAACCAACCAAGCCTTATTCCTAACAACAACCACATCCTTACTCTGTTTATTTTTAAACACCCATTTAGTTCCAATTAAAGTGTGACCTTGAGGTGGAGGTACAGGTTTCCAAACATTATTTCTTTCAAAATTTTCTAACTCTTCTTGCATGGCGACAATCCAAGATTCATTACTAAGTGTGTGTGATATATCTCTGGGTTCAAAAGAAGCAACAAAAGCAGAATGAGCATGAGAGTTTGGATCGCAAAACCTGGACCGTATGACTCGTTCGTGCAAGCTCCCAATGATTTGTTGTGGAGAGTGACTTTTGAGGATTTGGAGGGCAGTACACACTTCACAAGCTTCTTGTTCTTCATGTTCATCATAGATCGAAGAACTTGTGGCTTGAGGAAAATTTGTACCAATTGCAGTAGTTGTTGGTGCTGGTTGTGGTGCAAAATCAGCAACGTGATCAACTTTATTTGCTTCTTGGGCAGCAGCACCACTTCTTCATCTTTTTTAATGAAAATACTATACCCTGTGGATATGGATCTTGACCTGCGATATTAGAGCTAGTACCTGGGCTAGCTTCATAAAAAGAAACCTCACAAGTCTCTATAATTTTGTTAGTGTCAAGTAAAAGCACATGGTAGCCTCTAGTATGAGATGGATAACCAAGAAACATGCCAACAACAGATCTAGCTTCAAATTTATCAAGATTACCATGTTTATTAACAAAGCATTTACAACCAAAGACCCTAAAGTGTGTGACACTAGGCCTACGTCCAAACAGAAGTTCATATGGTGTTTTTCCTAGCTTAGCACGCAAGAAAACACGATTTGAGACATAAAAAGCGGTTGCAATTGCATCTGCCCAAAATTTTGTAGGAGTTTGATATTCATCAAGCATAGTCCTAGCCATCTCAACTAAGGTTCTGTTCTTTCCCTCTACAACAGCCTTTTTGCTGAGGTACATAAGGTGAAGAAAATTGATGATCTATTCCATTTTTAGGACAAAAGTGATCAAACGATTGATTTTTAAATTCGGTTCCATTATCACTTCTAATTGCTTTTAAAGATCCTAGGTGATCAATTGATAATCTAAGAAATAAAGTTCTAAAGTGACTAAAAGCTTTATTCTTAGATGCCAT
The DNA here is from genome assembly GCA_036927565.1 of Tuctoria greenei. Taxonomy (NCBI): domain Eukaryota; kingdom Viridiplantae; phylum Streptophyta; class Magnoliopsida; order Poales; family Poaceae; genus Tuctoria; species Tuctoria greenei. The sequence continues at coordinate 149,428,294 of JAYESD010000006.1, read as the reverse complement.
AAAGTAAACCCAAGAGTATCTAGAAAAATCATCAACAATCACAAGAACATACCATTTACCTTCAAAGGATTGAACACGAGAAGGTCATGCGGTGTCAAGGTGCAAAAGTTGACTCGGTTCAGTTGTCATGGTAATTGTGAGAGGAGCATGTGAACCTGCAACTATCTTAGCATGTCTACAAGAAGATCACACGATTTCATTGTCCCTTTTAAGCATAGGCAGCCCACGTATGCGATCAAGAGCACTAACACGCATTAGATGATCAAAGCCTGCATGACCAAGTCTACGATGCCAAAAATATAAGTGCTTTGATTCATTTGCAACTAGACACCTTTGCTTATAGGATGACATATCAAAATCAGCTTCAAAAACTCTTCCAAACCAAGACATGTTAAAAATAAGATCACTGTCTGAATCTACAACCTTGCAGGAATTTCTTATTGAAAATAATTTCTAGATTTTCATCTAGCACTTGTTGAATATAAAGCAAGTTGTATTTCAAATTTTTGACAAGTGCCACATCTTTTAAAGTGTAGTGATCGTTTACCATAACCGAACCATTAGCAATTATAGGAGTTGAAAAATTATCGGCAAAAGTAACATTCTTTACAAGTGACACAAAAGAGAAGGAGGAGAACCATTCTTTGTTACCGGTCATGTGGCGTGAGCAACCTGAATCCACAATCCAAATGTTCTCCTTACTCAAGCGTGTAACATACATAGAAGCACAATACATCGATGACTCAATACTAGGATTAGTCAAAAGGTATTTAGGAATCTAGTACTGAGTCACACGACGTCCAGCAGGAATAACACGTGAAAGCTGAGATAAAACACCAGTTTTATGAGCCATATTTTGAGAATTCTTGTACAAAACTAGTGACCTGTGAGGTGTTACATGTTTAGCACAAGAAACAGTAGGTTTGGGAGCAATCTTTGCATGTTTTCAACTACGTACAGCAGGTTGCAAGTTCCTAACATTCGGTTCAGCATGTGCGGCAAATTTTGCATGAGATTTATGAGATCTAGCTTGCATTCTTTCCTTTTTATGCTGTTTAGCTAGTCTATAACAAAAACCTATGACATGACCATCTTTATCACAGTAGGTACATTGAAATTTAACTTTGAGTTCATGTCTAGATGAGCAAGCAACATGTTTATTAGCAACCGAATGAGACAACAATCCTGCAGATTTGAAAACCACTTATTTTTGTTCAGGAACTATTTTAATCAAACCACTCCCTAATGACTTCACAATTTTTAGATGGATGTGCCTTATCATGAGCATGGGAATCAAATCCTAAACCAGATTTATCATTGCAAGATTTAGAAGAATTCAGCAGCAAGTTTAAATTCTTATTCCTATTACAAAACCGCTCTAGTTTCCTATTCATGTCCTCATGTTTTTTTGACAAGTCTAGGCAGTTTTCACATGAAATTTTTCCTTTTAGTTTGCAATTAGAACAATATTTAACTTCATGAGAACGTAAAGCATTGTTCAATGAAGAAATTTATTCATAGCATCTTGTAGTTTCTTATCAAGATCATCACAAGTCGAACAATGCAATTCAATTGTAGAACAACAAGAATCTTTCAAGTTTTTATCATTAAGTGCAGAAAGCTTTTTGTTCTTTTCAATTTCTAACTCATGTTTATCAAGTGTGGAGGTGTGTGCACTTCTTAGAGAGGACAATTGTTCATATATTAAATCACATAGGAACACGAATCATCACTAGGAATCAAAGATTTCAAACAATTAATTTCAGACTCTAGTGACTCAATTTTAAAAGCACTGTCCCTAAGATTTTTGTCCTTTTTCTTAAGTATAATAGTGGCACGAAAAAATAGCATCACACATTTCTTCACAAGTAGGACATACCTCTTCATTGTCGCTGTTGTGTTCTGCCTCATCCATACTTTATCTTGACTTGCCCGCCATGAAGAAAAAGTTTGCCAAATCATCTTCATCTTCATCACTTTTGATGTCCACATCAGCTCGAGCCATGTTCTTGAAGTGCGAAGACAAAACTATTCACCAATTGGCGTCCTGTAAAACTCTTGTTTTTCTTGTTGTTGTTTGCAGAAGGGTGCTTCATTCTTGTTTGCTTTTCATCCTGGGAAGTAGTACCTGAAAGGTTAGGGTAATTCGTGCAAAAATATCCTGTCTTACCACATTCGAAGCATCGTTGAGGTCCAACACTCCCTCTCGTTCTAGTTCTGACATTTTGCAATGCTTTTGAGAACCGAGCAGAGATGAGTGCAAGTTCTTCCTCTGGAAACTCTTCAATCTGTTCAAGAGTTAGAGAGGACAACAAAGCAAGTGTTCCACAAGATTAGGATTGGCCGGAGCTAGGCATGTCACGTTAGTAAACAAATGCAAGAGACTTGCTGGGGTTCTTACGTGAGATTTATGTTAGTTTCATGAATTTTCAATTTAGAATATAGAACATCTAAAGTAAGTGTACTTATGACAGTAGATTCACGAATATATGTGACATTCATATCCCAAATTGACATGTCCAATGCACTTAATAATTGCCTAGCATTGTCAGCATCTGAAAAATTAACATTGATGCTACGCAAGTTGCTGAGAATTTTATTAAGGAGAGCAAAGAGTTCGTCGATGGACTCACTTGGTTGCATCTAAAAGCGCATGTACTCCTTTTTGAACATGTCTTGCCTTACCCCCTTTATCGCGTTGGATCCTTCGTGGTAATGACATAGAGCTTTCAAAACATCGTACGCAGATCGGAGGTGAGCAACACGGTCGAAGTCGCTTTGAGTTAATCCTTGTATGATCAAGTTCCAAGTCTTGTTGTTGTTGTCGAAGTCTCTCATATTTGTAGCCGTAACTTGATCATTTGACGGCACTTCATATGGCCTGTACACATTTTCCCATATTTCAAAGTCTTGCACCTGGATGAAAGCCTCCATGCGTGCCTTCCAAACCTAAAAATCAATATCACTAAACACACAAGGTTTGGCAGAGTATTTCTCAATGATGATTGTTCAAAACACATGCAAATCATGAAGACTAGAGCACTGTGACCCTGATACAAAATTTAAGATCAAAGAGAACGTGAAAATCTACCATAGGAGGGGTGAACGGTAGATTACAACTTTTTCAGCAGAAGCAACAAAAACCCCCCGGCAAAAAATTGATTTGCTAAAGAAATCATGTGTTCGACTAATCTAAAAATAATCATTTGTGACAAAACCAGTATATATTATGTAGAATCAAGTAACACAACAAGAATCACGAAAATCCGTCGCGAAAAACTAAAGTAATGATCGAAAGATCAAACAAAGGTCAATCTCTTCTACCCGAGAAAAAAAACAGATCTGCAGCACTGCAAAGAAACTCGTGTAGCTCAGAAACCGCAAATTTAATGACCATGAAATTTTCACATATGATAGATAATAAAGTTGTGAAGACAACCCAAAAATAATCACGTCAATTGGATCCGTAAAAGTCGAGTTATGATGAAACCACAGGAGCAAGGTAGTGTTGTGCAGAAACTCGACGAAAAAACTTGTTTGAAACAAGCCGGACGAACAAAGCACAAAAGTTCTTTTAAACTACGATATTTATTAAAAATAACACAATAGGAACAGCCCAAAATCTATGCACCACGAGCTCTGGCCTCCCTTTCTTATATAACCAGCCATGAAGCCAACCCAAACCAACCTAGGACTCGTATCCTACTCAGTTTCCACTAAAACTTTTCACAACTGCTCAAGACTCTTCCATACGCAGATAGAAGCAATCTTAAGACATCAAAACACCTTAAAAATGTATCCCACATTCATAAAACAACTCAACTTTGTTCTCTCCACGAAATCCTAACATAACCAACTCAAAACATTCCATTTTCGAGTCAAACCCGACTCAGTCGTATCCTGAGTCCATAACTTAGTCTGTTGGACCTTTCTGACCAACTCTTTACATCCACATCTCTTCATCACACCTTGGAACTTTGTATCCACGTCCATGCACTCCTTGCACACGTGCAAACATCTTCCAATGACGTCCACAATACCTTCTTATGCATTGTTCTCGATTCAAACATGTTGCGCAACCTCCCGATCAACTCAACCGCAATTCCTCCCGAACTTGGTTGTCGAACCTTATCTTCTCCCTAAGACTAGTCCAATGGATCACGTCACAAGCCATGTCTTGAACTCAAGCAACACTTGCTCATGAATAAACAACTGGTACTTCTGAGCACAAGTCATCGACTTGACTCTCGTTAGTTCCGATAACCACAACACCTTACATGAGTACCTAACGTAAGAAAGTTGCAAAAATCTAGTAAAAGAATGCTAAGCAAGCTTTCCATAATCCAAAAAGCAAGTTCGAAACATTGCTAGTTAAAAGAAGAATCATTGCATTCTAGCACCGGACCTTGCCAAAGCTACTCGGACCTTGAGACGAAGATTACAAAAGCTAGCAAGACCTATCGCTGAAGCTTACCAATACTAGTCGGACCTAGCGCCGAAGCTGAACAAAGCTAGTCGGACCTAGCCATAGCTAGTCGGAGCTAACCAAAATACCTAGACAAAGAAGTCGGACCTAGCAAGAGCAAGTCGGACGTTACGTCGGACCTTGTCGGATCTACCCAAAACAAGTTGGACCTATCGTCGGACCTTGCAGGAGCTCAGACCTAGAGTCACACCTTTTTAAAAGGGTATTTTGGTAGTATTTGAAACTTTTATCGTCATAGCCAATGTTTTCAGCACACATAGATCTCACACAGTTGCCACATTCCATTCTACCTGATTGCTGCTAGGTTTTATATTCATTTCCAGTGAATACTCTCTAAACCTACTCATGTGTTCCCATGTGCTATAGGCAAGCGAGTGACGAATACTTGACTTCTACCGGATCAACTATAAATCCTCATTAGCATGGCAATAGTCCTATGATAAAATCCTATTCTACCCATACACTCCGTAGTGGATTGGGGTCATGCACTTGGAATGTCATTCACCTTAGACATAATGCACATTTCATATCTAACCCAAAGATAGTGAATACAAAGCAAAACATTAAAAATCGCTTAGATGGAAACTGGGGCTTGCCTTGCTCAACGGTTTAGTTAGTAGACTCAAGTCAGTGAAACTTCCTCTGGAAAGTCCACCACGGCAGCAGCGAGATGGAAAGCTTAGGCTTCGAGTTGGACTCCTCGTCGAGCTCCAGCATCACGTCCACTATCGAAATGCAAATGCATATAAAATAAAAAGTAATTTACAAAATTATCCATTTATGTTGTCAACAACTTAGGAATGAACAAGGATTGACCAAGAATGAAGTCTCTGTTTATGGAGTCGACAGAAACAGAGAGGAAAAATAATGTTGAATGGAATAAGTATAAGCATAATGTGAGATATGCTTCCAGTTGGACATATGCATGAATCTGGAAAAAAATCACAGAATTCTGTAGCAAAGGGATCCTAATCGCTCTAAGAAATTTACAGTGGCAAGTACGTACTGGGATGAGGATGGGCCAAGAATTGGAATTGTTCAAGTAATCTTCTTGCCTTTAAATTTCCAATAAGTTTATTGCTTCTCTGAATATCCATCCTAAATTTGGAGCCTTAACATGGCCAACAGTGAGTGTTCTAGTTAGGGTTAGTCTCATTGGTCCTAACAAGTTTTTTTTCACAATTATAAGCTTTATACGGAGAGATATTAATATTTAAACTTAGGACAATTTTCTCAAAAAGTTTCTGATCATTTTGGATTTTTTCAGGTACATATAGGTTGGAAACACAAATTAACCATCCAAATCAACTCAAATGTCTTCCAAATGTTTACTGGCGTTCAAAGGAATTCTAAGGAAGCGCCTAGACAAACTTTGGAAGTTTTCAATGAAAGGAGCGTCAAGAATTAATTTCTAATTAGTTTTGCTTAGTGGAATTATTCAGGACAAACTATGGAATTTCATGATTATCCATAAGAACCACGACAAATTGGAGATCATAAGTAATATACCAATTTTTTGGTAACTTTTGGTCAGTTCTAGTAGTCTATATGATTTTTTGAAGTTGGGCTCAAATCTGGAATTATTTTGCAAAAGGAAAAGGATTAATTAAGTACTAGACCCACTATGTTTTTTAAACAACCAATTCGGATGATGCAACATGGGAGGCCACAATTTTGATACACGCAGCCACATAAGATCTAAAAGCCACAATCGATCCATTCGGAATGACAGGAAGAGACCGATAGGTGTGCCACCCTTGTCGGTCATCTTCAACCTCAAGGCAGAGGCTCGGGCCGGTGGCGCCTTGGTGGAGCGCGGCCATTCCCAAGCTTGACGGCGAGGCGTCGGTAGTGGGGGAAAAATGACCCTAGGTCAAAGGGCAACGTGTTGGGCAACCCTACACACACTGGCATGACCAGAATCTGGCGGCCCATTGCGGAAGCGGCGGCAAGCTCGACGGCAATGGGGACAATCCGCACTGAGTTATTGGATCTGGCTCAGTATGAGAACCTAGAGCAACCTAGGGCGACGAGGAACACGAATACAAGCACTAATTGCCCAGAACATAGCTGTAATATGGAAATCGAGGGTGACCTAGCTCAGTTTGGGAAACGAATGGGAAAACTGGTTATCCTATGGCCATGCTCGATCGTTTTTAGTGATTTTTGTTCGAGGCTCTTCAAGGGAAGGTCCTTAATATTTTATCTAATGGGATTGAAAAATATTAAGGTGTGGAAACTGAATTTATTAGAGTTCTAACCGGAGATCACCAAACCAGCCACAGCAAAAACTCATATCACAACGAGATGAATCTATGATAGCTTAAGATACTCAACAGGGAGCTTGAGAACATGAGGGAGCACCTACTTGTCATCCCTGGTTTTAAGAAGATGACCAAATGTTTTCCACATGTATGTCAGGATCAGTTGAACTCATACATGTGTAGACAAAAGTGAAATATCATTAAATAGTGCTATGTTCGAATACATCAAATTATTACATAAATGACAATCCAGGTCTAAAAGAAAATACATAAGAGGTGGAAAACAAATAAAAGAGCTCCAAGCACAGGCATTGCCTGGGGGATACACTAGCCTAGAACATCTCATCCGGATCTTCGTAGAAGTCTTGGTTCTCCACCTCTTCGTCTTCATAGACTGGGGAAAAATTATGCAACTAGCAAGTTTGAGTACCAACGGTACTCATCAAGTGGTGAAGTTTATGCCATGAGGTATATATCACGGAATGCAAACAGCGGTAAATGCACTATAGCAATTACAACCTACACTTACTGTTGTTAAGCACCTACATCTAGGTGAAACCCAACCATATCTCCCAAAGTGTCCAAATAATGCCCAAACCAAACCATCAACCATTTTAACCATATGTGCTAATTATGAACTTGGTCCCATCCCGCTCGTGTCTGTGAGCACGGCTATCTAGACAGTTTGACAAAACTATGTAGAGTGTGTATCATTTACTCACAGTTCGTGATTTCATCCCCTATTGTCAGGTGGACTAAACAAAGCTCCCTGTCGCCCATGGTAGCTAACCACATTACACACTTCTGTAGGTGTGTGGCCAGGATATCACTACGAGGTTCTTCTGTTGGTTCTCCCGACTTGCATTGATACTCTGAGGTTTCACTGCTCCGACACCAGGAGTCTATTTTCTCTCCGCTTGGAGAAGCCCCCTCTTGAGCCATCCGGATCCCAAGGCAGTATTATGAACCAATTCCTCGCTCGTTCGATTACCAACGCTACATCAGAAGAGACCAAATTACTGAACAAAGTTGTCCCATATACAACCTTGTGGTTATACTGTATGGCTTAGCAACTTCCTCGATAACCCAGTCCTGATAATCCGATAGGTGTCAAACCCCAAACCAGTGTCTTGTGCACGCATACACAAAAACCATTAAACACCTCCTATTAGATTCCTATCATCTACTTTCATTACTTTCAATAGCTCATAAATCATTATAGATCAATTTTAATCATGTAGACATATTATTCATATTCAATTAAGCATGCCTAAGTGTGAACTAGTTAAAAATAATTCACCCAGACCCTGGCGACAAGGAATACTGTGAAAATTTTGGGGAAAACATAACATAGGATTCATCTTTAAATTTAGCAGCATCAACTAAAACTTAACAAAAAGGGTGCAAGATGGTCAAGGACACTTGCCTCCGGAGTAGGGTTGGTGGTCGACGGAAACTGGTGCTCTTGCAAGTTGAAAGTCGATTCTGGCCCCGACTCTAGATACGATGTTGCACATAAAATAATAACATACAATAAGAACAACAACAAAATTCATACATTACAATTAAATAAACATCAAATCCTACACATTTATTATTTTATGTATAATTTAGATCATAGGCATACATTATTTATTATTGAGAATTTGGATTATTTGAGATAATTACAATAAAAAATATTTTTAGCAATTTTATAAATTTTTTTATATTTATTTGAAACCTATTACTATTTTCTAGAAAGTTTTCTCCCTTAAGACTATGTTTTAAAATAGATTCCCAACACAAAATATGCATTTACAATTTTTACACCATTTTTAATATTTATTCTTATGTGTAAATTAAATTCTATAGATTCAAAACACTTATAAAGCATTTTATACATAAATCAACAACTTATTTAAATTATTAAAAAATAAAACATAACTAGATATTAATTAAAAAAATTTATTGGACTTTTTTGTAATATTGTATGGAAATTATGAATTTTATCTAATTTCTGATATTTTTAGGGGCCTTTCTGCACAAACAGAATGAATCCAGAGGCTAAAAATCATTTTTATAAAGTCCAGGGGTCATTTTATAATTTTCTACTATTTAATTTGCTAAATTCTAATATTCCACGGGCTTCTTGGCAATTTTTACTTTATTACACAATCATTTCATAATTTCTAGAAAGGTTAGGGTTAGTTTTATAAAAAATTGGGCCAAACTGTGAACAATTTAAATTGTCTAGGGGGTTATGTGCAAGATTGCCAACGGTTATGCGGGGGTTTAATTTGGGCCGTTGGATCTCAAATGGATGGATCAAATTTAAAACAATGAAGGGGTATCTTTCTTTATAATCTCAATCGCATGATTAAAATGGGCGGCTATTAAGAGGCCACGTCGCCTAAGTGACCCGGGATGGTGGCACACGGTGGCACAGAGTGCCCACAGTGGCATTCTCGCAGGCGGCGACCAAAACGCGCGTCAAAGAAGAGAGAGGGGACATTTCTAGGGAAGAAAAGAGGGAGGAGGGCAAGGCCAACTCACCGAGAGGCGTCGCAAAGCTGAAAATGAAGCGAAAACTAGGCGGTGACGGCGAGTGGCGACGGAACTCAGCGGCGCTCGACAAAGTCGGCGTCGCGATGACGTTCCCGCTGAGAGACGATGTCTGGCGAGCTCCTAAAGACAAGACGCAAATGTTAGACAAGCTTTCGGGGTGAGAAATTATATGTATCAACGGGAACAGAGGCGCCATTACCAAGCTTGACGGTGACTAGGATTTAGTGCGCCAGGGAGATGGATTTCGAAGAAAATCGTCCTGTGATTTATAGGGGAATGGAGCTTAAACGCTCGGCGACATCATTGGTCACTATACAAAGATTGATTGAGGAGAAACGGTCGACACTGAAGGGGGGGGGGAGTGGACGGCGCGACGTGCATGCGTTACAAAGCGGCGCAATGATTCGGGGAAGGAGGAGCTGATGGGCGGGGCCCAATCACCAAAGAGAGGGAGGGGGAGGCGAGCGGCGGGCAGGCGTAGGGAGAAGAAGGGAGTTGGACCTGGGAGGAGATTGGGCCCAGGTGAGTTTTCTATTTCCTTTTTCTTTTTCTCTTTTTTTTCTTCTGTTTTCATGGTTTGAATTTTGAAACAGAAATTCTAACGAATTCGAATTTTGAAATTTTCACACATGCAAGACATATTATGCACTTGCTCTATATGACTTTTACGCCAAAAGAAATGATTTCAGAGCTCTTATAAAATTCATTTTACACATTTTTTCCAAAAAGTGGGTGTTACAATTCTACCCCCCCCCCCCTAAAAAGGAATCTCGCCCTCGAGATTCGGACGACCTAAGAGAAAAGATTAGGAAATTCCACCTTGAGGTCTTCTTCTCTTTCCCACGTTGCTTCTTCTTCTGAGTGATGTTTCCATTGGACTTTACACATACGAGTAACCTTATTCCTCGTAACTCGTTCTAACGTCTCTAGAATTTTAACGGGTTGTTCTGCATAAGTAAGGTCCTCTTGCACATCTATTGCTTCCAACGGCAACTGTTCCTCAGGCACTCTCAAACATTTCTTAAATTGCGACACATGAGATATGTCATGTACATCTGATAAGTTGGACGCTAATTCGAGCCGATAGTCTACTTCTTCTTTTTTTCTCCAATACCTTGAAAGGACCAATAAAACGGGGTGATATTTTACCCTTTACCTTGAATCGTCTCAATCCTCTCATGGGTGACACCTTGAGATATACAAAATCACTAATCTGAAATGATAGATCATGTCGTCGAGTATCTGCATGACTCTTCTGCTTGATTGAGCCGTCATTAAATTCTTCCAAATTTCTTGCACTTGTCTCTCAGCTTCTCTCAACACTTCCGGCCCAAATACTTGACTCTCTCCAGTTTGATTCCAAAACAATGTTGTTCTACACTTCCGCCCATATAATTCTTCAAACAGAGACATCTTCAAACTAGCTTGGTAACTATTGTCGTAAGAAAACTCAGCATATGGTAGATTCTTATCCCAGCTTCTGCTGTTTTTCAGAGCACATGCTCTCAATATGTCTTCATGAATTTGACTAGTGCGCTCTGTTTGGCCGCCAGTCTGCGCGTGATAGGCTGAACTAAAATTCAGACAAGTATCAATTGACTCATGCAGCTTCTACCAAAACCGGGAAGTGAAATGTGTACCTCTATCTTATATTATATTTTTTGGAACTCCATGCAAACATACAATCCTTGCCATGTTTAATTCTGCCAACCGTGAACCATTATAACTTTCTTTAACTGGAATAAAGTGAGCCACTTATTCAAGCGATCCACTATAACCCATATAGAGTCATAACCTGACTGAGTTCTTGGCAACCCCACAATAAAGTCCATACTTATTTATTCCATTTCCATTCAGGAATTTTAATTGGTTGAAGCAACCATGCTGGTCTTTGATGTTCTGCTTTGACCATCTTACATGTGTCGTACAGAGCTACATACTCTGCCACATCACGTTTCATTCCATGCCACCAATATTGATCCTTAAGATCTTGATACATCTTTGTGATTCTTGGATGGATAGAATACGACGAGTCATGTGCTTCTCTTAGTATCAATTCTTGAGTCTCCTTGGTATCAGGCACACATATTCTCTTCCCTAACCATAGGGTTCACTATTCATCTTCTTTAAAGTACAGACCTTTTCCTTCGTTCATTTGTCGCTTAATCTCTTGGATCTTGTTATCATGTTTTTTCCCTTGTCGAATATCCTTCTCTAAAGTAGACTCTGCTTACATGGACACCACCTCAGTGTTAGTCACAATAATAGGTTTTAGGTTCACGAATTCCTCACATAGCTGCGGTTGCTGACCCTGTAGTTTCAAGATGTTGCATTGTGCTGACCTACTCAAAGCATCTACGGCCACATTAGCTTTTCCAAGATGATAGTTGATTCCAACGTCAAAATCATTGATAAGCTCCAACCATCTGCGTTGTCTGAGGCTTAGATCGGGTTGAGTGAAAATATAATTTAAACTCCTGTGATACGTATAGATTTCGTTTCTCTTCCCTACCAAATAACGTCTCCATAGCTTCAATGCATGAACCACAATTGCTAACTCCAGATCATGAGTATGGCAATTTCTTTCATGCTTCCTGAGTTGGCGTGAAGCATAAGCCACCACATGTGCACCTTGCATCAATACACATCCTAGCCCTTGTCCGAATGCATCACAGTAGATTGCAAACTCTTTCTGCATATCTAGCATAACCAACACTGGAGCAGTGGTCAACCATTTCTTTCATTTGGTGAAACTAGCTTCACAATCTGGTGTCCACTTGAAAATGGCTCTCTTCTCAAGTAAGTTGGTTGATGGACAAGATATTTTTGTGAATCCCTCAATAAACCGACGATAATAGCCATCCATTCCCAATAAAATTCTAATTTCCCCAACATTTTCTAGAGTTTTCCAATTCAGAATGGTTTGTACTTTGCCCGGGTCTACTTCTATTCCCCCTTGTGATATAACATGTCCTAAAAATGACACCTCCTTCAACCAGAACTCGCATTTACTAAGCTTTGCATACAATTGATTTTCACGAAGCTTCTGCGAGGCCAGACTTAGGTGTTCCTCATGTTCCTATTCACTTTTGGAGAATATCAAAATATCATCAATGAATACCACTACAAACTTGTCCAAATATTCCATAAACACCTTATTCATAAGGTACAAGAAGTATGCAGGGGCATTGGTTAAGCTGAAAGAGATGACTATATACTCATATAATCCGTATCGTGTGACAAATGCCGTCTTGGGTATGTCTAATGGTCGGATCTTCAGTTGGTGATATCCCGAACACAGATCAATCTTTGAGAACACTCAAGCGCCTCTCAACAGGTCAAAAAAATACTCAATCCTTGGTAGAGGATATTTGTTCTTGATGGTTACTATGTTTAGAGCACGATAATCCATGCACAATCTTTGAGTGCCATCCTTCTTGGGCACAAATGTCACAGGAGCTCCCAAGGGTGATGAACTAGGATGGATGTATCCTTTTTCTAATAGCTCATTGATATGGTTCTTCAGTTCTGCTAACTGTTCAACATCCATTCTATATGGTCGCTTATATATTGCAGCTGTTCCAGGTACTAATTCAATGATGAATTCAATTTCCCTATCAAGGGGCATACCCAGTAGTTCTTCGAGAAACACATCCAGAAACTCACAAGCAACTTTAACCTCCTCTATTCCCTCGACTTGATTCAGTCATATCTTTTGAATTGGTGCTTGATTAGGTTGAAACTCAACCTTTGTGCCATCAGTATGAGTTAAGCACACTGTTCTGGTAGTACAGTGGATCACCCCTTTGTACTTGGTCAACCAATCAATTCCAAAAATAATGTCGATTCTTTGTGATTCCAGCACAATAAGGTTTGTAAAGAAAGCTACCCCCTATAGCCTATGCTCACATTAGGGCATACTTGCCTTGTTAACATCTCTCCTCTAGGAGAGTTGACTAATAACTCTTGGGCTATTAGTGTAACGGTCATACCATGTCTTCTTATGAATTCTCAGGCTATAAATGAATGTGTAGCACTAGAGTCAAATAATCCTTTAGAGCGGTAGGAATCAGCAGAGAACATACCAATCACAACATCAGACGCGTCTTGAGCTTCCTCCAAAACAACATGGTTGACCCGACCTTTGGATGGATTCTGCGGTGGTGACTTCTTCCGACAATGGTTGGAATAGTGACCCTTGTCACCATAGATGTAACAGGCTCCTCGAGTGCTAGTATCTGGAGCTTTGTTACTCTGTTGATTCTGTTGCGACTTCCCAATTGGACGAGGAGTTGAAAACATTGGTCGCTGTTGTTGCATTTGTGGGCGCTGTGATTGCATCTGTAGGTACTGTTGTCGAGGATATGGTGTATGAGGCCTGAATGTAGATTTATTGGAGTACCGCTGCCCTTGATTAGTACCCATGGGACGAATCATGTGTCACGATTGTTGTGGGTTAAAGCGAGGGCAGTTGTTGCCGACTGAGGATTGTCCCATCGCCATCATTTGTTGCATTTGATTTGCTGCTGGTTCTCTACGGGCACCTCTTCCATTCCACCGTGGTATCGAAATCCCGCCATCCTCATCATTGTTAAGGGTACACCACGACCATGTCCTCGTCCTCTGCCTACCATCGGAAGTTGGGGTGTTGTTTTAGAACAAAAAGACAATAGAGTAACTATTCTATACAATTTCCCACTACATGCATCAATGACGAATATGAGCACTAAAAATTATTTTATTGAAGCACACTCAAACATAAGTAAACAAGTTCTCATAAGCAAAGTCATACAACTCAAGAGTACAAAATATGTCACTACTCGCTCTTATTACAATAATTGGGTAGGTGCCTAATCTTGAGCTGCATGGTAAAGTCGAGGGCTACTCTCCCTCCTTAGGATCCTCCTTAGGGTCTTGATCACGATCATCATCATCTTCTTCAGGGTTGCTTTCGGTGGACTCCCTACCGTGTGGTGGTGAGTTAGTGAGCGGTTGTGACACTGAAGGCTCCTCGGAGGGTGGCTCCTCATTTGAAGTCTCATCCTGTGAAGGTGACCCACCTCGACCGACACAGGGGTCCGGATAGTCCGGGACCCACGTTGATGTGTTAGATGCATAGCCGTCGGGGTCCTCGTTGGTGATCTGACGATACCTTCTGACCATCTTCTCGTAATGCGTAGCGAGGTCACGTGCATCTTGTATTTCTTGTTGTGCCCTCTGAAGTCCGCCTGTTGAGATTGTGGAAGGCCAGGGGTCCCTCCAAAAGCCTGATGACGAAGTTGGCTGTACCACTTGGACGCTATGGTGTGAATGCATGCATTGTGTTCTCCAACTCGAATCGATAGGAATGACTCCAAAAAGTGACTGCTTCCCAACTAGCATCTTGCTCCGCGTATCGACGGGAGCTCCTCCAAGCAGGACTACGGTGTATCTTGAGCAGCTCGTCACCATAGTATATGAAAATCTTGCAAGACCATTCCGTTATGTAAGGGTGTTGCAACTCGACGGAGTGATAGGAGAGCGAAAGCCCCTCGTGCCTATAGCCAGCAGCACGGAGCGCAGCTCGAAGTCGAAGTCGTCCTGCGGCTTTTCCATCAGTGTAAGACACCACGGTGCGATGTGGGTCGTTGAGTGGGGAGCGACGGGCAGAAAGTCTACGCCGAGGAACACGTCCCCCAGTTGACTTACTGGCGGTACTCCTGCAGTGGGCCATCTACAATTTTGAAACAGGAGAGTGTTTGTAGAAAAACAAATTAAGGAAAAAATAAAACAAGTAACAAGGTAGAGAATACAAATAAATTATCACAATTAATTATATTTGAAAATAATATGGTCCTTAAGTCGTCCTTTTCTATTTAGGCTTGCGTCCTACAGGCAACACGGCTCTGATACCACTTTGTCACACCTAGTTTTAAGAAGACGACCATATGCTTTCAACATGTATGCCAGGATCCATTGAACTCAAACATGTGTAGACGAAAGTGAAATACCACTAAAAAGTGCCATGTTTCAATACATCGAATTATTACATAAATGACCATCCAAGTCTAAAAGAAAAGTACATAAGCACCGGAAAACAAATAAAAGAGCACCAAGCGCAGGCGTTGCACGGGGGATATGCTAGCCTAGAACATCTCATCGGGAACTTCGTAAAAGTCTTGGTTCTCCATCTCTTCGTCTTCATAGACTAGGCAAAAATTATGCAATTAACAACTTTCAGTACCAACGGTACTCAGCAAGTGGGGAAGTTTATGCCATGAGGTTTATATCAAGGAAAGGCAAAAAGTGGTAAATGCACTATAGCCATTACAACCTACACTTACTATTCTTAAGCACCTATATCTAGGTGAATCCCAACCATATCTCCCAAAGTGTTCAGATAATGCCCAAGCCAAACCATCAACCATTTTAACCATGTGATAATTATGAACATGGTCCCGAGCCGCTCATGTCCGTGAGCACGACTGTCTAGATAGTTTGACAAAGCTGTGCAGAGTGTGTATGCTTTACCCACAGTTCATGATTTCATCACATGTTGCCAGGAGGACTAAATAAACCTTCTGTAGGTGTGTGGCCAGGAGATCACTACGAGGTCTTTCTGATGGTTCTCCCGACTTGCGTTGATACTCTGAAGTTTCACCACCCTGGCACCTAGAGTCTATTTTCCCTCCTTAAGGAGAAACCCCCTCTTGAGCCATGCGGATCCAAAGGCAGTATTATGAACCAATTCCTTGCCCGTTCGATTACCAACACTACATCGGAAGAGACCAAATTACTAAACCAAGTTTTCCCATATACAACCTTGTGGTGATACTGTATGGCTTAGTAACTTCCTCCATAACCCGGTCCTTATAATCCGATAGGTGTCAAACCTCAAACCAATATCTTGTGCACGCATGCACCAAACAATTCAACACCTCCTATCAGATTCCTATCATCTACTTTCATTACTTTCAATAGCGCAAAAATCATAATAGATCAATTTTCATAATTTAGACAAATTATTCATATTCAATTAAGCATTGCTAAGCGTAAACTAGTTAATAATAATTGACCCAAACCCTGGCGACAAGGAATACTGTGGAAAATCTGGGGAAGACATAACATAGGATTCATCTTTGAATTTATCATGCATCTAACTAAAAACTAACTAAAAGGGTGCAAGATAGTCAGGGACACATTCCTTGGGGGTTGGGTTGGTGGTCGACGGGAAGCTGGTGCTCTTGCAAGTTGAAAGTCTGTTCTGGCCCTGACTCTAGATACGACGTTGCGCATAAAATAATAACATACATTAAGAACAACCACAAAATGCATACATTACAATTAAATAAACATAAAATCCTATGCATTTATGATGTTATGTATAATTTAGATCATAGGCATAAATTAATTATTATTGAGAATTTGGAGTTATATGAGATAATTTGAATAAAACATATTTTTAGCAATTTTATAAAAATATCTATATTTATTTGAAACCTATTTTTATTTTCTAAAAAGTTTTCTCCCTTAATAATATGTTTTAAAATAGATTCCCAACATAAAATATGCATTTTACAATTTTTACACCTTTTTAATATGTGTAAATTAATTTCTATAGATTAAATAAACTTACAAAGCATTTTATACATAAATAAGCAATTTATTTAAATTCATAAAAATAAAACAGAACTAGATTTTAATTACAAATATTTATAGGATTGTTTTTGTAAAAGTGTATGGAAATTATGATTTTTTATCTAATTTCTAATATTTTTAGGAGCTTTTCTGCAAAAAACAGAATTAATCCAGAGGCTAAAAATCATTTTTATAAAGTCCAAGGGTTATTTTATATTTTTATAGTATTTTCTAATAATCTAGGGGCTTCTTAGCACTTTTACTTTATTACACAGTCATTTAATAATTTCTAGAAAGGTTAGGTTTAGTTTTATAAAAATTCGGGCCAAACTCTGAATAGTTTAAATTGTCTAGGAGGTTATGTGCAAGATTGCCAACAGTCGTGCGGGGGTTTAAAACAACGAAGGGGTATCTTTCTTTCTAATCTCAACCGCACGTTTGAAATGGACAGCTATTAAGAGGCCACATCACCTAAGTGACCCGGGACGGCGGCGCGCGGCGGCGCAGAGCGCCTGCGGCGGCGTTCTCGACGGCGGCGACCAAAACGCGCGTCAAACAAGTGAGAGGGGACATTTCTAGGGCGTAAAAGGGAGAGAGGAGGGCAAGGTGAACTCATCGAGAGGCGTCGCAAAGCCAAAAACCAAGTGAAAACTAGGTCGCGACGGCTAGTGGCGGCGGAACTCGGCAGCGCTGGATGGAGTCAGCGTTGCGACGATGTTCCCCCCTGGAGACGATGTCCGACGAGCTCCTAGAGACATGGCACACATGTTAGATAAGCTTTTGTGGTGAGAAATTGGATGAATCAATGGGAACGGAGGCACCATTAACAAGCTCAACGATGACTAGGGCTTGGTGCGTCGGGGAGATGGATTTTGAAGGGAATCGGGCCGGGGTTTATAGGGGAATGGAGTAGAAATGCTCGGCGACATAATTGGGCACTATCCCGATCTTGATTGAGGAGAAATGGTCGACATTGAAAGGGAGGGAGTTTGCGTCGCGGCATGCGTGCGTTACAGGACGGTGCGGTGGTTTGGGGAAGGAGGAGCTGACGGGAGGGGCCCAATCGCTAGAGAGAGTGAGGGGGAGGCGCGTGGCGGGCCGACAAAGGGAGAAGAAGGGTGTTGGGCCGGGGAGGAGATTGGGCACATGTGAGTTTTCTTTTTCCTTTTTCTTTTTCTCTTTTTGTTTTTCTTCTATTTTCATGGTTTGAATTTTAAAACAGAATTTCTAACGAATTTGAATTTCAAAATTTTCACACATGCAAGACATATGATGCACTTGGTCTATATGATTTTACACCTAAGAAATTATTTCAAAGCTCTTATAAAATTCATTTTACACATTTTTTCCGAAAAGTGGGAGTTACACTATTGCAGCGCTCGGTTGGGCGTGAAATGCGTCAAAGACGCCGGGTGACAATGGACAGAGGTGCCACCGAAGTTTTGCATAGAGGATGCGAACGCCAAGGTCGACGGTTAACGTCAACGAAGACATAGGAGCAAGCTGAAGAGGCAGAGGAAGAATCCGCGCAGCCATCTTCAGCTTGGTGAGTCCAGCCACAAGTGGAGAACGCTTCCCTTCGGTGCTCGGCAGTGGCAAGAAGACAGAGTCGTGATTGAGCTCGGTACAGAGAAAAAAAGGAGTGCATGGCATGATTTTGTTGTGATAAGGGCAAGACATGGGAAGAACTTTTAGTACTGCTCTCTGAAAAAACTGGAGGTGGGGCATGCCATCGCGCTGGCACTCTGGGAAAGAAAAGCAAAGTCGGTTTCAAGCTTGTGAAGCTGCCATGTGGGGCCCATGTCCACCCTCCCCCTTATCTCTATTCCTTCTTTGTTAAAATGGTTTCCTTTTCAAACAATCTCTAAATTGGCTCAAAATAGGCTGGTAAGCTAAATAAAATATGTAGAATCCAATGCTGAATTCAAATCCCACATTGGATCAAGTTTCAACCAAATTAAAATTTGAATTTGAGTTCGAATGGTTTTCGATATCCTTATTGAATCAATTAGCAATTGTGCTTCAAACATTCTGAACATTTGCAAAGAGGCTACATGATAAATGGGAAATCCATTGAGAAACTCAAATCTTCATGTTAACCTAATTTGAACATAATCCTGAATTGAATTTTCGAACCTCCCGATTTAGGGTTTTTGATTGTTATGCATTTTTATATTTTTGAACACAATTCAAGTGGAAAAATAATTCATGTGAGTTGTGAGTTTCCAACTCCACAATTTTTTTAAGTTCATATTTTTATCTTCTTGATCTTCTCAAGTGTGGGATTTAACAATGCTTCCCCCTTGAAGGAATCTCATCCCGAGATTCAAAGGAAGGAAACAGGAATGGAAGGGAAAACGATTGGTAAATGAGAGTCGTCGAGCAAGAAAAAATGACAACTACTTGGATAGATTGGACTTGAGAAAAAAATCTTCTTGTGGCCATGAGATGTCTTCCGCGGAGTGACTAACTGGGTGCTGTTTGTAGAGTCGTGATGTCCTATATTAGTAACATGATTATCTTTGTTGATATACTCAATGAAGTGATCCACGTGGTGATATCATGTCGCAAAGCTTCTTCGTCTTTCATTGAACTTCTATCAGCGTCTGCTTACACTGGTATGATATAATTTATTGTCCTAATCTTTACTTGAAGAATGAACACATTCTCTTTGCCTCTTACGACCACCTGGATATCTTTGAACTAACATTGCAACTGTTCTTGTTCCTTCCCTTTGTTTAACACAAATCCTTAACAATTTAATGTAGTAGTTCCTGGACAGGAATCAATGTGTGTCACGAGTATAACCATGGATCACTAAACTTGAAAGTAATCTCTATCTTAACAAGTGAAGAAAGAATCAAACTCTTAGGAGTGTCATAAGAGAATTTAATATTCAGATCCTCTTATGGCTTCAAAGTGCAAAGACACTCTAACATATGGTAACTACAAGGTCTTGGGTGTGCCATAGTCACCATGTAGCAAATCAAGAATTAAATCAAGCTCGAGGAGCTTCGGGAGGTTAACAATCAAAGGTTACTGTCGAAGTGTTTGATACGACACTTCCCCCAGACCCGCTGAGAAGCAGCTCGCGGAGGTTCTTTTATGGTTGAGGCACGCAGAGATCAATATCAAGATGATGACCTCAAGGATTTACATGGTTTGTGTAATTATATTGAGCGAGTATGTTTGCTAGGATCAGGTTCAATCCGATTAGCTTCTCTTGTCTACATTCGTGCGATGCAACCCTTTTATAATTCTAAGGACTGATCGTTACAAAGCTGGCCTGGCCCGACATGTGGCCCTAGCGTGCTTAATGACCTAATAAACTTTCTAAAGAGTATTAAGTATAATTAATAGTGTGGTAATGTGCCTTCATTGCAGCGTTACCCCTATTAATGGTGCACTGATCGTGTGTCATTAATATAGCATTAATGACACATTGTTAGACCTTGTGACTGCCGCTTTAAGCGTCCTTGAATGTTTGTAATGGACATGATCGTCTTGTATGTCTGTTGGTGATGAAGGTGCAGAGGCTCCACACGTGGCAGATCCGGAGCTTTCCCTTGCGGCAGGGTAGGTCCGGGGTTGCTGTACACGTGTCGGTACCGGAGCTCCTCTATGACGGGGGCTAGGTCCAGGGCTGTTGTACACGTGTAGTCACCGGAGCTTCCCTTGGTTGGGAGTTTTGTTCTGGCCTTATTTTACACGTGTTAACCCGGGAGCAACCCGTATGAGGGGAGCGAGTCCGATGCAACGTGACATGTGGGACCTGCAAGGGCCTTCGACTCTGACGGGTGGAATTTCTTGCACTTTTTGCGGTATCATGGGGTACCCAGTATGTTGGGTATCGACAGTGGCCCCCGGGCCCACCTCCGGGAGAAACCCCTTGGGTTAAGTTGTTCTGCCAGAGGTGGGGCCATTCTCGATTCTCACGCTTCGATTTTCAAAAGTCCTCTGATGCGCCAAAAGAGTGACGGTCCGGGGGTGAACCTTTGACTCGTGGCTTGTTATGAATACGGCAGATGAGATCTTTGAGTGCAGATCTCACGCAATTGAAGGTCGCCGATTCCCAATAGGAAACCGTATCAGTTCCGCGCGCCCTATCAGAGCGCCGACTTTGGGTTTCCCACCGCCCATCATGACAACGGTTGGCCTTGGGTAAGGACCTTGATCTCTTCGTTGCGGTGGCCCCAGGCCCACTAGTCATTGGCGGGGTAAATTTTTGAAGAGTGCCTTTGATCTTATTATGGTTTCCATCCAAGTGTCGTAGAGGCTTACTTAAGAAGGAAAGTGCGCACGGTTTGGGGACTCTTTATGCCTTCGATCATCATTGCACTCAGAGCCTTCCAAACTCCGCCTATCTTTCCATCCTTTGCTCCACATTGCCACCATGGAGTTGGGTCTCTCCAAGTGCCGCCTCAAGAGCGATGATGATCTGAAGAAGGTTTGGACCTACATGGGGTGGTCCAGCGACTCCTTCAACCATCTGGTCCGCGCCGACAAGCTCCCGTTCAAGAAGGAGCATGACGGTGACATGGTGTACTTCACAGCGTACGCCATGGTGGGATTCATTCCACCTTTCTCGACATTCCTTTTGATGCTGCTGGACTTCTATGGTCTGCAGCTGTACCACCTTGGCCCCCATTCTCCTCTTCTTGTGTCGACATTCGTCCACTTCTGTGAGATGTGGGTGGGTATTCCCCCCTGCATCGAGCTTTTTCGCACCTTCTTCACCATCCACACCACCGGCAAGGGGTCCAAGTTTCTTTGCTTCTACTATTTTGTGAAGCACAAGAGCTGCCCCTACAAATACTTGAAGTCGTTTCCTTCCAGCAAGTGGGACGATTGGAAGAAAGATTGGATCATCGTCACAGCAGAGGAGCACGAGAAATTGGAGCTACCCGAAGGTCTCCCCAATGTTGACACTGACGCATGGAGTGTGGTTCCAGTGCTATCAAATGCCTTCAACCCTGTCTTTACCAGGATCCACAAGTGCGTGAAAGGTGGAGTGACCCCCCAGATGGTTTTCTGCAACTTCCTGGTCAACAGGTGGGCTCCACTGAAAAAGAGGGAGAAGGTCGCGTGGGCCCTTAACAGCGTGATGGATGAAGACCGGATTGAAATCGGTCTGAAATCAAACTTGGATGATGAATCATTGGAGTTTCATTTAAAGAAATTCCAGCATGGGATTAATGTCAACGGTGATGACTTGGCTCCGCCAGCAGCCTTCCTCCCCCTGAACATTGAGGCGCAGTTTAGTAAGGAGCTCCGGAGGAGCATGCCGGTGCTTGACGACATTGGCGAGGTAGAAAGGCATCCGACCACCAGATTGGCGATTCCTGGAGCTTCCAAAGGTGGTCCTGCCTCCGCCCCGAGTCGAAGGACTGAAGATGTCAGCAAAGGCAAGGGCAAAGAGCTAGCTGAGCCTTCCAGCCGGAAGAGGAAGTTGAAGCACGCTTATGGGAAATCCGTCAGGTCTGCTCCTTCCATGACGGCTGCTTCTCCCCGGAGGGGGAGGTCTACTATAGCTACCCCTGCTCCGGTGCAAACGTCTTTAAGAGGCGTAAGCTCCGGGCATGCGACCTTGGCCTCAGTGCCGGCTAGAAGCTTCAAGTCCGGGAGTTCTTCCCAGCGAAGGGAGGCTCCGGCTGAAGGAACTCTGGCGGCTACGAGTGTTCCTCAACTGGGGTCCGAAGCAGTTGTCTCACCGAATTTGGTGGGCTCTAGCTTCAGGCCTCAGAAGAAGAGGTTCTGAATTAACTCGGGCAGTAGTATCCCAAGGTAAGCATTGATTGCTCACCCTAAAATGCTAATGTTTCTTTTGATGTGTTCTTAATCTTCTCTTCCCTTTGTTTACAAGGTGTCGAAGAAAGAACCCGGAACTTCACGCATGTTGCAACGGCTAGTGCTGCACCTGTCAAAGCTCTGGCTTCGATTGCTGAGCCTCCTCGTCAAGCGGAGGCGGAAGTCGCGGCAGCTTCGGTGCCAGTTGTCGTGAGCTTGGACTCGGAGTCCTCACCCGAAGCTCTTGTGGTAGCACCGAACCGCAGTAGAGAAGTTGAAGATGTGCCCCTGGCAGCGGAGGCTAATGCTCCAACACCGGCGATGTCAGATGTTCCGGCTTCCGAGCCGGAAGTTGCCGAAGCCCTGGTTGCTGAGCTAGAAGTAGCTGAAGCCCCGGCTATTGAGCCGGAGATCACCCAAGCTCCGACCCTTCTGCCAGAAACGGTTGAAGATCCAGCAGCTGAGCCGGAAGTGTTAGAGGGTCCGACTGCTGAGCCGGAGGTGGTTGGAGGTCCGGCGGCTGTGCCGGAGGTGGTCGCCATGCTGGAGCCCGAGCCAGCAGCGGTTGAGGCCCCAGTTGAAGCTCCAGTTGCTGCTCCAGAAGTGGTGGTCTCGGAGGTACCTGGGCCGGAGCCAGAGCATCCCAAAGAGAGGGTGACAGGTCCCCCGACTTCAGAGCTGTCGACTTAAGACCTGTAAGCGGTGCCTTCAACTGCTCCGAAGGTGAAAGTTCCCCCCGTGGGTCCTTTTGCTGCAGCTAAAGGGCTCTAGGAGAGTGGCCCTAGCGCTGCAGGAGTCCAGGGGACCACTATTGTAGAGTCGGACCCAATTTTTGTGATGGAGAACCCTTTCGAGCCTGCAGAAATGGTCCTAGCAAGCCCAGAACCTATCCCCTTTGCATTTTCCATAGACGACGCCTGCTCAAGTCTCCAGCAGGTTCAGCTTTCCTTCGAACATGAGAGCAAAGCCTTGGACGAGGAGTGCAACACCTTGAGGTGTTGGCACAACAGCCTCCATTTTGAGACCAAGCTTGCTCAGATGAGGCTGGCTGACCAGAAGGAATGGATCAAAGGGGAGAAGGCCTGGTTTGAGTACTAGCATAAATTAAAGGAAGGGAAGGAGGTCGCCATCCGAGCGCTCGATGCTAACTCGATGGAAATCCTGGAGCAAGCCAAGGAGAGACGTGACGTTGCTGACGAGCGTTATGAAAAGCTCACAGGGTTGAATGAAACTCTCCTAAAGCGTTGAGCGGACCGGGAGGCAAGGGAGGAAAAACTCCTGGGGCAGCAGGAAGATGTGGTGAGGAGAGAGGTGGAGGTCACTCAGAAGTTGACTCTGGGTGAGAAAAACTTGGCAGATCGCAGCAAAAAGCTAGATCTATAGAAGGAGGAAGAGAGGAAGAAGAACTGGAAGGTGGGTCAAGAGCTGTCAAAAAGAGAGTGTGACATTGCCGCTAGGGAGGAGAGAGTCAAGGGTAGCGAAAAGGACCTAGCTGAGAGGCGAAACCGCATCCACCTCTGCGAGACAGGGCTGGCCGACCGGGACAAGCAGGTTGCTGAGAACATGCAGAAGCATGCTATGTTGGCCAAGCGGCTTGCCCGCGAAGGTTCGGAGCTTCCAGCCACTCAGAGGTCACAGGTATAGCTGCGGAGCTCGAAGGCGACTGAGTACTTGATGGTATGGGACTTCGTAGGGTGTGCAGACAGGGCCCTTGTGCCTCTTGGTTTTAGTCCAGTACGCCGAGAGGACCCATCACAGGAGTTGGACCAGACGCTAGCGGCACATGGCTCTGCTGGTAGAAAACTCGACGCGATGGATGATGTAATCGCCGATCAACAGGAGACGGAGGGTAAATCCTTGGCCAAGAACGTCGTCGAGTATGTCTTGGCATGTTACCGGAGCCGAGACCCCCAGTTCTCCCATGATCTGGTATTTGAAGGAATCATCGCGGAGGAGGAGGATGTCGCCAGGGCTAGTGTCCAAGAAGCTGCTGAGAAGGTTGCTTCATTTTTCGATAGGACCTAGATCCTCCGGTAGCTAGGACTTTTCTCCTTTTGTCCCTCGTAATCTTAATTTTGTATTCCAATTCTTTTGATTAATGAAATCCTCCTTTTTGGCTTGACTTTTGTTTTGTCTTCATTATACTGTGTCGTGTCTTGTTGGCCCCCTGGTACATGTGTACAGTTGAGGTGTGTAAATGTACCAAAGATTATGATAGTATGTTGATGACTTGGTTTCTTCGCACTTGTAGATTTTAAGTCCGAAGTCTTCAATTTTGAAGCGTCAAAGAAGCCTCCTGGAATGGTCAGAGCTTGGTAGCTCCGGCGTCAACATAATAGATGTTGACGGCGGACCTATCTTGGTAGATGTCAGAGCTTAGTAGCTCCGGCGTCGTCCACCATCGCTATGAATTTTTGCTTTTCCTGCACATTAAAGGGAAGAGAGAAAGTAAAATTTGTCCTCTTATCTATAAATTGGTTGTGACTTATTATTCTTATTTGGACTTTAGATCTGAAGAAACTCAACATGATTACAAATGTTTCGATAGAATCTTCCTAGATCCACATGCCTTTTTAGTACTCACCCTACTAAGGCCTGCTGGGGTGTAGGTAGAGCGGCGTACTTAGGGTGCAGGACCCGACTAAGTCGATAGCGCACTCCGAACCTATGTTGGCTTGGCGTTCAGGTAAGTAGACTATGAAGCAATGTTAAGATCCAAAATGACTATTAATAAGTCTTGTAATGCATATGAATTACTTGAAACAAAGTTCAAAAGTATTTGCACAACTTCATTATAGACAAGCGGGGTAAAAATAATTTGATATATTGAGCCTTGTACAAAAAGTAGATGCACACGGAGTTTGTTTTCACACAACAATGCCTTTCATTATAGGTCCGAATTAGAGGGGAGACAAGGACACACTTAGGGTGCTGGACCAAACTAAATGTGCTATACATCTTGTGCTAGCCCAGAGCAAGTAGTTACACTTTTAGTACTATGACTATCTCAAGTGTTACTTGAACTTCCTGGACCCTCCCGGAGGGGTCCGAATGTTCTCCCAGAGGACTTGCTCGTCTCTGTATAATGACTTTATAACATGCATTGTGTGTATTTACAAACTCACCTCTTTGATTCTAAGCATAAAACTTACAGAGGTGCTCGATGTTCCAAGGATTGGGAAGTGGGGTCCCATCCTCTGTTGCTAAGCAAACGCATCCTGGTCGGGATACATTAATGAATCTGAAGGGACCCTCCCAGCCGAGGGAAAGCTTGTTCATCCCTTCACGAGTTAGTATCATCCAGAGCACCAGGTCGCCTTCTTCAAGCTGTCGGTCACGCACATGCCTTTGATGGTAGCGCCGGAGCGCTTGGCGATAACGTGCATTTTGAACAGCTGTTTGGCACGTCCCCTCGTCGGCGAGATCAAGGTCTTCACGTCGGAGCTTGTCCTGCGTGGTTTTGTTGAAGGTCCGGACCCGAGGGGACCCCAAGGTGATCTTTGGAGGAAAGACTGCTTCAGCTCCGTACACCAGGAAGAATGGAGTCTCCACAGTTGACCGGTTAGGTGTTATCCTATTCGCCCATAATGTGGACGGAAGCTCTTCAGTCCAGTTAGCTCTGTGCTTTTTCAAGCACTCGTATGTGCGCGTCTTGAGTCCTTTTGCTCTCTCGGCTTGGCCATTGCTTGCTGGATGAGCTACCGAAGCGTAGCTGAGCTGAATACAGAGGTCTTCGCAATATTCTTGGAATGCAGCACTTGTAAATTGAGTTCCATTGTCAGTTATGACTTTGTTTGGAACTCCAAATATGCATATAAAGGACTTCAAGAACTTTATTGCTGATTGTTTGTTGATTGTTACTACTGGAGTTACTTCCGCCCACTTGGTGAACTTGTCGATGGTGACATATAGGAACCTGTAACCTCCGACGGCTTTTGGGAAAGGTCCCAAGATGTCCATGCCCCACACAGAGAATGGCCATTTAAGAGGAATCATTTGTAGTGAATGAGCCAGTGTGTGAATCTGTTTTGCATGGAACTAACATGCTTCACATTTCTTCACTAACTCAACCGGATCCTGGAGTGTTGTAGGCAAGTAAAAGCCATGCCGGAAGCCCGGAAGGCAAGCCAACCAACGTGCAGGAAGTTGTGTGGTTTCCACACTCGCCTACATGGATTTCCGCGAGGAGATCGCGGCCTTCTTCCCTTGGAATGCAACGCATTAGGATGCCATTGGCACCGCGTCGATAGAGATCCTCTTCTACCAACATGTATCTTTTAGCCAATCTGACAATCCGGTCAGCGGATACACTATCTTCAGGAAGGATATTGTCTTTCAAGTAGCTCCGGATCTTTGAGATCCATGCATCGGAGCTAACTTGAGCTTCTGAGTCTTGCGTGCTGGGTAGCTCGGAGCTTTCGACAGCACCTACGACCTTTGGTGAATGCCATGGTAACAGGGCCACCGGGACCGCCAACTTCAAGATGCTGGTCTCGCCCCCTTCGCTCATTTCGGCAGGCTGAGCTGTTGGTTTTGATAACCTCCGGACGAAGATTCCATCAGGAGCCAAAGCTCCGGTTGAGGCTTTCGTCGAGAGTTCATCGACTTTAGAGTTCTGAAGGCGCTGAATATGATGGAGATCTAGGACTTCAAAGTCCTTCTGAAGCCTCTGGACTTCAAGGACATAAGTAGCTAATTGAGAATTGTTGCAGGAGCATTCACCTTTCAGTTGTTTGATGATGAGTTGTGAATCTCCCTTCACCAACAACTATTTTACACCATAAGATAGTGCCACCTTGAGTCCATAGATGATGGCTTCATACTCCGCCATATCCTTGGTTGCCTTGAAATCAAGGTGTACCATGTACTTGACCTTCTCTCCGGTAGGAGACAGGAGAAGGATTCCAGCTCCAGCCCCCTGCTTCTGCATGGAGCCATCGAAGTAGAGGGTATAGTGAGCCTTAGTGAATATCGGAACTTTGAGCTCCAGTTTTTGTTCACTGTGGCCCCCAGGGTTTGATGGAGAGGGAGTCCACTCCGCGACAAAGTCAACCAATGCTTGCCTTTTAATTGCTTGTCTCAACACGAATTCTAGATCGAATTCTGCCAGCTCCGCTGCCCACATTGCAATATTCCCAGTAGAATTAGGGTTTTGCAAAATTTCACGTAGTGGAAAAGAAGTTCCCACTGATATTTTGTGGGCTTGGAAGTAATGACGAAGCTTTCTTGAGGCGACAAGAACTGCGTAAAGCAGTTTATGCACCTCAATGTATCTTGTCTTGGCGTCATGGAGTACTTCACTGATGAAGTACATAGGGCGTTTGACTGTACAGACCCTCCCAGAGGGGCCCGGAGCTTCCTCCTCATCTACCCGGACCCTCCCGGAGGTGTCCTGACCTTCTTCTGGAATTTCCTGGTCCCTGCCGAAGGAACCCAAAGCTTCATCTGGAGTGATCCAGACTCAGAGTGTGACACCCTCATTTTCATGCATCATGGCCTACATGCACTCATATACATGTTTAACAGTAACCCACAACAAGAGGAATGAGTTTAAATTTTATTTGGAACAAAACCGCACTTAAATTCCAGGAAAGTGCGGACTAGTCCGATTTTACTAAGGACTAGTCTGATTTCTCTCTGACTAAAAACGGACTTGTCCGATTTTGTGCGGACTAGTCCGATATTCCATGAATCCTTGAAAAATTGCTAAGTCCTTGGACTTTTTCGGACTAGTCCGGTGTTCCCGCGGACTTGTCCGATTTCCTCTCTGTTTAAAGTCAGACTTGTCCGATTTTCGGCCAGACTTGTCCGATTTTCTCTCTGTACGACTTCGGACTAGTCCGGTCCTTTCCGGACTTGTCCGATATTTCGTGACTCCGAGTTGATCTTTTGCTTTACGACTTGTTTCTTGGGTTTCACGTCAGGTGGGCCTAGTGATGTCGTGCCTAACTCTTTTAGAGCCCATGTGGGACTCTAAACCGGCCTCTACTCCTCTCAAACTCGAAATCCATCTAACCCTAGCATCCACCTCTATATAAACAACCCCACCCCTTGGATTGACATCTATTTGCCACTTTTCCACCCCACCCAAACCCTATTTCGTGGAGAGCCACAATCAAGGAGGGAGGAGAAGATCCCAAGCAAGAGGAAGAAGAGGAGGAAACGAAAGAGGATCAAGATCTCCACCAAGTTTCGTTCTTGATCACCAATTCACCTCAAAGTTCATCACCAACCCTAGATCATCAAGATCCACGTGTTACCTCCAAGTTTCTTGATTCATTGGCATTTTAAACACCTGTTATACCTTCTATTCTCTTTTCCTTACGTGAAATCAACCCCTAATCTCCAAATTCACGTCGATCTAGAAAACCTAATCTGCTGATCTCCTAAAGTGCGGACTTGTCCGGTCCCTAGCAGACTAGTCCGATTTCTCTGGATAAATTGTGTTGAATTAATTCCAAAAACTGACCTAATCAACTCCAAACCTGTATAAACTTGTTAAAATCTATTGAAACTAGTTATTTATCATTATAAGCAATCTATTGACAAGTTCTACATTGCATTTGCATCAATCATGCATGTCATGACATATTGAGTAATATTTGTGCACTCTTTGATTGTGTTTCTTGTCTTGTATGTTTATTGTGTGGATTAGATGGATTTGCGCTAAAGAGTGCCGCGGAGGATCTACATCACCAAGAGTTTGAAGGCTTTGACCCTAATCAACCGCAAGAGCAAGGCAAGTATCCTTGAAGCATATTGATCCTGTTTTAAAATAAATGTTTTGTTTGCAAAATTGCATGCTTGTGTCAATTTGATGGGAATCCTATGATAGGAAGTTTACTAGATTTGTTAAACCACCCTTGTCACCTGGGACATATGCTAGAGAGTCGGGATGGGATTTTTACCTTTTGCATTACTTAATTAATTGGGATGGGAAAACTACACTACACATTTAATTATGCATTAATGTTATTCTATTAATGTGAACTGGTCAATATGATATGGTATTGGGTGATCTAAGCAAGCCTGGTATGTGGATGGGTTGGGTGTTATGGTGGTTTGCTTGCTTTAGATCTAAGGGCCGGTTCATGCGAGAATAAGCCAGGACTACAGTGCCACCACGAGGCCATGTATGGTTGCGGCGTAGCTGATTAATTATAGCTTTGCCAGTGCTATTTGGACCATTGTGGATGCTCGGGGAAGGGGTAGTCGGATTGGGTGTGTTGATGATTGGTGGGACTCCCCTGGGATCCGAATGGCTCAAGAGGGGGCCCTTGGTTGAAGATGTGCTCTGAAGGAGACATCACCACCGGTGAAACCTTTGTGGGGTCTAAATAGGCTAGTAATCCCTTTATAAAGGCTATTTTGTGATCTCTTGGCCATACACCAAAGGAAGTTTAACTGGCATAAGAGAGGTTTCTTTCATCGCCGACGGGTGATGAAATCACAATCACGTGGGTAAAGTGGTACAAACTCTGCAGAGTGTTAAAAGTATCATGATAGTTGTGCTCCCGGTTATGAGCACCTGGACAACTTCTATAATTAGAGGGAACTCAGTATTGGGATAGTATTTGGGATGGTTATGGTTTGGTAATGGTTATGGCTGGTTATGGATTAATTTCTGGTATTGAATATGGTTATTGGTATATGGTGAAATCTGGAATTATGGATGAGGATGGTGAATTATGGACTGGTATTATGATATTACTTAAGATTATGATGGGTTTATTTCACATACATGTAATATAATTTTCAGCACTTTGCCATTATTATTGTCGTCGCTTGAATCAGTCACATGTCATACTTTCCACACTTGCTGAGTACGACATGTACTCACTCTTGTAATCCCCCCAACAGTTGCAGGTAAGGATTGGGAGTTTAATGGTGATAATGCGGAGATCTAGGTCGTGTCTACCATTAGCTCGCCTGTGGTGTTGATTAGAGTTGCGCTATACCCTATCGCTTATGCTGCCTAGTTGTTTAGTTTGCTTATTTAGTTGATTTCCACTGCATTAGTTGAACTTGTCGTTATTATTCATTAGAGGCTGTATTTGAGGATAATATGGTTTGTGTAATAAAATTTGATAATTAGTCTTGTTCTGTGGTAATTTTCTGTATACTCCTTTGTGAATGCACTCATGTATGTCTGTTGAACATCCTGGGCACAAATATTCGTTAGCTCGTTTCATTTCTGGAACCAGGCGTCACAGATTGTATCAGAGCCATAGGTTGACCGTAGGACGCAGCCTAGATAGAATGGACACTTTAGAGCACATAGGAGCACTCAGGAATCGATGTGTTTTTGCTTGGTGTGCTGTTGCTATATAATTGTTTGCTTGTGTGCTTAATAGAGGATTTTGGGACGCCTTAGCATTTCCATGTCCACCTAGGCTAGTGTAGCTAGCTGTTTAGTTTCATGTCCCATGATGCATATAGTTGGGGACGTTTTCTAATTCTTACCTATTTCTTTTCTTCAGATGGTGAGGACTCGCAACCAGAGGGATGCTAATGATGAGGAGGGGAACCATGGACGACCTCAGAACAACAATGGGCAAGGACCTGCTCATTGAGCTATCAACATTGGGCAGCTTTTGGCCATGCAAAACCAGCTCATGCAAACAATGATAGAAACTATGGGACAGCTGCAGGCTGGCAATATCAACAATTAGCCCCACATGCCTCCACCGCCACCCCTGCCTCCTCATAGCCGATTGGGAGATTTTATGAGGACTAGGCCGCCAACCTTTGCTCAAGCCGCTGACCCTATGGATGCGGATGATTGGCTCAAGTCCGTGGAGAAGAAGCTAGCTATTGTCCAATGCAGTGACCGGGAGAAGGTCTTGTTTGCTTCTCATCAACTAGTTGGAGCAGCTGCGGATTGGTGGGATTCTTATTGCAATGCTCATGAGAACCAAGAGAGAATTACCTGGGCGGAATTCAAGGAGAGTTTCTGTTCCCATTATGTGCCACAGGGTGTTATGATTTTGAAGAGGCAAGAATTTGAGAACTTAAGACAATGACTTGGATGTGTGCTCATGCAAGAAGGTCAAGTAGTTGCATATGCATCAAGACAATTGAAGAAACATGAGCAGAATTACCCCATGCACGATTTGGAACTCGGGGCCATGGAATACGCATTGAAGATTTGGAGGCACTATATCCTTGGACATAGATGTGAAATTTATACGGATCATAAGAGTTTGAAGTATATTTTCACACAAACGGATCTGAACTTGAGGCAACGAAGATGGTTGGAGCTCATCAAAGATTATGATTTGGGGATCAACTATCATCCGGGAAAAGCCAACATAGTGGTCGATGCTTTGAGTAGAAAAGGAGTAAGTCATCAACTCACAGTTCAAGAGTTACCATCCGAGTTATGCAAGGAGTTTGAACGGTTGAACCTCGGGTTTGTAAATGAGATGGAGATGATGGAGTTAAACCCAACCTTGGAAAAAGAAATTCTAGAGGCACAAACCGCAGATGAAGAGATCAAGGAAATCAAGGAAAGGACCGAAGAAGGGAGAGAATTCAGATTTGATGAGGATGAACATGGTACCTTATGGCTTGGAAAAAGGATTATCGTGCCTAATGTGAAGCATATTCGGGAGACAATACTAAAGGAGGCACATGACTCGCCATACTCGATTCACCCCAGTTGTACGAAGATGTAAAAAGACTTGAAGACTCACTATTGGTGGGATAGCATAAAAAAGAACATAGCTGAATATGTGGCATTGTGTGATGTGTGTCAACGAGTCAAGGCGGAACATCAAAAGCCAGCTGGATTATTGCAACCATTGAAGATTCCGTAATGGAAGTTGGAAGAAATTGGAATGGACTTCATAGTTGGGTTACCACGTACTCAATCCGGGTATGACTCAATTTGGGTAATTGTGGATTGCTTAACCAAGTCGGCTCATTTTGTTCCTGTGAAGACCAAATATACAGCTGCACAATTGGCCGAAATATACATGGAGTATATTGTGTGTCAACACAGAGTACCGAAGAAGATAGTCTCGGATAGAGGTTCTCAATTTACCTCTAGATTTTGGCAAAAGTTGCATGAAGCTTTGGGAACAAGGTTGAATTTTAGTTCACCGTATCACCAACGGATGGACAACCGAGAGGACCAATCAAATTTTGGAGGACATGTTAAGAGCTTGTGCTTTGAAGCATGGGAAAAGTTAGGACAAAAGCTTGCCATACGCGGAATTTTCATACAACAATAGCTACCAAGCAAGTTTGAAGATGTGACCATATGAAGCGCTTTATGAGAGGAAGTGTAGGACACCTTTGTTCTGGAATGAGGTAGGAGAAACTCAAGTATTTGGTCCGGATGTGTTGCAAGAAGCCGAAAAGCAAGTCCAAATAATTCGTGAAAACTCTAGGGCTGCCCAATCAAGGCAAAAAAACTATGCAGACAATAGGAGAAGGAAATTAGCCTTTGAAATAGGAGATTTTGTTTACCTCAAGGTGTCACCAATGAGAGGTCATAAGAGGTTTAACATAAGGGGCAAGCTCGCACCTCGTAATATTGGACCATTCAAGATTTTGGACAAAAGAGGAGAAGTAGCGTATAAGTTGGAGATGCCAGCTCATCTTTCGGATGTCCATAATGTCTTTCATGTTTCCCAGCTCAAGAAGTGTTTGAGATTACTGGAAGAACAAGTGCCAATGGAAGAATTGGAACTAGAGAAGCTTTGACATATGCCGAACAACCGGTCAAAATCTTGGAAACTGTGGAGAGGGTCACAAGGAACAAGGTTATTAGATGGCGTAAAGTTCAATGGAAGCACCACACCGAAAAAGAAGCAAAGCGGGAATTGGAGGATGATCTCAAGAAGGAATTTCCCCATCTCTTCTCTTCCGCGTCGAATCTCGAGGGCGAGATTCATTTTAAGGGGGGTAGGTTTGTGACACCCTCATTTTCATGCATCATGCCCTACATGCACTCATATACATGTTTAACATTAACCCACAACAATAGGAAGGAGTTTTAAAATTTATTTGGAACAAAACCGCACTTATATTGCAGGAAAGTGCGGACTAGTCCGATTTTACTGAGGACTAGTCCGATTTCTCTCTGACTAAAAACGGACTTGTGCAATTTTCTGCGGACTAGTCCGATATTCCATGAATAAATTTTGTTGAATTAACTCCAAAAACTGACCTAATCCTTGAAAAATTGCTAAGTCCTTGGACTTTTCCAAACTAGTCCGGTGTTCCAGCGGACTTGTCCGATTTCCTCTCTGTTTAAAGTCGGAATTGTCCGATTTTTGGCCAGACTTGTAAATTTTCTCTCTGGACGACTTCGGACTAGTCTGGTCCTTTCCGGACTTGTCCGATATTTCGTGACTCCGAGTTGATCTTTTGCTTTACGACTTGTTTCTTGGGTTTCACGTCAAGTGGGCCTAGGGATGTCTTGCCTAACTCTTTTAGAGCCCATGTGGGACTGTAAAACGGCCTCTACTCCTCTCAAACTCGAAATCCATCTAACCCTAGCCTCCACCTCTATATAAACAACCCCACCCCTTGGATTGACATCTATTTGCCACTTTTCCACCCCACCCAAACCCTAGATCGTGGAGAGCCACCATCAAGGAGGGAGGAGAACATCCCAAGCAAGAAGGAGAAGAGGAGGAAATGAAAGAGGATCAAGATCTCCACCAAGTTTCGTTCTTCATCACCAAATTCACCTCAAAGTTCATAACCAACCCTAGATCATCAAGATCCAAGTGTTACCTCCAAGTTTCTTGATTCATTGGCGTTCGAAACACCTGGTATACCTTCTATTCTCTTTTCCTTACGTGAAATCAACCCCTAATCTCCAAATTCATGTCGATCTAGAAAACCCTAATCTTCTGATCTCGTAAAGTGCGGACTTGTCCGGTCCCTAGCGGACTAGTCCAATTTCCCTAGATAAATTGTGTTGAATTAATTCCAAAAACTGACCTAATCAACTCCAAACCTGTATAAACTTGTTAAAATCTATTGGAACTGGTTATTGATCATTAAAAGCAATCTATTGACAAGTTATTCCTTGCATTTGCATCAATCATGCATGTCATGACATATTGAGTAATATTTGTGCACTCTTTGATTGTGTTTCTTGTCTTGTATGTTTATTGTGTGGATTAGACGGATTTGCACTAGAGAGTGCCGCGGAGGATCTACAGCACCAAGATTTTCAAGGCTTTGACCCTAATCAACCGCAAGAGCAAGGCAAGTGTCCTTGAAGCATATTGATCCTGTTTTAAAATAAATGTTTTGTTTGCAAAATTGCATGCTTGTGTCAAGTTGATTAGAATCCTATGATAGGAAGTTTACTAGATTTGTTAAACCACCCTTGTCACCTGGGACATATGTTAGAGAGTCGGGATGGGATTTTTACCTTTTGCATCGCTTAATTAATTGGGATGGGAAAACTACACTAGACAATTAACTATGCATTAATGTTATTCTGTTAATGTGAACTGGTCAATATGATATGGTATTGGGTGATCTAAGCAAGCCTGGTATGTGGATGGGTTGGATGTTATGGTGGTTTGCTTGCTTTAGATCTAAGGACTGGTTCATGCGAGAATAAGCCAGGACTAGAGTGCCACCACGAGGCCAAGTATGGGTGCAGCGTAGCTGATTAATTAGGGCTTTGCCAGTGATATTTGGACCATTGTGGATGCTCGGGGAAGGGGTAGTCGGATTGGGTTTGTTGATTATTGGTGGGACTACCCTGGGATCCGAATGGCTCAAGAGGAGGCCCTTGGTTGAAGATGCGCTCTGAAGGAGACATCACCACCTGTGAAACCTTAGTGGGGTCTAAATAGGCTAGTAATCCCTTTGTAAAGGCTATTTTGTGATCTCTTGGCCATACACCAAAGGAAGTGTAACTGGCATAAGAGAGGTTTCTTTAGTCGCCGACGGGTGATGAAATCACAAACACGTGGGTAAAGTGGTACAAACTCTGTAGAGTGTTAAAACTACCATGATAGCCGTGCTCCCGGTTATGAGCACCTGGACAACTTCCATGATTCGAGGGAACTCGGTATTGGGATGGTTTTTGGGATGGTTATGGTTTGGTAATGGTTATGGCTAGTTATGGATTAATTTCTGGTATTGAATATGGTTATTGGTAAATGGTGAACTCTGGAATTATGGATGAGGATGGTGAATTATGGACTGGTATTATGATATTACTTTTGATTATGATGGGTTTATTTCACATATATGTAATATAATGCTTTTCAAATGTTTTAATGTACTCTTCAGCACTTTGCCATTATTATTGTCGTCATTTGAATCAGCCACATGTCATACTTTCCACACTTGCTGAGTACGACATGTACTCACTCTTGCAACCCCCCTCAACACGTTGGAGGTCAGGATTGGGAGTTTAATGGTGATAATGTGGAGATCAATGCCGTGTCTACTGTTAGCTCATCTGTGGTGTTGATTGGAGCTGCGCTATACCCTATCGCTTATGATGCCCAGTTGTTTAGTTTGCTTATTTAGTTGATTTCTACTGGATTAGTTGAACTTGTCGTTATTATTCATTAGAGGCTGTATTCGAGGATAATATGGTTTGTGTAATAAAATTTGATAATTAGTCTTGTTCTGTGGTAATTTTCTGTATACTCCTTTGTGAATGCACTCGTGTATGTCTGTTGAACATCCTGGGCACACATATGTGTTAGCTTGGTTCATTTCCGGAACCGAGCGTCACAGATTGGTATTAGAGCCATAGGTTGACCGTAGGACGCAACCAAGATAGAATGGACACTTTAGAGCACTTAGGAGCACTCAAGAATCGATGTGTTTTTGCTTGGTGTGCTGTTGCTATATATATTGTTTGCTTGTGTGCTTAATAGAGGATTTTGGGATGCCTTAGCATTGCCATGTCCACCTAGGTTAGTGTAGCTAGCTGTTTAGTTTCATATCCATTGATGCATATAGTTGGGGACGTTTTTTAATTCTTACTTATTGCTTTTCTTCAGATGGTGAGGACTCGCAACCAGAGGGGTGCTAATGATGAGGAGGGGAACCATGGAGGACCTCAGAACAACAATGGGCAAGGACCTGCTCATGGAGCTACCAACATTGATCAGCTTTTGGCCATGCAAAACAAGCTCATGCAGACCATGATACAAACTATGGGACAGTTGCAGGCTGGCAATATCAACAATCAGCCCCAGATGACTCCACCGCCAACCCCGCCTCCTCATAACCGATTGGGAGAGTTTATGAGGCCCAGGCCGCCAACCTTTGATCAAGCCGCTAACCCTATGGATGCGGATGATTGGCTCAAGTCCATGGAGAAGAAGCTAGCTATTGTCCAATGCAGTGACCGGGAGAAGGTCTTGTTTGCTTCTCATCAACTAGTTGGAGCAACTGCGGATTGGTGGGATTCTTATTGCAATGCTCATGAGAACCAAGCTAGAATTACCTGGGCAGAATTCAAGGAGAGTTTCTGTTCCCATTATGTGCTGGAGGGTGTTATGATTTTGAAGATTTAGGAATTTGAGAACTTAAGGCAGTGACTTGGAAGTGTGCTCATGCAAGAAGGTCAAGTGGTTGCATATGCATCAAGACAATTGAAGAAACACGAGCAGAATTACCCCACACACGATTTGGAACTCGCGGTCGTGGTACACGCATTGAAGATTTGGAGGCACTATATCCTTGAACATAGGTGTGAAATTTATATGGATCATAAGAGTTTGAAGCATATTTTCACACAAACAGATCTGAACTTGAGGCAACGAAGATGGTTGGAGCTCATCAAAGATTATGATTTGGGGATCAACTATCATCCGGGAAAAGCCAACGTAGTGGCCGATGCTTTGAGTAGAAGAGGAGTAAGTCATCAACTCATAGTTCAAGAGTTACGATCCGAGTTATGCAAGGAGTTTGATAGGTTGAACCTCGGGTTTGTAAATGAGATGGAGATGATGGAGTTAAACCTAACCATGGAGCAAGAAATTCGAGAGGCACAAACCGCATATGAAGAGATCATGGAAATCAAGGAAAGGACCGAAGAAGGGAGAATATTCAGATTTGATGAGGATGAACATGATACCTTATGGCATGGAAAAAGGATTATCGTGCCTAATGTGAAGCATATCCGGGAGACAATACTAAAGGAGGCACATGACTCGCCATACTCGATTCACCCCAGTTGTACAAAGATGTACAAAGACTTGAAGACTCGCTATTGGTGGGATAGCATGAAAAAGGACATAGCTGAATATGTGGCATTGTGTGATGTGTGTCAACAAGTCAAGGCGGAACATCAAGGGCCAACTGGATTATTGCAACCATTGAAGATTCTGGAAGGGAAGTGGGAAGAAATTTGAATGGACTTCATAGTTGGGTTACCACGTACTCAGTCCAGGTATGACTCAATTTGGGTAATTGTGGATCGCTTAATCAAGTCAGCTCATTTTGTTCATTTGAAGACCAAATATACAGTTGCACAATTGGCCGAAATATACATGGAGCATATTGTGTGTCAACACAGAGTACTGAAGAAGATAGTCTCGGATAGAGGTTCTCAATTTACCTCTAGATTTTGGCAAAAGTTGCATGAAGCTTTGGGAACAAGGTTGAATTTTAGTTCACCATATCACCAACGAATGGACAAACCGAGAGGACCAATCAAATTTTGGAGGACATGTTAAGAGCTTGTGCTTTGAAGCATGG
Source organism: Tuctoria greenei (assembly GCA_036927565.1). Taxonomy (NCBI): domain Eukaryota; kingdom Viridiplantae; phylum Streptophyta; class Magnoliopsida; order Poales; family Poaceae; genus Tuctoria; species Tuctoria greenei. The sequence goes on along the minus strand of JAYESD010000006.1, from coordinate 149,389,894 downwards.
GAAAAGTTGGGACAAAAGCTTGCAATACGCGGACTTTTCATACAACAATAACTACCAAGCAAGTTTGAAGATGTGACCATATGAAGCGCTTTATGGGAGGAAGTGTAGGACACCTTTGTTCTGGAATGAGGCAGGAGAAACTCAAGTATTTGGTCCGAATGTGTTGCATGAAGCCGAAAAGCAAGTCCAAATAATTCGTGAAAACTTAAGGGCTGCCCAATCAAGGCAAAAAGGCTATGCGGACAATAGAAGAAGGAAATTATCCTTTGAAATAGGAGATTTTGTTTACCTCAAGGTGTCACCAATGAGAGGTCATAAGAGGTTTAACATAAGGGTCAAGCTCGCACCTCGTTATATTGGACCAATCAAGATTTTGGAAAAAAGAGGAGAAGTAGCGTATAAGTTGGAGATGCCAGCCCATCTTTCAGATGTCCATGATGTCTTTCATGTTTCCCAGCTCAAGAAGTGTTTGAGAGTACCGGAAGAACAAGTGCCAATGGAAGAATTGGAACTAGAGGAAGATTTGACGTATGCCGAACAACCGGTCAAAATCTTGGAAACTAAGGAGAGGGTCACAAGGGACAAGGTTATTAGATGGTGTAAAGTTCAATGGAAGCACCACACCAAAAAATAAGCAACGTGGGAATTGGAGGATGATCTCAAGAAGGAATTTCCCTATCTCTTCTCTCCAGCGTCGAATCTCGAGGGCGAGATTCATTTTAAGGGGGGTAGATTTGAGACACCCTCATTTTCATGCATCATGCCCTACATGCACTCATATACATTTTTAACATTAACCCACAACAAGAGGAACGAGTTTAAAATTTATTTGGAACAAAAACGCACTTAAATTGCAGGAAAGTGCGGACTAGTCCGATTTTACTAAGGACTAGTCCGATCTCTCTCTGACTAAAAACGGACTTGTCCGATTTTGTGCGGACTAGTCCGATATTCCATGAATAAATTGTGTTGAATTAATTCCAAAAACATACCTAATTCTTGGAAAATTGCTAAGTCCTTGCACTTTTCTGGACTAGTCCGGTGTTCCAGCGGACTTGTCCGATTTCCTCTCTGTTTAAAGTCGGACTTGTCCAATTTTTGGCCAGACTTGTCCGATTTTCTCTCTGGACAACTTCGGACTAGTCCGGTCCTTTCCGGACTTGTCCGATATTTCGTGAATCCGAGTTGATCTTTTGCTTTACGACTTGTTTCTTGGGTTTTACGTCAAGTGGGCCTAGGGATGTCGTGCCTAACTCTTTTAGAGCCTGTGTGGGACTCTAAACCGGCCTCTACTCCTCTCAAACTCGAAATCCATCTAACCCTAGCCTCCACCTCTATATAAACAACCCCACCCCTTGGATTGACATCTATTTGCCACTTTTCCAATCCACCCAAACCCTAGTTCATGGAGAGCCACCATCAAGGAGGGAGGAGAAGATCCCAAGCAAGAAGAAGAAGAGGAAACAAAAGAGGATCAAGATCTCCACCAAGTTCCGTTCTTCATCACCAATTCACCTCAAAGTTCATCACCAACCCTAGATCATCAAGATCCAAGTGTTACCTCCAAGTTTCTTGATTCTTTGGCGTTATAAACACCTGGTATACCTTCTATTCTCTTTTCCTTACATGAAATCAATCCCTAATCTCCAAATTCACGTCGATCTAGAAAACCCTAATCTGCTGATCTCGTAGAGTGCAGACTTGTCTGGTCCCTAGCAGACTAGTCCGATTTCCCTGGATAAATTGTGTTGAATTAATTCCAAAAACTGACCTAATCAACTCCAAACCTGTATAAACTTGTTAAAATCTATTGGAACTAGTTATTGATCATTAAAAGCAATCTATTGACAAGTTCCACCTTGCATTTGCATCAATCATGCATGTCATGACATATTGAGTAATATTTGTGCACTCTTTGATTGTGTTTCTTGTCTTGTATGTTTATTGTGTGGATTAGACGGATTTGCGCTAGAGAGTGCCGCGGAGGATCTACAGCACCAAGAGTTTGAAGGCTTTGACCCTAATCAACCGCAAGAGCAAGGCAAGTGTCCTTGAAGCATATTGATCCTGTTTTAAAATAAATGTTTTGTTTGCAAAATTGCATGCTTGTGTCAATTTGATGGGAATCCTATGATAGAAAGTTTACTAGATTTGTTAAACCACCTTTGTCACCTGGGACAGATGGTAGAGAGTCGGGATGGAATTTTTACCTTTTGCATCGCTTAATTAATTGGGATGGGAAAACTACAGTACACATTTATTTTTGCATTAATGTTATTCTGTTAATGTGAACTGGTCAATATGATATGGTATTGAGTGATCTAAGCAAGCCTGGTATGTGGATGGGTTGGATGTTATGGTTTGCTTGCTTTAGATCTAAGGACCGGTTCATACGAGAATAAGCCGGGACTACAGTGCCACCACGAGGCCAAGTATGGGTGCGGCGTAGCTGATTATTAGGGCTTTGCCAGTGCTATTTGGACCATTGTGGATGCTCGGGGAAGGGGTAGTCGGATTGGGTTTGTTGATGATTGGTGGGACTACCCTGGGATCCGAATGGATCAAGAGGGTGCCCTTGGTTGAAGATGTGCTCTGAAGGAGACATCGCCACCAGTGAAACCTTAGTGGGGTCTAAATAGGCTAGTAATCCCTTTGTAAAGGCTATTTTGTGATCTCTTGGCCATACACCAAAGAAAGTGTAACTGGCATAAGAGAGGTTTCTTTAGTCGCTGACGGGTGATGAAATCACAAACACGTGGGTAAAGTGGTACAAACTTTGCAGAGTGTTAAAACTATCATGATAGTCGTGCTCCCGGTTATGAGCACCTGGACAACTTCCATGATTAGAGGGAACTCTGTATTGGGATGGTATTTGGGATGGTTATGGTATGGTAATGGTTATGGCTGGTTATGGATTAATTTCTTGTATTGAATATGGTTATTGGTAAATGGTGAAATCTGGAATTATGGATGAGGATGGTGAAATATGGACTGGTATTATGATATTACTTATGATTATGATGGGTTTATTTCACATACATGTAATATAATGTTTTTCAAATGTTTTAATGTACTTTTCAGCACTTTGCCATTATTATTGTCGTCATTTGAATCAGCCACATGTCATACTTTCCACACTTGCTGAGTACGACATGTACTCTCTCTTGCAATCCCTCCCAACAGTTGCAGGTCAGGATTGGGAGTTTAATGGTGATAATGCGGCGATCTAGGCCTTGTCTACCGTCAGCTCGCCTGTGGTGTTGATTGGAGCTGCGCTATACCCTATTGCTTATGCTGCCTAGTTGTTTAGTTTGCTTATTTAGTTGATTTCCGCTGCATTAGTTGAACTTGTCATTATTATTCATTAGAGGCTGTATTCGAGGATAATATGGTTTGTGTAATAAAATTTGATAATTAATCTTGTTCTGTGGTAAATTTCTGTATACTCTTTTGTGAATGCACTCGTGTATGTGTGTTGAACATCCTGGGCACACATATGCGTTAGCTTGGTTCATTTCCGGAACCGGGCGTCACACAGAGGGGTCTAGATCTTCTTGTTCAGTAGCAGATACTCCTTCGTTTGAAGGAGGTTTATCCTCTAGCATCTCACCTTAAGGATTCGTGCTTGAGGGTTGATACCCAGACTCGCCTTCAGGTAGCTCCGTACCCTCCAGGAGGGGTCTAGACTCCTGAATTGGAGATGGCTCCGGTCTTTCCGCGACCAGAACCATACTGACAACCTCTGTAGTTGCCGAAATGTAAAGCAGTAAAGGCTCACCATGGTTCAGAGCTATCAAGATTGGTAGTGTGGTGAGGAGCTGCTTCAGCTCTTGAAACGCCTTTTCTGCTTCCTCAGACCAATGACATGGTCCGGACTTCCTCAAGAGTTTCAAGAAGGTTAGCACCCATTCTGCCAGTCTTGATATAAACCGACTTTGTACAGCTAGACATCCAGTCAACTTTTGGACATCTTTAATGCGGGCTGGAGGCCGCATTTCTTCTATAGCCATGATCTTTGCAGGATTTGCTTCGATTCCTCGATGAGTCACCAAGAACCCCAGAAGCTTTCCAGAGCTAACCCCGAAGACACACTTGTCTGGGTTCGGCTTAGTGCGCGTACTGCGCAACGTGTCGAAGACGCCTTGTAAGTTGTCAAGGAGTGACTCCTTGTTTTTGATCTTCACGACAATGTCATCAACATACACCTCCACCAAGTCTCTAATTAGCTCTCTAAATGTTTTGTACATGGCTCGCACAAATGTTGAAGCGGCATTTTTACGACCGAATGGCATGGCAGTATAACAATACAATCCATCTACTGTTATGAAGGCAGTATGCTCTTCATCTTCCTTGGACATTTGGATTTGATGATATCCAGAATATGCAACTAAGAAACATAGTATTTCACACCCGGAGGTGGAGTCCACTATCTGATCTATTCTAGGTAGTCGAAATGGATCTTTTGGACATGCCTTATTTAAGGTGGTGTAGTCGATACACATTCGAAGCTTCCCACTGGCCTTGGGTACAACAATTGGGTTTGCTGGCCATTTTGGATGAAAGACATCCCGGATGAATCCAGCTTCAAGCAACTTCTTGATTTCATATCAGATGAAGTTTTGTCGCTCGATTGATTGCTTCTGGTGCTTCTGGTGTACAGGTCGTGTGTCTGGGTAAATCTTCAGATTGTGCTCAACCACCTCCCTAGGGATCCCAGGCATTTGTGACGGTTGCCAGACAAACACGTCGACATTAGCCTGGAGGAAAGTGATGAGCGCGAGTTCCTATTTGTTGTTCAGACCCCCCGATATATGAGTAGTCTGAGCAGCATCAGAACAAATTTTGACAACTTTGACGAGAATGTAGGTGTCACTGCTTGGTTGCACACGAGGTGCGGAGGTAGAGCCTTTGTGACGAATACATGGAGGATTCACAGCTGGCTCCTTACCAGATGCTTCCTCTTGCGCTGTGGTAAGCGCATATAGTTCTTCCACTGCAGTAACTCCTGCAGTATGATCTTCGCGGATCCGAAGAACGCCCGTCGGTGTTGGCATCTTCAACACCAAATAACCATAATGGGCAGCAGCCATAAACGTGTATAAAGCTGGCCTGCGCAAAATGGCATTGCAAGGCAGACTGATCCGCGCTACGTCGAAGATCAATTCCTCGGTTCTGTAGTTCTCACGGGTCCCAAAGGTCACCAGGAGTATAATGGAACCAAGAAGAGTAGAGGTTCCCGGACCTACTCCGGGGAAAGGTCGAGATGGGCAAAGGTCCAAAGGCCGAAGCTGAAGCTTAACGAAAGCTTTGAATCTTATCAGATTTAGCCCAGAACCTCCGTCCACCATGACATGGTGGATTTGGATATTGTCAATGGTGGCTGACACCATCAACGGTAGTTGACCATCCCCGATCATGTTTCGGGGGCAGTCCGAAGCATCAAAAATGATGGGTGTATCCATCCACTTCCGATGTGGTGCTGCCTTAGTAGCAGGAGCTACCATGGCCATGTCCCGCCGCATTGTCTTGAGGATGCGACGAGAGGTGATGTCCCAAGAACCACCATAGATGGTGTTCAAGGTTTTCCGACACTCGTTGTCACAGACGTCGGAGTCGTCGTCGACAGTGTTGTAGACGGCTTTCGAAACCTTTTTGTGGTCCTCGAAACTCTAGCTCCTCTTCAGTCGGAGCTTCGTGGACTTTTTTTTCCTTCCCTTTGACGGAAAGGAGCTTCTTCCCGGCGCTTGTTGTAGTGCTCGACAAGGTTTTGGACCTCCCGACACTCTTCCATGCTGTGTCGATTCGTCTTGTGAATCGGACACCATGCTTTGGAACTATTCCCGTCCTCTGATGAAGGACGAGGTTGCTTCTCGGGATGTGGCCCCTAGCTTCCAGGGGTACAGCAGCAGCAATTGGAGCGCCGCCCGACGGCTTCTTTTTGTCGTTGGGCTTCTTCTTCTTCTTACCACTACCGGAGGTAGCGGCTTCAGTTTTGGAGGACTTCTGGTTGGCCTCTGGAGCTGGCTTGGAGAGCATTTCACGGCCCTCCGCATCTCTAGCGCATTTGTCGGCTAGGCTGAAGAGTTCCGTGACGCTGGTGACTTGTTTGATTGCCAGCTTCTCCAGCATCTTCTTATCCCGAACTCCCTGTCTGAATGCAACGATAATAGAAGAGCTCGAGATAGAAGGAATGATATTTCGTACCTGAGAGAATTGCTGGATGAAGGACCGTAGCGATTCCCCCGACACTTGCTTTACAGCAAACAGGTCCAATTCAGTGTCGGGTCGGGTGTAGGAGCTCCCGAAGTTGGCAGTGAATTGTTGGCATAGTTTCGCCCAACTATTAATGGAGTCAGGTGGAAGACTCACGAAATAGGAGCTTGCAGTCCCGGTTAAAGCCACTGGGATGTAATTGGCCATTACAGCCTAATCACCTCCCGCTGCCAATATCGTAGTTGAGTAGATTTGAAGAAATTCGGCGGGGTTGACTGTCCCGTTGAATTTTTCCGGCAAGTGAGGTTGGAACTTCTGTGGCCATCTAACCATGCATAAATGCATGGCCAGGGCAGAACATTCTCCTCCTACTCCTTGAGGAGCAGGGTTGTCCCGATCCTCTCGCCTTTCGCGAGCACGCTCGATATGGACACGGCCGTCCTGTTGTCGGTAACGACGATCCAGTCCCGACCGCAGATCATGAGTCGGAATCCTGGTGATGGTATGGGTGCGTCATGCCCCGGGGGCAACGAAGTCACCTGCTGGGAGGCATCACGTCTCCTTTGTTGAGATGCTTGTGGACCAAGCTGGCCGGACAGAGTCCGTCGTTGTGAAGGTGCTCGCCTTGAAGGGGGAGGACCTTGGTTACTAATGCCTGCAGCTGCAGCTGCGACCAGATGGTCGACATCAGCCCTCCACTACTCCATAGCACCTTGGGGTGCACCTGGAGGTGGTGGATGTTGCAGAAGAGCTCGCGCAGCAATGAGCGCGTGCTCAGGGTTGTTGTTTGTCGATGCGGTGATCGACGCAGATGCCCCAACTCGTTGATGGGCATTGTTTGCCGGAACAGATGGTGCTACAGTGCCTGCCGGAGCATTGGCACCTGTTGGCTGCTGAACATTGGAGGGGTTGCCTCCAGCAGCTTGTTCAACACGATTGCCGTTGGATGATCCAGCATCTGAATTTACCATTTTGTGGTCTCGGGGTTGCCCCCCTTCCTGGCATGCCAAATGTCTAAGTGTTTGATACGACACTTCCCTCGGACCTGTCGAGAAGCAGCCCGCGGAGGTTCTTTTATAGTTGGGGCATGCAGAGATCAATATCAAGATGATGACCTCAGGGATTTACATGGTTCGGGCCGGCTGAGCGTAACACCCTACTCCACCGGGTTTGTGTAATTGTATTGAACGAGTATGTTCGCTAGGATCAGGTTCAATCCGATCAGCTTCTCCTGTCTACATTCGTGCCGTGTAGCCCATTTATAATTCTAAGGACTGACTGTTACAAAGCTGGCCTGGCCCGACATGTGGCCCTAGCGTTCTTAATGACCTAATACACTATCTAAAGAGTATTAAGTATAATTAATAGTGTGGTAACGTGCCTTCATGGCAGCGTTACCCCTATTAATGGTGCACTGACCGTGTGTCATTAATATAGCATTAATGACACATTATTAGACCATGTAACTGCTGCATAACCGTCCTTGAATGTCTGTAATGGATAGGATCGACTTGTATGTTTGTTGGTGATGAAGGTCTGGAGGCTCCACACGTGGCAGATCCGGAACTTTCCCTTGCGGGAGGGTAGGTCCGAGGTTGCTGTACACGTGTCGGTACCGGAGCTCCTCTCTGACAGGGGCTAGGTCCAGGGCTGTTGTACAATTTGCCGGTGCTTCCCTTGGTTGGGAGTTTTGTTCCGACCTTATTTTACACGTGTTAACCCGGGAGCCAGCCAAATGAGGGGAGCAGGTTCGATGCAACATGACATGTGGGACCTGCAAGGGCCTTCGACTATGACGGGTGGAACTTTCTTGCACTTTTTGCGGTACCGTGGGGTACCCGGTACGTAGGGTACCGACAGTTACACTCACAAATAAGGATAATCAAAGTTTTCACAAGATGGATCAGTTAACGATGATCTCATGGTGATTGACAATATAGTTTCAACAATCAAGGCACTTCAACCTAAACAAGTCAAGGATGAAAGTTCAAGCTTTTGCTTAATTACAAAGGACATTGAGTATCGGTTTCCCTAATATTACTCAATAAAAAGATTTAAGCGTAGGATGATGACATACAAGGGTTGTGAGAAGATCAAGGTCATTAGACACCACTTAATAGTTTGAATAGAAATACACAATCTTGCTCAGATTTTTAGTTTCAATAATGCATCATATGTTTCTTAATTCATGAGGAACGGTTCTTCATGATGCATCACATGTAGTATGGTGCAATGCATATGCACATGATATGGTGCAAATGGTGCATATGTATGGTGCGCAATGATGCATACGTATGGTGCATACAACGTTTTGCACTTGATTGGTTGTGCAACTTTCAGTGATTCACAAAATGAATGGTGCATCATCTTTTAGTTTGTGAGCAAGAATGAGTAAAACAATTCACTCGGTTAAAGAATATCTCAACTTATTAAGTTACGGATAACTTGGTCATGAAGGGGTACTAACAAGGAATACCACTTTTTTGGCTTGACCAAGTTCATGAATCTAAGAGAAGAGCATTGGCAAGAATGGTCGGGAAACATACTACAGAATCCTAATCTTTATAAAGCTTGAAATTACTCCAATTAGCTTATCCATTTTTTCATTGTACCTCCTTAAAAGCTTATCTCCAGCCATGGTAGTGGACACGGTTGATCTGTAGTATCTTACTTTTGTGGCTGTCTAAGCCTCTTGTAGATCTTGTGACAATGGTTTGCGATTGCTAACATGAGATGAAGATATTCACTTGGAATAATTGACTTGTCGTAGAGGTTGATAGGATACATCCGTTATCTTGGGTGCACTCCTTCCCCCTTAAATGCTAGTCTAGTATCTGCCATACTTTTCTACCAAAGCCTCATGTGCACCCAAATCACTTAGGTTGAGGATTAGCATAACATGGACATGCTATAAAACTTACGGAAATGAACCGATAACTGAATCCACTTTAAGTCCAAAAGTTTCACACCGATCACTTTCTGTTAAAAATACCCAGTCAGCTTTGCTTCCAGATTTTGATAAAGTTAGGGTCAAAATCACAACACGAGTTGAATACCAAAGTTAAAGATAACTTCAATATCTTCCCAATGAGTATCTACTTGTTCCTCGATCAGCTCCAGATTAAGATTTATGAAGTTTTAAAGTGGACAGACCTTCTGGATGATTTTTAGCAGCCCTTCGTTTGGAGGTACCCACTTTGATCCAATTGTTTCATACACTTTTGCTACAAATTCAACCAAGCCCAAAGCTAAATAGTTGTATCGTGACTCGTAACCTTTCTAAAAATGTTTCATAAGCCTATTAGTGATATTTATTTTTGAAGTTATGAGCAAATTACAGAGGTGTCCAGAAACCATGTCCAGAATTGGTATTTCTGGCAGATTCTATTGTTCTGGACTTTTGACCAATTTAAAGTGGGATTATGGTCTTTGAGTGAATAGGACTGTATAGGATTTACATATCTTTTCAAAAAGTTTAGTTTGCCTTCATAGCATTTCTGGTTGAGGAGATATGGATTTTTAAAGTCGGACAAAGTTCCCAGATTTTTGGAAGAATTTGATAGCACCTCTATTGTATGTTGTTGATTTGAGCACAGTTATACACATAGATATATTCAAAATTTGACAGAAATTTAAGTTTCAATATTGTTACATAGATTGTGAAGATTCCATAAATGCTTTAAATGAAACCATTATATTTTTGTGCTAAATATATGACACAAATTGTAGAAAGTCCAGAAACTGCCCAGTTTCTGTACAGATTTGGCAGAGTTTGGAAATTTGAATTTTTGAACAAGTTAGAGGGGGATTCTGCTGTGAAGATCAACAAAAAATTTTAGAGGACTTCCTAATATTTCCAACCATATATGTTACACCCTCATTGGTAAAATCTACTGAGAGTTATGGCTTTTCAAATTCAGGTCAAATTTCTAGCTGAAAACAGGACACTCTAGTTTTTGAAACTCTCGAGTGCAAACCTACTCCAATTTTGTAACTTAGATAAGAATCAGATATAGATAGCTAATACATGTATTATTAAATCATCTTGGTTCATTTTACTGGTTTTATGAGTCACATTTTTGGCACAGATATCGTTGTCAACATGTTCAATGAAACTCGAATGCCATGCCGGTACTACGTTCCTCACCAAAGAAAATCCTAATCCGGTATTCCGGCACAAATATCAATTGTGGCACTAAGAACGGTCACTCTCAAGCATTTTCTAAGCGCAATGCAATCAAGTGGTTAGTGAACCTGCATAAGACACTCAATTTACAATACACTCATTATGGTACCGTACGGCACGGCCCGCACGGGTGATCATTTCAGGCAGTCACAATAATATATGTGAAAGTAATAACATCCATCCTGTATCATTCCATACGGGCCGCCTTGAGTTGAGCCACATATAAGGTACATGACCGAGTTTTCTACCACCTGATGAGGGTCCCACGTCTTTGCCTAATGCTGCACAAGTAGGAGGCGCTTTCTTGTTTCTTAAAAAGCACACTACGTGCTTTTCAACCGCAAGATAGGTGGCCACGTAATTTATCTCTTGCGCTAGGGATCAGCATTGCATATGTCCCTTTGAACATTAAATGATCAAGAGTTGCATACTTTGTGTTTTTGATCACACGATAGGGTTTCCACGCTTTTGCCTGAAGCACGCCGTGAAGCAGCGTTTTCATATGTTCCAAGAATCATGAGAAGGTTCAGAGACTTATATTAACTCTCATGCCAAGCCACGGGGACAATCACATGCAACCTCTTGCATGGTGAGCTTACAGCAATTGATCCGCTTGTGGTGGCATACCTTACCTCTTACCTAACGTGGGAGCATCGTTACATGATATAATAACAAGGATGTTATCTTTGCCACCTTAATAACTATGCTATTATAGTCCTGATGTGGGCATATAGACTAATCCTCACTCGACTACTTGGAAGTTTTAAGAAATAGGCTCTTTTCGAGCGTGCTATTCCCAATGCAGCTCTTATACCGGGCTATGAGGACCAGGGTCCCAACATTCCAGAAAACGCATTTGGTGGTGCCTTGCGATGCAACACGCAACAACACACATGAAAAGATATAAAAAATACATAACAAATATGAGCGTGTTACATTCTTTTCTCTTAGCAAATATAATAGTCTTACAACAGTGGAAGTTACATATTACATCTCTCAACCTAGCTACTGCACAAGTGGTAATATTCAGCCGGGAATAATACACCACAATAGCAACACAAAGCAAAGCAGCGGGTTGTAGGGATTCTGCTCGGCAATACAACCCGATAGGGGTGATGCCGCACTATGGAACCCGTCATAAGCAATATTACCTGCAAAAATATTAATCCACAAACAGTGAGCTTAATGCTCAGCAAGACTTAACCGTCTCACGTAAACATGAAACTCTACATGTAGGGACATACACTGCAAGGATTCTGGTTTATTGCAACCAAAAATTTCATCGCAATAGGTCGTTTTTCGTCGCAATAGGTCACTGTTGCAATGAAAAAATTGTGGCGATAATTTTTACGGATTGTCGAAATAAGTCTCATGGCAATAGGTTATTGCGATGACTTGACATCCGTGGCAAATAGTATGGTATTGCAACGATTTCACATCGGTAACAAATAGTATGCTATTGCAATGATTTCATGTCTTGCGACGATTTAACGTATTAGGAGGAATAGTATGGTATTGAAACAATTTCACAATCGTGGCAAATAGCATGGTATTGCAACGATTTAACATTCATGACAAATAGTATGTTATTGCAACAAATTAGCGTATTGCGACAATTTAACATATTGCAACGAATAGCACGGTATTGCAACGATTTCACATCCGTTGCAAATAGTATGGTATTGCAACGATTTCACATCAGTGGTAAATAATACAGTATTGCAGCGATTTTGCTTATTGCGGCGATTTAACATATCGCAATGAATAGTACGGTATTGCAACGATTTCACATTCATGTCAATTAGTATATTATTGCAACGATTTAACATATTGTGAAGATTTAATGTATTGCAATGAATAGGATGGTACTGCAATGATTCAACATTCGTGGTAATAGTATGTCATTGCAACAATTAAACATTCGTGGCAAATAATACAGTATTGCAACAATTTAGATGCTAATGCAACGATGCTAATGGTGGCAACAGATTCTAATGCAACGATCGTGTTTCATGGTGATAGATGCTTGTGCTACGAACTAGTGAATCATGGCAAATGACCAAGGTTACTACAATGATTTAATATTCGTTGCAGTACAATCATTGCAATAGGGTGGAATCCTTGTAGTGATACTAACATGGCAATATGAAATTTGCATAAAGACACGCCTACAGTAGGTCCTTACTTCTAGTTTTAGCCTCGAGTTTGTAGTTCATCAAATGTAAACTTAGTGAGATCTTCCTTAATACAATCACTATGCATTGCAATTAATATTTCAAAGGCAATAGTATATTAAATATATCTATTCACTTCTTACTACATCACAGCGCAGTGAACAAGTATGCTCAATCCATAACCACGAGTGATAATGATTCGAATCAATAACAGCCCTGAATGCATGACACAAACGCCTGCAAAGAAACCATGTCAGTGCACTTCACTTTACGTCATATGCATCCACTTTTAACAAGAGGCTCTAATATGGAATCAACTCTCCACCCCGAGCAAAAGGTCCTCTACATGAACATGTCAAAGTTGCCACTAGAGCCGACCCTGAGTTGGTGGTGGATCAAAAGGGAATCATGCATTCAACATAATGAAAATCTATGTTATGGGAGCGGTGAATGTTGCATTTCGGGGACGACATGGATGTCCTCCTCTAACAAGTTTCTATTCGACACTAAGGCTAAAACTCACAATAATAGGGTGTACAGAAAACAAAAAGAGGGATAGACAATATTACCTGCTCCGTTGTATGCTGCGGCGGAAGCGTAGGAATCTCGATGTCCTGACCGCTGTGTCGAACAAGAGCCTGCCATTGCAAAATATTAGAAGATATATGTTATTCAAGTGCCGTGAAATTTAACTACGATACTTTAAATTACTTACCGCCACCGCTGCTTCCATCTGGGCCATCATTAAGGCTGTCCTCTGCTGCTCCTCCCTTGCCTCCGCTCTCGTCCTCTCCAGCTCTGCCTGGTTTTGCATCAGCATCTCCCGCATGGCCTAGAGCTCCAGCTGGGTCTGCGAGAGACGACCACTGGTCCCAACGGTCGAAGCCTGCGACGATGAAGCGCCTCTCAAAGGTCACGTCGACCTCGAGTCGACAACTCCATCAAAAATGGCAAACCTGCAAAAGAATGAAAACACTAAGTAGAAGAATATTAATGGAAAAAGAAATGAAACACACGAAGAACTCACCGTCCGTGGGCCTTCCCGCCTACGCTTGCATATGCGGCTTGGGGGTCGATCGGCGCGCTTTCCCAATCGTAATCTGCACCGTGTATCTTCGCGACCTCCTGCGCATACTTTGTCTACAAAACAAATAAATCTTGTAAGCATGTCAATAATAGTATTAGTTATAATGAAATTGATGAATTTTGAAAACTTACCAGTCAGTCGGCTGTGACCTGACTACACTGCCCTGGCTGAGAAGGGTCACTTCCCTTGTGACCTCTCTTCCAAGCCTGGGTCGGGGTCGGCTCATGACCCATCTCTCGCTCATGTACAGCCGTGTTAGTGAGATAAATAATATATTAGGAACACATAAATAAAATAAAAAGGTACTTACCATGTGTTTAGCCAAACGCAAGTAGCCGTCGCCGCCATAGTTGGGCTTGCCCTCGGACCCCATGCGGCACTGCCTAGCCTTTGTGGACTTGTTGATGAAAGCGTCGCTAGCCCAGTACCGACAGAGAGCTAAGTACGCCTAGATGATACCCTGTAACCAGGAATATAACCTGCACATATTTCATTTTTCATCAACGCAGTTAACATATGTAGATATTGTAAATATTTAACAATATTAAAAACATACCTCTGCATACTGCTCCTCTGTCAAGTAGGAGTCCGAGTCCTTCCTAAATACACCCCTTTGCTGCTCCTGCTCCTGCTCCCGGGGGTGCCGCTTGTAGTACGCGTTGACGGCCTGAATCCGGGCGTACGACAACGCCGCCGTCGTGAGCTTCCGAGCGTTGTAATGGAATACGCGTCTCGCGTGGTCTTCCATGCCCGGTTCCTCTACTTGGTACCTTAGATTTAAGCAAACAAATATTTAAGTGATATGCAATTAAGAATTCAAACGAGTTGAAAAAATGAAACAGTTAAACTTACCATAAAATCGTGCCACACGGCTCCCTAAAACGTGCCGTGCACCGGGTGAGAGACCCGAGCATAGCCATCCCACGATAGGGCAGGAAAACCGTCAATTACACTTGGGTAGTGCAACTTGACGATAGCATCAAGGACACTGTTAACCTGCCTGTGGTGCTTCTCGACACCCGTGAACGAAAAGTCGTACCAACATCTACAAAATATATTAAATCATTAAGTAAAGGAAAACAACATCTACTATTTAATATACTATATACAGTATTTATACCTGTCTCCAACAGGATGTATAGTGGTCCGCTGAGTAGTAACCGGAGGAGGAGCCGCAAAGTGGGTCCTCCTCGTCCGTCGCCTCTGCTGCGACGCTGTCGCATCCTGTGGCCCTGAAGGCTCTGCGGAACCCCCGGATCCTCCAGGAAGGCTAGTGGTAGCCGGCTGCCCTAGGAGGCTAGCGCTAGCTGGCTCCGAAGGGAGGCTAGCGCTAGAGGGCTCCTGTAGTGGCCCCCTAGCCTCTGAGTCGGGGTCCTGTCGCAGCCCCCTAGCCTCTGACTCTGACTCTGACTCAGAAGTCTCTGAGTCATACTGCACAAAAGGAAAATATTGACAATTAATAATTAATAACAATTGCAATTTAAAAAATAACTTTATTGTAACTAAAATTTACCTCTGTCCGCTGAAAGCACACGACAGCTGAGGGTGGAGCGTGTGCCAGAAAGAGCTCACATCGGCTAGAAAGGAACGAGCTCCCTGAGCAAGGGTCTCCTGGTGGCTCAAACCCTCTCGCTGGCTTTCCCTTCTCCTTCCCCCTCCCCTTTGACGACATCCTGTTGCAAGGAATAAATGATTAATATGCAAAGATAATATACAAAATTAATGTTAAATTAGTGAATAAAACGTTACTTCAAAATTCATCAACATCACGATCATGCACCCTACTCCTTAAACAAGCCCATAGATTCATTGTCCGCTTCCACTTCTTGTACAGCTTTGAGACGTTTCAAGAACACTTTATCCTCTGTTGTTTGAGTATCTTCTGTAAGCTCTGGTCGTATAGCTTCCAGCATCTCATCCATCATATCAACCTCTTGAGCATCATCATTGTCTGCTTCAACTTCTTGTACAGCTTGAGAAGCTGTCTCGCCATGGAAGTTCCACAACTCATAATGTGACACGTAACCGTTTCGACACAAGTGCAACGTAAGTTCCACTTTGTCCAAAAACGTTCCGTTTCGGCATTTCGTACATGGGCACCGCGCCTTATCGCTATTTGACAACGAAAAAGCTCATTCCACAAAAGCTTCTGTCTTGGCGTACCACTCATATGAGTGACCACCAGTTCTGCTCTTCCAACCAGTGTACATCCAACTACGGTCTTCGCCCATGTTTGACTCTGCAGTTTAACGCGAAAGAAATTATCGTTAATGCATTGTTATGTTATGTGTCATGGCCCTACAACCTAGGCAGATAGATCCTAAACCCACCCAAAAGTGACCGAGCAGAGCGTGCTCATGACGAGACGCGTGATCCGGATTCGAACGAAATTTCGGCAGCATAACCCTGCTGTACTCCACTGCACGCCCAAAAACGGTGCTGTAGAGAACAACAGGGTTACACCACCGAAATCGCATCCAAATCCGGACCCACGCCTCGTCACAAGCCACGCCCCCTCGGTCACTCCGAGGCAGACAAAAACGGGACAATTCTGAACTTGCACGTCTCACATGCCAATGTAATGTGAGACGTGTCGATCCGAAACGGGTAATACATTGCTATAGGTTGCGTTGCTCATTTTCATTTTGAGGTCATTTAAGAGAGAGAAAGAACTATAGAAAGACTGAGAGGGAAAGTTTGTCTTAGATGACAATTCCACATCCATTTCAACCGTCCACACAATCGTGGGTCATTGACGTTTTTAAGGCGGTAAGGCGACTTAAGGCGACGGATCCCCCTGCTCCCGCAGCGCCAGCTTTCCCTGTCGCCGCCGGCTTCCTTGGCTGCCGCCGTCTTACCCTAGAAAGCAAGGCAACAGGGACGCCTTACGATGCTGGAGCGTCTTACCGCTTTAGCATCGCTAAAGCGATGCTAAAGCGACGCCTTAAGAACTATTAGCGTCGCTCCCCCTCTGCTTCTCCCCCTCTGCTACTACCCCATCCTCACCTGGCGCTCGACTAGGCGCCTAGACATCCCGATGGCCAGCGGGTGTCTAGGCAACCAGGCATGGATTTAGAACCCTGGTCTTGCCGTGTCAGGTCGGGCTGTGCGGGGCCGGGTAGGCTTGAAACCCGTTCAATTACATGTATTAAGTAATCACTAAAAAATATTAGATATAAATAAACAATAAGTACTAATTAATGAACAACATAATAAACAAACAAATAAACAATTATCCTAACTACACAACATAATAAACAATATAATATAAAAAGCATCGTAAATTCATTTGCATAATCAACAATATAATATAAACATAATACTGTATTGTATAATCAACAATTCAATTGCATTTTTGAATTCAATTGTATTTCAAAATTCAATTGCATAATCAACAATTCAATTGCATTTCAAAATTCAATTGCATAATCAACAATTCAATTGCATTTCAACATTCAATTTCATAGTCAACAATTCAATAGCATAATCAACAATTCAATTGCATTCACATTTAAATTTCTTTCAAACTTCAATTGCAAAGGAGGGGGTGGGGGGGGGGGGGCTCGACCATGCATGGGAGGGGGGTGAGGTTGGGGAGGGGGGAGGTTGGGGAGGCGGCTCGGCCATCCATGGAGGAGGGGGGGAGGGAGAGAGGAGGAGGAGGAGGGGATTACCTGAGGGGAGGCGCGGTGGCGCGGTAGGAGGCGACGATGGGCGCGCGGTGGTGGCAGCGGGGGCGGGGCCGCGCGGCTGCGGCACGGCGGCGGCAGTCGGGGTGGCGCCGCGGGCGGAGCAGGGTTGGCGGCCGGGTGGCGACGGCGGGGCGGCGTGCCGGCGGCGGTGCGGCGACAGCGGGCAGGCGGCGGGGCGGCTCGGGGTCGGCGGCGGCGGTGGAAAGAAACGAAGCGGCACACACGTGAAATGAAATAGGCACGCACGGCTCGTGCGGTTAGGTTAAATCCGCAACTTACGTCGGCTGCAGTTACTTACGTCGGCTGACGTCAGGGCCGACGTAAGTAAGGGTTAACTTACGTCGGTTGCTTAACTTACGTCGGCTATGGGCCGAGGCCGACGTAACTAAGGGTTAACTTACGTCGGTCGCTTAACTTACGTCAGCTATGGGCTGAGGCCGACGTCAGTACCATTTATTACCATCTGTCCCTTTACTTACGTCAGCCAGCTGACGTAATTTATTGAACTTACGTCGGCTACCAGGCACCAACGTAAGTTACTTATTTACGTCGGCCGGCCCACGTAAGTTGGTCTGGCCGACGTAAGTGATCGATATTCCTGTAGTGTAAGGCACGGTCCTTAATCAACACAGGCAGTGCTGTCCATACAGCCATTACATTCCATTCTACCTGATTGCTGCCCGGTCATATTCATTTCCATTGCTGCCCGGTCATATTCATTTCCAGTGAATACTCTCTAAACCTACCCATGTGTTCCCATGTGCTATTAAGCAAGCGAGTGACGAATACTCGACTTTTACCGGATCAACTATAAATCCTCATTAGCATGGCAATAGTCCTACAATAAAATCCTATTATACCCATACACTTCAAATTGGATTGGGGTCATGCATTTGGAGTGCCATTCACCTTAGACATAATGCACATTTCATGTCTAACCCAAAGATAGTGAATACAAAGCAAAACTTCAAAAATCGCTTAAATGCAAACCTGGGCTTGCCTTGCTCAACGGTTCAGTTAGTAGACTCGAGTCAGTGAATCTTCTTCCGGAAAGTCTACCACAGAAGCAGCGAGATGGAAAGCATAGCCTCCGAGTTGGACTCCTCGTCGAGCACCGGCGTCACATCCACTATCGAAATGCAAATGCATAGAAAATCAAAATTGATTTAGTAAATGATTCATTTATGTTGCCGAAAACTTAGGAATGAACAAGGACGGACTAAGAATGAAGTCCCTGTTTATAATGTCAACAGCAACAGAGAGGAAAAATGATGATGAATGGAATAAGTATAAGCATAATGTGAGATATGCTTCCAATTGGACATATGCATGAATCTGGAATGAAATCACAGAATTCTGTGGCAAAGGGATTCTAATGACTCTAAAAATTTTACAGTGGCAAGTAGGTACTAAGATGAGGATCTGGGCCAAGAATTGGAATTGGTCAAGTAATCTACTTGCTTCTAACATTCCAACAAGGTTTTTGCTTCTCTGAATTTTGATCATCCATCTGGAGCTTTAACATGGCCAACAGTGAGTGCTCTAGTTAGGTTTAGTCTCATTGGTCCTAAAATAAATTTGTTTCCCAGTTTTATAAGCTTTATACAGGGAGAATTTTTGATGTTGGGACAATTTTCTGAAAAAGTTTCTAGACATTTTGGAAATTTTCAGGTACATACAGGTTGGAAACACAATTTAACCATTCAAATCAAATCAAATGGCTTCCAAATGTTTTCAAAGGAATTCTGAAGAAGTGTCTGGCCAAATTTGAGAAGTTTTCAATAAAAGGAGCATCTGGAATTAATTTCTAATTAGTTTTGCTTAGTGGAATTATTGAGAACAAATTATGGAATTTCATGACTATCCAAAAGCATCACTGGAAATTAGAGATCATAAGTAATCTAACAAAATTTATTTGGTAATTTTTTGTCAGTTCTACTAGTCTCTATGATCATTGGAAGTTGGGCTCAAATCTGGAATTATTTTGCAAAAGGAAAAGGTTTAAGTAAGCATTGGACCCACTAGGCTTTAAAACAACCAATCCAGATGAGGCAACATGGGAGGCTTCAGCTTCCACCCATGCGGCCACATAAGATCTGAAAGCCACAACCGACCCATTCAGAATGACGGAAAAGGACCGAAAGGTGGGCCACCCTTGTCGGTCGTCTTCAACCTTCAGGCAGAGGCTTGGACCGGCGGCACACTGGTGGCGCGCGGCCGGTCCCTAGTCGCGATAAGTGGGGGCAAAATGACCCTAGGCCGAAGGGCAACGCGCTGGGAAACCCTACACACACTGAAATGATTGTAATCTGGCGGCCCATTGCGGAAGCGGTGGCATGCTTGACGACAATGAGGACAATCCGCGCCGAGTTGGTCGATTCGGCTCGGTATGAGATCCTAGAGCAACCTTGGGCAATGAGGAACACGAATACAAGCACTAATTGCCCAGAACATAGTTGTATTATGGAAATCGAGGCTGACCTAGCTCAGTTTGGGTGGCGGATTGGATAACTGGTTATTCTACGACTATGCTCGATCGTTTTCAGTGATTTTGTTTGAGGCTCTTCAAAAGAAGGTCCTTAATATTTTATCTAATGGGATTGAAAAATATTTACGTGTAGAAACCGAATTGCGTGGAGTTCTAACCCAAGTTCACCAAACCAGCCGCAGCAAAAACTCATATCGTGACGAGAAGAATCCATGATAGCTTAAGGTACTCAATAGGGAGCTTGAGAATATGAGGGATCACCTGTTGCAGTGCTCGGTTGGATGCGAAATTCATCAAAGATGACGGGTGATGGACAGAGGTGGCACCGAAGTTTTGCACAAAGGATGAGAACGCCAAGATTGACGGTTGACGTCAACGAAGACGTAGGAGCAAGCTGAAGAGGTAGAGGAAGAATCCGTGCAACCATCTGCAGCTTGGTGAGACCGGCCACCAGTGTAGAACGCTTCCCTGCGGTGCTCGCCGGTGGCAAGAAGACAGAGTTGCGATTAAGCTCTGTACAGAGAAAAAAGGAAGAAATATCTAGCTAAGGACTGTAGGGCACGATTCTGTGGTGATAAGGGCAAGACATGGGAAGAATTTTTAGTGCTCCTCTCTGAAAAACAGGAGGTGGCGCATGCCATCGTGCTGGCACTCTGGGAAAGAAAGGCAGAGCCGGGTTCAAGCTTGTGAAGCTGCCATATGAGGCCCACAGCCACCCTCCCCCTTATCTCTGTTCATTCTCTGTTAAAATAGTTCCCTTTTAAAACAATCTCCAAATTGGCTCAAAATAGGCTGGTAAGCTAAATAAAATATGCAGAATCCAATGCTGAATTCAAATCCCACATTGCATCAAGTTTCAACCAAATTAAAATTTGAATTTGAGTTCAAATTGTTTTCGATGTCCTTATTGAATTAATTAGCAATTGTGCTTAAAAAATTCTGAAATTTTGCAGAGAGGCTACTTGATAAATGGAAAATCTATTGAGAAACACAAATCTTCATGTTAACCTATTTTGAACATAAACCTGATTTGAATTTTTGAACCTCCTGATTTAGGGTTTTTGATTGTTAAGCTTTTTTGTATTTTTTAATACAATTGAAGTGGAAAATTAATTCATGTGAGTTCTGAGTTTGCAACTCCACAATTTTTTTAAGTTCACATTTTCATCTTCTTGATCTTCTGAAGTGTGGGATTTCACAACAATGACTCACCTAAACATCGTTAACCTAGTATTGGATCCAAGCACTAACAAATTCATATTAACATAATCATATTATTACCTAATTAGACTATTGTGCGGGTATATGATGTTTATGATAACAAGATATAAGCATTATGACTAGATCACTATAATATCTACACCTAGCACTTGCATGGACTCCACAATCAAACAAGAAACGCTTTGTACATGGATATGAATTAATAAAGACTAATAGTAATATTATTATAAAGCATAATGTCAAAAATTAAAGAAAAGATACATCAGCCATACCTTTCCCAATTTGGACTTGGGACTTGAGGCTCCTCTCTACAGCCTAACATCCACTAAGGAACTCGGAGAACTAGTGTATACAAGAGAGAATGCTTGAGTGGTGTGTGTAGTCAAGTGAGGCCTCTCCCCCTATTTATACACGGAGTAGAGGCAGTTCCCAGTACCAAAAGCACGTGAATCATTCACCGTCGTTATCAGCTGTAACACCCTCAATTTTCGCATCATGCATTGCATACATGCTCATGCATTAAATATTAATAGAATAAAAGAAAAATGATAAACCATACATATATGGTGTAGCAAAAAGAAGAAAGAGAAAATAATAATTATAGCCTAAAACTTGTAATAGGGAATAAGTATAAAAATAATAATAAATATATATATATATAATTATATATATATAAATATATCTATAAATAATATATATAATAATTATATATATATAAAAATAATATAAATAATCATAAATAATAATATATAAAAAAAGAAAAAGAAAAAAAAAAGAAAAAAAAAACAAAAACGCCACTGCTAGCCAGGCCGACGGCCCAGCCAGCCACACCCCACGGGCTGCGGCCGACCGACCCCACACTCCCGCGCGCAGCGCGCTCCTCCCGCACCCACTGCCGCGTGGCCCCGCCACCTGGCCACCGCACGCGCGCCCAACACCGCCGCCTTCCGCAGCGCGCCCGCCCACGCGCGCTGGGCCCCGCCTGCTCCCGCACCCGACCGACGCCCTGCACCGCGCGTAGCGCGCGAACCAGCGCGCCCGCCACCTGGCTCCCGCGCGACTCCCGCCACCTGGCCCACCCCGCACTGTAGCCCCCCGAGCGCGCAGCGCGCGTCCCGCCGCCTGTCCCCGTGCACCGCGACTCCCGCGCCCGCCTGACCTCGACCGCGCGACGCCCCCCGAACCGACTCGGCCTCTGGCCGATTTCTATCGTCGATGCGCTCCTATAAATACCGACGGCCTCGTAGGGTTTTCTCGATCCCAGGAAATAGCGCCACCGCCTAGATCCAAAACACCCCTAACCGCTAGAGACGCTAGAAGAAAATGCAGCAGAGGGCTGCGCCGCCAGGGGAAGAAAAGGAAGAAAAAAAGAGGGGAAGAAGAGGAAGAAAAAGAGGAGGGTGCCGTCGTTCGACGGAGATCGTCGTCGTCGTTGTGCCGCCGGAGGACCTTGCGCATCCACTTCTTCTACGCGTCATCTTCATTCCGCGGCGTCAAGCCGTCACATCTACGGTAGGATTCGTTCCCGATGTGAATTTTAGCGACGTATTAGATCTAATAGACGTAAATTGATTTTTGTTGCATCGCCTTTTTATTTTCAGCAGCATTAATCCTCGCTAAAACCCCCGTAACCTCATATGAACACGTATGAACTAGTTGCATCTAATTAATAAACAACCGTAGTTAATCAATTATTGTACTTTGCATGCATGCATATCATCGCATGTTGATTAATGTGTGTGCATCATATTGATTTGTACGTATATTCTTGTATGTGTGATCACGAGTAGAGGGAAGTGCTCAAGAGGTTGTGTACGAGGATTTCCAGAACCAAGACTTCGAAGCGCTTGTGCAACCCTATCCACCGGAGTAAGGCAAGTGTCCTTGAAGCATATTGATCCTGTTTTTAAAATAAATGTTTTGTTTGCAATCTGCATGCTTGTGTCAATTTGATGGGAATCCTATGGTAGGTAGTTTACTAGATTTGTTTAACCACTCTTGTCACCTGGAATATATGGTAGAGAGTCGAGAAGGGCTTTTACCTTTTTGCTTCGCTTAATTAATTGGGATGGCAAACAACACTACACATTTAATTATGCATCAATGATATTCTAGTTAATGTGAACTGGTCAATATGATGGGTGATCTAAGCAAGCCTGGTATGTGGATGGGTTGGATGTTATGGTGGTTTGCTTGCTTTAGATCTAAGGACCGGTTCATGCGAGAATAAGCCAGGACTACAGTGCCACCACGAGGCCAAGTATGGGTGCGGCGTAGCTGATTAATTAGGGTTTTGCCAGTTCTATTTGGACCATTAAGGATGCTCGGGGAAGGGGTAGTCGGATTGGGTTTGTTGATGATTGGTGGGACTACCCTGGGATCCGAATGGCTCAAGAGGGGGCCCTTGGTTGAAGATGTGCTCAGTTGGAGGCATCGCCACCGGTGAAACCTCAGTGGTGTCTAAATAGGCTAGTAATCCCTTTGTAAAGGCTATTTTGTGATCTCTTGGCCACACACCAACGGAAGTGTGTAATATGACTGACGGATCATGGGCATAAGGGAGATTCTTAGTCGCTGAAAGGTGATGAAATCACGAACACGTGGGTAAAGAGGTACAAACTCTGTAGAGTTAATTAAAACTATCATGATAGCCTTGCTCCCGGTTATGAGCACCTGGACAACTTCAATGACTAGAGGGTATTTGGTATTGGTAATGGTTATTGTAATGGTTATGGTAATGGTTATGGTGATGGTTATGGTTGGTTATGGATTTATTTCTGGTATTGAATATGGTTATTGGCAATGGTGAAATCTTGACTTATTGATGATGGTAATGAATTCAGTTTGGTATTATGGTATTACTCATGATTATGATGGGATTACTTCACATACATATAATATATTGCTTTTCAAATGTTTTACTGTACTTTTCAGCACTTAGCCATTATTATTGTCGTCATTTGAATCAGCCACATGTCATACTTTCCACACTTGCTGAGTACGACATGTACTCACTCTTGCAATCCCCCCCAACAGTTGCAGGTCAGAATTGTGAGTTTAATGGCGATAATGGGGAGTTCTAGGTCGTGTCTACCGTTAGCTTTGCCTGTGGTATTGCACGGAGCTGCACTTTCCCTTTTGCTTAGTTTGCATAGTTGCTTAATTAGTTTATTTCCGCTGCATTAGTTGAACTTGTCATTAATATTCATTAGAGCTTGTATTTGAGGATAATATGGTTTGTGTAATAAAATTTGATAACTAATCTTGCTCCGTGGTAATTTTCTGTATACTCTTTTGTGATTGCACTCGTGTGTGTGTGTTGAACATCCTGGGCACACATATGTGTTAGCTTGGTTCAGTTTTCGGAACCGGGCATCACAGATTGGTATCAGAGCCACAGGTTGACCGTAGGATGCAGCCTAGATAGAATGGACACTTTAGAGCATATAGGAGCACTCAGGAATCGATGTGTTTTTGCTTGGAGTGTTGTTTGCTATATATATTATTTGCTTGTGTGCTTAATAGAGCATTTTGGGATGCCTTAACATTTCCATATCCACCTAGGCTAGTATAGCTAGTTGGTTAGCTTCATATCCCTTGATGCATATAGTTGGGGACGTTCTCTAATTCTTACCTATTGCTTTTCTTCAGATGGTGAGGACTTGCAACCAGAGGGATGGCAATGATGAGGAGGAGAACAATGGAGTGCCTCAGAACAACAATGGGCAAGGCTCTACTCAGGGAGGTATCAACATCGAGCAGCTATTGGCCATGCAAAACCAGCTCATGCAGATCATGATACAGACTATGGGACAGCTGCAGGCTGGCAATATCAACAATCAGCCCCATATGCCTCCACCGCCACCCCTGTCTCCTCATAACCAATTGGGAGAGTTTATGAGGACTAGGCCGCCAACCTTTGCTCAAGCCGCAAACCCTATGGATGCGGATGATTGGCTCAAGTACGTGGAGAAGAAGCTAGCCATTGTCCAATGCAGTGACCGGGAGAAGGTCCTATTCGCTTCACATCAACTCGTTGGAGCAGCTGCGGATTGGTGGGATGCTTATTGCAGTGCTCATGAGAACCAAGAAAGAATCACTTGGGCCGAATTCAAGGAGAATTTTCGTTCTCATTATGTGCCCGAGGGTGTTATGATCTTGAAGAGGCAAGAATTTGAGAATTTAAGGCAAGGAAGATCAAGTGTGAGTGAATATCTCAATAAATTCACTCAACTCTCAAGGTATGCGTCTGAGGATGTTAGTCGGGACAGCCGAAAGCAATACTTGTTCATGAGGGGCTTGAACAATGAGATCCAAGTGCAACTACTCAACTACGATTATGCCAATTTTCAGAAACTTGTGGACAAAGCAATTGTGGTTGAGAACAAGATCCGTGAGATGGAGCAAGAAATCAACAGGAAGGCGCCGTATCAAGGACAGCAACAAGGAAGTAATGTGCGCCCTCGCTTTGCGCCGCCCAATGCGCCTCATTACAGCTCCTCTATTCCTGCTCAGCGCCCTGGTTATGCACCGCGCCCAACTCAGTTTGTGCAGCAGCGCCCTGTTATGCAAGCACCTAGGCCTCCAATGCCTTATGCACCTCGTGCTGATTTTCCTGGAGCCAATGCTCAAAACCAAGCTCGTTCCAGTAATTCTTGCGGGGTTAAGAAGTGTTATACTTTTGGAGAAGCTGGACACTTTGCGCATCAATGTCCTAAGTCGGGCCTTGGTCAAGGAAGCAATGCACTGAGGCAAAACCCAAGACCTAATGGAGGATAGCCACAAGGAAGCCGTGGACAGCAGAATTTTGCTCATGGCAACGTGAACCATGTCTCTACGGAGGATGCTCAACAAGCGGATGACATGGTCATTGGTATGTTTCTCGCTAACTCCAACCCCGCGACTATGTTATTTGATTCTGGAGCATCGCATTCATTCATTGCATCGAAGTATGTTGCCAAGTATAGTTTGCCTATCTCTCATATGAAGTTTACTCTGTTGGTTAAGTCTCCTGGAGGAGAGATGAGGACAAATATAGTATGTCCAAAAGTAAGCCTTAGAATTATAGGGGGTAGACTTCTCCGCCAACCTCATTGTTTTGGATTCTCAAGGATTGGACATTATACTTGGTATGGACTGGTTGAGGAAGCAAAATGGAGTTATTGAGTGTGCCACAAAGACGGTGAAGTTGACTAATGAGGAAGGGATCACTGTAGAATTTGAAGCATCTCAAACCACACCGAAGAAATTGCAGCTGAATCATATGGACGGTTCTGTAATTGAGGAGATTTCGGTGGTGTGTGAATTTTTGGATGTTTTTCCGGACGAGTTTCCAGGTATGCCACCTGATCGAGACATTGAGTTTGTTATTGACTTAATACCTGGAACTGCACCTATAGCTAAGAGGCCATATAGGATGCCTCTTATGGAATTAGCGGAGCTCAAGAAGCAGATTCAAGAACAACTAGTGAAAGGTTTTTTTCACCCTAGCTCTTCACCTTGGGGAGTGCCCGTTCTATTTGTGGACAAGAAGGATGGATCCCAAAGGATGTGCATGGATTACCGAGCTCTCAACAAGGTAACAATCAAGAACAAGTACACCTTGCCCCGTATAGAGGATTTGTTTGATCAGATGAAAGGCGACTGTGTGTTTTCCAAGATTGATTTGAGGTCGGGATACTTTCAAATGAAGATTAGACCATTGGACATACCCAAAACAGCTTTTAGAACACGGTATGGATCTTATGAGTACACCGTGATGTCTTTTGGATTGAAAAATGCGCCTACCTACATAATTTACCTCATGAATAAAGTCTTCATGGAGTACTTGGATAGATTTGTTGTGGTGTTTATTGATGATATTATGATCTACTCGAAGGATGAGAAGGAACATAAGGAACACTTGAGGCTTACGCTGCAGAAATTGAGGGAGCATCAATTGTATGCCAAGTTCAGCAAGTGCCAGTTTTGGTTGAAAGAGGTGCCATAAATAATCTCAGGAGGAGGAGTATCGGTTGACCCCGGAAAAGTGAGAGACGTGTTGAAGTGGGAGCCGCCGCAAAATGTTAAGGAAATAAGGAGTTTCCTTGGGACGGCTGGATATTACCGTCGGTTTATCAAGGATTTTTCCAAGATAGCCAAGCCTATGACGGAGTTGCTAATGAAGGGAAAGGCATTCCAATGGACTGAAGCTTGTCAAAACAGTTTTGAGGAGTTGATGAAAAGGTTGACAACAGCCCCAGTTTTGGTATTGCCGGATGTAAGCAAGAGTTTCGACATCTATTGTGATGCATCAAGACAAGGACTTGGGTGTGTATTGATGCAAGAAGGTCAAGTGGTCGCCTATGCATCAAGACAATTAAAGAAACATGAGCAGAATTACCCCACGCATGATCTTGAACTAGCAGCCGTGGTACACGCATTGAAGATTTAGAGACACTATATTCATGGACATAGGTGTGAAATTTATACGGATCACAAGAGTTGAAGTATATTTTCACACAAACGGATCTGAACTTGAGGCAACGAAGATGGTTGGAGATCATCAAAGATTGTTATTTGGGGTCAACTATCATCCAGGAAAGGCCAATGTAGTGGTCGATGCTTTGAGTAGAAAGGGAGCAAGTCATCGACTCACAGTTCGAGAGTTACCATTCGAGTTATGTAAGGAGTTTGAACGGTTGAACCTCGGGTTTGTAAATGAGATGGAGATGATGGAGTTAAACCCAACCTTGGAGCAAGAAATTCGAGAGGCCCAAACCGCAGATGAAGAGATCAAGGAAATCAAGGAAAGGACTGAGGAAGGGAGAGAATTCAGATTTGATGAGGATGAACATGGTACCTTATGGCTTGGAAAGAGGATCGTTGTGCCTAATGTAAAGCATATTCGGGAGACAATATTAAACGAGGCACATGACTCGCCTTACTCAATTCACCCTGGTTGTACAAAGATGTATAAAGACTTGAAGACTTGCTATTGGTGGGATAGCATGAAGAAGGACATAGCTGCATACGTAGCATTGTGTGATGTGTGCCAACGAGTCAAGGCGGAACATCAAAGGTCAGCTGGATTATTGCAACCGTTGAAGATTCCAGAATGGAAGTGGGAAGAATTTGGAATGGACTTCATAGTTGGGTTACCACGTACTCAGTCCGGGTATGACTCATTTTGGATAATTGTGGATCGCTTAACCAAGTTAGCTCATTTGGTCCCTGTGAAGACCAAGTATACAGCTGCACGATTGGCCGAAATATACATGGAGCATATTGTGTGTCGACACGGAGTACCGAAGAACATAGTCTCGGATAGAGGTTCTCAATTTACCTCCAGATTTTGGCAAAAATTGCATGAAGCTTTGGGAACGAGGTTGAATTTTAGTTCGGCATATCATCCTCAAATGGATGGACAAACCGAGAGGACCAATCAGATTTTGGAGGACATGTTAAGAGCTTGTGCTTTAAAGCATGGGAAAAGTTGGGACAAAAGCTTGCCATACGCAGAATTTTCATACAACAATAGTTACCAAGCAAGCTTGAAAATGTCACCATATGAAGCGCATTATGGGAGGAAGTGTAGGACACCTTTATTCTAGAATGAGGCAGGAGAAACTCAAGTATTTGGTCCGGATGTGTTGCAAGAAGCCGAAAAGCAAGTCCAAATAATACGGGAAAACATAAAGGCTACCCAGTCTCGACAGAAAGGTTATGCTGATAATAGGCGAAGGAGTCTGACTTTTGAAGTTGGAGATTTCGTTTACCTCAAGGTGTCACCTATGAGAGGTCATAAGAGGTTTAACATAAGAGGCAAGCTCGCACCTCATTATATTGGACCATTCAAGATTTTGGACAAAAGAGGAGAAGTAGCATATAAGTTGGAGATGCCAACTCATCTTTCAGATGTACATGATGTGTTTCATGTTTCCCAACTCAAGAAGTGTCTCAGGGTGCCAGAAGAACAATTGTCGATGGACGAGTTAGAACTTCAAGAGGATTTGTCTTATGTCGAGCAACCTATCAAGATCTTGGACGTAAAGGAAAGAGTCACAAGAAATAAGAGGACCTGTTGGTGCAAAGTGCAATGGAACCACCATACGGAAGCCGAAGCTACGTGGGAACGTGAAGAAGACCTGAAGGCAGAATTCCCGCATCTTGTCTCCACGCTATCGAATCTCGAGGGCGAGATTCACTTTAAGGCGGGTAGGTTTGTAACACCCTCAATTTTCGCATCATGCATTGCATACATGCTCATGCATTAAATATTAATAGAATAAAAGAAAAATGATAAACCATACATATATGGTGTAGCAAAAAGAAGAAAGAGAAAATAATAATTATAGCCTAAAACTTGTAATAGGGAATAAGTATAAAAATAATAATAAATATATATATATATATAATTATATATATATATATATATATCTATAAATAATATATATAATAATTATATATATAAAAAATAATATAAAGAATCATAAATAATAATATATAAAAAAAGAAAAAAAAGAAAAAAAACAAAAACACCGCTGCTGGCCAGGCCGACGGCCCAGCCAGCCATGCCCCACGGGTTGCGGCCGACCGACCCCGCACTCCCGCGTGCAGCGCGCGCCTCCAGCACCCACCGCCGCCTGCCCCGTGGCCCCGCCACCTGGCCACCGCACGCCCGCCCGACCCCGCCGCCTTCAGCAGTGCGCCCGCCCACGCGCGTTGGGCCCCGCCTGCTCTCGCACCCGACCGACGACCCGCACCGCGCGTAGCGCGCGAACCAGCGCGCCCGCCACCTGGCTCCCGCGCGACTCCCACCGCCTAGCCCACCCCGTACCGTAGCCCCCCGAGCGCGCAGTGCGCGTCCCGCCGCCTGGCCCCGTGCACCGCGACTCCTGCGCCCGCCCGACCTCGATCGCGCGACACCCCCCAAACCGACTCGGCCTCTGGCCGATTTCTATCGTCGATGCGCGCCTATAAAAACCGACGGCCTCGTAGGGTTTTCTCGATCCCAGGAAACAGCGCCGCCGCCTAGATCAAAAACAGCCCTAGCCGCCAGAGACGCCAGAAGAAAACGCACCAGAGGGCTGCGGTGCCAGGGGATGAAAAGGAAGAAAAAAAGAGGGGAAGAAGATGAAGAAAAAGAGGAGGGTGTCGTCGTCCGCCGGAGATCATCGTCGTCGTCGTGCCGCCGGAGGACCTTGCGCATCCACTTCGTCTACGCGTCGTCTTCGTTTCGCGATCGTCAAGCCGTCACATCTACGATAGGATTCGTTCCCGATGCGAATTTTAGCGACGTATTAGATCTAATAGACGTAAATTGATTTTTGTTGCATCGCCTTTTTATTTTTAGCAGCATTAATCCTCGCTAAAACCCCTGTAACCTCATATGAACACGTATGATCTAGTTGCATCTAATTAATAAACAACCATAGTTAATCAATTATTGTACTTTGCATGCATGCATATCATCGCATGTTGATTAATGTGTGTGCATCATATTGATTTGTACGTATATTCTTGTATGTTTGATCACAAGTAGAGGGAAGTGCTCAAGAGGTTGTGTACGAGGATTTCCAGAACCAAGACTTCGAAGCGCTTGTGCAACCCTATCCGCCGGAGCAAGGCAAGTGTCCTTGAAGCATATTGATCTTGTTTCCAAAATAAATGTTTTGTTTGCAAACTGCATGCTTGTGTCAATTTGATGGGAATCCTATGGTAGGAAGTTTTCTAGATTTGTTTAACCACCCTTGTCACCTGGAATATATGGTAGAGAGTCGGGAAGGGCTTTTACCTTTTTGGTTCACTTAATTAATTGGGATGGCAAACAACACTACACATTTAATTATGCATCAAAGATATTCTGGTTAATGTGAACTAGTCAATACGATGGGTGATCTAAGCAAGCCTGGTATGTGGATGGGTTGGATGTTATGGTGGTTTGCTTGCTTTAGATCTAAGGACCGGTTCATGCGAGAATAAGCCACGACTACAGTGCCACCACGAGGCCAAGTATGGGTGCGGTGTAGCTGATTAATTAGGGTTTTGCCAGTGCTATTTGGACCATTAAGGATGCTCGGGGAAGGGGTAGTCGGATTGGGTTTGTTGATGATTGGTGGGACTACACTGTGATCCGAATGGCTCAAGTGGGGGCCCTTGGATGAAGATGTGCTCAGTTGGAGGCATCGCCACCGGTGAAACCTCAGTGGGGTCTAAATAGGCTAGTAATCCCTTTGTAAAGGCTATTTTGTGATCTCTTGGCCACACACCAACGGAAGTGTGTAATATGACTGACGGGTCATGGGCATAAGGGAGATTCTTAGTCGCCGAAAGGTGATGAAATCACGAACACGTGGGTAAAGAGGTACAAACTCTGCAGAGTTAATTAAAACTATCATGATAGCCGTGCTCCCGGTTATGAGCACCTGGACAACTTCCATGATTAGAGGGTATTTGGTATTGGTACTGGTTATTGTAATGGTTATAGTAATGGTTATGGTGATGTTTATGGTTGGTTATGGATTTATTTCTGGTATTGAATATGGTTATTATCAATGGTGAAATTTGGACTTATTGATGATGGTAATGAATTCAGTTTGGTATTATGGTATTACTCGTGATTATGATGGGATTACTTCACATACATATAATATATTGCTTTTCAAATGTTTTACTGTACTTTTCAGCACTTAGCCATTATTATTGTCGTCATTTGAATCAGCCACATGTCATACTTTCCACACTTGCTAAGTACGACATGTACTCACTCTTGCAATCCCCCCCCCCCCCCCAATAGTTGCAGGTCAGAATTGTGAGTTTAATGGCGATAATGCAGAGTTCTAGGCCGTGTCTACTGTCAGCTTTGCCTGTGGTGTTGCATGGAGCTGCACTATCCCTTTTGCTTAGTTTGCATAGTTGCTTAATTAGTTTATTTCCACTGCATTAGTTGAACTTGTCATTAATATTCATTAGAGCTTGTATTTGAGGATAATATGGTTTGTGTAATAAAATTTGATAACTAATCTTGTTCTGTGGTAATTTTCTGTATACTCTTTTGTGATTGCACTCGTGTATGTGTGTTGAACATCCTGGGCACACATATGTGTTAGCTTGGTTCAGTTTTCGGAACCAGGCGTCACATCAGCTCACCGCAGGAAGTCGACACGTGGAAGCTGACCGCGTTTGGTGCTCTTACCAAGTCTGTCGAGACCCCAGGTTGGTCGACCTAGTCAAGGCACCAAATGCGGTGTGCTTCCTCCAGGTAGATGAAATGTGGGTCCTTTGACCATTTGGGGTGCTATGTTGTTGGATGCCCTCGGATACTCCTATAGATGGGCCACTTGAAGCATGTGTTGCCGCATGTCAGATTCTGATTGGATGGAAAGGTATTCTTTAAGATTCCTCCCTTAGTTTCACTTCAATTTTGTATAAAATACCTGGATGCACCATTTTCTCCAAGTGCAAGTGGAACTAGGTTATTCCTAAAAGCAATGTGTGTAATAAATGTCAACTCCATCACATATTTCAGATATGTTGACGGTCAAAATTGGTACTTAACGACCGTCATCAGACGAGTCGCCTCGGCAACCAAACGTGGTGGGCTAGTGGACTGGAGCGTCGCAGAGTGCACCACGGGCCCTCGAACCCTCGTAATCGGCGCTGCTTCAAATTGAGTATATCTTTAGAAATTGGCAATTAATTGAATTGTCCTGGCTGCACGCCTTTCTTCTGAGTCGTACTCGCACCGACTCCAAGTGGCAGGGTGCTCCTCGTCTTCCGCGGTGCTACACCCAAAGGCCAGTGTGGCCAATGTAATACGGGTAAGTTTTTTGGCTCACTTTTTGGTCTTGTTTTAGTTTGGGGTGCCTACCTGTCTGACACGTCATAGTGTTGGTATCCCAAACGAACAAGAGTGAGGGATGAATGACTTGAGATGGCCGACATAAGTGTGTACTTGGGGGTCTACCTCCACCGACATCTTCAACTTTCCATGTCCAAGTCTTAGCTCTTCGACTCTTCAGTATCCCACTCATGGGTTGGCTCCCGAGCCACTTAGGTCCCTTAGGACCCGAAAACTATGATCATGTCGCCCAGCGGATTTATAAAATGTGGGCACTCGTGTCTCAACGTACTATCATCACTAAAAAACATCAGCGGACGCTTCTGGTCATCCCAGACAAACTGATCTGACAAGGTTTTACATGGATCACTTGTTAGATAGCTTACTGAGCGCAGGATTTTTCACCCTACCTCAAGAATTCTTGACCAGCTCACCCCTACGAGCAGATGAATGGCTTGACGGCAGGGCGCAAACCAACTTGTGGCTAACAAACTGACCTCGTAAGAGGCATGGGGTCTGCCACGTGTTCTCGGCTAACGATGATGGGGCGTTGCGCCCTGCTGAAAATAGTTGGGGTCGCTAGTGGTCATGCGTGTAATCGGATCGATACTAACACTTTTTTGAGCTCTTGTTTTTCGGGGTCCCCGGTGCGAGGCCAAGTTCAACCTACGACCAACTCCACGAAGAATCGAACGAAGGCTCGGGGGCTACTGATGGAGTTCTGTACCTGGGGAACAAAACATACGGCACCTGATGATACGTGACCACTACGCGACTACAGACTGAAGCATCCTACATTCAAGGAGGGACCCGACTCTAGTGCAACAACCACTCGAGGTTGGGGTATTTAAACTACCCAGGTCCAAACCGAGAGGTCAAATGAATGATTCCTTTCACGCTCAAGCCCGGGAGAGGCAGTTGTTGGGGGCTTTATGATGGACGGTGGGTGCGGTAACATCGGCAGAGGGGATGAACGTGTGATGTGACCCATTGCAGGAGAAGTGTTGAAGGTCGTTACATATCAATTTTGATCAAAAATATAACCCAAATATGCAAAGGAATATATATTTCTTACACACATCATCCTTAGGTTTGACATGATTCCAATTGTACTTGGAGAAATAGTGCATGCAGGAGTTTCTATGCATAATTGATGAAAAATGAGAAGAGCAATCTTGAAGAGTGCCATCCCAACCAATCACACGATGACATATGGCATCACATGGATCTATGGACCCATTCCCAAGCGTATCCGAGGGAATCCAACTTCGATTCACACGGTGATGAGGTTTGGATCCACCTGTTAGCCACCAAGAAAAAGCACAGCTGACGGGTGCCAGAACCAGGTTGGTCGACCCCTTGGTTCGGGCAACATGGTCTGGGTGCCAAACCCGGTCAACCGACGTGTGGTTCTCTCCTATGGTGCCCTCAAGGAGGTGGTGACTGATTCGCGCGCTTTTGGTGGTGGGAACTACCTCTACTCCATGTAAGTAGGGAGATGCCTGACTTCACATGCACACCACTCAAGCATTCTCTTTTGTATACACAAGTTATCTCCTAGTTCCTTAGTGGAGGTTAGGCTGTAGAGTGGAGCCTCTAGTCCCAAGTCCAAATTGGAAAAGGTATTGCTCATGTATCTTTGTTTTGTGACTTTATACTTTATAATAATATTATTATTAGTGTTTATTTATCCATATATTGGACAAAGCGTTTCTTGTTTGATTATGGAGCCCATGCATGTGCTTGATGTAGATGTTATTATGGTCTAGTCATAATGCTCATATCATGTTATCATAAACATCATACACCACCACTATAGTTTAATTAGGTAGTAATATGATTATGTTAATATAACTATGTTAGTGCTTAGATCCAACATTGGTTCAACGATGTTTAGGTTAGTAATAGCCTTAGTATGGTGCTTGTACCTTGGCTCTTAAGGTAATTACTTAACATGTAAGCGTGGTGCTTAACTAGTTAAGTAGTGTTGGGTGTCTTGTAGACCCACGGGTTCTAGGGGAAGGTGGCAGGTGGTGACAACCCTGTCCATCCTTTGTACCCCCCCCCCCCACATGTTCGTCTATGCCACAGGCTCTTGACAGTAATCGTCCTAACGTTGTTAGGGGTAAACCTGTGTCCGGTATGTTGGATCACTAAGCCATCGTATTCATCGTTAGCATACTCATGTGTACACTAATAGGCTATGTATATGAGTAATTAGAGCACAATAGGAGTAGCTTCATCCCTAACTTGACCTTCACTAAGACATCTTTACCACTAGAGTAAGATTGCTAAAGTGTGTGTAACACTATTCCCACTACATCATTTACCCATCCTATCCGACTCCTCACTAAGAACTTCCTACTTGTCCCTTGATCTTGCCACTCTTCACATTCCTTTCTTTGGGATAAAATAAATATGATACCCTAGGGAATACTCTTGGGTGAGCGGTACTTTTCGTGCGCTTGCGGAATTCATCTTGCTTTGGCTTAGGTTAGCCTAGTGCCTCTGCGGAACTAGCACTTGCTCCAAGGATGAACTGTAGACATTAAGAAATAGCAACAAGTATCTCTCGCGCTGTTGCCGGGGAAGGCACAAAAGATTTGCATAATCATGTGGTACATAGGATTCTAGTAGGTCTTTAGTAGGATAATCTTGCTTTGTTTTCGCACCATTTGATGTGAAAATAGGATAGTGTATGATCAGTTTTCATTTGCTGGCAAACTACACTGAAGATCCAGAATCACATTCCTCCTCTGGTGATCCTATCGGCAAGAAAACCCGTCATTTCCGCACCATCACGCTGCAAGCCAATGGCCTAGAAGACCCTTTGTGAGTTTTTTGGCTCCCTCTAATGACAATGTGACTACTGGGCCCAATGTCAACAAGGGTGATATAAACTTCAAAATCAAGACTCGCCTAATCACTATGGTGCAGGCTAACCCGTTCTGTGGGAAAGCCAACGAGGATGCAAGTGCTCGCCTGCAATAATTTCTCGATATTTTTAGCACTTTCGAGATCTAGGATGTCACGACTGATGCCATCCATCTTTAACAGTTTCTTTTCTCCCTCCTTGGGAGAGCTAAGCAGTGGTTCAATGGGAACCGAAGTGCTATAAATACTTGAAAAAAGTGTTCTACGACATTTCTGCCAAATTCTTCCCATTGGGTAAGACCAATGCCCTACGTAGAAGAATCTCAATTTTTCACCAAGAGCATCTTCCAAAACATCTACAACGGAAATTGTAGAGTCCATTCGCGAGGCATGGAAAAGGCTGCAGGAGTATATCCTGTCATGTCCCCATCGTGGGATGGATGATTGGCTCATCATCCAAAACTTCTACATCGGGCTGACTCTGTCACACTGTGACCATATGGATGCTGCTGCTGAAGGAGCCTTCTTCCCACTTATGGTGCCCAAAGCTAAAGAATTGATCGAGAAGATGGTTTCCAACATGGGTTGGAGCGATGAGCGTCTCCAGTCCCGACAGTGAGGCATGCACACTGTTGTTAGTTCCTACACACTACTAACAATTCATCCCTAGCAGTGGTGCCAGAAATGATTGTTGGTAGGTTTTCAATTACACATGTAAATCCACAAGCGCACAGAAACTATCGATGTAGCATTTCCCCTCTAAGAATATTCCCAAAGGATGTGATTTATATTCTCCCAAAGGAAGGCTAGATGGAAGCAAAACAATCATCAAGTGGAGAGGCTAGGTTGGCCTGGGTAGGGTTCTAGCAAGGATGGATAAAGCGTAATTGAGGTAGTGTGACACACACGAGAGCATTTCATCATAAGGGGATTAAATTAGGTAAAGAGAGACTAGGCTAAGGGCTAGGTAGAGACTCCTACTATGCTTCTAATGTACATATACATAGCCTAAGTTAGTTACTAATGATCATGTTAAATATGAATTTTCAAGCTAAGTGGATTAACACATCCGGTACGATTTTACCTCTAGCAAAACTAGGACGACTTCCACCAAGAGCTTGTGTCATAGCCGAACGTGGAGGATCACAAAGGACAGATTGGGCTATCACCACCTACTGCCTACCTCTTAAATCTATGGGCATACGAGACATTCAACGCTACTCTCTATCCTAGCACCATGCTAGCATATTAAGTAAATACCTTAGAAGCCTAGGCACAAGCCATCCTAAGGCAATGAACTAAATCATCATTGAACCAATGTTAATTTATAGCATAAATGATTCATATTAACATAATCATGTCATAGCTAGTTAGACTATAGTGGAGGTATATAATGTTTATTATGATATAAAAAGAATGGTATATCATAGTCATAAATACTACTCCTACCACATACATGGAACCCACAATCAAACAAGAAATGCTTAATCCAAGTATATGAATAATGGAAGACTAAAGATAACATATTTATTAAGAATAAAGTCACAAATAGAAAAAGGAATATGAGAGCCATACCTTTCCCAATTAGGAATTGGGAAGAGACTCTTTCTAATCCTCTCCTACTTGGACTATGGACTAGAGGCTCTCCTCTCTACAGCGTATACTCCTCTAAACCTACGGAGAGTAGTGGATACAAAGGACGAATACTCAAGTGTTGTGTGTTGAAGTGAGGGTTGAGAGGTCCTATTTATAGCTTGGATAAGGCTCGGTTCTTGCCACCAAAAGCACGCGAATCAGTCTTCATCGTGACCAGGGCACCACAGGGAGTCAACACGTGGAAGCTGACTGAGTTTGGCTCTAGGAAGGATTCGGTCGAACCGCCTAGTCGGCCGAACAGAAATGTTGGCCATTTCTTGTGTGCTTCCTCTAGGTGACTTCCAGGTGGGTTCCATTGACTCGTATGGGTGCTACACCATTGGATGGCCTCAGATACTTCTGTTTGTGGGCCATTTGATCCACGTGGTGCCACGTGGCATGGCCTGATTGTCAAGAATGTTATTTTATAGGATCCATCCCCTTGTTTCACTTCAATTCTGCATAAAATTCCTGCATGCACCATTTTCTCCAAGGACAAGTGAAAATAGGTTAAATAGAAAGGTGATGTGTGCAAGAAATGATATTTCCTTCACATATACTTGAGTTATATTGACGGGTGAAATTGGTATATAACAGCCGTTAACAAACTCCCCTAAGCTTATCCTTTGCTCACCCCGAGCAAAGTCAAGACTTTAGGTTGATGATCAGGAGTTGCTACAATGTTCTATTCTTCAAAAGTACCATGTGCACAACAAAATACTATATCTAGTATTGCAAAAATTGGCACGTTACTTCACTCATCTCAAGTCATTATGGGGCTTATGCCTTCTCCTATTCATGGGTGGTTGAAAGATAGAACAGCAAATGGAGCACACATACCCTAGAAATCAAGTTTTACTCAAATTCTGGAGAGTTCAATTTAGATCTTAAGCATCTCAATTTGATTCTCCCGGTCTCTCATTTATGTGTAGTAGAAATATTTCCTCACCAAGGAATTTTGCCTAAATTCATCTTACCTCTACATAAGGCTTGTATGTAGAGCTTGGTAGGAAATATAGTAGGCATATTTGTAACACATAATATTTCTAAGTCAAAAGAGCAAGCCTTAGGAGAAATTAATTCAAAACAATTTGACTCAAGACTTGTGCATGTGTGATGGACACGGAGTGGATATTTGAGATGACTCCTTTTTGAGTGGACTCTTTTTTTTTGCAGGGATGAAACATGGTTACTTTTCTCTTTTTTTTCTCATGCTTATGATGTAAGAATGCATTTTATTTTTCTTTTTCTTTTTATTGTAGCCATGTCTTCTACTCCCTTTTTATGCAATAGTTTTTGCAGAGGGTACTAAGCATGAAGGATATGGAATTTCTCTTTTTATCGTGGAACGGTGGTATCATGAGAATTTGCTTACTTATAGTGTAGAAGTACAACATGTGCAAGTGAAGTATTGAATTCAAAAAGTAATGAATGAAATCTCACACAGGTCTATACTAGTTTGACAAAACTCAGTGTGATGACAAATAGCATATGCATAAGGTCTATCCATGGAATATATATCATATGGCTTTGGTAGGTATTTCCAATCAAATAATAGTAATTTAACTATTTTTAGAATTTCTCCAGAAATCTAAGTGTCACTTTAAAACTAGGAATAGCATATTTATCACTATATCATACCTCACAACAACTTAGAATGGATTAAGCTTTTGCTACCAACAATTTCCAAAGCAAGGTAAAAGAAATTTTAGCCAATGAGAGCAATATGTTGGAGAGTAGTAAAATGTAAACTAGGGACTTAGGAAAATAAAAACAGAGCAACTATTCATCATTTCATCTCTATGAATTCCAAGTCATTCTTACTGCACAATTTTTATTTTATTTGAAAACAAACCTATCCTACTTATTATTTTGTTTTTTTTATATGCAATGTGGATGATGGGTAAGTGGCAAATAAATATGCAAAGGGTTGATACAATTTGCCTCAAGTGGGGGTCCTCCCCAAGCTTGTTCTTCACTCACCTCTGTGATGAGGGTTGAAAACTTGATGACGGAAGTGTGCCACAAGATCGGCTTGTTGTTGTTGTTGTTGTAGCATGGAGTTGAAGTTAGTGAACTGAGCATCCATGTGTTGTTGCCAGTCTTGGGTACCTTGGACATGCCCTTGGAGAGTGTTTTAGATGTCACCCGTTCTCACTTCAATCTCTTCCATACATCTAGTGACATTTGTCATTCCTTGCCTATAGTCACAATGACTTCTAGCCGAAGAGGAACGACATCTTCTCATGGATGTTGGAGGCAAGCTGCTAGAGCTTGAAGTTGATAGGGGTTGCACCCATGTAGCACCTGTCCATCCATGCCAAGACGGACCTTCGGTCTCATATGATGGAGGTTGAGTCCATCCAGATGCATCATCTGTTGGGTCTCTTCCTCTTTGTACTCATGGACCGTGGAGGTTGTCGGGGGCATAGTCGCTCTCCATGTACGGCTTCTAGTTATCCTGCTAGAGACATTACTTTTTCTGGCTTCCTCGATGGGAAGGAGGTCAATGGTTAGCCTCAGGCATCTGTATAAATGATTATCCAGGTTAGGTAACCGAATTTCATTGACAAAGCCGGGATAATAAAATATCAAAGAGTCTTCTTGATCATGCTTAAGGGTATGTTCTTGCACTAAATAATGTTCATTAATTAATTATCTTTCATTTTCAATATACTCAAATGAAGAATATTCTTGTGCTCCTAACCTAGTATCAATACGGGTAATAAATGAAGTGCATTCAGTTGGCCCTACCCTTGGATTATTATCTAACCATTGTGTCATCATGGCAATAACTGGAGCAACTTTTCTCTTTTTAGTCATGGCAAACAAAATTTTCAGCTCATCATTGTGCACTATCCTTACATCTCCTCTAGGGAACATAGTCATAGCCACCCATCTATGCATGAAGCGTAAAGTAGGGTTGTGCAAGTGTCTATTCCTAGGTGCACTACATCTAACCTCACCAATCAAATCTTGCCAAAACCATTGTTTGTTAAACATGGGAAAAGTGTCTAAATCTAGCAAACAACGTTTATGGAAGCCTAGGATTTCACTTAGTTCTTTTCATAGGATGTTGTATTCTTTTTGAAATAATCTAAAAGTAATACCATCAAATCCTATTTTGAGTGTTCAAAGGAATTGTATGGAGAGAAGGTGTGAACCTTTTCTCCTCTTTGTGAGCAAAGTTTTCCCATCCTAATGCACGCTAAATGGAAAAGAATTCAGAATCCATACCTATTTTGGAGATCAAATACGGATCATAAGCTCTTGTATGAGAAAAGTCACATTCTTGGAGGAGCTTGCGTGCTTGATCTTCAACTTCACTTCGTATGTCGAGGTCGTCACCGTGAAGAAGTTGGTGTAGGTTGCTCCTCTCCTACACTCCTACTCCATGAACTTGGTGTAGCAAAGGAAGAGGGGCGTGCCCTTGAATCTCCACCATGGCTTGAGCTTGCAGCCTCCTTCCTCTTTCCAAACAACCTGTTCAATCCTTTCTTGGCCGCAACAAACAAGAACACGACAAGACAAAAACTCGAAAGAGGTGATGTTAGCAGAAGCAAAACCCATGACGAATTCTCCCTTGAAGAACTTGAGAGCAAATTGCAAATGCAAACGAAAGTAAATCTTTTTGAGTTGGGAATTGATCATGAGTACTTCAATGAGAGGCAAAAAAAACAATGTGAGCAGGAGTGACATTGAGGAGGTATGAAATGAGGTGAAGTGTGAGGAGAAGAGCTCCTCACGACCTCCATTTATATTATGCATTCCAAAACGGTCACTAGGGTACAAAATGTAGCCGTTGGACGAGAGAGATCCAGAATGGCTCTTTCCCCTAGCCAGCCGAGCAGGTGGGTCAGCCAACCTGACAGGTGGGCCCCCCTATTCCCCCTTTTGGTACGTGGATCCCCAACGGCTATGAAATTAGCACGTTGATAAAAAACCACTTTGCAGCTCAGAAAAGTTGTTTTCTGAATAAAAATTCTTTTTCAAAACTTAACAACTTTCTTTTTGTAAAAAATAAAGAAATAAAAATGATAGTTGAGAATAGAAGATTCCCAATTTGCTACGAAAAACCAAATATGCAGTGGCAAAAATAAAATTAAATGTGGAAAACCAAATGAAGAGAAAAGAAAAATAAAAGAAAAGAAAAGGATAACTACCAATTTAACCTATTGGCTAGGTCTCACCACCGTCCGATGAGATGGACATTCCTCCTTCCTCATTTATTGACATCAGGGGCCAGAGGGATGGGCTCGGATAGCTTGTCTTGCTTCTTCCGCCATTCCTTCTTTGGCGGCTTGGTGGATTTGGGCCTTTGAGGAGGCCCAAACTTCTCTGTTTTCTTGTGGTATCGTCATGGATGATAAGATGGGTTTTTCGTATAGATCAACATTCTCATGAATGCAATGAGTGGGTGAACCTCTGGAGGTGTGATTTAGACCTCTTGAATGTATTTAACATTCGGCCCATACTTGATATGGATCATGGGGCATTGTTCCAACATTGGGCGAAAGTTAAACTTCTCCTCCTTGCCATTGATATGGAAGTTGATTTCTCCAGCCTCCACATCTATGCGAGCCTTCGCGGTGCTAAGGAATGGTCACCCAAGAATGAGTGATGTATCCTTCTCAACCTCCATGTTGAGCACCACGAAATCCACTAGTATGAAGCAATTCTAGATTTTCACCGGAACATCTTTAGAGATACCTGCCGGATAATGAACTGAGGAATCAGCTAGTTGGAGCTGCACTGGTGTTGGAGAAAGCTCCGTGAAATTTAGCTAGTTGAAAACTGCCTTGGATATCACACTCACACTTGCTCCGAGGTCACAATGGGCCTTGTCAAAGTAGTGAGCCCCAATTGAGCATGAAATTGTAGGACATCCGGGGTCCTTCAGCATGTTGCCTCCTTGTAGAGAAATCATGTTGCATTTTCCACAGAATGTTCAGGCTGTCCTGGCATCTTGCCATTCTCCACTAGTGGAACAACAGCTGCTAGTTGAGCCAACCGAATCTCCAACATCTTGTTGAAACTCAATTGATTATTGACGGCTGAGGATAGTCCTTCAATATTGGCGTTAATGCTCTCTAGGGTCTTGTCATTGGCTGACATCTTCTTGGATATAGCATCATTTATTTTGACTTGGCCAATGGAAAGTTCTCTTTAGTTGTGCTGATTTCCATTGTTGCCATTGTTGTTGTACCCTCCTTGAAAGAATGGGCGTGGTTGGCCCCACCCTTGACCTCCTAGACAATAGCCATTGTTGTTTCCATTGTTAGCTACATATAGGGCATCCTCACGGGTTTCTGGCAGTTATTGCCCAAATGGACTGTGTTGCCAAAGACTTCACAAGTCATGTGAGAGTCCAAGGCATAGGCGTTGCCACATATCTCACCATTGCCATGTCCATCAATCTTCTTCATAAGGAGGTCCAATTTGGCAGCGATCATGTCCACCTCCTTCAAGGTGTGCATGCCTCGCTTGCGGGTATTGAGATGGTAGTCGCTCCAACCCATGTTTAACACCATCTTCTCAATCAAATATTTAGCTTTGGGCATCGTCAATGAGAAGAGGGCTCCTCCAGCAGTAGCATCAACATGGTTACTGGCGGAAGGGATCAGCCTGTTGTAGAAGTTTTGTATAATTAGCCAATCATCCATCTCTTGGTGGGGACAGGCTAGGATATACTGCTGCAGCCTTTTCCAAGCCTCGCGAATTGATTCCTTGGCATCTTGCTGGAATTTGGAAATTCTTCCACGTAGGGCGTTGGTCTTGGCCAACGGGAAAAACATGGCGAGGAATGTCGTAGAACACTTCTCCCAAGTTTCTATAGCACTTTTATTCATGTAGAACCACTATTTCAGTCTCCCAAGAAGAGAGAACGGGAACAACGTAAGATGCACAACATCGAGAGAAACGTCCTTGATCTTAAAAGTGTTGCAGATCTCAAGGAACTGTTGCATGTGAGCACTTGCATACTCGTTAGCCTTTCCACAAAATGGGTTGGCTTGCACCATAGTGATAAGGCCAGTCTTGATTTCAAAGTTCATGTCTCCCTTGTTAACAGTGGGCCCAACAGACACATTGTTAGTAGAGGAAACTGAAAATTCATGAAGGGACTTCTGGGCCATTGGCGTTTCGGTTGTTGGTGCGGTTGTGCTTCCTCGCTTTGTCCCTCGAAGCTTCCGAGGAGTAACGACACGAGGCCGATCTCTCATAAGGGATTCGAGATCTTCAACAAAGTTTTCTAGCAAGAAGAAACCAAACATACACTACCCTATTTTCACAAAAAAATGCGAAAACAAAGAAGGGTTATCCTACTACAACCTACCAGGGTCCTATCCTATTCACTCAATCATGCAATACTTTGTTGCCTTTCCCAGCAACAACACCAGAAATGCTTGTTGACGGTTCCTACGCACTACTAACAATTCATCCCTAGCAGTGGTGCCAGAAATGTGTGTTGGTAGGTTTTTCATTACACATGTAGATCCACAAGCGCATAATAACTATCGATGTAGCATTTCCCCTCTAACAATATTCCCAGGGGGTGTCATTTATATTCTCCCAAATGAAGGCTAGATGGAAGCAAAACAATCATCAAGTAGAGAGTCTAGGTTGGCCTAGGTAGAGTTCCAGCAAGGATGGATAAAGGGTAATTGAGGTAGTGTGACACACACGAGAGCATTTTATCCTAAGGGGATTAAATGAGGTAAAGAGGGACTAGTCTAAGGGTTAGGAGAGACTCCTACTATGCTTCTAATGCACATATACATAGCCTAAGTTAGTTACTAATGATCATGTTAATTATGAATTCTCATGCTACGTGGATTAACACATCGGGCACGGGTTTACCCCATGCAAAATTAGGACGAATCCCACCAAGAGCATGTGGCATAGCCGAACATGGAGGATTACTAAGGACATATAGGGTTGTCACCACCTACTGCTTACCTCTTCAATCCGTGACCATACGAGACATTCAACACTAGTCTATATCCTAGCACCATGCTAGCATATTAAGTAAATACCATAGAAGCCTAGGCAAAAGCCATCCTAAGGCAATAAAATGAATCATCGTTGAACCAATGTTAATTCATAGCATAAGTGATTCATGTTAACATAATCATGTAATAGCTAATTAAACTATAGTGGAGGTTTATAATATTTATGACGATATTATCAGAATGGTATAACATAGTCATAAATACTACTCCTACCACATACATGGAATCCACAATGAAACACGAAATGCTTCATCAAAGTATATGAACAATGGGAGACTAAAGATAACATCTTTGTTAAGAATGAAGTCACAAATACAAATAGAAATATGAGAGCCATACCTTGTCCAATTAGGAATTGGGTAGAGACTCCTTATACTCCTCTCCTACTTGGAGTATGGACTAGAGGCTCTCCTCTCTGCAGCCTATACTCCTCTAAACCTACGAAGAGTAGTGGATACAAAGGATGAATACTCAAGTGGTGTGTGTTGAAGTGAGGGGTAAGGGATCCTATTTATAGCTTGGAGAAGGGCCGATTCCCACCACTAAAAGCACA
The DNA here is from genome assembly GCA_036927565.1 of Tuctoria greenei. Lineage (NCBI taxonomy): Eukaryota > Viridiplantae > Streptophyta > Magnoliopsida > Poales > Poaceae > Tuctoria > Tuctoria greenei. Next base: position 149,344,940 of record JAYESD010000006.1, on the reverse strand, counting down.
CGAATTAGTCTTCATCATGGCCAGGGCACCACAGGGAGTTGACACGTGGAAGCTGATCGAGTTTGGCACCAAGAAGGGTTCGGCCAAACCCCCTAGTCGGCCGAACAGAAATGTTGACTATTTCTGGTGTGCTTCCACGGGGTGACTTACATGTGGGTCCCATTGGTAGATATGGGTGCTACACCATTGGATGGCCTCGGATACATTGTTTGTGGGCCATTTGATCCATGTGGTGCCACATGGCATCGCCTGACTGGTTGGAATGATATTTTATTGGATCCATCCCCTTTTTTCACTTCAATTCTTCATAAAATTCCTGCATGCACCATTTTCTCCAAGGACAAGTGGAAATAGGTTAAATAGAAAGGTGATGTGTGCAAGAAATGATATTTACTTCACATACTTGAGTATTTTGACGGGTGAAATTTGCATATAACAACCATCAACACACACCTTGAAAGAGGTGGACATCATCGCTGCCAAGTTGGACCTCCTAATGAAGAAGTTGGACTGTCAAGCCAATGGAGGAGTACTTGGCATTGCACAGGCCTTAAACTTTTACATGACGTGTGAGGTCTGTGGCAACACGGGTTATATGGGGAGTGACTGCACCAAGACCTCCGAGGATGCCTTGAAATTAGCCAAAAATGGTAATTTCAGCAACGGCTACCGTACAAGAGGTCAAGGGTGGGGCCAACCCCGCCCTTTCTTTCAAGGAGGATACAACAACAACAATAGCAATGGAAATCACCCAACTTGAAGGAACTTGCCATTAGCCATGTCATGATCAATGATGCCTTATGCAAGAAATTGTCAGCTAAAGACAATACCCTGGAAAACATCAATACCAAGATTGAAGGCTTAGCTTCTGCCTTCATGAACACGTTGATCTTCAACAAGATGCTGAAAACTCAATTAGCTCAATGGCAGTGGCTGTCCCGCCATTAGAGAATAGCAAGATGTCAGGGCAACCTGACCCTCGCATGGAGAACATCAACATGATCTCGATACAAGAGGGAAACTGGCTAACAAACCTAGGATGCCCCACGATATCATGCTCTATTGGGTCACAACACTTTGACAAGCCACATTGTGACCTTGGTGCAAGTATTAGTGCCATCCAAACATGGTATTTGACAAACTCAACTTCACCACATTGTCTCCAATGCCGATGCAGCTTCAGCTGGCAGATTCATCGGTTCGCTATCCCGCGGGTATCGTCAAAGATGTTCTAGTGACAATCCGGAACTGCTTCATACCCATGGACTTCGTGGTGCTCAACATGGAGGTAGAGACGGAAACCCCACTCATTCTTGGGTGCCCTTTCCATAGCACCGCAGATGCTCGCATCGATGTGGGAGCCGGAGAAATCTACTTCCATATCAATGGCAAGGAGGAGAAGTTTGACTTTCAGCCAAGGAAGGAGCAATGCTCCATGATCAAAATCAAGTATGTCCCCAATGTCAAATAAATCAAGGTGGTCTAAGTTACACCACCTCAAGTGGACACCCTCACTGCATTTATGAGGAAATTAACCTATGAGGAAACCCCATCTCTTTGCCCACACCGACATTTCAAGAAGATGGAGAAGCCAGGGCCGTCTGAACGGCCCAAGTCCACTAAACCGCTAAAAAAGGAATGGCGAAAGAGGCAACGCGAGCCAGCCATGCCAACTTCTCTGGGGTCGGAGGCTGAAAATTAAACTTCATGAATGTTGACGGTTCTTACACCACAGATACTCTTCAGTAAGAGATGAGATCCGCAAGCGCATGGAGGATATCATTATAGCATTTCACCCGCGAGTGTTCCCAAGGTTGTCGTATTTATCCTAAAGGAAGGCACTAGAGTAAAGTAAATACTACTCCTATGATCATGCTATGTGATACTAATCTATTATAAAGATAGGGGTAAGTTGATGATATGGGTAGTGTGACACACACCTGAGCAATCTACTCTTTGGGTAAGGTTGTCCTAGCGAAAGTTAAGCTACCAGACAGAGCTACTCCTACTGTGCTCTAATTACTCATATACATAGCCTAATAAAGTACACATGATTATGCTAATGTCGAATACTAGTCCTTATAAGTGGTCCAACATGTCGTGAATGGGCTTACGTTGTAGCCTATGTTGTAGTCGAACATGGATGATTACAACGGACGGACAGGGTTGTCACCACCTACCACTTACCTCTACAAACCGTGGACTATGATGCATTCAATGCTACTTAACGATCTAAGCACCACGCTTACATGTTAAGTAAATACCTTAAGAGTTCGGATACAAATATCATACTAAGGCATTGACTAACCTAAATATCGTTGAACCTATGTTGGGACCAAGCAATAACATATTCATGTTAACATAATCATATTAATACCTAATTAGACTATAGTGTTGGTGTATGATGTTTATTATAACAAGATATGAACATTATGACAAGATCATAATAACTTCTACACCAAGCAATTACATGGACTCCACAATCTTACAAGAAACACTTTGCCCAAGATATGAATAAACAGACTAATAATATTATTATAAAGCATAAAGTCACAAATGTAAAGAAAGATACATGACATATACCTTTCCCAATTTGGACTTGGGACTAGAGGCTCCTCTCAACAACCTATCCTCCACTAAGGACCTAGGGGAACTAGTGTATACAAGAGAGAATTCTCATGTTTCGCGCTAGTGTGAAGTGAGATGAGGCAATCCCCCCTATTCATACGCTCACTCAGGCGATCTCCCGGGCTTCACTTACTACTGTGTCAAGGAAGCCACCAGGGGTCGACACGTGCAATTGGACCGAGTTTGGTGGGCATACACAGTTCGTCCGAACAGGGGGTTCGACTGAACTTGGGTTGGCCCCACTCGGCTCCCACTTGCTCCTGGATGCTGATATGTGGGCCCTTGTCGACCTTCTAGATGATTTGGGGTAAAAAGATACGGGTATCCTGAAAGTGCATCTAGACAATCCCTTGTGGGTTTTGGATGATTGATGACAAACAAATGAGATACTAATGAACTTTTTGATATGAATGCAGGTCAATTCTAATGAGATAGTTTGGTGCACTCATAAAGTGAAAAATGAAGTGACGAAGAACGAGAAAAGCCCATTTGATGAATGAAGCGCAAAGTAGTCTTAGTTGTATCGAATGTGTGTGAGAGACACATCCCAATAGCTCAAATCTTTGCGTAGGGGTAAGGGATTAAAATCAATCTTGAAATTCACTGAGCACGGGACTTGTCCATTCGTGGACCGTACTAGTGTGTTCAACTATCTGTTGTCTCACATCACAGTGCACCGGACTAGTCCGTCCATGGAACGGACTAGTCCGATCAACTTTCTGGAAACTCAATACACAGTGCACCGGACTAGTCCGTTCAACTTTTTATAAACTCATAACAATGTGCCTTGGACAAGTCCGATCATGGATCAGACTAGTCCGAGAATTTCATTGAAGTTTCATAACACTATGCACCGGACAAGTCCGTCCAAGGACTGGACTTGTCCGAGAAACTTTCTGATGTTCCAAAACACAGGGACTAGACAAGTCCAGACACCTACCGGACTAGTCCGGTATACCTCACACATTTTAGGGTTACTAGTGTGTTGCACATTTCATGCCGACTTTTCTGAGCACACCAGACAAGTCCAGTACCCAATACAGACTAGTCCGATCGTCGGGATCCCTAACGGTAATATTTTTGGAAACACTGTAAATAGGAGAACCCACGACCCCACGAATACAAGTTTTCGAATCCTACTATCAAGCACTAAAACCCTAGCGCCACCACCTATCCCAAGAGCACAAAAACACATCTCCCCATGCATCTAAAGTCCTCAAAAGTGAAAATAATTTGAGTACTCAGATTTTGGATTGGAGATCGTTGTCTACGTGTCATTGAGCTCTTGGAGTTTGATCTCTTTACACTTGTGCAATTACTTGTAATCTATTTAAATGCATTTGATCATCTGTTCGCTGTAATTCTTGTGGGAGCCCTCAAAGTATAAGGTTGCCTCACCAACTTGGTGATAACCCGTGATAGTGGAATCAACTCGGCCTTGTGTGGTCACTTGACGAGGGAAAGGGTTTGAAGAGACCCGGCTTTGTGTGCGCTTCCTTAATGAGAACGTAGATCTCTTTGGTGAGATCGAACCTCGATAAAAATCCGTGTCCCGTGTGCTTATTTACTTTTGCAAGTTTCATCATCTGGGGCACTAGAATTGATCAATCAAATAATTTGTGATCCACGTGACCATTAAGTAATCTTATCTTTTGTCCAAGTTAAAAGAATAATAATTACATTCCGCTGCAATTTCATTAAAAATTTCTGCATAAACATTTTATAGTTTTGTTTTACCTGAACAACCGGACTAGTCCGTACCACCAACCGGACAAGTCCAGTCTCTCTGGTATTTGACGATTTGATTAAGTGTGCAGGAAATTTTCAAAGCCTATTCACCCCCTCTAGGCCTACAGGACTCACTGCTCGTAAAGATCAATGGCCTCTGACAAAAAACAACGAGATCCTGAACGTGCTCAACACCTATGAAGAACATGATACAAAAGCCTTCGATGTAGTCGGGGAAAATCAACACGATGATGAAGAAGTGCGTCAACTCAATGCACTTCTAAGGAAGAAACTCCTAAGCCAAAAAGGAAAAGAAGACGAGAAGACGAAGGGGAGTGGTCATCATGACTACTCCCGATATCCTTACAATTACAATCGTCTCAATTCCGATAATCATTAGCTTTCCATTCCCATGGGAAACCCTTCACAGTTTGACGGAAATGATTATACCATGTGGAAGTACAACATGAAAATGCATCTAATTTCTTTGAACCCCAGTCTTTGGCATGTTGTGTGTACAGGTGTAGATATCTTGAATAACGATGAAGAACTCACTATGGAGCAAGCGCAAGAAATTCACCGCAACGCACAAGCCATTGCAGTGATCACTTATTCCTTGAGCCAAGAAGAGTTTATCGAGATTGATGGACTGGAAAGTACCAAGGAAATATGGGATACACTCAAGACCGCACATGAAGGAAATCGGTCAGTCCGAGAAGCAAAAATCAAAATGCTTGAAGGAGAACTGGGGAGGTTTGCCATTGAAGAGGGCGAATAACCTCAAGACATGTACAAACGAATGAAGGGGCATATCAACAAGATTCGCGCCTATGGAAGCTGACCATGAGGTGGTTAAAAGGATGATAAGAGCATTTATGCCAAGAAAAGTCACAATGTGCTCCATGATCTGCGAAAGCTCGGGGTTTCACAAAATGACTCCGGTTGAAATATTGGGCAAGATTGCCAACCATGAGATGACGGAGAAGGAGGCCCAATACGTCAAAGACATGGCAGAACTTACTTTCTCCAAAAAGAAGGACGTTGCTCTTAATGGAACTTGCAAGCCTAAAGGAAAGGAAGCTCGTGAAGCACAAGATGAGGAAGACAAAAGTGATGTGAGCACATATTTAGATGAAGAAGAGATGGCACTCTTCATCAAGAAATTCAAGCGCATGATGAGAAGAAGGAAGGGCAGCAACTCGAGTGAAGAGAAGAGCAAAGAGAAAGAAAATTCCAAGGCTCGACGTACCTGCTACAACTGTGGCGAGTACGTTCACTTCATGATTGACTGCACATATGAAGAAAATAAAAAGAAGAAGGAAGCAAAGCCACAAGAAAAGAAAACCTTCAAGAAAAGGAGGCAAGCACACCAAGCACACATTGGCAAGGAGTGGGACTCAAACGACGAGTCCTCCTTCGATGATGAAGAAGAAGAGATGGCTACCATTGCCATCAATAAGCCTACCTAGAAGTCTATGCTCTTCCCGAACATGGGAGGATGGGAGGCTCATAATCACACTTGCCTCATGGCTATGTAAGGCAAGAAAAAGATTCGACTTACACTCATCGATTAATTCCTCTATTGATGATTTTGATAGCTCTAGTGAAAATGAGGAAATGTTTAGAGGTTTAAGTAAAACTTCTTTAAAGAAAATGAAAATGTTGTCGAATGAAATTTTTGAGAAGGAGGAGTTTGTCAACCGACAAGAGGATATGCTCATTCGGGAACGGAAGGGATATCAAGAGGTTGAGAAATTCATTGAGCTTGAGAAGGAGAAGAGCAAGTTACTTGAGCATGAGCTTGATTTGAGTAAGGAAACTTACTCAAAACTAGAAGACTCACAAGTTGGAATCAATGATGAACTTGCTAACTTGTCAAAAGTTAACAAGATCTTTGAGGTGCAAGTTGAGTCACTAAAGCAAAGTGACTCCTCTGCCTCCAAGAGCTCACCTTCCAAAGATGCAAATTTGACAACAACTGTAATTTGCACCTGCTCTAGTAAAAAAATATTGTTAAACATGATGCTTCTACTTCACATGCTAAACACCCATACCAAAGTGCCATCTTTGACAAGGAAAAGATTAAATGTGCACATAGTGCATATATGGTTACTAGACCTCCTAACGTCAAAGATGGTCTTGAGTTTACTAAAAATAAAAACATGTCCACTAATGTTCAAGTTAAGAAACAAATTACTTTTGTAAAGGAAACATCACATGAATCTAAATTGCAAATACTGTTCCATACTTTTGATGCTTCCTGTGTACTCACAAAAAATAAATTTGGACATGAATTTGCTAAATATGCAGGCCACGCAACAAGAACTCAAAAACTTGTGTGTGGGTGCCAAAGACTCTTATGACTAACCTGCGAGGACCCAAGCAAGCTTGGGTACCTAAAACTAAGAAATAACTCTGTTTTGCAGGCCTACTCCTCCAATGGATCGAAATGGGTGCTGGACAGTGCATACACTAAACACATGACCGGAGAGAGAAGTATGTTTGTGGAGTATGAGCGCAACGCGAATCCAAGTGAAGGAATATACTTTCGAGACAACAACAAAGGAAAGGTCCTTGGTAGGGGTAAAATTGAAATTTCTACTCAACATACTCAATCAAATGTTTTACATGTAGATTCTTTAGATATAAACTTTTGTCCTTATCTCAGCTGTGCGAAAAAGGTTATAATTGTTTATTCACTAATGAGGGTGTGACTGTTTTTAGAAGAAGTGATGGCTCGATTGCATTCAAGGGAATGTTGAAGGGAAAGCTTTATCTAGTTGACTTCAATAAAGATAAAGCTGAACACAACACTTTTTGGTTGCTAAAACTAACATGGGACAGCCGTGGCATAGATGGCTAGCACATGTTGGGATGAGAAATCTGCAGGAACATCTAAAAGGTGGTCACATCTGAGGTTTAAGGGATGTTGTTTTTGAGAAAGACAGGCCGTGCAGCGCCTGTCAGGCGGGAAAACAAGTTGGAACACCACACCCCGCAAAAAACGTGATGACTACCTCAAGACCGCTAGAAGTTCTTCACATGGACCTCTTCAGTCCAATTGCTTACATAATCATTGGCGGTAACAAATACAGATTGGTAATTGTTGATGATTTTTCTAGATTTACTTGGGTGTTTTTCTTGTATGATAAATCAGAAACTCAAGGAATACTCAAGAAATTTCTAAAAAGGGCGCAAAATGAATTCTCCTCAATCGTGAAGAACATTAGAAGTGACAAGGGAATGGAGTTCAAGAATACTCAAGTTGAGGAGTACCTAGATGAAGAAGGAATAAAGAATGAATTTTCGGCATCCTACTCCCCTCAACAAAATGGGGTGGCCGAAAGGAAAAATAGGACACTAATTGAAATTGCAAGGATGATGCTAGACAAATACAAGTCTTTTCGGACCGGTATTGGGCTGAAGTGATGAACATCGCTTGTCACGCCACAAACCGGTTGTATGTTCATTGACTCTTGAAGAAAGCGCCATATGAGCTTCTCACCGGTAACAGACTAAATGTTTCATATTTCAAAGTATTTGGATGCAAATGTTTTATCTTGAACAAGAAACCGAGGACTTTGAAGTTCGCTTTGAAATTTGATGAAGGGTTCTTGCTTGGTTATCATTCGAATGCCTACGCCTATCGTGTCTTCAAAAAAGTCTCTAGTCTTGTTGAAGTAGCGCGTGACGTAGTGTTCGATGAAACTAACGACTCTCAAGTGGATCAAGTTGATAAGTGTTTGCTAGATCAGGAAGAAGCCCCATGCCAAGCATTGAGGAGGATGGCACATGGTGATATTCACCTCAAGAGTAACCACAAGACTCAAGTGCCCAAGATGAACCTCGACAGAAAAGCATTGGTAAAGGGGGAGCTCATGCACAAGATCAAGATCAAGAAGATCACGAAGATCAATATAATCAAGGAAGTAGTGATCTTGGGGGAGACATTGAAAATGAAGAAAAGGAAGTGCAAGCAACTTCACAAGTTCCTCAGCCAAGAGTACATCAGAGTATACAATGAGATCATCCTGTCAACAACATCATTGGAGACATTGCTAAGGCAGTAACCACTAGATCTCGCATAGCTAATTTCTGTGAATATTACTCTTTTGTCTCTTTTATGGAACCATACAGGGTAGAAGAAGCACTAAAGGATACAGATTGGGTGATTGCAATGCAAAAGGAGCTGAACAACTTCAAGAAAAGTGAAGTATGGGAGCTTGTAGAAAGACCAAAGGTGAACATTGTAGGAACCAAACGGGTCTTTGGAACAAGAAGGATGAACATGGAGTGGTAACAAGAAATAAGGTGTGACTTGTGGCAAAAGGTTACTCACGATTCGAAGGTTTGGACTCCGACGAAACTTTCGCTTCCGTAGCTAGACTTGAGTCCATTCGTATTTTATTGACATATGCTACTCACCATAATTTTAAGTTGTATCAAATGGATGTCAAAAGTGCTTTCCTCAATGATCCCATAAAGGAATAAGTGTACATGGTGCAGCCACTGGGATTTGAAGATCAAAAGTACCCCAACCGTGTCTATAAACTGCGTAAGGCTCTCTATTGCCATAAACAAGCACCTCGAGCTTGGTATGAGTGCCATAGAGTTTTCCTAACTCAAAATGGTTTTAAAATTGGAAAAGCTGATGATACTTTGTTCACAAAACATTTCAATGATCATCTATTTGTATGTCAAATCTATGCTGATGACATCATCTTTGGTTCTACTAATAAGTCTTTTGTGAAGAGTTTAGCAAAATTATGATAAACAGATTTGAGATGTTGATGATGGGTGCATTAAAGTTCTTCCTGGGATTCCAAGTGAAGCAACTAAGAGAAGGCACGTTCATAAGCCAAACCATGCACACGCAGGACAGCCTCAGGAAGTTCAATATGGACAAGGCCAACACCATCAAGACACCCATGGCAACTAATGGACATCTCGATCTCAGATTGTCCAAATGTGGATCAAAAGGTATATCAGTCTATGATTGGTTCATTACTGTATTTATGTGCATCTAGGCCAGATATCATGATTAGTATTCATAAGTGTGCAAGGTTTCAAGCCACACCTAAAGAGTGTAATTTAATAGCTGTAAAAAGAATTTTAAGATACCTTGTGCACACGCCTAACTTGGGCCTTTGGTATGCCAAAGGATTCAAGTTTAACATGATAGGGTATTTCGATTCCGGCTATGCAGGATGCAAAGTTGATAGAAAGTGCACATCAGGGACTTGCCAATTTCTTGCCAGATCCCTAGTTTCATGGTCATCTAAAAAGCAAAACTCCATTGCTCTTTGCACAGCCGAAGTGGAGTATGTTATAGCCGGTAGTTGTTGCACACAACTACTTTGGATGTGAAAAACTCTAAGGGATTATGGTTACAATCTAAAGCATATTCCACTCCTATGTGATAATGAGAGTGCAATAAAAGTTGCACACAACCCAGTAGAGCACTCAAGAACTGAGCACATAGATATTCGTCACCCTTTCTTAAGAGATCATTCATTAAAAGGTAATATAGCAATCACACATGTTAGGACTGGAAGACAACTTGCAGACATTTTCACCAAGCCATTAGATGAAAAAAGATTTTGTGAGCTATGAAATGAGATAAATATACTTGACTCTCGAAATGTGGCTTAAAACACTTCATACCTGGTTGTGATTTAAAAATTTACTCATTTTTAAGAAAATTTTCCCTTATCTCGATTTTCTCTTGAAAACTATTTAAATTAGTAAATCTTGGTGAATTATGGCCATTGTATGATTGTTGATTGCTTACTGGTCATGTTCATCAAGTTTATTCGTGAAATGATGTCTTTAAGGTCATTATTAGATCAAACACCCAAAACCAAATTGTTCCATTTTGTTTTGTACTGTTGACTCCGGACTAGTCTTGTGTCGGCACCGGACTAGTCCGTTTTCTAAGACTGGTCCGGCCCTGTTCCGGCATATCGGACTTGTCCGGTAGCGACCGAACTAGTCCGTATCTATCAGGGTTAACCCTAGCCCGCCGCCAAGAATTCTTATGCCACCTATCACAATCGTCTTTGCTCTCTCTCTCCTCGAGTTCGAGATCCCAAGGCGATTTATGTGTTTAGCCACCAAAATTGAAGATTTCCCCAAGGGAAATCCTCTCCTCAGTGCGGAGCTTGCCCACCTCGGACTTATCCGGACCCTTCTCCGCTCCTTCAACTTCAATCTTCAAATTTTTTGGTAAAATCTCATTCAACCCTAGTTCTCATCTTTTCTCAAAAGTTGCTTAATTTTCTTGATTCCTAGGGTGTGTGTTGTTGTTGTATTGAGCGTCTGAGCGCTCGTGTGTGAGACCAGAGTGTCTGCCCATCTTAGGCGCATGTGGCAGCCCAGAATCCCCTTGTGTATCGCTCGGCCAGTCCTTTTATAGTACATGGACTGGCTGTTACATCATCAGCCTGGCCCGACATGTGGCCATGGCAGTTACTGATGCCTAATACACAGTTAAATGTGCTTAATTCTCCTTAATAGCATGATAACGCCCTTTAATTATGGCATTACTGGTATTAAGGGTCATCTGATTGTGTGTCATTAAGATAGCATTAATGACACATAATCAGGTCCTGAAGTCTTTAATGTCCCTTGAAGGTTGGAGCCGTTGGGGGTCCACCAATCTGCCTGTTGAAGTTGAAGGTCCGGCGGTTGGACGCGTGGCAGCTCTGGAGCTTACCATCTTGGATGAGTAGGTCTGGTGCTATTGTACACGTGTCGGTACCGGAGCTTCCTTCTGTCGGGGGTTAGGTTCGGGGGTGCCACACATGTATCTGGTCCAGAGCTTTCCCATGTATGGAATGTAGCTCCGGTTTAATGACACACGTGGCGGCACTAGGACTAACCATAGAAGGGAGGCAGGTCCGGTTCTGTGTGACGCGTGGGGCCATCAGAGGTCTTCAACTAAGATAGGTGTAGTTCCTTTGCACTCTTCACAGTTCCAAGGGGTATCCGGTACGCAGGGTACCGATAGTGGCCCCCTGGGCCCACCTCTGGTAGATACCTTTTGGATTAAGTCATTCTGCCGGAGGTGGGTCCATCTTTCGATTTCTGTGTCGTGTCTTCAAGGTTTTTTTGATGTGCCGTTGAGGTGGTGGTTCGCAGTTAAACCATCGCCGTGTGGCATCTTTAGGATGCGGTAGGTGAGATCTGCGTGTGCGGATCTCACGCAATTGAAGGTCGCCGGTTCCCAATATGAAAACTGTATCGGTTCCACGCACCCTGTCAGGCCGCTACTCTCGGGTTTCCCACCTCTTATGATGACAACTGTTCGCTTGGGTTAAGGACCTCGATTTGATTGTATGGGTGGCCTCGGGCCCCCTTGTCATTAGCAGGGTGTAATTTTTGAACTGTATCCTTGGCCCTTCTTCGATTTCCATCCAAGCGTTGCGGGGGCTTACTTAAGAAGGAAAGCGTGCACTATTTGGGGATTCCTTATGCCTTCATCTGAACTTGCGCTCGAATCCTCTAAACTTTCGCTTGCTTTTCCTCTCTCGCCCCGCCGTGCTGCGATGGAGTTGGGTCTCTGCAAGAGTCATCTCACAACTGATGACGATTTGAAGAAGGTCCGTACCTATATGGGGTGGTCCAATGACTCCTTCAATCACCTGGTCCACGCCGGCAAGCTCCTGTTCAAGAAGAAGTTCGCCGGTGACATGGTGTACTTTTCTGCATACGCCATGGTGGGACTGATCCCACCTTTCTCAACCTTTCTCTTGATGCTGTTAGACTTCTATGGTCCGTAGTTGTACCACCTTGGCCCCCACTCCATTCTTCTTGTGTCAACATTCGTCCACTTCTGCGAGATGTGGGTGGGTATTCTCCCCTGTGTCGAGCTTTTCTGTACCTTCTTCACCATCCACACTACCAACAAGAGTGATGAGTATCTTGGCTTCTACTATTTTGTGAAACGCAAGAAATGCCCCTACAAGTACTTGAGGTCGTTCCTTTCCGGCGAGTGGGATGACTGGAACAAAGCAACTTGAATTATATATTAATTGTTCGAGCTAAAGTTTCTTGAGAATTGCACAACATTGTTATAGACAAGAAAGAGAAAAATAAACAAAGAATGAGCTTGTACAAAATAAGTGCACGTGGAGTCTGTTTTCACATAATGATGTCTTTCATTATAGGTCCGGGGTACAGGGGAAACAAGTACACTCTTAGGTTACGGAACCAGGCTATGTGTGTTGCATTTCTTGTTGACTCAGGGTAACTAGCTACACTTTAAGTTCTGAGACTGTGTCAAGTGTTGCTTGAACTTTGCGGATCTTCCGGGAAAGTTCCGCCTGTGTAGGATCGAGGAGCACGTGAAAAGCTACCAGAGGGGGGGTGAATGGTAGATTTAAAAATCTTACGCAGCGGAAACAATTAAACCCCAAACGCTTTCGGCAGAAAAATGATCTGTTAAAGAAATCGTGTGTGAGACTAATATAAATGTGTTTCACTGTGAAAAAAGTTATATTTATCAGAGATAATCAACTCAGGAAGACAACACAAAAAGAATCACTCAAATCAGTCGAGAAAAACTCAAGTTATGATCGAAAGATCAAACAAAGGTCAATCTGTCCTACCCGAGGAGAAACAGTTCTGGAACGCTGCAAAGAAACTCGTGTAGATCATAAACCACAAATCCAATGACCGTGAAATTTTGACAGATGATAGACAATCAAGTTGTGAAGACAACCGAAAAATAATCACGTCAATTGGATCTGTAAAACTTGAGTTATGATAAAACCACCGACGAAAGGTAGTGCTGTCCAGAAACTAGACGAGTAAAACTTGTCTGGAACAAGTCGGACGAACAAGGCACAAAAGTTCCTTCAAACTACGAATTTTATTCAATAGAACACAAGAGTAACAGCCCCAAAGTCGTCCTATACGAGCTCTGGGCTCCCTTGCTTATATAACCAGCCCTTAGGCTAACCCAATATCAACTAGGACTCCAATCCTACTCAGATCACGAATCCTAACTTTCCATAACTGCTCAAGATTCTTCTATACGCAGATAGAAGCAATCTTAAGACTTCCAAACACCTTAGGAACGCATCCCACATTCCTAAACAACTCAAATTCGTGACACACACGAAATCCTAACATAACCAACTCGATACTTTCCATACCGAGCCATAACCGACTCCGCCGCAGCCGAAGTCATCAACTGTTACGATCCGATCCTTCCAACCGGATCTTTCCTTCCTTATCCCATCTTCGGAACCATGTTGCCACATCATGCACCACATGCATACGTGCGAACACCTTCCTTTGACGTTCAATAACCTTTGTATGCACTGCTCTTGATTCAATCATCCTGCGCGACCTCCTGATCAGCTCAACCACAGTTCCTCCCGAACTTGGTTGTTGGAACCTCATCTCCTCCCTGAGACTAGTCCAATGGATCCCGTCGCCAGCCATGACTTGAACTCAAGCAACACCTGCACATGAATAAACAACCAATCCATACGAGCCCAAGTCCTCGACTTGACTCAAGTTAGTTCCGAACACAACACCTTACGTGAGAACCTCACATAAGCATGTTGCAAAACCACAGTAACACGATATCATCCATATCAACCAAAACGCACCAAAAACTTAGCAAATGAATACTAAGCAATCTTTCCAACAATGTAAAGCAAGTACAAAACTTTGCAAATGAAAAGCAGAAGCACTGCGGTCAAGTTCCGGACCTTGCCAGAGCATCCCGGAGCTTGAGCCGGAGCTAACAAAAGCTAGTAGAACCTAGCGTCGGAGCTTACCAAAACTAGTACAATGAAGCACCTGCCGGAGCTTAACAAAACTTGTACAATGAAGCACCTGCCGGAGCTTAACAAAACAAGTCAACCCAAAACCAGAGCTAGACAAAGTACATCGGAGCTTAGCAAAAGCATGCCGGAGCTATAAGTATATGCCGGAGCTATCAAAGACATGTCAGAGCTAAAGATAAAGCTCATCGGAGCTAACCAAAGTTAGTCGGACCTTACCAAGAAGCCGGACCTAGCATCTAACGTAGCCGGAGCTACCCAAAACAAGTCGGACCTATGGTCGGACCTTGCTATAGCTCGAAGCTAGAGTCGAACCTTGATAAAAAGGTGTTTTGGTGATATTTAAAACTTTTATCATCAAAGCCAAGTGTATTCACTATAAGCCAATGTATTCAGCACACATAGGTCTTACAATCTCCCCCTTGATGAATGCATTGGCAACACCATTTAAAATCCGAACATTGGCTTATTCACATAAAAGTTTTGAAAACAATTTCTGCCCCTTTGTAAATCAAAAGTAAAAATCAAAAGTAAAATGAAAATCTCTCCCCCTTTATTATCCCTCCTTATGCACATATTTTCTTTCTCTTCATGCTTATCTCTCCCCTTTGACAATGTATTCAGCAAGTCATGAGCATATAAACAAATTATCTCTCCAACTTTAGTTGTTATGAGCATATTATAACATATACATATAAAAAAAGCTCATCCAAGTCATACTATCAAGTAACTTACACTATCACATCAATGAGATACATAAAGTAGTGTAAGCCATGCTAGAGATCAAATGTAATTTTCAATTTAAGCAAGTCATGATCTCACAAACTTAACTATCTCAAAACCTGACAGCATGACACTAGTTGCTTCATTTTATTATTTTTCAAAGCATAAATTTATATCATATGATATTTGCAAGAGATTATATGCGCATCTTCCTTATTATAATCAACCAAGCCAAGCCTATGTCATTTGAAAATCAGAAGCTTAAGGACATGGTTTTAGTCATACACAACTTCTTCCAAGTTCATATCTAAGTGCAATGACAAGCCATCTCAGAAAAGAAGTGCGATGCATGCATATTCTCTTGATCTTTTCTCAATTTATATTTGTTCATAAAAACTCAACACGTGAGTTGATTACTTGATGAATTCTTAATGATTAAAAGCATTTGTGAGCATGCAACAAGTTCAACAGCAAGAAAGTTCGACCATGAACAGATTTAGTGTAAGTAATTATTCCAATTACTAGACATGGCAAAACTACAAAATGTATAACACGAGTAATGTAGTAAGAACTTTCAGCATGTAAAAGGAATCACAAAGTCATATATGTATGGAATACTATGCTCATATCATTTTAATTTCAGATTCACACATAGACTTCCCAAGTTTAAAAAAAAACTCCCCCTCAATTTAAGCCATGAGGATGCATAACCCCTATTTCACTACGAATGAAACAAAAACGAGTGAAATCCAAAGGTTTTGTAAAAATGTCAGCCAATTGTTGTTCGGTATCTACATGGTGAAGCATAATGTTTCCTTTTTCAACGTTATCTCGGAGAAAGTGATACCTAATATCAATGTGCTTAGTTCTAGAATGTTGAACGGGGTTTTTGGCAATGCAAATAGCACTAGTGTTATCACAAAATAGTGGAACACTGTCTAGATCAACCCCATAGTCCTTAAGTGTTTGAACAATCCAAAGAATTTGTGAGCAAGCACTAGCAGCAGCTACAGATTCAGATTCGGCTGTGGATTGTGCAACTGAATTTTGTTTTCTAGAGGACCATGCAACAAGAGAATTACCAAGAAAATGACAAGCACCGGAAGTACTTTTCCTATCAATCCTCCAACCCCCAAAATCAGCATCCGAAAAACTTTCAAAGTAACGGTTGAGGAAGAAGGAAGAAAAATGCCAAATTCTTGGGTTCCATGTAAGTACCTGAGAATCCTTTTGATGGCTTGACGATGTGAAACATGTGGGGAAGCTTGAAACCGTGCACAAAGACATACGCTGAATCGTATGTCCGGTCTTGATGCCGTGAGGTACAAAAGTGATCCGATCATGCTTCTATATTCTTTTTGATTCACGGGTTCACCATCTTCATCAAGTTCATGTGTTGTTGCTGTTCCCATTGGTGTCCGAAGAGGCTTGCTTTTGTCCATGTTGAAGCGCCTTAGGAGGTCTTTGGTATACTTCGTTTGATGCACAAAAGTACCCTCCTTGGTTTGATAAATTTGCGCCCCAAAAAGTAAGTGAGTTCACCCATCATACTCATTTCAAATTCGGAACTCATCATTGCTGAAAACTTGGACACAAGATCATGAGAAGCACAACCAAAGATAATATCATCCACATACACTTGAACGAATAATGAGTTATTGCCATGTTTAAGCATAAAAAGAGTTTTATGGTAAACCCCTTTTCAAGTAAGAATGTTTTTAACCTATCATACCATGCTCTAGGGGCTTGTTTCAGATCGTATAAGGCTTTGGACAGTTTGTAATCATGATTAGGAAAATCTGGATTTTCAAAACCCGGTGGTTGTTTGACATAAACCTCCTCATCTATGTAGCCATTAAGAAAAGCACTTTTAACATCCATTTGATATAGCTTAAATCCTTTAGATACTGCAAAAGCTAACAAAATTCTTATGGCTTCTAAACTAGCGACAGGAGCAAAAGTTTCATCAAAATCTAGACCTTCAACTTGAGTGAAACCTTGAGCAACCAACCTAGCCTTATTCCTAACCACAACCCCATCCTCACTTTGTTTATTTTTAAATACCCATTTAGTTCCAATTAAAGTGAGACCTTGAGGTGGAGGTACAAGTTTCCAAACATTATTTCTTTCAAAATTTTCTAACTCTTCTTGCATGGCAATAATCCAAGATTCATTAGTGAATGCGGGTGATATATCTTTGGGTTCAAAAGAAGCAACAAAAGCAGAATGAGCATGAGAGTTTGGATCGCAAAACTTGGACCGTGTGACTCGTTCGTTCAAGCTTCCAATCATCTGTTGTGGGGGATGATCTTTGTAAAAACGTAGGGGAACAGATGTCTCACAAGCTTCTTCTTCATTAGGTTCATCGTAGATTGATGAGCTTGTGACTTGTGGACGATCAGGACCAGCATAGGTGATAGCCGGAGCTTGTTCAATGTCCGAAGCTGGACACGTGCCAACTTCGGAACTACCAGGCAGTATCACCGGCTCTTCTTCATCTTCGAAAATACCCTCCCCCTGAGGATACGGATCTGGTCCTGCAACACTAGAGCTAGTACCTGGGCTAGCTTCATCAAAAGACACTTCACAAGTTTCCACAATTTTGTTAGTGTCAAGTAAAAGCACACGGTAGCCTCTAGTATGAGATGGATAACCAAGAAACATGCTATCAATGGATCTAGGTTCAAATTTATCAAGATTACCATGTTTCTTAAAAAAGCATTTGCAACCAAAGACCCGAAAGTGTGTAACACTAGGCCTATGTCCAAACCGAAGCTCATATGGTGTTTTACCCAGCTTAGCACGCAAGAAAACACAATTTGAGACATAACAAGCGGTTGCTAACGCATCAGCCCAAAATTTCCTAGGAGTTTGATATTCATCAAGCATAGTCCTAGCCATCTCAACTAAGGTTTTGTTCTTTCTTTCTACAACACAGTTTTGTTGAGGTACATATGGTGAAGAAACTTGATGATCTATTTTATTTTCAGCACAAAAGTGACCAAAAGATTGATTTTTAAATTCAGTTCCATTATCACTTCTAATTGCTTTTAATGATCTTCGGTGATCAATTGATAATCTAAGAAATAAAGTCCTAAAGTGACTAAAAGCTTCATTCTTAGACGCCATAAAGTAAACCCAAGAGTACATAGAATAATCATCAACAATAACAAGAACATACCATTTACCTCCGAAGGATTGAACACGTGAAGGTCCTACGGTGTCAAGATGAAAAAGTTGACATGATTCAGTTGCCATGATCATTGTGAGAGGAGTATGTGAACCTGCAACCATCTTAGCATGTCTACAAGAAGAGCACACAATTTCTTTGTCCCCTTTAAGCTTAGGCAACCCACGTATGCAATCAAGAGCACTAACATGCGTTAGGTGATCAAAGCCTACGTGACCAAGTCTACGATGCCAAAAATATAGGTCCTTTGAATCATTAGCAACTAGAAACCTATGCTTAGAGGAAGACAGATCAAAATCAGCTTTAAAAACTCTTCTGAACTGAGACATGTTAAAAATAAGCTCACTATTTGAACCTACAACTTTGCAGCGGTTTTTATTGAAAATAATTTCTAGATTTTCATCTAGCAATTGTGAAACAGAAAGCAAGTTGTATTTCAAATTTTTGACAAGTTCCACATCCTTCAAAGTGTAGTGATCATTTACTCTAACCGAACCCTTATCAATTATAGGAGTTGAAGAATTATCGGCAAAAGTAACATTTTCTACACGTGACACAAAAGAGAGGGAGGAGAACCAATCTTTGTTACCGGTCATGTGGCGTGAGCAACCTGAATCCACAATCCAAATGTTCTCCTTCGTCAAACGTGTAACCTACATAGAAGCACAATACGTCAATGACTCAATACTGGGGTTAGTCAAAAGGCATTTGGGTATCCAGTACTGAGTCACACGACGTACAGCAGGAAAAACACGCGAAAGCTGAGATAAAACAGCAGGTTTATGAGTCAAAGATTGAGGTTTTCTGTTCATAACAATTGATTTAGAAGTTGTTACTTGTTTAGAGTGAAAACCAGTAGCTCCGGAGGTAAAAGAAGAAGGTACAGAGGCAAAAACTAAAGCTTTGGAGGGAACAACAGAAGATCCGGGAGCTCTCGGAGCTATCAGAACTACGGGAGCTGCCTTTGTAGATTTCTTGCCAAAAGTTCTGGAAGCTACCTTTTCCAATTTTTGACTCATTAAAGCAGGTTGTGTTTTTCTAATTTCATGAAAGTTATAAGATCTAGCAATCATCCTTTCCTTTTTCTGTTGTTTAGCTAGTCTATAACAAAAATTTATGACATGACCATCTCTACCATAGTAGGTACAATGAAATTTAACTTTGTGTTCATGTCTAGATGAGCAATCAACATTTTTATTTGAAACCGAATGAGACAACACTCCTGCAGATTTGAAAACCACTCTTTTTTGTTTAGGAACTGTTTGAATCAAACCACTTCCTAATGACTTTACAATTTTAGGTGGATGTGCCTTAGCATGATCATGAGAATCAAAACCTAAACCAGTTTTATCATTGCAAGACTTGGAAGAATTGAGCAGTAAGTTTAGGTTCTTATTCCCTTTACAAAACCGATCTAATGTCCTATGCATGTCATCAAGTTCATTGGACAGATCAAGGCAATTTTCACATGAAGTTTTTCCTTTTAGTTTGCAATTTGAACAAAATTTAACTTCATGAGAACGTAAAGCATTGTTCAATATAGAAATTTCATTCATAGCATCCTGTAGTTTCTTATCAAGATCATCACAAGTAGAACAATGCTAATCAATTGTAGAACAGCTAGCATCTTTCAAGTTTTTATCATTAAGTGCAGCAAGCTCTTTGTTCTTTTCAATTTCTTCATCAAGTCTATCTAGAGTTTAGGAGTGTGCACTTCTTAATGTGGACAGTTGTTCATAGATTAAGTCACATGAGGGACATGCATCATCACTAGGAATCAAAGTTTTTAAACAGTTAATTTCAGATTCTAGTGATTCAATTTTAGCAGCATTATCCCTAAGCTTTTTGTCCTTTTTCTTGACAATAATAGTTGCACGAGAAATAGCATCACACATTTCATTGCAGGTAGAACATACCTCATTGTCTTCACTGTTCTGTTCTGCATCCTCCTGACTTGATCTTGATCTTGTTTTGCCCGCCATGAAGCATAAGTTGGCCAGATCATCATCATCTTCATCAGTTTCAAAGTCTACATCACTTGAACTGAACTCTTGAAGCGCGGTGATGAAACTGTTGATCATCTTGCGTCCTATGGTACCTTTCTTCTTTTGTTGGAATTTCCAGAGGAGGTCCGAACCTTGCTTTGTTTTTCTTCCCGGGTGGTCAGACCTGAAAGGTTAGGGCATTCTGTACGAAAGTGTCCTGTTTACCACATTCAAAACAGCATTGAGGTCCGGAGCTTCCTCTCCTTCTAGTTCTCACATTTTGTAATGCTTTTGAGAATCTACTAGAGATGAGTGCCAACTGCTCTTCTGGAAATTCTTCGATCTGCTCTAGGGTTAGTGAGGACAGCAAAGCAAGAGTATTGCAAGATGATGATTGGCCGGAGCTAGACATATCACGTTGTGAAACAAATGCAATAGACTTATTTGGATTCTTACGTGCTAGGATGTCAATTTCATAAGTTTTTAGTTTAGAATAAAGTACATCTAATGTAAGAGAACTCATGACAGTTGATTCACGGATAGATGTTACTTTCATCTCCCAAATTGACATGTCTAACGCACTAAGAAGTTGCCTAGCATTTTCAGCATCAGAAAAATTTACATTGACACTACGTAAGTTGCTGAGAATTTTATTCAAACGAGCAAAAAGGTCATCGATAGACTCACCTGGTTGCATCTCAAAGCGCATATATTCCTTTTTGAACATATCTTGTTTTACCTCCTTGATTGTGTTGGAGCCTTCATGATAATCACAGAGAGCTCTCCAAACATCGTATGCTGATCGGAGGTGCGCGACACGATCAAAGTCGCTTTGAGTGAGTCCTTGGATGATCAAGTTTTGGGCTTTGTTGTTGTTGTTGACGTCCCGTAGGTTTGTGGCCGTGACTTGATCATTAGGTGGCACTTCATAAAGCTTATACACCTTCTCCCATATTGCAAAGCCTTGTGCCTGGATAAAAGCCTCTATGCGTGCCTTCCAAACCTGAAAATTAATACCAGCAAACACACAAGTTTTGGCGGAGTACTTCTACATGATGATTAGTCAAAAACACGTGCAAATCTCAAATATTAGAGCACCGTGGCTCTGATACCAATTTTAGGATCGAAGAGCACGTGAAAAGCTACCAGAGGGGGGTGAATGGTAGATTTAAAAATCTTACGCAGCGGAAACAATTAAACCCCAAACCCTTTCGGCAGAAAAACGATCTGTTAAAGAAATCGTGTGTGAGACTAATCTAAACGTGTTTCACCGTGACAAAAGTGATATATATCAGAGATAATCAAGTCACGAAGACAACACAAAAAGAATCACTCAAATCAGTTGAGAAAAACTCAAGTTATGATTGAAGGATCAAACAATGGTCAATCTGTCCTACCCGAGGAAAAACAGTTCTGGAACGCTGCAAAGAAACTCGTGTAGATCATAAAACACAAATCCAATGACCGTGAAATTTAACAGATGATAGAAAATCAAGTTGTGAATACAACCGAAAAAGAATCACGTCAATTGGATCTGTAAAACATGAGTTATGATAAAACCACCGACGAAAGGTAGTGCTGTCCAGAAACTCGACGAGTAAAACTTGTCTGGAACAAGTCGGACGAACAAGGCACAAAAGTTCCTTCAAACTACGAATTTTATTCAATAGAACACAAGAGGAACAGCCCCAAAGTCGTCCTCTACGAGCTCTGGGCTCCCTTGCTTATATAACCAGCCCTTAGGCCAACCCAATATCAACTAGGACTCCAATCCTACTCAGATCACGAATCCTAACTTTCCATAACTGCTCAAGATTCTTCTATACGCAGATAGAAGCAATCTTAAGACTCCAAACACCTTAGGAACGCATCCCACATTCCTAAACAACTCAAATTCGTGATACACACAAAATCCTAACATAACCAACTCGATACTTTCCATACCGAGCCATAACCGACTCCGTCGCAGCCGAAGTCATCAACCGTTACGATCCGATCCTTCCAACAAGATCTTTCCTTCCTTATCCCATCTTCAGAACCATGTTGCCACGTCATGCACCGCATGCATACGTGTGAACACCTTCCTTCGACGTTCAATAACCTTTGTATGCACTGCCCTTGATTCAATCATCCTGCGCGACCTCCTGATCAGCTCAACCACAGTTCCTCCCGAACTTGGTTGTTGGAACCTCATCTCCTCCCTGAGACTAGTCCAATGGATCCCGTCACCAGCCATGACCTGAACTCAAGCAACACTTGCACATGAATAAACAACCAATCCATACGAGCCCAAGTCCTCGACTTGACTCAAGTTAGTTCCGAACACAACACCTTACGTGAGAACCTCACATAAGCATGTTGCAAAACCACAGTAACACGATATCATCCATATCAACCAAAACGCACCAAAAACTTAGCAAATGAATACTAAGCAATCTTTCCAACAATGTAAAGCAAGTACGAAACTTTGCAAATGAAAAGCAGAAGCACTGCGGTCAAGTTCCGGACCTTGCCAGAGCATCCCGGAGCTTGAGCCGGAGCTAACAAAAGCTAGTAGAACCTAGCGCCGGAGCTTACCAAAACTAGTACAATGAAGCACCTGCCGGAGCTTAACAAAACTAGTCTACCCAAAACCGGAGCTAGACAAAGTACGTCGGAGCTTAGCAAAAGCATGCCGGAGCTATCAAGTATATGCCGGAGCTATCAAAGACATGCCGGAGCTAAAGATAAAGCTCACCGGAGCTAACCAAAGTTAGTCGGACCTTACCAAGAAGCCGGACCTAGCATCTAACGTAGCCGGAGCTACCAAAAACAAGTCAGACCTATGGTCGGACCTTGCTATAGCTCGGAGCTAGAGTCAGACCTTGATAAAAAGGTGTTTTGGTGATATTTAAAACTTTTATCATCAAAGCCAAGTATATTCACTACAAGCCAATGTATTCAGCACACATAGGTCTTACAGCCTGTTCTCCCGGAGGAGCTACACGACTTTATAAAATGACGCTATAACATACATCATACATAATTAATGACTCACCTTCGTGATATTAAGCATAAAACTTATAGAGGTGATCAATGTTCCAAGGATTAGGGAGCGGTGTCCCATCCTTGGTTGCCAAGCGAACGCATCCAGGACGGAATACTTTGATCACTCGAAAGGTTCCTTCCAAGCTGGAAAAGTTTTTTTATCCCTTCTCGAGTTTGTATTCTCGGTAGCACTAGACTGCCTTCCTCGAGCCGTCGGTTATGCACGTGCCTTTGGTTTTAGAGCCGGAGCGCTTGGTGGTATCGTGCATTTCGAATAGCTGCTCGGCACCTTCCCTCTTCAACGAGGTCAAGTTCTTCACGCCGGAGTTGGTCCTGCGTGTTTTCGTCGAAGGTCCGGACCCTGAGTGACCCCAAGGTGATTTCTGGAGGAAGGACTACTTCAGCTCCGTACACCAGGAAGAAGGGTGTCTCTCCAGTTGACCGGTTTGGAGTTGTCCTGTTTGCCCACAAGGTGGGTGGAAGCTCTTCAATCCAGTTGGATCCATGATTTTTCAGGCGCTCATATGTGCGCGTCTTGAGCCTATTTAGGATTTCTGCATTTGCTCTCTCATCTTAGCCATTGCATGTCGGTTGAGCTACGGAAGCTTAGATGACTCGAATGCTGAGGTCTTCGCAATATCCTTGGAATGCAGAACTTGTGAATTGGGTCCCATTGTGAGTTATGATCTTGTTTGGGACTCCAAATCTGCATACTATGGACTGCAAGAAATTTATAGCTGATTGCTTGTTTATTGTCACAACTGGAGTTGCTTCCGACCACTTGGTGAACTTGTCGATGGCGACATACAGGAACTTGTAACCTCTGATGGCTTATGGGGAAGGTCCCAATATATCCATACCCCATACAGCGAATGGCCATGTCGGAGGTATCATTTGTAGAGGTTGAGTTGGTGTGTGAATTTGCTTCGCATGGAACTGGCATGCTTCACATTTTTTTCACTAGCCCGGTTGCATCGTGGAGTGCCGTAGGCCAGTAAAAACCATGCCGGAAGGCTTTACCGACCAGCGTGCGGGAAGACGCGTGGTTCCCACACTTGCCTCCATGGATTTCCGCGAGGAGCTCGCGGCCTTCTTCCCTTGTAATGCACCGCATTAGGACGCCGTTGGCACCACGCCGATAGAGATCCCCTTCTACTAGTGTGTATCTTTTAGCCAATCTGACTATCCAATCAGCGGATACATTGTCTTCAGGAAGGATGTTGTCTTTCAAGTAGCTCCGGATCTCCGAGATCCATGCATCGGAGCTAACTTGAGCTTCTGAGTCTTGCGTGCTGGGTTGCTCGGAGCTTTCTGCAGCACCTACGACCCTTCATGGACGCCATGGTAACAGATCCATCGGGACCGCCACCTTCGAGGTGTTGGTCTCAGCCCCTTCACTCAGTTCGGCAGGCTGAGCTGTTTGACTTGACAATCTCCGGACGAAGGTTCCATCAGGAACCGGAGCTCCAGTTGAAGCTTTCGACGAGAGTTTGTCAGCTTTAGCATTTTTGAGACGCTGGACATGGCAAAGATCCAGGACTTCAAAGTCCTTCTGAAGCCTATGGATTTCAAGTTGATATGCAGCTAGTTGAGGATTGTTGGAGCAGCATTCACCTTTGACTTGTTTTATTATGATCTGCGAATCACCCTTTACCAACAGCAGCTTGACACCATATTATAGTGCCACCTTGAGCACATAGATTAATGCTTCATACTCCGCCATGTTGTTGGTCGCCTTGAAGTCAAGGTGAACCATGTATTTGACCTTCTCCCCGGTCGAAGCGAGGAGAAGGATTCCAGCTCCGGCCCCCTGCTTCTGCATGAAGCCGTCGAAGTAGAGAGTCCAGTGAGGCTCAGTGAAGACCGGAACCTTGGGTTATGACTTCTGCTCACTGGGGCCCCCAGGATTTTATGGAGAGGGGGTCCATTCCGCCACAAAGTTTGCCAATGCTTGACTCTTGATCGCTTGTCTTGGAACGAATTCAAGATCGAACTCGGCAAATTCCGCTACCCACTTTGCAATGTTCCCGGTAGAGTTGGGGTTATGCAAGATTGCACGAAGTGGTTAAGAGGTTACCACTGAAATCTTGTGAGCTTGGAAGTAGTGACGAAGCTTCCTAGAGGCAATAAGAACTACGTAGAGCAGCTTATGCACCTCTAAGTACCGAGTATTGGCGTCATGGAGTACTTCACTGATGAAGTACATTGGGCGCTGGACTGTCCGGACCCTCCCGGAGCGGCCCAGAGCTTCCTCCTCATCAACCCGGACCCTCACGAAGGGGCCCGGACCTTCTTCGGGGACCTCCAGGTTCTTGCTAGAGGAACTCGGAGCTTCTTCTGAAGTGACCCGGACCTTCCCGGCAAGGTCTGGATCTTCTTGTTCAGCAACAGTAACTCTTTCATTTGAAGGAGGTTGATCCTCTGGCGTCTCGCCTCGAGGATCCAAGTCTGGGGGCTGGGAGCTAGACTCGTCTTCAGGTAGCTTTGGACCTTCCCGATGGGTCTAGATTCCTAGCTGGGGATGGTTCCAGTATTTCTGCAACTAGGACCATGCTGACAACTTCGTCAGTTGCTGAAATGTAAAGCAGAAGTGGTTCACTAGGGTTCGGAGCTACCAAGGTTGGTAGAGTGGTGAGGAGCTGCTTCAGCTCTTGGAATGTCTTTTTTGCTTCTTCAGACCATTGGAATGGTTCGTACTTCCTCAATAATTTGAAGAAGGGTAGTGCCCATTTTGCCAGTGTTGAGATGAACTGGCTGAGAGAAGCTAGACATCAAGTCAGCTTCTGGACATCCATGATGCGAGCTGGTAGCCGCATGTCTTCATTAGGTTTAATCTTCATCGGATTCGCCTCTATTCCTTGGTGGTTCACCATGAATCCAAGAAGCTTTCCGGAGCTAACCCCAAAGACACACTTGTCTGGGTTCAGCTTTGTGCGTGTGATTCGCAACTTGTCGAAGACAGCTTGCAAGGTGTCAAGAAATGACTCCTTGTTCTTGATCTTGATGACGATGTCATCGACGTACACTTCCACTACATCTATAATGAGCTCTCCAAAAGTTTTGTACATAGCTCGTACAAGTTGAAGCAGCATTTCTGAGACCAAATGGCATGGCAGTGTAACAGTATAATCCATCTACTGTGATGAAGGCAATTTGCTCTTCATCCTCCCTAGAAATTCTGATTTGATGATATCCAGAATATGCGTCTAGGAAACACAGTAATTCACACCCGGAGGTGGAATCCACTATCTGATCTATTCTAGGTAGTGGAAATGGATCCTTTGGGCATGCCTTATTTAGTGTTGTGTAGTCGATACACATCCAAGCATCCCGCCGGCCTTGGGTACAACGACTGGGTTTGCCAGCCATTTTGGGTGGAATACTTCCTGGATGAATCCAGCTACAGGCAACTTATTCACTTCTTATCGTATGAAGTTTTGTCGCTCTACTGATTGCTTCCGAGGCTTCTGATGTACAGGCTGAGCATCGAGATAAATCTTCAGATTGTGCTCAATCACTTCCCTAGGGATCCCAGGCATTTGTGACGCTTGCCAGGCAAACACATCGACATTACCCCAGAGGAAAGTGATGAGCGCGAGTTCCTATTTGTCGTTCAGACCTCCCGATATACGGGTGGTCTGAGCAACATCGGAACCAATTTGGACGACTTTGATGGAAATGTTGGTGTCGCCACTTGGTTGCACACGAGGTGCGGAGGTTTCACCTTGATGACGAATGCTCGGGGGTTTCGAAGCTTGCTCCTTTTCGGATTCTTCCTCCTACGCTATAGCAAGCCCGTGGAGTTCTTCCAGGGCAGTAACTCTGGTGGTGCGATCTCCATGGATCCGAAGAACGCCTGAGGGTGTTGGCATCTTCAAAACCAAGTAGCCATAATGAGCAGCAGCCATGAATTTGTACAAAGCTAGCCTGCCCCAGATGGCGTTGAACGGAAAGTTGATTTGTGCCACGTTGAAGACCAACTTCTCAGTCCTGTAATTCTCCCGAGTCCTAAAGGTCCACGGGAGAGTAACGACACCGAGTGGAGTTATGGCCCCCGAACCTACTCTTGAGAAAGGTCAGGAAAGGCGAAGATCCGAAGGTCGGAGCTAAAGCTTGACAAAGGCTTTGAAGCTTATGAGGTTCAGCCTTGAACCTCCGTCCACCATTACGTG
This sequence comes from Tuctoria greenei, assembly GCA_036927565.1. Lineage (NCBI taxonomy): Eukaryota > Viridiplantae > Streptophyta > Magnoliopsida > Poales > Poaceae > Tuctoria > Tuctoria greenei. Next base: position 149,317,690 of record JAYESD010000006.1, on the reverse strand, counting down.
GTGGAGCTGGAGGTTATTGATGATCGGAGATACCATCAATGGAAGTTGACCAGCTCCGATCATGTTCTGAGGGAAGTCCGAAGCATCAAAGGTGATGGTAGTATCCATCCACTTCTGATGAGGCTCTGCCCTGGCGGTGGGAGCTACAGAGGCCATGTCCCGCCGCATTGTCTTGAGGACACGGTGGGAAGTGATGTCCCACGAACCACCAAAGATGGTGTTCATAGTTCTCCGATGCTCGTTGTCAGAGACGTCGGAGTCATCATCAAGGGAGGTGTAAACAGCCTTCAAGACCTTTTTGGGGTCCTCAAAGCCTAACTCCTCTTCAGCCGAAGCTTCATCGACTTTTTTTTCCTTCCCTTTGACATAAAGGAGCTTCTTCCCGGCGCTTGTTGTAGCGCTCGGCGAGGTTATGGACCTCTCGGCAGCCTTCCACGTTGTGGCTGTTCGTCTTGTGTATGGGACACCACATCTTGGAGCTGCCACCAGCCACCTGGAGCTACGGCAACAACGGCAGTAGGTGTGCCGACCGACTGCTTCTTCTTGCCGTTGGACTTTTTCTTCTTCTTGCCACTCCTGGAGGTAGTGGCTTCACCATTGGAGGATTTTTTATTGGCCTCTAAAGGTGGTTGGGAGTGGATTTCACGGCCCTCCGCAGCCTTGGCACACTTGTCTTCCAAGCTGAAGAGTTCAGTGACGCTGGTGAGTTCTTTGGTCGCCAGCTTCTCCAGCATTTTCTTGTCTCGAATGCCCTGTATGAATGCTACAATAACAGAAGCGCTTGAGATAGAGGGAATGGTATTTCGTACCTAGGAGAACCTCTGGATGAAAGATCGCAATGATTCTCCCCCTTTTTGCTTGAAAACAAAAAGATCCAGTTTCGTGCCTGGTCGGGTGTATGAGCTCCCAAAATTGGCGGTGAACTGTTGGCACAACTCCGCCCAACTGTTGATGGAGTTAGGCAGAAGGCTCATGAACCAAGACCTAGCAGTCTCAGTTAAAGCCACAGGGAAATAATTGGCCATTACGTACTCATTGCCCCCAGCCGAAAGAATAGCGGTGGATTATATTTGAAGAAATTCGGCGGGATTAACAGTCCCGTCAAATTTCTCCGGCAAGTGAGGTCGGAACTTCTTCGGCCATCTGACCATGCGTAAGTGCATGGCCAAGGTAGAACAGCCTCCTCCTACTCCCTCAGGAGCAGGACTGTCCCAAGCCTCTCGCCTCTCGCAAGCTCACTCGATGTGGACACGGTCGTCCTGTTGTCAGTAACGACGATCGAGCTCCACCCGGAGGTCATGAGTCGAAAGCCTCGTTATCGTTTGAGTACATCGTGCACAGGGAGGCAGCAACATCGCCTGTTGAGACACAGCACGCCTCCCGTGTTGTGAAGCCTGCGCACCGGGTCTACTCGACAAGGTCTGACGCTGCGATGGGGCCCGCCCCGAGGGGGGAGGACCTTGATTGCTAATGCGATCAGCTGTTGCTGCAACCAGATGATCCACATCAGCTCTCCACTGTTCCATCGAACCCTGGGGTGCTCCTAGAGGCGGTGGACGTTGGAGAAGAGCACGAGCAACATTAAGCACGTGTTCGGGGTTGTTGTTCGCTGATGCAGTGACCGACGCGGATGCCCCATCTCGCTGTCCAGCTTGATTCACTAGAGTGGATGGTGGCGGTGGTGGCATGACTCCTGCTGGAGCCATAGTACATGCCGGCTGCTGCATGTTGTAGTGATTGGTTCTAGCAGGTTGCACAACATGGTTACCGTTGGATGATCCAGCAGCAGAATTCACCATCTTCGAATCTCACGCGTCCCCCTACCTGACGTGCCAACTATCGGAGTCCGGTTCCAGCAATTCTCCCGGTACTACGGTTAGTAGCCCGCAGAGTTTTGTGGTTCGGTTAGGGGGCGCAGAGATTCAGAACAAGATGGCGATTTGACACGAGGATTGACGTGGTTCGGGCCGCCTGAGCGTAATACCCTACTCCACGGGTGTGTGTTGTTGTTGTATTGAGCATCTGAGTGCTTGTGCGTGAGACCGGAGTGTCTGCCAGTCTTAGGCCCGTGTGGCAGCCCAGAGTCCCCTTGTGTATCGCTCGACCAGTCCTTTTATAGTACAAGGACTGGCCGTTACATCATCAACCTGACCCGACATGTGGTCCTAGCGGTTACTGATGCCTAATACACAGTTAAATGTGCTTAATTCTCCTTAATAGTTTGATAACGCCCTTTAATGGTGGCGTTAATGGTATTAAGGGTCATCTAATCATGTGTCATTAAGATAGCAATAATGACTCATAATCAGGTCTTAAGTCTTTAATGTCCCTTGAAGGTCCGAGCCGTTGGGGGTCCACCAATCTGCCTATTGAAGTTGAAGGTCTGGCAGTTGGACGCGTTGCAGCTTCAGAGCTTACTGTCTTGGATGAGTAGGTCCTGTGCTGTTATACACGTGTCGGTACCGGAGCTTCCCTCTGTCAGGGGTTAGGTCCAGAGATGCCACACATGTATCTGGTCCAGAGCTTTCCCATCTATGGAATGTAGCTCTGGTTTTATGACACACGTGGCAGCATTGGGACTAACCATAGAAGGGAGGAAGGTCCAGTTCCGTGTGACGCGCGGGGCCTTCGGAGGACTTCAACTAAGATAGGTGGAGTTCCTTTGCACTCTTCGCAGTTCCAAGGGGTATCCGTACGCAGGGTACCGACAGGAATAGTCCGGTATTCAAGTGCGGACAAGTCTGGTACTCGGAAAAGTCCGCACACCAAAAATGGACAAGTCCGGTACCCTTACAATTTGAACCTCTAAATTCTGATATGCACAAAGTCTATAGTCAATTCTTATCAATCGTTTAATTCCCATGTCAGGCACGATGTCGTCAGGTTCCGAGGACAGCTCGTTTGACTATGATCGGGCAAGAGTGCAAAGAGCAAAAGAACGAGTCATGAAGAAGAGACACGACCACAATGTTTATTCCTCTCCTTCCAACGATACTCTTCCTAAGAAGAGGAGACTGGTAGTGAAGAAATCTCAGTCCAAGGATGTTGCGGGTGCCAGCTCAACAGTGCCTAGGAGAACCACCAACAAGGGCAAAGGACTCGCTAGTGGTCCTATTGGCCCATTGAAGATGAAGGCTCCTGTCCATCGCACTAGGCAGCCATCAAGTGATGATTTTGATGGAAAAGGGAATGAGTCGGCTGACAAATACATGAAGATTCAAGTCTATGAGCACCCTAAATAGTCAGCTGACCAAAGATTTTTTGGAGCAACTTCCATGCTGACTATTATGAGAATGTGTATATGAAGATGAGGAACCCAGTGATTGAGAGTCAGTGGGTAAATGTCACATACCTCCAATCCATGAAATGTCAGACTTATCAAGAGGTCTTGGAAGCTTTGGAGAGGCATGGACTAAAGGGTCTCATTTCCTTCCAGTGGGACTGGAACAATGAGGTTATTACTCAGTTCTACTCCACTTTCTACTTTACTCGTGATGATGGTGACAAAATGATATGGATGACACATGAAGCAAAGTACAGTGTCACTTATGGGGAATTTGCTAGGATACTTCATCTTGAAGGTACCTTGGACAATGATCTCATTATTCATAACCTAAAGACTCTGGAGAAGAATGAGCATGACTTCCTCTACAATACAAGAATGCCTTACAAGTCTCCAACTACCAAGTATCTGAAGCCATTCTCTGCAGTCTTAAATAGAATTATGGGGAAGACAATAGCTACCAAAGAAGGAGATGCCGGATCCATCCAAGGGACTGTAAGGACCTTTAAGAATGTGATAAGCAAGAGAAGAACCTTCAATGTCTTTGAATACATCTACAATGACATTGTGAACATCTCCATTACTCCAAACAGGTCCTGTGGCTATGCACCCTATATCATGTATATGATTGAGAAGGTCACAAGATTTGAGTTTGTTAAGAATGTTCCTCACACTAGTCTCAAGACCCACTAGCCTACAATCTACACTGTTATGTAGGATCGAAGAGCACATGAAAAGCTACCAGAGGGGGTTGAATGGTAGATTAAAACTTTTTCAGCGGAAGCAACAAAAACCCCTTGGCAAAGAACTGATCTGTTAAAGAATTCGTATGTGTGACTAATATAAATGTTTTCAATCATGAAAAAACTAATAGATATTGTAGATAATCAAGTCACTAATACACGACAACAAGAATCACGGAAAACCAGCGAGAAAAACTCATGTTACGATCGAAAGATCAAACAAAGGTCAATCTGTTTTACCGAGTAAGAACCAGATTTGCAATACTGCAAAGAAACTCGTGTAGATCTGAAACCACAAATCCAATGACCATGAAATTTTCACATATGATGGATAATAAAGTTCTTAAGACAACCCAACAAGAATCACATCAATTGGATCTATAAAACTCGAGTTATGATAAAACCAGCAAAGCAAGGTAGTGCTGTTCGGAAACTCGATGAGAAAGTCTTGACGAAAACAAGTCGGATGAACACGGCACAAGAGTTCCTTTCAACTATGAATTATATTAAATAGAATACAAGATGAACATCCCAATACTTGTCTACAATGAGCTCTGGCCTCCCTTGCTTATATAACCAGCCCGAAGGCCAACTCAACTCAAACTAGGACTTGTATCCTACTCTGTTTCTACCGAAACTTTCCATAACTGCTCAAGACCCTTCTATATGCAGATAGAAGCAATATTAAGAATTCCAAACACCTCAAAAACGTATCCCACATTCCTAAAACAACTCAACTTCATGACTCATACGAAATCCTATTGTAACCAACTCAAATCTTTCCATACTTGAGTCAAACCCAACTCAGCCGTAGCCTGAGTCCATAACCAAGCCAGTTGGACCTTTCTGACCAATTCTTTACATCCACATCTCTTCATCACGTCTTGGAACCATGCAGCCATGTCCATGCACACCTTGCACATGTGAAAAAATCTTCCAACAACATCCACGATACCTTAGTATGCATTATTCTTGATTTAAACATGTTGCACAACATCCCGATCAACTCAATCACAATTCCTCCCAAACTTGGTTGTTGAACCTCATCTTCTCCCTAAGACTACATCAATGGATCCCGTCACTAGCCATGTCTTGAAATCAGGCAACACCTGCACTTGAAGAAACAACCAATACTTGAAAGCACAAGTCCTCGACTTGACTCTCGTTAGTTCCGAAACCACAACACCTTAAGTGAGCACCTCACATAAGCATGTTGCAAACCATAGAAAAATTATGACAACTATGACCAAAAAAACACACCAGAAACATAGTAAAAGAATACTAAACAAACTTTCCATAATTCAAAAAGCAAGTTTAAAAAATTGCAATTTAAAAGCAGAACCACTGCGATCAAGCTCCTAAGCATGCCAAAGCTAACTGGACCTTGAACCAAAGCTTACCAAAGCTAGCAGGACCTAGCGTCGGAACATACCAAAGCTAGCAGGACCTAGCTCCGGAACTTACCGAATATAGCAGGACCTAGCGCTGGAACTTACCAAAGCTAGTAGGACCTAACACCGGAGCTTACCAAGACTAGTCGTACCTAGCTAGTGCCGAAGCTAACCAAAGCTAGATGAACCTTGCGCCAGGCCTAGCAAAAAAGCATGTCAAACCTAGCCACAACAACTCGTACTTATCCAAAATATGTCATACCTAGACAAAGAAGTCGGACCTAGCCAAAATATGTCGTACCTTGCAGGAGCTACCGAAAATTAGTCGGACCTATCGTCGGACCTTGCAGAAGCTCGGACCTAGCGTCGGACCTTGTTAAAAAGGTGTTTGATAGTATTCAAAACTTTTATCGTCAAAGCCAATGTATTCAGCACACATATGTCTCACATCTTCCCTCTGCTCCTACCTCACCTACAGAAGAACAAAGATCTAAGAGGGCACATGAAGGCACAACAACTCAAGCTGCTACTCCTACTCCTACGCCCTCTAGGGAGTCCTCCAGTGGTGCGCTGAAAATGCTCTCTTCCATCTTTGCGTCCTGCCACAAAGTAGAAATTAAGCAGCACAAAGAGAGTCTCGTCAGGAAGAGACATCAAAGATACATGAAGGCCAGCATCAAAGCAATTTGTGAGAAGGTAGACATTGAGCCAGTAGGGTCACCTCAGATTTTTGACGATTCTGAAGAGGATATCACAGGGATGGCACCACTCTCAAAGCAAGAGTTGGCATTGTTTGGACTAGCTAGTGTCTCCGCTACTCCTCCTCCTCAAGGACCTAGAGATGAAAAAGAAGATGAAGAGAGGACCGAGGGTGAGGGAGGCAGTGGTGTAGAGTGATTCCACTCAATTTTTCCCTTTTTGGTGCCTTGATGCTAAAGGGGGAGAGATTGAGACTAGTAGTTTATTTTGTAGCTTTAAGGACTTGTGATCGACGACATGTATTTTAATTTCAAATTATTGTAATCTCTTTTGGATGTGCCAACTTTGCCTAATGTGTGATGCTTAGTTTAATGTTAATGTGATGATTACTGCTATAATTGTTAAGTTTCTATCTTTTGCTAATCACATCATTTGATCAAACACTCTATAGGCACCCCACCATAAAGAGTGAATATATGTGAGAAGCTTTTATTACTCATTTATCATTCTAATATATGCACACTTTATGAAAATCAATTTTTACTCTTAATTGTGAAATCTTACTTGGTTGTCATCAGTCACCAAAAAGGGGGAGATTGAAAGTGCATCTAGGCAATCCCTTGTGGGTTTTGGATGATTGATGACGAACAAATGACATACTAATGAATTTGTTGAGATGAATGCAGGTCAACTCAAATGAGACAGGTTGGTGCACTCAAAAAGTGATAGATGAAGTGATGAAGAAAGAGAAAAATCCCAACTGATGAATGAAGCGCAAAGTAAACTTAATTGTATAGGATGTGTGTGAGATACACATCCCAATATCTCAAGTCTTTGCGTAGGGGTAAGGGATTAAAATCAAACTTGAAATTCACTGAGCACTGGACTAGTCCGCTCGTGGACCAGACTAGTCCGTTCAACTATCTGTTGTCTCACTTCACAGTGCACCGGACTAGTCCATCCCAGGACCGGACTAGTCTGATCAACTTTCTAGAAACTCAGTACGCAGTGCATCAGACTAGTCTATTAATGGACCAGACTAGTCTGTTGAACTTTCTGTTAACTCATAACATTGTGCTCTAGACAAGTCCGATCATGGATCGGACTAGTTCGAGAAGCTCTCTGAAGTTTCATAACACTATGCACCGGACAAGTCTCTCCAAGGACCGGACTTGTCCGAGAAACTTTCTGATGTTCCAATTCGCAGGGGACAGGACAAGTTCGGACACCTATCTGACTAGTCCGGTATACCTCACACATTTTAGGGTTACTAGTGTGTTGTACATTCCACGCCGACTTTTCACAGCACATTGGACAAGTCTGGTACCCAGTACAGACTAGTCCGGTCGTCAGGATCCCTAAGGGAGATCCAGGACCCCACAAATACAACATTTTGAATCCTCTTGTCAAGCACTGAAACCCTACTGTCGTTACCTGTCCCAAGATCACAAAAACACGTCTCCCCTCACGTCTAAAGTCCCCAAAAGTGAAAACCATTTGTGATCCATGTGAACATTAAGTAATCATATATATAGTTCAAGTTGAAAGAATAGTAATTACATTCTGCTGCAATTTAATTCAAAATTCCTGCATAAACATTTTATAGTTTTGTTGCAACTGAACAACCGAACTCATCCGTACCACCAACCGGACAAGTCTAGTCTCTCTAGTATTTGATGTTTTGATTAAGTGTGCAAGAATTTTTCAAAGACTATTCACCCCCTCCATCTGGGCCACATTCATATCCGCTTGTAAGTGGGCCATTGGATCAATGGGAAACCACATGGCATCATCTTATTGGTTGGAAATGTGTTTCCTTACCTTGTGGTCATGCATTCACCTCAAATCTGTATATAATACCCGCATGCACTAATTTCTCCGATTACAAGTGGAACTAGGTTATTGTAACTATGTTGTGTGTAAGAAATATTCATTCCCTCACATACTTGAGTTATATTGGCGGTCATGATTGATATATAATGACTGTCAACAAACTCCCCCAAGCTTACCCTTTGCTCTTATCAAAGCAAATATAAAGACTTAGGTTGTTCATCAGGAGTTGCTACAATGTCCTATTTTACAAAAGTACCAAGTGCACAACAAAGTATTCTACCTTGCATTGAATAAATTGGCTATAGTACCTCATCCTTTTTCCTAGTCTTTATGTGGCTTATGCCTCATCCTTCTCTTGGGTGGTTGAAGGACAAAACAGCAAAATGAGCATGCATCACCTAGTTTATGAGTTCCATTCAAATTTCTGAAGAAGTTCAAGTGGTGTTTGAATTTAAGTTCCTTAAATGATGCACTCAATCACTCCTATGTGGGAAGTGGTATTTGTATCATCACAAAGGCAATGCCTTTGGTGTACTTGGTAGGGAACAAAAGTAGGTATATTTGCAACGCATATATTTCTAAATCAAAAGAGTAAGCCTCAGGAGAAAACAAAGCATGCCCCTAGATCAAGATTGTGCAAGTGTGGTCGAATATCTGTGGTAGTGGAAGATAACCCATTTTTATGCACTCTCTTTATTGTGAGGATGAAACATGGCTACTTATTCTTCTTTCCTTTTATCTTTTTTATTTTTCTTATGCTCTTGTACATGGGCATGCATTTTTTTCTTTTCCTTGTAGCCATGTCTTCTACTTCTCTTTTTTTTTTCAAATATTTTGGAGAGAGTATTATGCCTCTAGTGTAGAAGTTTAGCATGTGCCTGTGCGATCTTGATCTTAAAAGCATGAAAAAATTCTCACATAGGTCTATACTTGTTTGACTAGGCTCAATGTTAAGGCAAATATCAATTTATAGGGTTTATCTAATTCAAATAATCATATGGCTTTGGTAAGGATTTATATCAAATTAAGAACTCTCATTTTTATTCGAGAAATTAAGTTTCACTTTTAACTAGGATATTAGCAGCTTTCATCACTATACCATATCCCACAACAACTTAGAATTGGACTTAGATTTTGCTACCCACAAATTCCAAGTTTAAGGCAAGAATATACTAAGCTAATATACTCAATACTTGGAGAATACTATGTCGTATGCAAGGGACTAGAGAGAATAAAAAAGAGCAACTATTTATCATTTCATCATATGCAAGATAAGAATATTCTTACCGCATATCTTTTATTTTATTAACCTAACCTATAATACATTATTAATTTTTTAGATGCAATGTTTGAAATAAAGAAATAAAGGAATTCAAATGGGATGTGATACAAGTTACCTCAAGGTGGGGGTCCTCCCCCAAGCTTGTTCTTGGTCAAGGTTTGCGATAGGGGTTGAAACCCTAACGGCGGAGGTAGGCCGTGAGGTTGGCATAACCTTTTTGCAGCATGGCTTCGGATTTGGATGGTTGGGTGTCGATGTTGTGTTTCCTCCCATGGGTTCCATGAGTGTGGTTGAGGAGAGTGTTGTCCATGCCACACCTCAAGGTCTCCCATATGTCAGGTGTCATCCTTTATTCCTTGACTGAAGTCATGTTAACCTCTAACCACATAGGAATAAGGTGCATCCATCATGTGTTGGGTGTTATCTGCCATTCCTTGGCTAAGGTCAAAATAACCTCGGGCCACAAAGGAATAACATGCACCCAACATGTGTTGGGTGTGATCTATTGTTCCTTGGCTTAAGGTTAAAATAACCTTTAGCCACAGAGGAACAATGTGCACCCAATAATGGTGGCGATTCCCCTGAGCATGAATGGGTGCTTAGAATAGTAGGGGCACAAAGATCCCACTTATTCATGGCAGCTCATTATTTGCTCATGGAAAGTTTCCATGTCAAACCTAGATCCTCGTAAAGCTATGTTTGGCCATCGGGATTAAATTCCTATAGGTTTCAACCATGATTGGTTACTCGTTGGCTAAGAGATGTTGAAATGGTACCTCCAAAATGAGTACTTGTATGCCTACATAGAAATACTACTCTTGCAAGCTTCCCCTCTTTGATAGAGGGGGATGGTTAGCTCCCGGTACTTGTACAACTGAAACTTCGGGTTGGATGACCGAATTTGATTTGTACATCCAGGGAAGAAAAATAATCAAAGATATATTGTGTTCCAATTCGAGTGCATCCATAAACAACGTGTTGTTCATTGATATAGGAGTGGAGGTTTATAAATTAATCAATTTGCACATTTTATAAAGCTCAAACTCATAGCAATGTAGGTGACAGATTTACACTATATGGATTCCTTTATTTTTCAAATCTTCTAACCATCTCTACTTTTTACAAGGGCAAATAATTATCATATGGATTATGACAAACAAGATTCACAATTTTATCCTCCTGAACATTCTTAATTTCTTGCCTAAGAATTTGAAATTTAGTGATCCATGCATGAATGAGCTTCAAATCAAAATTATGAACATCACTATTCCTAGGTTGATACATACCAATTCAATCATTAAGTCATTCCATAAACATTATTTACTAAACTCAGAAAATGTCTAAGTCAATTTTAGCAATGCTCATGAAATTCTAGGTACCTAATTAAATTTATTCCCAAGTAAGGTGACATTCCTTTTTGAAGAATAAAAAAGAGCAATGCCATCACATACTCTCGTGAGGATGCATAAGAAATGAATGATGAAAAGGTGTAAACCTTCCTCACCAGTGTAAGCAAAAATCATTCAATCCTAATGCAATTCAAATGAAGGAAAATTTTAAACTTGTAACTCAATTGAAGAGCGGTCCGGTTTGAAGATCGTTGTGTGAGGAACTCACAACCAAGGATTTGGTGTAGCCTTCATGTTCAATGTCTGCTGCCAAGTTGAGGTTGGAGTTGAATGAGCTTCATCTTGCTCCTCCATTGGGCTACCATCTTGAGCATTCCTCCACCATGAACTCGAAATGAGATGAATGGATGGATATGCACTTGAATTCTCCGACGATGAATTGGGCTTGATTAGGCCTTCCAAAAATTTTACAAATTTTGTCCTGACTGCACTAAAATCAAGAACAAACAAAACAACTCGAAAACATGTTACGTTAGCTCAAAACAATGTTGCCCCCTTTGTTAAATTGTTTTGTCCAACTTGAAACAACATGCAAATGCAATGAATATTAAGGGAAATATTATTTGTTTGAATTAGGAAGATGAATTCGAGTGGTTACGCGCAAGGTTCATATCCAAAAAAATTTATTTCCTAATTCAATTTTTTTTCTGATGGTTGGAAATTTTACTTTCCAACACGCAAATGTGAAAATTCAAACATGCTAAATGCATATGCAAAGATTCATGCGAAATTCAAATATGAGATAACTCCCACATAACCTATTGGCAAGGACTCACCAAGTTTTTTGAAGTCCGATGAGTTGGACTTACCTCTGTTCAGTTTGGTTTGATGATTTGTTGTTCATTCCTGAAGTTGAAGATGTGGAAACTTCTCCTGCTTTACATGCCAATATTATTTTGGCTGTCATTCGGACATGTGGGCTGTTGACCGTCCTTAGTTGCCAAATCCGACTGTCAATTCCATGCATAAAAGATATGGATTGGACAATCAAGATAGTGGTAGGAGTTATTTACTAACTATTTCCACAAGTGTAGGTGCAATTTTGTATCTAGGTAAATTATGCCCATAATTAGAGGTATTTACATGGGCCAATTGAAGAAACACACCTTCCGACCAATCAGGCGCAAACACGAGGATTCATGGACCCACTCGAAGGAGAAAACCAACTAAAAATCACCGGAATCACACATATCAATTATGAGGACCCACATAACACTGTCATAGAGAAGTTTTGACGCGATTGGAGCCATTGGCACTTCGGCCGAACCACCAGGTTTCCCAACCTGGTATTCGCACCAAAAGCGATCAACCGCCACGTGTTGGCTCTGCATGGCTTGGGGATCACGATGGCGACTGATTTCCTCACTTTTCTAGCGCCAAACCGACCTTTGGTGGATATAAATAGGGGGTAGGGGGATCCCTCACTCCACACATCAAAAGCATGAGTCTAGTACTCCACTCCAAAGGCGTGGCGCTGCCTAAGTGCTTAGAAAATAGGGAGAGAGTGAGAAAGAGGAGGAGGAGGTGGTTCCAACTTATCGGGCTTCTTCCACTTAAATATAGGGTTCGGGCTTGTCGAACCCTCTCCACCCTTGTACCTCGACAGTTGTTTGAATCTGAAGTAAGGTACATGATTTCCATCTTAGTTCATTAATTTAATTCAAGCAAGTTAATTCCTTAGTTGTTTGTTCATTCATTGCTATATTCATTTAGAGGCCTTAGTCTTTGCTAGGGTGATTAGGGAAGTAATCGATAGTGTAGGCATGGTGTCTAGGCTTGATGTTACCTTTGATTATCTCATAGTCCACGGGTTGTAGAGATAGGCGGTAGGTAGTGACAGCTCTATCTATCCGTTTTTATCCTCCACGTTCGACTACGATGTAGGCTCTTGGCAGGAGTCGCTTGGAACACCCGGGTAAGTCCGTTCACAATACAAGCTGCTATTGAGCGACTTGCTTTGTATTAGATCCCCTTCTCTTAGGGAATCCACTCTATCCCTTGCCAACCACCAAGCTCTATGTCCTTGGGTAACATAGTTAGAATATTAGCACACACATTCCTTGGATTTGATACCCATGGGAATACTCTTTAAGGGGAAGTGCTACAACAGTTTCTTCGTGCGCTTATGGATTTTCATCTGTGATGTACCAGCCGTCAACAAGCATTTCTGGAGCCGTTGCCGAGTGTGGGGACTGGAATCCCAACATCCAAGGATCTCATTAGGTGGTGTCGTGCGATGTGACACCCAACAGTATACAAGAAAAGAACGAGAATAAAATACAATTCTAAGTCTTTTATTTATAAATACAGTGGAAGTTTTACAATATGTAACATCAGAAAGAAGTATATACATCATACTACGCTCTCAGCACTAGCTATGCATGAGTAAAGCTGTCCATGCCATCAGACGCTCACTACAGGAATCCCGACGATTTGCGACGGCCGGGGCCGTCGCAAATAAGCCAGATGCCGTCGCAAATAAGCTATTTGGGACGGCTTTCTTTATTTGCGACGGCTTTCGGCCGTTGCAAATATGGCGTCGCAAATAAGCTTATTTGCGACGGCCACCGTCGCAAATAATCTTATTTGCGACGGCTAGGAGAGGCCGTCGCAAGTTATTGTTGCGGGCTGGTGGGCCCCGTGAACTTATTTGCGACGGCCTAGCCGTCGCAATTAAATCTTATTTGCGACGGCCTGGCCGTCGCAAATAAGTTCAGAGGGCAGGGCCCACGTGTCCTCCTCCGGGACCCACGACGCTATTTGCGACGGCCAGGCCGTCGCAATTAATGCTTATTTGCGACGGTACTGTATAAAAAGCCGTCGCAAATAAGGTTTTTTATTTTTTTTTAAAAACAGAAAAATACTACCCGGCTCGATGGCCAGAATCACAACAAACACTATATACACAATATACACAATATATACACAGCATACACAAACATCATCACAATCACCAATTAAAATTCCGATACATCTCACATCGTCATCAACAAAGTAAATAATAGGGCTCACTCGCCCATCTAACCTCCGAAGCCACCTCCGAAGTCGAAGTCGTCGTCGTCGCGCCTCAATCCAGGCGGCGGTAGCGAAGGCGACGGCGTTTGTGCAGTCGTCGCGGATCCCTGCAATTAATAAAACTTGGAGTTAGAATATAAATGCATCAACATCTCTCTCCCTCCCTCTCCCTCTATCTTCATCTAGATCACCCTCTCTTCCTCTCTCTTTTCATTTCTCTCTTTGTCTCTCACTCTATCTTTCTTGCTCACTCTATCTCTCTATTGCTATCCTTTTCCCTCTATCTTCCTCCCTCTATCTCCATCTACATCTCCCTCCCTCTATCTTCCCCTCTCTCTATCTCCATCTACATCTTACTCTCTCTTCATTCCCATCCTACTCTATCTATCTTTCACTCTTTCTTCTATCTCTTTCTTTCTTCTATCTCAATCATTTTCTTCTATCTAACTATCTCTCTCTTTCATCTATCTCAATCTTATTACGCTGGAGAAGAAGGATTACATAGAAACTTACCTGACCCGCTGAAGAAGGATCGCCTGGGAGGACCGTTGGTAGTACCGGTAGGTGGATTCCCAGACCCTGCGCCTGAGCGATGGCCTGTCATTGCAAACATTAAATGCTACCTATTAGTAAGTCATTTAAGCTGAATTAATGAGAATTTTAATTTTTAGATTGTTACCTCCATTGCTTCCCGCATCTGCGCCAACGCTGCTGCCTGGGTTTGGATCGTGGCCTCCATCGCCCTCCTTTCCTCCTCATGTCGCCTTTCGTTTTCTTCTACAGTTTCTCGGAGGGACTACATCTCAATGTCCCTCTGCGACACGCGGCGACCTCCCGTACCCGAAGCCTGCGTGGAGCTGCCTCTCGCAGGTCTACCCTCCCTCGAGTCGACAACTTCGTCGAATATGGCGAGCCTATAAAAAAGAGAGTCAGTAATATGAAATTAAAATATCTTGAATACTTTGAATTGAAAACGATAAAATGACTTGCAAACTCACCTTCCGTGTGCTTTTCCACCACCGGTTGCATACGCGGCTTGAGGATCGATCGGTTGACGTTCCCAATCGAAATCCTCGCCGTGTATCTTCCTAGCCTCCTCCCCGTACTTAGCCTGCAAAACAATAAAATCGTGTAAGTTCAACAATCTATATAGTTATATTTAATATGAATGATTTCTAAACTTACCAAACGCTCGGCTGCAGCCTGACTGCACCCCGTCGGCTGAGAAGGGTCCCTGTGACCTCTCTTCCAAACCTCAGCAGGGGTGGGCGGCACCCCCGTCTCGCGCTCCTGTCAATACGTGTTAGTACGAACAATATATTATTAATATATAAACATAAGTTACACACACTTACCATGCGCTTAGCTAAACGCAAGTGGTTATCTTGCCCGTGCCTGCTCTTCCCCTCCACCCCTCTGCAGTCTCGAGCCTTCTCAGACTTAGCCTTAAACTCGTTGCTAGCCGAGTAGCGACAAAGGGCCCGAAATGCATCGGTCCGACCCTGCAACCAGCTCACGTGGCCCTGCACATAGTTCGATGTCGTTAAAAGTACCATCGAGGACATTATCAGAAAAAAATACTTACTACACTCCACGTACCTGCGCGTACTCCTCCTCCGTCAGGTGCCTCTCGCTCTCTTGTCGGAAGTGTAACACGTGCTGCTGGTTCGCCTTCAAGTGCTCATTAATAATTTGAACACGGGTGTTCGACAAAGCTTGTCGAAGCGCCTTGGCAGCGTTGAAGTGAAACACTCGCCTCGCATCCTCAAACATGCGACGGTCGTTCGGGTCCTCTAAAGTATATCTTGCCTGCGATAAAGAATATATTGAAGAGATGTTCACTAAAAGAGTTTAAGAGTTGTAACTTAGAAACTTTTTTAACATACTTACCATAAAATCGGCCCATACGGCCTCCTGAAGGTTGCCGTGCTCCTGGTGATGGACGCGTGCGTAGTCCTCCCACGAAAGAGCAGGCACCCCGTCGATGACCCCGGGATAGTGCAAATGCACTATAGACCCGAGGACACCGTTCACTGGTCTTTGGTGTTTCTCACCGGTGAAAGACAAGTCGTCCCAAGCCCTGTAAGATATTTATTCATTCATTCATTACTTAAGTAATCAAAAGAAACTAAAATTGAAAACTATAATTTTTATTACCTGTCTCTGACTGGACGAATCACGGTCCTCTGTGAAGGGACCGCGGGAGGACTGACAAAGTGAGTCCTCCTCGTCCTCCGCGTCTGCTGGGGCGCCACGTCAGGTGACCCAGACGGCTCCTCACCAGCCGAGTCAAAGGCCTCAGGAACAAACTCATTGTCAGCCGGGGGCTGGCTGGCCGAGGGCTGGCTCGCCGAGGGCTGACTCGCCGAGGGCTGCCTCGCCGAGGGCTGGCTGGCCGAGGGCTGCCTCACCGAGGGCTGCCTCGCCGAGGGCTGGCTCACCGAAGGCGCCGCAGCCTCTGAGTCAGCCGGTGAGGACTACAACATTCAAATGATTCATAAGTAAGTTTAATGTGAATTTGAATTTAAAGAATTTGTCAAAAAAGTGTGACATTTACCTGTGACGAAGCTCTAGAGCTGGTCTGAACGTGCCCCAGCAGCTGAGAGCGTCTGCTGCCAGTTGACGAGGCACCAACGAAAGCGTCCTCAGGTCTAGAGGGGTAGAACCCCCTCGTCGGCGGCACCTTCTTACCCTTCTTTGACGCCATCCTATTATAATTAGATAATTAGTAAATATGCAAATAAAATATATAAAATTCATGTTACTATCTTCAAGAAAACATTACTTGTAGTCACTTTCAAAATTCATCAACATCATTGTCATGTGCCTGTGCCCTACTCCTTAAACCAGCCCAACGATCTTCCATCGTGGCCTGTTCTAATTTTCGTTTTCGCGTATCATCTGCCTCTACATCTTCAACTTCTTCAACATCTCCAACTAATTGATTGAGTCCTGCACCAAGCTCGATGATAAAAGTGTCTGGCAACTCTTCTTCTTGGTACACTTCTTCAACGTCTTCGCTATCATGGTAACCATCATCCCCAGGAGTATATAGCCGCTCACGAGGATTCACCTTATATACCACCCACCAAGCACTGAGCTTCGTGCATGGATAAGGTAGATAATACACTTGTTAACCTTGATGCGCAAGAACAAATGTATCGTAACCTCGTAGTCGGTCCTTATGTTTCACTTCTACCATTCCAAATTGGTTTTCTCGAGTTCCATGAGTACGATCAAACCAGTCACAGTCAAAGAAGACAACTCGAAGGGTCTTATTTCCGGTAAAAGTAAATTCAAGGATTTTGTTAATGATACCATAATAATCGGTTAAATTCCCGTGAGTGTCCATTGCTCACGTCACAACACCGGAATTTGATGTTGCCGCAAGAGGACGATGAGCTTCAAAATGAGTTGTACGGAATCGGAAGCCATTTACGTCATATCGACCATAGCTTCTAACATTCACCAATCCATAAGATAGCTGCCGCAAATCTTCATGGACATTGTGAGTCCGACACTGTTATAAAAGACGAGAGAATATTACATAATACTTCTTTAATAATAGTAATTTATCGCCATCGTCATTAACAACATCGACATACCTCAATTTACCACATTTCAAGCACATCTTCTCATTGGCGTGCTGTTTCCAGAATAGCATGCTTTTGTCTGGGCACACATCAATTTTCTCATACTTCATACCGAGACCAGATATCTTGATCTTCGACTGATACATATCTGGTGGCCCTTTGTGAGGTTGTGGAAGGATATCGCAGATCAATTTCATGAGATCATTGTAGCAGTTGATGGAAAAAAAGTACTTGGACTTAATTGCCATAAATCTGGTCAAGAAAGCAAGTACGGTCACAGCCGTGTGTTCATGCAACGGCTCTTGTGATTTCTTCAGCTCCTCGAAGAACTTCTCTGCCTCATTTGTAAGAGGATCCTCCACTTCAAGAGCTTCTAACATCTCATCCATCCTATCAACCTCTGTTATATCATCATCCTCATCCACTTCGGCTATGACTCGAGAATTAGTCTCGCCGCGGAAGGTCCACACTTCATATTGTGGAGTGAAACCGTTTCGACATAAGTGAAACGAAAGCTCCAATCTTCTCAAAAACTTAGTGTTCCGGCATTTTGTACATGGGCACCGCACCATATCTTCCGTTGACAACGAAAATGCTCGATCCAAAAATTGATCTAACTTGATAAACCACTCATCGGAGTGACCACCATTTCTGCTCTTCCAGCCAGTATACATCCAACTGCGGTCTTCACCCATGTTTGACTCTGCAGTTTAATGCGAAAGAAATTGTCGTTAATGTATTGTTGTGTTATGTCACGGCCCTACAACCTAGGCAGATCGATCCTAAACCCACCCAAGAGTGACCGAGCGGAGCGTGCTTATGACGAGACGCGTGATCCGGATTCGAACGAAATTTCGGCAGCATAACCCCGCTGTTCTCCACTGCATGCCCAAAAATGGTGCAGCAGAGAACAACAGGGTTACGCCACCGAAATCTCGTCCAAATCCGGACCCGCGTCTCGTCACAAGCCACGCGCCCTCGATCACTCCGAGGATGTCCAAAAAGGGACAATTCCGAACCTGCACGTCTCACATGCCAATGGCATGTGAGACGTGCCGATCCGAAATGGGTAATCAATTGCTATAGGTTACGTTGCTCATGTTCATTTATAAATCATTTACGAATGAGGAAAGAGAATGAGAGTGAGGAGAAAAGTGGGTCAGAGTTGAAAGTTTCATAGTCAGGGCCGTCCACGATAATTGTGTTCAGCATGGCGTCGTGGCCTTCATGGTCGTGGGACTTCTTGCAGTTGCAGTCGTGGCCTTCATGGTCGTGGCCGTGTTCGGCATGGCGTCGGCAGCAACGTACAACGTCGGCGAGCCGAGCGACTCCTGGGACCTGCAGACCAACTACGCCAACTGGGTCGCCTCCAAGAGGTTCCTCCCCGGTGATCAGATCGGTGGGTACCTGCACGGCCACCAGCCCTCGCTCCCGGAGCCTCTCCTCCGCTGCCGTCCACGCCTTCCGGAGGATCCTCTGCCGCTACCAAGACCACCGCCATCGGCTTCGGTCTCGCCGCTGTCATGCTCTCCGCAGGCGATATGGCATAGAATATCTCCTCTCTCTTTTGATATTTCTTCTGATACATTATCGTTTTAACCCGCTTATGTATATATATAGATATACATATTTATATTTATATATTTATATATATAAAGAATATTAAACATGCTAAAAGAAACATAACAATTAATCAAAATTTGAACATTTAATAACTTAATTCAATAACGATAAGCAGCAATGAACATAAACATTAAGAATACTAAAGAAAAACATAAGCATGCTTAACATCTACATAATCAATAACATTATCAACAAATTTGCATGACCAACATCACTAACAACTAAGCATAATTAACATCAAGATCGAGCAACAATTTCTACTCATTCGATCAACAATCATTCGAAGATTGAACAATCCATATGAAGGCAATTATTTGTGACGGCCAGTTAAATTGCGAAGGCTCGGGGGCGCGGCTAGCAGCTAGCGGCGGGGCCGGCGGGCCGGGGGCGCAGGGGGTAAGTGATTCAATCCTTAAGTAGCACTGACCTCTTAACAAAATTGCAGTTAAATTGCAGGGGGCCGCTGCACTTGTTTCCTTCTATAATTAAGTGATTCAATCCTTAAATAAACTATACAAGCTATTCTAAGCTACTATAGCTAATTGCTGCTACTTCTTAACAAAATTGCTAGCTAGATCTGAAAAAAAAACCTAAAACCGGGGGAGTAGCACTGACCTCAGAGGCGTCGGGGGTCGGGGGCGCAGCGGAGGCGTCGGGGCCCGGGGGCGCGGCGGTCCGGTCGGGGGCGCAGCGGTTCGGGCCGGCAGCGGCGACGCCGGTGGCGCGGCAGGCCGGGGGCGGAGGCAGGCGGCGGTTGGGGCGCGGAGGCGGGCCGCCGGTGGGGGCCGAGGGCGGCGGGCGCGGAGGCGGGGCCGAGGGCGGCGGGCCGGCGGCGGAGCCGGGGGCGCGGCGGCGGTGGCGGGGGCGCGGCGGCGGTAGGGTGTGTCTGAGGTGAATGAAGAGTCGGGGCCGGAGCGTCCCGATATAAGCCCTAATTTGCGACGGCAGCTTTAATTGTGACGGCCTCAACTTACGGCCGTCGCAATTAACGCCTGTTTGCAACGGCCGTGTGACCGGCCGTCGCAAATAAGAGTTTATTTGCGACGGCTCCTTTATTTGCGACGGTCCTAGGGTTGGCCGTCGCAAATAACCACTTATTTGCGACGGCCGGTCCGTAAGCCGTCGCAAATAACGCGATGGCCATCTTATTTGCGACGGCCGGAGGCGGGCCGTCGCAATTTAAGCTATTTGCGACGGCTGGCCGTCGCAAATAAAACCAGCCGTCGCAAATGATCGCTTTTCCTGTATTGGCTTTACATTAGCAACACTCACATATTTCGGCGGCATGCAGGGCTCTTACTCAGCCGTGAACCTAAAAAGGGTATAAGGCGTGGTCGTTAGACCCTTCATCAACAGTATAACCTGCAAAAACTCGTTAACTGCAAATGTGAGCATAAGGCTCAGCAAAACTTACCCGTCTCACTAGTCATATGCAAGGTAAAGACTAAACATAGGTAAGGAATAGCATAAATAGACTCGCCTACAAGTGGATCCTTATAATAATGTTTTAAGTAGCAAATGACATTCTTCAGGCACGACACATCATAAGCTCCACAATCAAACATGAAACGCTTTGCCGATGATATGACATGCCCAAAGCATATAATGCTATTACTGCTAAAGTATGGGGAAACTGTAAACTTTTAAATGTGCTATCTCTAAGCCACACAAGGTTTCAAAGCAATTATAATTCAATACATCATATTCTTCTGGCTTCTTTAGTATTTACTGCATCACGACAGCGACGGACAAGTGGTACTCAAATAACCGCGAGGGACGGTGATTGCAATCAGGACACACCCAGACTGCACGACACGCACACCCACGTGGGAGACACATACGTGCTCTCCTCCCCGTGTTATACGTGGCCACCTTTCACCCAAGACCCCAATGTCGACAAACATCTTCATCCCGAGCAAAAGGTCCCCTAAACAGACACGTCAAAGCGTGCCGCTAGGAGATTTACACCTTTCTGCCTTCGCATCTCCATTCAAGGACAATCGAGGAGTCTCCACACTACAGTCTAGAGTTACATCATTTTATTGGGCCCATATCCCATTATGCAACTGGTACAGTTCAAGCTTGCCCAACGGTGCCGCATACGGCACGGTCCTAAGGCGACACAGGCAGGGCTATGCGCTCGAGACTCCATCTCGTCGACTCCTATTTCCCCTGCCTGGTCTCATATTCATTTCACAAGCCATTCTTTCATCTTTCACCCTCATATGAACTGTTATTCCTATCTCGTGAGTAGATTCCAACTACTCGACTTCTACTGGTATATCTACAACATTAGCATTGGAAGTTCTACACGTCAACAGTAAACCTTTCCAACCCTCCCATAGGATTTGTAGATATGCAAGGGGAGTATCAAACACCTTATACGTAATGCACAATATCAACTGAAGACATAAATGAATAAAATTGAAAAACTTTGAAAAGCTCTTAAATGCAAACCGAGACTTGCCTTAGTTTGCGACTCGATTAAATGTCAATTGTTAGTGGTCCTTCTCTGAAGACTCCGCCAAGGACCTCAAGTGGACACCCTGGCCTTCTCCTCCAAGCGACACTTCTCGTCAATATCGATCACTACACGACATGGGTATATGAATGCTAGTAAATTATAATGTATATATAGTTTATAAGCTTCTAACTTTGGTTATAGTGAGTGAATGATCTTCTTTGGCATTGGGATTTTTATGATAGATGTTAGGGACTACAAGGGATACTCTTGCAAAGAACAGGAGATGATCAAAGAAGTTTGTTATTCCTAAAAATTATGGTAATTAATAACTTTCTCTAAATTTTGATTGAAATTTTGGAGACATATCATGGCTACCAGTGGTGGTATAATGTAGAGGGGGTCTCACTGGTTATAGTAAAATTGGTTTTACAATTTTCTAAGTTTCTGTTAAATAGATATTGAATTCTTAAGTTGCTAGGAATTTCTGGAATTATTTTATAACTGAATTTAGTTTCTCAACTAACATTCAGATTGGGAATTGAATTTTGGCCAGGATATTAGGTCTAATAAATCTGAAATTTCCATAGGAGCTAGTATATAACTAAAGCAAGGTTCAGTTCAAATTTGGGACATAACAAAGCAACTGAACATCTGTAATAATTCAATGAAGGAAAAAGGAAATTGAATAATACAGAAAATCATACACGTTTTCATACCAAACTAACTGTACAACTTGAAAGTTCATATCATAAGGGTGATACAGGATTTTACTTGAGATTTTTAGAGCAAGGATACTAAGAGAAATTGAATTTAAAAATTTGATTAAATTCCTGGTTACAGTTCTATTTTATAACTGAACAGAAGAAAGGAATTTGGAATTTTATTATGTTATACAGGTTTAATGGCTCCCAAATATTTTTCTGGTAATCAATAACAGTACAAAGTATTTTATGTGAATTGTGGGGATTTTTCAAGTGGAAGGTTCAGCTGGGAAAAATCTATTTGTATTTGGAAAGATTGCATTATACAGAATTGAAAACTAGTTTTCATAGATCCCAAATTATACTAACAGAAACTAGAGATCAAGAGCTTTCAAACAAAATTTGTTTGAAGATTTTTGGAGCAATCTACAGAGAGTTATGGATTTTCTAAGTTGGAGCCAAATATGGAATTAAATTCCAAGGAGAAGTTTTGAATTAAACAGTGGGCCCCACAGTTTTAAAATGGACCAGTGGCATTCAAAACACACGGGGGCCACTGAGAAAAACCGTGTAGCCACAACAAATCCCGTGGCCACACCTGATCCGACGGGGGACTAACAGACGCCGACACGCGGGGCCCGCGGTGTCATCGTCAACCTCCCGACGTGGACGGCGCCCGGGGCTACAGCAGCGGCACGCTCCGGCGAGCCTCGCCGGAACCAAGTTCCTGGCCACCGCAGTTCCTAGTCCTGGGCGCCCAACCCTAAAATCATGCGCCGAGCATGATGGTGGGGTCGGTGAAGCTCGCCGACGGCCAGAAACGGCGGCACATCAGCGGCTGCGGCAGCTAGGGTTCCGGCCATGTCGGAACCGTCGCCCCGTGGCTTAAAACCTTCGGAAAAGGTTGGGAAAGTCTCCTGGAACCATGAGGGAAGTGATAGGGAGCTGAAATCATCGTGTAACGGCCGACAAACAACCGTCGACGGCTCCAGGGGCCGTTTCTCAATGGCGGAAGGAAAAACTCACGATTCTAGAGCTAGGGTTGATCATTTTTGATGATTCTAGCTCAAGAGGGTGCGCAAGGAAATGAAGAAACTATTCTCAAGCAATTGTGAAGAATAATTATGTGTGCACACCAAATTGAAATGTAAACCTAATGAGCTCATATGCTTCGGCCGAGATTAAAACTTGGATAAGTTGCTCGATACTCACGTAAATGAGGAACGGCTTTCACCGTCGTGCAAAGCGTGTCCAAGCACACCACTTTGCTGTTGTGGTCGAGAGCTGAGGTGGCCTGAGTCGGGGGCACGATGGTCGAACAGAGAGGCGACGATGAGTCCTTCCTGAGGTCCACCGGCGGAACTGCAAAATCACCGTCGATGGTTTAGGAAACATCACCGAAGTTTCACCGGTTCATAGAGGAGAGGGTGGCGCATCACGTTGCAGTTGAGAGCTTGGCGCGAGAGGCTTCCGGTTGGCCGGCAACGGACGCGCGGCGCCGGCGGTCGGAAACGGCGCATGGGAGCGAAATGGAGTAGAGCGTCGGCTCAGCGTGAGGAAGGAAGAAAGATCAACCGGGGGATTGATAAGGAGGAGCAGGGAGTGATATTTGTAGGGATCTGGAGGAGGGACAGCTAACGCCGTCGTGCTGGTGCATGCAGTCGCGGTAGCGCGCACAGCGCGCTGTGGATTGCGGCTGCACGTGGACTGCTGACTGGTGGGCCCCACCAGTCAGCCTTACAGCCACTGCCCACTTAGTAATTCATTTTAAAATAGTAAATGAACTCCAGAAATCGTGAAACTTCATGGATATGTCAAGAAAAATGTGTTAAACATAATGGTGTGTTCAGATATTTATGTTCAAGTAAATTTGGACCAGATTTTGAATTTGAATTTAAACTTGACTCAAATTCGCCGAGAGTCTCAAACAAAATAGCAAATGGATTTCAGAATTCATGAAACTTTTCAAGGAGCTTATTTGTACTTTTAGAAGACTATAGAAACATTTATAGCCTTAGATTTGAATATTTTTGACAGGGCATGTGTATACAGTAACTATATTCTATTTTGATTATTTGAGTATATGAGGTACTATAAATTGATTTGCCCAAGCAAACCCCATTCAAATATTCCAAAATTTTGCAGAGATGATATTTGAATTATTCTAAGATTATTGGTGAAGTATGTTTCTCATGTTAATAAAATTTTAAACATGAGAAGAATAAAGAATTGAATAGGTTCAAGTTTATGTATATGACCATATCTTGAACCCAATTAAATTTGAATTTAACTGACAACTGAATTTCATATTTAGAATTAAGTGGGATTTTACATTCCCCCCCCCTTAAAAGAATCTCGTCTCGAGATTATAATAGGAAGGATAAAAGAAAAAGATCTAGTGAACATATGACGTTAACAAGTCCGGATAGTTCGATCTAAGAAAATCCCCGCTTTCCCAAGTCGCTTTATCAGCGGTATGGTTGTTCCACAAGACTTTGTAAAAGTGAAAAGTGTGGTTTCTTGTGGTGTGAGTCTTCTCATAGATGATCTTGACCAGATGCTCAGAATAAGTGATATCAGGCCGTAGAGCATCAAGATCTTCCAAGCGGACCTCAAGTTGGGAGTTGAGACACTTCCGCAACTGAGAGATGTGGAATACATTATGAATTCCAGAGAGAGATGCCGGTCACTCCATACGATAGGCCACAGCTCCGCATTTCTCAGTGATAGCGAACGGCCCAATGAATCGTGGAGCTAGCTTTCCCTTCACTCCAAAACGATGAATCCCTTTCATTGGAGATACACGAAGGTAAATGTGATCCCCAAAGTCGAAGTGAATAGGTCGACATCGTTTATCTGCATAACTCTTCTGTCGAGATTGAGAAGCCTTGAGATTGGCTTGGATTACTCGCACTCATTCTCCCGCTTCGTTGACCAGTTCAATACCATATGTAACTCTTTCACCAGACTCACAACAATTCAATGGTTTGCGGCACTTCCTGCCATAGAGAGCTTCATATGGCGCCATCTGGATACTAGCTTGATAGCCATTGTTATATGAAAACTCCGCCAATGGTAGATGATCATCCCAATTTTTACCATGGGTGATGGCACAAGCTCGTATCATGTCCTCAACGACTTGATTTACTCGCTCTGTCTGACCATCAGTCTGCGGATGATAAGCAGAGCTTCGAATCAACTTGGTACCCAATGATGCGTTGAGCTACACCCAAAAGCTAGCAACAAATAAGGCTCCACGATCTGAAATGATAGTGCGGGGTACTCCATGTAGGCACATGACCCTTGTGATATACAACTCTGCATACTTAGGAGCACGATAGTTGGTGTTGACAGGGATAAAATGAGTTGACTTGGTCAACCGATCAACTATCATCCAAATCAAATCATGCTTACGGAAAGTGAGCGGTAACCCTATGATGAAATCCATGTTGATATCTTCCCACTTCCATGTCGGTATGTTCAAGGGTTGTAACTGTCCGGCTTGCCTCAAATGCTCGGCTTTCACTCGCCGACATGTATCACATTCGGATACATACTTCGCTATATCTCGCTTCATTTGGGACCACCAAAATTTCTTCTTCAGATCCTGGTACATCTTGTTGCTACCCGGATGAATAGAGTACTTGGATAAGTGTGCTTCATCCAGGACCTTCTTTCAGAGCTCCATGTCATGGGGTACGACTATACGGTCTTTGAACCAAATAGTACCGTGATCATCACATCGAAAGCGTTTCATCTCCCCCTTCTTCATTCTTCGTCGAATGTGCAACATTCCCTTGTCTTCCTCCTGAGCCTCTACAATATCTTCCCTGATGGTAGGGATGAGGGCTAGATTGTAGAGCGCTCCATATGGAACCAAGTATAAACTCAGCCCATCCTCTTCCATTGAAATGATCGACAGATGATTGACATGAGACTTGCAGCTCAGCGCATCTGCAACCACATTTGCATTGCCAGGATGGTAGTGGATCTCAATCTCATAGTCTTTGATCAATTCCAACCATCTTCGCTGTCGCATATTCAAGTCTTTCTGGGTGAAAATGTACTTCAAACTCTTGTGATCAGTGTAGAGATGCACTAGATTGCCTAATAGATAGTGCCTCCACATCATCAATGCGAGCACCACGGCAGCGAGCTCAAGATCATGAGTCGGATAATGTTGTTCATGATTCCAAAGCTGCCGAGATCCATACGCGGTCACTCTTCTATCTTGCATGAGTACACAACTAAGACCAATGCCAGATGCATCACAATAGACATCAAATGGTTTGGTTGTGTCCGGCTGAGCCAACACCAGGGCTGTTGTGAGGTGTTTCACCAAAGCTTGAAATGCTTCTTCACATTCTTTAGTCCATACATATCTCGTTCCCTTCTTCAGTAGTTCCGTCAATTGTTTAGCTATCTTTGAGAAACTCAGAATGAACCTCCAATAATAGCCAGCCAAGCCAAGGAAACTACAAACTTCATGTACGGACTTGGGAGATTTCCACTTCAGGACTTGTACAATTTTGCTTGGATCAACGGCAATACCATCAGCCGAGTTGATGTGCCCTAGAAATGGCACTTGGCGGATCCAAAACTCACACTTGCTGAACTTTGCATACAGTTTGTGATCCCATAACCGTTGCAACACTATATGCAAGTGTTTAGCATGTTCTTCTTCAGATCTAGAATACACCAAGATGTCGTCAATGAATACCACGACAAACATGTCCAACTCTGTCATAAACACCGAATTCATGAGATACATGAAGTGAGCTGGTGCATTGGTCAACCCAAAGGACATGACAAGGTACTCATACAGCCCATACCTCGTAGAGAATGCGGTTTTTGGAATGTCCTCAGGTTGAATCTTAATCTGATGATAACTTGAAGGAAGGTCCATCTTTTAGAATACCTTAGCACCCATTAGTTGATCGAATAAGGTATCAATGTGCGTTAGTGGATACGTGTTCTTGATGGTGACCGCATTCAGTGGATGATAGTCCACACACAACCTCAAAGTCTCATCCTTCTTCTTCACAAACAACGCGGAACAACCCCAAGGTGATGAACTTAGGCGAATAAAACCCTTGCTCAATAAGTCATTCAGCTGCTCCTTCAATTTCGCAAGTTCCTTTGGTGCCATCCTATACGGCTTCCTTGAGATTGGCATGGTTCCTGGCGTAAGTTCAATCTTGAACTCGACGTCATGTTCTGGTGGCATGCTCGGAAGATCGTCCAGAAACACGTCTGGATATTCACACACTACGGGGATATCCTCAAGCTTCTTGGCACTTGTGTGATGCACCGCTGAGACTCTTGGTGCGGTATCCAAAAGATTTAGAGTGTTGCTACCATGGAATTGAGAATTCAGTTGGACAGTCCGCGAGCTGATATCAAAGATAGCTCCATGATGTGTCAACCATGACATCCCCAAGAATAGGTCAATCTGCTGACCTTCCAAAATGATGAGGTTCACCGGATAGATACTTCCACCCATGCACAAAGGTGCTCGAGAAACAACCTCATTAGCTGAAATATTGCCTCCAGGTGAACGGACACAAAAAGGATGTGAGACAGTCACAATTGGCACTTGATGTTTCAGCACAAAAGACTTGCTCACAAAGTTATGAGTAGCTCCGGAGTCAAACAGAACGACTACTGGTTGATCATGCAAAGTAAAAATGCCTGCTAAAACAGGTCCTCCTTCTGGAATGTCCTCAATCGCAACGTAATTAACACTGGCAGACTTCGATGAGGTCTTCTCTTTAAGTTTATGGTGCTGATCAGAATTCTTGGAAAAGGACAATTGGACACGGTCACGTTCCGTCTTGCGACGTTCCTGTGCTAAATGCATTTTGTGCTTTCCACTGAATTAGGGTGGACTGACAACATGCACATCTTGCAGAGATTGGGCTGCAAGAGTGAGATCATATTGCTGCGATGGAGAACCAGGACACAATTGCACGCTTTGTTGAGGTGCAAGTAAGGTCTCCACTGGATAGGAGTGATACCGAACCTGTTGTAGTTGCTCACTCGACCAAAGCTCTCGACCGGACGGTAAGCAATAAACCGCTCGATCCTGCTGAGGAACATCACTGATAATCTTTAGTGATGTCTTCCTCTTCCTCTTCCCTGCCTGATAGCGAAGAGTTGCATCCTCCTGAACAATAGCGGCACCAACCAAGTCATTGTAGTTGACGTTATTGAATAACACCAGTCGAGCTCGAAGCTTGACGTTCAGTCCTCGAAAGAAACAATCACACTTCAACACCTCGATATTCACATACTCAGGCGCATATTGAGCCAAACGATTGAATGCCTTGGAGTATTCATAAGCACTCATTTCTCCTTGCTTCAACTATACAAACTCCTCCAACTTGGTTTTAATCATCCCTGTAGAAATGTGGCGTGCATGAAAAGCATCACGGAACTCTGGCCAGGTCACACGATGACCGTCAGGGAGAGTGGTGAGATATTCAGACCACCAAGCTCCTGCGGATCCATGAAGTTGTTGAGCGGCAAATAAAGCCTTATGATACTCATCACACTGGAGTAACTCAAACTTGGCTTCAATCACCCAGAGCCAGTGTTCCAACTCCAATGGTTCCCAGGCTTCTGTGAAAACTTGTGGTTGAGTTGCCAAGAAATCCAGATATGTGACTTGAGGTAGATCAAGTGGTCGAGCCTCAGGTTGTACACTCCGCTGTACCAACATCTGCAGAGACTCGGCCATCCTTGCTAAGACTTCTGCCAATCCGGATGATGATGGCACTGGTGGTAGAGTTGAGTCCCCTCCACCACGAGCAGAATTACCCGGTTCACCCTCAAAATGAGTGTGATCCATGCTGCAAGAGTGAGCATTACGGTTAAGATCCAAAGTTGCAATACCAATAGAATCATGATAAAGACCGTAATATGCATCACTTTACAATGCAGTAGGCAAGGTGTAAATAAAGATTAGAACATTGAACTAGACCCAAGTAAGTGATACTGCCCACCAATAACTTAACATGGTGTTTCAACTTTATGTTAATCAATCATGTGGAGTAATCACCCCTAGACCTGATGAGTGACATAAGAAGGTGAAACTAAAATGATTTGAGTTGATAATATCGCATACTGGTATGCCGTCCAGTTTTTGATCCATCAGACCAGTCTGTAGAAATGTAATTATTTCTCGCAGTTAAATGCAGAATTTGGTCTGGAGTTCAACTACAAATTTATAGTAAACTCAAAAATCTTTCCAGAATGTATTAATTTGTCCCCATAGCAATTCTGAATGGAAGATATAGAAGCTTGATTAATGGTTACAAGACAGTTCAAATCTGGAATATGAACTTCAGTTCTGTTCCAGCAGACCATCCTGTAGAAATTCGAAATTGCTCCCAGTAAATGGCAGGAATAGGATTTGAGTTGAATACAAAAGTTTTATAGAGATTCATAACCTTTCCATATTGTACTTGAACACCTCCAGGTGAGCTCTGGATTAAAAGTTATACAGGTCTGAAATTGACTAAAATTTTCTGGAAAATTTGACAGAACCTCCCCGGTATATGTGGGTTTTTGTCCACAGTTTATACAGGTATATCAAAACAATATCTTGAGGTAATGACAAAATAAAAATGGTACAAAATCATGTTAAGATTCCAGAAATAGATTTGGTTCAGTCTTACGAAGTCGTTATACAGGTCAAAGCTCGCAAATTCCAACTATGCACAAATGATTTCTGGTCCTGAACTGCCAGAACAGCGTTTGCGACAAATGGAATTGGGCTCTGATAATGAAAGACTCAGACCAGGAGTTGAATAGAAAGTTGATAGAGGACTTCCTAATCTTTCCATAAATGTATATATATGACTATGTCAAGTTTTACTATTAGGAGATATGACTGTCTAAATTTGACAGATGAGTTGACTGGTTTTCTGCCAGCAGATCTGCAGTGTACCAGTTTCAACCTGGGATTTGGATTGGTTCAGTGTCGAATTAGAAAACACTTCAATTTACAATGTGGTAGTGATGCTTCTTCCCTCTCCAGATATGTATCAAAATAGAGCAGAAGATTTTTTTAACAAGAAGTCATGGTGAAAATACAGAGACTTTGTAATTGGGTAAAACATTTGTAGTAGCTTTTGTGGAGTTCAGTTTACACCAAGGTAGGATCCTTTTCGGTCCTAAAGACCAAAATAAACTTTGTAGTGGACTTGATGATCTTTCTATCCATATAGCATATCCTTATGTTATTTTTCAACTAACCAAGATTATGACCTGGCGACGTTGAGCAAACTTCTGCCAGAAATAAAGAACCTTGATTCTTCACGAGTTATGAGTGATATTCACCTTGCAATTACCAAAACTTACCAGCAACTGGTAGTCGGACTTTCCAAAAATGTAATGCAACCATTCTGACATTGGGGATGGTCAAGTATCAAAGTCAATACTGACGGTACGACATGCCTCACTAAAGAAAATTCTAACCGGTATATCCGGATACGTTTATAGGTGGTTCTAGTATCGTTAACTCGCAAACGTGTGCTACACGGGTCGCTACCGTAGTCAATGCTGCAGAAGACAAACAATCCTCTTTCACACCTTCACAACTCAAGGGTGGCACGGGGAAACATGACAGGCAGTCACAATAATATATAAAAAAATAAATGCATATGACTCTGGTGTGAATCGCCCTCGAGCGATGTCATGTCTCGAGGTACATGGCTGTAATACGTCTGTACAGCAAAGACTCCCGTATGAACCGGCTTATACACGCTCGGGAATACGTGTTTTGCATGCTCCCATAGAATATGAATGGTTCTAGAGAGGCATACTATCGGGTTATATACCACCCGACGGGGGCTCCCACTAACTTTGAATCACGCTGGGGTACCGCGTGTCATAGGTTCTCAGAAACATAGAAATCTTCAAAGACTCCTATTAACATTTCTGTGTCAAGCCACGGAAAGACATCCATGCTACCTCTCGCATGGTGAGCTTACCGCGATTGATGCGCTTACTGTGGCGTACCTTACCTCTTACCTGACATTGGAGCATCGTTACATAATTAATAGCATATAAGTTAGTTTACCACCTTTATATCTTATACTAATAATATTCCTTATAAGGGCATATAACTAATTCCTCACTCAAATCCTAATTTTTGAAAATATGCTCTTTTCAAGTACACTATTCCCAATGATGCTCTGATACCATGCCTGTGGGGACCAGAATCACGACATCCAAGGATCTCATTGGGTGGTGCTGTGCGATGCGACACCCAACAATATACAAGAAAAGAATGGGAATAAAATACAATTCTAAGTCTTTGATTTATAAACACGGCGGAAGTGTTAACATATGTAACGTAGGAAAGAAGTATATACATCATACTACGCTCTCAACACTAGCTATGCATGAGTAAAGCTGTCCATGCCCTCAGATGCTTTACACTGGCAATACTCACGGATTTCGGCGGCGTGCAGGGCTCTTACTCAGCCATGAACCCAAAAGGGTATAAGGCGTCGCCGTTAGGCCCTTCATCAATGGTATAACCTGCAAAAACTCGTTACTGCAAATGTGAGCATAATGCTCAACAAGACTGACCCGTCTCACTAGAC
The DNA here is from genome assembly GCA_036927565.1 of Tuctoria greenei. Lineage (NCBI taxonomy): Eukaryota > Viridiplantae > Streptophyta > Magnoliopsida > Poales > Poaceae > Tuctoria > Tuctoria greenei. Next base: position 149,286,040 of record JAYESD010000006.1, on the reverse strand, counting down.
ATATGCAAGGTAAAGACTAAACATAGGTAAGGAATAGCATAAATAGACTCGCCTACAAGTGGATCTTTATAATCATGTTTTAAGTAGCAAATGACATTCTTCAGGCCCGACACATCATAGACTCCACAATCAAACAAGAAACGCTTTGCCGATGATATGACATTCCCAAAGCACATAATGCTATTACTGCTAAAGTATGGGGAAACTGTAAACTTTTAATTGTGCTATCTCTAAGCCACACAAGGTTGCAAAGCAATTATAATTCAATACATCATATTCTTCTGGCTTCTTTAGTATTTACCACGTCACGACAGCGACGGACAAGTGGTACTCAAATAACCGCGAGGGACAGTGATTGCAATCAGGACACACCCGGACTGCACGACACACACATCCACATGGGAGACACATACGTGCCCTCCTCCCCACGTTATACATGGCCACCTTTCACCCAAGACCCCAATGTCGACAAACCTCTTCATCCCGAGCAAAAGGTTCCCTACACGGACACGTCAAAACGTTCCGCTAGTAGATTTACACCTTTCTGCCTTCGCATGTCCATTCAAGGACAACCGAGGTGTCTCCACACTACAGTCTGGTGTTACATCAGTTTATTGGGCCCATATCCCATTATGCAACCGGTACAGTTCAAGCTTGCCCAACGGTACCGCATATGACACGGTCCTCAAGCGACACAGGCAGGGCTATGCACCCGAGACTCCATCTCGTCGACTCCTATTTACCCAGCCCAGTCTCGTATTCATTTCATAAGCCATTCTTTCATCTTTCACCCTCATATGAACTATTATTCCTATCCGTGAGTAGATTCCAACTACTCGACTTCTACCGGTATATCTACAACATTAGCATTGGCAGTTCTACACGTCAAGCTATAAACCTTTCCAACCCTCCCATAGGATTTGTGGATATGCAAGTGGAGTATCAAACACCTTATACGTAATGCACAATATCACCTGAAGACGTAAATGAATAAAACTGAAATACTTTGAAAAGCTCTTAAATGCAAACCAAGGCTTGCCTTAGTTTGCGACTCGATTAAATGTCAATTGTTAGTGGTCCTTCTCTGAAGACTCCGCCAAGGACCTCAAGTGGACACCCTGGCCTTTTCCTCCAAGCGACACTTCTCGTCAATATCGATCACTACATGACATGCATATATGAATGCTAGTGATTTATAATGTATATATAGTTCATAAGCTTCTATCTATGGTTATAGTGAGTGAATGATCTTCTTTGGCATTGGGATTTTTATGGTAGATGTTAGGGACTACAAGGGATACTCTTGCAAAGAACAGGAGATGATCAAAGAAGTTTGTTGTTCCTAAAACTTATGGAAAGTAATAACCTTCTCTAAATTTTGATTGAAGTTTTGGAGACGTATCATGGCTACCAGTGGTGGTATCATGTAGAGGCGGTCTCACTGGTTATTGTAAAATTGGTTTTACAATTTTCTAAGTTTCTGTTAAAGAGGTATTGAATTCTTATGTTGCTAGAAATTTCTGGAATTATTTTATAACTGAATTTTGTTTCTCAATTAACATTCAGATTGGGAATTGAATTTGGGCAAGGATATTAGGTCTAATAAATCTGAAACTTTTATAGGAGCTAGTATATAACTAAATCAAGGTTCAGTTCAAATTTGGATATAACAAAGCTACTGAACATCTGTAATAATTCAATGAAGGAAAAAGGCAATTGAATTATACAGAAAACATACAGGTTTTCATACCAAACTAAATGTAAAACGTGAAAGTTCATATTATAAGGGTTATACAGGATTTTACTTGATATTTTTAGAGCAAGGATACTAAGAGAAATTGAATTTAGAAGTTTGATTAAATTCCTGGTTACAGTTCTATTTTATAACTGAACACCAGAAAGGAATTTGGAATTTGATTAGGTTATACAGGTTCAATGGCTCCCAAATTATTTTCTGGTGACCAAGAACAGTACAAAGTATTTTATGTGAATTTTAGGGATTTTTCCAGTGAAAGGTTCAGCTGGTAAAAATCTATTTGTGTTTGGAAAGATTGCATTCTACAGAATCAAAAACTAGTTTTCATAGATCCCAAATGGTACTAACAGAAACTAGAGATCAAGGGCTTTCAAACAAAATTTGTTTGAAGATTTTTGGAGCAATCTACATAGAGTTATGGATTTTGTAATTTGGAGCCAAATCTGGAATTAAATTCCAAGGGGAAATTTTGAATTAAACAGTGGGCCCCACAGTTTTAAAATGGACCAGTGGCATTCAAAACACACGGGGGCCACATAGAAAAACCGCGTAGCCACAAGAAATTCCGTGGCCACACCTGATCCGATGGGGGACTAACAGACGCTGACACGCGGGACCCGCGGTGTCATCGTCAACCTCCCGACGCGGACGGCGCCCGGGGCTACAGTGGCGGCGCGCTCCGGCGAGCCTCGCTGGAACCAAGTTCCCGGCCACCGCAGTGCCTAGTCTTGGGCGCCTAACCCTAAAATCATGCGCCGAGCACGATGGTGGGGTCGGTGATGCTTGCCGACGGCCGAAAATGGCGGTGCATCGGCGGCTGCGGCAGCTAGGGTTCCGGCCATGTCGGAACCGTCGCCCCATGGCTTAAAACCTTCGGAAAAGGTTGGGGAAGTCTCCTGGAACCATGAGAGAAGTGATAGGGAGGTGAAATAGTCGTGTAACGGCTGACAAACAACCGTCGACGGCTACAGGGGCGGTTTCTCAATGGCGGAAGGAAGAACTCACAATTCTAGAGCTAGATTTGATCATTTTTGATGATTACAGCTCGAGAGGGTGCGCCAGGAAATGAAGAAACTATTCTCAAGCAACTGTGAAGAATAATTATGTGTGCACACCGAATTGAAATGTAAACCTAATGAGCTCATATGCTTCGGCCCAGATTAAAACTTGGATAAGTTGCTCGATACTCACGTAAATCATGAACGGCTTTCACCGTCGTGCATAGCGTGTCCAGGCGCACCACTTTTCTTTTGTGGTCGAGAGCTGAGGTGGCCTGAGTCGGGGGCACGACGGTGGAACAGAGAGGCGACGATGAGTCCTTCCCGAGGTCCACCGGCGGAACTGCAAAATCACCGTCGATGGTTTAGGAAACATCACCGAAGTTTCACCGGTTGATAGAGGAGAGGGGGGCACATCACGTTGCAGTTGAGAGCTTGGCGGGAGAGTCTTCCGGTTGGCCGGCAACGGACGCACGGCGCCGGCGGTCGGAAACGGCGCACGGGAGCGAAATGGAGCAAAGCGTCGGCTCAGCGTGAGGAAGGAAGAAAGATCACCCGGGGGAGTGATAAGGAGGAGCAGGGAGTGATATTTGTAGGGATCTAGAGGAGAGACAGCTAACGCCGTCATGCTGGTGCATGCCATTGCGGTGGCGTGCGCAGCGCGCGCTGGATTGCGGCTGCACGTGGGCTGCTGACTGCTGAGCCCCACCAGTCAGCCTTACAGCCACTGCCCAATTAGTAATTCCTTTTAAAATAGTAAATGAACTCCAAAAATCATGAAACTTCATGGATATGTCAAGAAAAACGTGTTGAACATAATGGTGTGTTCAGATCTTTATGTTCAAGTAAATTTGGACCAGATTTTTAATTTGAATTTAAACTTGACTCAAATTCGCTGAGCATCTCAAATAAAATAACAAATGGATTTCAAAATTCATGAAACTTTTCAAGGAGCTTATTTGTAATTTTAGAAGACTATAGAAAAATTTATAGCCTTGGACTTGAATATTTTTTACAGGGCATGTGTATACAGTAGCTATATTCTATTTTGATTATTTGAGTATATGAGGTACTATAAATTGATTTGCCCAAGCAAACCCCATTCAAATATTTCAAAATTTTGCAGAGATGATATTTGAATTATTCTAAGATTATTGGTGCAGTATGTTTCTCATGTTAATAAAATTTTAAACATGAGAAGAAGAAAGAATTGAATAGGTTCAAGTTTATGTACATGACCATATGTTGAACCAATTAAATTTGAATTTAACTGACAACTGAATTTCATATTTAGAATTAAGTGGGATTTTACACTGAGGAATGGTTGCTGTCGATCTTCGAACCTTGTTCACCCTCGTATCTATTTTTTTATCTTTATTCCTTACCTTTCTACAATCTAAACTATGGAGCAACCCACCATTCTTTCTCTATCTGCTCCTAAGGGTGAGTTTTGTGAGCCTCCACCATCGACGGGTCCCATTTGCTCAAGTAGCTATGAACACCACCCTGGCTTTGTAGCGATGTTTCGGGAGCAATCCTTCTCAAGGACGGACTGTGAGAATCCCTACCATCACCTGCGGGCGTTCGAGCAATTGTGTTCTTGCCTTCTAATCAAGGTCATGGCACAAGAAACCCTTAAGTGGATATTGTTTCTGTAGGATCGAAGAACACATGAAAAGCTACTAGAGGGGGGGTGAATGGTAGATTTAAAAAATCCTCTGCAGCGGAAAGAATTAAATCCCAACCCCTTCGGTAGAAAAATGATCTATTAAAGAAATCATTTGTGAGATTAATCTAAATGTGTTTCACTGTTACAAAAGTGATATATATCAGAGAGAATCAATTCATGAAGAAAATAATTGAAGAATCACTCAAATCCGTCAAGAGAAACTCAAGTTATGATCGAAAGATCGAACAAAGGTCAATCTGTCCTAATCAAGAAAAACAGTTCTGAAACGCTACAAAGAAACTGGTGTAGATAAGAAACTTCAAATCCAATGATCGTAAAATTTTGATAGATGATAGATAATCAAGTTGTGAAGACAACCCAAAAATAATCACGTCAATTGGATCTGTAAAACTCGAGTTATGATAAAACCACCGATGAAAGGTAGTGCTATCCAGAAACTCGTCGAGTAAAACTTGTCTGGAACAAGTCGGACGAACAAGGCACAAAAGTTCTTTCAAACTACGAATTTTATTCAATAGAACACAAGAGGAACAGCCCCAAAGTCGTCTACCACGAGCTCTGGCCTCCCTTGCTTATATAACCAGCTCGAAAGCCAACTCAACTCAAATCAGGACCCTAATCCTACTCCGTTCACGAATTGAAACTTTCCATAACTGCTTAGGACACTTCTATACGCAGATAGAAGCAATATTAAGACTTACAAACACCATAGGAGTGTATCTTACATTCTTAAAACAACTCAAATTCGTGACCCACACGAAATCCCATCATAACCAACTCAAATCTTTCCATATTTGAGTCAAACCCGACTCAGCCACAGCCTGAGTCCATAACCTAGTCGGTTGGACCTTTCCGACCAATTCTTTACGTCCACATCTCTTCACCACGCCTCGGAACCATGTAGCCATGTCCATGCACTCCTTTCACACATGCAAACATCTTCCAACGATGTCCAGTAACCTTCATATGCACTGCCCTTAATTCAATCATTCTACGCGACCTCCTGGCCCGCTCAACCACAATTCCTCCTAAATTTGGTTGTTGGAACCTCATCTCCTCCCTGAGACTATTCCAAAGGATCCTGACTTGAACTCAAGCAACACCTGCACATGAATAAACAACCAATCCGTACGAGCCCAAGTCCGCGACATGACTCAAGTCAGTTCCGAACACAACACCTTACGTGAGCACCTCACATAAGCATGTTGCAAAATATATCAAAATGATATCAGTAATATCAACCAAAACGCACCAAAAACTTAGCAAATGAATACTAAGCAATCTTTCCAAGAATATAAAGCAAGTTCCAAACATTTCACATGAAAATTTGAAATATTACGATCAAGCTCCAAACCTTGCCAAAGCTAACCGGAGCTTGAGTTGGAGCTTACCAAAGCTAGTACAACCTAGCGCCGCAGCTTACCAAAGCTAGTACAACCTAGCGCTGGAGCTTACCATAGCTAGTCGGACCTAGCCCCAGAGCTAACCAAAACTAGTCGAACCTAGTCAACCCAAAAGTCTGAGCTAGAAAAACGTATCAGAGCTAACAAACATAAGTCGGACCTAGCAGAACATATCGGAGCTTAACAAAGACATGTCGGAGCTATTAAAGACATGCCAAAGCTAAAGACAAAGCTCACCGGAGCTACCAAAAAACATGTCGTACCTAGACAAAGCAAGTCGGACCTTACGTCAGACCTTGCAGAAGCTCGGAGTTAGAGTCGGACCTTGCTAAAAAGATGTTATGGCAGCATTCAAAACTTTTATTGTCAAAGCCAATGTATTTAGCACACATGGGTGTGACAGTCTCCCCCTTGATGAATGCATTGGCAACACCACTTAAGATCCGAATATTGGCTTATTCACATAAAAAGTTTTAAAACAATTTCTCCCCCTTTGTAAAACAGAAATAAAATGAGAAGAAAAACAAATTCTCCCCCCGAGAATAATCGTGCCAAAACAATTGTAAATATGTGCAATGTGTAATCAATTTCTCCCCCTCGCATACTTATCTTTAAAAGATTCACATATTATCTCTCCCCCTTTGACAATGTATTCAGCAAGGTTGAAAAGAGAAATTTTAATTGTTGTGAGCATATTATAACATATACATATAAAACAAAGCTCATCCAAGTCATACTATCAAGTAACTTACACTATCACAACAATGAGATACATAATGTACTGTAAGCCATGCTAGAGATCAAATGTAATTTTCAATTTAAGCAAGTCATGATCTCACAAACTTAACTATTTCAAAACCTGAAAGCATGACACTTGTTGCTGCATTTTATTATTTTTCAAGGCACAAATTTAGATCATATGATATTTGCAAGAGATTATATGCGCATCTGCCTTATTCTAACCAACCAAGCCGAGCCTATGTCATTTGACAATCAGAAGCTTAAGGACATGGTTTTAGTCATACACAACTTCTTCCAAGTTCATATCAAAGTGCAATGATAAGCCATCTAAAAAGAAGAAGTGTGATGCACGCATATTCTCTTGATCTTTTCTCAACTTATATTTATTCACAAAAACTCAACATGTGAGTTGATTACTTGATTAATTCGTTATGATTAAAAACACTTTTGAGCATGCAACAAGTTCAAAACAGCAAGAAAGATCAACCATGACCACATTTAGTGTAAGTAATTATTCCAATTACTAGACATGGCAAAAACTACAAAATGTATAACACGAGTAATGTAGTAAGAACTTTTAGCATGTAAAAGGAATCACAAAGTCATATATGTATGAAATACTACGCTCATATTATTTTAATTTTAGATTCACACATAGACTTCTCAAGTTCGTAACTCCCTCTCAATGTAAGCCATAAGGATGCATAACCCCTATTTCACTACGAATGAAACAAAAACGAGTGAAATCCAAAGGTATTGTAAAAATGTTAGCAAATTGTTGTTCAGTATCTACATGATGAAGCACAATATTTCCTTTTTCAATATTGTCACGGAGAAAGTTATACCTAATATCAATGTGCTAAGTTTAGAATGTTGCACAAGGTTTTTAGCACTGCAAATGGCACTAGTGTTATCACAAAACAGTGGAACACTATCTAGATCAACCCCATAGTCCTTAATTGCTTGAACAATCCAAATAATTTGTGAGCAAGCACTAGCAGTAGCTACATATTCAGCTGTGGATTGTGCAACTAAATTTTGTTTTCTAGATGACCAAGCAACAAGTGAATTACCAAGAAAATGACAAGCACTGGAAGCACTTTTCATATCAATCCTACAACCTCCAAAATCAGCATCAGAAAAAGCTGTCAAAGTAATGGTTGAGGAAGAAGGAAGAAAAATGCCAAATTCTTGAGTTCCATGTAAGTACCTGAGAATCCTTTTGATGTCTTGACGATGTAAAGTACGTGGGGAGGCTTGAAACTGTGCACAAAGACATACGCTGAATTGTATGTCCAATGTTGATGCCGTGAGGTACAAAAGTGATCTGATCATGCTTCTACATTCTTTTTGATCCACAGGTTCACCATCTTCATCAAGTTCAAGTGTTGTTGCTGTTCCCATTGGTGTCCGAAGAGGCTTGCTTTTTTCCATGTTGAAGCGCCTTAGGAGGTCTTTTGTATACTTTGTTTGATGCACAAAAATACCCTCCTTGGTTTGCCTGATTTGCAGCCCAAAAAACTACGTGAGTTCTCCCATCATACTCATCTCAAATTCTAAACTCATCATAGCTGAAAACTTGGACACAACATCATGAGAAGCACAACCAAAGATAATATCATCCACATACACTTGAACGAATCATGAGTCATTGCCATGCTTAAGCACAAAAGGAGTTTTATCAACCTTGCCCATGGTAAACCCGTTTTCAAGTAAGAATGTTTTTAACCTATCATACCATGCTCTAGGGGCTTGTTTGAGACCGTACAAGGCTTTGGACAGTTTGTGAACATGATTACAAAAATCTGGATTTTCAAAACCCGGTGGTTGTTTGACATAAACCTCCTCATCTATGTAGCCATTAATAAAAGCACTTCTAACATCCATTTGATATAGCTTAAAACCTTTAGATGCAGAAAAAGCTAACAAAATTCTTATGGCTTCTAATCTAGCAACAGGAGCAAAAGTTTCATCAAAATCTAGACCTTCAACTTGAGTGAAACCTTGAGCAACCAACCTAGCCTTATTCCTAACCACGACCCCATCCTCACTTTGTTTATTTTTAAACACCCATTTAGTTCCAATTAATGTGTGACCTTGAGGAGGAGGTACATGTTTCCAAACATTATTTCTTTCAAAATTTTCTAACTCTTCTTGCATGGCAATAATCCAAGATCCATTAGTGAGTGCGTGTGATATATCTTTGGGTTCAAAAGAAGCAACAAAAGCACAATGAGCATGAGAGATTGTAGGATCGCAAAACATGGACTGTGTAAATCATTCGTGCAAGCTTCCAATAATCTGTTGTGGAGGATGAATCTTGAGAACCCAGAGGGGAGTGGACACTTCACAAAGCTTCTTCTTCTTCTTCATGTTCATCACAAATCGATTATCTAGTGACTTGAGGATGATCTTGACCAGCAATGGTGGTTGTCGGTGCTGGCTGTGAATCAAAATCAGGAGCTCGAACAATGTCACTAGCTGCTGAATTTTCGGGCAGCAACTCCACCTCATCCTCATCTACAACGAAAATGCTCTCCGCCTACGGATATGGATCTGTACCTACAATGTTTGAGCTAGTACCTGGGCTAGATTCATCAAAAGACACTTCACAAGTCTCCACAATTTTGTTAGTGTCAAGTAAAAGCACACGGTAGCCTCTAGTATGAGATGGATAACCAAGAAACATGCCATCAATGGATCTAGATTCAAATTTATCAAGATTACCATGTTTCTTAACAAAGCATTTGCATCCAAAGACCCAAAAGTGCGTAACACTAGGCCTATGTCCAAACCAGAGCTCATATGGTGTTTTACATAGCTTAGCGCGCAAGAAAACACGATTTGAGACATAACAAGCTGTTGCAATCACATCAGCCCAAAATTTCCTAGGAGTTTGATATTCATCAAGCATAGTCCTAGCCATCTCAACTAAGGTTCTCTTCTTTTCTTTCTACGACACTATTTTGTTGAGGTACATATGGTGAAGAAAATTGATGATCTATTCCATTTTCAGCACAAAAGTGATCAAAAGATTGATTTTTAAATTCAGTTCCGTTATCAGTTCTAAGTGCTTTTAATGATCCTGGGTGATCAATTGATAATCTAAGAAATAAAGTTCTAAAGTGACCAAAAGCTTCATTCTTAGATGCCATAAAGTAAACCCAATAGTATCTAGAATAATCATCAACAATAACAAGAACATACCACTTACCTCCGAAGGATTGAACACGTGAAGGTCCTACGGTGTCAAGGTGCAAAAGTTGACCCGGTTCAGTTGTCATGATCATTGTGAGAGGATTATGTGAACCTGCAACCATCTTCGCATGTCTACAAGAAGAGCACACAACTTCTTTGTCCCCTTTAAGATTAGGAAGCCCACGTATGCGATCAAAAGCACTAACACGCGTTAGGTGATCAAAGACTACGTGACCAAGTCTACGATGCCAAAAATATAAGTCCTTTGAATCATTAGCAACTAGACACCTATGCTTAGAGGAAGACATATCAAAATCAGCTTTGAAAACTCTTCCGAATCGAGACATGTTAAAAATAAGCTCACTATTTGAACCTACAACTTTGTAGCAGTTTTTATTGAAAATAATTTCTAGATTTTCATCTAGCAATTGTGAAACAGAAAGCAAGTTGTATTTCAAATTTTTGACAAGTGCCACATCCTTCAAAGTGTAGTGATCATTTACTCTAACTGAACCCTTAGCAATTATAGGAGTTGAAGAATTATCGGCAAAAGTAACATTCTCTACACGTGACACAAAAGAGAGGGAGAACCAATCTTTGTTACCGGTCATGTGGCGTGAGCAACCTGAATCCACAATCCAAATGTTCTCCTTCCTCAAACGTGTAACCTACATAGAAGCACAATACGTCGATGACTCAATATTGGGGTTAGTCAAAAGGCATTTAGGAATCCAGTACTAAGTCACACAACGTGCAGCAGGAAAAACACGAGAAAGCTAAGATAAAACATCTAGTTTACGAGTCAATGTTTGAGTTTTTTTACTCTTAACTACTGACCTATAAGTTGTTACTTGAGTAGCACAAAAATCAGTAGCTCCAGAGGCAAAAACAGAAGGTCCAGAGGTAAACTTTAAATGTTTTTGACTAATAACAGCAGGTTGCATGTTCCTGGCATTCGGTTTAATATGTGCAGCAAATTTTGCATGAAAGTTATGAGATCTAGCAATCATTCTTTTCCTTTTCTGTTGTTTAGCTACTCTATAACAAAAATCTATGACATGACCATCTCTACCACAGTAGGTACAATGAAATTTAACTTTGTGTTCATGTCTAGATGAGCAAGCAATATTTTTATTTGAAACCGAATGAGGCAAAACTCATGCAGATTTGAAAAGCACTTCTTTTTATTTAGGAACTGTTTGAATCAAACCACTTTCTAATGACTTTACAATTTTAGGTGGATGTGCCTTAGCATAAGCATGAGAATCAAAACCTAAACCAGTTTTATCATTGCAAGACTTGGAAGAATTCAGCAGCAAGTTTAGGTTCTTATTCCCATTACAAAATCGATCTAATGTCCTATGCATGTTATCAAGTTTATTGGACAGATCAAGAAAATTTTCACACGAAGTTTTTCCTTTTAATTTGCAATTGGAACAATATTTAACTTCATGAGAACGTAAAGCATTATTCAATATTAAAATTTAATTCATAGCACCTTTTAGTTTCTTTTCAACATCACCATAACTAGAACAATGCAAATAAATTGTAGAACAAGAAGCAACTTTTAAGTTTCCAATGTCAAGTGCGGCAAGCTTTTTGTTCTTTTCAATTTCAAGTTCAAGTGTATCTAGAGTAGAGGAATGTGTAGTTCTTAATGTGCACAATTGTTCATAGATTAAATCACATGAGGGACAAGGATCATCACTAGGAATCAAGGTTTTCAAACGGTTGATTTCAGATTCTAGTGATTCAATTTTAGCAGCATTATCCCTAAGCTTTTTGTCCTTTTTCTTAACAATAATAGCTGCACAAGAAATTGCATCACACATTTCGTTACAGGTAGAACATACCTCATCGTCGTCACTGTTGTGTTCTGCATCCTCCTGACTTGATCTTGATCTTGTTTTGCTCACCGTGAAGCATAAGTTGGCTAGATCATCTTCATCTTCGTCACTTCCAATGTCCACATCGCTTGAGCCATGTTTCTGGAGTGCGGAGATAAAACTGTTCACTAGTTGGCGACCTGTAAAGCCCTTCTTCTTCTCATCATTTGTTGAGTAGTGCTTCGTCATTGATTGTTTTTCTTCTCGGGAAGTAGAACCTGAAAGATTAGGGCAATCTTTATGAAAGTGTCATGTCTTACCACATTCGAAGCATCGTTGAGGTCAGGAGCTTCCTCTCCTTCTAGTTCTCACATTTTGCAATGCTTTTGAGAACCTAGTAGAGAGTAGTGTTAGCTCCTCCTCTGGAAGCTCCTCAAACTGTTCAAGGGGTAGAGAGGACAACAAAGCAAGTGTACCCCAAGATGAAGATTGACCGGAGCTAGGCATGTCACGTTGTGAAACAAAAGCAACAGACTTGTTGGGGTTTTTATGTGATATTATGTCAAATTGACAGTAGATTCACGAATGGATGTAACTTTCATCTCCCAAACTGACATGTCTAATGCACTGAACAATTGCCTAGCATTTTCATCGTATGAAGAATTAACATTGACGTTACGCAAGTTGCTGAGAATTTTATTAAAGCGAGCAAAGAGATCATCAATTGACTCACGGGGTTGCATCTCGAAGCGCATGTAAGTGTACTCATGACAGTAAGTGTAAGTGTACTCATGACAGTAGATTCACAAATGGATGTAACTTTCATCTCCCAAATTGAAATTTATAATGCACTTAACAATTGCCTAGCATTTTCATCATCTGAAAAATTAACATTGACGTTACGCAAGTTGCTGAGAATTTTATTAAAGCGAGCAAAGAGATCATCAATTGACTCACAGGGTTGCATCTAGAAACACATGTACTCTTTCTTGAACATGTCTTGCCTTACCTCCTTGATCGTGTTGGATCCTTCGTGGTAGTCACCAAGTGCTTTCCACACATCGTATGCAGATCGGAGGTGTGCAACACGATCGAAGTTTCTTTGAATTAATCCTTGTATGATCAAGTTTCAAGCCTTGTTGTTGTTGTCGACATCTCTCAGATTTGCTGTAACTTGATCATTTGACGACACTTCATAAGTCTTGTACACCTTCTCCCATATTGCAAAGCCCTGCGCCTGGATGAAAGCCTCCATGCGTGCCTTCCAAACCTGAAAATCAATACCAACAAACACACAAGGTTTGGTTGAGTAATTCTCCATAATGATTAGTCAAAAACACGTGCAAATCACAATGATTAGAGCACCGTTGCTCTGATACCAATTGTAAGATTGAAGAACACATGAAAAGCTACCAGAGGGGGGGTGAATGGTAGATTTAAAAAATCTTACGCAGCGGAAACAATTAAATCCCAACCCCTTCGGCAGAAAAATGATTTGTTCAAGAAATCATGTGTGAGACTAATCTAAACGTGTTTCACCGTTATAAAAGTGATATATATATCAGAGAGAATCAACTGACGAAGAAATCACAAGAAGAATCACTCAAATCCGTCAAAAAAACTCAAGTTATGATCGAAAGATCGAACAAAGGTCAATCTGTCCTACCCGAGAAAAACAGCTCTGAAACGCTGCAAAGAAACTCGTGTAGATCAGAAACCTCAAATCCAATGACCGTAAATTTTGACAGATGATAAATAATCAAGTTGTGAAGACAACACAAAGAGAATCACGTCAATTGGATCTGTAAAACTCGAGTTATGATAAAACCACCGATGAAAAGTAGTGCTGTCTAGAAACTCGACGAGTAAAACTTGTCTGGAACAAGTCGGACGAACAAGGCACAAAAGTTCCTTCAAACTACAAATTTTATTCAGTAGAACACAAGAGGAACAGCCCCAAAGTCGTCTACCATGAGCTCTGGCCTCCCTTGCTTATATAACCAGCTCGAAAGCCAACTCAACTAAAATCAGGACCCTAATCCTACTCCGTTCACGAATCGAAACTTTCCATAACTGCTTAGGACTCTTCTATAGACAGATAGAAGCAATCTTAAGAATTCCAAGCACCTTAGGAACGTATCCTACATTCCTAAAACAACTCAAATTTGTGACCCACACGAAATCCTATCATAACCAACTCAAATCTTTCAATATTTGAGTCAAACCCGACTCAGCCGCAGCCTGAGTCCATAACCTAGTCGGTTGGACCTTTCTGACCAATTCTTTACATCCACTTCTCTTAATCACGCCTCGGAACCATGTAGCCACGTCCATGCACTCCTTGCACACGTGCAAACATCTTCCAACGACATCCAGTAACGTTCGTTTGCACTACCCTTGATTCAATCATTCTGCGCGACCTCCTAACCTGCTAAACCACAGTTCCTCCTGAATTTTGTTGTTGGAACCTCATCTCCTCCCTAAGACTAGTCCAAAGGATCCTGTTACCAGCCATGACTTTAACTCAAGCAACACCTGCACATGAATAAACAACCAATCCGTACAAGCCCAAGTCTGCGACTTGACTCAAGTCTGTTCTGAACACAACACCTTACGTGAGCACCTCACATAAGCATGTTCCAAAACATATCAAAACGATATCCGCAATATCAACCAAAACGCACCAAAAACTTAGCAAATGAATACTAAGCAATATTTCCATGAATATAAAGCAAGTTCGAAACATTTCACTTGAAAATTTGGAATACTACGATCAAGCTCCGAACCTTGCCAGAGCTAACCGGAGCTTGACCCGGAGCTTACCAAAGCTAGTACAACCTACTGCCGAAGCTTACCAAAGCTAGTACAACCTTGCGTCGAAGCTTACCAAAGCTAGTCGGACCTAGCACCGGAGCTAACCAAAACTAGTCAGAACTAGTCATCCCAAAAGTCAGAGCTAGAAAAACATGTCAGAGCTAACCAACATAAGTCGGACCTAGCAGAACATATCGGAGCTTAACAAAGACATGCTGGAGCTATCAAATACATGCCGGAGCTAAAGACAAGGCTCACCGGAGCTACCCAAAAACATGTTAGACCTAGACAAAGCAAGTCGGACCTTACATCAGACCTTGTAGAAGCTCGTAGCTAGAGTCGGACCTTGCTAAAAAGACGTTATGGCAGCATTCAAAACTTTTATTGTCAAAGCCAATGTATTCAGCACACATAGGTCTCACAGTTTCCCTTTTCCCTCAAGGGAAGAGCGAAGCAGTGGTACACTCATACCATAGGGGGTGCAAAGGGAAAATGGAAATAACATCGAGACAATTTTTGTCTTGCATTCTTTCCACTCTCCCATGTTGCCTCTCTACGAAGGGAAATTCTCAACTTTCAGCAAATCAAGAAGGAATCTCTAGGTGTAGCGTGGGCTAGATTCTCATTGCTAACCAAATCAGGCATGGACATGTCCATTCCTGAGCATGTGTTATTACAACATTTTTGTTTCTGGATTGACAAGGATTCTTCCCTATACCTCGTCATAACAGCTTGAGGATCTTTGCTCCATAAGACACCAGATTAAGGAAGGAAAATTCTGGAACGCATTCTCGAAAATACATCCTTCATCGCCTGTCTTAATAAACCTCTTCAAGAGGAAGCCGAGTCAAGACATAAGGATTCCCCCTTAGTCACTTCGGAACCCATACCATGTTCATCTCAAGTTGTAACTATCGAAGTGTTCTTCTGACACTTCCCCTAGACCTGCTATGCGAGCAGCCCATGGAGGTTCTTGATCGGCAGGGCTTAGTCTTCACAGGGAAATTGCATGTATGAGGTGGTGAGACGATGGTTTTACGTGGTTCGGGCCACCCGAGTGTAAGACACTACTCCATGGTGAGGTTTGTATTGCTTGTGTGAATGTGATGAGTGTGTATGAAGTCGTCCAAGTTGGCCCCCTTGTACGGTGGCGGTCCGGTCTTTTTATAGACAAGGTCGGACGCCTTACAAGTGGGGTACGGGGCCCGACAGATGGCCCCGGGGTGATCTTATCCTAAAGATCTAAGGCTTCTCGCATAAGATTCTTCTAACTGTAGCTTGAATACTCGCCATCTTGCTGCCTTAGATGCCAGTGGCCCATGCGTAGTCGCTGACGGTGGCAGGGGATGTCCTGTCTGTCTGTCTTGTTGCCGTAAGCTACCCACTTGGCAAAGCGGGGTAGGCATGCGGCGTCTTCTCTATGATGTGATTGGGCGCAGCGGTCCTTGACTGTTGGCATGCTCCGCGTTATGCGCCGGAGGTGGATGCATGTCCTCAATGCTTGATTTAGACAGGGTGCACTGTCCCTTAACTCCTGCACCCCACCATCTAGGGCAAGTTGCGAGACAAGTGGCAGCTTCAAGGTTGGCCACTACGGGGAAGGCCAGGTCCAGTACTTCGTGGGATGTGGCAGCCCTAGAGCCCTTTTGGGCACGTGGCAGCCCTGGAGTTCTTCTTTGCAAGAGGTGTCCGACCTGGTGCTTCGGGCCATGTGGCTGCACCGGAACATACTCCTATGGTGGAGTGAGGTCCCATCTCGCTAAACTCGTGGCAGCTCGGGTGCCCGTCTCATGGGGGAGCTGGGTCCCTCTTTGAACACCACATGGCAGCGCCAGATCTCGTATTTGTGGAAGGTCGGGGTCCAGTGCTTCTTGGACACATGGTGCCATTGGGCCCTACCTCGGCGGGGAGACAGGGTACTTAGGCACTTTCAGCCTGTGCGCGAGTGTGTCCCGTATGCTGGGTACTGACAGTGGCCCCTGGGTCTGTCCTGGGGTAGGTGATGCGCCAGAGGGTGGAGCCCTATCTAGGCTTTCCCGCACTGCCTTTTGAATTTTTCTTGGTCAGCCGAAGCGGTGGGCACCTCTACCAATGAAGACTCGCGTATTCTCCCGGTTGAGAGATTATAGTGACGTGATCTTTCCTTGCGATGGTATCTTTGCCTTCTGCGGTGCCTTTAATTGTGATGGTTCCCAAATAAGCTGTAGCACTTCCGCTCGTTCCGCCTTTATGGTAACTGCTGCAGTTGTCTTCTCATGTGACTGATCATTCGGGCCAATTCCTCTGGCATAGGGCATGGGCCCAGTTGTCATGGATTTTGTTGGTTGACTAGCGCGTGTTGGGCCCTGGCAGTCCGCATGATGTTCTCAGGTGTCACGGGGTTGATCAAAAAAGAAACCTTTGCTGGAGAGGGTATTTCCTTTCTTACTCATATCTCGCCGCCCGAGCTTTAGCCTTCTTCCTTGAGCGTACGAGCCTTCACCACTAGTAAAAGCTCCCGTCTTCGCTTGCTCCAATGGCCTCCCTGCTGCCTTGTCCTTGTTACTAGACGGCAGAGGATGTGATGCCGATGAGGCGACTACTTGGCTGGGCAGCAACAGGGAAAGGGTGGATGATTCGATGTGCATCTCCTGCTCTTCAAGACTTGCGAGAAGATGAGACTGTTCCCTTCAATGCCTATGTGTCCGCGGGGCTTGGGCTCCCCTTGTCGAGGTTTTTCCTTGCATTTACAGAGGAATACGTGTTGCAGCTACACCACATGTCGCAGAACTCCATTGTCATGGTTGCCACGTTCGTCCTTTTGTGAGCCGTTCATGGGTATCCCACTAATGGTGGAGCTGTTCTGATACTTCTTCGTGATGAAGACCATCGGAAGGAGCGTGATGAGCCAGGTGGGAGCCTACTACTTCCAACATCGAGACACGACCTCTCGGATCTACATTGCTTCCCTCAAAGGGGGCAAGTGGAGCTGCTGGAGGGAAGACTGGGCGATCGTGCGAACGGAGCCCCATGGCTTGCTGAAGATGCCCTCTCAAGACACGGCCTCTGATCCCACCACTTGGGAAGCGTACCTGAGATTGACGAAGGAGTACAAACCGGTGCTGAAGAGGATCCAATTCCTGCCAAACAAGGGCTTGACCTCCTTGATGGTGCTGGCAGACTTCTTACGCCGCTGCACCCCCCCCCCCCCCCCTTTAGGGGTGCTTGTATATGGCCTGGGTCTACTCCGGCAAGTACGACTAGTGCCAGTTGGATCAGAGCGATCCGACCGCCAAGACGGTGGAGGAGATGCTAATGTTTGTGAATTGCAATATGGTCGGTGATGAGCACGTCTCCATCCCAGATGACTACCAGCCGCTCTTCATGACCCCCGGCCTAAGGGACAAAGTGCAGAGCTTGATGTCGAAGGTCAATGTGTTCGCCCTTGCTCTCTGCACCCCAAAGAGACGACTGGAGCTTCGGTGGTCCCTGAGCGGTGCCGTGCTGTGATGCAACAAAGGTCAGGGTCTACCCGATGCCTTTTAGAAAGGGTGGAGGTAGGGCAATGTGGAGGACAGCTAGCCTGTGCCAGTTTCTGCTCTGAGGAAGCGTTCCCATACCTTGGTTGCGGGTGCCAACGCCCCCGTGCCGAAGAAGCGAAAGCTAACGCGAGGGGATGATTCTCTAATTTCCCATCGCGAGTCTGGAGTGGCAAAAGCCTCCCTTACCGACCCAGTCTCTGATTCCAGCAGTGACTCTGAAGGTATCGTGCCCGCACAGCCTTCGACAGGTGGACCTTCAGATGTCGGCGTTCTAGCGATTTGTGGAGAGGAGAGCAACGGTGGTGGTTCTGGAGGAGGCGCACAGGGGTCTACGCTGATGGCCGCATCGATGCAAGTTGTCCGAGAGAAGGTGCCAGAGGCCGTGGGGCTAACCTTGTCGTCGAGTCCAGGGGGCCTCGATCGCCCGTGCGAGCTGGGAGGCCAGGGTCTCATTAGCAGCCTGGCCCCTCAGTAAGGCGAAATTTCCCTTTGCTGTTTTTTTGTTGCTTCTTCATGCTGGTGTAGTCGGCTTTGGCATTTCTAGGCGTCGTCGGCCGACATAGTGCTCTTGGTGCTTTTGGTGGTCGGCTTGATAGCTCGCGCACCTCCTGGAGCTAGAACAAACTTAAAAGATGTCGACAAAACCAACAAAGCCCAGAACTTGATAATCCATAGACTAACTCAGAGCGACTTCGACCGTGTTGCACACCTATGATCGGTGTAAGATGTGTGGAGAGCACATTGTGACTACACAAGAAGGATCCAACACGATCAAGGAAGTAAGGCATGATATGTTCAAGAAAGAATATATGCGCTTTTAGATGCAACCAGGTGAGTCAATTGACGAATTATTTGCTCTCTTTAACAAAATTCTCAGCAACTTGCGCAGTGTTAATGTCAACTTTTCAGATGTTGAGAATGCTTGGCAATTATTAAGTGCATTAGACATGTCAATCTAGAATATGAAAGTAACATCTACTCGCAAATCCACTATCATGAGTACAGTTACAGTAGATGTGCTTTATTCCAAGTTAAAAACTCATGAAATTGACATTATATCACGGAAGAACCCCAACAAGCCTCTTGCATTTGTTTCTCAACGTGGTAAGCTTAGCTCTATTTGTCCCCTTTTTCCTCTCTCTATTTTATTTATTACTTCCTTTTTTCTATTTATTATTATTTATTATATTTCTTTATTCATTTATTTTGCTTTTATTATTATTATTTTTATTTCTTTTATTATTTTCCTTTATCGTGCGACAAGGCTCTTCGTGTGACAAGTGATCTGATCATCAGTCGACTTTTTTTATTATTTATATATCTAGTGTGGTGAATTGTTAAAATGTGTCAAACCCTAGAGTACTGGACAAGTCCGCAAAGGAACGTACTAGTCTGTGCTGGTACAGAGAACTGATTGGACAAGTCCAATTTGATGCCGGACAAGTCCGTCCAAGGAACAGAATGTTCAACAGATAAGTCTGGTGCCACGCTGGACAAGTCCAGGGTAGGGCAAATCTAATTAAGTCCGTGCAGTCTGTGCGTACCGGACTAGTCTGTGATTGGTCCGGATAAGTCCGTTTCTTTCTAATGACGATATTCGGACTAGTCCGTTATTTTTTGGACTAATCCAGTGCCTGACTTAATTTTACTTGCATCTTTATTTTTAATTATTTTTTGTTCCTTCTCACTACTTAATGATTTTTGTATGAATTCATCATATTATTAAAATATTATATATATATATATATAGTTTCATCTATTTCTTTTATCTCAATTTCGTTGTGGCAAATAAATTACTTTTAGCCTATTTATTTTGGTAATTAATTTTCAATACTTGAGGATGAATGCAAAATTCGAGATGAGATGCATATATTTTATATTTTCTTTATAAAAACAATTTCTTCCTATTATTAAATCTAAATTCTTATTTAACTTTTTAATTTGCCAAAACTCGAAAATCAGGGGGTCACAATTCTACCCTTTAAAATGAATCTCGACCTCGAGATTCGAACGGGTTGAAGAAGAGATCTGAAAATAAAATTCTAAATTCCCTTTTATATTTGAATAAGCCAAGTTTGAGAATTTCGGGACGTTACAATCTACCCCCTTTAAAAATAATATTGCCCTCACGATTTGGACAGATTAGAGAAGAGCTGGAAATCTCTGTCCTGATTATCTTCATACTTCCATATAGCTTTGTCCAGGATAGCAAATCTTCTGTATGTGTCCATCTTCCATTGAAGTAGAGGTTAAGCGAGATATAAAATAGAGATAGAAGGAATCCCCAACTATATGCATGCATCAAAGTGTATGATCCTAAATAATGCATTATTTATATAATGGATGGAGATGTGGATAAATGCCAAAGCGTTCCACAACTCACATCCAAGCAAAGATACAATCATTGCACAAAACCTAAGCAAGCGCACTAACAAACTAAGAGTTTATTACACAATTATACAAGGGTGGTTCTAAATCCAGATTGCAAGATAAAACATTATCGTAACTACGAAATGGCGAAGACATCTTATTTTTTTACGAGCTTGGGACAGGGTCAAGGTGGCAATCTAAATGGGTGTGAGGAATGATTTTGGCTTGCCAGATCTTCACGAGCGGCTCCCCAAGCAGGTGATGTGCTTCGCTTGAACTTGATTGTCAGCGAAGATGCAAACTTCAATTCTCCATTCTTCATATCCAGAAGGTCTTCATATTGAAGTGTATGCTTCACAAGTTCTCCTTCGATTTTAATTCTTCGATGTCTTTGTTGGAAGAGCTAGCAGTGGTGCGATCATCCTTATGTGGTGGTTGTTCATGTGTTTTCGGTGTAAGATGTCTAATATGGTGTCCTCATGTATGTTTACAAATTATCTGTTTAGAAACATTAGGAGAGAGAGATAGCATGGCCTTAAAATTGCAGCAATGTGGCAGTGGCAAAGAAGCGAGAAAATCAATTCCAACACACCAGCAAGTCACATGTGTAAGTATGAAAAATATTTAGTGGAGAGTGTGTTAAAATATAGCAGCAAAGAGGAGGAAAAAACAACATGTGTGCAGCAGGAAAAGAGAGCGAAGAGATAAATGCAGCAGCCATAAAATAAGGTAAGAGGATGTGCATTTGTTCAAAAAGATGGAAAAGAGGTATAAATTTGCTGCAGCAGAGAAATCACAATTTTTTCCAACAATATATAGGTACTGGAAGGCAAAATAGTGCAAAACAGGTAAATTTTGAAAGGGAATAAGTCCTAAATGGTCTGTAGTGTCCATTCTACCTAGGCTTGCGTACTACAATCAAACATGGCTCTGATACCAATTTGTGACACCTGGTTCTGAGAATGAACTAAGTGTGACGCATATGTGTGCCTAGGATACTTAGCACAAATACACGAGGCATCACAAACGATATTCAGATAATAACCATGTTTGGAATAATAAATAGTACCTTATTACAATATCCAAATAATCCTGAATACAAGCTCTAATAATATTGCAGCGGAAAACTAAGCATTAGTAGACTCCATCTCCACAGGTAGTTTGACAGTTACACGCATGCCTAGAACTCCTCATCGTCCCCTGGATACTCCAAATAATCGCCTATTACTAAATTAATGTGGGAATGGCAATGGTGAACACATGTCATACTTAGCAAGTGTGGAAAAGTATGACATGTAGCTAAAAACAAGGATGATAATAAATAGCTAATTGCAGAAAAGTACATTTTATAAACTTGTAAAAGTAGTCTAAAATGTCTATGTATAGTTAAACCACATCATAACCCAAATAGTTATCATAACACATATCCATAATTCTCATTTACCATCATAATTCATTTATAACTAGCTATCAATTAATATCATTGTCAATGGTTGTTATATACCAATTTCACGCGTCAATATAACTCAATTATGTGAAGGAAATATTATTTCTTGCACACATCACCTTTCTATTTAACCTATTCCCACTTGTCCTTTGGAAAAGTATGCATGCATGCATTTTATGCAGAATTGAAGTGAAACAAGGGGATGGATCCTATAAGATATCACTCTAGCCAATCAAGCGATGACATGTGGCACCACATGGATCAAATGGCCCAAAAAAATAAGTATTTGAGGCCATAAAACGGTATAACACCCATATAAGGGGATGGGACCCACCCGACAGAGACCTGGACGAAGCACAGCCCCAATGGGGCTGAGACCGGGTCGGCCGACCTCCCTATTCGGCCGACTAGGGAGTGGCGCCAAACCTGGTCAAATGCCACGTGTTGGCTCCTCTCGGCTTGAAGAAGTCATGGGTGACTGATTCGCGCGCTTTTGGTGGTGGGAACCGACCCTTCTCCAAGCTATAAATAGGATCTCTAACCCCTCACTTCAACACACACTACTTGAGTATTCATCCTTTGTATCCACTACTCTCCATAGGTTAGAGGAGTATAGGTTGTACATAGCAGAGCCTCTAGTCCATAGTGGTTCTAGGAGAGGAGTAGAAGGAGTCTCTTCCCAATTGTTAATTGAGAAAGGTATGACTCTTATATTCTTATTTGTATTTTTGACTTTATTCTTAGTAAAGATGTTATCTTTAATCCTCTATTATTCATATACTTGGATGAAGCATTTCTTCTTTGAT
Organism: Tuctoria greenei; assembly: GCA_036927565.1. Classification (NCBI taxonomy): domain Eukaryota; kingdom Viridiplantae; phylum Streptophyta; class Magnoliopsida; order Poales; family Poaceae; genus Tuctoria; species Tuctoria greenei. Next base: position 149,263,470 of record JAYESD010000006.1, on the reverse strand, counting down.
TGTGGATTACATGTATGTGGTAGGAGTAGTATTTATGATTATGCTATACCATTATCATTATATCATCATAAACACTACAAACCCCCACTATAGTGTAATTAGTTATGACATGATTATGTTAACATGAATCACTTATGCTATGAATTAACATTGGTTCAACGATGATTTAGTTCATTGCCTTAGGATGGCTTGTGCCTAGGATTCCAAGGTAATTACGTAATATGCTAGTATGGTGCTAGGATAGAGAGTAGTGTTGAATGTCTCATATGCCCACTGATTGAAGAGGTAGGCAGTAGGTGGTGACAGCCCTATCTGTCCTTTGTAATCCTCCACGTTTGGCTATGCCACAGGCTCTTGGCGGGAGTCGTCCTAGTGTTGCTAGGAGTAAACCCATGCCCGATCTATTAATCCACTTAGCATGAGAATTCATAATTGATATAATCATTAGTAACTAACTTAGGCTATGTATATGTACATTAGAAGCATAGTAGGAGTGTCTACCTAACTCTTAGCCTAGTCCCTCTTTACCTTATTTATCTTCTTAGGATAGAATGCTCATGTGTGTGTCACACTACATCCACTTATCAATTACCTATGCTTGATAGAACCCTACCTGGGCCAACCTAGCCTCTCCACTTGATGATTGCTTTGCTCCCATCTAGCCTTGCTTTGGGAGAATATAAATGACACCCTTTGGGAATAATCTTGAGGGGAAATGCTACATCAATAGTTTCCGTGCGCTTGCAGATTTGCATGTATAATCTAAAATCTACCAACAAGCATTTCTGACACCACTACTAGGGATGAATTGTTAGTAGTGCGTACGATCCATCAACAAGCATTTCTGGAGCCATGGTCCGGGAAGGCAACCAAAGTATTTCTTGATTGAGTGAATAGGATGGAACTCTGGTAGGTTTTAGTAGGATAACCCTTTTTTCTTTTCGCATTGTTATGTGAAAATAGGGTAGTGTATGTGTGGTTTCCGCTTGTCGAAAAACTTTGTTGAAGACCACGAATCCCTTCTGAGAGACCGACCTCGTGTCGTTACTCCTCAGAAGCTTCGAGCGGCAAAGCAAGCCAGCACAACCACACCAAAAACCAAAACGCCAATTGCCCAGAAGACCCTTCGTGAGTTTTCGGCTCCCTCTGCTAACAATGTGCCTGTTGGGCCCACTGTTAACACGGGAGACATGAACTTTAAAATCAAGACTGACTATATCACTATGGTGCAAGCCAACCCACTTTGTGAGAAGGCTAACGAGGATGCAAGTGCTCACCTGCAACAGTTCCTTGAGATCTGCAACACTTTTAAGATCAAGGACGTGTCTCCTGATGTTGTCCGTCTTAGGCAGTTCCAGTTCTCTCTACTTGGGAGAGCGAAACAGTGGTTCTACGCGACTTGAAGTGTTGCAGACACTTGGGAGAAATGTTCTACGACATTCCTCGCCATGTTTTCCTTTTGGGCAAGACCAATGCCCTACATAAAAGAATTTCTAGCTTCTAGTAAGATGCCAAGGATTCTATTCCAGAGGCTTGGGAAAGGCTGCAGGAGTATATCGTAGCATGCCCCCACCATGGGACCGATGATTTGCTAGTTATACAAAACTTCTACAACGGGTTGATCCCTTCCGCCCGTGACCATGTTAATGCTGCTGCTGGAGGTGTCTTCTTCTTATTGATGGTGCCTAAAGCTAAAGATTTGATTGAGAAGATGGTGTTAGATATGGGTTGGAGCGACGAGCATCTCCATACTTGACAGTGAGGCATGCACACCTTGAAGGAGGTAGACATGATCGTTGCAGAATTGGACCTCCTTATGAAGAAGATTGATGGACATGGCAATGGTGAGGTATGTTGCAATGCCTATGCCTTAGACTCTCACATCACTTGTGAAGTCTGTGGGAACACGGGCTATTTAGGCAATGATTGCCCAGAAACCCATGAGGATTCCTTATATGTAGCCAACAACGGATACAACAATAGATATACACAAGGAGGTCAAGGGTGGGGCCAACCACACCCATTCTTTCAAGAAGGGTACAACAAAAATAGCAACAATGGAAATCAACCCAACTTGGGAGAACTTGCCACTGGCCAGATAAAGATAAATGAGTCCCTATCCAAGATGTTGTCGGCCAATGACAAGACCCTAGAGAGCATTGTAGGATCGAAGAGCACGTGAAAAGCCAACAGAGGGGGGGTGAATGTTAGATTAAAAAAATCTAACGCTACGGAAACAATTAAATCCCAACCCCTTGGCAGAAAAACGATATGTGAAAGAAATCCTGTGTGAGACTAATCTAAATGTGTTTCACCCTGGCAAAAGTGATAGATATCAGATAGAATCAAGTCACAAATATGACACAAAAATAATCACTCAAATTTGTCCAGAGAAACTCAAGTTACGACTGAAAGATCGAACAAAGGTCAATCTGTCCTACCCGAGAAAAACAGTTCTGGAATGCTGCAAAGAAACTCGTGTTTATCAAAAACCACAAATCCAATGACTGTGAAATTTTGACAGATGATAGATAATTAAGTTGTGAAGATAACCCAAAAAGAATCACATCAATTGGATCGGTAAAACTCAAGTTATGATAAAACCACCGAACCAAGGTAGTGTTGTGATGAAACTCGACGAGAAAGACTTGATGAAAACAAGTCGGACGAACAAGGCTCAACAGTTCCTTCAAACTACGAATTTTTTTGATCAAACCACAAGAAGAACAGCCCCAAAGTCGTGCACCACGAGCTCTGGCCTCCCTTGCTTATATAACCAGCCCTTAGGCCAACCCAATCTCAACTAGAACTCTAATCCTACTCAAATCACGAATCGAAACTTTCCATAACCGCTTAGGACACTTCTATACATAGATAGAAGCAATCTTAAGACTTCCAAACACCTTAGGAATGTATCCCACATTCCTAAAAAAACTCAAATTCGTGACCCACACGAAATCCTATCATAACCAACTCAAAACATTCCATATTTGAGTCAAACACGACTCAGCCGTAGCTTGAGTCCATAACCTAGTTGGTTGGACCTTTCTGACCATTTCTTTACGTCCACAACTCTTCATCATGCCTTGAAACCATGCAACCACATCCATGAACTCCTTGCACACGTGCAAACATCTTCTAGCGACGTCCACGATACCTTCATATGCATTGTTCTTGATTCAAACATGTTGCGCAACCTCCCGATCAACTGAACCACAATTCCTCCCGAACTTTGTTTTTGAAACTCATCTTCTCCTTAAGACTAGTTCAATGAATCTCGTCACCAGCCATGTCTTGAACTCAAGCAACACCTGCACATGAATAAACAACAAATACTTCCGAGCACAAGTCCTCGACTTGACTCTCGTTTGTTCCGAAATTACAACATGTTACATGAGCACCTCACATAAGCATGTTGCAAACCATAGAAAAATGATATCAGCCTTAACCACCAAAAGACACCAAAAACATAGTAAAACAATACTAAGCAACCTTTCCATAAGTGTAAAGCAAGTTCAAAACATTGCAAGATAAAAGTAGAAACATTGCGATCAAGCACCGGACCTTGCAAAAGCTAACCATACCTTGAACTGGAGCTTACCAAAGCTAGCAGGACCTAGCGCCGGAGCTAACCAAAGGTAGTACAACCTAGCGCCGGAGCTTACCAAAGCTAGTACAACCTAGTGTCGGAGCTTGCTATAGCTAGTCGGAACTAGTCAACCCAAAAGTCGTAGCTACAAAGGCATGTCGGAGCTAACCAACATAAGTCGGACCTATCAAAACATATTGGAGCTTAACAAAGACATGCCAGAGCTATCAAAGACATGCCAGATCTAAAGAAAAAGCTCACCGAAGCTACGCAAAAACATGTTGAACCTTGACAAAGCAAGTCGAACCTATTGTCGGACCACGCAGAAGCTCAGCGCTAGAGTCGGAATTTGCTAAAAAGGTGTTTCAGCAGAATTTTAGAACTTTTATAATCAAAGCCAATGTATTCAGTACAAGCCAATGTATTCAGCACACATAGGTCTCAGAAGCATAAATGCCAGGATTGACATACTATCCTCAGCCTTCAAGAATCAATTGATTTTCAACAAGATGTTGGAAACTCGGTTGGGTCAACTGGCAACTGCTGTTCCATAGTGGAGAATTGCAAGATGCCAGGACAACCCAAACCTCTAGTGGAAAATGTCAACATAATTTCTCTTCAAGGAGGCAACTGGCCGAAGGACCCTAGATGTCCTACAATCTCATGCTAAATTGGGGCTCACCACTTTGACAAGGCCCTTTGTGACCTTGGAGCAAGTGTGAGTGTGATGCCCAAGGTGGTTTTTGACCAGCTGAACTTCACAGAGCTTACTCCAAGACCAATGCAGCTCCAATTGGCTGATTCTTTAGTCCATTATCTGGCAGGTATCGCTGAAGATGTCCCGGTGAAAATCCGGAACTACTTCATACCCGTGGATTCTGTGGTGCTCGACATGGAGGTCGAGAAGGATACACCGCTCATTCTTGGGCAACCGTTACTTAGCACCACGAAGGCTCGCATAGATGTGGGAGCTAGAGAAATCCACTTCCATATAGTTGGCAAGGAGGAGTAGTTTAACTTTCGCCCAAAGTTGTAGCAATGCTCCATGATCCGTATCAAGTATGGGCTGAATGTTAAGCACATTCAAGAGGTCGAAAACAGACCTCCAAAGGTGGACCCATCATTGCATTCATGAGGAAATTGATCTACACGGAAAACCCGTCTTATTGTCCACGCCGACACCCCAAGAAGACAGAAAAGTTCGGTCCTCCCCAAAGGCCCAAGTCCACCAAGCCGCCAAAGAAGGTATGGTGGAAGAAGCAAGACAAAGCCGTCTAAGCCCATCCCTTCGGGCTCGGATGTCAAGAAATGAAGAAGGAGAAATGTCCATATCATCGGACGGTGGTGAGACCTAGCCATTAGGTTAACTTGGTAGCTATCCTTTTCTTTATTCTTCTTTTCTCTTCATTTGGTTTTCCCTATTTAGTTTTATTTTCCTCAGTGAATATTTGGTTTTCTTATCAAGTTGAGAATCTTATATTCTCAACAATCACTTTTATTTCTTTATTCCTCACAAAATAAAAATTGTTGGGTTTTCAAAAAGAGTTTTTATTCGGAAAACAATCTCCTCAGTTGTAAAAGTTGTATTTCACCAATGTGCTAATTCCATAGCCATTGGGGAGCCACCTGCCAAAAGGGTGAACAGGGGGGCTCACCTGTCAGGTCGTCCGACCCCCCTGTCCGGCCGGCTAGGGGAAAGAGCAATTTTGGCTCTCTCTCCTCCAACAGCTACATTTGGTTCCTTAGTGATTGGGTGGGATTGCACACTATAAATGGTATCCGTTTGGAGCTCTTCTGCTCACACTTCACCTCATTTCATACCTCCCCAAAGACACTCTTGCTCACATCATTTTTCTTACTCTTCGTTGAAGTACACTTGCTCAAAAACAAGCTCAAAAATATTTGCTTTTGTTTGCATTTGCCATTTGCTCTCAAGTTCTTCAAGGAAAAATTCATTGGGGGTTTTGCTTTTACTAACGTCACCTCTTTAGAGTTTTTGCCTTTTTGTGTTCTTGCTTTTTGTGGCCATGAAAGGAATGAAGATACTGTTTGGGAATAGGAAGGAGGCTGCAATCTCAAGCCATGGTGGATATTCAAGTGCACGTCCCTCTTCCGTTGCTACACCAAGTTCACGGAGGAGGAGTGTAGGAGATGACACTCCCATGGGTGAGAGGAGAAACCTACACCAAGTTCTTCATGACGACGACCTCGACATACGAAGTGAAGTTGAAAATCAAGCATGCAAGCTCCTCCAAGATCGTGAGTTTTCACATACGAAAGCTTATGATCCGGATTTGATATCCAAAATAGGTATGGATTCCAAATTATTTTCCATTTGGTGTGCATTAGGATGGGAAATTTTTTCTCACATGGTGGAGAAAGGTTCACGCCATCTCTCCATACAATTCCTTTGCACACTCAAAATAGGATTTGATAGTATTTCTTTTATATTATTTCAGAAAGAATATAACATCCTATGGAAAGAATTAAGTGAAATCCTAGGCTTCCCTGAACGTTGTTTGCTAGATTTAGACACTTTGCCTAAGTTTAACAAACATAGTTTTTGGCAAGATTTAACTTGTGAGGTCAAATGTAGTGCACCTAGGAATAGCCACTTACGCAACACTACTTTACGCTTCATGCATAGATGGGTGGCTATGACTATGTTCCCTAGAGGAGACGTAAGGATAGTGCATGATGATGAGCTAAAATTTTTATTTGCCATGATTAAAAAGATAAAAGTTGCTCTAGTTATTTCCATGATGACACAATGGTTAGATTACATTCCAAGAACGGGGCCAATTGATTGCACATCATTGATTACCCGTATTGCTACTAGGGTAGTAGCACTAGAATATTCTTTGTTTAAGTATATCGAAAATGAAAGAGAATTAATTAATAAAAATTATTTAGTGCAAGGACATACCCTTAAGCATGATCAAGATGACTCTTTGTTATTTTACTATCCTGACTTTGACAATGAAATTCGGTTACCTAACACGGATTATCATTTGTACCAATGTCGGAGGCTAACCATTGACGTTCTTCTCATCGAGGAAGCCCGAAGGAGTAATGTCTCTGGACGGGTAACTAGAAACCATAAAAAGATAGCGCCCATGCCTCCGACAACCTCCACAGTCCATGAGTAAGAAGAGGAATAGAACCCAATGGGTGATGCAACCGGATGGACTCGACCTCCCTCATATGGGACCGGAGGTCCATCATGGCATGGATGGCCAGGTGCCACATGGGAGTCACCCCTATCCATTTCAAGCTCTAGTAGCTTGCCTCCAATGTCCATGAGAAGATGTTGTTCCTCTTCATCTAGAAGTCATCATGACTATAGACAAGGAATGACAGACCCCTCTAGACGTATGGAAGAGCTTGAGGTAGGAACAGGTGACATCTACAACACTCTCCAAGGGCATGTCCAAGGCACCCAAGACTGGCAAAAACACATGGACACTCAATTCACCAACTTCAACTCCATGCTGCAACAACAACAAACCATTTTCGCGGCATACTTCCGTCATCAAGGGTTTAACTCTCATCACGGAGGTGAGTGAAGAACAAGCTTGGGGGAGGACCCCCACTTGAGGTAAATTGTATCAACCCCTTGCATATTTATTTTTCACTAACCCATCATCCACATTGCATATAAAAATATTAATAAGTAGGATAGGTTTACATTCAAACAAAATAAATGATGTGTTGTAAGAATGACTTGGAATTCACATAGATGAAATCATGAATAGTTGCTCTGTTTATATTTTCTTAAGTCCCTAGTTTACAACTTACTACTCTCCAATATATTGCTCTCATTGGCTAAAATTGCTTTTGCCTTGACTTGGAAATTGTGGGTAGCAAAAGCTTAAACCATTCTATGTGGTTGTGAGATATGATATAGTGATAGGGCTGCCATCCCTAGTTTGAAAGTGAAACTTAGATTTCTAGAGAAATTCTAAAAAGATTTAAGTCACTCTCATTTGTTTGGAAATACCTACCAAAGCCATATGATTTATTCCATAAATAGACCTTGTGCATATGCTATTTGTCTTCACATTGAGCTTTGTCAAACTAGTATAGACCTATGTGAGATTTCATTCATTACTTTTTGAATTCAAGACTTCACTTGCACATGCTATACTTCTACACTAGAAGTAAGCAAAATTCAATCATACCACCATTATGCAATAGAAAGAGAAACTCCATATGATTCATGCTTAGTACTATCTCCAAAATTTACTGCATAAAAAAGGAGTAGAAGACATGGCCACAAGAAAAAGAAAAAGAAAAAAGAAAATGCATGCTTACAATATAAGCATGAGAAAAAAATCTGAGAGAAAGAAAAGTAGCCATGTTTCATCCCTGCAAAAGAAGAGAGCCCACTCAAAAAGGAGTCATCTCAAACATCCACATCCATTTCATTCCACCACACATGCACAAGTCTTGAATAAATTTTTTTTGAATTGATTTCTCCTAAGGCTTGCTTTTTTGACTTAGCAATATTATGTGTTGCAAATATGCCTACTATATTCCCTACCAAGCTCCACATACAAGCCTTATGTAGAGGTAGGATGAATTTAGGAAAAATGCCTTGGTGAAAACATATTTCCACTACACATAATGGAGAGACTTGAGAGAATCAAATTGAGATACTTAAAATCTAAATTGAACTCTCCAGAATTTGAGTGGAACTTGATGTCTCGGATATGTGTGCTCCATTTGCTGTTCTATCTGTCAAACGCCCATGAATAGGAGATGGCATAAGCCCCATAATGACATAGGATGGGTGAAGTACCATGCCAATTTTCACAATACTAGCTAGAGTATTTTTTTGTGCACATGGTACTTTTGAAAACTAGAACATTGTAGCAACTGATGATCATCAACCTAAAGTCTTGACTTTGCTCAGGACAAGCAAAGGATAAGCATAGGGGACTTTGTTGATAGCTGTTATATACCAATTTCACCCATCAATATAACTCAATTATATGAAGGAAATATCATTTCTTGCACACATCACCTTTCTATTTAACCTATTTCCACTTGTCCTTGGAAAAAGTAGTGCATGCAGGCATTTTATGCAGAATTGAAGCGAAACAAGGGGATGGATACTATATAATATCATTCCAGCCAATCAAGCAATGACATGTGGCACAACATGGATCAAATGGCCCACAAAAAGAACTATCATAGGCCATCCAACAGTGTAGCACCCATATAAGAGGATGGGAGCCACCTGGAGGAAGCAAAGCTCCAACGGGGCTCAGACATGGTCGGCCGACCTCCCTAGTCGGCTTTGACAATGTTGTTTGACAATCCTGACTTTGATAATGAAATTCGGTTACCTAACACGGATTATCATTTGTACCAATGTCGGAGGCTAACCATTGACCTTCTTCCGATCGAGGAATCCCGAAGAAGTAATGTCTCTGGACGGGTAACTAGAAACCATACAAAGAGAGCGGCCATGCCTCCGACAACCTCCACAGTCCATGAGTACGAAGAGGAATAGAACCCAATGGGTGATGCAACCGGATGGACTTGACCTCCCTCATATGAGACGGGAGGTCCATCATGGCATGGATGGCCAGGTGCCACATGGGAGTTACCCCTATCCATTTCAAGCTCTAGTAGCTTGCCTCCAATGTCCATGAGAAGATGTCGTTCCTCCTCATCTAGAAGTCATCATGACTATAGACAAGGAATGACAGACCTCTCTAGACGTATGAAATAGCTTGTGGTAGGAACAGATGACATCTACAACACTCTCCAAGGGCATATCCAAGGCACTCAAGACTGGCAACAACACATGGACACTCAATTCACCAACTTCAACTCCATGCTGCAACAACAACAAACCATTCTCGCGGCATACTTCCGTCATCAAGGGTTTAACCCTCATAACGGGGGTGAGTAAAGAACAAGCTTGGGGGAGGACCCCCACTCGAGGTAAATTGTATCAACCCCTTGCATATTTATTTTTCACTTACCCATCATCCACATTGCATATAAAAATATTAATAAGTAGGATAGGTTTACATTCAAACAAAATAAATAATGTGCTGTAAGAATGACTTGGAATTCACATAGATGAAATCATGAATAGTTGCTCTGTTTATATTTTCTTAAGTCCCTAGTTTACAACTTACTACTCTCCAATATATTGCTCTCATTGGCTAAAATTGCTTTTGCCTTGACTTGGAAATTGTGGGTAGCAAAATCTTAAACCATTCTAAGTTGTTGTGAGATATGATATAGTGATAGGGCTGCCATTCCTAGTTTGAAAGTGAAACTTAGATTTCTAGAGAAATTCTAAAAAGATTTAAGTCACTCTCATTTGATTGGAAATACCTACCAAAGCCATATGATTTATTCCATAAATAGACCTTGTGCATATGCTATTTGTCTTCACATTGAGCTTTGTCAAACTAGTATAGACCTATGTGAGATTTCATTCGTTACTTTTTGAATTCAAGACTTCACTTGCACATGCTATACTTTTACACTAGAAGTAAGCAAAATTCAATCATACCACCATTATGCAATAGAAAGAGAAACTCCATATGATTCATGCTTAGTAATATCTCCAAAATTTACTGCATAAAAAAGGAGTAGAAGACATGGCTACAAGAAAAAGAAAAAGAAAAAAGAAAATGCATGCTTACAACATAAGCATGAGAAAAAAAAACTGAGAGAAAGAAAAGTAGCCATGTTTCATCTCTGCAAAAGAAGAGAGCCCACTCAAAAAGGAGTCATCTCAAATATCCACATCCATTTCATTCCACCACACATGCACAAGTCTTGAATCAAATTGTGTTGAATTGATTTCTCTTAAGGCTTGCTTTTTTGACTTAGCAATATTATGTGTTGCAAATATGCCTACTATATTCCCTACCAAGCTCCACATACAAGCCTTATGTAGAGGTAGGATGAATTTAGGAAAAATGCCTTGGTGAAAACATATTTCCACTACACATAATGGAGAGACTTGAGAAAATCAAATTGAGATACTTAAAATCTAAATTGAACTCTCGAGAATTTGAGTGGAACTTGATGTCTTAGATATGTGTGCTCCATTTGCTGTTCTATTTGTCAAACGCCCATGAATAGGAGATTGCATAAGTCCCATAATGACTTAGGATGGGTGAAATACCATGCCAATTTTCACAATACTAGGTAGAGTATTTTGTTGTGCACATGGTACTTTTGAAAACTAGAACATTGTAGCAACTGATGATCATCAACCTAAAATCTTGACTTTGCTCAGGACGAGCAAAGGATAAGCATAGGGGACTTTGTTGACGGCTGTTATATACCAATTTCACCCATCAATATAACTCAATTATATGAAGGAAATATCATTTCTTGCACACATCACCTTTCTATTTAACCTATTTCCACTTGTCCTTTGAAAAAGTAGTGCATGCAGGCATTTTATGCAGAATTGAAGCGAAACAAGAGGATGGATACTATATAATATCATTCCAGCCAATCAAGCAATGACATGTGGCACCACATGGATGAAATGGCCCACAAAAAGAACTATCAGAGGCCATCCAACGGTGTAGCACCCATATAAGGGGATGGGAGCCACCTGGCAGAGACCTGGAGGAAGCACAACTCCAACGGGGCTGAGACATGGTCGGCTGACCTCCCTAGTCGGCTTTGACAATGTTGTTTGACAATCTCGACTTTGACAATGAAATTCGGTTACCTAACACGGATTATCATTTGTAGCAATGTCGGAGGCTAACCATTGACCTTCTTCCGATCGAGAAATCCCGAAGAAGTAATGTCTCTGGACGGGTAACTAGAAACCATACAAAGAGAGCGGCCATGCCTCCGACAACCTCCACAGTCCATGAGTACGAAGAGGAATAGAACCCAATGGGTGATGCAACCGGATGGACTTGACCTCCCTCATATGAGACCGGAGGTCCATCATGGCATGGATGGCCAGGTGCCACATGGGAGTCACCCCTATCCATTTCAAGCTCTAGTAGCTTGCCTCCAATGTCCATGAGAAGATGTCGTTCCTCCTCATCTAGAAGTCATCATGACTATAGACAAGGAATGACAGACCTCTCTAGATGTATGAAATAGCTTGTGGTAGGAACAGATGACATCTACAACACTCTCCAAGGGCATATCCAAGGCACTCAAGACTAGCAACAACACATGGACACTCAATTCACCAACATCAACTCCATGCGGCAACAACAACAAACCGTTCTCGCGGCATACTTCCGTCATCAAGGGTTTAACCCTCATAACAGGGGTGAGTGAAGAACAAGCTTGGGGGAGGACCCCCACTTGAGGTAAATTGTATCAACCCCTTGCATATTTATTTTTCACTTACCCATCATCCACATTGCATATAAAAATATTAATAAGTAGGATAGGTTTACATTCAAACAAAATAAATAATGTGCTGTAAGAATGACTTGGAATTCACATAGATGAAATCATGAATAGTTGCTCTGTTTATATTTTCTTAAGTCCCTAGTTTACAACTTACTACTCTCCAATATATTGCTCTCATTGGCTAAAATTGCTTTTGCCTTGACTTGGAAATTGTGGGTAGCAAAATCTTAAACCATTCTAAGTTGTTGTGAGATATGATATAGTGATAGGGCTGCCATTCCTAGTTTGAATGTGAAACTTAGATTTCTAGAGAAATTCTAAAAAGATTTAAGTCACTCTCATTTGATTGGAAATACCTACCAAAGCCATATGATTTATTCCATAAATAGACCTTGTGCATATGCTATTTGTCTTCACATTGAGCTTTGTCAAACTAGTATAGACCTATGTGAGATTTCATTCGTTACTTTTTGAATTCAAGACTTCACTTGCACATGCTATACTTCTACACTAGAAGTAAGCAAAATTCAATCATACCACCATTATGCAATAGAAAGAGAAACTCCATATGATTCATGCTTAGTACTATCTCCAAAATTTACTGCATAAAAAAGGAGTAGAAGACATGGCTACAAGAAAAAGAAAAAGAAAAAAGAAAATGCATGCTTACAACATAAGCATGAGAAAAAAAAAAAAACTGAGAGAAAGAAAAGTAGCCATGTTTCATCTCTGCAAAAGAAGAGAGCCCACTCAAAAAGGAGTCATCTCAAATATCCACATCCATTTCATTCCACCACACATGCACAAGTCTTGAATCAAATTGTGTTGAATTGATTTCTCTTAAGGCTTGCTTTTTTGACTTAGCAATATTATGTGTTGCAAATATGCCTACTATATTCCCTACCAAGCTCCACATACAAGCCTTATGTAGAGGTAGGATGAATTTAGGAAAAATGCCTTGGTGAAAACATATTTCCACTACACATAATGGAGAGACTTGAGAAAATCAAATTGAGATACTTAAAATCTAAATTGAACTCTCGAGAATTTGAGTGGAACTTGATGTCTTAGATATGTGTGCTCCATTTGCTGTTCTATTTGTCAAACGCCCATGAATAGGAGATTGCATAAGTCCCATAATGACTTAGGATGGGTGAAATACCATGCCAATTTTCACAATACTAGGTAGAGTATTTTGTTGTGCACATTGTACTTTTGAAAACTAGAACATTGTAGCAACTGATGATCATCAACCTAAAATCTTGACTTTGCTCAGGACGAGCAAAGGATAAGCATAGGGGACTTTGTTGACGGCTGTTATATACCAATTTCACCCATCAATATAACTCAATTATATGAAGGAAATATCATTTCTTGCACACATCACCTTTCTATTTAACCTATTTCCACTTGTCCTTTGAAAAAGTAGTGCATGCAGGCATTTTATGCAGAATTGAAGCGAAACAAGAGGATGGATACTATATAATATCATTCCAGCCAATCAAGCAATGACATGTGGCACCACATGGATGAAATGGCCCACAAAAAGAACTATCAGAGGCCATCCAACGGTGTAGCACCCATATAAGGGGATGGGAGCCACCTGGCAGAGACCTGGAGGAAGCACAACTCCAACGGGGCTGAGACATGGTCGGCTGACCTCCCTAGTCGGCTTTGACAATGTTGTTTGACAATCTCGACTTTGACAATGAAATTCGGTTACCTAACACGGATTATCATTTGTAGCAATGTCGGAGGCTAACCATTGACCTTCTTCCGATCGAGAAATCCCGAAGAAGTAATGTCTCTGGACGGGTAACTAGAAACCATACAAAGAGAGCGGCCATGCCTCCGACAACCTCCACAGTCCATGAGTACGAAGAGGAATAGAACCCAATGGGTGATGCAACCGGATGGACTTGACCTCCCTCATATGAGACCGGAGGTCCATCATGGCATGGATGGCCAGGTGCCACATGGGAGTCACCCCTATCCATTTCAAGCTCTAGTAGCTTGCTCCAATGTCCATGAGAAGATGTCGTTCCTCCTCATCTAGAAGTCATCATGACTATAGACAAGGAATAACAGACCTCTCTAGACGTATGAAATAGCTTGTGGTAGGAACAGATGACATCTACAACACTCTCCAAGGGCATATCCAAGGCACTCAAGATTAGCAACAACACATGGACACTCAATTCACCAACATCAACTCCATGCTGCAACAACAACAAACCGTTCTCGCGGCATACTTCCGTCATCAAGGGTTTAACCCTCATAACAGGGGTGAGTGAAGTACAAGCTTGGGGGAGGACCCCCACTTGAGGTAAATTGTATCAACCCCTTGCATATTTATTTTTCACTTACCCATCATCCACATTGCATATAAAAATATTAATAAGTAGGATAGGTTTACATTCAAACAAAATAAATAATGTGCTGTAAGAATGACTTGGAATTCACATAGATGAAATCATGAATAGTTGCTCTGTTTATATTTTCTTAAGTCCCTAGTTTACAACTTACTACTCTCCAATATATTGCTCTCATTGGCTAAAATTGCTTTTGCCTTGACTTGGAAATTGTGCTGAGCAAAATCTTAAACCATTCTAAGTTGTTGTGAGATATGATATAGTGATAGGGCTGCCATTCCTAGTTTGAAAGTGAAACTTAGATTTCTAGAGAAATTCTAAAAAGATTTAAGTCACTCTCATTTGATTGGAAATACCTACCAAAGCCATATGATTTATTCCATAAATAGACCTTGTGCATATGCTATTTGTCTTCACATTGAGCTTTGTCAAACTAGTATAGACCTATGTGAGATTTCATTCGTTACTTTTTGAATTCAAGACTTCACTTGCACATGCTATACTTCTACACTAGAAGTAAGCAAAATTCAATCATACCACCATTATGCAATAGAAAGAGAAACTCCATATGATTCATGCTTAGTACTATCTCCAAAATTTACTGCATAAAAAAGGAGTAGAAGACATGGCTACAAGAAAAAGAAAAAGAAAAAAGAAAATGCATGCTTACAACATAAGCATGAGAAAAAAAAAACTGAGAGAAAGAAAAGTAGCCATGTTTCATCTCTGCAAAAGAAGAGAGCCCACTCAAAAAGGAGTCATCTCAAATATCCACATCCATTTCATTCCACCACACATGCACAAGTCTTGAATCAAATTGTGTTGAATTGGTTTCTCTTAAGGCTTGCTTTTTTGACTTAGCAATATTATGTGTTGCAAATATGCCTACTATATTCCCTACCAAGCTCCACATACAAGCCTTATGTAGAGGTAGGATGAATTTAGGAAAAATGCCTTGGTGAAAACATATTTCCACTACACATAATGGAGAGACTTGAGAAAATCAAATTGAGATACTTAAAATCTAAATTGAACTCTCGAAAATTTGAGTGGAACTTGATGTCTTAGATATGTGTGCTCCATTTGCTGTTCTATTTGTCAAACGCCCATGAATAGGAGATTGCATAAGTCCCATAATGACTTAGGATGGGTGAAATACCATGCCAATTTTCACAATACTAGGTAGAGTATTTTGTTGTGCACATGGTACTTTTGAAAACTAGAACATTGTAGCAACTGATGATCATCAACCTAAAATCTTGACTTTGCTCAGGACGAGCAAAGGATAAGCATAGGGGACTTTGTTGACGGCTGTTATATACCAATTTCACCCATCAATATAACTCAATTATATGAAGGAAATATCATTTCTTGCACACATCACCTTTCTATTTAACCTATTTCCACTTGTCCTTTGAAAAAGTAGTGCATGCAGGCATTTTATGCAGAATTGAAGCGAAACAAGAGGATGGATACTATATAATATCATTCCAGCCAATCAAGCAATGACATGTGGCACCACATGGATGAAATGGCCCACAAAAAGAACTATCAGAGGCCATCCAACGGTGTAGCACCCATATAAGGGGATGGGAGCCACCTGGTAGAGACCTGGAGGAAGCACAACTCCAACGGGGCTGAGACATGGTCGGCTGACCTCCCTAGTCGGCTTTGACAATGTTGTTTGACAATCTCGACTTTGACAGTGAAATTCGGTTACCTAACACGGATTATCATTTGTAGCAATGTCGGAGGCTAACCATTGACCTTCTTCCGATCGAGAAATCTCGAAGAAGTAATGTCTCTGGACAGGTAACTAGAAACCATACAAAGAGAGTGGCCATGCCTCCGACAACCTCCACAGTCCATGAGTACGAAGAGGAATAGAACCCAATGGGTGATGCAACCGGATGGACTTGACCTCCCTCATATGAGACCGGAGGTCCATCATGGCATGGATGGCCAGGTGCCACATGGGAGTCACCCCTATCCATTTCAAGCTCTAGTAGCTTGCCTCCAATGTCCATGAGAAGATGTCGTTCCTCCTCATCTAGAAGTCATCATGACTATAGACAAGGAATGACAGACCTCTCTAGACGTATGAAATAGCTTGTGGTAGGAACAGATGACATCTACAACACTCTCCAAGGGCATATCCAAGGCACTCAAGACTAGCAACAACACATGGACACTCAATTCACCAACATCAACTCCATGCTGCAACAACAACAAACCGTTCTCGCGGCATACTTCCGTCATCAAGGGTTTAACCCTCATAACAGGGGTGAGTGAAGAACAAGCTTGGGGGAGGACCCCCACTTGAGGTAAATTGTATCAACCCCTTGCATATTTATTTTTCACTTACCCATCATCCACATTGCATATAAAAATATTAATAAGTAGGATAGGTTTACATTCAAACAAAATAAATAATATGCTGTAAGAATGACTTGGAATTCACATAGATGAAATCATGAATAGTTGCTCTGTTTATATTTTCTTAAGTCCCTAGTTTACAACTTACTACTCTCCAATATATTGCTCTCATTGGCTAAAATTGCTTTTGCCTTGACTTGGAAATTGTGGGTAGCAAAAGCTTAAACCATTCTAAGTTGTTGTGAGATATTATATAGTGATAGGGCTGCCATTCCTAGTTTGAAAGTGAAACTTAGATTTCTAGAGAAATTCTAAAAAGATTTAAGTCACTCTCATTTGATTGGAAATACCTACCAAAGCCATATGATTTATTCCATAAATAGACCTTGTGCATATGCTATTTGTCTTCACATTGAGCTTTGTCAAACTAGTATTGACCTATGTGAGATTTCATTCGTTACTTTTTGAATTCAAGACTTCACTTGCACATGCTATACTTCTACACTAGAAGTAAGCGAAATTCAATCATACCCCCATTATGCAATAGAAAGAGAAACTCCATATGATTCATGCTTAGTACTATCTCCAAATTTACTGCATAAAAAAGGAGTAGAAGACATGGCTACAAGAAAAAGAAAAAGAAAAAAGAAAATGCATGCTTACAACATAAGCATGAGAAAAAAAACTGAGAGAAAGAAAAGTAGCCATGTTTCATCTCTGCAAAAGAAGAGAGCCCACTCAAAAAGGAGTCATCTCAAATATCCACATCCATTTCATTCCACCACACATGCACAAGTCTTGAATCAAATTGTGTTGAATTGATTTCTCTTAAGGCTTGCTTTTTTGACTTAGCAATATTATGTGTTGCAAATATGCCTACTATATTCCCTACCAAGCTCCACATACAAGCCTTATGTAGAGGTAGGATGAATTTAGGAAAAATGCCTTGGTGAAAACATATTTCCACTACACATAATGGAGAGACTTGAGAAAATCAAATTGAGATACTTAAAATCTAAATTGAACTCTCGAAAATTTGAGTGGAACTTGATGTCTTAGATATGTGTGCTCCATTTGCTGTTCTATTTGTCAAACGCCCATGAATAGGAGATTGCATAAGTCCCATAATGACTTAGGATGGGTGAAATACCATGCCAATTTTCACAATACTAGGTAGAGTATTTTGTTGTGCACATGGTACTTTTGAAAACTAGAACATTGTAGCAACTGATGATCATCAACCTAAAATCTTGACTTTGCTCAGGACGAGCAAAGGATAAGCATAGGGGACTTTGTTGACGGCTGTTATATACCAATTTCACCCATCAATATAACTCAATTATATGAAGGAAATATCATTTCTTGCACACATCACCTTTCTATTTAACCTATTTCCACTTGTCCTTTGAAAAAGTAGTGCATGCAGGCATTTTATGCAGAATTGAAGCGAAACAAGAGGATGGATACTATATAATATCATTCCAGCCAATCAAGCAATGACATGTGGCACCACATGGATGAAATGGCCCACAAAAAGAACTATCAGAGGCCATCCAACGGTGTAGCACCCATATAAGGGGATGGGAGCCACCTGGCAGAGACCTGGAGGAAGCACAACTCCAACGGGGCTGAGACATGGTCGGCTGACCTCCCTAGTCGGCTTTGACAATGTTGTTTGACAATCTCGACTTTGACAATGAAATTCGGTTACCTAACACGGATTATCATTTGTAGCAATGTCGGAGGCTAACCATTGACCTTCTTCCGATCGAGAAATCCCGAAGAAGTAATGTCTCTGGACGGGTAACTAGAAACCATACAAAGAGAGCGGCCATGCCTCCGACAACCTCCACAGTCCATGAGTACGAAGAGGAATAGAACCCAATGGGTGATGCAACCGGATGGACTTGACCTCCCTCATATGAGACCGGAGGTCCATCATGGCATGGATGGCCAGGTGCCACATGGGAGTCACCCCTATCCATTTCAAGCTCTAGTAGCTTGCCTCCAATGTCCATGAGAAGATGTCGTTCCTCCTCATCTAGAAGTCATCATGACTATAGACAAGGAATGACAGACCTCTCTAGATGTATGAAATAGCTTGTGGTAGGAACAGATGACATCTACAACACTCTCCAAGGGCATATCCAAGGCACTCAAGACTAGCAACAACACATGGACACTCAATTCACCAACATCAACTCCATGCGGCAACAACAACAAACCGTTCTCGCGGCATACTTCCGTCATCAAGGGTTTAACCCTCATAACAGGGGTGAGTGAAGAACAAGCTTGGGGGAGGACCCCCACTTGAGGTAAATTGTATCAACCCCTTGCATATTTATTTTTCACTTACCCATCATCCACATTGCATATAAAAATATTAATAAGTAGGATAGGTTTACATTCAAACAAAATAAATAATGTGCTGTAAGAATGACTTGGAATTCACATAGATGAAATCATGAATAGTTGCTCTGTTTATATTTTCTTAAGTCCCTAGTTTACAACTTACTACTCTCCAATATATTGCTCTCATTGGCTAAAATTGCTTTTGCCTTGACTTGGAAATTGTGGGTAGCAAAAGCTTAAACCATTCTAAGTTGTTGTGAGATATTATATAGTGATAGGGCTGCCATTCCTAGTTTGAAAGTGAAACTTAGATTTCTAGAGAAATTCTAAAAAGATTTAAGTCACTCTCATTTGATTGGAAATACCTACCAAAGCCATATGATTTATTCCATAAATAGACCTTGTGCACATGCTATTTGTCTTCACATTGAGCTTTGTCAAACTAGTATAGACCTATGTGAGATTTCATTCGTTACTTTTTGAATTCAAGACTTCACTTGCACATGCTATACTTCTACACTAGAAGTAAGCGAAATTCAATCATACCACCATTATGCAATAGAAAGAGAAACTCCATATGATTCATGCTTAGTACTATCTCCAAATTTACTGCATAAAAAAGGAGTAGAAGACATGGCTACAAGAAAAAGAAAAAGAAAAAAGAAAATGCATGCTTACAACATAAGCATGAGAAAAAAAACTAAGAGAAAGAAAAGTAGCCATATTTCATCTCTGCAAAAGAAGAGAGCCCACTCAAAAAGGAGTCATCCCAAATATCCACATCCATTTCATTCCACCACACATGCACAAGTCTTGAATCAAATTGTTTTGAATTGATTTCTCTTAAGGCTTGCTTTTTTGACTTAGCAATATTATGTGTTGCAAATATGCCTACTATATTCCCTACCAAGCTCCACATACAAGCCTTAAGTAGAGGTAGGATGAATTTAGGAAAAATGCCTTGGTGAAAACATATTTTCACTACACATAATGGAGAGACTTGAGAAAATCAAATTGAGATACTTAAAATCTAAATTGAACTCTCGAGAATTTGAGTGGAACTTGATGTCTCGGATATGTGTGCTCCATTTGCTGTTCTATTTGTCAAACGCCCATGAATAGGAGATTGCATAAGCCCCATAATGACTTAGGATGGGTGAAGTACCATGCCAATTTTCACAATACTAGGTAGAGTATTTTGTTGTGCACATGGTACTTTTTAAAACTAGAACATTGTAGCAACTGATGATCATCAACCTAAAATCTTGACTTTGCTCAGGACGAGCAAAGGATAAGCATAGGGGACTTTGTTGACGGCTGTTATATACCAATTTCACCCATCAATATAACTCAATTATATGAAGGAAATATCATTTCTTGCACACATCACCTTTCTATTTAACCTATTTCCACTTGTCCTTGGAAAAAGTAGTGCATGCAGGCATTTTATGCAGAATTGAAGCGAAACAAGAGGATGGATACTATATAATATCGTTCCAGCCAATCAAGTAATGACATGTGGCACCACATGGATGAAATGTCCCACAAAAAGAACTATCAGAGGCCATCCGACGGTGTAGCACCCATATAAGGGGATGGGAGCCACCTAGCAGAGACCTGGAGGAAGCACAGCTCCAACGGGGCTGAGACATGGTCGGCCGAACTCCCTAGTCGGCCGACTAGGGAGTGGCACCAAGTCCAGTCAAATGCCACGTGTTGGCTCTTCTCGGCTTGAAGAAGTCAAGGTTCAATGATTCGCGTGCTTTTGGTGGTCGGAACCGACAGTTCTCCAAGCTATAAATAGGACCCCTCACCCCCTCACTTCAACACACGCCACTTGAGTATTCATCCTTTATATCCACTACTCTCCACAGGTTAGAGGAGTATAGTCTTTAAGGAGGAGAGCCTCTTGTACATAGTCCAAGTAAGAGAGGAGTAGATGGAGTCTCTTCCCAATTCCTAATTGGGAAAGATATGGCTCTTATATTCCTATTTGTATTTGTGACTTTATTCTTAATAAAGATGTTATCTTTAGTCTTCTATTATTCATATACTTTTATGAAGTGTTTCTTGTTTGATTGTGGATTCCATGTATGTGGTAGTAGTATTTATGATTATGCTATACTATTATCATTATATCATCATAAACACTACAAGCCCCCACTATAGTCTAATTAGCTATGACATGATTATGTTAACATAAATCACTTATGCTATGAATTAACATTGGTTCAACGATAATTTAGTTCATTGCCTTAGGATGGCTTGTGCCTAGGCTTCTATGGTAATTACATAATATGCTAGCATTGTGCTAGGATAGAGAGTAGCGTTGAATGTCTCGTATGCCCACAGATTGAAGAGGTAGGCAATAGGTGGTGACAATCCTATCTGTCCTTAGTAATCCTCCACGTTTGGCTATGACACAGGCTCTTGGCGGGAGTTGTCTTAGTGTTGCTAGGGGTAAACCCGTTCCCGATGTGTTAATCCACTTATCATGAGAATTCTTAATTGATATAATCATTATTAACTGACTTAGGCTTTTTATTTGCACATTAGAAGCATAGTAGGAGTCTCTACCTAACTCTTAGCCTAGTCGCTTTTTACCTTATTTATCTCCTTAGGATAGAATGCTCATGTGTGTGTCACACTACCTCAACTTAACAATTACCCAACCTTGCTATAACCCTACCTAGGCCAACCTAGCCTCACCACTTGATGATTGCCTTGCTTCCATCTAGCCTTCCTTTGAAAGAATATAAATGACACCCTTTGGGAATACTCATAGAGGGGAAATGCTACATCGATAGTTTCCGTACGCTTGCAGATTTACATGTACAATCTAAAATCTAAAATCTTGCACCACTACTAGGGATGAATTGTTAGTAATGCATAGGTACCCTCAACAATCATCATCATATGCCAATTTCATACCTCCTCATAACCAACCATACTCATATGACATGACCAATTCCATACTGAACCATCCCAAAATCCAAGTCTAATTCTAATCATGGATGTTGTCCAGGTGCTTATAACTGGGAACACAGATATCATGATAGTTTTACACTCTGTTGAGGTTGTACCGCTTTACCCACAAGTTCGTGATTTTGTCACCCGTCAGCGACTAAAGAAAACCTCCATTATGCCAATTACACTACCATAGGTGTATGGCCATGAGATCACAAAACAGCCTTTACAAAGTGATTACCAGCATGTGCAGACCCACTAAGGTTTCACCGGAGGTGATATCTCCAACTGAGCACATCCATCCAAAGGACCCCTCTTGTGCCGTTCGGATCCCAGGCCAGTCCCGCCACTAATTCAAACCCAAACGACTCCCATTCCCCGAGCCTTCCATATGATTCGAACAATACTGGCAATACACTAATTAATCATCTAAGCCGCACCCATACTTGGCCTTGTGGTGGCACTGTTGTCCTGGCATATTCTCGCATGAACTGGTCCTTATATCTAAAGCAAGTGAATCCACCATATCATCCAACCCGGTCCACAAACCACGCTTGCTTAGATCACCCAAGTCTCATGATACCCAAATGATTCACCATTATTCCATCATCATCAATCCACATAATTCAAGTGTTCAATAGTTCATAATTAAGCCAGTTGGTTATTTCCAATCCCAAATTAAGGAAAGCGAAGCAAAACTAGAAATTACCCTTCTCGACTCTCAATACAATATAACCCAAGCGACAAGGTTAGTCACACAACTCTAGTAAACACGTATCGTGGGTTTCCCATCAATTTGACACAAGCATGAAATTTAGCAAACAAAACATTTAAAATCAGGATCAAAATGGTCAAGGACACTTTCCCTATATTCCGCACTTTGATGCTCAATCGAATCAAAGTCTAGCACATGAAGATCCTCGGATATTCACTTCTCGATTGTAACCACATGAATGCATCCATCTACTCGCAATCAAGCACATATACATATCAACAACAATGTAATTAATATAATGCACATATATTAATCAATATGCTATGATGTGTATGCATGAGGTAATTATGTTGTAATACATGCTATTAATTAACTATTGTTTTCTACTATTTAGGTTCAACTAGTTCTCAAGTGCTTATGTGGGTTTTGAGTCAATCAAGTGGTTCTTGTGACAATTAGAGGTTGCTGAAATTTTAATACCAGACTAGTCTGTAGTAGGGCCGGACAAGTCCATTTGAGCACGGAGAGTTGATCGAACAAGTCCGTACAGATCCAGACTAGTCCGCAGTGCATCAGACTAGTGTGCGTATGAAAAGACTAGTCTGTGGCGGTACAATGAGACATGATAAATTAGGTTGAGACGTGATTTGCTCGAATGGTAGGATAAATTTTAACGTAAAATGTGAAACGTAAACCTACCGGTTTGGTGGCTAGTCTCGACGATCGTAGAACGGCGACATAGGGACTCCACCGAAGATCGACGGCATGATGTACACGAAGAAGACGGCGATGAGACATTGACGAAGAAGACGATGGTGATGTAGCAATCTCCCGCGGAGAACGGCGACTTCGCGACAAGCTTTGGCAAAAACAGCGATTCCTCCCTTTTCTTCCGTAGGTCTCTGGCGGCTATGGCCTTTTGTTCTTGGCTCCTGGCGACTGCGTACGTGAACAGAGGAGAGGCAGGGGCATGGCTGTTTTTTTTTTCTCGGGGAGACCACGATCTTTTATATGCGGGCAGGGGCAACGTACGAGAGGGGCACCGTTACCTTTTATATGCAGTGGTTAGGGCTATGGGACTGACTCCCGATGGGGTGCAGTGGCCAGGCGCCCTCGCCTAGGGAGCCCGAGTCCTCTGGGACTTGGTTGGTCGCCGCTTTTCTTTCTTTTTTTTTCGTTTTTGTTTATTTTTTTATTATTCTTGAATGTGGCCTAGAAGGGGGTGAATAGGCCTTTTGGATTTAAGTCGAAACCTGCAACACTTAGCAACTTGATCAAATACCAGGAAATCAGACTAGTTCGGTAGTGTGAAGACCAGTCCGGTGCGTGCGGACTAGATTGATCAAGTTAGATCAATGATTTCAATACAAGCGCAATACGCAGTAGAATATATTATGTATCTTGAAAGTATTGAGTCAATGAAATTAAGTGTAGCACAAACTAACTTTGATTTCAATGTTTTAACGTAAGATGGACAAGATCATGTAAACACTAGAATATGATATGAAAAACTTCAGAACAAGATTGACACAAGATTTTATCCCGTGGTTTGGTTCCCACAGAGGCAACCTACGTCCACGTTGAGGAGCACAAAAAAGGACCGAGTCTTCACTGACCCTAACCTCATCGAATCGCCACGAAGGCCAATTGTCTTCCACTATCACAAAGGGTAAATCACCAAGTTCAAGGGACCTTCTCACAAGTTGAGGGCTCCTCAAGATTACAAATCAAACACCACCAAGAACACACTCTTAAGATCAACAAAAAGAACAGGACTGTGTTAGAGAATCAAACCCAAGAGCACAAACGTGTGGAATCGTGTCTCTCCTTTGATCCAAAGTGAATCCTCAAGGATTTGATCTTTCTTGCATTGAATTGCATGGAGAGATGTGTTTTCTAAGCTCTTAGAGGATGTGACGGTGCAGCGAGTCAAGAGAGTTGAAAGTAGGGCCGTGCACATCTATTTATACGGTGTTTCCAAAAGTTACCGTAAGGGTTTCGAGAATCCATACTTGTCTGTGGTGGAGTTCGGACTAGTCCGGTGTGCGGAGTGTAGGAAACCCTAAGTTCTCAGGAATATTGGACTTGTCCAGCCTTGGGTGGACTTGTCCGATTTAGGGTCTGGAAGAGTTCAGACTAGTTCGGTCATTATCAGACTAGTTGGGCTGTGGTGAACCCCTTAGTGTATTGAGGACAAGTCCGCACTTGGAGGACTTGTCCGATTTTAGTCAGAGAGGTTATCGGACTAGTACGGATATTATCATACTTGTCTGATGTCATGCAAAGTAGTGAAGTGTTGAGGACTAGTCCGCACTTGGGAGGACTAGTCCGATTTTAGTCAGAAAGATATTGGACTAGTCCGTGGTGATATCGGACTAGTCCAGTTAGTATAAACCTGGACCGTGCAGACAAGTCCGTACTGGGAGGACTTGTCCAATTTTGAACAGAGGGGATATTAGACTAGTTCGGGGTATATCGGACTAGTCCGGACCTGTGTAAATTTGTGCAGTGAATGAGTTTTCTTGTGCTTGAGCTCTTTGGGTTGTGTTTCTCCAACACACTCCACACACATTGATCTAATCTATTCAGCTCTTGAGCTCTTTTCCACATAGATCCCCATTCTCCTTTTTTTTTGCGCTTTCTTCATAATTTCATTAAAACCTGTGCTCATCTCAACAATTTGGTTAGGATCTCATTTTTTTGTCATAAGTCAACCAAAACCCACAAGGGATGCCTAGATGCACTTTCAATCCCCCCCTTTTTGGTGATTGATGACAACGGATTGAGATTTCACAAAATATGATAAAACACAATTTTTTCATAAAGTGTGCAAGTTAAGCAATGAAACATAGGTAATATGTGCACTCTTTATGGTGGGGTGTAAAACTACATGAGTGTGAGCAATAATCGTGATGATAATGAAATGATTGACATGAAGATACTAATATTAAGCATATATGACAATTCCATGGCAAAATCACTATTTATCTCAAATTATCATCACAAATTTCATAAGCATAAGTATAAACATAGTCAATCCATCACACCACAATACTAAAGATAAAGATAACAGAATTAAAGTTTTACAACCCAAAAGAGACACAAAAAGATAAACAAATGAAGCTCTCATCTATCAACCTACAGCTAGGGTCTAGTGACTCCCCCTCAATCTCCCCCCCTTTGGCATCAAGACACCAAAAAGAAGGAGAGGAGGGATCTAGTGGCTCATTCCTCACTGTCGGTCCTCTCCTCATCTTCATCTTCATCTTCATGTTGTGTAGGAGGAGGAGGAGTGGATCCACTCGAAGTGCCCCCTATGCCAAAATAAGCAAGCTCGGAAGGAGTCAAAGGCCCGAGCTTAGTGAAATCAGAGTCTGAATCTTTAGAGATAACAGGGGATCTAATGGGCTCGATCTCCAGCTTTTGGCAACTATGCTTTACATTTCCATGGACATATCTCATATCTGCCTTCCTCGCCTTGTTCATCTTATGAATCTTCACTTTGGCCTTCTTGCATCAGCCAAAGATGGCTACCACATACTTCAAGATTCCACTAGGAGACCCTTTTTGGGGAGGGGCCCTAGTGGTGGGAGCAGTCCTCTCATCTCCACGAGCTCTCCTTGGTGCCTCTTCACTAGACACTGGAGATGGAGCAGCTTGGACAGTGGCCTGGGGAGGCTTCTGGGGCCTCAAAGGAGTGTGCTCCACATCCTTCACGAACTCGATTCCTGTGACCTTCTCAATCATAAACATCAAGTAGGGGGCATAGCCAAAGGATCTGTTCGGAGTGCAGGAGATGTTGACCATATCATTCCAGATATAGTCAAAGATATAAAACTTTCTTTTCTTGCTTATTACTTTCATCAAGGTCCTCAAGTATCGTCGGAAACTTCCTACATCCCCATCTTTGGGTGTTATGGTCTTCCTCAGCACCCTGTTAAGAACCATGAAGAAGGGCTTCATGTTCTTGGTCGAGGGGGGTTGTACTTCAGGCCAGTGTCATCGAGGAAGTCCATCTTATCTTTTCCCAAGACACCAATGTTATGGATAGTTAGCTCATTGTTGCTGGCATCTTCTAGGTGAAGCAGTCTTGCAAACTCATCATTGGTAATGTTGTACTTGGATCCATGTGTCATCCAAGTCACCCTCTCCTCTTCATCACTGCCAAAGAAGCATGTGGCACAGAACTAAGCAATAACTTCATCATTCCAGTGATATCTGAAGGCAAACAGGTCCTTCGGTCCATGCCTGGCAGCAGCCACCACCACCTGATCAAATGCACCACAACTCTATCTTTCAAAATGATCCCAGTCAATCCACTGGTTGCGGACAACTGGAGTCTTCATGGTAAGATATACGGAGCTGTAGAAGTTTGCATGAAAGTTGCTCCAAAATATGGCATCAGTAGCTTTCGTGGATCTGTTGTAGCAATCAACAAATCTGAGCTTGGAAGCCGTATCGCTTCCCTTGCCGTTGAACTTCTCCTCGGAGGGATCCCTCTTCCCCTGCCTCGGAGCTTCCATCTTGAGGGGGCCTATCGGCCCCGAGGCTATCCCTTTCCCTTTCCCTATAGCTTGGCGAGAGACCGCCGAGCTAGTGCCAGCTGCATCCTTGACTTTGGACGCATGCTTCATGGCGAGCACTTTGCGTCGCACCTGTGGTGGCGAAGGTGCAGGCTCGGAGGGACGCTCTTGCCTCTTCTTCCCTTGGCCCGTCGAGGACCGAAGCAAGGAGTCTTGGTCCAACTTTGCCTCAAAATCGGAGATTTCATCATTGGAGCTCGACATTGTCCTGAGAAGGGATTACACAATGTATAGATGAGAATTGATGACAAAGAAGTGCATTGAGGAATGAGAAATTAGGGTTGAGTTCAGTTAAAAATCGGACTTGTCTGGTGTATAGGTACAGATTAGTCTAGGGGACCAGACTTGTCTGTACATGGATCGGACTAGTCCGATATTCATCACCTCAAACCCTAACTAGACGACAAATGGGGATTCCAATGCAAAACTAGTTCAAGGTAAATGTAATACAGCAAGGAGGCATGTATTAACAGGAAGGAACTAAGCTATTTGGTCAACAACAAAGGAAATCAAAATTTCTAGGGTTTGGGAGGAATTTTACCGAAATTCCTCTATTCTTGAAGATGGAGGGGTTGAAGGTGCGGACAAGTCCGTGGTCTTCAATCCCTATGCAATGGAGATCGATTTCCACTCAAACTAGGGGGATTTGATGGAGAACGAAGGAAATCGCCTAGGGAGCACTCGAGCAAGGAGAGATAATGTGACATGAGTTGTGAGGATGAAGGAGATTAGGTTTTGGCAGCGGCTAGGGTTATGGAGTCAAAAAATTGGACTAGTCCATGGTCGGCCGGACTAGTCCAGACTACCAGACACTTTGCGGACTAGACTGCAGTGTGCGGACTAGTCCCGATAACCACAGACTAGTCCGTGGTCACCAGAACAGATATAATTAGCACATTCGTATATATTCAAAGATTCTTATAGAGGAAATAGGGGCCAAAATAATCAGGTAATCTTGATGAATACGATCAGTAAGGATACAACAATTAAGCAATGATCATAATTCATCAAGATCAAGTAGTTGAGATAGTTTTTCGGAGAAAATTGAGAGAGATAATTTTTGCAACACAATCAACATATTTCAAAGAATCATACAGGTATGCAAGTTTTCAAGCCACATTCCAAGCATCAAGGATATTTAGTTCATTTTGGACCTCGCAAAAGCGTTTTTCATCAAGTGGCTTGGTGAATACGTTTGCTAGTTTTTTTCGGTGTGGACATGGGAAATAGCTATGTCTCCTTTCGTTGAGTGGTCTCTCAAAAAGTGTTGTCAGATGTCTATATGCTTGGTCCTACAGTGCTCAACTCGGTTATGGGCAATCTTAATGTCACTCTCATTATCACAAGGTAGCAGAATACAGCTCATATTGTAATTGTAACCCTTAGAGTTTGTCGAATCCAAAGGAATTGTGCACAACAACTCCCGGCTGCAACATACTCTGCTTCGGCCGTGGATAAGGCAATGCAGTTTTCTTTCTTGGAGGACCAAGAAACTAGGGATCTACCTAGAAATTGGCATGTACCGAAGATGCTTTTTCTATCTACTTTGCATCCTGCATAATCTGCATCGGAGTATCCAATGAGATTGAAGTTGGAACCTTTAGGATACCAAAGGCCTAGGTTGGGTGTATGAACTAAATACTGCAAGATTCCTTTTATGACTTTCAAATGACACTCTTTTGGGTTGGCTTGAAACCTTGAACACAAACATACACTCAACATAATGTCTAGCCTAGATGCACATAAGTAGAGTAGGGATCCAATCATGGAGCGATATACCTTTTGATCAATGTTTGGTCCATCTTCATTGAGATCCAAGTGACCATTCGTCGCCATGGGAGTCTTTATAGGCTTCACCATGTCCATTCCAAACTTCTTGAGTATGTCTTGAGTATACTTGGTTCGGCTTATGAACATCCCCTCCTTTTGTTTTTTCACTTGGAATCCCAGGAAGTATTTTAGCTCTCCCATCATAGACATTTCAAACCTATCTGTCATAATCTTACTAAATTCTTCATAGAAAGATTTGTTAATTGAACCAAAATGATATCATCAACATAAATTTGGCAAACAAATAGATCATTGTCAAAATGCTTCATGAATAATGTATAATCTACTTTACCAATCTTAAAGCCATTTTAAATTAAGAAATCTCTAAGACACTCATACCGTGCTCTAGGAGCTTGTTTCAGGCAGTAGAGAGCCTTACACAATTTAAAGTCGTTGTCGGAGAACTCTTCATCTTTAAATCAGGGGGGGGGGTTGCTCCACA
The DNA here is from genome assembly GCA_036927565.1 of Tuctoria greenei. Taxonomy (NCBI): domain Eukaryota; kingdom Viridiplantae; phylum Streptophyta; class Magnoliopsida; order Poales; family Poaceae; genus Tuctoria; species Tuctoria greenei. The sequence goes on along the minus strand of JAYESD010000006.1, from coordinate 149,233,874 downwards.
TACACCTCCTCCTTAATTGGTCCGTTGAGGAAGGCGCTTTTCACATCCATTTGATAGAGCCTGAAATCATGGTGAGTAGCATATGCAAGTAATATTCTAATAGATTCAAGCCCAGCTACGGGAGCAAAGGTTTCATCAAAATCCAAACCTTCGACTTGTGAATACCCATTGGCCACAAGTCGCGCCTTGTTCCTTGTCACCACCCCGTGTTTGTCTTGTTTGTTGTGCAAGACCCATTTGGTGTCGACGACATTGAACTTGGGTCTTTTGACGAGTTCCCACACTTCGTTCGGTTTGAAGTTGTTAAGTTCTTCTTGCATCGCCACCAACCAATCCAGATCCTTCAATGTATCCTCAATCTTGTGCGGTTTCAAGAAGGACAATGCTCACAAAAATTAGCTATGCGAGATCTAGTTGTTACTCCCTTTTGGATGTCACCAATTATGTTGTCGATTGGGTGATCTCTCTGGACGCATTGGTGTACTCTTGGACGTGGCACTTGAGGTGTTGAATCTGCATGGTCATCTTCTTCTCCCCCTAGATGGTTGCCCTCATTGACTTGATGATCATCTTCTTCTTCTTGACGTTGATGTTGTGTGGAAGCTCCCCCTTGATCGTTTACCTCCTCTTGTGGTTCATCTTCTTCATTTGCATTTGGAGGTGGCGCTTGTGGTCGAACATCACCCAGCTCCATTCTTCTCAATGCTTGACATGGAGGTTCTTCTCTAACTAGCACACATGGATTAACTTGCTCTTCTTGAGAACTGTTAGTTTCATCGAACACTACATCACGTGCTACTTCAACAAGTCTGGAGGTCTTGTTGAAGACATGATAGGCGTAAGAGTTCGAATCATAACCAACCAAGAAACCTTCATCGGACTTCGAAGCAAACCTTGAAGTCCTAGTCTTCTTGTTCAAAATATAGCACTTAGAACCAAAGACTCAAAAATACAAAATATTAGGCTTGTTACTAGTGAGTAGTTCATACGATGCCTTCTTGAGTAGTCGATGAAGATAGAGTCGGTTTATGGCGTAGAAAGCTGTGTTAACCGCTTCCACCCGAAATCGATCTGAGGTCTTGTATTCATTGAGCATTGTTCTCGCCATCTCTATGAGGGTTCGGTTCTTCCTTTCGGCAACACCGTTTTGTTGAGGGGAATAAGGTGCTGAAAATTCATGTTTGATGCCCTCTTCGTCTACGTACTCCTCAACTTGAGTGTTCTTGAACTCTGTGCTGTTGTCACTTCGTATGTTCTTGATCATCAATGAGAACTCATTTTGGGCACGCTTGAGAAACTTCTTGAGGGTTCCTTATGTTTATGTCTTATTATGCAAAAAGAAAACCCAAGTGAAGCGCGAAAAGTCATAAACAATTACTAAGCCATATTTGTTACCGCCGATGCTTATGTAAGAAATTGGATTGAATAGGTCCATGTGAAGTAGCTCGAGCGGTCTTGTTGTAGTCATGACGTTCTTCGCGGGATGAGGTGCTCCTACTTGCTTCTCGGCTTGGCACACGCTACAAGGCCTATCTTTCTCAAAAACAACATCCTTTAAACCTCGGATGTGATCGCCCTTAAGGAGTTTTTGAAGATTCCTCATACCAACATGTGTTAGCCGTCTATGCCACAACCAACCCATGTTGGTCTTTGCAATCAAGCATGTGTCAAGTTTGACTTTATCTTTGTTGAAGTCAACAAGATAAAGCTTTCCTTTCAACACACCCTTGAATGCAACCGAGTCATAACTCCTTCTAGAGATGGTCACACTCTCATTAGTAAACAAGAAATTATAACTTTTGTCACATAATTGAGATATGGACAGCAGGTTATAATCTAAGGAATCGACATGTAAAACATGAGAAATAGTATGTTGAGATGATATTGAAATTTTACCAGTACTGAGCACCCTTCCTTGGCTATTGTCTCCAAAATAGATGTCCTCACTTGGATCCTCATTTTCTTTATACTCAACGAACATCATTCCTTCACTGGTCATATGGTTGGTGCATCCACTGTCTAGCACCCATTCTGATCCACTAGATGAGAAGGCCTGCAAAATCAAATTATGCCTTGGTTTAGGTACCCAAGCTTGTTTGGGTCCTTTGAGGTTAGTTACAAGAGATTTGGGCACCCACACATGAGATTTGGTGTTCCCATGGTGTGTCCCAACATAATGAGCATAAACATTACCAAAACTTTTCATGAGAATATATGATGCATCAAAAGTTCTAAATAACAGTTGTTGTTGTTCATCAACAGAACTAGTCCGGGAAACCGGACTTGTCCGCAGGACCAGACTTGTCCGTACAGTGACTGGACTAGTCCGGTTTTCATATGTGTTAACTATCTTGGACTTATTAACATCATTAGTCTTTCTAGCTTGAGAGGGGTTTCCCCTCACAAAGGCAATGCGCTCCTTGTTATTCTTAAGGTTTTTAGCATTTTGCTTTTCACCATATGAATACCCAATGCCATGTTTGACATTAGAAGATCTTGTGGCCAAGTATGCACTACGTGCATATTTGACCTTCTCCTTGTCAAATATGCCACTTTGGGAAGGATGTGTGTCCTTGGTAGAGTTTGACTTGTCTTTCAAGCTAGTGTCAATTTTATCACATGCAGAAGTAGAAGTAGTTTCAGTTCCAAGCGGTTGAGAAGGCGAGCTTGAAGAGGATGAAGGGTCACTTTGTTTGGGTGACTCAACTTGCACCTCAAGGATCTCGTTAACTTTGGTTAAGTTAACAAGTTCTTCGTTGATGATTGCATTTGAGTCGCTTAACTTCAAACAAGCTTCCTTGTTTGAAGCTAACTCAAGTTCAAGTGATTTGCTTTGCTCCTTTTCAAGTTCAAGGAGCTGATTGATCTTGAGATACTCCTCCTTTTGGAGGATGATCATATCTTCTTGATGATCAATCATCCCCTCCATATAAACAAGCTTATCCATCAAGAATTTCATGTTAGCAGCAGTTTTCTTGTCTATGCCAAGTAGCATATCCTCATCATTACTATAGTTGTTACTATCACTATCAAAAGAACGTGAAGAGGTAGATTTTGTTGTTACCTTTCGTTTACCTTCATTCGCCATGAGTCAAGTGTCATTGCCCTTCCATGCACCGAGAGTTGGGAAGAGGGTGGACTTCTTAGTTGTCTTCTCGATGGCTATGCTAGCCATCTCCTCTTCCTCTTCGGATGAGGACTTATCGTTTGAGTCGCACTCCTTTTCTAGGTTCGCTTGTCCAGCTTGTTTGTTCTTCTTGAAGAATTTCTTGGGTTGAGGCTTTGTTTCCTTGGTCTTCTTCTTGTTTTCTTCATACGGGCAATCAACTATAAAGTGGTCATATTCACCACAGTTATAGCATGCCCGCCTCAGCTTTGGTCTTGATTTTTCTTTGTGTTTTCCTTCGCTTGATTTGTCCCCTTGTCTTCTCTTCATCATTTTATTTAATCTCTTCATTAAGAGGATCATGTCCTCTTCGTTAATATCACTACTCTCGTCATCGCTATCCTTTTCTTGTTGAGCTTCTCAAGCTTCTTTTGACAAGGGCTTGCAAGTGGACTTCAAGGCGACCCCCTTCTTCTTTGCCGAGGTGAGGTCGGCAATTTCCTTTTCATGTTTAGCTTGCTTTTCCATCATTTCAAAGTTGATGATCTTTCCAAGCAATTCGTTCGGGGTCATTTTCTTGTATCCGGGACTCTCTCTAATCATTGAGCATAGGGTAACATTGTGGGGCATGAAAGCTCTAAGGATGAGCTTCACTACCTCGTGATCATCCCACTTCTTACTTCCGTATGCTCGAACCTTGTTGATGAGAGTCTTTAACCGGTTGTACATGTCCTGTGGCGACTCATCTTATTCTATGGTGATCTTCACAATTCCCCTTCAATCATTTTGATCTTCGCCTCTCGCACATGATGATCGCCTTCATGTGCAGTTTGCAATGTGTCCCAGATTTCCATTGCAATCTCGAGTCCATCCACCTTGGTGAACTCATCCCGACTTAGTGAAGATGTGATGACTGTTGCAGCTTGAGCATTCTGGTGAATCGTTTGCTCTTGGCTTGGTGTAAGCTATTCATCGTCGTCCATGATATCTATTCCTGTACACACAATATGCTACAAGCTGGGATTGAGTGAGATTAAGTGCATTTTCATGTTTTGCCCCCACATTGAGTAATCATTCCCGTCAAAGTGTGGGGCTTTTCCTAAAGGAATAGACAAATAATGGCTATTTTTAGAATTTAAACGATCGTAGTTGAAAGTATATCGGGAGTAGTCGGTGTGACTACTCCCCTTCTTCTTGTCCTCGATCTTCACTTTCCCTTTGGAGAGGGCTTTCTTCCTTAGGAGCGCCTTGAGTTCATGCCTCTCCTCATCGTCATCCTCGAAGTCCTGAATGGCAGAGAGTTGCTTCTCCAATTTTTGAGCTTTTTCATCTTCAACCTTCTATTGGTTGAGACTCTTGTGCACATCTTTCATGTCTGACATGTTCTCTTCAAGAGATTAGTCTCTTGTGAAGAGTCCCGCTCAGATACCAATTGAATGTGGCCTAGAGGGGGGGGGGGGTGAATAGGCCTTTTTGAATTTTAGTCGAAACCTACAACACTTAGCAACTTGATCAAATACCAGGAAATCCGACTAGTCCGGTAGTGTGCGAACTAGTCCGGTGCGTGCATACTAGATTGATCAACTTAGATCAATGATTTCAATACAAGCGCAATACAAGCGGAATATAGTATCTATCTTGAAAGTATTGAGTCAATGAAATTAAGTGTAGCACAAACTAACTTTGATTTTGATGTTTTAACTAAGATGGACAAGATCAAGTAAACCCTAGAATATGATATGAAAAACTTCAGAACAAGTTTGACACAAGATTTTATCATGTGGCTCGGTTCCTACAGAGGCAACCTACGTCCACGTTTAGGAGCCCACGAAAGGATCGGGTCTTCACTGACCCTAACCTCATCAAATCGCCATGAAGGCCAATTGTCTTCCACTATCACAAAGGGTAAACCACCAAATTCAAGGGACCTTCTCACAAGTTGAGGGCTCCCCAATATTACAAATCAAACACCACCAAGAACACAATATTAAGATCAACAACGGAACAACATGAGTGTGTTATAGAATCAAACCCAAGAGCTCAAATGTTTTGATTCGTGTCTCTCCTTTGATCCAAAGTGAATCCTCAAGGATTTGATCTTTCTTACGTTTAATTGCATGGAGAGATGTATTTTCTAAGCTCTTGGAGGGTGTGACGGTGTAGGGAATCGAGAGAGTTGAAAGTAGGGTCGTGCACATCTATTTATAGGGTGTTTCCAAGAGTTACCGTTAGGGTTTTGAGGATCCGAACTAGTCCGTGGTGGAGTCCAGACTAGTACGATGTGCAGAGTGTAGGAAACCCTAAGTTCCCAGGAATATCAGACTTGTCCATCCTTGGGTGGACTAGTCCGATTTAGGCTCTGGAAGAGTTCGGACTAGTCCAGTCATTATCGGACTAGTTCGGCTGTGGTGAACCCCTTAGTGTATTGAGGACAAGTCTGCACTTGGAAGACTTGTCCGATTTTAGTCAGAGAGGTTGTTGGACTAGTCCGAATATTATTGAACTTGTCCGATGTCGTGCAAATAGTGAAGTGTTGAGGACTAGTCCGCACTGGGGAGGACTAGTCCGATTTTAGTCAAAAAGATATCAAACTAGTCCGTGGTGATATCAGACTAGTTCGGTCTGTGTAAATCTGCATTGTGCAGACAAGTCCGCACTGGGAGGTCTTGTTCGATTTTGAACAGAGGGGATATCGGACTTTTCCGGGGTATATCGGACTAGTACGGACCTATGTAAATTTGTGCAGTGAATGAGTTTTCTTGTGCTTGAGCTCTTTGGGGTGTGTTTCTCCAACACACTCCACACACATTGATCTAATCTATTAAGCTCTTGAGCTCTTTTCCATATTGTCGAAGTTTGATTTCGGCAATTCTTCTGGTACTACCGTTGGTAGCCCGCAGATTTTTGTAGTTCGGTTGTGGGCGCACGGAGATTCAGAAGAAGATGGCGATTTGACACTAGTATTTACGTGGTTCGGGCCGCCTGAGCGTGATACCCTAAACCACGGGTGTGTTGCTGTTGTATTGAGCGTTTGAGCGTTTGAGTGTCAAAGACTTCTGTCTTGAGCGCGTGTGTCCTGAGCGCGTATGTCGCTCGTACAGTCCTTTTATAGTACAAGGAATCGCCGTTACATCGTCAGCCTGGCCCGACATGTGGCCCTGGCGATTATTGATGCTTAATACATAGTTAATGTACTTAATTACCCTTAATAGCGTGATAAAGTGCCTTGATGGCGGCGTTACTGGTATTAAGGTGTAACACCCCAGCCACTACGAGCCTGGCGGTCGTTACTCCTGGCAGCTCTATAGGATCACAGACTAGCCCCACAGACCAACACTAGTCCTTTATGCGCACTTTGTCCTCACTCGTGCGCAGAAAAGACTAGTGTTGGTCTGTGGGGCTAGTCTATGATCCTATAGAGCTGCCAGGAGTAACGACCGCCAGGCCCGTAGTGGCTGGGGTGTTACAGAATGGTATCAAAGCCGACCCTCGCGGTTTCACGGGTGCATACGGGTCAGGGATGTGGGTACGTACGCATGACGCGTGGGTCCTCTAGGAGGGACACGGTATGGTACTTATGCCAGTACTGAACGTATGGACGTGGCCAAGAGGGGACGTTCTTGGCTTGGCAGTTGACCGACGAGGACGTCGGTCTTCTAAGGGCGGTGGATTGTGACATTCTGGCTCAAGGCTTAATAGGATTGATAGAATACTCAAACCACCTAGGTATACCTTCTTTTCCAGAAGCTCACCTACAAAGAACTCCGAGGTTAAGCGTGCTTGGCCTGGAACAATTTGTGGATGGGTGACTGACCAGGAAGTTTTCCCGGGTGCGCACGAGTGAGGACAAAGGGCGCAGAAAAGACTAGTGTTGGTCTGTGGGGCTAGTCTGTGATCCTATAGAGCCGTCAGGAGTAACGACCGCCAGGCCCGTAGTGGCTGGGGTGTTACAGAATGGTATCTGTGGGAACCGGAATCCCGACATCCGAGGATCTCATTGGGTGGTGTCGTGCGATGCGACACCCAACAGTATACAAGAATAGAACCTGAATAAGTACAAGACGAAGTCTTTATTTATCATACAGCGGAAGTTTTACAATACTAGCATAAGGAAAGCAACATATATATCTTATCTACTCTCTCAGCACTAGCTATGCAAAAGCAAAGTTATCCTTGCCTTGGATACTTTGCACTAGCAACACTCAATTATGGCGGCGTGCAGGGTTCCCATTCGGCTATACACCCTGGAGGGGGTGCAGCCTCATCATCAAACCCTTCATCAATTGTATAACCTGCAAAAACTCGTTAACTGCAAACGTGAGCATAAGGCTCAGCAAGACTAACCCGTCTCACTAGACATATGCAAAGGGGACACTAAACATAGGTAAGGTGAAGCATAAATGACTCGCCTACAAGTGGGTCCTTATAATCAGGGTTTATGTAGCAAATGACATACTCCAGGCACGACACATCATGGGTTCCACAATCAAACAAGAAGCGCTTTGCCGAGGATATGACATGCCCAGAGCACATAATGCTATTACAGGTAAAGTATGGGGAAACTATAAACTTTTAATTATACTATCTCTAAGCCATACAAGGTTGCAAAACAATTATAATTCAATACAATATATTTTTCTGGCTTCTTTAGTATTTACTACGTCATGGCGCAGTGAACAAGTGGTACTCTATTACCGCGAGGGACGGTGATTGCAATTATAACACACCCGGACAACACGACACATACGTCGTTCGGAAGTGTCAGCGAGCACACCTGTACCTACATAACACTTCAGTACTAGGCGTATATGGCAACCTTTCGCGAGACACTCAAATGTCGAACCGGTCGATCCGTCACGAGCAGGAGGTCCCTGCGTGGGGCGTACTCTAACGTGCCCACCAGGAGATTTACACCTTGCTGCCCTCAACCCACACCTATAAAACAGATCGGTATGCCTCGACACCCAAGTGACCATGCTACGTCAGTTTACTGGAGCCCATATATCCATTATGTTGCCGGTACAAGTCAAGCTTGTCCGAAGGGGCCGCATACAGACGGGCCTTAATCGACACAGGCAGGGCTATGCGACCGAGACTCAATTCTCGCCGCTTCCTATCAATTCTCTTCCCGGTCTCCATTTCATTATATTATGCCATTTTCTATCTGTGAGATATGTCCTACATCTCTCGCGAGTAGATTCCAACTACTCGACTTCTACCGGATTTTCTATGCATTAGCAAAGCAGTTACTACAGGTCAAACTGTAACTCGTTCCAACCAATCCCTGGGATTTTTGGTCATGCAGGTGGAGTATCAAACACCTTATAAGTAATGCACAATATCATATACTACTCATCATAGTGATAAAGTAAAATTTTATAAACAACTTAAATGCGAACCGGGGCTTGCCTGGATGCAGGTCCGAGTCGGAGTTAGTATCAGGAAGGTACACTTCCAAAGCCTCCGGTGCCCCCTCGACTTCGGTCACTACATGTCATGCATATAATATGGTATATGAATGATTTTGAAACAATAACTATAAAAAGTATACAAATTAATATCTAAGGATCATAGCAAGTGATGATCTTAACTGGCTTTGGGACTTTGTTGAGACATACTAATGACTATGATAGAGATTTTTGGCAAGGAGCAAAAGATAATCAAGGTGGTTAAGCCCTTTGGCAATTATTTACTAATTGAATAAGCTTAACCAATTATCTTTCAGTTTAGGAACTGAATTGGGCCTAGAAGATCAGGTCAAATAATTCTCGAATTTTTACAGGAGCTAGTACATGACCAATGGAATTTTCAATCTAAATTTGAGGTATAACAAAGCATCCGAACATCTGGGATAATTCAATCAAGGAAAAAGATGATTGAATTAAACATGATGTTATACAAGGTTTCATACCAATCCAACTGTACAGCCTGTTTGCTTAGGGTGTATGGATCATATAGGATTTTATTTGGGATTTTTAGGGCAATTCTTCTGGGAGAAACTGAATTTAGAAAAGGATACTATTTTCTGAATACAGTTTTGGAAGAAAACTGAAACAGTAGGAAAGAATTGGAAATCTGTCCAAGCTAAACAGGTTTAATGTCTCCCAAACTTTTTCTGGTACTAAGACTAGGTCAAGGTATTTTATATGAATTTTGGAGATTTTTCCAGTGGAAGGTTCATCTGGAAAAATTGTGTTTGTATTTGGAAAGATTATTTTCTACAGAATTTAAAATTAAGTTTCACAGAACCTATCTGGTACTAAAAGAAACTAGAGCTCAAGGTCTTCCAAACAAAATTTGTTTGAAGATTTTTGGAGTAGTCTACAGAGAGATATTCAATTTAGAAGTTTGAACAATTTTCTGGAATGAATTTAATAAACTATTGGTGCCAGAATTCAAATTCAATTGGTTGGGTCCCATGGGCCACGTGGCGTGCTCTGGTCAATGCAACACTGCGATCCAAAGATTTATTCGCGCGCAGCCGCACGGAATCCCAGCCGCACCGTGATCCCGCAGCCACTGGCAGGTGGGGCCCCACGGGGTTGTCTTCTACCTCGGGCCAACGCCCGCGCGAGGCGGCGCCCGCGGTGGTGACTCGCCGGCGAGCTCGCCGCCGGCGAAACCGACGTGCCAAACTCGGTCAAACTCGCCACCTGGGGGTTTTTGGAGTCGCTGAGCACGACGGTGAAGTCGATGGGACCAGAAACTCGCCGAAAATGGTTGTGCGACGGCGGCGGCGGCGGTGAGCGCTTGGGCAACCTGGAACTCGCTCCAGAGTAGCTCAAACCACTCGGGACCTTCTTCAAAACCTTCATGGGATGATGCAGATCAAGGAAATGGACGTGGCAGAGGAAGAAACAATCGGAAACTATGAGCTCGACGGCGAACCAAGGTTTCCTCACCGACGGCGAGCAAAACTCGATTTCCTCGGCCGTTGCTCGATAACTTTTAGGGGTTTTTGCTCAGGTAGGAGCGCTAGGACCTATAGAAACTATCTCTAAGCAATTGCATGGAATAATTACTTGTAGAAACAGAATTGAAACGGAAACCGAGCGAGCTTCCTCACATCGGTGGAAAGAAGACGACTGATAACTTGCTCATTTCTCAATGAAAAGGGAAACGGTTTGAACCGAGAGTTAGAGCTCGACTAGGTGCACCTTTAAGCTTTTGGGATCGTGGCTTGAAACTGCACTAAACGGCGGCGCACAATGGAGCCGAGGCGAGCGGCGACGATGGCGCGCGGCGGAGAAGAAATCGCGAGAGGGGGAACACCGATCAGGGAAGGGAAAATATCGGAGCGGCGGCCGACCTTTTATAGCGCCGCGGCAAGCAAGCAAGCAAGCAGCTCGCTGGAGCTTGCATGCGCGTGCGCTGTCGAGCAGGAGAGCGGCGGTGCAGAGATGGCAGGCGGCCGAGCTGATCCGTTCAGCAGAGGTTGACCTGTGGGGCCCACAGGTCAGTCAGATTCCAACAGTAAAGCTAAAAATTCATTTAAAAATAGAAGATCAACTCCAAAAATCATGAAATTTTTTGGAGATGGTAAATGAATTATTCTGAACACAATGGTGAACTCAAATCTTATGTTCAGAGAAGTTGGAAAAGAATTTAAAATTCAGATTTGAATTTGATTCAAATTTTCTAAGAGCCTCAAATAAAATAGCAAATGAGTTCCTAAAATCTTGAAATTTTGCAGGCAAGCTATTTATAATATTAGAAGGTCAAGGAAAAATTTAGAGCCTCTAATTTGAATATTTTTGGCAGGGCCAATTGGTACTGCACATTAAATTGCCTTAATAAACTTCATCCAAATAATTCTAAAATTTGAAGAGGTGTGAATAGAATCATTCTAGAATTAGTGGTGAAGTCCAATACTCATGTTACTAAAATTTAACCATGAGTGCAATAAAGGTTTGGATGGTATTAAGTTCATGTGTACCACTATATTGGATCTTTAATATAGTTGATCACAAAACTCATAACTGAATTCACATGCCATAAAAGTGGGGTTTTACATTCCTCCCCCCTTAAAAAAATCTCGTCCCGAGATTACAAAAGAAGGAAAAAGGAACAGATATAACAAACATATGCCGCTAACAAGTTCGGATAGTTCGTTCTAAGATACTCCTTGCTTTCCCACGTGGCTTCTTCAGCACTGTGGTTGCTCCACAAGACCTTGTAGAAACGCAAGGTGCGGCTTCTTGTGGTGCGAGTCTTCTCATTGACGATATGAGTTGGATGCTCGGAATAAGTGAGATCTGGTTGGAGAGCTTCCAAATCCTCAAAACGTATATTCGCTGGGATTTTGAGACATTTCCGCAACTGAGAAATGTGAAACACATTATGGACCCCTGCCAGCGATGGCGGTAACTCCAATTGATATGCCACAGGTCCGCATCTTTTGATTATTGCGAATGGCCCAATAAAACGTGGAGCTAGCTTCCCATTCACTCCGAATCGATGGATACCTTTCATAGGAGATACCCGGAGATAAACTTGATCCCCAACCTCGAAGTAAAGAGGTCAACGTCGTTTGTCCGCGTAGCTCTTCTGACGAGATTGAGCGGCTTTGAGATTTGTTTGAATAATGCGTACTTGCTCTTCGACTTCTTTTATTAAGTCGATGCCATATACCACTCGTTCACCAGATTCGCACCAGTTCAAGGGTGTGCGACACTTCCGGCCATAAAGAGCTTCATATGGCGCCATCTGGATACTAGCATGGTAACCATTGTTGTACAAAAATTCCGCAAATGGTAGATGATCATCCCAGTTCCTACCATGGTGGATGGCACAGGCACGAAGCATGTCCTCTAGCACTTGATTCACCCGTTCAATTTGTCCATCAGTCTGAGGATGATAAGCCAAGCTTCGAATCAGTTTGGTACCCAGTGCATCATGGAGATGCTCCCAAAAGCGAGCAACGAAAATAGATCCACGATCTGAAATGATAGTGCGAGTACACCATGTAGACACACTATTCTGGAGATATAAAGTTTTGCATACCGCTTTACATCATACTTAACACTGACAGGTATGAAATGAGCCGATTTGGTCAACCGGTCAACGATCACCCAAATTGAGTCGTGCTTATGGAGAGTGGGAGGCAACCCAACAATGAAATCCATGCTGATATCCTCCCATTTCCATGTCGGTATGCTTAAAGGTTGAAGTTGTCCTGCTACTTTCATATGGTCAGCCTTCACTCGCCGGCACGTATCACACTCGAATACGTATTTAGCTACTTCCCTCTTCATTCGAGTCCACCAAAACTTCTTTCTCAAATCTTGGTACATTTTGTTACTTACCGGATGAATGGAATACATGGATAAATTAGCTTCATCCAGTATCTTCTTCTGAAGTTCCATGTTTCGGGGTACCACTATACGGTTGTTAAACCAGAGGGTGCCTTCATCGTCACTTTGGAAACATTTCATCTCCCCCTTCTTCATTCATTGCCGAATATGTGACATTCCTTTGTCCTCCTTCTGAGCTGCCATAATATCCTCCTTGATAGTAGGAATGACAGCTAGGTTGTAGAGTACCCCATATGGAACCAAGTAGAGACTCGGTTCTTCTTCTCCTTCCATTGAGGTAATGGAAAGATTGTTGACATGGGACTTGCGGCTCAGAGCATCTGCGACAACATTCACTTTGCCTGGATGGTAGTGGATCTCAAACTCATAATCCTTGATTAACTCCAACCATCTACGCTGTCGCATATTTAAATCTTTTTGGGTGAAGATGTATTTCAAGCTCTTGTGATCAGTGTATAGGTGTACTAGATTACCCAGTAGATAATGTCTCCACATCTTCAATACTAGTACCACAGCAGCGAGTTCTATATCATGAGTCGGATAGTGCTGCTCATGGTTCCGAAGCTGCCGTGATCCATAAGCGATCACTCATCTATCCTGCATCAACACACATCCCAAACCAATTCCGGATGCATCAAAATACACGCCAAAAGATTTGGTTGTGTCTGGTTGAGCTAATACTGGTGTCGTTCTGAGGTGTTTTACTAATGCTTGAAAACCTGCCTCACATGCCTCAGTCCACACATACTTCGTCCCCTTCTTCAGAAGTTCTGTCATTGGTTTAGCTATTTTGGATAAACTGGAAATGAACCTCTGGTAATACCCAGCTAAACCTATGAAACTTTGAACTTCATCTACAGACTTTGGAGACTCCCATTTGAGGACTTGCTTGATCTTCCTTTGATCAACTGCAATCCCTTCCGCTGATATGATGTGCCCTAAAAATGGCACTTGGCTGATCCAGAATTCACACTTGCTGAACTTAGCATATAGCTGGTGGTCCCGTAATCGTTGAAGCACGATACGCAAGTGTTGAGCATGTTCTTCTTTGGATTTTGAATACAAAAGTATGTAGTCAATGAAGACCACGACAAACTTGTCCAATTCAGGCATAAACACCGAGTTCATGAGATACATGAAATGAGCCGGTGCGTTGGTCAATCCGAAGGACATAACAAGGTACTCATACAGTCCATACCTCGTTGAGAATGCTGTCTTTGGTATATCTTCTGGTCAGATTCTAATCTGATGGTAACCAGAACAAAGATCCATCTTCGAAAATACTTTAGCACCCACCAATTGATAGAAAAGAAAATCAATGCATGGTAGTGGATACTTGTTCTTGATAGTGACAGCATTAAGTGGACGATAGTCTACACACAGTCTCAAGGTCTTATCTTTCTTCTCTACGAACAGTGTAGAACAACCCCATGGTGATGAACTTGGACGAATGAAACCCTTGTTCTCAAGTTCGGTTAACTGCTCCTTAAGTTCTGCAAGTTCCTTGGGTGCCATCTTGTAGGGTGGTCTTGAGATTGGCACTGTTCCCGGTACAAGTTCAATTTTGAACTCTATATCTCTTTCTGGGGGCATACCATGAAGATCATCAGGGAATATGTCGGGGTACTCACATACTACCGGAATATCCTCAAGTCCAATAACTTTGGTATTGTGAATAGATGGGTCCAATCGAATGATGTTCTCAAGATTGAGAACTTCTGACGGATGGAGTGGAGAGTTTAGATAAATTTTTCGAGGAACGATATCAAGAATAGCACCATGGTATTGCAACCATGCCATTCCTAAGATGACATTTAGTTTTTGAGTCTCTAAGATAAAGAAGGAGGTAGGATAGATGTTCCCATATAGGTCAATAGGTACCCTATGGACCATCTCATATGTTACTACCCTCCCTGCTAGAGTGCGAATCATATATGGAGTTTTGGTGGAGATAACAGGTAGCTGATTTTTAATGACAACAGATTTACTAATGACATTGTGGGAAGCTCCGTAGTCAAAGAGTATGACTACGGATTGATCATAGATAGAGAACGTACCCGTGAGCACGGGCGTGCCTTCTGGAACATCCTCGATGGCGAGATGGTGGACGTTACCAAGTCTGGGAACTAACTTCTTGGGCTGGTTGCGGGGTAGGTTGGCCCCCTGGTAGGATGATTGCCTTCTGCCTTGTCGATTCTGCGGACAGTCCTTGGTGAAGTGCCCCGTGCGCCCACACGTGAAACACATGTACGGGGTTTGGCCAGTACGAATGGGAGGACGGAATCCCGGTGCACGTGGTGGAGGTGGAAGTGCACGTGGGATCATCCCCCGTTGTTGCTGCGGTCGGAATCCAGAGTTGCTGAACTGGCGACCACTGAACATTGGTGGTCGTGATGGCGGTTGCCACCTCTGGCCAGATGGTGATCGATAAACCATACGTTACATCTGAGGAGCACCACCTCAGCTGCCCTGCGGGGCACTCCTCTTCTTTTTATCTGAGGACAGCTCGCGCGTAGCGTCCTCCTGCATGATAGCGGCATTGACAATGTCGTTGAAGCTGCCGCGGTTGAATAGGACAAGCTTGTCCTTCAACTTGGGGTTCAAACCCAAGTAGAAGCATTCGCGCTTCCGATCTTCGGTATTCACTTGGTCCTGAGCGTATTGGGCCAAGTGGTTGAATGATTTTGAGTACTTGTACACACTCCTTCCTCTCCGCCTTAGCTCCAAGAACTCTTAAAGCTTCCTCCTTGTAATCCAAGGAGGAATATGGTAGGCGCAGAACGCCTCCCAGAATTCGGCCCAGCTTATGACATGGCCTGCGGGGCGTGCAGCAAGGTAATTGGCCAACCATGCACCGGCAGACCCCTGAAGTTGCTGCACTGCAAACAGCGTCTTCTGCTATTCGGTTATGTCGAGCAAACCGAACTTTCCCTCGATGGAGCGGAGCCAGTTGTCCGCCTCCAATGGTTCATCGGCCTCCCTGAAGACCCGCAGATGCGTCACGGTAAAATCTGAGTAGGAACTCGGATATTGCTGACGCGGTCCATCATCCTGGCGTCCCCCTTGACGGGACGAGCGCTGCACCAGAGTCCGCAATAGCTCGGTTTGCTTGTCGCGCGAGCCGAGTACTGCAGCGAGAACCTCCGCGAGACTTCTGGGAAGTGTGGGTGGAGGTGGTGGAGGTGGTTGCGTTTGAGGCACATTCTGTCCTGGGGTGGTGTGTCATCCCCCTGACCTCCACTGGAACCTCCCCCATCTTGACTTGTACGAGTACACACCATACTGCAATACAACGATTCATACCATAAGTCACATTGCCTCAAGTTCATCCTTCCATATATGATACTCCTATACTATCATTTAAATAACCAAGATTTCAATCCGGTGAAGTCGAGCCAACTTCTGCCAGAAATCAAGAATCTTGATTTTATCTACTCTATCGAGTCGGAACCCTTTTTACGGAGTCCAAACCTACCAACATCTGATATTTGGACTTTCCAAAGCATTATGCATCCATTCTGTCAGTGGGGATGGTCTAGTATCATGTTTGATACTGACGGTACTACGTATCTCACAAAAGAAAATTCTATCCAGTATTTCCGGTTACGTCTGTAGGTGGTTCCTATATCGTTCTCTCGCAAATGGCTTCTACACGGTCTTCTACCATAATTAATGCTGCAAAAGACAAACAATCCCCTTTCACACATTCACACCTCAAAGGTGGTATGGGGAAACACGACAGGCAGTCACAATAATATATATGAAAATAAATGCATATGACTCTGGTGTGAGTCGCCCTCGAGCGAGGTCATGTCTCGAGGCACATGGCTGTAAATATGTCTGTACAGCAAAGACTCCCGTACGGTCCGGCTTATACACGCTCGGGCACACGTGTTTTGCATGCTCCCATAGAACATGAATAGTTCTAGAGAGACATACTATCGGGTTATACACCACCCGATGGCGGCTCCCACTAACTTTGATGCACGCTAGGGTACCACGTGTCATAGGTTCTCAGAAACATTGAGAGCTTCAGAGACTCCTATTAACTTCCTGTGCCAAGCCACGGAAATTTCACATACCACTCCTCGTATGCTGAGCTTACCGAGATTGACCCACTCTTGGTGGCGTACCTTACCTCTTACCTGACGTCAGGGCGTCGTTACAGAATGTAATAACACATAGTTAGTTTACCACCTTTATATCTTATACTAATAATACTCCTTATAAAGGCATATAGCTAATTCCTCACTCAAGTCCGAATTTTTGAAAATATGTTCTTTTCAAGTACACTGTTCCCAATGATGCTCTGATACCACGTCTATGGGAACCGGAATCCCGACATCAGAGGATCACATTGGGTGGTGTCGTGCGATGTGACACCCAACAGTATACAAGAATAGAACCTGAATAAGTACAAGATGAAGTCTTTTATTTATCGTACAGCGGAAGTTTTACAATACTAGCGTAAGGAAAGCAACATATATATCATAGCTACGCTCTCAGCACTAGCTATGCAAAAGCAAAGTTATCCATGCCTTGGATACTTTGCACTAGCAACACTCAATTACGGCGGTGTGCAGGGTTCCCATTCGGCTGTACACCCTGGAGGGGGTGCAGCCTCATCATCAAACCCTTCATCAATTGTACAACCTGCAAAAACTCGTTAACTGCAAACGTGAGCATATGGCTCAGCAAGACTAACCCGCCTCACTAGACATATGCAAAGGGGACACTAAACATAGTTAAGGTGAAGCATAAATGACTCGCCTACAAGTGGGTCCTTATAATCAGGTTTTATGCAGCAAATGACATTCTCTAGGCATGGCACATCATGGGTTCTACAATCAAACAAGAAACGCTTTGCCGAGGATATGACATGCCCATAGCACATAATGCTATTACAGGTAAAGTATGGGGAAACTGTAAACTTTTAATTATACTATCTCTAAGCCATACAAGGATGCAAAACAATTATAATTCAATACAATATATTTTTTTGGCTTCTTTAGTATTTACTACATCACGGCGCAGTGAACAAGTGGTACTCTATTACCGCGAGGGACGGTGATAGCAATCAGAACACACCCGGACAACACGACACATACGTCGTTCGGAAGTGTCAGCGAGCACACATGTACCTACATAACACTTCAGTACTAGGCTTATATGGCAACCTTTCGCGAGACACTCAAATGTCGAACCGGTCGATCCGTCACGAGCAGGAGGTCCCTGCATGGGGCGTACTCTGACGTGCACACCAGCGGATTTAGACCTTGCTGCCCTCAACCCACACCTATAAAATGGAACGGTATGCCTCGACATCCAAGTGACAAAGCTACGTCAGTTTACTGGAGCCCATATATCCATTATGTTGCCGGTACAAGTCAAGCTTGTCCGAAGGGGCCGCATACAGACGGGCCTTAATCGACACAGGCAGGGCTATGCGACCGAGACTCAATTCTTGCCGCTTCCTATCCATTCCCTGCCCGGTCTCCATTTCATTATATTATGCCATTATCTATCTAACCAATCCTGTGAGATATGTCCTTCATCTCTCGCGAGTAGATTCCAACTACTCGACTGCTGCCGGATTTCCTATGCATTAGCAAAGCAGTTACTACAGGTCAAACTGTAACTCGTTCCAACCAATCCCTGGGTTTTTTGGTCATGCAGGTGGAGTATCAAACACCTTATACGTAATGCACAATATCATATACTACTCATCATAGTGATAAAGTAAAATTTTATAAACAACTTAAATGCAAACCGGGGCTTGCCTGGATGCAGGTCCGTGTCGGAGTTAGTATCAGGAAGGTACACTTCCAAATCCTCCGGTGCCTCCTCGACTTCGCTCTCTACACGTCATGCATATTATATGGTATATGAATGATTTTCAAACAATAACTATAAAAAGTGTACAAATTAATATCTAAGGATCATAGCAAGTGATGATCTTAACTGGCTTTGGGACTTTGTTGAGACATACTAATGACTATGATAGAGATTTTTGGCAAGGAGCAAAAGATGATCAAGGTGGTTAAGCCCTTTGGCCATTATTTACTAATTGAATAAGCTTAACCAATTATCTTTCAGTTTAGGAACTGAATTGGGCCTAGAAGATGAGGTCAAATAATTCTCAAATTTTTACAGGAGCTTGTACATTACTAATGGAATGTTCAGTCCAAATTTGTGGTATAAAAAAGCAACTGAACATCTGGGATAATTCAATCAAGGAAAAAGATGATTGAATTAAACAGGATGTTATACAGTGTCTCATACCAATCCAACTGTACATCCTGTTTTATTAGGGTGTAAGGATCATACAGGATTTTATTTAGGATTTTTAGGGCAATTCTTATTGGAGAAACTGAATTTAGAAAAGGATACTATTTTCTGAATACAGTTTTGGAATAAAACTGAACCAGTAGGAAGGAATTGGAAATATGTCCAAGCTAAACATGTTTAATGGCTCCCAAACTTTTTCTGGTAACTAAGACTAGCTAAAGGTATTTTATATGAATTTTGGAGATTTTTCCAGTGGAAGGTTCATCTGGAAAAATTATGTTTGTATTTGGAAAGATTATTTTCTACAGAATTTAAAATTAAGTTTCACAGAACCTATCTGGTACTAAAAGAAACTAGAGCTCAAGGGCTCTCAAACAATATTTGTTTGAAGATTTTTGGAGTAGTCTACAGGGAGATATTCAATTTAGAAGTTTGAACAATTTTCTGGAATGAATTTAATAAACTATTGGCGCCAGAATTCAAATTCAATTGGTTGGGCCCCATGGGCCACGTGGCGTGCTCTGGTCAATGCAACACCGCGATCAACAGATTTATTCGCGCGCAGCCGCACGGAATCCCAGCCGCACCGTGATCCCGCAGCCACTGGCAGGTGGGGCCCCACGGGGTTGTCTTCTACCTCGGGCCAACGCCCGCGCGAGGCGGTGCCCGCGGCGGTGACTCGCCGGCGAGCTCGCCGCCGGCTAAACCGACGGGCCAAACTCGCTCAAACTCGCTGTCTGGGGGTTTTTTGAGTCGCTGAGCACGACGGTGAAGTCGATGGGACCAGAAACTCGCCGGAAATGGTTGTGCGACGGCGGCGGCGGCGGTGAGCGCTCGGGCAACCTAGAACTCACTCCAGAGTAGCTCAAACCACTCGGGACGTTCTTCAAAACCATGCTAGGACGATGCAGATCAAGGAAATGGACGTGGGAGAGGAAGAAACAATTGGAAACTATGAGCTCGACGGCGAACCGAGGTTTCCTCACCGGCAGCGAGCAAAACTCGATTTCCTCGGCCGTTGCTCGATAACTTTTAGGGATTTTTGCTCAGGTAGGAGCGCCAGGACCTATAGAAACTATCTTTAAGCAATTGCATAGAATAATTACTTGTAGAAACGGAATTGAAATGGAAACCGAGCAAGCTTCCTCACATCGACGGAAAGAAGACGACTAATAACTTGCTTATTTCTCAATGAAAAGGGAAACGGTTTGCACCGAGAGTTAGAGCTCGACTAGGCACACCTTTAAGCTTTTGGGATCGTGGCTTGAAACTGCACTAAACGGCGGCGCACCACGGAGCAGAGGCGAGAGGCGACGATGGCGCACGATGGAGAAGAAATCGCGAGAGGGTGAACACCGATCGGGGAAGGGAAAATATCGGAGCGGCAGCCGGCCTTTTATAGTGCCGCGGCAAGCAAGCAACCAGCTCGCTGGAGCTTGCATGCGCGTGCGCTGTCGAGCGGGCGAGCACCGGTGCAGAGATGGCAGGCGGCCAAGCTGATCCGTTCAGCAGAGGCTGACCTGTGGCCCACAGGTCAGTCAGACTCCAATAGTAAAGTTAAAAATTCATTTAAAAATAGAAGATCAACTCCAAAAATCATGAAATATTGTGGAGATTGTAAATGAATTATTCTAAACACAATGGTGAGCTCAAATCTTATGTTCAAAGAATATGGAAAAGAATTTAAAATTCATATTTGAATTTGATTCAAATTTGCTAAGCGCCTCAAATAAAATAGCAAATGAGTTCCTAAAATCTTGAAATTTTTGAGGCAAGCTATTGAGAATATTAGAAGGTCAAGGAAATATTTAGAACCTCTAATTCGAATATTTTTGGCAGGGCCAATTAGTACTGCACTTTATATTGCCTTAATAAACTTCATCCAAATAATCCTAAATTTTGAAGAGGTGTGAATAGAATCATTCTACAATTAGCTGTGAAGTCCAATACTCATGTTAATAAAATTTAACCATGAGTGCAAGAAAGGTTTGGATGGTATTAAGTTCATGTGTACCACTATATTGGATTTTAATATAGTTGATCACAAAACTCATAACTGAATTCACATGCCATAAAAGTGGGGTTTTACATAAGGGTCCTCCGGTCATGTGTCATTAAGATAGAATTAATGACACATAATCGGGACTTGAAGATTTAATTGTTCCTTGAAGGTTCGAGCCGTCGGGGGTCCACCAATCTACCTGTTGAGGTTGAAGGTCCGGCGGTTGGACGCGAGGCAGCTCTGGAGCTTACCGTCTTGGACGAGTAGGTCCGGTGCTATTGTACACGTGTCAGTACCGGAGCTTCCCTCTGTCGCGGGTTAGGACCGGGGTGCCACATAGGTATCTAGTCCAGAGCTATCCCATGTATGGAATGTAGCTCCGGTTTTATGATACACGTGGCGGCACTGGGACTAAGCATAGAAGGGAAGCAGGTCTGGTTCCATATGACATGTGGGACCTTCGGAGGTCTTCAACTCAGATAGGTGGAGTTCCTTCACACTCTTTGCCGTCTCAAGGGTTATCCGGTACGCAGGGTACCGACAGTAGCCCCCTGGGCCTACCTCCGGGAGAGACCTTTTGGATTAAGTCATTCGGCCGGAGGTGTGTCCATCTTTCGATTTTGACGCCGTGTCTTCAAGGATTTTTGGATGTGGCGTTGAGGTGGTGGTTCACAGTTAAACCACCGTCGCGTGGCATCTTCAGGATGCAGTAGGTGAGATCTGTGCGTGCGGATCTCACGCAATTGAAGGTCGCCGGTTCCCGATACGAAAACCGTATCGGTTCTACGCGCCCTGTTAGGCCGCTGCCCTCGGGTTTCCCGCCTCTCATGATGACAACTGTTCACCTGGGGTAAGGACCTTGACTTGATCGTTAGGGTGGCCCCGGGCCCCCTTGTCATTGCCAGGGTGAAGTTTTTGAACTGTATAATTGGCCCTTCTGCGGTTTCCATCCAAGCATTACGGACCGTTTGGGGATTCCTTACGCCTTTATTTGAACTTGAGCTCAAATCCGCGAAACTTCTACAAGATTTTCCACTCTCGCCTCGCCGTGCTGCGATGGAGTTGGGTCTCCGCAAGAGCCATCTCACGACCGACGGTGATTTGAAGAAGGTTTGGACCTACATGGGGTGGTCCAGTGACTCCTTCAACCACCTGGTGTGTGCCGGCAAGCTCCCGTTTAAGAAGGAGCACGCCGGCGACATGGTGTACTTTTCTTCGTGCACCATGGTGGGATTGATCCCACCCTTCTCCACTTTTCTCTTGATGCTGCTAGATTTCTATGGTCTGCAGCTGTACCACCTTGGCCCCCACTCCATTATTCTGGTGTCCACATTCGTCCACTTCTGCGAGATGTGGGTGGGTACTCCCCCCCGTGTCGAGCTCTTCCGCACCTTCTTCACCATCCACACTACCGGCCAGAGTGACGAGTATCTTAGCTTCTACTAGATTGTGAAGCGCAAGAAGTGCCCTTAAAAGTACTTGAGGTCGTTCCCTTCCGGCAAGTGGGACGACTGGAAAAAGGACTGGATTTTCATCACGGCAAAGGAGCACGAGAAGTTCGAGCTGCTTGAAGGCCTCCCCAACATTGACACTGAAGGCTAGAGTGAAGTTTGGGTGCCGTCAGAGGCCTTCAACCCTGACTTGACCAGGATCCGCCAATGTGTGGAAGGAGGAGTGACCCCCACGCGGTCTTTTGCAACTTCCTAGTCAACAGGTGGGCTCCGCTGAAGAAGAGGGAGAAGCTCGCATGGGCCCTCAACAGCGTGATGGACGATGACCGGATTGAGACCGGTTTGAAGTCCAACCTAGAAGGTGCAGCTTTGGAGCTTCATCTCAAGAAGTTCCAGCACGGCATCAACATTGAGGGCGATGACTTGACTCCAGTGGCGGCTTTCATCCATCTAAACATGGAGGCGGAGTTCATCAGGGAGCTCCGGCGGAAGATGCCGATGCTTTACGACCTCGATGAATTTGAGAGGCATTCGACCACCATGCTGGTGATCCCCAGAGCTTCTGAGGGTGACCCTGCTCCTGCCCCAAAACTGAGAGTTGAGATCGTAGGCAAGGGCAAAGAGTGGGCCGAGCCCTCGAGCCGAAAGAGGAAGTTGAAGCACTCTGACAGGAGGCCTTTCAAACCTGCTCCTTCCACGGCAGCTCCTTCTCCTCGGCGGGGGAGGTCTTCAACGGCGAAAACCACTCCAGCATCGGCATCTCCCCGGGACGCCAGCTATGCCCAGGTGACCCCAGCGCTGGCGCCAGCTAAGGGCTCTAAGTCCAAGGGTCCTTCTCAGTCGAGGGGGCCTCAACAAAGATGTTGCTGGTGACAACAGCAGGCTCCAGAGGGCCTTCCGGAGCTAATACCCTAGTTGCGACTCGGTCGGGCTCCGAGCGTCCGACGAAGAGGTTCCGCGCTAGCTGGAGTGGAAGTGTCCCAAGGTAAATTTGCATTTTTACCTCAGTTGGTTATTTTTTGCTATAATCATATTTTGAGTTTCTTCATCCTTCATCCACAGGGTATCCAAGAAAGGGGCTAAAGCTCCGGTTCCTGCAACAACAACTGATGTTGTGCAGGAAGAGGCTCTAGCTCTAGTTCCTGCGCCGCCCCAGGATGTGGCTGAGGTTGCGGCAGCTCCGACGCAAGCAGTCGTGGTCCTTGACCTCGAGTCATCCCTTGAAGCTCCCGTGGTAGCACCGGACCACGAGAATGAAAATGTACCAGCGGCACCAGTTCCAAAGGTTGAAGCTCCAGCTTTGGATGCTATGATGACGGATGCTCTGGCATCAGAGCCGAAGGTAGCTGCAGTTCTAGCCTTAGAGCAGGATGTTGTTGAAGCCCCAGCGGCAGAGCCGGTAGCTGATGAAGTTCCAGCGCCTGAGCCAGTTGTCGCAGAGGTGCCGACTCCCGAACCGGTGGAGGTCAAAGCGCCGATGCCTGAACCGGCGGAGGAGGAGGCACCAGCATCAGAGCCGAAAATGGCCTCAGCTCCGGCCGAATCTTCAATGCCTGCCCCGGA
Source organism: Tuctoria greenei (assembly GCA_036927565.1). NCBI lineage: Eukaryota > Viridiplantae > Streptophyta > Magnoliopsida > Poales > Poaceae > Tuctoria > Tuctoria greenei. Next base: position 149,210,150 of record JAYESD010000006.1, on the reverse strand, counting down.
GGTGGTGGTTCCAGAGGTACTCACGCCCGATCCAGGGTGCCAAGGCAAAGCGACCGGTCCTCTGCCAGAGGGGGCAGTTGCTGATGACCTGGCAGCGGGACCTTCGGAGCCGATTCCGGAGGTAGGATCTTCCGTTGCCATACCTTCCTAGGCGTCGACCGAGGCTACCCCGGAGGGCGGCCCTAGTGCCGCAGAAGTTCAGGGGACTGCTATTGTGGAGTGGGACCCGATTTTTGTTATGGAGAACCCGCTGGAGCCAGCGGAGAGGACCCCGGCAGGTCCGGAGCCAATCCCCCTGTCGCTGTCCATCGAGAACGCCTGCTCCAGCCTTTGTCAAGTCCAGCTGGCCTTTTACCATGACAGGAAGGCCCTTGAGGAGGAGCACCAGACCCTTAGGAGGTGGCGCAACCGGCTCCAATTCGAGACCAAGTTGGCTCATACAAGACTGGCCGACGACAAGGAGTGGGTCAAAAGGGAAAAGGCCCGGATGGAGTACTGGGGCTAGTTGCCGGACGAGAGGGAAATCATGGTGCGATCCCTCGACAACCAGTCCCGGGCCATCCACGAACAGGTTGTGGCTGCTAATGAAGCAGCGAATGATTGACAGGAGAAGCTTATTGCGATCCACGATAGCCTCGTCAAGCATTGGGAGGCTCTTGAAGAGCGGGAGAAAAAGCTTGAAGATGAAGAGCAAAAACTCCTACAGCTGCGGGATGACCTCGTGAAGAGGGAAGATGAGCTCGCTCAGAGGCTGGCTCTAGGTGACAAGAGGCCCGCAGAGCGCACCAAGAAGTTGGAGGAGCTCTGCGAGAGCGAGGAGGAGAAGGCCTGGCAGCGGGGACAGGACCTCACCAAGAGGGAGAACGAAGTTGCTGCCTGGTAGAAGAAAGTGCGAGGCCAGGAGAGAGACATGGTTGACTGCCGGAACAAGATCTACGTCCGGGAATAGGAGCTTGCTAAACTCGAATGGCAAGTTGTTGAAAATATTCAGCAGCACGCCATAGAGGTCGAGCGCCTTGCCCAGGAGGATTCGGAGCTTGCGGCGACCAAGAGATCTTTGGAAGAGGTGCGAGGCTCAAGGGTTGCGGAGTCCCAACATGTATGGGACTTCTTGGGCAAAGCCAATGACGCGCTGACGCCGCTGGGCTTTAGTCATGTGCGTCCAGATGATCCGGAGCCGGAGTTGGACCAGGCATTGAAGGCATTGAGCTCAGCGGGTAGCAAACTCAACAAGATGGGCGATGTCATCGCGGATCAGTTGGAGACTGAAGGAAAATCCCCTGCGCAAAACGTCGCAGAGTACATGCTGACGTGCTACACAAGGCGGGATCCTCACTTCCCACTAGATCTGTTTCTTGAAGGTCCCGTCGACGGAGAGGGAGATGCTGCCATGGCCAGTGTGTCGGAGGTTGCCCAAATGGTTGCCTCATTCTTCCGTAGGATCTAGGACTTTCTCCTTTTAGCTCCCACTTGTACCTTCTCTTCTTTTCTCCAATTTTTTAATCTCTTGTCCTCAGATGAACGAAATCCAAGAAATTTATGAATTTCATTTTTTGTCTTCAACCTTTGTCTCACTTAGCTCACTGGTAGATGTACACAATTTGATTGTGAACATGTACCAAAAGGATGTAGCATTTTGTTGAAGACTTGCGTGCTTTGAACTTGTAGAGTGTAGGTCTGAAGTCATCGATAGTGGAGGCCCCCTGAGGTTGTCGGAACTTAGTAGCTCTGGCAACGGCCATTGTCAACATGTAGAGTGTCGAAAGCTTGCCCTCTGGGGTTGTCAGAGCTTAGTAGCTCCAGTGGTGACCACTATCAACACGTAGAGTGTCGACAACAGACCCCATTAGGGTGTCCTTCCACCATCTTTTCTTCACGTTGACGGCTGGCCCCCTGGACTTGTCGAAACTTGATAGCTCTGGCGACGCCTATATCAATGTTTAAAACATCGTTAACGGGCCACCTTAGGGGCTATCGAAGCTTTGATAGCTCCGGCATCATCCACCATCATCATGAGATTTTTATTTTTCCTGCACAGTGAAGTCAAGAAAAATAGTAAAGTCAATTTCTTATCTATAACTCATTTGCGACTTACTATTCCTGAAAGAAATTTTTAGGTCGACCACAATTCTATATGCAATCAAGTGCATGTGCTTATCTTCTCCAGGTCCAATCGTTTTCTGGACCCACCTTACTCAGTCCTGCCGGGGTGTAGGTAGAGTGGCGTACATAGGGTGCAGGACCAAGATAAGTCGATAGCACACTCCGGACCTAGATTGTCTTGGCATTCAAGCGAGTAGTCCATTCAACAATGTTAATACCCAAAAGAATTAACAACGTAACTTGGATTATACATGAATTGTTCGAGCCAAATTTTCTGGAGAATTGCACAACTTTATAATAGACAAGAAAGAAAAAAATAAAAAAAATGAGCCTGTACAAAATAAATGCACGTGAAGTCTGTTTTCAAATAATGATGTCTTTCATTATAGGTCCAGGGTATAGGGGAAACAAGTACACTCTTAGGGTACAGAACCAGGCTAAGCGTGTTACATTTCTTGTTTGAACCAGGGTAACTAGCTACACTTTTAGTTCTAGGACCGTGTCAAGTGTTGCTTGAACTTTGCGGACCTTCCGGGAAAGGTCCGACTGTCCCCCCGGAGGGGCTACCGGACTATGTACAATGACGCTATAACATACATCATATGTAATTACAGACTCACCTACGTGATATTAAGCATAGAACTTACGGAGGTGCTCAATGTTCCAAGGATTAGGGAGCGGTGTCCCATCCTCAGTTACCAAGCGAACGCGTCTTGGACGGGATACTTTGATCACTCGAAAGGGTCCTTCCCTGCTGGGGGAAAGTTTGTTTAACCCTTCTTGAGTTTGTATTCTCCGTAGCACCAGGTTGCCTTCCTTGAGCTGTCAGTTATGCACGTTCCTTTGGTGATAGCACCGGAGCGCTTGGCGGTATCGTGCATTTCGAACAGTTGCTCGGCACCTTCCCTCTTCAACAAGGTCAAGGTCTTCATGCCAGAGGTGGTCCTGCGTGGCTTCGTCGAAGTTCCGAACCTGGAGTGACGCCAAGGTGATTTTTTGATGAAGGACTGCTTCTGCTCCGTACACTAGGAAGAAGGGTGTCTTTCCAGTTGACCAGTTTGGAGTTGTCTTGTTTGCCCACAAGGTGGGCGGAAGCTCTTCAATCCAGTTGGCCATGTTTTTTCAGACGCTCTTATGTGCACGTCTTGAGCCCTTTTAGGATTTCTACATTTGCTCTCTCGGCTTGGCCATTGCTTGCCGGGTGAGCTACGGAATCGTAGCTGACTTGAATGTCAAGGTCTTTGCAATATCCTTGGAATGCTGAGCTTTTGAATTGGGTCCCGTTCTCAGTTATGATCTTGTTTGGGACTGCAAATATGCATACTATGGACAGCAAGAAATTGATAGTTGATTGCTTGTTTATTGTCACAACTGGAGTTGCTTCCGGCCACTTGGTGAACTTGTCGATGACAACGTACAGGAACTTGTTACCTTCGACGGCTCTTGGGAGTGGTCCCATGATATCCATCCCCCACACAGCGAATGTCCATGTAGGAGGTATCATTTGTAGGGGTTGAGCTGGTGTGTGAATTTTCTTCGCATGGAACTGGCATGCTTCACATTTCTTCACTAGCTCGGTTGCATCCTAGAGTGCTGTAGGCCAGTAAAAACCATGCCGGAAGGATTTACCAACCAACGTGCAAGAAGACGCGTGATTCCCACACTCGCCTCCATTGATTTCTGCGAGGAGGTTGCGGCCTTCTTCCCTTGTAATGCACCGCATTAGGACGCCGTTGGCACCACACCGATAGAGATCCCCTTCTAACAGTGTGTATCTTTTAGCCAATTTGACTATCTGGTCAGCAGATACATTATCTTCAGGAAGGATGTTGTCTTTCAAGTAGCTCCGGATTTCCGAGATCCATGCATCGGAGCTAACTTGAGCATTTGAGTCTTGCGTGCTGGGTTGCTCGGAGCTTCCTGCAGCACCTACGACCCTTGATGGACGCCATGATAATAGGGCACCCGGGACCACCAGCTTCGAGGTGCTGGTCTCACCCCCTTCGCTCAGTTTGGCAGGCTGAGCTGTTGGTCTTGACAATCTCTGGACAAAGGTTCCGTCGGGAGCCGGAGCTCCGGTTGAAGCTTTCATCGAGAGTTCGTCAGCTTCAGTGTTGTTGAGACGCTGGACATGGCAAAGATCCAGGACTTTGAAGTCATTTTGAAGCTTATGGACTTCAAGTAGATATGCAGCTAGTTGAGTGTTGCTGCAGGAGCATTCACCCTTGACTTGTTTTATAATGAGCTGCAAGTCACCCTTTACCAACAGCTGTTTGACACCGTATGATAGTGCCACCTTGAGCCCATAGATTAGTGCTTCGTACACCGCCATGTTGTTGGTCGCCTTGAAGTCGAGGTGAACCATGTATCTGACCCTCTCCACGGTTGGAGCAAGGAGAAGGATTCCAGCTCCGGCCCCCTGCTTCTGCACGGAGCCGTCGAAGTAGAGAATTCAGTGAGGCTCAGTGAAGACTGGAGCTTTAGGTTCTGGCTTCTGCTTACTGGGCCCCCAGGATATGATGGAGAGGGGGTCCATTCCGCCAGAAAGTCCGCCAATGCTTGACTCTTGACCGGTTGTCTTGGGATTTAATTCGGCCAATTCCGCTACCCACTTTGCAATATTCCTCGTAGAATTTGGGTTATGCAAGGTTGCTCGCAGTGGATAAGAGGTTACCACTGAAATCTTGTGAGCTTGGAAGTGGTGACGAAGCTTCCTAGAGGCAATAAGTACTGCATAAAGCAGCTTATGCACCTCCAAGTACTGAGTCTTGGCATCATGAAGTACTTCGCTGATGAAGTACACTGAGTGCTGGACTGTCCAGACCCTCCCGGAGGGGCCCGGAGCTTCCTCATCAACCCGGACCCTCCCGCAGGGGTCCGGACCTTCTTCGGGGACCTCTAGGATCTTATTAGAGGAACCCGAAGCTTCTTCTGGAATGACCCGGACCTTCCCAGAGGGGTCCGGATCTTCTTGTTCAACAACAGTAATTCCTTCACTTGAAGGAGGTTGATCCTCTGGCGTCCCGCCTCAAGGATACGGGTCTGGGGGTGGGACCCAAACTCGCCTTCAGGCAGCTCAAGACCCTCCCGGAGGGGTCTGGAATTTGTAGCTGAGGATGATTCTGGTCTTTTAAAACCAGGACGATGCTGACAACTTTGTCAGTTGCCAAAATGTAAAGCAGAAGTGGCTCACCAGGATTCGGAGCTGCCAAAGTTGGTAGAGTGGTGAGGAGCTGCTTTAGCTCTTGGAAAGCCTTTTCTGCTTCTTCAGACCATTGGAATGGTCTGGACTTCCTCAATAATTTGAAGAAGGGTAGCGCCCGTTCCGCTAGTCTTGAGATGAACCGGCTGAGGGCAGCTAGACATCCAGTCAGCTTCTGGATATCCTTGACGCGGGCTGGTGGCCGCATGTCTTCAATAGCTTTAATCTTCGCCGAAATTGCCTCTATTCCTCGGTGGTTCACCAAGAATCCAAGAAGCTTTCCGGAGCTAACCCTGAAGACACACTTGTCTGGGTTTAGCTTTATGCGTGTGACCCGCAACTTGTCGATGACAGCTTGCAAGGTGTCAAGAAATGACTCCTTGTTTTTGATCTTGATGACGATTTCATCGACGTACACTTCCACTACATCTCTAATGAGCTCTCCAAAAGTTTTGTACATAGCTCGTACAAATGTTGAAGCAGCATTTTTGAGACCGAATGTCATGGCAGTGTGACAGTATAATCCATCTACTGTGATGAAAGAGGTATGCTCTTCATCTTCCCTAGACATTCTGATTTGATGATACCTAGAATATGCATCTAGGAAACACAATAATTCACACCCGGAGGTGGAATCCACTATCTGATATATTCTAGGTCGTGGGAATGGATCCTTTGGACATGCCTTATTCAGTGTAGTGTAGTCGATACACATCTGAAGCTTCTCGCCGGCCTTAGGTACAATGACTGGGTTTGCCAGCCATTTTGGGTGGAAGACTTCTCGGATGAGTCCAACTTCGAGCAACTTCTTCATTTCTTGACGTATGAAGTTTTGTCGCTCTACTTATTGCTTCCGAGGCTTCTGATGTACAGGCCGAGCGTTGGTATAAATCTTTAGATTGTGCTCAATCACTTCCCTAGGGATCCCAGGCATTTGTGACGGTTGCCAAGCAAACATGTTGACATTAGCCCAGAGGAAAGTGATGAGCGCGAGTTCCTATTTGTCGTTCAGACCTCCCGATATACGAGTGGTTTGAGCGGCGTCGGAACCAATTTGGACGACTTTGACGGGAATGTCGGTGTCGCCGCTTGGTTGCACACGAGGTGCGGAAGTTGAGCCTCGCTGACAAATGCTCGGAGGCTTCGGAGCTTTTTCCTTTCCGGATTCTTCCTCCTGCTATAAAATCCCACTTTGTCCTTCATATAAACTTCAGCTACAAGTTTATTATCAACCATAGTGGAGATCCATCATGGTTATGCACATGAACTTATGGTGGGATACATGAACTTGATCTCATCAAATCATTTATTCCACTCATGCTTAAATTTTATTTACATGAGGAATGGACTTCACCAATAATCTTAGATAAATTCTTTTGACCTCTCTTCAAAGTTTGGAATTATTTGAATAGAGGATCCTAGGTCAAATTAATATGCACTACCTAATCTATATTCAAATTAATTGCAAATTGAATATACTACTGTATATTTGGCCCTGTCAAATTTATTCAATTCAGAGGCCATAAATTTATCTATGGCTTACTAATATTCCAAATAGACTTCCTGCAAAGTTTCATAAATTATGAACTGCATTTGCTATTTTATTTGAGACACTTAGCAGATTCTTACCCTATTAGGAACTCAAATTTTGAATGCTGTTCAACTTAATTGAACATCAATAATTGAACACATCATCATGGTCAGCATTACTTGCTTGACTTATCCTCATAGTTTCAGAATTTTTGGAACCCATTTGCTATTTAAATCAGTGACCCCATTAAATTCCATCCAAATTCAAATTCAAATTTGAGATTCAATTGGAACTTGCTCCAATTCAAAATCCAATTGCAGAATCAAATTTCAGATATTTATTTGAGCCTCCCCACAAAAATCTAGAATTTTTGGACCAAGTTTGGTAAGAGAATTGAAGTCTGTAGAGAAGGGGCAGGGATAAGAGTAGTGGGACCCACCAGTCAGAGGGACAAACTCGGTGCTGCTCTGCACACCGTTTTTCCGGCGCTCCCCTGCTCGACACCGCGCCGCATGCAAGGCACCACACAACTGCTCATCTGCCTCCCACTCCTCCCCGAGCTATATAAACCCTCCCCCGATCGAAGTGGACACACACGCACACACTTGCCTCTGTTTTTCTTCCTCTGCCACTGCACCGCATCGCCGCCGCCGTTCTTGATGCGCCGGCCAAATGAAGCAAGGAATCGCAGTGCTTCCAACAGCAAAAGGTGGCTTAACTAGTTGCTCTTCCTTCCTGTCCAGTACTTTTGTTTGATTCCCTACTTATATGTGCGGTATTTCAAAGTTTCCTCGGAGCTCGCGGGTGAAGCCGCTAGGGGACTTTCTTTTCCACGAGGATAGACCACTTAAATCACGCTTCCATCTCCCTCCTCGAAGGAATAAGGTGCGCAAAAGTACCTAGATGCTTCTTGTGAAGTTTCAGCTACTATCATGCTTCCTAGCTCACTTTTCTCAAGTTTTCCCCAAAATAGTTCATACCGATATCAATAGATTACCGGTTAAATTTCGTTTCTATGTACGATTAATTGTCAATCCAATAAGGTATAATCTCCTAGATCTCTAGGCGCACCACCTCACAAAAATTGAGAGGAAGACATCGAGAGACAAGGTTGGATTTTGAGTTTTCATCACCGCCGATTGAAAAACCGTACCTCGCCGTCGAGCTTAGCTTTGCCGGTGATGTCTCCCCAATCCGAACCCCAAATCATGCTCTTGGTGATCCCAGGAACCTTCCCGACCTTTTTTTTTCGAGCCTATTGAGCCATTTCTCAGCATTTCCGACGAACGCCGAAACCCTAGCTCCGCCGTCACCGTTGTGCCACCGTCTCCGGCCATCGCCGACATGATTGGACACCACCATCGGCTTGCGCGGTCGATTTTATGATTGAGCGGTCACGGTGAGGCCGAAAGGAGGTCGACGCACCTAAGCCCGGTGAAGCACCGCCGCGGTTCCGGCGAGAGGCGCCGCCGCGTGGAGAGGTAGACGAAGATGCGGGTCCCACCTGTCAATGACACCCCTCTCGCGTGGGATCAGTTGTGGAAAAGGATCCGGTGTCACAACGCGGGTTAATCCCGTAGCTCCCAGTGTGGCTCCATTCTGATTGGTCGATTCAAATGAAGTGGGACCAACCCCTTTAGTTGAATTTTCCAATAGATAAATAAATCCAGACTCAATCCAAACTTAGAAAATCCATAACTTCCAGTAGAATTATACAAAAATTCTCAAATAAATTTTGTTAGAACCAACATGAAGAATAATGTCCAGTGGTGCACTTGGATTTCTATTAAAAGCCATAGAAATTTATCCATAATACAGATAAGCAAAATGCTTAAAGTATTCATTCTCAGAGTTCTGTTAATTGGAAAATTTCCAATTTTGGTCACAACACATTTGTTAATACCCTTGATCTCCAGTAAAATTTTCAAGCTCTTTGGACTTAAAATACTGGGTTGACCAATATTCCAAACCTCTATGTAGTTATAAATTGAGAAAAATGGAAAATCAATTTCCAGAAATTTACCCAAACTTGAAAAATCAATTTCTCCCTGTAGGAAACTTTGAAAATGGTGAAACAAATTTTCCTAGAACCAGTGAGATCCGCTCTACATGATACAACCCCTGGTAGCCATGATAAGTCTCTAAAATTTCAACAAAAAATTTAGAGAAGATTATTGCTTACCATAATTTTTAAGAACAACAAACTTCCTTGATCATCTCCTGTTCTTTGCAAGAGTCTTCTCTATAGTCACTAGTATCTACCATAAAAGTCCCAAAGCCAATTAAGATAATGACCTTATTTTATCCTAGGATATTCACACTACCTCAAGCATATTAATTATGTTCAAAATCATTCATACCTAGTATAGGCATATCGTGTAGTAGCTGAAATCAAGGAGCAGCCGGAAGCCTTGGAGGTCCAGCTGCCAGAAACTAACATAGGCTCAGACTCGCATTCAGGCAAGCCCCGGTTTGCATTTAAGTTCCTTATGGTGTTTTTGCAGTTTTATTCCACCTTACGTCTTTAGATGATTGTGCATTACGTTTAAGGTGTTTGACATCCACTTGCATGGCCCACAAATCCTATGGTGTCTTGGGTAGGTCTACGACCCATTGAGTAGACACTGCTATGCTTATGCTCATAGGAATTCGGTAGAAGTTGAGTAGTTGGAATCTACTCGCGAGATAGGAATTTTGTCACACGGGAGGTTCTGGAATAAGAAAATGGTTTATGAATATGAAATTGAGACCGAGCAGTGGGTAGGATGCAACGAGACGTGGTCTCACCTGCGTAGCCCAGCTTGTGTCGATTGAAGACCGTTTCGTGTGTGGTCCTGCTGGACAAGCTTGAAATGTACCGGCGACATACTGGAGGAATGGGCTCCAGTAAACTGTCATAGCTTCATACTGGTTCGTCGAGGCATTCTGTTCTGTTTTATAGGCGTGGGTTGAGGGCAGCAAGGTGTAATTCAGCTGGTGGGCACATCAGAGTACGCCCCACGCAGTGACCTCCTGCTCGTGACGGATCGACCGGTTTGACATTCGAGTGTTTAGTGAAAGGTGGCCATATATGACTAGTACTGAATTGTTATGTAGGTACTGCTGTAAGTACTCGCTGACATTTCTGAAAGTGCGTATGTGTTGTGTTGTTCCGGGTATGTCCTGATTGCAATCACCATCCCTCGCGGTAATAGAGTACCACTTGTTCACTGCGCTGTGACGTAGTAAATACTAAAGAAGTCAGGAGAATGTGATATATTGGTTTCAAAATTGCTTGGGCAACCTTGTTTGGCTTAGAGATAGTACAATTAAAAGTTTACAGTTTCTCCATACTTTACCTATAATAGCATTATGTGCTTTGTGCATGTCATATGACTGGCAAAGCGTTTCTTGTTTGATTGTGGAGTCTATGATGTGCCGTGCCTAAAGAATTTCATGTGCTAATTAAAACATGAATATAAGGATCCACTTGTAGGCGAGTCCTTATGCTTACTTTCCTATGTTTAGTGTTCACCCTTGCATATGTCAAGTGAGACAGATTAGTCTTGCTGAGTCTTATGCTCACGTTTGCAGTTAACAAGTTTTTGTAGATTATACGACTGATGACGGGTTTGATGACGAGATTGCACCCCCTCTAGGGTTTACAGCCCAGTGGGAACTCTGCACACCACCGTGAATTGTATGTTGCTAGTGCGAAGTATCCAGAGCATGGATGACTTTGCTTTTGCATAGCTAGTGCTGAGAGCGTAGCTATGATGTATAGTTCTTTTCCCATCCGCTAGTATTTTAAAAACTTCTGCTGTGCTTTTAAATAAAGACTTGGTATTGTAAATTTGTTCTCATTCTATTCTTGTATACTATTGGGTGTCGCATCGCACGACACAACCCAATGAGATCCTTGGAGGTCGGGATTCCGGTCCCCACAGACATGGTATTAGAGCATCATTGGGAATAGTGTACTTGAAAAGAGCATATTTTTAAAAATTAGTATTTGAGTGAGGAATTAGTTATATGCCCTTATAAGGAGTATTACTACTATAAGATATAAATATGGTAAACTAACTTATATTTTATTAATTCTGTAACGACGCTTCGACGCCAGGTAAGAGGTAAGGTACACCACCGTATGTGGATCAATTGCGGTAAGCTCGTCATGCGAGAGGTAGCATGGAAGTCTTCCGTGGCTTGGCACGGAAATGTGAATAGGAGTCTCTGAAGCTTTCTGTGTTTCTAAGAACCTATGACACGCGGTACCCCAGCGTGCTTCAAAGTTAGTGGGAGCCCCCGTCGGGTGGTGTATAACCCGATAGTATGCCTCTCTAGAATCATTCATATTCTATGGGAGCATGTGAAACATGTATGCCCGAGTGTGTATAAGCTGGTTCGTACGGGAGTCTTTGCTGTACAGACGCATTATAGCCATGTACCTCGGGACATGACATCGCTCGAGGGCGACTCACACCAGAGTCGTATGCAATTACATTTGTATATATTATTGTGACTGCATGTCGTGTTTCCCCGTGCCGTCCTTGAGGTGTGAAGGTGTGAAAGGGGATTGTTTGTCTTTTGCAGCATTGACTATGGTAGCGACCCGTGTAGCACACGTTTGCTAGTGAATGATACTAGGACCACCTATAAAACGTATCCGGAAATACCGGTTAGAATTTTCTTTGGTGAGGCACATACTATTGTCGGTATCAATTTTGATACTTGGCCATCCCCAAAAACGACAAAAATGGATGCATTAAATCTTGGAAAATCTGACTATCAGGTGCTGGTAGGTTTGGACTCCGTAAAATGAGTTTTGATTCAACATTGGGTTAGCACCAAGATTCTTGATTTCTGGCTAAAGTTTGCTCAACTTCGCGAGGTTGTAATCTTGGTTAGTTAGGAATAAACATAGGGGTATGCTATATGGATGAAAAGTTCTCGAAGACCTCTACGATTTTTTCTGTTGACCATCAAGGCAGAAAAGCTTTATAATCTGTTGAAATTTGGGGTATGCTTAAATTACTTCAGATAACCCTACCATTGTACCAGTCTCAGTAATTTTGCTATAACTCACTGTAGAAAAACCTTCTGCCCTATTCTGATGTATATCTGAAAAGGGGAGGAGCAGATCTACAGTTTTGTTATTTAAAGTTCCTTTTGATTCAAATTGGAGGCAATTCAAATCTCGAGCTCAGAACAAAGAACTGCAGGGCTGCTGTTGAACAACAGCCAGTTCATCTGTTAAGTTTAGATAGCTCTAGCTTTTGATCCAGAATAGTGACATGGTCATATATATACATTTATGTTAAGCTTAGCAAGTCCTCTATCAACTTCGTGTTGTACTTGTGGCCTAAATCTTGGTATAGCTGTGTTAAATTCCTATGGTTGCAAACTTTGTTCTGGCAGATTAGAACTTAACCAATTGGCACATAGTTTAGAATTAGCACACTATACCTATGTAACAAATGTTACATGGCCGAAGTATTTTACCACTGGATTGTTAACTTGATGTATACAATGTTTATTTTGTCATTACCTCAAAATATTGTCATGATATACCTGTATAAGTTGTGGAAATCACCACATATACAGGGGAGGTTCTGTCAAACTTTTCAGAAAATTTGGGTCAATTTTAAACCTGTATAGATTCTATTTCCTAGCTCAACTGGAGCTGTATGAGTACAATATGGAAAGGTTGTAAAGTTTACTACAACTTTTGTATTCAACCCACACCTGGTTCTGAAGTTTCCTGTATGAAAATTTTCAATTTATACATGAAGGTCAACTGGAACAGACTGTGATTGCAACTCCAGCTTTAAAAGTTTTTGGGAGTTGGAAACCTTCTCACTCTTCCAGTATTCTTTTCTATAGATGACGGATGTGAGGATGCTACTACCGGACAGATGGATATTTTCCACTTGCGCTAGCCATCCGGGTTTCCAAAGTATGCTGCAGGAAGTGCTCCAACAGTTTGGCTTCATCGAGATGCCATGCTATTGGGGTTAGAGAAACGATCGACAGAGGCGTTCGGTCATGCACCATCTTGGTAGACATCCCAGCTAGTCAACGTAATTATGGATGGGCTCCTTTCTCGGTTGGAGGACACTTGGGCAATCGCGGCAGGCGAGGCGCTTATGAAGCTTTGTGAGCTTCATCAAGATGCCATGGCTGGGACTCAATTTGCCCTTATTCCGGTCTATGGTGTGGCTGGTTTTGAGTGGCAGTGTCGTATGGTTGTTGCCTATACACCGTACGGCGACACAACAGCGACGACACTTGGGACGTATGCGGCTGCGTCCAATATGGTGGTTTCTGCACAAGGCGCAATTATTCTGGAGCAAGTCGAAGCCTTGCGGGAAACGACTGATCGGGGAGATACCCTTGATTATATCAACGAGAATCTACGCTCGCTCCTAGCCCCAGCAAATCACCGGCTAAATAAGTGTGAGAGTCAGCTGCATTATGCTCGCATTAGGCTACGGAAAGCTCGTGCCAAACAACGGCAAGCTTGCACTGAACTGCAGCAAGCTCGTGGTGAGTTGAAAGCAAGTCAGTTAGAGGTGCAACAACAGCAGGAGCAGCGGTTTGTAGTCACTGAAGAGCGGGACACCGCGATTGAGACAGCTCAGAATTGGCAGTATGAGGCAGAGCAACTTCAGGATAATGTGATTGAGGTCAAAGCACAATTTCAACCAGTGGTGTATCCACCGACCCATAATATACCACTAATTATGGGTGAACAATTGCCTTCGAATGACGACGAAGAAGAAGAAGATCCCGAGGAACTCGAGTACGTTCAGTAGGACGTATTGGAGTGGGATGTGGCAGCACTTCTGCCGTCACGGGGCAACTTATAGTTTCATAGTTGCTCATGTTAATTTTGTGGTCATGTTTGTATCATATTAAGAATAGCAGTGGTTATGTCTAAGATGACAAGATGTGTAGACATCTCATGGGGACCAAGTATGGTAGAGATGCACTTCCATACGGGGAGTCCATCGTTTTGGAGTACACTACTGTAAACTTGGTCATGAGATAATATATCTTGTATAAAGTTTGTACTTTATCAATATATGTGAATGTTATGCACTTATTTCCTTGCCAAATAAGTCGTGCTACTGAATGATAAAATGGATAAAGGAAAAGAAAACATGTGCTGATTTTAAGTCATTCGGATGCAGAATGGTGTGTACTCGCTTGACGCCTAAAATGGGAGGATCCAGCCATGGTCGTGAGGATGAATCTCCGACCCAGGAGACAACTGCTACACCGCAGCAACGAGTTCCTCCACCACCACCTCCTGAACTTCCAAGGAGTCTAGCGGTGGTTCTCGCCGCAGTGCTTGGCTCGCGCGACGAGCAAACAGATTTACTACAGACATTGGTCCAGCATTCGTCCCATCAAGGAGGGCGACCAGATGCGGGTCCACGACAGCATTCTCCGAGTTCATACTCGGACTTTATGTCAACACACCTGTCGGTCTTCGTGGAGGACGATGAACCGTTGGAGGCGGACAACTGGCTCCGCTCCATTGATGGGAAGTTCGGTTTGCTACGAGTAACCGAACATTAGAAGACCCTGCTCATGGCCCAACAACTACAAGGGTCCGCTGGTGCGTGGTGGGCGAATTACCTTGCCGCAGGACCAGTCGGCTATGCCGCGAGCTTGGAGGAATTCCGGGAGGCATTCTGCGCCCATCACATACCTCCCAGTGTTATGAGGAGAAAGCTTCAAGAGTTCTTGGAACTGAAACAAAGATGAAGGAGTGCTTACGAGTACTCCAGGGTATTCAACCACTTGGTTCAATATGCTCAGGACCAAGTGAATACTGAAGATCGGAAGCGGGAATGCTTCTATCGGGGTTTGAACCCCAAGATGAAGGACAAGGTTGCCTTGTTCAAAAGCGGCAGCTTCAACAACATGGTCAATGCCGCAATCGTACATGAGGACGCTACTAGGGAGCTGTTCTCCGACAAGAAGAAAAGAAGTGCTCCACAGGGCAGCAAAGGAGGTACTCCTCAGAAATACTGCATGGTATATCGATCACCATCCGGCCAGAGGTGGCAACCGCCATCGCGACCACCGATGTTTGGTCGTCGCCCATTCAACAACGTCGGCTTCCGACCACAACAACAACCAGGCATGACTCCGCGTGCACCTCTACCTCCACCGCGTGCACCGAGATTCCGTCCTCCATTTCGTGCCGGTCCGAACCCGTACACATGTTATACGTGTGGATGTACGGGACACTTCTCCAAGGACTGCCCACAAAGCGGAGGACAGTCATCGTACCAGGGGGCAAACCAGCCTCGCAACCAGCCCATGAAGCCAGCCAACAGAACCGACAACGTCCACCACCTCACCATCGAGGATGTTCCAGAAGGCGCACCCATACTCACGGGTACGTTCTCTCTCATTGGTCATCCCGTAGTCATCCTTTTTTACTCCGGTGCATGCCTCCCACAATTTTATTAGCAATTCTTATGTCAATCAATATCAGTTGCCTATCTGTTCCATAAAAACCCCATATATGATTTGTTCTCCGGGAGGAAAAGTAGTTGCAGATAAGATGGTCCATAGGGTACATCTTAGTTTGGGTGGGAACATATACCCTATCTCTCGAATTATACTAGAGCATCAGAAGTTAGATATCATCTTAGGAATGGCATGGTTGCAATACAACGGTGCTATTATTGACATCATTCCTCGGAGGATATATCTAAATTCTTCGCTCCACTCTCCCCAAACTCTCACTTTTGAGAGTAATATCCATGTCCCTCCCACTGCTGATAACACCGAAGCCTGTAAACTCAAAGATATTCCAGTAGCATGTGAGTATCCGGACGTTTTTCTCGAGGATCTTCCGGGTATGCCACCAGAAAGAGATGTCGTGTTTAAGATTGAACTTGAACCGGGAACAGTGCCAATCTCAACGAAGCCATATAAGATGGCACCTTAAGAACTTGTGGAACTGAAAGAGCAGCTGAAGGAACATTTGGACAATGGTTTCATTCGTCAAAGTTCATCACCTTGGGGTTGTTCTGCATTGTTCGTGGAAAAGAAGGATAAAACATTGAGACTATGTGTGGACTATCGTCCACTCAATGCTGTCACGATCAAGAACAAGTATCCACTACCCCGTATCGATATTCTGTTAGACCAGTTGGTAGGTGCTCGAGTATTTTCGAAGATGGATCTTCGCTCTAGTTATCATCAGATCTGGATTCGATCAGAGGATATACCTAAGACAGCATTCTCGAAGAGGTATGTATTATATGAGTACCTTTTCATGTCCTTCGGATTAACCAATGCACCGGCCCATTTCATGTATATCATGAATTCGGTATTCATGCCGGATTTGGACAAGTTTGTCATGGTCTTCATCGATGACATCCTTGTATACTCAAAATCTGAAGAAGAACATGCACAACATTTGCACATCGTGCTTCAGCGATAGCGGGACCACAAGTTGTACGCTAAGTTCAGCAAATCTGAGTTCTAGATCAACCAAGTGCCATTTCTGGGGCACATCATCTCTGTCGAAGGAATTGCAGTTGATCCAAGCAAGATTAGGCAAGTACACAAATGGGAGTCTCCTAAGTCTGTGCATGAAGTTCGAAGCTTCCTGGGTTTAGTAGGATATTATCGAAGGTTCATCCCAAGCTTTTGCAAGATAGTTAAACCAACGATGGAACTTCTGAAGAAAGGAAAGAAATATACCTAGACAAAAGAATGTGAGGAAGGTTTTCAAGCATTTGTAAAACACCTCACAACAGCGCCAATATTAGCCCAACCAGACACCACAAGATCCTTTGATGTTTATTGTGATGCATCTGGAATTGGTCTGGGCTACGTATTAATGCAAGACAGAAGGGTGATCGCTTAAGGATCACGACAGCTTCGGGACCATGAGCAGCATTATCTGGCTTATGATCTTGAGCTCGCTGCCGTGGTACTAGCATTAAAGATGTGGAGACACTATCTATGGGGCAACCTAGTACATCTCTACACCGATCACCAAAGCTTGAAGTACATCTTCACCCAGAAAGAATTGAATATGCGACAACGAAGATGGTTGGAGTTAATCAAAGACTATGAGATTGAAATCCACTACCATCCCGGAAAGGCAAATGTAGTCGCATATGCGCTAAGTCGCAAGTCCCATATCAATAACCTTTCTATCACCTTGATAGTGGAAGAAGAACCGAGTCTCTACTTGGTTCCGTATGGGGCGCTCTACAACCTAGCCCTCATTCCTACCAGAAGGGGGGAGATTGTGGATGCTCAGAAGGAGGACAAGGGCATATCGCATATTCGCCAATGCATTAAGAAGGGGGAAATGAAGTGTTTCTGAGGTGACAATGACAATACCATCTGGTTCAAAGACCGCATCATGGTACCCCGCAATGTGGAACTTCAGAAGAAAAATTTGGACGAGGCTCATTTGTCCAGATATTCTATTCATCCGGGGAGTAACAAATTGTACAAAGACATCAAGAAGAAATTTTGGTGGACTCGGATGAAGAGGGAAATAGCGAAGTATGTATCCGAATGTGATACGTGTCGACGAGTGAAAGCCGACCATCTAAAAGCAGCCGGACAACTACAACCGTTAAGCATACCTGCCCGAAAATGGGAGGACATCAGCATGGATTTCATTGTTGGATTACCTCTCACTTTTTACAAACATGACTCAATTTGGGTGATAGTTGACCGACTCACCAAGTCGACTCACTTTATTCCAGTCAATGTCAAGTATGTGGCACGGCAATATGCAGAGCTGTATATTGCCAGGATCGTATGCTTATAAGGAGTACCCCACACTATCATATCAGATCGTGGAACCTTGTTTGTTGCTCGATTTTGGGAGCAGCCACGCATCTCTGGGTACTAAATTGATTCGAAGCTCAGCTTACCATCCACAGACTGATGGTCAAACAGAACGAGTAAACCAAATGATAGAGGATATGCTCCGCGCCTGTGCCATCCACCATGGTAAGAACTGGGATGATCATCTACCATTGGCGGAGTTTTCGTACAACAATGGTTATCAGACTAGCATTCAAATGGCACCATATGAAGCTCTTTATGGCCGGAAGTGCCGCACACCTTTGAACTGGTGTGAATCCGGTGAACGAGTAACATATGGTATAGGCTTGGTAAAGGAAGCCGAAGATCGAGTACGAGTTATTCAAGCCAACCTCAAGGCTGCTCAGTCTCGCCAGAAAAGCTATGCGAACAAACGACATCGACCACTTAAATTTGATATCGGTAAATAACGTTTACCTTCATGTATCCCCAATGAAAGGGATTCACCGCTTCGCATTAAAAGGGAAGTTAGCTCCACGTTTCATCGGACCATTCACAATAAGTGAGCAATGCGGACATGTAGCCTATCGGCTAGAGCTGCCAGCATCGCTGTCAGGGGTGCACAATGTGTTTCACATTTCACAATTGAGAAAATGTCTCGAGGCCCACAACGGAAGTCCATATGGAGGATTTGGAAGCTCTCCAACCAGTTCTTACTTACTCCGAGCATCCAACCCAGATAGTCGATGAGAAAACTCGTACCACAAGAAACCGCACTTTACATTTCTACAAGGTCTTGTAGGGAAACCACACCGCTGATAAAGCAACGTGGGAGAGCGAGGAATATCATAGAACCAACTATCTGGACTTGTTAACGTCATATGTTCGTTAAATATTTTCCTTTTATCCTTCCTTTTGTAATCTCGTGACGAGATTCTTTTAAGGTGGGGGGAGGATGTAAAATCCCACTTTGTCCTTCATATAAAGTTCAGCTACAATTATCAACCATAGTGGAGATCTATCATGGTTATGCACATGATCTTATGGTGGGATACATGAACTTGATCTCATCAAATCTTTTATTCCACTCATGTTTAAATTTTATTATCACAAGGAATGGACTTCACCAATAATCTTAGATAAATTCTTTTGACCTCTCTTCAAAGTTTGGAATTATTTTAATGGAGGATGCTAGGTCAAATTAATACGTAGTACCTAATCTATATTCAAATTAATTGCAAATTAAATATACTACTGTATATTTGCCCCTGTCAAATTTATTCAGTTCAAAGGCCATAAATTTTTCTATGGTTTACTAATATTCGAAATAGACTTCCTGCAAAGTTTCATAAATTATGAACTCCATTTCCTATTTTATTTGAGACGCTTAACAAATTATGACCCTATTAGGAATTCAAATTTTGAATGCTGTTCAACTTAATTGAACATCAAGAATTGAACACACCATCGTGATCAGCATTACTTGCTTGACTTATCCTCATAGTTTCAGAATTTTTGGAACCCATTTGTTATTTAAATCAGTGACACCATTAAATTCCATCCAAATTCAAATTCAAATTTGAGATTCAGTTGGAACTTGCTCCAATTCGAAATCCAATTGCAGAATCAAATTCCAGATATTTATTTGAGCCTCCCCACAAAAATCTAGAATTTTTGGACCAAGTTTGGTAAGGGAATTGAAGTCTGCAGAGAAGGGGCAGGGATAAGAGTAGTGGGACCCACCAGTCAGAGGGACAAACTCGGTGCTGCTCTGCACGCCGTTTTTCCGGCGTTCCCCTGCTCGACACAGTGCCGCATGCAAGGCACCACGGAGCTGCTCGTCTGCCTGCTTCATGGCATGCCTCCTACTCCTCCCCGAGCTATATAGACCCTCCCCCGGTCGAAGTGGACACACACGCACACACTCGCCTCTGTTTTTCTTCTTCCGCCACTCCACCGCATCGCCGCAGCCATTCTTGATGCACCGGCCAAATGATGCAAGGAATCGCAGTGCTTCAAACAGCAAAAGGTGGCTTAACTAGTTGCTCTTCCTTCCCATCAAGTCCTTTGTTTGATTCCCTGCTTATATGTGCGGTATTTAAAAGTTTCCTCGGAGCTCGCGGGTGAAGCCGCTAGGGGAACTTTCTGTTCCACGATGACAGACCACTTCAAGCACGTTTCCATCTCCCTCCTTGAAGCAATAAGGTGCGCAAAGGTACCTATATGCTTCTCCTGAAGTTTCAGCCACTATCATGCTTCCTAGCTCCCTTATCTCATGTTTTCCCCAAAACAATTCATATCGATATCAATAGATTACCGGTTAAATTCCGATTCTACGTACAATTAATTGTCAATCCAGTAAGGTATTATCTCGTAGATCTCCAGGCGCACCACCTCACCAAAATTGAGAGGAAGACATCGAGAGACGAGGTCGGATTTTGAGTTTTCATGACCGTCGGTTGAAAAACTGTACCTCGCCGTCGAGCTTAGCTTTATCGGCGATGCCCCCCAATCTGACCCCCAAATCATACTCCTGGTGATCCCAGGAACCTTCCTGACCTTTTTTCCGAGCCTATTGAGCCATTTCTGAGCATTTCCGACGAAGGCCGAAACCCTAGCTCCGTCGTCACCGTCGCGCTGTTGTCTCGAGCCATCGCCGACATGATTGGACACCACCATCGGCTTGCGCATTCGATTTTATGGTTGAGCGGTCACGGCAAGGCCGAAAAGAGGTCAACGCATCTAAGTGCGGCAAAGCACCGCCGCGGTTCCGACGAGAGGCGCCGCCGTGTCGAGAGGTAGACGAAGATGCGGGTCCCACCTATCAACGACACCCCTCTCGCGTGGGATCTGTTGTGGACAAGGATCTGGTGTGACAACACGGGTTAACCTCGTAGCTCCCAATGTGGCTCCGTTCTGATTGGCCGATTCAAATGAAGTGGGACCAGCCCCTTTAGTTGAATTTTCCAATAGAAAAAATAAATCCAGATTCAATCCAAACTTAGAAAATCCATAACTTCCAGTAGAATTATCCAAAAATTCCCGAATAAATTTTGTTAGAACCAGCGTGAAGAATAATTTCCAGTGGTGCACATGGATTTGTATGAAAAGCCATAGAAATTTCTCCATAATACAGATAACAAAATGCTTAAAGAATTCATTCCCACAGTTCTGTTAATTGAAAAATTTCCAATTTTGGTCAGAACAAATTTGTTAATATCCTTGATCTCCAGTAAAAGTTTCAAGCTCTTTGTACTTAAAATACTTGGTTGATCAATATTCCAAACCTCTATGTAGTTATAAATAGAGAAAAATGGAAAATCAATTTCCAGAAATTTATCCAAACTTGAAAAATCAATTTCTCCCTGTAGGAAGCTTAGAAAATGGTAAAACAAATTTTCCTAGAACCGGTGAGATGCCCTCTACATGATACAACCCTCGGTAGCCATGATACGTCTCCAAAATTTCAAACAAAAATTTAGAGAAGATTATTTCTTACCATAATTTTTAAGAACAACAAACTTCCTTGATCATCTCCTGTTCTTTTCAAGAGACTTCTCTATAGTCACTAGTTTCTACCATAAAAGTCCCAAAGCCAATTAAGATAATTATCTTATTTTATCCTAGGATATTCACACTACCTCAAGCATATTAATTATTTTCAAAATCATTTATACCTAGTATATGCATATCGTGTAGTAGATGAAATCGAGGAGCATCCGGAAGCCTTGGAGGTCCAGCTGCCAAAAACTAACATAGGCTCAGACTCGCATCCAGGCAAGCCCCGATTTGCATTTAAGTTCCTTACAGTGTTTTTGCAGTTTTATGTCACCTTACATCTTTAGATGATTGTGCATTACGTTTAAGGTGTTTGACATCCACTTGCATGGCTCACAAATCCTATGAAGTATTGGGTAGATCTACGGCCCGTTGAGTAGACACTGCTATGCTTATGCTCATAGGAATTCGGTAGAAGTCGAGTAGTTGGAATCTACTCGTGAGATAGGAATTTTGTCACACGGGAGGTTCTGGAATAAGAAAATGGTTTATGAATATGAAATTTAGATCGAACAGTGGGTAGGATGCAAAGAGACGTGGTCTCACGTGCATAGCCCTGCTTGTGTTGATTGAGGACCGTTTCGTGTGTGGTCCTGCTGGACAAGCTTGAATTGTACCAGTGACATACTGGAGGAATGGGCTCTAGTAAACTGACATAGCTTGATATTGGTTTGTCGAGGAATTCCGTTCCGTTTTATAGGCGTGGGATGAGGGCAGCAAGGTGTAAATCAGCTTGTGGGCACGTCAGAGTACGCCCCACGCAGTGACCTCCTGCTCTTGACGGATCGACCGGTGCGACATTCGAGTGTTTAGTGAAAGGTGGCCATATACAACTAGTACTGAATTGTTATGTAGGTACTGCTGTATGTGCTCGCTGGCATTTCCAAAAGTGTGTATGTGTCGTGTTGTTCCGTGTATGTCCTGATTGCAATCACCGTCCCTCGCGGTAATAGAGTACCTTGTTCACTGCGCTGTGACGTAGTAAATACTAAAGAAGTCAGGAGAATTTGATATATTGGTTTAAAAATTGCTTGGACAACCTTGTTTGGCTTAGAGATAGTACAATTAAAAGTTTACAGTTTCCCCATACTTCACCTGTAATAGCATTATGTGCTTTGTGCATGTCATATCATCGGCAAAGTGTTTCTTGTTTGATTGTGGAGT
Organism: Tuctoria greenei; assembly: GCA_036927565.1. Taxonomy (NCBI): domain Eukaryota; kingdom Viridiplantae; phylum Streptophyta; class Magnoliopsida; order Poales; family Poaceae; genus Tuctoria; species Tuctoria greenei. The sequence continues at coordinate 149,187,792 of JAYESD010000006.1, read as the reverse complement.
CTATGATGTGCCGTGCCTGAAGAATGTTATGTGCTAATGAAAACATGACTATAAGGATCCACTTGTAGGCGAGTCCTTATGATTACTTTACCTATGTTTAGTGTTCACCCTTGCATATGTCTAGTGAGACGGGTTAGTCTTGCTGAACCTTATGCTCACGTTTGCAGTTAACGAGTTTTTGCAGATTATACGACTGATGACGGGTTTGATGACGAGGCTGCACCCCCTCTAGGGTTTACAGCCGAGTGGGAACCCTGCACGCCACCGTGAATTGTGTGTTGCTAGTGCGAAGTATCCAGGGCATGGATGACTTTGCTTTTGCATAGCTAGTGCTGAGAGCGTAGCTATGATGTATAGTTCTTTTCCCTTCTGCTAGTATTTTAAAAACTTCTGCTGTGCTTTTAAATAAAGACTTGGTATTGTAAATTTGTGCTCGTTCTATTCTTGTATACTGTTGGGTGTCGCACCGCAAGACACCACCCAATGAGATCCTTGGAGGTCAGGATTCCGGTCCCCACACCTGCGCTGTAGCAAGCGCATGGAGTTCTTCCAAAGCATTAACTCCGACGGTGCGGTCTCCGCGGATCCGGAGAACACCTAAGGGTGTTGGCATCTTCAACACCAAGTAGTCATAATGAGCAGCATCCATGAATTTGTACATGGCTGGCCTGCCAAAGATGGCATTGAATGGCAAGTTGATATGTGCCACGTCGAAGACCAACTTCTCATTCCTGTAATTCTCTCGGGTCCCGAAGGTCACCGGGAGAGTAATGACACCGAGTGGAGTTATGGCCCCCGGACCTACTCCGGAGAAAGGTCAAGAGAGGCAAAGATCCGAAGGTCGGAGCTAAAGCTTGACGAAGGCTTTGAAGCTTATGAGGTTCAGCCTCGAGCCTCCGTCCACCATTACATGGTGGAGTTGGATGTTGTTGATGGTCGGAGATACCGTCAATGGAAGTTGACCAGCTCCGATCATGTTCTGCAGGCAGTCCGAACCATCGAAGGTGATGGTTGTATCCATCCACTTCTCATGAGGCTCCCCCTTGCGGTGGGAGCTACAGAGGCCATGTCCCGCCACATTGTCTTGAGGGCATGACGGGAGGTGATGTCCCACGAACCACCAAAGATGGTGTTCATGGTCTTCCGACGCTTGTTGTCGGAGATGTGGGAGTCATCGTCGACGGAGGTGTAAACAGCCTTCAAGACCTTTTTGGGGTCCTGAAAGCCTATCTCCTCTTCAGCCGAAGCTCCATCGACTTTTTGTTTTCCTTCCCTTTAACGGAAAGGAGCTTCTTCCCGGAGCTTGTTGTAGCGCTCGGCGAGGTTTTGGACCTCTCAGTAGTTTTCCAAGTTGTGTTTGTTTGTCTTGTGTATGGGAAACCACATCTTGGGGATGCCACCGTCTTAAGACGACAGTCGAGGTCATTTCTCGGGGCGTGGCCCCCGGGCACCCGGAGCTGCAGCAGTAGGTGTGCCGGCCGACGGCTTCTTCTTGCCGTTGGACTTTTTCTTCTTCTTACCACTCCTAGAGGTAGTGGCTTCACACTTGGAGAATTTTTTGTTGGCCTCCGGAGGTGGTTGGGAGTGCATTTCACGACCCTCCGCAGCTTTGGCACACTTGTCTGCCAAGCTGAAGAGTTTCGTGACGCTGGTGACTTCCTTGGTCGCCAGCTTCTCTAGCATCTTCTTATCTCGAACGCCCTGCCTGAATGCTACAATAACTGAAGTTCTTGAGATAGAAGGAATGGTATTTCGTACCTGGGAGAACCTCTCGATGAAAGATCGCAGGGACTCTCCCCCCTTTTGCTTTACAGCAAAAAGGTCCAGTTCCATGCCTCGTCGGATGTATAAGCTCCCGAAGTTTGCAGTGAACTGTTGGCACAACTCTGCCCAACTATTGACGGAGTCAGGCGGAAGGCTCATGAACCAATACCTGGCGGTCCCAGTCAAAGACACAGGGAAATAATTGGCCATCACAACCTCATTTCCCCCAGCCGCAAGGATAGCGGTGGAGTAGATTTGGAGTAATTCAGCGGGGTTAATAGTCCCGTCAAATTTCTCCAGCAGGTGAGGCCGGAACTTCTGCAGACATCTGACCATGCGTAGGTGCATGGCCAAGGCGAAACATCCTCCTCCTACTCCCTCGGGAACAAGAATGTCCCGAGCTTCTCGCCTCTCGTGAGCATGCTCGATGTGGATGCGGCGAGCTTCTCGCCTCTCGCAAGCACGCTCGATGTGGACGCGGCCATCCTGTTGTTGATAACGTCGATCGAGCTCAGCCCAGAGGTCATGAGTCGAAAGCCTCGTTATCGTGTGAGTACGTCGCGCCCCGGAAGGTAGCGACGTCGCCTGTTGGGATGCAGCACGCCTCTTGTGCTATGAAGCGTGCGGACCGAGTCTACCCGACAAGGTCCGATGCTGCGATTGGGCCCGCCCCGAGGGGGGAGGACCTTGATTGTTGATGTGATCGGCTGCTGCTGCAACCAAATAATCCACATCAGCTATTCATTGCTCCATTGCACCCTGAGATGCTCTTGGAGGAGGTGGACGTTGGAGAAGAGCACGCACAGCATGAAGCGCATGTTAAGGGTTGTTGTTCACCGATGCAGTGATCAACGCAGACGCCCCATCTCGCTGTCCAGCTTGATTCGCCAGTGCAGACGGTGGCGGTGGTGGCATGACTCCTGCTGGAGCTACAACACCTGCTGGCTGCTGCATGTTGGAGGGGTTGCCTCCAGCAGGTTGCGCAGCATGGTTGCTGTTGGACGATCCAACAATAGAATTCACCATCCTCAAATCCCAGGTCCCCCTACCTGGCGCGCCAACTGTCAGAGTTTGATTCTGGCAATTCTCCCGGTACTACCGTTGGTAGCCCGCAGAGTTTTGTTGTTCGATTGTGGGCGCGCGAAGATTCAGAAGAAGGTGGTGATTTGACACCAGTATTTACGTGGTTCGGGCCGCCTGAGCATAATACCCTACTCCACGGGTGTGTTGTTGTTGTATTAAGCCTCTGAGCACTTGAGTGTTAGAGACTCGTATCTTGAGCGCATGTGTCTTGAGTGCGTGTGTCCTGAGTGCTGTGTCGCTCGGCCAGTCCTTTTATGGTACAAGGACTGTCCGTTACATAGTCAGCCTGGCCCGACATGTGGCCCTTGTGGTTACTCATGCTTAATAAATAGTTAATGTACTTAACTACCCTTAATAGCGTGATAACGCGCCTTGATGGCGGTGTTACTGGTATTAAGGGTCCTCCGGTTGTGTGTCATTAAGATATCATTAATGACACATAATCGGATCTTGAATCTTTAATTGTTCCTTGAAGGTCTGAGCCGTTGGAGGTCCACCAATCTGCCTGTTTAGGTTGAAGGTCCGGCGGTTGGACGCGTGGCAGCTCCAGAGCTTACCGTCTTGGACGAGTAGGTCCGGTGCTGTTGTACACGTGTCGGTACCGGAGCATCCCTCTGTCGAGGGTTAGGTCTGGGGGTGCCACACAGGTATCTAGTCTGGAGCTATCCCATGTATGGAATGTAGCTCCGGTTTTATGATACACGTGGCGGCACTGAGACTAACCATAGAAGGGAGGCAGGTTTGGTTTCATATGACATGTGGGACCTTCGAAGGTCTTGAACTCAGATAGGTGGAGTTCCTTCGCACTCTTTGCCGTCCCAAGGGGTTTCCGGTACGCAGGGTACCGACACATATAGATCCTCATTCTCCTTTCTTTTTGCGCTTTCTTCATATTTTTATTAAAACTTGTGCTCATCTCAACAATTTGGTTAGGATCTCATAATTTTATTGGTTAGAACAATTTGGTCATAAATCAACCAAAACCCACAAGGGATGCCTAGATGCACTTTCAATTCTTTTGGCATGCGGCCTGCCTTGGGTGATTTTGCGGTCGTGACTTTGGGCATGGTTGACTTCTATTTGTCCCTTTTTTTCTCCCTCTGTTTTATTAAATATTTCCTTCTTTTTTATTAATATTTAATTATCTTTTATTATTATTATTATTTTCTTTATTTTATTATTCTTCTTTAGTGTGTGGCAGGGCTCTTTGTGCGACAAGTGATCTGATCATCGGTTGAATTTTTGTTTATTATTTATATATCTTGTGTGGTGAATTGTTAAAATGTGTCAAACCCTAGAGTACCGGACAAGTCCGCAAAGGAATCGACTAGTCCGTGCTGGTATAGAGAGCTGATCGGATAAGTCCAATATGACACTGAACAAGTTCATCCAAGGAACAGAAAGTTCAATGGGCATACCCAACTAGTCCGGGGTTGGTTCGGATAAGTCTTTTGCTGTCCAGTGAGGGCATTCGGACTAGTCCGTTATTTTCCAGACTAATCTGGTGCCTGACTTAATTTTACTTGCATCTTTATTTCTAATTCTTTTGCATTTGTTCCTCCTCATCCTACTTAATGATTTTTGCATGAATTCATCATACTATTAAAATATTATTTACATATATATATATATATATATATATAGTTTTACTTATTTCGTTATCTCATTTTCGTTATGGCAAATAAATTACTTTTAGCATATTTATTTTGGTAATTAATTTTCAATACTTGAGGATGAATGCAAAATGTGAGATGAGATGCATATATTTTATATTGTTCATATACTTGGACTAAGCATTTCATGTTTGATTGTGGAGTCCAAGCATGTGCTAGGTGTAGATGTTATTATGGTATAGTCATTAAGCTTAGATCATGTTACCATAAACATCATACAACACCACTATAGTCTAATAGGTAATAATATGATTATGTCAATATGAATATGTTAGTGTTTAGATCCAACATTGGTTCAACAATGTTTAAGTTAGTCATTGCATTAGGACGGTGCTTGTACCTAGGCTCTTAAGGTAATTACTTAACATGTAAGTGTGGTTCTTAGATAGTTAAGTAGCGTTGGATCTCTCGTAGACCCACAGGTTGTAGGGGTAGGTGGCAGGTGGTGACAATCATGTCGGTCCTTGTACTCCTCCACGTTCGACTACGCCACAGGCTCATGGCGGGAATCGTCACTGCTACAATAAGCCTCATCACAGGCGGCTCCAAACCTATTATCACAAACGGCTTTTAAAATCGCCTAAAACAAAGAGTCTGTGATAATCCGCAATTTCACAGGCGAAGAAGTGATATCGCCTGTGAAGACACATTATCATAGGCGGTTCTTTACTTAGGCTAGCCGTCTGTGAAGACACATTATCATAGATGGTTCTTTACTTAGGCTAGCCGCCTGTGAAGATACTTTATCACAGGCGGTTCGTGCAGCATATATAACCGCCTATGATAAATATCTTATCACAGACGGGTATTAAAGCATAACTAACCGCCTATGATATTGTGTCTACATAGACGGGTATTGAAGCATAACTAACCGCCTATGATAATGTGTCTTTACAGGCGGGTATTGAAGCTTAACTAACCGCCTATGATAATGGTGTTATCACAGGACGGATGTTTACCTACATCAGCCGTCTGTGAAGACCCTTTAACGCAACCGGTTTCTATCATAACAGTCACCGCCTGTGAAAATTAGGTTATCACAGATATTTTTTTACTTGTATCTAGCCATCTGTGATAATTGTTTCTCACAGTCATGCCTAGCCACTGGTTAATAACCGCCTGTGATAAGGTATAACCTATGCAGTACTACTGCTGTTATTTCTAATTTCCAGGTCAATTCAATATAATCATAGAACAAAAAACAACAATATCATCATAGAACAAAAGTCAACAATATTATCATCACAGAAGTCAATTTCACTAAAACAATATACATATGTACAAGTTACAGGTACAATTCATCTCAAAGTTTACAAGTTTTCACTAAAAACTGTTTCTATTGGCATAGTCGCAAAGTTCTGGCACATCAGCTGCTGCACCATTCTTATCAAAGAACTTCCCTTTTTTGTGCAAAATTTTGCGACGAATGAACTAACAGGGTTCAGAAGCAATCATGTCGGCTCCTCCATCAGGAATACTTCTACAAACCGGCCATTCTTCATTCAGATTCTTCGTGTGCTGCAATATAACACATAACAAGGTTTAGAATGTGTTGGTCTGAACAATCTCAAAGTATAGATCAAAGTGAGAGTATATAGGAATTTATTTGGTATTTTTGGAGCAGTTGTACTATGAGCAATTGTTTTGAAGTTGGAATCAAAATATGAAAATAATGTTTCTAGTAATATTGAATAGCAGAGAATATAAGCATTAACCTATACTAGTTACAAAGGAAATGAAACACAAAAGTAAGAAAATAAGGTATCGACATTTAGGATAACTTACATCCTCACGATTCACTCTATATACGCCGGCAGTCTGAAGATGCTCGCATACATAATACCCGCATAAGACACTCCCAGCAGGCAGCTTCGGACAAGCATAATATGTTTTAATGTTCAATGCATTCGTATTAGGAGGTCTCTAATCGCCAAGCTGTTCCACGTAAAACCGCCAAGCGCTGTAATACAAGAAATGTCATATAAAACTTGTCAACAAATTCTAAATGTGTGTAACATAAAATTATTGAATAAACGTACAGTTTCAAAATGAAAACGAAATCTTTGTAACGATCTGGTGAGAAATCGGCCGAGTCCAAGACTGTTGCCATTCCCTGCATTGGCTTGATGAAGATCATTATGTATTGATTACCGGAAACATACAAACACACATGTTAACAATTACCAATAATTGCTATTTCAATGTCATGTGTCGAACTTACTCGAAGTGGTACAGAGCCTTTACGAAGTCCTTGCCGTCTCTGACAAAGTTAAACATCGCATGTCCTATGTAAGCTGCAACTTCTGTCTCTCTATCCTTCTTAAGGTATGCAATTGCTTTTTCAAAATCTCTTTTGTTCATGTGTTTGTACTGTCCTGAGTCTCGATTCGCCTGGACGTCAAATATCGACTTTGCAATCCTAGTAGGGTCAAGGATACCTGTCTTGTGCTCCAACTTTTCATTATCCATGTATTGCATCCTATTGAAGAAGTCCAGAATTGTTATAATCTCATGAAATGTGTATGCGTGTAGTAAGAAAAGCAAATACAAAATATTAGAGCACTTACAAGCACTAGACGAGCAGCAGGTTGATTTCGAGCATGCCCCGATGGAAAAGGGAATGCAACTCTTCAAATAAAATGACTTGTTTATCCACTCCAGTGCTCCAGAATGCTGCTTTTGGAATACGAAATGTGACGCAATTAAGACCATATTTTGTGTTGGCAGTGATGTACCACTCATGCATTCTTCTGAGCTGGACGGGTTGTTTGCTAAGTTGTACGGATGTCATGAACGACTTTCCATTTGCAAATTTAGGAGGAATATCCTCAAGCTTTTATATTGGAACTCCTAGTTTAACTAAAGCCGTCCGCCGATTATACATGACACCCTCTTCTTCCCACTCCTCGATATCTTCTAATGCTGGCTCATGAGAAGAACGAGATGCACTCGATTTTCTAACATTTTCCTTCATAGCTTCCAAATACTTTGACACTTCTGATGAAGGTTTATTAATTTCGTATGAGCTAACTTTGATAGGCACTGATGATCGAGGAGTAGTCGTCGGAAGTTGGACACTGGCTTGTTGTTGAACCTGTTGTTCAACTGATTGCTCTTTACTCCCAGCAGTTGGCTCTAGTACTACTTCAAGTTGTTGCTCAACTGGTTGCTCTTTACTAGAAATAGCTTGCTCTGGTACTGCTTGAAGTTGTTGTCCAACTTGTTGCTCTTGGATATCATCCTTGCTGAGACATAGGGGGAGTGGATCTTCCCAGACTGGGAGTGGATCTTCTTCATGCACTTTCGCCTTAGAAGATGGTGTTGCAGTATTTGGAGATGCGACGGGGCTAGATATTGGCTCATCGTCCAACACGATATCGCGTTGGTGCCAAAGGATTAATTGGTTGGTAGCCCGCCCCAGAGTCGCGATCCCCTCAGGTGTGATGTGGTCTATTTCATAATCTTCATAATCATTATCAATGATATGATGAACTTGCACCACAACATAATACAATGGAAGTGGATTCCCGTTGAAGTCACGATCAGGCTTTGCCATAGCAGTGGCAACCTGTTTGGTTTTGTTCCCTTCTCTGCCTATCGGGACAAGAAGACGACAAGATTTGTCGTTAGCAATATCATCGACAGGAAACTTATGGGTTGACCCTGAGCCTGGCATGGAACCAACGCTGCTAGGGTAGGAAGTTGGAGATACTAATTGCTCCTTTTGCACCGGAACCATCACTGTACTCGGTGCCACTAATTGTCCTGATTGTCTAAGTTGTTAAATTATTTCTTGCATATTTCCTTTGACCTTTTGAGCAATCGTTTCATCAAGTGTTTTCTTAAACTTCTCACGTCTTCTATATGTGTCTTTATCTTTGGGGAAACCATCTAGCCAAGACATTTGAGAAAAGACCGCTCGAACTCGTCCGCTGTGTTCAGGGTTTCCTAAGATAGCGGTAAGTTGGTCATTCTCCGTCTTCGGCTTGAAGAGACCCTTCTGTTACTTTTCAATTAATTCTTTCATTTTATCCTCTACTTCATTCAGAGATTCGGGCTTTTCAAATTTGCCCCCACTGGTCAAACCTGACCGAGCAAAGACCCAGCGTTGGGTTCGCTCATCACACCCTTCTAATGGGTGAGGATTGCCCTTACTGGTAATTTCGTCTAATATCTTATTCCATTTCTTGACTTTGGGGGCATATCCGGCAGACCCCAAGCGATGATGGTATTTGTTTTTTTTTTGCAAGCTCTGACCTAGTTGCACTTAGAGCTTTAGCATCAGGTGTGCTCTTTTGACGAACAAACTCTTGCCACTGAGCTTGTGTGAATTTTCCCATCTTCCTCGGGCTAGGGACCTTATCGGCCTTAACATAAGCATTCATTTCACTCTTCCAGCATCAAAACTTCTTGCCGCAAGAGACCAATGTTGCTTTCTTTACAGCTTCTTCTGTGCCTTTCTGGAACTTGAATTGTTTCTTTATCTTTTCCCACAACTCATTCTTGGTCTGCTCGGGTAATTTCCTCCAATTCTCGGTTGTGATCGGCACAACCTCCCTAACAAGAAAACCGCATGCAGCACGGTACTTGGTAACTGAGTCCAGTGGTTCTTGGGGAAACCCACCTGGACCGACCCTTGTTATGTACATGATGCGGTCCAATGGACCCTTATTGGGACCTCGTTGCCCTCGTTTCCGCTTGAGTGAAGCTGAGGATTCATCCATTGGAGAACCTTCTGCGGTTTTAGTAGCCGATGTCACCTCATTGTCTTCGCGGTTAATCTAGGTAGAAAAAAATTATAAGACTTTTTATACATGACAACCAACATTAACATGAACTGCTGAAGTTAAGATTCGTGATCCATACCTCGTCGGCAAGATCATATTCCGGGTCTAGATCCACTGAAGTCTTTTTAATTTTATATTCGGAAAAGGATCCGATGGACTGTGATAGGAGCCTGAACTGCTGGAGTCAGTAAACTCCATATTGTCTTCTTTGTTGTTACTACCAGGACCAGTCTTCTTAGGGCTTTCCATGCTAGATCTAATAAGACAAAAAATCTAATAAATGGCATATTAACTCTACATGAAGTGTTGCATGAAGAAAAATATGGAAGCATTCTAGGATTTGATAAGGCATTCTAGGGTTTAAGGCTACTGAGCAAAAGGTTCCTATACATTGCGAGGGTGACAAGCATGTTAAAGTTGATCACCAGTAATGGCAATTTTATCTTTTTATTCTAAATAGGCTAGCTTCGTTCAGAGTAGCAGCAGGCGAGAAGAGACACTCTTTTTCAGCGATCATCTCTACAACCATGGGATTTGCACGTTAAAAAAAAGATAAAAGACCCACATTCTCAAACGAATCAGGAATCCGGAAACATTCGCCAAAATCTAATCCCGGTGTGCCCGGCCGCACCAAATGGGCTCATCATGGCAGCAGGTTCAGCCATCATGAAAGGCATTACGTACCCCACATATGATGGCACCAAGGATTTCTGGGATGGTCAATTGTCCTTGCTGTTTAGAAAACAGGACTGTGAAGTCGGCGCCTCCTATAGTGATCAACTTGGTGAGTTCTAGAGGTTCTCGAGGTTTAGGTGACTTGATCAAGTCTGGGCATATGAAACCTTTGGTGGAATATTTCTGATAGGATGGGATTAACCAGGTCGAGGGGTTGGGGGCTTGTTTTTGAAATCCCCCTTCATGTGACTCCAAATCCTATATGGATTGTAACTCAATTCGTACTAGGACTAGGACTGGTTCCTAAACTGAATCTGACTCCTAACTCTATTCAGAGTAGGACTGTACTAATATCGTTAAGGACGAAATCTGCTTTATCTAGAACAATCATATACCCCTAGACTGGTGTTTCCACAACTTTGTCCAAAGTCCAAGTTCGACTCCTCTACTGGGTGCACCAGATACCCAGATCATCCAACAAAAATGAAGTCCCAGTATATCTATTTTGATACAAATGGTGCTAACAAATCATAAATGGGTACATAAACTTTTTTCCTATGAAATGCCTTAATATTAAGCTGAGTTCAATAATGGGATACATAATTGTTTTAACGCATGCAATCCTTATGTAATTCTTCACATCATCATGATTGAATAAGCTATTCAATAAACTAACTCATAGTCATATAACAGCTACACTATCAGCAAGAATTATTCAACATAGTAATATATCATTCTCCAAAGGACAAGATATATATATATGTTTATTGTACGTGTTGCTGGAACTGCTGCTGCGTAGAATTGATGGAAGTACACCAACAACCCAAGGATGCCTACCCACCGAACCCTAACCAAAGATGCCACCGAACTTGTCAGTTTTTTGAATTCCACCGAACCCTAACCAAGAATGCCTACCATTTTTCCAATTCCCAAACCCTAAACAAGGATATGCAAGGCGGCGACGAGGGCGGGGAGGCAGGCGGCACGGCGAAGGAGGATGGAAGGTCGAAGGGTTTAGGGTTTACCTTGAAGCTCGGCGGCGACGGCAATGGCTTCGCTCAGCGTACCTGGAAGTGACGACGGCGAAGCTCGGCGGCGTACCTGGAACTGACGAGGGAGAACTCTTGGCGGCAAACAAAATTTTGGCAGCCTAACAGCGTCTAAGTGTTTCGCCCGGGTTATGTTTTTCCAACGTTGCCGAGGGGTATATATAGACTCCCATTTTCTCAGGCGGATTTTAAGTACCGACAGCCTGAGAAGACTGTTACCTCAGGCGGGTTTTACTTACCAACCGCCTGAGAAGATACAATTATCTCAGACGGTTGGTTAGTAACACCCGCCTGAGATAAACATGGGCCTGTGAAGATATTTACTTCTTCTTAATTAATATGTGTTCATAATTTGATGAACGCCTACATAAAGACCCCTCACAACCCGTCTATGAAGACGTGTCAACGACCGTGAGCGACCTTCTTTTTCCCGAGGCGCGCCCTTTCAATGCGCGGTAAACCAACTGCTCCATCTTCCACTCCGCGCAGCCTTAAAGACACGCTATCACCCATTAGTTCTCCACAAGCGCATCGCTCACTTTGAATCCTCTTGTTTTCTTCATCTTCCTCCGCTCCGACGACCCAACACCACTATGGTCGACCTTCTGCCGCCAAGCCCTCCGAGGGAGCCACCTTGCAAGAAACTATGTTGCAGCTCCCCCGAGAAGATCAACACCGTGCAGCGCCTCCTCATGGCGCGAGAGGCGTACAACAATACGTCTCGCGCCATGAGTGCCTTGGGGTTGGGTACCCTTCCAGAGTATCCTGGAATGGGTACCATAGGCCACTACCTCTACGTCCTCACAGGGGTGGCTGATCGTCTTGACATTCAGTTCACGACGATGGCCCAGGTTCTTGGCCTCGAGGGCCGTAGAACGCTGGTGGAGGCGACAGCTAGCAACCTCGGAGTTGCACCGCCGGTGCAGCCGGTGCAGCCGGCCCTGCCTCCTGTTGCACCGGTGCCGGACTCGCCGCCGGAGGACGAGGAGGATGAGGAGGAGGAGGAAGATGAGTAGGAGTAGGAGTATGATTTAATTAGTTTTTCTCTTTGTTGTTTTTAGTTGCTTCTGTTTTGTAAATATTGTTAATGAATGAAATATGTCTACTTGTGTATCTTGTGTGTTCTTGTATGTTCTTGTGTAAATATTGTGCATCTTGTGTAAATGAATGTGTAGTGTGTTCATCGTTAATTAAAACACGTCTCAGAAGAAGATTATCTCAGGCGGTTTGTAAGTAATACCCGCCTGAGATAAACATCTTCTCAGACGGTTGGTAAGTACCAACCGCCTGTGAAGATATTTACTTCTTCTTAATTAATATTCTTGATTAAATGTTGTCCTTTAAAAAGGCAAAAATCCACTTTCTTGTGATATTATTGATAAATAAAGGTTACCATTAAATTCCACTTCATAAATCCTTTGAAATTGGTCAGAACATAAAAAACATACAACAAATGCTATTTTTCATTTTTCTATCTTGATGAATATAATGCTTTATTTATTTATTTTTTCAGTGGACATTTTTACTCATCATACCAACATCTATGAATTTTTTCAGATTTTTTTAAATTTTTTTGAATCAATGTGTGTTCATAATTTGATGAATGTCTCATATGTATATGGGCATTTAGTTAGAATGGTGGATAGTTTGAAGTTTGACATGTTGGAATGCTATTAAAAAAATTAAAAAAATTCATACATACATAAATTATACATATATGTCCATACCAACAATTTTGATTGAAGGAACTTTTTTTTTATGAGATACACAAATGTGAATAATATGTGAGTAGAAATTAATTTGATATTTACCAAAACATTACAATGTCAGCTATACAAGTTTTGAAAATATTTTGTTCAGGTGGTAGATGTTAATTTTATACAAATGTAGAAGAAAGAATCATAGAATTTGGACACAATTTGCAGAATCTAAACATGTTTGAGTGTTTATATCGGAATCTAAATAAAAAAGAAGCAAGGGATAAGGAAACTGAAGAACAGTATCGGGAATTATCTCAGACGGTTGGTAAGTAATACCCGCCTAAGATAAACATCTTCTCAGACGGTTGGTAAGTACCAACCGCCTATGAAGATATTTACTTCTTCTTAATTAATATTCTTGGTTAAATGTGGTCCATTAAAAAGGCAAAAATCCACTTTCTTGTAATATTATTGATAAGTAAAGGTTACCATTAAATTTCACTTCATAAATCTTTTGAAATTGGTCATAACATAAAAAACATACAACAAATGCTATTTTTCATTTTTCTATCTTGATGAATATAATGCTTTTTTCATTTATTTTTTCAGTGAATCATCATACCAACCTCTATGAATTTTTTCAGATTTTTTTAAATTTTTTTGAATCAATGTGTGTTCATAATTTGATGAATGCCTCATATGTATATGAGCATTTATTTAGAATGGTGGATAATTTGAAGTTTGACATGTTGGAATGCTTTTAAAAAAATTAAAAAAAATTCATACATGTATAAATTATACATTTATGTCCATACCAACAATTTTGATTGAAGGAACTTTTTTTTATGAGATACACAAATGTGAATAATAAGTGAGTAGAAATTAATTTAATATTTACCAAAACATTACAATGTCAGCTATACAAGTTTTAAAAATATTTTGTTCAGGTGGTAGATGTTAATTTTATACAAATGTAGAAGAAAGAATCATCGAATTTGGACACAATTCACATAATCTAAACATGTTTGAGTATTTATAATGGAATCTAAATAAAAAAAGCAAGGGATAAGGAAACTGAAGAACAGTATCGGGCATTATCTCAGACAGTTGGTAAGTAATACCCGTCTGAGATAAACATTTCTGAAACTACAAGAAGTTAATTAACAGCCTGAGAAGATGTTAATTAACTGACGCGCCGCACGAGGTCTGCGGAGAAGTTAAGAAGCCGTGGTGCAGGGATGCGTGCGCGACGTTCCACATGGATACCAAAGAGACGGAAGGATCTCTAAAGATCGTCTTCCACAGTGGTTTAATTGTGCACCGCACGAGGTCTGCAATGAGTTCAATGTACGGGAAACGAACCGCTCCCTCGTCTACTTTGCACAAATCATATGTAAGGCACGTCGTCGGTTATGTACAAGCACAAAACTTTTGCAATCCTTTCTTCCTTTTCCATCGTTCCACCTCCTAGCCCGGCGCCGATGAACCACCACAGCCATGGCCAACCTTCCGCCTCCTAGCCCGACGAGGCAGCCACCCTGCAAGCGGATACGCTGCAGCTCCCCCAAGAGGGTGAATGACGACCAGCGTGTTCCACCGACGGTGCATCCGGAGCCACCGGTACAGCCGGAGCAATCGGCTCAGCCGGAGCAGCTGACCAACTCGCCTGCTGCATCGTCGCCGGAGGAGGAGGAGGAGGAGGAGGAGGAGGAGGAGGAGGATGAGTAGGAGGACGACGACGACGATGATGATGACGATGACGATGATGACGACGATGATGACGGCGACGACGACGTTGACCACCACCATGGTGACGACGACGATGAGTCGGAGGAGGACCGCTTGGCGTTGTTTGAGAAGTTGGCGGAGGGGGCGGAGGAGACGGGGCCGTAGTGTAGTTTTAGGAGTTCTTGTACATGTTTAGGTTCAATTCTGTTCTTGTACATATTTCTTGTGTTTTGTAATATATATATATGTGTTCATTCGTGTCAATGAATACCGGTGTGTTAGAATTTCTGGATTTCAATCAAGTGAATGTGCTCTAAATGCTCATATGTATATGAGCATTTAGTTAGAATGGTGGATAATTTGAAGTTTGACATGTTGTAATGCTTTTAAAAAAATTCATACATGTATAAATTATACAAATATGTTCAAACCAACAATTTTGTGTGAAGGAACTTTTTTTTATGAGATACACAAATTTGAATAATATGTGAGTAGAAATTAATTTGATATTTACCAAAACATTACAATGTCAGCTATACAAGTCTTAAAAATATTTTGTTCAGTTGGCATTATCTCAGGCGGTTGGTAAGTAATACCCGCCCGAGATAAACATCTTCTAGGCGGTTATTAAGTACCAACAGCCAGTGAAGATATTTACTTCTTAATTAATATTCTTGATTAAATATCTTTTCAGGCGGTTGGTAGTTAAAACCCGCCTGAGATAAAGTTAAAAACTGTCTGTGAAAAACCGACGTCTATATAAGGACCCCTCACTGCAGTCAAAACGTAACCCTAGAGAATTTATATCGACGCTGCAAGGCTGTTGAATTTCCCCTGCGCCGCGCCACCGCTCCGCCGCCCAGCCCATACTGCCGCGCCACCGCTTAACCCCGTACCGCCACTTCTCCACCCAGCCAGCCCACCGTGCTGACGCCTCCCCACTGTGCTGACGCCTCTGCAAGGTAAATGTAGTTTCCTTACTTTTTCTTTGTATATTTTCATTAGCTGATAAGCTGTTAGTTTTGTGTGTTCTGGTATATGGATTCTGTCCTTTTGCATGTGTAAGCACTGTATGGATTGTGTTCTGGTATATTGATGTATGGACTATATGGATTGTTCCCTTTTTGTACCTATTATGTGACATGAATATGATGTTTAATTAACAGATTCTATTGTAATATATATAAGATGCATGAAGTTTACCCAAACTTGTAATTGTAGTTTTATGTGTTTTCCTTTTCAATATGCTACTTGTGTGTGCGTACCTCATGCTTGCATATATTTCGAAGGAGTGATTAGGGTTAGCTTTCTAAGAAGATGGTTTTATAACTCACCCATTTAGTTACCATCGTTGGATGGGATCCGACGTCAAGATATAACGGACCGAATCCCACCCAGACCTAGCCCATGCTGATGGGCCTGTTTCCCCCATTGACTCCGTCCGCGTCAAGACGTCGCCCGTCACCTACATTAGTCGCCCTAATCATACTTTTTATGTCGATGTAAATTCATTTTATAGAAGACCTTTAGAGAATATTTGTGGCCAAATTTTGTAAATCTGACAAAAATTCTATTATTGAAGCATGGACCGTCGAGCGTGGATGTATAACATGCCAAGACCCGATCCTATGTACATTCATAACGTTGCAAATTTTATTGAAGCATCCAAGGGACATGCGAAGTTGCAAAAGATAGATGACATATTATGTCCATGTATCGACTACGAAAATAAGATTGCTTGGACGGATACTATAGTAATCCAATCTCATTTGGCGAAAAGAGGTTTCGAAAATAACTCCACAACATGGACAAAGCATGGTGAGTTAGATACACATGATGTGGATAAAGATGATGAGAGAGGCTTAGATGATGATAATGTTCATATCGATGATGGTAGTGACAATCAAGCTGGTGATGATGATGATGAGTTTGATTGTGAGGAGATGTTGCGTCACATTGAACCATATGTACTGACTTCTATGGGAGCAAGCAAAGGTTTAAGTAAAATGGAGACATTGCAGAATGCGGCGACAGATCTTTTATATGATGAATCAAACGGTTGTGATAAAGAGTTTACTACATTGCGTGCAGTCTTAGAACTACTAAAGTTGAAAGCTACGCACAGATGGTCCGATTGTAATTTCTTTGATTTTTTGAATCTTCTGGCATAAATTCTTCCAAATCCAAATTAAATGCCCAGAAGCAATTATAAAGCGAAGAAACTTCTTTGCCCGATGGCACTAGGTGTGACAAAAATACACGCTTGTGTGAACCGTTGTATTCTGTATCGCAAAGAGCATGAGCTCGCAACTAGAAGCCCCATTTGTGGTGTCAGTAGATATAAGAAGGACTACAATCACCAGTATGTTACCAACATGAAAAAGACTTAGAAGAATAAGAAGTTTATTATTGGTCCTGAAGGTGACGATAACGATACTTCTGGCGATGCAGACGGGAAGAATAAGAGAAAAATTCCTTCCTTGGTGATGTGGTACCTTCCGGTAATTGATCGCTTGAAGCATTTGTTCTCAAAACCTAGGGAGGCTCAACTTATGCGTTGTCATTCCGAGCAACGCAAGAAGAATGAAAAACATATACGACGCCCTGGTGATGCAACACAGTGGAAATTTTTTGATATTCAGTATCCAGAATTTGCGAAGGAAATAAAAAATGTGAGGTTTGTCTTGGGTACAGATGGAATGAATCCGATGGGTGAAAAAAGGAGCATACACAGCACATGGCATGTGGTCTTAACGATGTACAACCTACCGACGTGGTTGTGTTACAAAAGGAAATATATCTTATTATCTGTTCTTATCCAAGGTCCAAAACAACCCGGCATCGAAATTGATGTGTTCTTGGAACCTTTAATGGAAGATATGATGAATTGTGGAATGAAGGGGTATGTACATGGGATGAATACAAGCGGGAGTATTTCACGCTAAGAGCAATGATATTCATTACCGTGCATGATTATCTCGTACTGTTTACATTATCGGGACAAATGAAAGGGGAGAAAGGTTGCGTTAGGTGCGTGGATAGAACTGGATTTCTATACCTCACTTCATCCAGAAAGACAGTGTACATGAGACATCGACAGTTCTTGACAGATACACACAAGTATAGGAAGATAAAAGAACAATTTGATAACAAAATCGAAAAAGATACTGCACCAAAACCTTATAGTGGAAAACTTGTGTTTGAAATGGTCAAGAACATTCATATTGCTTTCGGTAAGGGAAAAATAGTAAAGGAATTAAGAGTAAGAAAAGTACATCTTCGGATGATAAAACTGAAATGGCTTTCAAGAAACAATCAATTTTTTTCAAGTATCTTCCGTATTGGAAGAATCTGGAATTTTGCCATAGTATTGATTTGATGCACGTTACAAAGAATGTATTTGACAGCATCATTGGGACCTTGCTGGACATGCCGAGAAAAACAAAGGACATATTAAATTTACGTATGGACCTACTAAATCTTGATTTGAGACCAGAGCTTCATCCAGTAGAAAAGGCGAACGGGAAGCATTACCTTCCCCCAGCGAGCTACAACTTGACTCTAGAAGAGAAAAAAGCAATTTGCGAATGCTTGCGTGGGATCAAAGTGCCCACGAGTTTCTCATCCAATATCCGCAAACTAGTCTCGATGAAAGACTTGTGTTTATTCGGTTATAATTCTCACGACTGTCACATGATGATGACAGTTTTCCTTGCCATTGCAATAAGAGTAATCAAACCTGAGCATATAAAAGTTGTCATCACACGTTTGTGTTACTTCTTCAATGCAGTATCGCAAAAGGTGATAGCACGTGAAGATTTAGACTATCTAAAAACATACGTCGTCGAGACAATGTGCAAGCTTGAGCTGTGTTTCCCACCATCCTTTTTTGATATGCAAGTACACCTAATCATACATCTTGTTGATCAGATAAAAGCATTGGGGCCACTATATTTACATCATATGTTTTCGTTGGAGAGATATTTAGGAGTATTAAAAGGTTATGTGCGGAACCGTGCTCACCCAGAGGGTTCAATTATGGAAGGATACACCACTGAAGAAGTGATTGAGGGTTGCGCTGATTACATCAAAGATGGAAAATCGATAGGTGTGCATATACCGGTACATGAGGGTAGACTACGTGGGAGAGGCAAAGTGGGTAAGAAAACTTTTATTGTTCAAGATTACAAGAATGTACACCGTGCAAATTTTGGTGTACTACAACAGCTCGCAATAGCTGAGACGTACATCGAGGAACACCAAATTGAGCTTCGTGATGAAAACCAAGACCGCACAGAGGACTGGAACATGAAAGAGCACAGAAGATGTTTCACTGAATGGTTAATGGACAAAAATATATCATACGGAAACACTATAGAAGAGGCAACAATAAATAAGTTAGCTTCTGGCCCATCTGCTTTGGTAACATCATGGCAAGCATATGACATCAATGGTTACACATTTTACACTAAAGAAAAAGACGGTAAGAGTGTTGCACAAAATAGTGGTGTTCGTATTGAGGCTTATGATTCAGAAGGGTAGAAGACCACATACTTCGGGTTCATAGAGGAAATATGGGAACTCAATTATGGCGAAAGAATGGTAATGCCCGTACTTAAGTGCCAATGGGTCAAATATCCTGATGGTTTGAAAGTGGACAATTACGGGCTGGCACTGGTAGACTTGAATAAAGTGGGTTACAAAGATGACCTGTGGGTTCTCGCCGATAATGTTGCACAAGTTTTTTATGTTCAAGATCCTGAAACTGAGAAGTTGCACGTAGTTGTTTCTGGAAAGCAAAATATTGTTGGGGTTGAGAATGTGGGAGATAATGAAGAGGAATATAATCAGTATGAAGAGATGTACCTTTTCACCGAACCAGAAAACATCAAGCGCGTAGAGAGAAGCATTAAAAAGAATTTGAAATCCTATATGCGTGAAGATGTCAATGCTGGAAAAAATGTATATAGCAATGCGAGATGATATATATTGTATATATTTATAACTTCTGAAATCAACTTAGAACAATGTTGGTATATGAATTTGTGTACATATGCGTTTGGACTCAATAATTTGGAAGTTTGGAAGTTTGTTCTTTCAGGTAATGATGTCTCGGGTGTGTAGCCGATTGAAGGTGGAGCGCTTGGCATGGCGCAAGAACAATCCCCATGTATGTACATATGGCACACCGGTCGCATGGTTGTATATACATATGTATCTGTAATGGACTGATGAACTTAACTATAGTTTGTTTTTCCGTCTTGTTTGTTTTTGGTATTTTCAATTTCTCCGCGTAGGGTTTCTCTGCGAAGCCTGAATCCGGAGATTTATTGAAGTGGCAGTGCATCGTCCCCGGTAAAGAAGGGCTAAGTCATGAAGAACAAGCACAATATGAGTTTAATCATCGTCCTCCTATTAATAAATTTCAGACTGAATGGGAAGATGGTTACTACCCCCTGACAATCTCCTTCTCTGAGGACTATCCCTTGGTGCCTCCAAGATGCGCCTTTCCAATTGGGTTCTTCCACCGAAATGTCCATCGTTCGGGAGCACTCTGTATCGGGATTCTTGATCAAGAGACTGTAAGATAGACCTATTTTGTTCATGTAATTATTACTTATAATTGTTGTCGAACTTATTTGAACTGGTTTCTTATATTGCTTAAATTATATTTCGTAGGGGTGGTGCAGTGCTTTTACAATCAAAACTATACTACTTGAAGTTCAGTGTTTGTTGCATCAGCCAAATTTGCCTGATGTTGAAAATGATTGCTATAATCTACTTACCAAGGTTAGATAACACTTTGACTTAGTGACCAATGTAGGTTATTAATTCCCCCTTCGACATTTGTTAATTTAAATAATGTCAATATTTTCAGGATCCAGCGGAATATAAGAGACGTGTTCGGGAGCAAGCAGAACGGTACAATTTAGATTGATCGATGGGAGCTTCATCGTCGATCTACAATGAATGTAGCAAGATTTTTTTCTCAGTGTGTAAAGAAATTATCTTTGAACAATTTTAAAGCCTCTAATGGTGTATTATCACAATTAAGCCAGCCTCACTGGTGATCGAGCATTTTCTATAATGCATTACTGTACTAGTATCCGCTCATCTATGTTTTTTTCCTGATATCATACGGTTGTGATAATTGCAACGACTACATCCCTGTAATTTCAATGAAAACTACTTGTGATAATTGAACAACTACATATGGTTCTTAAACAATGACCGCCACTAAAAATACATGATCTTCTCAGGCCGTTGTTAATAAAGAACCGTCTGTGAAGTTCTTTACATTACAGGCGGTTATTAATTAAGAACCGTCAATGAAGATCATGTATTTACCCAGGCGGTTGTTTCTTAAAATCCGTCTGTGAACTTCATTGCATTACAGGCGGTTCTTAATTAAGAACCGATTGTGAAGATCATGTATTTACCCAAACGGTTGTTCTTTAAAATCCGCCTGTGTTGTTCTTTCATCAAAGGTGGTTATTATATCATTCTTCATCACAATAGCATATTTTTAAGGACCACCTGTGTTTGAAAAATTGAGGTGCCTGTAAAAATGCTTTTTGTAGTAGTGCGTCCTGATGTTGTCAGTGGTAAACCTGTGCCCTTTGTGTTGGACCACTAAGCCCTAGTATTCATTGTTAGCATACTCATGTGTACACTAATAGGCTATGTATATAAGTAATTAGAGCACGGTAGGAGTAGCTTCATCTAAAATTTGACCTTCGCAGAGACATCTTTACCCCTAGAGTTAGGTCGCTTAAGTGTGCATCACACTACCCTCACTACGTCATTTACCCATCCTGCCGGACTGCTCACTAAGAACATCCTACTCTTCCCTTGATCTTGACATTCCTCACTTGCTATCCTTTGGGATAAAATAAATATGGTATCCTAGGGAATACTTTTGGGTGAAATGCTACAGTGGTACTTTTCCTGCGCTTGCGAAACTCATCTTGCTATGGTTTAGGTTAGCCTAGTGCCTCTACAGAACTAGCCCTTGCTGCTAGGATGAACTGTAGACGCTAAGAAATATCAACGATAAGACTACCATCCATCCTATCCAATGTCATAAGGGCGGTAACTTCATCCACAAGATAGTGCCTTGGAGACCACGAAGAAGTCAAGACCGAAACTTTCGACAGACTGGATACATAGAACGAACATTGTAAAACTGGGCCCATTATATCGCCCCCCTATAAGAGGACCCCAAGGCCTTTCGCGGGGGGGGGGGGGGGGGGGGGTGGGGGGGCGTCGGAGAGTTCACTCTGTATTCACACGGTTACTATACACATTTTACTTTCTACATTTGCTTACACACTTTTTTGTTTGGTGCTCTTGCACCCTTTTCCTTTGACGCACTTGTTTTCGTGCTTTACTTTTCATACACTCGTGTGCGTTTACGATTATGCATTACTTTCCTAGATGTTCTTACTTTCTTAGGGTTCATACACTCAGCCCAGTCACGCTTGTAATTTGTTCTCTCAGCTTTTGAGCTATCAAAGATCACGAAAAACTCCCTCTGGACGTAGGGCCTTTTTTGCCCGAACCAGGATAAATATCTTGTTCTTTGCATCTAGCCATACGAAGACGAACGTGATTCAATAAAAATGTACCTATCGATTTTCGAAATGCCGACAATGTTCTCACCTGTCTCAACTAAAGAATCGTTCCGAATCATCATGGCATTAGTAGCGCATTATGACTTGGAATTTACATCAGATGGATGTAAAAATGGCGTTCCTGAATGGGGATCTATATAATGATGCCTATATGATGCAGCCGAAATGTTTCATAACTAAGGGTAAGGAGAACATGAGATGCCGACATAGGAAATCCATTTATGGTCTTAAACAGGCCTCACGGCAGTGATGTCTCAAGTTTGATGAGACAATTAAAAAATTTTGGTTTAAAGAGAATGAGAAGGACACATTGCATGTACGCTAAGTTTAGCAATGGGAAATTCATCTTTCTTGTGCTTTATGTAGATGACATACTACTTGCGAGTAGTGATGTGAACCTACTATTAGAGACTAAGTAGTTCTAGTCCTCAAACTTTTATATGAAGGATCTTGGTGAATTCTCTTATGTCTTGGCCATAGAGATTCACCAAGATAGAGTTAAGGGGTATTAGGCCTTTCGCAAAAGGCGTACATAGAAAATGTACTCAAGACGTACAACATGCATAAGTGTAAGCTCACACGTACTCCGATAGATATGGGTGATAAGTTTGGGAACTTTCAGTGTGTGGAGAATCAATATGAAATTGATCAGATGAAATCAGTTCCTTATGCTTCAGCTATCGAGAGCTTTCAGTATGCTCAGATTTTACTCACCTTGACTTAACTTATGTCATAAGGATGCTTGGTAGATATCGTCATCAGGATGCTTGGCAGATATCGTCCAATCCAAGACTCAATCACTGGAAGGTCATTAAGAAAGCTGTATGATATGTACAAGGAACTAAGAGTGTCATGTTGACTTATTAGAAATTAGACTCACTAGAAATATTGGGTACTAAGACTGAGTTTTACGGTGTGCGTGAATATATGAAACCCAATTCAAGCTATATTTACACCCTTGGGAACAGAGCTATTTTGTGGAAAAGCTCCAAACAAACCAGCATGACAGCATCAACAATGTATTCTAAGCTTTTTTCTTGTTATGAGGTTACCAGACAGGTTATGTGGCTTAAGAAATATGTACCTAGACTTCGAGTGGTCAACGGCATTGAGAAACCACTTAAGCTATACTGCGATAATGAACCCGCAGTATTGTACCCTCACAACAACAAGTCGAGTGGTGCTGCCAAACACATCGACGTTAAGTACTACATTGTGAAAGAACGAATAAAGGATCATGTCATCAATCTAGAGCATATTAGTGCCGATCGAAAGCTCACGAATCTGCTAACAAAAGGTTTTCTACCCAGCGTGTTCAGATGACACAAAATCAGTATGGGCTTGAGGGAGAGCCTATGATACCTAGATACTCAGGGGCTAAACTCGGTATTATGATATGTTTCTAAGTGTGAGATATAATGTGGTCATCGATTCAGTTGGGGAGGGCCCCTCAGGCGCTTCCTCCTCTATATAAGAAACGACAAGGCATCCTAAGCTAACCAATCCAACCTAAGACAAGCCACAACCATCTAAACATAAAAGCACTTCGCTTTGAGAAAGAAGTCCTGGGAAGGTCTCTGTGCTCGCCTACTCGCCGGCGTCTTCACCATCTCTGGCGCTCAACAGCACTGCACCACGGTCGCCAACACCATGAAGGAGTTGTTCCAGCTCGATACGGCCCCAACCATCGACTATTTGTGCTTCACCGAGATACAATGGCCACTACTTCTTCCTCTATAGCAGAGGGTATGATCTCTACTCCTCAATCCTAGCTAGCTTGTCTCGTTCTTGTGTTGTTCTCTGTTCTTTCCCTAAGCCATGCCCTTTCTACCATTAGGCACCTAAATCATCACCTAAGTTTTTTAACAAGGGGCAGCGCACCCATGAACAAAAGGCAGGGAGGACAACGTCCATGGTTTTCTCTGGGCGGCAAGGGAAAGCTCGGGTATTGTCTGGAGGTAAAAGAAAGGGGGTGATTCAGGCTGGGCTGCGCGGGGTGATAGGAGAAAAAGGATGGGCCGGGTGGACCGCACAGAAAGTGAAGGGGCATGGGCTGCACTTGGGTGGAAGGACAATGTGTAGGTCGGACCGCATTAGATTTTTTGGACGCTTGCCCTTTTCTATTTTCTATCCATTTTTCTCCCGTTTGCTATTTAATTTCCAGTTTGGTTTCAATTTAAAATCTGATTTAATTCAATTTGCACCTAAATTATTTTATGCATTTTTATCTTATTTAGATTATTATTCATGCTTATATATTTTGTATTTAAACCAAAATTTGGTTTTAGGTGTTTTTGAATTCTGGAACTTCAATTTGGATAAATGGATTTGATTGGATTTGGAATTTAAGGATGCTTTTGTTGTTGTTTTGGTTCGTACTAAAATTATTTGTTGGTTATTTCCATGAATTTTTATACTTTAGTTATTTATTTGGTTTTAAACGATAGTGGCTTGCACATACATAGATATTCATATATGCTAGTTTTATCTTTATATTCACGTTGGTTATTTTTATTTATTTTAGATCTATTTTACAGTTTGAGTTGTACTTTAAATGTCTATGTGTTTATATTTGTACACCTATACGTCATGGTTTCTGTTGGCCTTAATATTTGTTCGAGGTTTACTCAAAAATTTTAATTCAGAATGATTTTTATCTTTGATGAAAATTTTGGATTGTGACACACAAGTGCAAACCTCTTGGGCAGAAATGAACAGTGGAAGTACATGGAACGAAAACAATGTGGCCTCCAAAAAATTTCTACAAATTATACCTATAAGAACTGTGTAGTGACTTACTAAAATTGAGACCCCCTCCCACCAACACAACATAATCCTATGTGGTCCAAATCAAGATTAGTCTTTATGTCATCCTCTGGTATATAGTTTTCTTGCACCCCATTGATAATGACCAGGGCCCGCTCTCTTGTTTGGGAGGTTCTGGGGCAAATCCGATGTCAGGGCCCTTTAAAGCTAGGTTTTTATATATAATTTGCTTATAAATTATATGTAATTTTCTCAAAAAATGTTACAAAATAAAGAAACAAAAAGACATAAATTACCTTAGGTTCATTCTAGCAACACACGATTGAACTCAACAGTTAATAAACATATTTGTGAATGTAGATGTTAGAGTATTGGGTTAATTAGTCTGTTGGGCCTCCTCCTGCGTGATGTAGGCCCAACCCATAGGAGCTTCTTATCACACAAGGCAACAGTGGCGCCAGCTCCTAGGGTTTCTGCCTAGCTGTCGGCCACCCTAGGGGTCTTCCCCTCTATATATTGTAACCCTTTATGGCCTCATGGAATCATCTAACACTGCGACATTACCTCTCCACTAACATGGTAATCAGAGCCTGATTTTGTTCTCTCACTTCCTCTAACCCTAGCCGCCGCCGCCACCGGTTCTCTGCTTGTGCGATTACCATGGCGGATGATATTGAGGCTACTGCCATCCATGGTCGGCTAGAGACGATCATCAAGGAGGCTAGGGATACTGAGGCACAGACTGCTGCTGCCTGTCGCCGCGTCCAGGCCGCCCGCCTCCTCCTTGAGGAAGAGGAGCCCACGGTCGTCGCCTTGGAGGAGACGGCTACTGCCGCCCATCAGCCTGTACCATCGTCTTCTTCCTCGGTCCTTCATACCGTCGTATCCACAGCTCCTTCGACCTACGAAGACATGGTCATGGCTGGCCTTCACCTTCAGGTAGCCATCGTGATCAACATCCGCCAGCTGGTGAACATCATCCTCGATTCCTCCACTAATACGGCAAGTTGGCGTGATCTCCTGGAGCAGGACCCACAGTGTTGCGCCCTGATCAATCATGTCACAAGTGATGCTCTTTCCAATGATACGGGTTGGATTCGTATGGACAGCATCATCCTCAACTGGATTAGTAACTCCATCTCGAATGATCTTCAATAGGTGGTCCAAAAACGTGGCTGCATGATGCGCCACCTCTAGCTCGCCATCGAGAACCAGTTCCTCGATAATCGTGGACAATGTACTCTTCATCATTATGCTGCCTTTCACACTTTTGTTCAAGGTATGGATGCAAATTCAAGGCCGTGGCCGATGGCCTAGCCGACCTTGGCGCAGCCGTTGAAGATCGCATGCACATCCTCAACATCCTTCGGGGGCTAAACCAGCAATTCGAGCACTTGAATGCCATCATTCGGCACTACTCGCTATTTCCAAACTTCCTCAAAGTTCGGGATGACCTACTACTGAGGAGACCCACATGGGCAACACACACTACAAGGATTTCGGTTTATCGCAATGAAAAAATTTGTCGCAATAGGTTGTTTTTCGTTGCAATAGGTCGCTGTTGCAACAAAATAGAGCGTGGCGATAGTTTTTACGTATCATCATAATAATTCCCGTGGCGATAGTTTATTGCGACGCCTTGACATCCGTGGCGCATAATATGGTATTGCAACGATTTAACATCGGTGGTAAATAGGACGCTGTTGCAACGATTTAATGTATTGTGATGATTTAACGTATTGCAACGAATAGTACGGTATTGCAATGGATTCACGATCGTGGCAAATAGTACGGTATTGCAACGATTTCATATGTGGAAAATAGTATGTTGTTACAACGATTTAGCGTATTGCGACGATTTAACGTATTGCAACAAATAGCATGGTATTGCAACAATTTCACATTCATGGTAATTGTATGTGGTTGCAACGATTTCACAGTCGTGGCAATAGTACGGTATTGCAACAATATCACATTCGTGGCAAATAGTATTTTATTGCAACGATTTAGGGTATTGCGATGATTTAACGTATTAGAACAAATATCACAGTATTGCAATGATTTTCCATTCGTGGTAATAGTATGTGATTGCAACGATTTCCACATTTGTTGCAAATGCTACAGTATTGCAATGATTTTCATAGCCGTGGCAAATAGTACTGTATTGCTACGATTTATAGTATTGCGACGATTTACCATATTGCAATGAATATAACGGTATTGCAACGATTTCACATTCGTGGAAAAAAGTATGGTACTGCAACAATGTCACGGCCGTGGCAAATAGTATGGTACTGTGACGGTTTAACATCCGTGGCAAATAGTATTTTACTGCAACGAGTCCACAAATGTGGCGAATAGTACCGTATTGCAACGATTTTAGATCTGTGGGAACTAGTATGGTACTGCAACGATTCCGCATTTGTGGTGAATAGTTTTGTATTGCAACGATTTCTTATCTATGGCAATAGGTTAGTAATGCAATGTTTCCTACTCTATGGCAATAGGTTTATAATGCAACGT
The DNA here is from genome assembly GCA_036927565.1 of Tuctoria greenei. NCBI lineage: Eukaryota > Viridiplantae > Streptophyta > Magnoliopsida > Poales > Poaceae > Tuctoria > Tuctoria greenei. Next base: position 149,160,410 of record JAYESD010000006.1, on the reverse strand, counting down.
TTCCTGATCTGTGACAATAGGTTCATAATGCACCGTTTTCTGATCTGTTGTAGTATGGTTGTAATGCAACGTTTAATGATTTGTGGTGATAGAGGTGTCATGCAACATTTTCTCATCTATGGCAATGGTGTTTTAATGCAATGTTTTCTGCATGGTGGCAATAGCAGTCTAGTGGAACATTTTTTGAGTTGTTGCCAAATGTTTATACTACAATGTTTTGTAATTCCTGGCAATAGCTTCCTATTGCAACAATTTATCATTCGTGACAAGAAATTTGTAATGCCACGTTTTATAATTAGCGGCAGTAGAACTCGAATGCACCAGGTTTGAAAATTAGTGGCAACAAAAGCACGAGTTTAACAATAAACATCCATCAATTGATATTGCAACACGCATAACAACATCAAGGATTACTAAAGCAACGTGTTTGTATGCTAAGAGTTTTCCTAAGCTGACCGGGACTAATTGTTGGAGCAGGTGGCTTTTGGCGGTTCCTTTGGTGGACCTTTTGTGGAGTGGTCTTTATCACCATTTTGTGCATTTCAGCCATTGAGGCGCTCATGTCCTGCATTTCCATAGTTGTCTGTTCATGATAGGCTGCTATCTGACCTTGTAAGTTCTGGACTTGAACGTTTAACTCTTCATTCTTCTGGTTTATACAGTCTATCTGGGTGGTTAAGCTATCATTTCTTCCTTCCAACTCCTACACTTGGTGATTGAGGCCTGCATTTCTATATTTTGTGTTTCGAACTTGGTCGTTGAGGTGTTCAGACATCTGGATACACATACGTTCACGTTCAAGACCAGTTGGGTTAGCCATATAACCACGCCCCCGAACCTGTGATCTTGGACAACCGATTGAGGATCTATAACAACACTGGAAGATGTGGTTTCTCTCCTCATTTAGAATTGGGCCTCCCTGCTCAGCTTCCATGTCGTCCACTTGGACACGTTCCTGGATCTATATACGAAAAGAAAAGTCACAGGTAATTTGCAAAAATTTATTTAATTGGGAATTGTTTGAAGTGTTACTCACATGTACAGTTTCTGCCATCTTGTTTGCCCAGTTACCGTTCTCCAACAAATGGCTTGCCTCTCAGAGTTGTATGTCATCGGTTTCTTCTCTGGTCTCTGGATCTCGCTACATAAAATACAAGTAAAATTCAACATGTTGGTATACATATTGTTTGCAGCGCAAAGTAAAAGCGTGATTTATTTTTCAGACCTTTTCGTAACTAAGTTGGGCGTAATATTTGGAGCCAAGCAAGTGACTCGCCTTTTGTCTTCTTCGATTTTGAGAATTGGTCCTGCTTATTGATTGCAATCACTGCTACAATAAGCCTCATCACAGGCGGCTCCTAACCTATTATCACAGACGGCTTTTAAAACCGCCTGAAACGAAGAGTCTGTGATAATCCGCAATTTCACAGGCGGAGAAGTGAAACCGCCTGTGAAGACGCATTATCATAGGCGGTTCTTCACTTAGGCTAGCCGCCTGTGAAGACAGATTATCATAGGCGGTTCTTTACTTAGAATAGCCGCTGTGAAAATACTTTACCACATGCGGGTCGTGCAGCATATATAACCGCCTGTGATAAATGTCTTATCACAGACGGTTATTGAAGCATAACTAACCACCTATGATAATGAGTCTTCACAGACGGGTATTGAAGCATAACTAACCGCCAATGATAATGTGTCTTCACAGGCGGGTTTTGAAGCATAACTAACCGTCTATGATAATGTGTCTTCACAGGCAGATTTTGAAGCATAACTAACCGTCTATGATAATGTGTCTTCACAGACGGGTGTTGAAGCATAACTAACCGTCAATGATAATGTGTCTTTACAGACAGTTATTGAAGCATAACTAACCCGTCTATGATAATGGTGTTATCACAGACGGAGTTTACCTATATCAGCCGTCTGTGAAGACCCTTTAACGCAGCCAGTTTCTACCATAACAGACACCGCCTGTGAAAATTAGGTTATCACAGATGTTTCTTTACTTGTATCTAGCCGCCTGTGATAATTGTTTTTCACAGTCATACAGTACTACTGCTGTTTTTTCTAATTTCCAGGTCAATTCAATATAATCACAGAACAAAAAACAACAATATCATCACAGAACAAAAGTCAACAATATTATCATCACAGAAGTCAATTTCACTAAAACAATATACATATGTACAAGTTACAGATACAATTCATCTCAAAGTTTACAAGTTTTCACTAAAAACTATTTATATTGGCATAGTCGCAAAGTTCTGGCAGATCAGCTGCTAAACCATTCTTATCAAAGAACTTCCCCTTTTTGTGCAAAATTTCACGACGAATGAACTGACAGAGTTCAGAATCAATCCTGTCGGCTCCTCCATCAGGAATACTTCTACAAGCCAGCCATTCTTCGTTCAGATTCCTCTTGTGCTGCAATATAACACATAACAAGGTTTAGAATGTGTTGGTTTGAACAATCTCAAAGTATAGATCAAAGTGAGAGTATACAAGAATTTAGTAGGTATTTTTGGAGCAGTTGTACTATGAGCAATTGAATTTTGAAGTTGGAATCAAAATATGAAAATAATGTTTCTGGTAATATTGAACAGCAGAGAATATAAGCATTAAACTATGCTAGTTACAATGAAAATGAAACACAAAAGTAAGAAAATAAGGTATCGACATTAAGGATAACTTACATCCTCACGATTGACTCTATATACAGCGGCGGTCCGAAGATGCTCGCATACATAATACCCGCATAAGACACTCCAAGCAGGCTGCTTCGGACAAGCATAATACGTTTTAATGTCCAATGCATTCGTATTAGGAGGTCTCTGACCGCCAAGCTCCGCGTAAAACTGCCAAGCGCTGTAATACAAGAAATGTCATATAAAACTTTTCAACACATTCTAAATGTGCGTAAATTAAAATTATTGAATAAACGTACTTTTTCAAAATGGAAAGGAAATCTTTGTAACGATCTGGTGGGTAATCGGCCGAGTCCAAGACTGTTGCCATTCCCTGCGTTGGCTTCATGAAGATCATTATGTAGTGATTACTGCAAACATACAAACACACGTGTTAACAATTACCAATAATTGCTATTTCAATGTCATGTGTCGAACTTACTCGAAGTGGTACAGAGCCTTTACGAGGTCCTTGCCGTCTCTGACAAAGTTAAACATCACATGTCCTATGTAAGCTGCAACTTCTGCCTTTCTATCCTTCTTAAGTTTTGCAATTTCTCTTTCAAAATCTTTTTTTTTCATGTGTTTGTACTGGCTTGATTCTCGATTCGCCTAGACGTCGAATAGCGACTTTGCAATCCTAGTAGGGTCAAGGATACCTATCTTGCGCGCCAACTTTACATTATCCATGTATTGTATCCTATTGAAGAAGTCCAGAATTGTTATAATCTCATGAAATGCGTATGCGTGTAGTAAGAAAAGCAAATACAAAATATTAGAGCACTTACAAGCACTAGACGAGCAGCAGGTCGATATCTAGCATGCCCCGATGGAAAAGGGAAAGCGGCTCTTCAAATAAAATGACTCGTTTATCTACTCTAGTGCTCCAGAATGCTTCTTTTGGAATACGAAATGTGACGCAATTAAGACCAAATTTTGTGCTGGCAGTGATGTACCACTCATGCATTCTTCTGAGCTGGACGTGTTGTTTGCTAAGTTGTACGGATGTCATGAACGGCTTCCCATTCTCAAATTTAGGAGGAACATCCTCAAGCTTGTATATTGCAACTCCTGGTTTAACTAAAGCCGTCCGCCGATTATACATGACACCGTCTTCTTCCCACTCCTCGATATCTTCTAATGCTGGCTCATGAGAAGAACGAGATGCACTCGATTTTCTAATATTTTCCTTCATAGCTTCCAAATACTTTGACACTTTTGATGAAGGTTTCTTATTTTCGTATGAGCTAACTTTGACAGGCACTGATGATTGAGGAGTAGTCGTCGGAAGTTGGACACTGGCTTGTTGTTGAACCTGTTGTTAAACTAATTGCTCTTTACTCCCAGCTGCTGGCTCTAGTACTACTTCAAGCTGTTGCTCAACTAGTTGCTCTTTACTAGCAACAGCTTGCTCTGGTACTGCTTGAAGTTGTTGTCCAACTTGTTGCTCTTGGATATCATCCTTGCTCAGACATAGGGGGGGAGGATCTTCGCGGACTGGGAGTGGATCTTCATGCACAGCTTGCTCTGGTACTGCTTGAAGTTGTTGTCCAACTTGTTGCTCTTGGATATCATCCTTGCTCAGACATAGGGGGGGAGGATCTTCGCGGACTGGGAGTGGATCTTCATGCACTTTCGCCTTAGAAGATGGGGTTGCAGTATTTAGAGATGCGACGGGGCTAGAAATTGGCTCATCGTCCAACACGATATCGCGTCGGTGCCAAAGGATTAATTGGTTGACAGCCTGCCCCAGAGTCGCGATCCCCTCAGGTGTGACGTGGTCTATTTCATAATCTTCATAATCATTATCAATGATCTGAAGAACTTGCACCACAGAATAATACAACGGAAGTGGATTCCCGTTGAAGTCACAATTAGGCTTTTCCATAGCAGTGGCAACCTGTTTGGTTTTGTTCCCTGCTCTGCCTATTGGGTCAAGAAGACGACAAGATTTGTCGTTAGCAATATCATCGACAGGGAACTTATGGGCTGACCATGAGCCTGGCACGGAACCAACGCTGCTAGGGTAGGCAGTTGGAGATACTAATTGCTCCTTTTGCACCGGAACCATCATTGTACTTGGTGCCACTAATTGTCCTGATTGTCGAAGTTGTTCCATTATTTCTTGCATATTTTCTTTGACCTTTTGAGCAATCGTTTCATCAAGTGTTTTCTTAAACTTCTCACGTCTTCTATATGTGTCTTTATCTTTAGGGAAACCATCTAGCCAAGACATTTGAGAAGAGACCGCTCGAACCCGTCCGCTGTGTTCAGGGTTTCCTAAGATAGAGGTAAGTTGGTCATTCTCGCTCTTCGGCTTGAAGAGACCCTTCTGTTGCTTTTCAATTACTTCTTTCATTTTATCCTCTACTTCATTCAGAGAGTCGGGCTTTTCAAGTTTGCCCTCGCTGGTCAAACCTGACCGAGCAAAGACCCAGCGTTGAGTTCGCTCATCGCACCCTTCTAATGGGTGACGATTGCCCTTACTAAGAATTCGTCTATTATCTTATTCCATTTCTGGACTATGGGGGCATATCCGGCAGACCCCAAGCGATGATGGTATTTGTTCTTTTTTGCAAGCTCTGACCTAGTCGCACTTAGAGCTTTAGCATCACGTGTGCTATTTTGACGAACAAACTCTTGCCACTGAGCTTGTGTGATTTTTCCCATCTTCCTCGGGCTAGGGACCTTATTGGCCTTAACATAAGCATTCATTTCACTCTTCCAGCATCGAAACTTCTTGCCGCAAGAGACCAATGTTGCTTTCTTTACAGCTTCTTCTGTGCCTTTCGGGAACTTGAATTGTTGGTCTGCTCGGGTAATTTCCTCCAATTCTCGGTTGTGATCGGCGCAACCTCCCTAACAAGAAAACCGCATGCATTACGGTACTTGGTAACTGAATCCAGTGGTTCTTGGGGAAGCCCACCTGGACCGACCGTTGTTATGTACATGATGCGGTCCAATGGACCCTTATTGGGACCTCGTTGCCCTCGTTTCCGCTTGAGTGAAGCTGAGGATTCATCCATTGGTGAACCTTCTGCGGTTTTAGGAGCCGATGTCACTTCATTGTCTTCGAGATTAATCTAGGTAGAAAAAAATTATAAGACTTCGTATACTTGACAACCAACATTAACTTGAACTGCTGAAGTTAAGATTCATGATCCATACCTCATCGTCAGGATCATATTCCGGGTCTAGATCCACTGAAGTCTTTTTAATTTTTATATTCGGAAAAGGATTCGAAGGACTGTGATAGGAACCTGAACTGCTGGAGTCAGTAAACTCCTTATTGTCTTCTTTGTTGTTACTATCAGGACCAGTCTTCTTAGGGCTTTCCATGCTAGATCTAATAAGACAAAAAATCTAATAAATGGCATAACTAAATTTAGTCATATTTAAAACAAATTTTATCAATTTTGGCTCAATTAAGTAAATTTAGCCAAAACACATTTTTGAAGTTATATAGGTCTAACTAAATTCTTGTATCATAGGGATCAGCATCATATGCTCAGACTCCATCGCCAAACCTAGTGGTACCTAGATATGGGCGTGAGGATGCTCCTGGCATCACAAATGAGTTGGCCAGCAACTTGTTTGGCTTCAGAGCTAAATATAGCATAACTTTGGTAGCTCAGATTAGGTACAATTGCTCAAATGAAGCTGATGGAGCCACAAGTGCAGACATATTTGGTAGCACATATTAGCTACAATTGCTCAAATGAAACTTAGAGAAATAAAAGCAAACTTAGCCAAACTTAGTCTAGCATAGCTAACTCTAAGCAAAAGTAGCCAAATATAGCTAAATATAGCATAACTTAGTCAAAATTAGTCAAGTATAACTATATCTAATGTAACTTAGCCAAAATTAGCCAAATTTGGTCAACTTAACCAAATATAGCTAAATCTTGCCCCTAATAGAGAATTATGTGGCATATGCAAGGCCGATGACAGAAAAAGGGAATATACTGCTATTACTAGAGTCTAGAATCATGTTTACCACTAATGTGTCAGAACAGTTTTAGACACACAGAACCAACTACCAATTTATCGTGATATAACCATCCACGACGAAGGGAGTAACTCCTATTCATTCGAAATTGACAGTTTTACCTCTGCAAACTACCAGAAGATGAAATGCTACTGATTTCACAGTTTCAAACACACAAAACCAACTACCAATTTATCGTGATACAAGAATCCACATAAATCTTGCCCCACCGAACCCTAACCAAAGATGCCACCGAACTTGACAGTTTTTCGAATTCCACCGAACCCTAACCATGGATGCCTACCATTTTCTAATTCCCGAACCCTAACCAAGGATATGCAAGGCGGCAGCGAGGGCGGGGAGGGAGGCGGCACGGCGAAGGAAGATGGAAGGTCGAAGGGTTTAGGGTTTACCTTGAAGCTCGGCGGCGACGGAAATGGCTTCGCTCGGCGTACCTGGAAGTGAGGAGGGCGAAGCTCGGCGGCGACGGTGAAGGTCGGCGGCGTACCTGGAAGTGACGAGGGCGAACACTTGGCGGCAAACGAAATTTTGGCAGCCTAACAGCGTCTATGTGTTTCGCCCGGGTTAGGTTTTTCCAATGCTGCCGAGGGGTATATATAGACTCACATTTTCTCAGGCGGATTTTAAGTACTGACCGTCAGAGAAGATTGTTACCTCAGTCGGATTTTACTTACCAACCGCCTGAGAAGATACAATTATCTCAGATGGTTGTTTAGTAACACCCGCCTGAGTTAAACATGGGCCTGTGAAGATATTTACTTCTTCTTGATTTGATGAACGCCTACATAAAAACCCCTCACCAACCGGGATGAGGATCCCCTGACTTAATCAGCGGTCACTGACATGTGGACCCGGTCCCACACGTTAGTGACCATGTCACGCGTGCGCGACCTTTCTTTTCCCCGAGGCGCGACCTTTCTTTTCCACTCCGCGCGGCCTTAAAGACGCGCTATCGCTCACAAGCGAATCGCTCACTTTGAATCCTCTTGTTTTCTTCGTCTTCCTCTGCTCCGACGACCCAACACCACTATGGCCGACCTTCCGCCGCCAAGCCCTCCGAGGGAGCCACCTTGCAAGAAACTATGTTGCAGCTCCCCCGAGAAGATCAACACCGATCAGCGTCTCCTCATGGCGCGAGAGGCGTACAACAATACGTCTCGCGCCATGAGTGCCTTGGGGCTGGGTACCCTTCCAGAGTATACTGGAATGGGTACCATGGGCCACTACCTCTACGCCCTCACGGGGGTGGCTGATCGTCTCGACATTCTATTCGCGACGATGGCCCAGGTTCTTGGCCCCAGGGCCGTAGAACGCTGGTGGAGGCGACGGCTAGCAACCTCGGGGTTGCACCGCCGGTGCAGCCGGTGCAGCCGGCCATGTCTCCTGTTGCACCGGTGTCGGAGTCGCCGCCGGAGGACGAGGAGGAGGAGGAGGAAGAGGAGTAGGAGTAGGATTTAATTAGTTTTTCTTTTTGTTGTTTTTAGTTGCTTCTGTTTTGTAAATATTGTTAATGAATGAAATCTATCTTTTTTCATCTATGTGATTGAATATTACTTGTGTATCTTGTGTGTTCTTGTGTGTTCTTGTGTAAATATTGTGCATCTTGTGTGTTCTTTTGTGAGATGTGTGATTGAATATTGTTAATGAATGAGTATCTTGTGTGTTCTTCAACTGTGTGAATGAATGAATGTGTAGTGTGTTCATCATTAATTAAAATTTCACGTCTGAGAAGAAGATTATCTCAGGCAGTTGGTAAGTATATTTTCAGGCGGTTGGTAATCACCAACCGCCTGTGAAGATATTTACTTCTTCTTAATTAATATTCTTGATTAAATGTGGTCCTTTAAAAAGGCAAAAATCCACTTTCTTGTAATATTATTGATAAGTAAAGGTTACTATTAAATTTCACTTCATAAATCCTTTGAAATTGGTCAGAACATAAAAAACATACAACAAATGCTATTTTTCATTTTTCTATCTTGATGAATATAATGTTTTTTTCATTTATTTTTTCAGTGGACATTTTTACTCATCATACCAACCTCTACGAATTTTTTCATATTTTTTTAAATTGTTTTGAATCAATGTGTGTTCATAATTTGATGAATGCCTCATATGAATATGAGCATTTAGTTAGAATGGTGGATAATTTGAAGTTTGACATGTTGGAATGCTTTTAAAAAAATTAAAAAAATTCATACATGTATAAATTATACAAATATGTTCATACCAACAATTTTGAGTGAAGGAACTTTTTTTTTTATGAGATACACAAATTTGAATAATATGTGAGTAGAAATTAATTTGATATTTACCAAAACATTACAATGTCAGCTATACAAGTTTTAAAAATATTTTGTTCAGGTGGTAGAAGTTAATTTTATACAAATGTAGAAGAATGAATCATCGAATTTGGACACAATTTGCAGAATCTAAACATGTTTGAGTATTTATATTGGAATCTAAATAAAAAAGAAGCAAGGAATAAGGAAACTGAAGAACAGTATCGGGCATTATCCCAGGCGGTTGTTAAGTAATACCCGCCTAAGATAAACATATTTTCAGGCGGTTGTTAAGTACCAACTGCCTGTGAAGATATTTACTTCTTCTTAATTAATATTCTTGATTAAATGTGGTCCTTTAAAAGGCAAAAATCCACTTTCTTGTAATATTATTGATAAGTAAAGGTTACCATTAAATTTCACTTCATAAATCCTTTGAAATTGGTCAGAACATAAAAAACATACAACAAATGCTATTTTTCATTTTTCTATATGGTTGAATATAATGCTTTTTTCATTTATTTTTTCAGTGGACATTTTTACTCATCATACCAACCTCTACGAATTTTTTCATATTTTTTTAAATTTTTTTGAATCAATGTGTGTTCATAATTTGATGAATGCCTCATATGAATATGAGCATTTAGTTAAAATGGTGGATAATTTGAAGTTTGACATGTTGGAATGCTTTTAAAAAATTAAAAAATTCATACATGTATAAATTATACAAATATGTTCATACCAACAATTTTGAGTGAAGGAACTTTTTTTTATGAGATACACAAATGTGAATAATATGTGAGTAGAAATTAATTTGATATTTACCAAAACATTACAATGTCAGCTATACAAGTTTTAAAAATATTTTGTTCAGGTGGTAGATGTTAATTTTATACAAATGTAGAAGAAAGAATCATCGAATTTGGACACAATTTGCAGAATCTAAACATGTTTGAGTATTTATATTGGAATCTAAATAAAAATGAAGCAAGGGATAAGGAAACTGAAGAACAGTATCGGGCATTATCCCAGGCGCTTGTTAAGTAATACCCGCCTAAGATAAACATATTTTCAGGCGGTTGTTAAGTACCAACTGTCTGTGAAGATATTAACTTCTTCTTAATTAATATTCTTGATTAAATGTGGTCCTTTAAAAAGGCAAAAATCCACTTTCTTGTAATATTATTGATAAGTAAAGGTTACCATTAAATTTCACTTCATAAATCCTTTGAAATTGGTCAGAACATAAAAAACATACAACAAATGCTATTTTTCATTTTTCTATCTTGATGAATATAATGCTTTTTTCATTTATTTTTTCAGTGGACATTTTTACTCATCATACCAACCTCTACGAATTTTTTCATATTTTTTTAAATTTTTTTGAATCAATGTGTGTTCATAATTTGATGAATGCCTCATATGAATATGAGCATTTATTTAGAATGGTGGATAATTTGAAGTTTGACATGTTGGAATGCTTTTAGAAAAATTAAAAAAATTCATACATGTATAAATTATACAATTATGTTCATACCAACAATTTTGAGTGAAGGAACTGTTTTTTTATGAGACACACAAATGTGAATAATATGTGAGTAGAAATTAATTTGATATTTACCAAAACATTACAATGTCAGCTATACAAGTTTTAAAAATATTTTGTTCAGGTGGTAGATGTTAATTTTCTACAAATGTAGAAGAAAGAATCATCGAATTTGGACACAATTTGCAGATTATAAACATGTTTGAGTATTTATATTGGAATCTAAATAAAAAAGAAGCAAGGGATAAGGAAACTGAAGAACACTATCGGGCATTATCCCAGGCAGTTGTTAAGTAATACCCGCCTAAGATAAACATATTTTCAGGCGGTTCTTAAGTACCAACCGTCTGTGAAGATATTTACTTCTTCTTAATTAATATTCTTGATTAAATGTGGTCCTTTAAAAGGCAAAAATCCAGTTTCTTGTAATATTATTGATAAGTAAAGGTTACCATTAAATTTCACTTCATAAATCCTTTGAAATTAGTCAGAACATAAACAACATACAACAAATGCTATTTTTCATTTTTCTATCTTGATGAATATAATGATTTTTTTCATTTATTTTTTCAGTGGACATTTTTAATATAACCCATAGAGTACAACACGTTATGGGAGAACAGGTCATACTCGTGCTCAATCCTACAGTTCTCAGTACAGAAGACGATCTCGGACCACCCTCGCCTGCCGCAGCGGGCAGGCCCCTGGTTCCCCCCTGTTGGGCAGTGGCAAACGCCATCGTCAATGTCGGGCAGCGCCACCAGCGGCGGTCTGGGAGGAGGCCTACGCAGTAACCTCCAGCTCATGAAAACGTCGAGCTTCTACATGGCTTGATTCCAACACCGGCAACACTCTTTGTTGGTCCTCTTCATCACGACGGACCCGACCGTGTTGTCGCCGACGTGGGCCTCGCCTTCGACCTGCCGGATATACTCGAGGGCGTCGCGGTCCCCGCGGTCGGCGTCGTAGCGGAGCATGGCGAGGACGTAGGCCGCCACCTTGTGGCCGTTCGCGGCCGCCCGGGCAAGGAACTTGGTGCCCCGCTGGGCCTGCGCGCGGCCGTAGTTGAAGACGAGGTCGAACCCGGTGACGTAGCACGCATGAGGGTTGCCCACGTTGGCCAGGCGCTCCACGAGGGCGTCGTAGATCCCGTTCCCGTGCCATTGGAACCACTCCCAGCTGCTCTCCCGCTCGAGCGCCACGCGCCTGCCCACGGTGGGATCACGACACGCCGCGTGCATGGCCTTGCAGGTGGCGCGCAGACTGGACAGGTCATCCATGGGCTGGGTGGAGGTTGCGGCGACCCACCCCGCGATCAGGACCACAATATCGTGCGACAAGGGGAACTCCATGGGCTTATCTCAGGCCATTGGTAAGTAACAACCGTCCTCGAGATAAATATATTCTCAGGCGGTTGGTAAGTACCAACCGCCTGAAAGGATGTTAATTAACTGACGCGCCGCACGAGGTCTGCGGAGAAGTTAAGAAGCTGTGGTGCAGGGACGCGTGCGACAGAAGGATCTCTGAAGATCGTCTTCCACAGTGGTTTAATTGTGCGCCGCACGAGGTCTGCAAAGAGTTCAATGCGCAATGAACAAAATATTTTGTTCAGTTGGTAGATGTTAATTTTATACAAATGTAGAAGAAAGAATCATCGAATTTTAACACAATTTGCAGAATGTAAACATGTTTGAGAATTTATATTGGAATCTAAATAAAAAGAAGCAAGGGATAAGGAAACTGAAGAACAGTATCGGGCATTATCTCAGGCGGTTGTTAAGTAATAACCGCCTAAGATAAACATTTTTGAAACTACAAGATGTTAATTAACGGCCTGGGAAGATGTTAATTAACTGACGCGCCGCACGAGGTCTGCGGAGAAGTTAAGAAGCTGTGGTGCAGGGATGTGTGCGACGGAAGAATCTCTGAAGATCGTCTTCCACAGTGGTTTAATTGTGCACCGCACGAGGTCTGCAAAGAGTTCAATGCGCAATGAACAAAATATTTTGTTCATTTGGTAGATGTTAATTTAATACAAATGTATAAGAAAGAATCATCGAATTTGAACACAATTTGCAGAATGTAAACATGTTTGAGTATTTATATTGGAATCTAAATAAAAAAGAAGCAAGGAATAAGGAAACTGAAGAACCGTATCGGGAATTATCTCAGGCGGTTGTTAAGTAATACCCGTCAGAGATAAATATATTCTTTGACGGTTGGTGAGTACCAACCGTCTGTGAAGATTTTTACTTCTTTTTTTCTCAGGCGGTTTGTAAGTAATACCCGCCTGAGATAAACATTTTTGAAACTACAATATGTTAATTAACAGCCTGAGAAGTGTTAATTAACTGACGCGCCGCACGAGGTCTGCGGAGAAGATGAGAAGCCGTGGTGCAGGTATGCGTGCAAGGATCTCTCAAGATCGTCTTCCACAGTGGTTTAATTGTGCGCCGCACGAGGTCTGCAAAGAGTTCAATGCGCGGGAAATGAACCGCTCCCTCATCTACTCCGCACAGACCATATATAAGGCGCGTCGTCAGTTATGTACAAGCACAGAACTTTTGCACTCCTTTCTTCTTCTTCCATCGTTCCACCTCTCCTAGCCCGGCGCCGACGAACCACCACAGCCATGGCCAACCTTCCACCACCTAGCCCGCCGAGGCAGCCACCCTGCAAGCGGATACGCTGCAGCTCCCCCGAGAGGGTGAATGACGACGACCAGCACGTTCCACCACCAGTGCAGCCGGAGCCACCGGTACAGCCGGAGCAATCGGCTCACCCGGAGCAGCCGACCCCTGCATCGTCCCCAGAGGAGGAGGAGGAGGAGGAGGAGGAGGAGGACGACGACGACGACGACGACGACGATTATGACGATGATGACGACGAGTCGTCCTCCGACGACGGCAACGACGAGTCGTCCTCCGACGATGGCGACGACGAGTTGTCCTCCGACGACGGCGACGACGACGGCGACCACCACCATGGTGACAACTACGATGACGACGACGAGTCGGAGGAGGACCGCTTGGCGTGGTTTGAGATGTTGGCGCAGAGGATGGAGGAGGCGGGGCCGTAGTGTAGTTTTAGGATTTCAATCAAGTGTTCTTGTACATATTTCTTGTGTTTTGTACATATTTCAATCAAGTGTCAATGAATACTGGTGGATAATTTGAAGTTTGACATGTTGGAGTGCTTTTAAAAAAAAATTAGAAAATTCATACATGTATAAATTATACACATATGTTCATACCAACAATTTTGAGTGAAGGAACTTTTTTTTAATGAGATACACAAATGTGAATAATATGTGAGTAGAAATTAATTTGATATTTACCAAAACATTACAATGTCAGCTATACAAGTTTTAAAAATATTTTGTTCAGTTGGCATTATCTCAGACGGTTGTTAAGTAATACCCGTCTGAGATAAAAATCTTCTTAGGCGGTTATTAAGTACCAACAGCCCGTGAAGATATTTACTTCTTAATTAATAAACATCTTCTCAGGCGGTTGGTAAGTAAATACCGCCTGTGATAAAGTTAAAAACCGCCAGTGAAAAACCGACGTCTATATAAGGACCCCTCACCGCAGTCAAAACGAAACCCTAGAGAATTTATATCGACGCCGCCAGGGTGTTGAATTTCCCCTGCGCCGCGCCGCCGCTCCGCCGCCAGCCCATACTGCCGCGCCGCCGTTCAACCCCGCACCGCCACTTCTCCACCCAGCCGGCCCACCGTGCTGACGCCTCCCCACCGTGCTGACGCCTCTGAAAGGTAAATGTAGTTTCCTTACTTTTTCTTTGTATATTTTCATTAGCTGATAAGCTGTTAGTTTTGTGTGTTCTGGTAAATGGATTCTGTCCTTTTGCATGTGTAAGGACTGTATGGATTGTGTTCTGGTATATTGATGTATGGACTATATGGATTGTTTCCTTTTTGTACCTATTATGTGACATGAATATGATGTTTAATTAACAGATGCTATTGTAATATATATAAGATGCATCTGGGCCTATTTCCCGATATAACGGACTGGATCCCACCCAGACCTAGCCCATGCTGTTGGGCCTGTTTCCCCCTTTGACTCCGTCCGCCTCAAGACGTCGCCCGTCTCCTACATTAGTCGCCCTAATCATACTTGTTATGTCTCTATAAATTCATTTTATAGAAGACCTTTAGAGAATATTTGTGGCCAAATTTTGTAAATCTGACAAAAAATTCTATTATTGAAGCATGGACCGTCGAGCGTGGATGTATAACATGCCAAGACCCGATCCTATGTACATTCGTAATGTTGCAAATTTTATTGAAGCATCCAAGAGACATGCGAAGTTGCAAAAGATAGATGACATATTATGTCCATGTATCGACTGCGACAATAAGATTGTTTGGACGGATACTATAGTAATCCAATCTCATTTGGTGAAAAGAGGTTTCAAAAATAACTACACAATATGGACAGAGCATGGTGAGTTAGATACACATGATGTGGATAAAGATGATGAGAGGAGCTCAGATGATGATAATGTTCATATCGATGATGGTAGTGACAATCAAGCTGGTGATGATGATGATGAGTTCGATTGTGAGGAGATGTTGCGTCACATTGAACCATATGTACTGACTTCTATGGGAGCAAGCAAAGGTTTAAGTAAAATGGAGACATTGCAGAATGCGGTGACAGAGCTTTTATATGATGAATCAAATGGTTGTGATAAAGAGTTTACTACATTGCGTGCAGTCTTAGAACTACTAAAGTTGAAAGCTACGCACGGATGGTCCGATTGTAGTTTCTCTGATCTTTTGAATCTTCTGGCAGAAATTCTTCCAAATCCAAATAAACTGCCCAGAAGCACTTATAAAGCGAAGAAACTTCTTTGCCCGATGGCACTAGGTGTGACAAAAATACACGCTTGTGTGAACCATTGTATTCTGTATCGCAAAGAGCATGAGCTCGCAACTAGATGCCCCATTTGTGGTGTCAGTAGATACAAGAAGGACTACAATCACCAGTATGTTACCAACATGAAAAAGACTCAGAAGAATAAGAAGTTTATTATTGGTCCTGAAGGTGACGATGACGATACTTCTGGCGATGCAGACGGGAAGAATAAGAGAAAAATTCCTGCATTGGTGATGTGGTACCTTCCGGTAATTGATCGCTTGAAGCATTTGTTCTCAATCCCTAGGGAGGCTGAACTTATGCGTTGGCATTCCGAGCAACGCAAGAAGAATGAAAAACATATACGACACCCTAGTGATGCAATGCAGTGGAAAAATTTTGATATTTAGTATCTAGAATTTGCGAAGGAAATCAGAAATGTGAGGTTTGCCTTGGGTACAGATGGAATGAATCCGTTTGGTGAAAAAAGGAGCATACACAGCACATGGCCCGTGGTCTTAACTATGTACAACCTACCGACGTGGTTGTGTCACAAAAGGAAATATATCTTATTATCTGTTCTTATCCAAGGTCCGAAACAACCCGGCATTGAAATTGATGTGTTCTTGGAACCTTTAATGGAAGATATGGCGAAATTGTGGAATGAAGGGGTACGTACATGGAATGAGTACAAGCGGGAGTATTTCACGCTAAGAGCAATGATATTCATTACCGTGCATGATTATCCCAGACTGTTTACATTATCGGGACAAATGAAAGGGAAGAAAGGTTGCGTAAGGTGTGTGGATAGAACTGGATTTCTATACCTCACTTCATCCAGAAAGACGGTGTACATGAGACATCGATGGTTCTTGACAGATACACACAAGTATAGGAAGATGAAAGAACAATTTGATAACAAAATCGAAAAATATACTGCACCGAAACCTTACAGTGGAAAACTTGTGTTTGAAATGGTCAAGAACATTCATATTGCTTTCGGTAAGGGAAAAAAGAGTAAAGGAATTAAGAGAAAGAAAAGTACATCTTCGGATGATACAACTGACATGGCTTTCAAGAAACAATCAATTTTTTCAAGTATCTTCCGTATTGGAAGAATCTGGAATTTTGCCATAGTATTGATTTGATGCACGTTACAAAGAATGTATTTGACAGCATCATTGGGACCTTGCAGGACATGCCGAGGAAAACAAAGGACGGTTTAAATTCACGTATGGACCTAGTAAATCTTGATTTGAGACCAGAGCTTCATCCAGTAGAAAAGGCAAACGGGAAGCATTACCTTCCCCCAGCCAGCTACAACTTGACGCTAGAAAAGAAAAAAGCAATTTGTGAATGCTTGCGTGGGATCAAAGTGCCCACAAGTTTCTCATCCAATATCCGCAAACTAATCTCGATGAAAGACTTGTCTTTATTCGGTTATAACTCTCACGACTGTCACATGATGATGACAGTTTTCCTTGCCATTGCAATAAGAGTAATCAAACCTGAGCATATAAAAGTTGTCATCACACGTTTGTGTTACTTCGTCAATGCAGTATCACAAAAGGTGATAGCACGTGAAGATTTAGACTATCTGAAAACATACATCGTCGAGACAATGTGCAAGCTTGAGATGTGTTTCCCACCATCCTTTTTTGATATGCAAGTACACCTAATCATACATCTTGTTGATCAGATAAAAGCATTGGGGCCACTATATTTACATCATATGTTTTCGTTGAAGAGATATTTAGGAGTATTAAAAGGTTATGTGCGGAACCGTGCTCACCAAGAGGGTTCAATTATGGAAGGATACACCACTGAAGAAGTGATTGAGGGTTGCGCTGATTACATCAAAGATGGAAAATCGATAGGTGTGCCTATTCCGGTACACGAGGGTAGACTACGTGGGAGAGGCAAAGTGGGTAAGAAAACTTTTATTGTTCAAGATTACAAGAATGTACACCGTGCACATTTTGGTGTACTACAACAGCTCGCAATAGCTGAGCCGTACATCGAGGAACACCAAATTAAGCTTCGTGATAAAAACCAAGACCGCAAAGAGGACTGGATCATGAAAGAGCACAGAAGATGTTTCACTGAATGGTTAATGGACAAAAATATATCATACGGAGACACTATAGAAGAGGCAACAATGAAGAAGTTAGCTTGTGGCCCATCCGCTTTGGTAACATCATGGCAAGCATATGACATCAATGGTTACACATTTTACACTAAAGAAAAAGACGATAAGAGTGTTGCACAAAATAGTGGTGTTCGTATTGAGTCTTATGATTCACAAGGGCAGAAGACCACATACTTCGGGTTCATAGAGGAAATATGGGAACTCGATTATGGCGAAAGAATGGTAATGCCCGTATTAAAGTGCCAATGGGTCAAACTTCCTGATGGTTTGAAAGTGGACAATTACAGGTTGACACTGGTAGACCTGAATAAAGTGGGTTACAAAGATGACCTGTGGGTTATCGCCGATAATTTTGCACAAGTTTTTTATGTTCAAGATCCAGAAACTGAGAAGTTGCACGTAGTTGTTTCTGGAAAGCAAAATATTGTTGGGGTTGACAATGTGGGAGATAATGAAGAGGAATATAATCAGTATGAAGAGATGTACCTTTTCACCGAACCAAAAAACATCAAGCGCGTAGAGAGAAGCATTAAAAAGAATTTGAAACCCTATATGCGAGAAGATGTCAATGCTGGAAAAAATGTATATAGCAATGATAGATGATATATATTGTATATATTTGTATCTTCTGAAATCAACTTAGAACAATGTTGGTATATGGATTGTGTCCTTTTGCATTTGTGTACATATGCATTTGGACTCAATGATTTGGATGTTTGGAAGTTTGGTCTTTCAGATAATGATGTCTCGGGCGTGTAGCCGATTGAAGGAGGAGCACTTGGCGTGGCCCAAGAACCATCCCCATGTATGTACATATGGCACATCGGTCACATGGTTGTATATACATATGTATCTGTAATGGACTGATGAACTTAACTGTAGTTTGTTTTTCCGTGTTGTTTGTTTTTGGTATTTTCAATTTCTCCGCGTAGGGTTTCTCTGCGAAGCCTGAATCGGGAGATTTATTGAAGTGGCAATGCATCGTCCCCGGTAAAGAAGGGGTAAGTCATGAAGAACAAGCACAATATGAGTTTAACCATCGTCCTCCTATTAATAAATTTCTTTTGCAGACTGAATGGGAAGATGGTTACTACCCCCTGACAATCTCCTTCTCTGAGGACTATCCCTTGGTGCCTCCAAGATGCGCCTTTCCAATTGGGTTCTTCCACCCAAATGTCCATCATTCGGGAGCACTCTTCATCGGTATTCTTGATCAAGAGACTGTAAGATAGACCTATTTTGTTCATGTAATTATTACTTATAATTTTTGTCGAACTTATTTGAACTGGTTTCTTATATTTCTTAAATTATATTTTGTAAGGGTGGTGCAGTGCTTTTACAATCAAAACTATACTACTTGAAGTTCAGCGTTTGCTGCATCAGCCAAATGTGCCTGATGTTGAAAATGATTGCTATAATCTACTTATCAAGGTTAGATGACACTTTGACTCAGTGACCAATGTAGGTTATTCATTCCTCCTTTGAAATTTGTTAATTTAAATAATGTCAATATTTTCAGGATCCAGCGGAATATAAGAGACGTGTTGGGGAGCAAGCAGGACGGTACAATTTAGATTGATTGATGGGAGCTTCATTGTTGATCTACAATGAATGTAGCATGATTTTTGTTCAGTGTGTAAAGAAATTATCTTTGAACAATTGTAAAGCCTCTAATGGTGTATTATCACAATTAAGCCAGCCTCACTGGTGATCGAGCATTTCCTATAATGCATTACTGTACTGGTATCCGGTAGCTCATCTTTGTTTTTTTCCTGATACAATTTTGCCTGCACGACTACATACGGTTGTGATAATTGCAACTACACCCCTGTAATTTCAATGAAAACCGCTTATGATAATTAAACAATTACCGCCACTGAAAATACATGATCTTCTCAGGCCGTTGTTAATCAAGAACCGTCTATGAAGTTCATTGCATTACAGACGGTTATTAATTAAGAACCGCCAAAGAAGATCGTGTATTTAGCCAGGTGGTTGTTTCTTAAAATCTGTCTGTGAAGTTCATTGCATTACAGACGGTTAATAATTAATAACCGTCTGTGAAGATCATGTATTTACCCAAGCGGTTTTTTCTTAAAATCCGACTGTGAAGTTCATTGCATTACAGGAGGTTCTTAATTAAGAACCGATTGTGAAGATCATGTATTTACCCAGACGATTGTTCTTTAAAATCCGCCTGTGTTGTTCTTTCATCACAGGCGGTTATTATATCATTTGTCATCACATTCGCATATTTTTAAGGACCGCCTGTGTTTGAAAAATTGAGGCGCCTGTAAAAATGCTTTTTGTAGTAGTGAATAATTTTAATAATTAATTCCACGAATGAAAGTAAATCAAATATTTTTTGTATGATGTGAAGCTATTAAAAAGTTAGCGGACCATGAATCGCTCAGACCCAAAATATTCTATTAGGTGCAACCACTCGGGCTCCGTTACATAAGCAGGCTTGTTTCATATACGTTCTTCATCGGTAGAATAACTCTTATAGGTGGCATGCAAAGTCGATTGCCACCCCTTGTAGCGCTCACCAGCAATTTTGAATCATTTTCTTGCGCTCTCCGGTGTGTCCTCCATGTCCCAGGAATCTTGTACATTGTATAACAAGTTGTTGTAAACGTACAGGATGGAGATTGCAAGAAAAAAATACTTGTGTGGGGGTGTGACAACACTAACCAAAATGTCTCGTACTATATCTCTTTTGTTACTATGGCCAACCTCTGCCCACTTCCTTGCACCGCTGAGGGATGCATGTCTTTTTGTAAACATAACCACATCATCGAAAAGTGTCGCTGATTAATACCAACCGTAGGACCTAACCTAGCAGAGAACTGAATTGCTAGCTTCACATGCTCCGTTCTACTGACTTGGGATGCATAGCGTATTCTAGCAACTTATGTCCTTTAGCCACACTTCATCCTAGCTTCCTTCCTTCTGTTACATTGATTGAAACAGTAAATGATTAAAGCAAATGACCGCCTGAACAAGTTTAGTATCATGTACAAATAGTGTGAAAAGAAGAAAAGTCTGATGTTCATACCATCTTCAGGACGAGTGCGGCAAATACAAGCGTGGGACGACCGCGTCGTCCCAACACCATTTTGTTTTGTAGTACTCCATCCTAGTTTATTATAATTGTCGTATCAGACCAACAAATGAATTAAAAATGAACTAGTTAGGACTGTCTGAATGACAGAAATTTGATCGGGGGGGGGGGGGTACATTGTTGACTTCTTTGTTGCTGTTCATACCCTAAAATGAGACATCGGGCACACATGTCAGTGGCAGTACGCACTCGTAGTACTGCAGAGGATTTTCAGTCCATCAGCCAAGCAGGCAAGACTGTGAGGGGGCATGCAGGTGGCAACGCTAGACTAGACAAATAGGGTTTGCCGGTTTGGTCTGACTGACATTAGCTAGAGCGTGTCTCGAATAGAATTATTAGTTGCAGGGCAAGTAATGAACACCAGCGGTAGCATGTGGCGAATGCAAGACAGTTAAGGCTTGCAGGTTGCATGATTGAAATCCTCCGTAGTACAACACCTGCATTAGCTGCCACTGACATGTGGGACCATGAGACATCGGGTCCAATTGTCAGTGGCGGCTATTGCAAGTGCAATACTGCATAGTTCCAGCTTGCGACGCTCAACAAAGTGAGGGTTTGGTCTCGCCGAAACTCTTGAGGAGGATTGGTGTGGGGACCGGAGTCCACACATCTGAGGATCTAATTGGGTGATGCCGTGTGTAAGGATCGTAACGCCCAAGAGGGGGGGGGTGAATTGGGCTTTCTTTCAAATTTTAAGACAATTACAAACTAACAACTTAAAGCCTAATTCCCTATGCAATTAAACTATGCAATCAATGTAAATTAAAGTTGCGGAATGAAGATTGCGTAAGAGTAAAAGGGAGAGGGATGCAAACGCTCAAGGGACACGGAGTTTATCCCGTGGTTCGGTAAGATCACAAGGATCTTCCTACATCCACGTTGTGGCACCCACCGAAGGGTTTTGCCACTCCCAAGTCACCGAGACTAGGGGCTTCTTCACTATTCTTCTCCGTTCGCCAACCTCGGCAAGGTGGAGCTCAAGCCTTGTACACTTTTGGGATCCTCCGGGCTTCCACAATCTTCTTGGCAAGCTCCGGAAGTTGCACACACCAAGGGTCACTCCCTTTGGGCTCTCACTATACTAGAGACTCCAATCACCAAGAATGGAGGCACCCAAGCACTATCTCTAGCTAGTTCTAGCCTATCTCTTGGTGTACAAATGATGAACAAATGATGTGAAAGTGGTTGCTCTATTGCTTGAATGCTCTAGGATGTGTAGAGTATGTCTGGGCTTCAAGTCTTGTCGATTTGACAGGTTGAAGGGGTATAAATAGCCAGCCTCCACGAGATAGCCGTTGGAAAAGTAGGCTGACATCACTTCTCTGCGAACACCGGATGATCCGATGTCTCCCCTTTAGTTAACATCGGTCAAAGCCAAATTAGCTGATGTCACTGTGTCAGATATGACCGTTGTTAGACCGATGTTGATCTGTCTTCTCATCGGATGATCCGGTTGCTCTTCCTCCAGATTTTTGCTTGATCTTGAGGCTCACTGGAGTGATCGACCGATGTGTGTAAGTCTGCACATCGGATGATCCGGTGCTTCACTTGGTCCAATGGTATTGCAATCTGTGATGATGGACCGATGTCACTGAGCCACTCACATCGGATGATCCGGTGAGTGCATTTGTCTGAGGTCTTCTCCTTCAATTGAACCAACTCGACCGATGCAGTCAACTCCAAGACCATCGGATGATCCGGTGTGTTCAACTTGTTGACTTCGAGTTGTTTTGAGTTGTTCTTTTGGAATTTTGAACTTGTGACCTCTTTGACATTTGTTTGAAGTGTTGTTTTGATTGTCTTCAAGCATTGAGTGATATCAAGTTAGAGCTTTCACTTCTTGTCTTCATATGATTTGATTTGATCTCATTCGTTGATTTTATATGGGTCTCCAATGTAATTTTGATTTCATTTGATTGAGTGTCATTGAGACCTTGCATTCACAAATTCATTAGTAATATCGAATGGTTGTCATTAATCACCGAAACCGTACCTCATGGGGCCTAGATGCTTTCAATCTCCCCCTTTTTGGTGATTGATGACAACACAATAATTTAAAGTGCAGTAATAATGAATTTGATGATAATACCCAAGAATATATGCAATGAATACAGTATAGGACACATTAAGCTTGTAAAATGCAAAACAAATTTGTGGTGCGAAAAGCTCAATTGATTAAAATCATAAACAAATGAGACAAGCGAAAGAGTGCTTAATTAAAATTACAAGAGAGTACTCAAGCACGAATACAAAGGATAGGCACACACACATACTCCCCCTACACACACACTCCCCCTGAGACTGCTACTACCACTCCCCCTGACTCTTCTACATCTTCTCCCCCTTTGGCATCAAGACACCAAAAAGGGATCAGAACGCCTACAGACCCTGAGAGCTAGGCGCGAGGACGAACTGGGCAGCGTCGCCGTCGTCGGAGCTGGAGTCGCCGGACGTAGGAGCTGCCGGGGCGGCGGGAGCTGGAGGGTCCGCTGCCGGTGCTGGAGGAGAGGAAGCAGGTGCTGGTGGAGCTGGAGGAAGTGGAGCGCTCACCACGGACGCCGGTGTCTGCTGGAACAAGATCGTCGCCGGCAGTGGTGAGTGAATCGGTGCGCTAGATGCCAGAAGTGGTGACATACTGATGGAAGGGATGGGAGTAGTGGGCACCTGAGCAACACCTGGAGTCAGTCCCAGTCCAGGCTGCTGTGGAGGAAGGGCGATCCCGGTCTGAGAGTAAAGGTTGGTGATCAACCCTAGGATCCCCATCATGGCCTGCTGGGTCTGCTGCTGCTGGTCGAGGGTACGCCGGTGCATCTGATCTACCAGGTTGGTGAACCGGTCCGTATCCTCTCGCCTCTGACGGGCGATCTCCAGCTGGAGCTCCTGCTGCTGCCGCTGCAGCTGTGCCAGGTGAGCAGCCTGCTCCGCCCTGGCCTGCTCAGCTGCGAGCCTGTCCTGGCGTTGCTGCTCGATCATCTGCTGGAGAAGCGACGTCAGCTCAGACGGCTGCGTCACCTGCGCCTCGGACACAGGAGGTGGTGTCGGTGGCGGAGCAGCTGATCCTCCTGCCTCGGCGTCGTGCTGCCTCGGTGAAGGTGGAGGCGGAGGGAAGTACTCCTCGACACTCTCGTCTGTGTCGCTCTCGGACTAGACGTGCTGCAAGTCCTCCCCCTGAGCCTCGGCCTCAGCAAGTCTCTCGTCCTCCCGCTCTAGGTCGGACCAGTCTTCCTCTGACAGACGGGCCCGGACCTGGCGCTCAACTGGACGACCAAGGCGACGATCTCCAGGAGCAGAGGCACGATAGTGACTGAAGCGAGTCACACTCTCGTCAGCTAGCCGGGCTTGTGCTGAATGTCCCTCAGGCACCACCATAGAGCAAATGAAACTGATCCAGTGCCCATAGACCATCTGCCTCATCATGCCGATTCCATCCGTGATTACGTCCTCCATCTCGCAGAGAAGTATGTCCACGATATCGAAATCCATCCTGTTCATTATGTAGAACAGGAGGGTCTGCTGCAGGCTCGTGAACCCCTCCAAGTAACCTGACCTCGGCAGGAGCGTGCGGCGCAAGGCGAGGTGCACAATACGCGCAGCTGGGGTCAGGAGAGCTGGAACTCTCGGCTGGTCTGGAGAGAATGAGGGGCCAAACAAGGAGCGGATCTCGTCCAGCTGTGGTGCTACCCCTCCAGTAAGTGGCCTCCTTGGTGGATCTGCCTGCCCATAGACTTTCTCGTGAATGCTGGTGTCGTGCAGGTCCAAGCCAAGAATATGCCCCAGAGTCTGCCTCGAGAGGTGGTAGTGCTGACCATTGAACATGAAGGCAATCGACCTCCTGCCCTCTGAGATGTACAGGGTCGCGTAGAAGACACGGACCCACTCTTCCACATACGCACTTCTCTCATAATCCAGTAGCTCCACCAAGCCTCTGTATCTCTCAAAGAAAGGGCGGACCTCAGTCTCCGCTGCCACTGCAAGCTGCCTCCAGTCCAAGTGGTTGTGGTGAAAAAGCTTGTGCCCCCGGCACTTGTAGGTCTCATAGAGAGACGCCTGGGTGACAGTCCAGAAGCGACTGTCAACAAGAAGCTCTCGGGGCTGTGGGAACCACTCCTCAAGCAGAACACTCCATCTGAGCTTCCGGAGTTGCTTAGCCTTCATCTTCCGGTAGTCCACAAGACGGACTCCTTCACCGACCCGGACGGCCGTGTCCATCTCATGGATGTCCCTCTCAGTCTGCCTGTCCTCACGACGGTCGGCAGCCGTCGGTCTCGGACGAGGAGCAGCCTCGGTGTGACCTCCTCGAGTCCGGGCTGAGCGCCGGCGGACGAGAGGCTCAACCGGCTCCTCTTCGGCGTCGGAGTCGTCGACCACGGGAGGCGGCCTTGGACGGGCCTCGCGAGTCCGGGCTCAGCGAACCTCGCGAATCCTAGGGCGGCGGCGGCGGCGGCTGCCGGCGGAGGTGGCGCGGTGCGCGGGCACGTGCAGTGGTGGCGCGGGGGGTCGCCGGCGGCGGCGGCGCGAGCACAGGGACGGCGGCGGCGGCCGGCGGCGGCGCTGCAGGCGAGGGAGAGGCGGCGGCGCGAGGGAGAGGCGGCGGCGCGAGCACGGGGGAGCGAGGCGTCGGGGAGAGAGAAAGAGGCGGCGGCGCGGGTGTTTAAATAGTGGGACCCAAACCCTAGCCGTTATTTAAACACCGGATGGACCGATGATATGTGAAGTGAGCATCGGTCAATTGCCACAGAACGGATATTCAAGGAATGCTGTTGACATCGGATGGACCGACGTTTAGGGTTTTGAACATCGGTCGAATATCACAGTAAGGGTGTTCAACCGAGTGATGTTGACACCGGATGATCCGACGTTAGAGGGAGGTAGACATCGGTTGATTAGATCACAGCTCCAGAAGAGTGAACATCGGATGGACCGATGTTTTCCAGGATGAACGCGTCGGATCATTTGAGGTTCTGACAGAGTTGGGCTTTGAGGATTGAACACCTATTTGACCGATGAGGGACTGACATAGGCATCGGATAATCCGATGACAACAGAACGAAAACATCCCATATATGTCCTTTGACCAAACAAACAATCGACGAGAAACACATGTCTTAGGACTTTTTGGGCAACCCTTTACCCCTCAAGAAGCTAATATGCCAATAGCTTGGCTAGACCTTAACACAAATGAAACACCGAGAAAAATGGAGGAAAATATCCAAATAAAATGTAAGGCCCATGCTTTGTGAGGTAGAGTATGAAGACTTCTATCTCTTTGAAGCATGATCCTCTAGGTATTAACGTACCTAACATTTTGTTCTTTCCACCTTATATGAGTTGAGATATTGCATTTCAAACAAGTCTCCTTCTCATGAGGTGGGTTCCCCATTGTGACAATCTACCGTATGCAATGCCAAACAAATTATAGTGCAAGAGATTAAATGAGTGCAAATTTATATGGCAGGGATCATGCAAGGCATAAAATAAATCTATCTTGCCAAGTTTGAACCTTCCAAAGGCTTCCTCAGGGAAAACTACTTTCAGCTTGCCCCTATCCTTTGGGAGTTAGACAAGACCTATATGATATGCATCCTTACATGAACATGGCAACTTACATGACGTTAGATGCATCTAGCACATTTAATTCACTTCTAAGTCTAGAAAAGGTTTTCTCATCAAGTGGTTTTGTGAAGATATCCGCCAATTGTTCTTCGGATCTAACACCTTGCAAAGAGATGTCTCCTTTAGCCTCATGATCACGCAAGAAGTGATGGCGAATATCAATGTGCTTAGTGCGGGAGTGTTGAACGGGGTATCTAGCTATCTTAACCGCACTTTCATTTTCACAAAGGAGAGGCACACAACCAATTTTAATTCCAAAGTCCAAAAGGGTTTGCTTCATATATAGAATTTGGGCACAACATGCACCGGCCGCTATATACTCCGCCTCCGCGGTGGACAAAGCCACAAAATTTTGCTTTTTGCTCGACGAAGATACTAGGGAACGCCCAAGTAAGTGGCACCCACCGGAGGTACTCTTGCGATCCACACGACATCCGGCAAAGTCCGAATCCGAGTATCCCAAGAGATGGAAACTAGCCTTCTTGGGGTACCACAAACCTACACTTGAGGTATGCTTGAGATACCGAAGTATCCTAAAGACCGCCTTCTTGTGCGATTCTTTAGGTGCCGCTTGAAAGCGAGCACACAAGCACACACTAAACATAATATCGGGCCTAGATGCGGTAAGATATAACAATGAGCCAATCATAGAACGGTAATGAGATTGATCAATAGGTTTACCGTCCATGTCCGCGTCGAGATGGCAATTTGTCGCCATTGGAGTGCTTCTTGAGCTACAATCTCCCATCTCAAATTTCTTCAAGAGGTCCTTTGTGTACTTCTCTTGATAGATGAAGGTCCCCTCTTGAAGTTGCTTGATTTGGAATCCAAGGAAGAAGTTGAGCTCTCCAATCATTGACATCTCGAATTCCCTAGACATCATTTTGCCAAACTCATGGCTAAGAGATTTGTTAGTTGAGCCAAAAATGATATCATCGACATAAATTTGACAAATGAATAAATCCCCGTCGATGTGCTTGGTGAAGAGTGTAGTGTCCACCCTCCCGATCTTGAAACCTTGCATGACCAAGAAATCCCATAGACGTTCATACCACGCCCTAGGTGCTTGCTTGAGCCCGTAGAGCGCCTTGTGTAACCTATACACGTGGTTAGGATTCTTCGGATCTTCAAACCCGGGAGGTTGCTCAACATAAACAAGTTCGTTAATATAGCCATTGAGAAAAGCACTTTTAACATCCATTTGATAAAGCATTATATTGTGATGTGAAGCAAAAGCAAGGAGTATGCGAATAGCCTCTAACCGAGCGACCGGGGCGAATGTTTCTCCAAAGTCTAGTCCTTCAACTTGTGAAAAACCCTTGGCCACAAGTCTTGCCTTGTTGCGGACCACGACGCCATTCTCGTCTTGCTTGTTCCGGTATACCCACTTCGTACCGATGACGTTCTTGTCCTTGGGTCGCTCCTCCAACACCCAAACTTCGTTGCGGGTGAAGTTGTTGAGTTCTTCTTGCATAGCCATCACCCAATTTGGATCTTGGAGTGCTTCCTCTATGTGAGTGGGTTCTACACACGAAACAAAAGAGTAGTGCTCACAAAATGAGGAGACATGACGGGAACGAGTACTTACGCCCCTTGAAGGACTTCCAATGATTTGGTCCATTGGATGCGCCTTGGAGATGCGTCCATGCCTCATAAGTGGTTGTGAGCCACTTGGCGGTGGTGAAGCTTGTTGTTCCTCTTGTGATTGGACTTGATCATGGACTTCTTCTTGTTGTTGGTGTTGTGTGGCTTGTGAATCTTGCATTGGCAATGGATCATCTTTTTCTTCTTCTTCTTCATCAACTTGAGGCATCATGGAGGTGTTGATGTTGGGACTTGATGCTCCCCCTTGATCATGGCCCTCTTCAACTTCCGGCTTGATGTCTCCAATGGTCATGTTTTTCATGGCTTCTCGTAGAGGCTCATCATCTATTTCATCATGACCAAAACTCTCCTCTTGGGAGCCATTAGTCTCATCAAACTCAACATCACAACTTTCTTCAACTAGACCGGAGGTTTGGTTGAATACTCGATATGCTTTTGAGTTTGATGCATAACCAAGAAAAATACCAACATCACATCTTCTTTCAAACTTACCGAGCCTTTTCTTGCGGTAGATATAGCATTTGCACCCAAAGACTCTAAAGTAGGAGATGTTGGGCTTTCTCCCAATGAGGAGCTCATATGGGGTCTTTTGGAGTAGTCGGTGAAGATAGACCCTATTTGCGGCATGGCACGCCGTGTTGATTGCTTCGGCCCAAAACTTCTCCGACGTGCCATAGTCATCAAGCATTGCTCTTGCAAGGGTGATAAGGGTCTTGTTCTTCCTTTCAACGACACCGTTTTGCTGAGGGGTGTATGTGGCCGAAAACTCATGCTTTACGCCTTCACGATCACACCACTCCCCAATGTTGTAGTTCTTGAACTCGGTGCCGTTGTCACTCCGGACTTTGATGATGGGAAGTTGAAATTCCCTTTGAGCACGTTTGGCAAAGGTCTTGAAAGCTTCCGGAGTTTCACCCTTGTCACCTAAAAACAAAGTCCAAGCGTATCGAGAATAATCGTCAACGATAACGAGACAATAGAAGTTACCACCAAGACTTTGA
The DNA here is from genome assembly GCA_036927565.1 of Tuctoria greenei. Classification (NCBI taxonomy): domain Eukaryota; kingdom Viridiplantae; phylum Streptophyta; class Magnoliopsida; order Poales; family Poaceae; genus Tuctoria; species Tuctoria greenei. Next base: position 149,131,511 of record JAYESD010000006.1, on the reverse strand, counting down.
TATGTGGATGGTCCGAAGTGGTCCATGTGGAGTAGTTCAAGCGGCTTGGAGGTTGACACCATTGTCTTCAATGGGTGGTGTGAAGCGACTTGCTTCCCGGCTTGACAAGCACTACAAAGCTTGTTCTTCTCAAACGTGACATCCTTCACGCCGGTCACCATCCCAAGCTTGAACGACTTCTTAAGCTTGCTCATCCCAATGTGAGCAATGCGTCGATGCCATAGCCAACCCAAGCTTGTCTTAGTGAAAAGACAAGTGGTCAAGCTAGCATCCTTGTTGGAGAAGTCCACCAAGTAAAGATGTCCATGCGGAAATCCTTTGAATATTAGTTCTTTGCTTGATTCACTAGTTACTACAACACCATTCTTGTCAAAGGTGCACGTTAGTCCAAGATCACATAGTTGTGCAATAGAAAGTAGATTGAAACTAAGTGACTTAACATATAGTACATTAGAAATGGACAAATCATGCGAAATAGCAATTTTACCTAAACCAATTACCTTCCCCTTTGAGTTGTCACCAAAGGTGACTTGTTCATGATTATCGGGGTTCTCTATGGTGGTGAACATACCATCATTGCCGGTCATATGTTGAGTGCACCCGCTATCGAGTACCCAATGTTTTCCTCCGGCTTTGTAGTTCACCTACACACATGAAGTTAGTTTTTGAGTTTAGGCACCCAAGCTAACTTAGGTCCTTGTATGTGTGATACAAGTGATTTTGGGACCCAAAGTTGCTTGGGGAGCTTCCCCTTCATGCCCTTAATATCTTTTCCGATGAACCTTGCCTTCACCTTGCCACCTACTTTGCTTAAGAGATAGTGATAATCATGGAAAGTAGATTTGTAGTTAGGATGCAATTTGGGAGAAGGACGGTTAGGAAGAGGACACTCCCTCGTGTGGTGTCCGGTGACCTCACAATGTTGGCAATAGGATCCAACTTCTTTGATGAAGCTCGTCCTAAGCTCCGGTGAGGGCACCTTCCCTTTGTTGAGCACCGGGAAGGATCCAAGTCCTCTCTTGTTGAAGCCTTTGGCTTGTTGGTAGAGGATTTCCTTGTGCTTGTCCTCCCCCTTGGAAAGTCTCACCACACTAGTGCGGAGACTTTCAATTTCGTCCATCAATTCCTTCTCCCTAAGGCTTGCTTTCAAGGGCAAAGACTTATCCAAAGTATTAGTGGCATGTGAAATAGTTGATACTTTGCCATCAAGGGTTTCCTTTTTCATGTTTTTCATTTTTAGTTCAATTGCCTCATAGGCAAGGTTAAGCACTTCATGTTTTTGAACCAAGTCATTGTGCTTTCCCAAGAGTGCTTGGTTTGCTAAGTCAAGCTCATGATGATCAAGCTTGATTTGAGCATTTTCCTCCTCGATTTGCTTGACATGTGTTTTGAGCGTGTCATGCTCTTTAAGTATGGTTACATACTTGTCATGCAAATCGAGCTTCGCACTCTCAAGTTTAGCACAAGCTTGTTCAAGTGCTTTAACCTTGCTCTTTTCCCGTTTTATGATGACATGGTATTCATTAATCATAGATGCTAGTTCATCAGGGGAGAGCTCATCATCATCATCGCTAGAATCATCACATACCTTAGTGTTACCTTTGGCCATGAGGCACATAGGAGGTGGACGAAGAGGTGAGTTGTCCTTGTCGACGATGGCAAGGCCCGCCAAGTTTTCTTCATCTTCACTCTCTTCATCGCTTGACTCTTCATCCGTGATCCACTCATTTGCCTCGCACATGAAGACTTTTTGAGGCCCTCTTCTCTTCTTTGGAAAGAGCTTGGTCTTCTTGCCCTTGTCAAATTTCTTCTTTCCAAAGGAGCGTTTGGGTTTGACCTCTTCTTCATCTTCATCACTTTCTTCTAGCTTTCTATGCTTTCCTTTGTGGTTGTCCTTCCTCTTGTCGGGTCTTGGACAATCATATGATATGTGGCCTTGTTCACCACAATTGTAGCATGTCTTGTTTTCGTCTTTTCTTGGGAGGAAGGCTTTCTTCTTTGGATCAAAGGAATATCCCTTCTTTGCGATTTTGGAGTTTAGACGTGAGAATTTTCTCATCATCAACGCAAGCTCATCATCGTCATCTTTGCTTGTTGCTTGCTCTTCTTCGCTTGAGCTAGGCTCAACCACTTTCTTTTTCTTGGGAGTTGTCTTCTTGGTTGAAGCCTTGAGAGCAATAGTTTTTGACGATGACTCCTCCATCATTCCAAGTACGCTCATCTCATGAGCATGAATTTCTCCAATGAGCTCCGAGACTTCAATGTTGTCAAGTGATTCCTTTTGGAGCATTGAGTTGATAATGTTGTACTTGGGCTTAGGTAGAAGCATGAGGATCTTGCGGTTGATAAGTCCCTTACCAAGAGAAGCAATGTCAAGTGCGTTAATCTCCTCAATGAGCACATTTAAGCGAGAAAACATTTGGTTAACATTCTCATGAGGAAGCATTTTGAATTCATCGTACTTGGATTTTAGCAAGTGATATTTGAGTTCTTTAACACGAGATGAGCCCTCATGAATTTCAATTAGACATGCCCAAATTTCACAAGCTTTCTCCTTACTAGCAATTCTAGCAAAAACATCTTGACTTATGCATTCATAGATGGCATTTCTAGCCTTAGCATCCCATTTTAGTTGATCACCAACATAATTAAGATCTCCAAATCCCGCATGGGTCGCTTCCCAAACTTCGGGAGCAATGGCCTCTAGGTAGGCACGCATTCGTGCTTTCCAATAGGCAAAGTTCTTGCCCTCGAAGATAGGAACCGAACCCCCATTCTTGGCCATTTAAGCTCTCTAGCGGTGAAGCTAGAATGATCCAATGAGCAACAAGGCTCTGATACCAATTGTAAGGATCGTAACGCCCAAGAGGGGGGGGTGAATTGGGCTTTCTTTCAAATTTTAAGACAATTACAAACTAACAACTTAAAGCCCAATTCCCTATGCAATTAAACTATGCAATCAATGTAAATTAAAGTTGCGGAATGAAGATTGCGTAAGAGTAAAAGGGAGAGGGATGCAAACGCTCAAGGGACACGGAGTTTATCCCGTGGTTCGGTAAGATCACAAGGATCTTCCTACATCCACGTTGTGGCACCCACCGAAGGGTTTTGCCACTCCCAAGTCACCGAGACTAGGGGCTTCTTCACTATTCTTCTCCGTTCGCCAACCTCGGGAAGGTGGAGCTCAAGCCTTGTACACTTTTGGGATCCTCCGGGCTTCCACAATCTTCTTGGCAAGCTCCGGAAGTTGCACACACCAAGGGTCACTCCCTTTGGGCTCTCACTATACTAGAGACTCCAATCACCAAGAATGGAGGCACCCAAGCACTATCTCTAGCTAGTTCTAGCCTATCTCTTGGTGTACAAATGATGAACAAATGATTTGAAAGTGGTTGCTCTATTGCTTGAATACTCTAGGATGTGTAGAGTATGTCTGGGCTTCAAGTCTTGTCGATTTGACAGGTTGAAGGGGTATAAATAGCCAGCCTCCACGAGATAGCCGTTGGAAAAGTAGGCTGACATCACTTCTCTGCGAACACCGGATGATCCGATGTCTCCCCTTCAGTTAACATCGGTCAAAGCCAAATTAGCTGATGTCACTGTGTCAGATATGACCGTTGTTAGACCGATGTTGATCTGTCTTCTCATCGGATGATCCGGTGGCTCTTCCTCCAGATTTTTGCTTGATCTTGAGGCTCACTGGAGTGATCGACCGATGTGTGTAAGTCTGCACATCGGATGATCCGGTGCTTCACTTGGTCCAATGGTATTGCAATCTGTGATGATGGACCGATGTCACTGAGCCACTCACATCGGATGATCCGGTGAGTGCATTTGTCTGAGGTCTTCTCCTTCAGTTGAACCAACTCGACCGATGCAGTCAACTCCAAGACCATCGGATGATCCGGTGTGTTCGACTTGTTGACTTCGAGTTGTTTTGAGTTGTTCTTTTGGAATTTTGAACTTGTGACCTCTTTGACATTTGTTTGAAGTGTTGTTTTGATTGTCTTCAAGCATTGAGTGATATCAAGTTAGAGCTTTCACTTCTTGTCTTCATATGATTTGATATGATCTCATTCGTTGATTTTATATGGGTCTCCAATGTAATTTTGATTTCATTTGATTGAGTGTCATTGAGACCTTGCATTCACAAATTCATTAGTAATATCGAATGGTTGTCATTAATCACCGAAACCGTACCTCATGGGGCCTAGATGCTTTCACCGTGCGATGCGGCACCTAATAGGACACACGAAAAGAATACCAAAATATACAAAGTTTTCATTTCATAAATATATTCAGAGTTTACAAAACAGTGTACATCAGAACTACACATGCAGCAGAACTACATACTCATATTCTCACCTATCTAAGCATAAGAGAAGACGTCCATGCCCTAGGATGCTTCTCACTAGCAACATGACGATCATTTAGCAGCGGCGTGGTTCACATGAGATTTATCTCGACACCTCGAGTCTCATGTACTACCTGAACAGCAGAAATAAAACTAATACCTGCAAAAATTGTTAAAGCGCAAACGTGAGCATAAGGCTCAACAAGACTAACTCGTCTCACTAGACAAATGCAGGGGTAAGTACTAAGCATAGGTAAGGAATAGCATAAAGGACTCGCCTACAAGTGGAACCCTATAGTCATGTTTTAAGCTGCACATGACATTCTTCAGGCACGGCACATCATAGACTCCACAATCAAACAAGAAACGCTTTGTCGATGATATGACATGCCCAAAGCACATAATGCTATTATAGCTAAAGTATGGGGAAATTGTAAACTTTTAATTGTTCTATTTCTAAGCCAAACAAGGTTGTCAAGCAATTTGCAAACCAATATATCATATTCGTCTGACTTCTTTAGTATTTACTATGTCACAACTCAGTGAACAAGTGGTACTCTATTACCGCGAGGGACGGTGATTGCAATTAGGACACACCCGGAATACACGACACATACGCCTGCTCGGAAGTACCTTTCACTGTACTCCTCTCCCACATTGTAGGTGGCCACCTTTCACCAGTCACCCCGATGTCGAACCAGTTCTACCATCCCAAAAGTAAGGTCCCTAATCGAGCACGTCGAAGTTGCTCCTTAGAGGTTCCCACCTTACGATCATCTTCCCCCGAAGGACGACGGTATAAGTTTCGACACGAGGGTGCTCGAGCTACATCAGTTTATTGGACCCCATTAATCCATTATGTAACTGGTACTATTCAAACATGCTCAACAGGGCTGCACAAGAGACGGTCCTTAACCGACATAGACGGGGCTACAACCAACCTCCACATTTGCCTTACCCTTACCGACCCAGGACCAAATGTGGTCGCAAGCATTGTCCCCCTCATCCGGGATCAGATAACCTTGCGCGTCCCGTCCTACAGGAACATCCCCGTCCACATCTCCAATTATTAAGAGTGAACATTTTGGTAACATCTCGCGAGTATATTTCCCCTACTCGACTCCTCTCGCAAGTAGAATAAACTACTTCACTTGTGGTCAATAAAATGTGACCCTCTCGCGAGTAGATTCCAACTACTCGACTTCTACCAAATTTCCTATACATTAGCAAAGCAGTTACTACAGGTCAAACTGTAACTCGTTCCAACCAACCCCGGGGATTTGTGGTCATGCAAGTGGAGTATCAATCACCCTATACATAATGCACATATGAAACTTAAGACGTAATGCAAGAAATAATGTAAAACTCTGTAAGGCTTTTAAATACAAACTGGGGCTTGCCTTAGTTTGCGACTCAGCTCTAAGTCAAAGAGTTAGTGGCTTGATGCTTCACGAACAGGTCCTCTTCGACTCCTTTCTGTCACGGCGTCTATCACAATGAATATGCATATAACACATAATATACTTTAATAATCTAACTAATGAATATGCACACATTATGCAATGTCATACTCATAAAGGAAGTATGTTTGTTCAAGAATGAATAAGGTGTACTGTTGGGTATTAAATTGGAGATGGGTAGGTTAATTTGATATTACTTCATATTATAAGAATGTACATAAGAAATTTCTATATATTCATGGATATAAGGAAACTATACAGAATTAAATTCCTATGCAGATGAGTTCTATTGACTCTGATAATTTATCTCTGGTATACAGATGTGATGAAGAAATTCTCATAAAAATTTCAGAGAATTTGATAGGAGAAAATGATCTACAAAATTATATCAAGCTCTCATCATTTAGGAATTTGCAGATAAAACCTTAGGTTTTGTCATGCCCATAAATGGCACAGCTAGATAGTACAGATCAAAAGAAAGCTAACAAATTGGTTTCACAATTTTTCAAGCTTCCTACAGGAAAATATTGAATTTACTAGTCCTTATGAATTTCTGGATTTAATTTGTTATTTTCTGAAGTTATAATTAACCTAGGCAAAGACTTTGAATTAAACCCTCTTGAACAACTTTGTTATGCTTGTTACTGGAGCTTCTACATAACAAAATTAATGGTTGGGTAAACTTCCAGAATTATCTGAATAGAATCCTATTTTCTATATTTTGCACAATGTATTATACTAATAGATTTATATAATATTCTCTAGGGCTTTTCAAACAGATTTGGATAGACCACTGGAAAGTACAGATCCTAAGGAGAATTACAAAATTTGTTTCATCTAATTTGGAGCCTCCTAGCAAAAGTTATAGCATTTCAAAGTTTAGGCATTTTTCTAGAATTCTTTTTGAATGGAAAAGGACAACCCTCTAATTAAGTGACACGTGGCCTTTAAATCTTCCCACCCAGCCGATGCCACACCAGGCCATAGAGTTTACTCACGTTGGCACACTAAATCCAGGTGCCACAGAAAATCCCACTGGGGGTTCTCCTTCTTCCCCATCGGTCCATGGCGGCGCCATGGCCGGAGGCCGGCCAGTGACTCGCCGGAAACTGCCGAGCCACCTTTCTTGTGGCTGGGACTTGCCACCCAGGGGTTTTCGACCCTCAGGAACTCATTGGTGGCCTCAGATTGAACTGAAACGCCTCGGAAATGTGCCTACATCGGCGACCAGCGGAACTCGACGATCGGCGACGGTGTTCTCGGTGTACAAGGCATGGGAAAGTCTGCTTATTGGTCTGGAAGCTTCGTGGTGCTGCCCTGATCATCGGCCTACATCCCAATCGCTCGAAAATTGGTCGGAGTATGGGGGCACCGTGGAGCAGACTCTAGGCGGCGGCGAGATTTGAAATTCCGGTTAGCCGGAGTGGGGAAATGGCTAGCTAACGCCTCAGGAAGGAGTGCACGCAAGTGTAGAAGCTGGGGGCATCTGGAATTGTGAAGACACTCACCATGGAGGAAGAGCTTCACGTTGGAACAGAGGTAGGTCGACGGCGCGCCAGAAAAGGAAACCGCGATTCCCTTCGGGATGCTAGGTCCGGCGACATCCTTGGTTTAGGGACACGGCGAGTGGATGGGTGCACACCGTGTTGGAGCGTCGTTCGAGTGCGGGGCGGCTGGAGCAGGGCGACCGAGTGGAGCGACGCAGAAGCACCAAGAAAAGCCGAGCGCTGTGTCCCCTTTTATACCCGACCGACGGAGCGGGGCAGGTGGCGTCGTGGCCCGCCGTGGCGCGCATGCACGCGGCAAGCCATCGCACTGGAGAGCTGCTTTCCGCCTTGCGGCCTCCTCTGGCACGCGCGTGTGCAGCCGCGCGAGCAGAGGCGCTGCTGCAGAAGCAAAACCGAATACCTCTGCCTAGTGGGCCCCACTCTGCACTTATCCCCTCAATTCTTTTACTTCTTTTTGTTACCAAATCCTAGATGTGATAAGGACTCCAAATTCAGAAGAGAATTGGTCCTGTTATATTTGAATGGTTTGACAATTTAAATATCCGAATTGGCCACTTAGAATTTGAATTAGATTCAAATTTGAAGCCATAACTTTTATGCATATATTTTAATCTTCTCAATTATTGCCTTTATAAATGGCAATGGATTTCCAATAATGTGCTCAATAATTAGTCCACTGCAGATTTGAAATTGAACACTTAATTTGAATATATTTCTATTCCACATATAACATGTTTGGTTTCTTGCAAATTTGAATTAGATTCAAATTCAATTTTTATAATCTATATGCATGTCATTTAATTCTTTCCCCCAACATTAATGTATATAATGTCCCATGCTTTTAATTGACTAACCTGATCAAATGAAGAATATGTTGTTGTACCTTGATCATTGATTTGAATATTTTGTACATTTCCATATATACTTTTATTCACTCATGTTTGTTTTATTTCCTTTGTTTTTTTTCCTTGTGAGCAAAGCACGTAATTTCAGGTTTTTAAATTTAACATTCAAGACCTTTGGAAATTTGAGCTTAGCTGAATTCAAAAGGAATCCTAGGTTTTATCTAGAGCTTCACATTAACATTTTTACTCATGTCCATATGAATTTATTGGCTCTTATATGACCTTAATCTTCAATGTACATGTTTAAAACTATTATTTCATGTTCCCTACATTGGAGACAAAAGCTTCCAAAAGTTTGGGATTTTACATTCCTCCCCCCTTAAAAGAATCTTGTCCCGAGATTACAAAAGAAGAGGAAATGTCATAGTGTATCACCGTTGATACGACGATAGCAACTCCGAGTAGTTGGAGCGAAGATAGTCCTCACTCTGCCATGTAGCTTCTTCGACGGTGTGGTTCTTCCATAACACTTTATAGAACCACAACGTTCAGTTTCTTGTCTCTCTCGTCTTATCATCAATAATCCGGATCGGCTGTTCAACATAGGTCAGATCCGGCTTCAGTTCTTCCATGTCCTCAGATATGACTTCTGTTGGAGTTTTGAGACACTTCCTTAACTGTGATACGTGGAATACATTGTGTACTCCGGACAAGGACGCGGTTAGCTCCAGCCGATAGGCTACGGGTCCACAACTTTCCGTGATGGGAAATGGCCCGATAAATCTTGGAGCTAGCTTTTCCTTTACTCCAAAGCGATGAATTCCTTTCATCGGATGGACACAAAGGTACACGTGGTCTCCGACGTTAAAGCTCAAGGGACGACGTCGCTTGTCAGCATAACTCTTTTGCCGAGACTGAGCTGCTCTATGGTTTGCTTGAATTAGCTTAACTCGTTCTTCAGCTTCATCAGTGAGATCCACTGTGAAGATTACTCTCTCTCCAGACTCACACCAATTGAGTGGTGTGCGGCACTTTTGACCGTAGAGAGCTTCAAAAGGTGCCATCTTGATACTAGACTGATAACCGGAATTGTATGAGAACTCTGCCAGCGGTAAATGATCATCCCAGTTCTTTCCGTGATCTATGGCACATGCCCTTAGCATATCTTCTAGGACCTGGTTCACCCTTTCAGTTTGTCCATCAGTTTGAGGATGGTATGCCGAGCTCCGGATTAGCTTAGTTCCCATTGCTACGTGTAGTTGCTCCCAAAAACAAGCAACAAACAATGATCCTCTGTTAGAGAAGATGGTGCAGGGAACTCCGTGTAAGCACATGATCTGTGAAATATACAGCTCAACATACTTCTTTGCATTGTATGCCCTGTTCACTATAATAAAGTGTGCTGACTTGGTTAATCGGTCTACGATTATTCAAATAGAATCGTGCTTGTGGAACATGAGAGGCAATCCAACAATGAAGTCCATATTGAGATCCTCCCATTTCCACGCAGGGACACTTAAAGGTTGTAGTGGTCCCGCTTTCCTCATATAGTCAGCCTTCACTCTTCTGCATGTATCACACTCGGACACGTACTTTGCAATCTCTCTCTTCATTCGTGTCCACCAGAATTTCGTTCTTATATCTTGGTACATCTTATTGCTTCCTGGATGAATTGAATACTTCGATAAGTGAGCTTCATCCAAGATATTCTTCCTGAGTTTCATGTTTCGGGGTACCACTATACGATTGTTGAACCATGGAGTTCCTTCTTCATCTTCCCGGAAACATTTCACCTCTCCGTCTCTCATTCTCTTCCGAATGTGAGACATAGCCTTGTCTTTCTTCTGAGCTGCAAGAATATCCTCTCGGATTGTAGGTATGAGAGCAAGATTATATAGAGCTACTTAGGGAACCAACCCTAGACTTGGTTCTTCCTCTTCATTCGAAATGATAGTTATGTCGTGAACATGAAATTTCCGACTCAAAGCATCAGCAACTATGTTTGCTTTGCCCGGATGGTAATGGATCTCAAGTTCATAGTCCTTTATAATCTCTAACCATCTTCTTTGCCTCATATTCAAATCCTTTTGAGCGAATATGTACTTGAGGCTCTTGTGGTCTGTGTAGAGATGCACTAGATTTCCCATTATGTAGTGTCTCCACATTTTTAATGCCATTACCACGACAGCCAACTCCAAGTAAAGAGTCAGATAATGCTGCCCATGAATCCGCAGTTGTCTTGATCCATATGCGATTACACATCCTTCTTGCATCAAGATGCATCCCAGACCAGTGCCTGATGCATTGCAATAAATATCAAACGGCTTTGTCGTGTCTGGTTGAGCTAGAACTGGTGCCGTTGTGAGATGTTTCTTCAATATCTGGAATGCCTCTTCACAGGCTTCACTCCAGACATACTTATGTCCTTTCTTCAGCAATTCCGTCATAGGCTTAGCCACTTTGGAGAAACTTGGAACAAATTTCCGGTAGTAGCCAGCTAAACCTAAGAAACTTCTGACCTCATGGACGGAGGTCGGAGATTTCCATTTAAGTACATGTACCACTTTGCTCGGATCCACAACAATACCGTCTGCTGAGATAACATGACCCAGAAATGGTACCTTGTTAATCCAAAATTCACATTTGCTAAATTTGGCATATAGCTTATGGTCTCTCAATCGTTGAAGCACGATATTCAGATGTTCGGTGTGTTCTGCCTCTGATTTTGAATAAACCAAGATGTCATCTATGAAGACCACCATGAACCTGTACAACTCCGGCATGAATACTGAATTCATTAGATACATGAAGTGAGCCGGTGCATTGGTGAGACTAAAAGACATGACAAGATACTCATATAGTCAGTATATTGTCGAGAATGTCGTCTTACGTATATCTTCAGCCCGTATCTTGATTTGAGGATAACCAGACCAAAGATCCATCTTCGAAAATACCTTAGCACCCACTAACTCATCGAATAGAATATCAATCTGTGGCAGTGGATACTTGTTCTTTATAGTCATAGTATTCAGCGGACGATAATCGACACATAACCTTAGTGTCTCGTCCTTCTTCTTCACGAATATCGCTGAGCATCCCCAAGGTGATGAGCTGGGACGTATGAATCCCTTCTCAAGTAACTCATTCAACTGTTCTTTTAGCTCCGCCAATTCCTTGGGTGCCATCTTGTAAGGTCTTCGAGATATAGGTGTGGTTCATGGTATTAACTCAATCTTGAATTCCACATCTCGCTCAGGTGGCATGCCTGACAGATCGTTAGGAAACACATCCGAGTAATCCTGAACAACTGGAATGTCCTCTAGCTTTGTGGCTTCCGTGTTATACACCACTAGAGGTTGTGGTGTCACATTCTTCAAAACCAAAGTATGCTGCTCGTGCCTTTTAGAATTCAGCTGCACGGTACGAGCACTGATATTGAAGATTGCTTCATGATGTGTCAACAAGGACATTCCCAAGATAATGTCAATCTTCTGCCCGTCCAACATAATGAAGGTGGTAGGGTAAATCCTACCATCCAAACATAGAGGTGCTCGGGCAATAATCTGGTTGGCTGACATTTTTCCTCCAGGTGAATTTATTGTATACGGTGTTGATAGCGTTGTTGATGATAATTGACGCTTCAACACGAACTCCTTGCTGATGAAATCATGTGTTGCTCCAGAATCAAACAACACAAATGCTGGTTGAGCATTTAAGCTGAACATACCTGCTAACACGGGTTCTCCTACTGGAATATCCACGACAGCTATAAAGTTGAGGCTGCCGGCTTTCATCTTCTTCTGTTGCCTACGAGGTTGAATATTTCTCGGAGGAGCAACTTCTAGAGTGATGTCTTGTTTAGCTGCAGGACATTCTAGAACTAACTGCTCTTTATCACCACCACTAAATAGTGTCCTTTGCATTGCCTGCAGTGGAGTAACTTTTCGTGCCGCTCGTGGAGGTGGTGCACAAGAACTCACTTGCTGCTACATCTCTGGTGCTTCAATCCACTGCGATGGTGGTGACCAACTCTGCATCGGTGGCTATCTTGTAATTACCCGAACTTCTAGTTCGGCTGATAAATGATATACTATTCGATATTTCCGAGGATAACCACTAATATCATCTGTTGATGTGATGTTCTTCCTCATCTCCGCCTGACAACAAAGAGAAGCATCTTCCTGATATTTAGCGTTACTGACCAATTCGTTATAGTCTCCTTTGTTGAATAGGACCAATCTTTCACGAAGTTTGGCAGTCAAGCTTCGGAAAAATTGGTCACACCTTGAAGCTTCTGTTCTCACATAGTCTGGTGCATATTGTGCCATCCGGTTGAATTCTCTGGAGTACTCAAGTGCACTCCTCCCCCTTGGGTCAATTCTACAAACTCTTCAAGCTTCGACTTGATAATCCCCCTCAGAATATACCGAGCACAGAACGCATCACGGAATTCATTCCAATTCACGTGATATCCTTCAATGGTCATGGCGAGATACTCTGCCCACCAAGCTCCAGCAGATCCATGAAAGCTGCTGAACTGCAAAGTCCACCTTCTGATACTCGTCACAATGGATCAAATCGAGTTTAGCTTCAATAACCCGGATCCAATGATGTGCCTCCAACGGATCTGTTGCTTCCATGAAGACAGGCGGTTGAGTTGTCAGAAAATTCAAATAAGAACTTTCATTCAGATCTCGTTGTCGTGATGCTTGAATAAAGCCTTGTTGCACCAATGTCTGAAGCAGCTGGTTGTTCTCACGATGAGACTCAACCATTTGTGCCATAACCTCCGTCAATCGGGTCGACGACAGTTCTTGCGGTCGAGTCGAGTCATTTCCGCCGTGACTAGACTCTCTCGTTTCAGCGTCGGAATGAATGCGTACCATACTGCAAGAATGACCAATTACTGTTACTTTCCAAGATTGAATGACAGTCGAGGCTTGAAAACATTAACCGTATATGAATAATAAAACTTTGCAGCATATTCATACACGTTCAAACGACACTCTGATTCTAAACTTCTTGTAGACCTCTTAACGAGCTTTTTCCAATGCTCCAGTTTCATAAACTGAACATACATACATCTTTACATGTTGCACAACCTTGGCAAGTTTCAAACATGCCTATCCATAAACATGTGTTCCATTTCAATTGCATTGGCCAATCTGCTGTCCAAAATTGACCAGTTTGCAAAGAACTCAGATTCTACTACAGTAAACAGTAGAATCAATCCTTAACTTGAATACCAAAGTTACAACCAACTTCATTAGCTTTCGAAAAAATCTTACTTTGCTTCCTGATCAGCTCTGAATCAAAAGTTATGATATTTCAAAGTTGACAGAATTCTGGAAAAATTTCAACAGCACCTCCTTCGGAAGTGGCTGATTTGAACATCAATTTCCATACAGTTCTGCCCCAATTTTGGAAAAACTTTGGATTACAAAGTTGTAATACGTATCATAAGCTTTCCAACGGTGTAACCTAGGACCTATAGAAATTTTTTCAACAGGATGTTATGGTGGAAAAACAGAAAAATATCAGAGAGGTTTTAACAGTTCTGTTTCCAGCAGCAGTTTCTACCAATCTGGAATTTTCACCAATTTGAAAATCGATTCAGCTCTGCCAGTCTACAAACAAGTTGTAGAGCACTTCAAGACCCTTCCAAACCTGTAATACACATCCACATTGGTTAAATCTAGTAAGAGTTATGCCCTGTACAACTCCAGCAAAAATTCTGCCAAAATAAAAAAACAGGGAACTCTGCTTTTGAATCTTTTTGAAAATCACTAAACTCCAATTGAATCTTAGTTCAACATCGAAGTTCTGTAGTTAATATTAAATTCTAAAACTATCTTTTGGTTCTCAATTAAAGGTTTTACTTGTCTTCAACAGAAAAGATTTTTGGGGTGAAGTAAGGTGTGAATGCATCACAACAATTATGTCGGTACTACGTTACCTCACAAACTGAAAATCTTTACCGGATTATTAGCCAGCATAACGTGCTATAGGTGGCACTAAAACGATCACTTGCAAATGTATTCTACTCGCAATACGTTCAACGTGGTTAGTGTACCTGTCACTACACTCAAACTACTGATCAATCATATGGTACCGTACGGTACAGTCTAGCCCGCACGGGTGATCAATTCACAAAAACATATTTGAAAGTAAAAACATTTGTCACATACCTTTTCATACGGGCCGCCTCGAGTTAAGCCACGTCTCAAGGTACATGACCGGGTTTTCTACCACCCGACGGGGTCCCACGTCTTTGCATAATGCTGCTCCAGTAGGAGGCGCATCGGGTTATGTCCCACCCGACGGGGGATCCCACTAATTTTGTGTCATGTTGGGGTTCCGCGTGTCATATGTTCTCAGAAACATGAAAAGTTTCAGAGACTCATATTGACATTTCCGTGCCAAGCCATGGAAATAATCACATGCTACCTCTGGCATGGTGAGCTTACCGCAATTGATCTGCTTGCGGTGGCGTACCTTACCTCTTACTTGACATCAGAGCGTCGTTATAGAATATAATAACACATATGTTAGCTTTGCCACCTTAAGTAACTAATACTATAATAGACCTTATGTGGGCATATAACTAATCCTCACTCGACTACTTCATAGTTTTCAAAAAAGGCTCTTTTCGAGCGTGCTATTCCCAATGATGCTCTGATACCATGTCTGTGGGGACCGGAGTGCACACATCCGAGGATCTCATTGGGTGATGCCGTGCGATGCGGCACCTAACAGCACACACAAAAAGAATACTAAAATATACAAAGTTTTCATTTCATAAATATATTCAGAGTTTACAAAACAGTGTACATCAGAAGTACACACGCAGCGGAACTACATACTCCTATTCTCACCTATCTAAGCATAAGAGAAGACGTCCTTGCCCTAGGACGCTTCTCACTAGCAACAAGACGATCATTCGGCAGCGGCGTGGTTCACGTGAGATTTATCTCGACACCTCGAGTCTCATGTACAACCTGAACAGCAGAAATAAAACTAATACCTGCAAAAATCGTTAAAGCGCAAACGTGAGCATAAGGCTCAGCAAGACTAACCCGTCTCACTAGACAAATACAGGGGTAAGTACTAAGCATAGGTAAGGAATAGCATAAAGGACTCGCCTACAAGTGGATCCTTATAGTCATGTTTTAAGTAGCACATGACATTCTTCAGGCACGGCACATCATAGACTCCACAATCAAACAAGAAACACATTGCCGATGATATGACATGCCCAAAGCACATAATGCTATTACAGCTAAAGTATGGGGAAACTGTAAACTTTGAATTGTTCTACTTCTAAGCCAAACAAGGTTGTTAAAGAAATTTGTAAACCAATATATCATATTCGTCTGACTTCTTTATTATTTACTACGTCACAACTCAGTGAACAAGTAGTACAGTATTACCGCGGGGGACGGTGATTGCAATCAGGACACACCCAGAATACACGACACATACGCCTGCTCGGAAGTACCTTTCACTGTACTCCTCTCCCACATCGTATGTGGCCACCTTTCAACCATCATCCCGATGTCGAACCAGTTCTACCGTCCCAAAAGTAAGGTCCCTAACCGAGCACGTCCAAGTTGCTCCTTAGAGGTTCCCACCTTACGATCATCTTCCCCCGAAGGACGGCAGTATAAGTTTCGACAAGAGGGTGCCCGAGCTACATCAGTTTAATGGAGCCCATTAATCCATTATGTAACCGGTACTGTTAAAACTTGCTCAACAGGAACGCACACGAGACGATCTTTAACCAATACAGACGGGGCTACAACCAACCTCCACATTTGCCTTACCCTTACCGGCCCAGGACCAAATGTGGTCGCAAGCATTGTCCCCCTCATCCGGGATCAGACAACCTTGCACGTCCCGTCCTACAGGAACATCCTCGTCCACATCTCCAATTATTAAGAGTGAACATTTTGGTAACATCTCGCGAGTAGATTCCCCCTACTCGACTCCTCTCGCAAGTAGAATAAATTACTTGACTTGTGGTCAATAAAATGTGACCCTCTTATGAGTAGATTCCAACTACTCGACTTCTACCAAATTTCCTATACATTAGCAATGCAGTTACAACACGTCAAACTGTAAGTCGTTCCAACCAACCCCAGGGATTTGTGGTCATGCAAGTGGAGTATCAATCACCCTATACGTAATGCACATACGAAACTTAAGACGTAATGTGAGAAATACTATAAAACTCTGTAAGGCTTTTAAATGCAAACCGGGGCTTGCCTTAGTTTGCGACTCAGCTCTAAGTCAATGAGTTAGTGGCTTGATGCTTCACGAACAGGTCCACTTCGACTCCTTTCCGTCACGGCGTCTATCGCAATGAATATGCATATAACACATAATATACGTTAATAATCTAACTAATGAATATGCACACATTATGCAATGTCATACTCATAAAGGAAGTATGTTTGTTCAAGAATGAATAAGGTGTACTGTTGGGTATTAAATTGGATTTGGGTAGGTTAATTTGATATTACTTCATATTATAAGAATGTACATAAGAAATTTCTATATAGTCATGGATATAAGGAAAATATACAGAATTAAATTCCTATGCAGATGATTTCTATTGACTCTGATAATATATCTCTAGTATACAGATGTGATGAAGAAATTCTCATAAAAATTTCAGAGAATTTGATGGGAGAAAATGATCTACAAAATTCTATCAAGCTCTCATCATTTAGGAATTTGCAGACAAAACCTGAGGTTTTATCATGCCCATAAATGGCAGAGCTAGATAGTACAGATCTACCAAAATTGGTTTCACAATTTTTCAAGCTTCCTACAAGAAGATATTGAATTTACTAGTCCTTATGAATTTCTGGATTTAATTTGTTATTTTCTGAAATTATAATTAACCTAGGCAAATACTTTGAATTAAACCCTTGTTATGCTTGAAACTTTTACTGGAGCTTCTACATAACAAAATTATTGCTTGGGTAAACTTCCAGAATTATCTGAATAGAATCCTATTTTCTATATTTTCCACAATGTATTATACTAATAGATTTATAGAATATTCTCTATGGCTTTTCATGCAGATTTGGAGGGACCACTGGAAAGTACAGATCTTAAGGAGAAATAGAAAAAAAATTCATCTAATTTGGGGCATCCTAGCCAAAGTTATAGCATTTCAAAGTTTAGGCATTTTACTGGAATTCTTTTTGAATGGAAAAGGACAACCCTCTAATTAACTGACACGTGGCCTTTAAATCTTCCCACCCAGCCGATGCCACACTGGGCCACAGAGTTTACTCGCGTTGGCACACTAAATCCGGGTGCCACGGAAAATCCCATCGGGGTGGGGGGGGGGGGTCTTCTTCTTCCCCGACTGTCCGTGGCGGCGCCATGGCCGGAGGCTGGCCAGCGACTCGCCAGAAATTGCCGAGCCACCTTCCCCGTGGCTGGGACTTGCCACCCGGGGGTTTTTGACCCTCAAAAACACATTGGTGGCCTCAGATTGGACTGAAACGCCCCGGAAACGTGCCTACACCGACGATTGGCGAAACTCGACGATCGGCGATGGTGTTCTCGGTGTACAAGGCATGGGAAAGGCTGCTTATTGCTCTAGAAGCTTTGTGGTGCTGCCCTGATCATCGGCCTACATCCCAATCGCTCGAAAATTGGTCGGAGTATGGGGGCACCGTGGAGCAGACTCTAGGCGGTGGCAAGATTTGAAATTCCGGTTAGCCGGAGTGGGGAAATGGCTAGCCAACGCCTTAGGAAGGAGCGCACGCAAGTGTAGAAGCTGGGGGCGGCTGGAATTGTGAAGACACTCACCATGGAGGAAGAGCTTCACGTTGGAACAGAGGCAGGTCGACGGCGCGCCGGAAAAGGAAACCGCGATTCCCTCCGCGATGCTAGGTCCAGAGGCAGCCTTGGTTTAAGGACACGGCGAGTGGATGGGTGCGCACCGTGCTGGAGCATCGTTCGAGCGCGGGGCGGCAGGAGCAGGGCGACCGAGTGGAGCGACGCGGAAGGACGAAGAAAAGTTGAGCACTCAGTCCCCTTTTATACCCGACCGGCAGAGTGGGGCAGGTGGCATCGTGGCCCGCCATGGCCCGCATGCACGCAGCAAGCCATCACGCATGAGAGCTGCTTGCCGCCTTGCGGCCTCCTCTGGCGCGCGCGCGTGCAGCCGCGCGAGCAGAGGCGCTGCTGCAGAAGCAAAAACGAATACCTCTGCCTAGTCGGCCCCACTCTGCTCTTATCCCCTCCATTATTTTATTTCTTTTTGGTACCCAATCCTAGATGTTATAAGGACTCCAAATTCAGAAGAGAATTGGTCCTGTTATATTTGAATGGTTTGACAATTTAAATATCTGAATTGGCCACTTAGAATTTGAATTAGATTCAAATTTGAACCCATAACTTTTATGCATATATTTTAATCTTCTCAATTATTGCCTTTTTAGATGGCCATGGGTTTCCAATAATGTGCTCAATAATTAGTCCACTACAGATTTGAAATTGAACACTTAATTTGAATATATTTCTATTCCACATATAACATGGTTGGTTTCTTGCAAATTTGAATTAGATTAAAATTCAATTTTTATAATCTATATGCATGTCATTTAATTCTTTCCCCCAAAATTAATGTATACAATGTCCCATGCTTTTAATTGACTAACCTGATCAAATGAAGAATATGTTTTTGTACCTTGATCATTGATTTGAATATTTCGTACATTTCCATATATACTTTTATTCACTCATGTTTGTTTTCTTTCTTTTGATTTTTTTTCCTTGTGAGCAAAGCACATAATTTCTGGTGTTTAAATTTAAAATTAAAGACCTTTGGAAATTTGAGCTTAGCCGAATTCAAAAGGAATCCTAGGTTTTATCTAGAGCTTCACATTAACATTTTTACTCATGTCCATATGAATTTATTAGCTCTTATATGACCTTAATCTTCAATGTACATGTTCAAAACTATTATTTCATGTTCTCTACATTGGAGACAAAAGCTTCCAAAAGTTTGGGATTTTACAATTGGTGGCAGGGTGAGTAATGGCCAGAGATTTGCGGGCGGCGGGGTAATCATGGCACGCGAAGGATGGGACGTGGCGATGGGCGAGGAAGACGTGTCGGGGAGGACACTGAAGTGACCAGCAGCAGGGCGTGGGCGCCGGTGCCGGCCGGAGTGGCCAGCGGCGAGAGAGCACAACGTGGAGGCATAAAAAAATCACGCCATCACACGGGCTGATGAACTGTTAACTATAAAGACTAAGTACTAAGAAAGTAGAAACGCAAGGCATGCTAAAACAATTAGTAGAGCCTAGGAAAGAATGCAAATGACCATGATACGCCCATCATCAATACATCTAAAGGACATAACGTAGTCTCTCAAAATGCTCCAAATTCAATGCCAAAGGAGTAAAAAACTAACACGTTCTGCCAAAACAAATGCCACGGTAGAGAGGCAAGTAGTAATGTGATGTGATATGGGTAGTTGGAAGCTACCGATAGAGTTGGAGTGGGACATTTTTTAAGCTCCAAAAGTAAAGTTACGTTGGGGCGGAAGGAGTATTTCTAGTTTGTATATCTATACCTGCTGTTGGTTCATGCATCGTAGTACCAGGGAGTGAAGAACCTCGGGGTTCCTGAACATCATGTGCTGCAATATTCTCTGCGTACCATGCAAAGGATTTAATGTTGTCTAAATTTTTTTAATTTTTATAGTAAACACATTTATAGTTATAACAGGTGCTTGTTGGCCACCATGAATGCTTGTAGACGACATCGCGGTTTGATGTATTGTTCCTAATGTAAAGAGCATTGTAAGTAGTCATTCCAAGTAACAGTGATAACGTTAGATTACATGACCGACGTAGATTTTGGATCGGACGGTATGATTTCTATAAAATGCAGTGTTTGTTACGAACGGAGGAATTAGAAAAGAAAGAATAAAAAAACGTATGATCCGAGAAAGCCACAAGGAAGAAAAAAGTGTAAAAACCGTGGGAACTAAAAATCTTAGGAATACAAATTTGTAAAACAGGAATGAGAGTACAACATTTGGAGTGGTTGATCAGATAACCCATGCGCCATTTACTTCTAATTCCAAAAATTACATACTACTACCTCTGGTTTTTAGTATTTGTCGTCCTCGGCCAGGAATTGAACTAGAAATACACTACCGTAATAAGCTGTCGAAGCGAAATTTATTTCAGGACAGATGTAGTATATGCTATATATATAACTAAATTCATGAAACAGAAGACCACATTTCTTCTTTGTTAACTTATTTAATCTTAGTATATCAGGATGGATCGTGTAGAACTTAACTAGCCCAAAACTGCATGGATCGTGTAGAACCAAGCCAATATAGCTCTATAAAAAGACGGCATAGATCGTGTAGTTTACCTAGAACAAAACTGGAGTCCGGGATGCGATATCGCAGGGAGGTGTCGGCGATGAAGAAGTTCGGTAGAGCCCGTCAAACTTGGTCGCCCATCGTTGTACCCAGAAGTCAACACCACCCAGAGCTTCATTGCGTCACTGCGAGATCCATGGGGGAAAAATTGTAAAAACCGTGGGAAATGAAAACACGTGAATTTATTAGGAATACAATATGGAACACAGGACGGAGAGACAACACATTTGGAGTACTGCAAGATCACATGAAGGGCGGGGCTGCGGTGTGTCGGGAACGGGGGCTAGTGTTTCCATTTATACTCATCGTGGGTGAAATAGGGTTACAATAATAGGCGGGACTGAAATTGGAGGCGCAGGTAATGAAAATTGAATTGTCAAAATCTCAAATGTGGCATGCAAAGAAGAACAAAAAAATTTCGCGGGAGTGGAGAATTTGACGCAAGCCGTGCCCTTGTGCACACATGCAATTGTGACTAATTACATGTCATGTCACGTCCATTCCTGCACATGGTGCGTGTAGCTAGAGGGGTAGACTTCTTAGGACAACTTGCTCACTTCTTAACTCATCTTTTTTGCCATGCATGGAGATCAAAATCTAAAAGCAGTCATCTGCTAGCTAGTGGGACATTCCAAAAAACATACGAACAAAAAATATGAATCGCCAAATGTATATGTGCTAATGCAAACAATATGCAAATACAGAACACCCAAGTCCACTAAAGGACGATGGCAAACAATCAGCATTCTATAACATTAATCACAATGAAATGATAACATGTAGTATATACCACTACTAAAAATACATTTTCCCATGCGCCGACTACAAATGAAAAAATTGAGTGAAAGAACACAAAAGAGGAGAAATGCAGCCTCAACCACGATCTCAATGGAGTTTCAACCAATAGTCATCGATTGTCGCAACACAATAAATTCTTGGCTAGACATTAAACAACAGTTATCTCGCCGCTTTTCAGAAAGGATTTGTTTTTCGATACTGCATAGGACACATTGTTCATGAACAGAAAAGACATTTTTCAAGAACATAAAAACAACACATATATTACAAACAAGAACTACGAAAGCACATAGAAAACAAGAAAAAGAAAAACTACAGATACTACTCTACTTAGAGTCGGAGGAGATCTCCTCCACCTCCTTCTCCGTTGTCGCCGCCTCATCTTCCGTCGCTGCTGCCGCCGCTGCCTCCTCCGCCGCTACCGCCGCCTCCTCCGCTGCTGCCGCCTCCTCCGGCAATTGAGTCTGAAGCTTTGGGGCGACGGTCCGCAGATGATGCTGGCGGCCCTCCACCCCAGCCACCTACCCGATCGTCTCATAGAGGACGTTGAGACGACCGGCCACAAACCGTAACCCAAAGCAGTAGTGGTCGACGGTGTCCATGTTGGTGCAGACGAGAAGTGTGGAGACCGGAGTCCCGACATCCGAGGATCTTATTGGGTGGTGTCATGCGATGCGACACCCAACAGTTATATAAGAATAGAACCTGAATAAGTACAAGACGAAGTCTTTTATTTTTCATACAGCGGAAGTTTTTACAATACTAGCGGAAGTAAAGAAATATATACATATCATAGCTATGCTCTCAGCACAAGCTATGCAAAAGCAAAGTTATCCATGCCTTGGATACTTTGCACTAGCAACACTCAATTAGGGCGGCGTGCAGGGTTCCCACTCGGCTGTTCACCCTGGAGAGGGTGCAGCCTCATCATCAAACCCTTCATCAACTGTATAACCTACAAAAACTCGTTAACTGCAAACGTGAGCCTAAGGCTCAGCAAGACTAACCCGTCTCACTAGACATATGCAAGGGGAACACTAAAACATAGGTGAGGTGAAGCGTAAATGACTCGACTACAAGTGGATCCTTATAATCAGGTTTTATGTAGCAAATGACATTCTCCGAGCACGGCACATCATGGGCTCCACAATCAAACAAGAAACGCTTTACCGATGATATGACATGCCCAGAGCACATAATGCTATTACAGCTAAAGTATGGGGAAACTGTACACTTTTAATTGTACTACCTCTAAATCATGCAAGGTTGCAAAGTAATTATAATTCAATACAATATGATTTCCTGGCTTCTTTAGTATTTACTACGTGACGGCGCAGCGAACAAGTGGTACTCTATTACTGCGAGGGACAGTGATTGCAATCATGACACACCCGGACAACACGACACATACGTCGTTCGGAAGTATCAGCGAGCACACCTGTACCTACATAACACTTCAGTACTAGGCGTATATGGCCACCTTTCACAAGAAACTCGAACGCCGAGCCCGTCTCACCTCCGCGAATAGAAGGTCTTCACACCGAACACCTCATGTGTCCGCCGACCGATTTACACCATACTTTCCTCAACCCACCCCTATAGATGGTGAGTTAATGGGCCTCGACACCCCAGTTATCAAGTTACATCAGTTTATTGGATTCCATATGTCCATTATGTTGCCGGTACAAGTCAAGCTTGTCCAAAGGGGCCGCATACAGACGGGCCTTAATCGACACAGGCATGGCTATGTGACCGAGACTCAATTCTCTCCGCTTCCTATCCATTCCCTACCCGGTCTCCATTTCATTATATTATGCCTTGTTCTATCTAACCAATCCTGTGAGATATGTCCTACATCTCTCGCGAGTAGATTCCAACTACTCGACTTCTACCGGATTTCCTATGCATTAGCAAAGCAGTTACTATAGGTCAAACTTTAACTCGTTCCAACCAATCCCTGGCTTTTTTGGTCATGCATGTGGGGTATCAATCATCCTGAACGTAATGCACAATTCATATACTACTCATCATAGTGATAAAGTAAAATTTTATAAACGACTTAAATGCAAACCGGGGCTTGCCTTGTTGTAGGTCAGAGTCTGAGTTAAAATTTGGAAGATGCTCTTCCAAGGCTTTTGGCTCCTCCTCGACTTCGGTCACTATACGGTATGCATATAATATGTATATAAATGACTTTGAAAAATAATTATTACCGAGACCAAAATTTAATCCATGATGATCATTATATGATAGGGACCTTAATTGGCTTTGGAACTTCGATGGTAGATACTAGGGAATATGGTCAAGGCTCTTGCAAAGAACAAGAGATGATCAAAGTATAATGTTGTCTCTAAAATTATGGAAAGTATTAAACTTCCAAGAATTTTAAAGAAGAAACTATAGCTTGAACATAGCTGCCAGTTGATAATCATGATAGAGGAAGTTGTCCTGGTTCTAGCAAAATTTGTTTCATAATTTCTAAGCTTTGGTGAAGGAGTTATTGAATTTCTAAGTTGGCAATAATTTCTGGAATTATTTATATTTGAATTTTTGGCTTTTAAATAAATGATATTAGGTCAATTAAATACAACATTTTTACAGGAACTAGTATATGACAAAAGCAAGGTTCAGTCCAAATTTGATACATAGTAAAGCAACTGAACATCTGTGAAAATTCAATAACTGAAAAAGGTTATCGAACTATACAGAGGGTTAAACAGGTGCAATGGCTCCCCAAACTTTTTCTGGCATCCAAGAATAGGACACTAAATTTTATGTGAATTTTGGGGATTTTTTTAGTTGCTACCTTGTCTGGAAAAATTTTATATGTATTTGGAAAACTTATTTCCTATAGAATTTAACTATGAGTTTCACAGAACCTAATTGGTACTGACATAAACTAGAGCTCAAGTGCTTTCAAACAAAATTTGTTTGAAGATTTTTGGAGCATCCTACAGAAAGTTATGGATTTTCTAATTGGAGCCAAATCTGGAATTAATTTCTAATTTGAATTAAACCGCGGGCTCCACCGATTTAAAATGGACCAATGGTATTTAAACCACACGGGGACCACAGATATACACTGCATAGCCACAACAGATCCCGTGGCCACACCCGATCCGACGGGGTTGACAGACGCTGACACGCAAGACCCACCGCGTCGTCTTCCACCTCCCGACGCGGGCGGCACGCGGGGCTCCCGCGGCGGCGCTCTCCGGCGAGCCTCGCCGAATCTGAGTTCCCGCCCACCACAGCTCCTACACTTGGGCCCCCAACCGTAAAATCATGCGCTGAGCACGATGGTGGGGTCGGGGTGGTCTGCCGACGGTCGGAAACGACGGCGCATCGGCGGCAGCCGCCGCTAGGGTTCTGGCCATGTCGGAACTGCCGCTCCGCGGCCAAAACCCTTCTAAAAAGGCTGGGGAAATCTTCAGGAACCACGAGGAACGTGATGGGCAGGTGATATCATCGTGTAACGGTCGGCAAAGCAGTCGTCGACAGCGACAGAGGCAACTTCTTAATGGCGGAGGGGAGAACTCACGATTCTTGAGCTACGATCGATCATTTTCGATGATTCCAGTTAGAGAGGTTGCGCAAAGAAGTGTAGAAACTATTTGCTAGCAATTGTGGAGAGTGATTAAGTGTGGAACTCGAATTGAATTAAAAACCGAGTGAGTTCATAAGCTTCGGCCAAGATTAAAACTCAGCTAACTTGCTCGATACTTACGTAAACAAGGAACGGCTTTCACCGTTGCGTAGAGCATGTCCCGGTGCACCAATTTGCTATGGGAGTCAAAGCACGAGACTGCGTGCAGCGGCCTGGCACCGTGGAGCAGCGACAGCGCGTGGTGAACACGACGGCGACCTTCGGTGTAGCTTCAATTTATCGGCCAAACCGTCAACTAGGCAACGAAAGGATTGATCCAGTGGACAGAGGAGGAAGAGAGGAACAACCTAGCTGTTGGAGGCTTGGCGCGAGAGGCCTCCGGTTGGCCAGCAACGGGCGTGTGGTGCCGGCGGTCGGAAACTCGCGCGCGGAACGAAAACGGTGCAGTCCGTCGGCTCAGCGTGAGGGGAGGCGATAAGGGCGACTGGGGAGTGATAAGGGAGAGCCAGGGCGCTATTTATAGAGCTCAAACGGCGGTGGCTTGCTGCTGTTGCGCTGGACATGCATGCCGTCGTGGTGGCGCGCGCAGCGCGCGTTGAAATGCGACTGCACGTGGGCTGCTGGCTGGTTGGTCCCGCCAGTCAGTCCTACAGCTACTGCCATTTTAGCAATTCACTTAAAAATAGTAAATTAACTCCAAAAATCATGAAACTTCAGGGCTAAGTCAAGAAAATTGTGATGAACACAATGGTGTGTTTAGATCTTTATGTTCAAGTATAATTAGACCAGATTTTTAATTTTGAATTTAAACTTGACTCAACTTCGCTGAGCGTCTCAAATAAAATAACAAATGAGTTCCTAAAATCTTGAAATTTTGCAGGCAAGCTATTGAGAATATTAGAAGGTCAAGGAAAAATTTAGAGCCTCTAATTTGAATGTTTTTGGCAGGGCCAATTAGTACTGCACTTTAAATTGCCTTAATAAACTTCATCCAAATAATTCTAATGTTTGAAAAGGGGTGAATAGAATCATTCTAGAATTAGTGGTGAAGTCTAATACTCATGTTAATAAAATTTAACCATGAGTGCAAGAAAGGTTTGGATGGTATTAAGTTCATGTGGACCACTATATTGGATTCTTAGTATAGTTGATCACAAAACTCATAACTTAGTTCACATGCCCTAAAAGTTGGGTTTTACATTCCCCCCCCCCCCTTAAAAGAATCGTGTCCCGAGATTACAAAAGAAGGCAAAAGGAAAAGATCTAACAAACATATGCCACTAACAAGTCCGGATAGTTTGTTCTAAGATACTCCTCGCTTTCCAACGTGGCTTCTTCAACATTGTGGTTGCTCCACAAGACCTTGTAGAAACGCAAGGTGCGGCTTCTTGTGGTGCGAGTCTTCTCATCGACGATCTGAGTTGGATGCTTGGAATAAGTGAGATCTGGTTGGAGAGCTTCCAAATCTTCTATACGGACACCAGCGGGAGTTTTAAGACATTTCCATAACTGGGAAATGTGGAATACATTGTGAACCACGGAAAGTGACGGCGGTAACTCCAATTGATATGCCACAGGTCCGCATCTTTTGATTATTGCGAACGGCCCAATAAAACGTGGAGCTAGCTTCCCTTTCACTCCGAATTGATTGATACCTTTCATAGGGGATACCCGGAGATAAACTTGATCCCCAACTTCGAAGTGAAGAGGTCGACGTCGTTTGTCCGCGTAGCTCTTTTGACGAGACTGAGCGGCTTTGAGATTTGTTTGAATAATGCGCACTTGCTCTTCGGCTTCTTTTATTAAGTCGATGCCATATACCACTCGTTCACCAGATTCGCACCAGTTCAAGGCTGTGCGACACTTCCGGCCATAAAGAGCTTCATATGGCGCCATCCGGATGCTAGCCTGGTACCCGTTGTTGTACGAAAATTCTGCCAATGGTAGATAATCATCCCAATTCCTACCATGGTGGATGGCACAGGCACGAAGCATATCCTCTAGCACTTGATTTACCCGTTCGGTTTGTCCATCAGTCTGAGGATGATAAGCCGAGCTTCGAATCAGTTTGGTACCCAATGCATCATGGAGATGCTCCCAAAAGCGAGCAAGAAAAATAGATCCACGATCTGAAATGATAGTGCGGGGTACACCATGTAGACACACTATTCTGGAGACATAAAGTTCTGCGTACCGCTTTCATCATACTTGACACTGATAGGTATGAAATGAGCCGATTTGGTCAACTAGTCAACGATCACCCAAATTGAGTCGTGCTTATGGAGAGTGAGAGGCAACCCAACAATGAAATCCATGTTGATATACTCCCATTTCCAAGTCGGTATGCTTAAAGGTTGAAGCTGTCCTGCTGCTTTCATATGGTCGGCCTTCACTCGCCGGCACGTATCACACTCGGATACGTATTTAGCCACTTCCCTCTTCATCTGAGTCCACCAGAATTTCTTCTTCAAATCTTGGTACATCTTGTTGCTTCCCAGATGAATGGAATACTTGGACAAATGAGCTTCGTCCAGTATCTTCTTTCTAAGCTCCATGTTTCGTGGTACCACTATACGGTTGTTAAACCAGAGGGTGCCTTCATTGTCACATTGGAAACATTTCATCTCCCCCTTTTCCATTCTTTGCCGAATGTGTGACATTCCTTTGTCTTCCTTCTGAACTGCTACAATATCCTCCCTAATGGTAGGAATCAGAGCGAGATTGTAGAGTGCCCCATATAGAACCAAGTAGAGACACAGTTCTTCTTCTCCTTCCATTGCGGTAATGGAAAGATTGTTGACATGGGACTTGCGGCTCAGAGCATCTGCGACTACATTCGCTTTGCCTAGATGGTAGTGGATCTCAATCTCATAGTCCTTGATCAAATCTAACCATCTCCGTTGTCGCATATTGAAATCCTTCTGGGTGAAGATGTATTTCAAGCTCTTGTGATCAGTGTGGAGGTGTACTAGATTACCCAGTAAAAAATGCCTCCACATCTTCAATGCCAGTACCACAGCAGCGAGCTCAAGATCATGAGTTGGGTAGTGCTGTTCATGGTTCCGGAGCTGCCGTGACGCATACGCGATCACTCTTCGCTCTTGCATCAATACACAACCCAAACCAATCCCAGATGCGTCGCAATAGACATCAAATGATTTGGTTGTGTCTGGTTGGGCTAAAACTGGTGCCGTTGTAAGGTGTTTCACCAATGCTTTGAAACCTGCCTCAAATGCCTCATTCCATACATACTTCTGCCCTTTCTTCAGAAGTTCTGTCATTGGTTTAGCTATATTGGAGAAATTGGGTATAAACCTCCGGTAATATCCTGCTAAACCTAGGAAACTTCGGACTTCATGTACAGACTTTGGAGACTCCCATTTGAGGACTTGCTTGATTTTGCTTGGATCAACTACAATCCCTTCTGCTGATATAATGTGCCTTAAAATTGGCACTTGGCTGATCCAGAATTCACACTTGCTGAACTTAGCATATAGCTGATGGTCCCGTAATCATTGAAGCACGATACGCAAGTGTTGAGCATGTTCTTCTTTGGATTTTGAATACACAAGTATGTCGTCAATGAAGACAACGACAATCTTGTCCAATTCTGGCATGAACATCGAGTTCATGTGATACATGAAATGAGCCGGTGCGTTGGTCAATCCGAAAGACATAACAAGGTACTCATACAGTCCATACCTCGTCGAGAATGCTGTCTTTGGTATATCTTCTGGTCGGATTCTAATCTGATGATAGACAGAACGAAGATCCATCTGCGAAAATACTTTATCACCCACCAATTGATCAAAAACAATATCAATGCGTGGTAGTGGATACTTGTTCTTGAATGACAGCATTAAGTGGATGATAGTCTACGCACAGTCTCAAGGTCTTATCTTTCTTTTCTATGAACAGTGCAAAAGAACCCCATGGTGATGAACTTGGATGAATGAAACCCTTGTTCTCAAGTTCGGTTAACTGCTCCTTAAGTTCTAAAAGTTCCATGGGTGCCATCTTGTAGGGTGGTCTTGAGATTGGTACTGTTCCTGGTGCAAGTTCAATCTTGAACTCTATATCTCTTTCTGGGGGCATACCAGGAAGATCTTCGAGAAACACGTCTGGGTATTCACATACTACCAGAATATCCTTAAGTTCCATAATCTCAGTATTATGAGTAGATGAATTCACTTGAATGGCTTTCTCAAGCTTGAGTACTTGAGAGGGATGGCTTGGAGAATTTAGATATATTTTTCGACGGACCAGATCTAGAATAGCACCATGATATTGTAACCATGCCATTCCTAAGATGACATCTAATTTCTGATGCTCTAGTATCAGAAATGAAGTAAGATATATGGTTCCATCTAGGTTCAATGGTATCCCAGGAACCAATTCATTTGTTACTATATTCCCGGCTGGAGTGCTAATCACATATGGAGTTTTGGTGGAGATAACAGGCAATTGACTTTTAATGACAAAAGATTTACTAATGACATTGTGTGAAGCTCCGGGGTCATAGAGTATGACTACCGGATGATTGAAGATAGAGAACGTACCCGTGAGCACGGGTGCGCCTTCCGGAACATCCTCGATGGCGAGGTGGTGGACGTTGCCGGTTCTAGTGGCTGGCTTCTTGGGCTAGTTACGGGGTTGGTTGGGACCCTGGTAGGATGATTGCCCTCCGCCTTGTCGATTCTGCAGACAGTCCTTGGCAAAATGCCCCGTGCGACCACACGTGAAACACGTGTACAGGGTTTGGCCAATACGAATGGGAGGACGGAATCCTGGCGCACGTGGCGGAGGTGGAAGTGCACGTGGGATCATCCCCTATTGTTGCTGCAGTTAGAATCCGGAGTTCCTGAAATGGCGAGCACTGAACATTGGTGGTCGTGATGGCGGTTGCCACCTCTGGCCGGATGGTGATCGATACACCATACGCTACTTCTGAGGAGCACCACCTCCGCTTCCCTGCGAAGCACTCCTCTTCTTTTTATCTAAGGACAGCTCACACGTAGCATCCTCCTGCATGAAAGCGGCATTGACAATGTCGTTGAAGCTGCCGTGGTTGAACAGGACAAGCGTGTCCTTCAACTTGGGGTTCAAACCCCGGTAAAAGCATTCGCGCTTCCGATCTTCGGTGTTCACTTGGTCCTGTGCGTATTGGGCCAAGTGGTTGAATGATTTGGAGTACTCGTATGCACTCCTTCCTCCCTGCCTTAGCTCCAAGAACTCTTGAAGCTTCCTCCTCATAATCCCGGGAGGGATGTAGTAGGCGCGGAACGCCTCCAGAAATTTGGCCCAGATTACGACATGGCCTACGGGGCATGCGGCAAGGTAATTGGCCCACCATGCACCGGTAGACCCCTGCAGTTGCTGCGCTGCAAACAACGTCTTCTGCTGTTCAGTTACCTCGAGTAAACCGAACTTCCCTTCAATGGTGCGGAGCCAATTATCCACCTCCAAAGGCTCGTAGTCCTCTCTGAAGATCGGTGGATGTGTCGATGAGAAATCAGAGTAGGAACTCTAATATTGATGACGCGGTCTATCATTCTGTCGTCCCCCTTGACGGGACGAGTGCTGCACCAGAGTTTGCAGTAGCTCGGTTTGCTCGTCGCACGAGCCGAGCACTGCAGAGAGAACCTCCGCGAGGCTCCTGGGAAGTGTGGGTGGAGGTGGTGGAGGTGGTTGCGTTTGAGGCGTATTCTGCCCCGGGGGTGCTGTGTCATCCCACTACCCTCCACTTGAGCCTCCCACTTCTGGGGCTGCACGTGTACGCACCATGCTGCAATACAACGATTCACACCATAAGTCTCATTGTCTCAAGTTCATCCTTCCATATAAGTAGTAATGCGGTAGATAACAATAGATGATGCATAACATTCACATATATTGATAAAGCACAAACTTTATACAATCTATATTATCTTGGGCCCAAGTTTACATTAGAACTCCAAAAATAGACAGACTTCATCTAAAGAAGTCGTCTCATATATGCTTGGTCACCACAAGTTGTCATGTCTATGTCATTGTACACCCACCTCGCTACTATTTACAACAAGACTCAAAAAGTCACAAAATACGCGTGGTGTTTACTACCCATCATTACACTTGGCCTAAAGTGATAAGTATGTCAACACTGCCCTCTACTCATAAAACTCGACCTCCTCAAGATCTTCTTCTTCCTCGTCATCCTCAGGATTAGACACCACAGGTATGGGTGCTGTAGGAGAAGATGATGCCTCGCTCAAAAGCGACGTCCTTTTGGCCATCTTAGCTTGCCAATCTGTCTGTATCATAAACATCCTCCAGGCCTCGTTCTTCTGCTGAGCCTGCTCACAGCTGTTCTTCCAGCTCTGAGCCTCCACTCTGGACTGATCCCGATCTGTAGTCACTGCGTTCAACTAGGTGTCCCCCCGGTGTCCATAGAGTAGGCTCGCCTCCAAGTCAATTTCCCTCTCTAGAGTCTCCTGGCGAGACGCGGCTAAATCCATAACAGCGTCATGCCACTGATTCTCCCTAAGGTTCAAACGATGGTTGAGAGGAGCCATCATATCCCTAAGTCCGTCATTTGCCCACTCAAAGTGATCCGCTCGAATCAGGCTTGCTTCAGATTGTCCATCAATTCTTTTATGCATGCCCTTTGATTACCCTTCTCGCGATGTGATGCGGATGCATACATCGCTAAGGCTGTCGCGGATGTTTCACCGTGATTGTCTACCTCCGCAAGCAAACGGGTTGCCCAGGCTTCAGAAGCCCTGCCGTTAACTGGAAAGAACTCATACGGAGTACCCACTAGATTACGGTAATGAAGTTTGCAAAACCTCCCTATGGCAACACTTGCGGCATAGCTCCATGTTTCCTCTAATATCAATCTTTTGATCTTGATGGTGTATGGAGCCCATTCGAGGTGCGGTGGACCAGCAGGCACATCGACGTAGATGCTGCAACTCCACATACCGCTTTCCTGGAACTTCTTTCCCCAATAGCTAGGCAACACCAGGTAGCCAAACTGGCGAAGCAACCTAACAAACACGTCCGGGAAACCGGCTTGCCCGGTGCACGTGGAGAACACCCATCCATTAGGTAACTAAATTCTTGGTGCTGCCATCTGTGGACAAACATACCCGGATGTCACTACACAGTATAGGTATTCAACTCAATCAATGATAATGTTGGACAAAAGAAAATATCCATAATCAATTGATCCAAGAAAATCTGCAAACTGGAAGTGATCACAGTTCTGGTTCAGCTGACCTTCCTGTATCAACCTAAAAGTTTCATACAGGAAATGCCAGAATTCAGAGTTAAGATGAATTTAAAAGTTTTATTACACTTCAAAACCTTTCCAGATTGTACTCATACAGCTCCAGGTGAACTAATATGAAGAATCTATACAGGTTTTAATTTGACTCAAGTTTTCTGGAAATTTTGACAGAACCTCCCCTGTATATGGGCTTACCTCCACATTCTATACAGGTTTTATCATGATAAGATATTGAGGTAATGACCAAATAAACATTGTATAACATCGCGTTAAAAATCCAGAAATAAAAGAGTTCCACCCTAAAAACTTTGTTATACAGGTATCACGCACAAATGCACAACCATGTGCAAACTGTTCCAAGTTCTGGACTGCAAGAACCAAGTTTGCGCCAAATGGAATTAGGCATAGCTACACCCAGATTCAGGTCAGCAGTGACAAATGAAGTTGATAGAGGACTTCCTAAGCTTTCCAGAAATGTACATATGCGACCATGTCACTATTCGCGATTAAGAGCTATAACTATCCAAACTTAACAGTTGAACTGACTGGTTTGCACCCGCAGTCCTGCAGTTCACTGTGTTGCTTCCCAATTTGGTTTAACTCCAACCCAAATCAGGAAAAACCTCCCATAACAAACTTGTAAATCTCCTCCTACCCTTTCCAAACATGTATCACAATAAGGCAGTGGATTTTTCTACAGCAAGTTATGGCAGAAATACAGAGACTGGTACAATGATAAGGTCATCTGGAGTAGTTACAATACACCCCAGATTTCAACAGATTATCAAGCTTTTCTGTCTTTATGGTCAACATAAAAGTTATAGAGATCTTCACGAGCTTTCCATCCATATATGATACTCCTATACTATCTATTAAATAACCAATATTACAATCCGGCGAAGTCGAGCCAACTTCTGCCAGAAAACAAGAATCTTGATTCTATTTATTCTATCGAGTCGGAACCCTTTTTGTGGAGTCCAAACCTACCAGCACCAGATAGTCGGACTTTCCAAAGCATTATGCATCCATTCTGTCAGTGGGGATGGTCTAGTATCATGTTTGATACTGACGGTACTACGTATCTCACCAAAGAAATTTTATCCGGTATTTCCGGTTACGTCTATAGGTGGTTCCTATATCGTTCTCTCGCAAACGGCTTCTACATGGTCTTCTACCGTAGTTAATGCTGCAAAAGACAAACAATCCTGTTTCACACCTTCACACCTCAAGGGCGGCACGGGGAAACACGACAGGCAGTCACAATAATATATATGAAAATAAATGTATACGACTCTGGTGTGAGTCGTCCTCGAGCGAGGCCATGTCTCGAGGTACATGGCTGTAAATACGTCTGTACAGCAAAGACTCCCATACGATCCGGCTTATACATGCTCGGGCATACGTGTTTCGCATGCTCCCATAGAACATGAATAGTTCTAGAGAGGCATACTATCAGGTTATACACCACCCGATGGGGGCTCCCGCTAACTTTGAAGCACGCTGGGGTACCGCGTGTCATAGGTTCCCAGAAACATTGAAAGCTTCAGAGACTCCAATTAACTTCCCGTGCCAAGCCACGGAAATTTTTACATACCACTCCTCGTATGCTGAGCTTACCGAGATTGATCCGCTCTCGGTGGCGTACCTTACCTCTTACCTGACGTCGGGGCGTCGTTACAGAATATAATAACACATAGTTAGTTTACCACCTTTATACCTTATACTAATAATACTCCTTATAAAGACATATAGCTAATTCCTCACTCAAGTCCTAATTTTTGAAAATATGTTCTGTTCAAGTACACTGTTCCCAATGATGCTCTGATACCATGTCTGTGGGTACCAGAATCCCGACATCTGAGGATCTTATTGGGTGGTGTCGTGTGATGCGACACCCAATAGTTATACAAGAATAGAACCTGAATAAGTACAAGACGAAGTCTTTTATTTTTCATACAGCGAAAGTTTTTACAGTACTAGCGGAAGTAAAGAAATATATACATATCATAGCTACGTCTCAGCACTAGCTATGCAAAAGAAAAGTTATCCATGCCTTGGATACTTTGCACTAGCAACACTCAATTAGGGCGGCGTGCAGGGTTCCCACTCGGCTGTACACCCTGGAGGGGGTGCAGCCTCATCATGAAACCCTTCATCAACTGTATAACCTGCAAAAACTCGTTAACTACAAACGTGAGCATAAGGCTCAGCAAGACTAACCCGTCTCACTAGACATATGCAAGGGGAACACTTAAACATAGGTGAGGTGAGGCGTAAATGACTCGCCTACAAGTGGATCCTTATAATCAGGTTTTATGTAGCAAATGACATTCTCCGAGCACGGCACATCATGGGCTCCACAATCAAACAAGAAACGCTTTACCGATGTTAGGACATGCCCAGAGCACATAATGCTATTACAGCTAAAGTATGGGGAAACTGTACACTTTTAATTGTACTACCTCTAAATCATGCAAGGTTGCAAAGTAATTATAATTCAATAAAATATGATTTCCTGGCTTCTTTAGTATTTACTACGCCATGGCGCAGTGAACAAGTGGTACTCTATTACTGCGAGGGACAGTGATTGCAATCAGGACACACCCGAACAACACGACACATATGTCGTTCGGAAGTGTCAGCGAGCACAGCTGTACCTACATAACACTTAAGTACTAGGCGTATATGGCCACCTTTCACAAGAAACTCAAACGTCGAGCCCATCTCACCTCCGCGAACAGAAGGTCTCTGACAGAACACCTCATGTATCTGCCGACCGATTTGCACCTTATTGTCCTCAACCCACCCCTATTGATGGTGAGTTAATGGGCCTCGACACCCCAGTTATCAAGTTACATCAGTTTATTGGATTCCATATGTCCATTATGTTGCTGGTACAAGTGAAGCTTGTCCAAAGGGGCCACATACAGACGGGCCTTATTTGACACAGGCAGGGCTATGCGACCGAGACTCAATTCTCTCCGCTTCCTATCCATTCCCTGCCCGGTCTCCATTTCATTATATTATGCCATGTTCTATCTAACCCATCCTGTGAGATATGTCCTACATCTCTTGCGAGTAGATTCCAACTACTCGACTTCTACCGGATTTCCTATGCATAAGCAAAGCAGTTACTACAGGTCAAACTATAACTCGTTCCAACCAATCCCTGGGATTTTTTGTCATGCATGTGGGGTATCAATCATCCTAAACGTAATGCACAATTCATATACTACTCATCATAGTGATAAAGTAAAATTCTATAAACGACTTAAATGCAAATCGGGGCTTGCCTTGTTTCAGGTTAGAGTCTGAGCTAAAATTTGGAAGATGCTCTTCCAAGGCTTCTGGCTCCTCCTCGACTTCGGTCACTATACGATATGCATATATAAATGACTTTGAAAAATAATTATTACCGAGACCAAAATTTAATCCATGGTGATCATTATATGATAGGAACCTTAATTGGCTTTTGAACTTTGATGGTAGATACCAGGGAATATGATCAAGGCTCTTGCAAAGAACAGGAGATGATCAAAGTATAGTGTTGTCTCTAAAATTATGGCAAGTATTAAATTTCCAAGAATTTTAAAGAAGAAACTGTAGCTTGAACATAGCTGCCAGTTGATAATCATGATAGAGGAAGTTGTCCTGGTTCTAGCAAAATTTGTTTCAGAATTTTCTAAGCTTTGGTGAAGGAGTTATTGAATTTCTAAGTTGGCAATAATTTCTGGAATTATTTATATTTGAATTTTTGGCTTTTAAATAAATAGTCAGTTTGTAACTGGATTAGGACTATGATATTAGGTCAATTAAATCCAAGATTTTTACAGATACTAGTATATGGCAAAAGAGTTCAGTCCAGATTTGAGACATAGTAAAGCAACTGAACATCTGTGAAAATTCAATAACTGAAAAAGGTAATTGAACTATACAGAGAGTTAAACAGGTGCAATGGCTCCCAAACTTTTTCTGGTAGCCAAGAATAGGACATTCAATTTTATGT
The DNA here is from genome assembly GCA_036927565.1 of Tuctoria greenei. NCBI lineage: Eukaryota > Viridiplantae > Streptophyta > Magnoliopsida > Poales > Poaceae > Tuctoria > Tuctoria greenei. Next base: position 149,095,239 of record JAYESD010000006.1, on the reverse strand, counting down.
GAATTTTGGGGATTTTTCCAGTAGCTACCTTGTCTGGAAAAATTGTATTTGCATTTGGAAAAATTATTTTCTACAGAATTTAACATTGAGTTTCACAGAACCTAATTGGTCCTGACGGAAACTAGAGCTCAAGAGATTCCAAACGAAATTTGTTTGAAGATTTTTGGAGCAACCTACAGAAAGTTATGGATTTTCTAAGTTGGAGTCAAATCTGGAATTAATTTCTAATTTGAATTAAACCGCGGGCTCCACCGATTTAAAATGGACCAATGGCATTTAAACCACACGGGGACCATAAATATACACCACGTAGCCACAACAGATCCCGTGGCCACACCCGATCCAATGGGGTTGACAGACGCTGACACGCGGAATTCACCACGTCGTCTTCCACCTCCCGACGCGGGCGGCGCGCGGGGCTCCAGCGGCGGCACTCTCTGGAGAGCCTCGCCGAATCTGAGTTCCTGGCCACCGCAGCTCCTACACTTGGGCACCCAACCGTAAAATCACGCGTTGAGCACGATGGTGGGGTCGGGGAGGTCTGCCAACGGTTGGAAACAACGGCGCATCGGCGGCGGCGGCCGCTAGGGTTCCGGCTATGTCAGAATTGCCGCTCCGGGGCTAAAACCCTTCTAAAAAGATTGGGGAAATCTTCTGGAACCATGAGGAACGTGATGGGCAGGTAATATCGTCGTGTAACGGTCGGTAAAGCTGTCGTCGACGGCGATAGATGCAACTTCTTAACGGCGGAGGGGAGAACTCGCGATTCTTGAGCTACGGTCGATCATTTTCGGTGATTCCAGTTCGAGAGGGTGCACAAAGAAGTGTAGAAACTATTTGCTAGCAATTGTGGAGAGTGATTAAGTGTGGAACTCAAATTGAATGAAAAACCGAGCGAGTTCATAAGCTTCGGCCAAGATTAAAACTTAGGTAACTTGCTCGATACTTACGTAAACAAGGAACGACTTTCACCGTTGCGTAGAGCGTGTCCCGGCGCCAGTTTGCTATGGGAGTCGAAGCACGAGACTGCGTGTAGCGGCCTGGCACCGTGGAGCAGGGACGGTGGTGGTGAACACGACGGCGACCTTCGGTGTAGCTTCAAATTATCGGCGAAACCGTCAACTAGACAACGAAAGGATTGATCTAGAGGACAGAGGTGGAAGAGAGGAACAACCTAGCTGTTGGAGGCTTGGTGCGATAGGCCTCCGGTTGGCCAGCAACGGGCGTGCGGTGCCGGCGGTCAGAAACTCGCGCACGGAACGAAAACGATGCAGTCCGTCGGCTCAGCGTGAGGGGAGGCGATAAGGACGACTAGGGAGTGATAAGGGAGAGCCAGGGCGCTATTTATAGAGCTCAAACGGCAGTGGCTTGCTTCTGTCGTGCTGGGCATGCACGCCGTCGTGGTGGCGCGCGCAGCGCGCATTGAAATGCGACTGCACGTGGGCTGCTGACTGGTGGGTCCCGCCAGTCAGCCCCACAACTACTGCCATTTTAGCAATTCACTTAAAAATAGTAAATGAACTCCAAAATCATGAAACTTCAGGGCTAAGTCAAGAAAATTGTGATGAACACAATGGTGTTTTTAGATCTTTATGTTCAAGTATATTTTGACCAGATTTTGAATTTTGAATTTAAACTTGACTCAACTTCGCTGAGCGTCTCAAATAAAATAACAAATGAGTTCCAAAAATCTTGAAATTTTGCAGGCAAGCTATTGAGAATATTAGAAGGTCAAGGAAAAAATTAGAGCCTCTAATTTGAATGTTTTTGGTAGGGCCAAATAGTACTGCACATTAAATTGCCTTAATAAACTTCATCCAAATAATTCTAATGTTTTAAAAGGGGTGAATAGAATCATTCTAGAATTAGTGGTGAAGTCTAATACTCATGTTAATAAAATTTAACCATGAGTGCAAGAAAGGTTTGGATGGTATTAAGTTCATGTGGACCACTATGTTGGATTTTTAATATAGTTGATCACTAAACTCATAACTTAATTCACATGCCCTAAAAGTGGGGTTTTATAGGAAGTTTCCCAAGACCCAGACCATCAAACGAGCGAGATGTATCAGAAAATACATCCCGCGCCAATTTGTCGAGCTTTTTTGTGCGCCCGGTGGTGGCAGAAAGGTGCTCGATGGCCTCCTTCAGGCGCCGATCGAGTTCATCGAAGCGGTGTTCGACAAGGCGGACAGTCTCCTGAACCCAAACAGGATTAGGAGGTGCGAGTGTCGTGGGCGGAGAAGGGGACGGAGGAGGTGCGGGCTGTGACGCCCGGTTCCGAAAATGAACCAAGCTAACGCATATGTGTGCCCAGGATGTTCATCACACATACACGAGTGCAATCACAAAAGAGTATACAGAAAATTACCACAAGACAAGATTAATTAACCAAATTTTATTACACGAACCAGATTATCCTCAAATACAAGCTCTAATAATTGTTAATGACAAGTTCAACTAATGCAGCGGAAATAAACTAATTAAGCTACTATGCAGCATAAGCAATAGGGTATATATGCGCAGCTCCAATCAACACCACAGGCAAAGCTGACGGTAGACACGGCCTAGAACTCCGCATTATCACCATTAAACTCCCAATCCTGACCTGCAACTGTTGGGGGGGATTGCAAGAGTGAGTACATGTCGTACTCAGCAAGTGTGGAAAGTATGACATGTGGCTGATTCAAATGACGACAATAATAATGGTAAAGTGCTGAAAAGTACATTAAAACATTTGAAAAGCAATACATTACATGTATGTGAAATAAACCCATCATAATCATAAGTAATACCATAATACCAAACTGAATTCATTAACATCATCAATAATTCCAGATTTCACCATCGTCAATAACCATATTAATTACCAGAAATTGGTCCGAAACCATCCGTAACCATTACCAGACCATAACCATTACCAAACCATAACCATCCCAAATTCCAATTTGCCTCTAATCATGGAAGTTGTCCAGGTGCTCATAACCGGGAGCGCGGCTATCATGATAGTTTTAGTTAACTCTGCAGAGTTTGTACCTCTTTACCCACGTGTTCATGATTTCATCACCCTTCAGCGACTAAGAACCTCCCTTATGCCCATGACCCGTCGGTCACATTACACACTTCCGTTGGTGTGTGGCCAAGAGATCACAAAATAGCCTTTACGAAGGGATTACTAGCCTATTTAGACCCCACTGAGGTTTCACCGGTGGCGATGTCTCCCGCAGAGCACATCTTCAACCAAGGGCTCCCTCTTGAGCCATTCGGATCCTAGGGTAGTCCCACCAATCATCAACAAACCCAATCCGACTACCCCTTCCCCAAGCATCCACAATGGTCCAAACAGCACTAGCAAAGCCCTAATTAATCAGCTACGCCGCACCCATACTTGGCCTCGTGGTGGCACTGTAGTCCTGGCTTATTCTCGCATGAACCGGTCCTTAGATCTAAAGCGAGCAAACCACTATAACATCCAACCCATCCACATACCAGGCTTGCTTAGATCACCCATTACCATACCATGTTTAACCAGTTCATGTTAACCATAATCTCATCCATGCATAATTAAATTGAGTGATATAGTTATTTCCCATCCCAGTTGATTAAGCGAAGCAAAAAGGTAAAAACCTTTCCTGACTCTCTACCATAAATTCCAGGTGACAAGGGTGGTTTAACAAATCTAGTAAACTTCCTACCATAGGATTTCCCATAAATTTGACACGAGCATGCAGTTTTGCAAACAAAACATTTATTTTAAAAACAGGATCAATATGCTTCAAGGACACTTGCCTTGCTCTTGCTGTTGATTAGGGTCAAAGCCTTCAAACTCTTGATGTTGTAGATCCTCCGTGGCACTCTCTAGCGCAAATCCGTCTAATCCACACAATAAACATACAAAACAAGAAACACAATCAAAGAGTGCACAAATATTACTCAATATGACATGACATGCATGGTTGATGCAATGCAAGGTAGAACATGTTACTAGATTGCTTTTAATGATCACTAACTAGCTCTAGTAGATTTTAACAAGTTTATACAGGTTTGGATTCGATTAGATCAAATTTTAGAATTAATTCAACACAATTTAACCAGAAAGATCGGACTAGTCCGCTAGGGACCGAACAATTCCGCACTTGACGAGATCAGCAGATTAGGGTTTTCTAGATCGACGTGAATTTGGAGATTAGGGGTTGAATTCTTGTAAGGAAAAGAGAATAGAAGGTATAACAGGTGTTTAGAACTCCAATGAACCAAGAAACTTGGAGGTAACACTTGGATCTTGATGATCTAGGGTTGGTGATGAACTTGGAGATGAATTGGTGGTGAAGGACGAAACTTGGTGGAGATCTTGATCCTCCTTCGTTTCCTCCTCTTCTTCTTCTTGTTTGGGATCTTCTCCTCCCTCCTTGATGGTGGCTCCCCACGAACTAGGGTTTGGGTGGGTGGAAAAGTGGCAAATAGATGTCCAGCCAAGGGGTGGAGTTGTTTATATAGACGTGGAGGCTAGGGTTAGATGGATTTCGAGTTTAGGATGTGTAGAGGCCGGTTTAGAGTCCCACATGGGCTCTAAAAGAGTTGGGCACGACGTCCCTAGGCCCACTTGACGTGAAACCCAAGAAACAAGTCATAAAACAAAAGGTCAATCTCAGAGTCACGAAATATCGGACAAGTTCGGACAGGACCGGACTAGTCCGAAGTCGTCCAGAGAGAAGATCGGACAAGTCTGGCCTAAAATTGGACAAGTCCGATCTTAGTCAGAAAGGAAAATGGACAAGTCCGCTGGAACACCAGACTAGTCCGGAAAAGTCTAGGGACTTAGCAAATTTTCAAGGATTCATGGAATACCGGACTAGTCCGCACAAGATCGGACAAGTCCGAAGTTTTCCAGGGGCAAATATCGGACTATTCCGCAGCAAAAACGGACAAGTCCGTTTTTAGACAGAGAGAAATCGGACTAGTCCGCACTTTCCTACATTTTTAAGTGCGGTTTTGTTCCAAATCAATTTTAAACTTGTTCCTCTTGTTATGGGTTAATGTTAAACATGTATATGAGTGCATGTAGGGCATGATGCATGAAAATGAGGGTGTTACAAACCTACCCCCCTTAAAATGAATCTCGCCCTCGAGATTCGACGCGGAAGAGAAGAGATAGGGAAATTCCTTCTTGAGATCATCTTCTAGCTCCCAAGTTGCTTCTTTTTCGGTATGGTGCTTCCATTGGACTTTACACCATCTAATGACCTTGTTCCTTGTGACCCTCTCCTTGGTTTCCAAGATTTTGGCCGGTTGCTCGGCATACGTCAAATCCTCCTCGAGTTCCAATTCTCCCATTGGCACTTGATCTTACGGTACCCTGAGACACTTCTTGGGTTGGGAAACATGAAACACATCATGTACGTCTGAAAGATGAGCTGGCATCTCCAACTTATATGCTACTTCTCCTCTTTTGTCCAAAATCTTGAATGGTCCAATATAACGAGGTGCGAGCTTCCCTCTTATGTGAAACCTCTTATGACCTCTCATTGGTGACACCTTGAGGTAAACAAAATCTCCTATTTCAAAGGCTAATTTCCTTCTCCTATTATCCGCATAGCCTTTTTGCCTTGATTGGGCAGCCCTCAAGTTTCCACAAATTATTTGGACTTGCTTTTCGGCTTCTTGCAACACGTCCGGACCAAATACTTGAGTTTCTCCTGCCTCATTCCAGAATAAAGGTGCCCTACACTTCCTCCCATAAAGCGCTTCATATGGTGACATTTTCAAACTTGCTTGGTAACTATTGTTGTATGAAAATTCTGCGTATGGCAAGCTTTTGTCCCAACTTTTCCCATGCTTTAAAGCACAAGCTCTTAACATGTCCTCCAATATTTGATTGGTCCTCTCGGTTTGTCCATCTGTTTGAGGATGATATGCTGAACTAAAATTCAACCTCGTTCCCAAAGCTTCGTGCAATTTTTGCCAAAATCTGGAGGTAAATTGGGAACCTCTATCCGAGACTATCTTCTTAGGGACTCCATGTCGACACACAATCTGCTCCATGTATATTTCGGCCAATCGGGCAGCTGTATACTTGGTCTTCACAGGGACAAAATGAGCTGACTTGGTTAAGCGATCCACAATTACCCAAATTGAGTCATACCCGGACTGAGTACGCGATAACCCAACTATGAAGTCCATACCAATTTCTTCCCACTTCCATTCCGGAATCTTCAACGGTTGCAATAATCCGGCTGGCCTTTGATGTTCCGCCTTGACTCGTTGGCACACATCACATAATGCTACATATTCAGCTATGTCCTTTTTCATGCTATCCCACCAATAGCAAGTCTTCAAGTCCTTGTACATCTTCGTACAACCGGGGTGAATCGAGTAAGGCGAGTCATGTGCCTCCTTTAATATTGTCTCCCGAATATGCTTTACATTAGGCACAACGATCCTCTTTCCAAGCCATAAGGTACCATGTTCATCCTTGTCAAATCTGAATTCTCTCCCTTCTTCGGTTCTTTCCTTGATTTCCTTGATCGCCTCATCTGTGGTTTGTGCCTCTCGAATTTCTTGCTCCAAGGTTGGGTTTAACTCCATCTCGTTTACAAACCCAAGGTTCAACCGTTCAAACTCCTTGCATAACTCGGACGGTAACTCTCGAACTGTAAGTTGATGGCTTACTCCCTTTCTACTCAAAGCATCGGCCACTACATTGGCTTTTCCCGAATGATAGTTGATCCCCAAATCATAATCTTTGATGAGCTCTAACCATCTTCGTTGCCTCAAGTTCAGATCCGTTTGTGTGAAAATATACTTCAAACTCTTATGATCCGTGTAAATTTCTCACCTATGTCCAAGAATATAGTGTCTCCAAATCTTCAATGCATGTACCACGGCTGCAATTTCTAAATCATGTGTTCGGTAATTTTGCTCATGTTTCTTCAATTGTCTTGACGCATAGGCGACCACTTGACCTTCTTGCATAAGCACGCATCCGAGTCCTTGTCTTGATGCGTCACAATAAATATCAAAACTCTTGCTTACATCCGGCAATACCAAAACTGGGGCTGTTGTTAACCTCTTCTTCAACTCCTCAAAACTGTTTTGACAAGCTTCAGTCCATTGGAACGCCTTTCCCTTCATTAGAAACTCCGTCATAGGCTTGGCTATCTTGGAAAAATCCTTGATAAACCGACGGTAATATCCAGCCATCCCAAGAAAACTCCTTATTTCCTTGACGTTTTGCGGTGGTTCCCACTTCAACACATCTCTCACTTTTTCGGGGTCAACCGATACTCCTCCTCCTGAGATTATATGACCCAAAAATGGCACCTCTTTCAACCAAAACTGGCACTTGTTGAACTTGGCATACAATTGATGCTCCCTCAATTTTTGTAGCGTAAGCCTCAGGTGTTCCTCATGTTCCTTCTCATCCTTCGAGTAGATCATAATATCATCAATAAACACCACAACGAACTTGTCCAAGTACTCCATGAAGACTTTATTCATGAGGTACATAAAGTAGGCAGGCGCATTTGTCAATCCAAAAGACATCACAGTGTACTCATAAGATCCATACCGTGTCCTAAAAGCTGTCTTGGGTATGTCCGATGGTCTAATCTTCATTTGAAAGTAACCTGACCTCAAATCAATCTTGGAAAACACATAGGCACCTTTCATCTGATCAAACAAGTCCTCTATACGGGGCAAGGTATACTTGTTCTTGATGGTTACCTCGTTGAGAGCTCGGTAATCCACGCACATCCTTTGGGATCCATCCTTCTTGTCCACAAATAGAACGGGCGCTCCCCAAGGCGAAGAGCTAGGGCGAATAAAACCCTTCTCTAATTGCTCTTGAATTTGCTTCTTGAGCTCCGCTAATTCCATAGGAGGCATCCTATACGGCCTCTTAGCTATAGGTGCAGTTCCAGGTATTAAATCTATAACAAACTCAATGTCTCGATCGGGTGGCATACCTGGCAACTCGTCCGGAAAAACATCCAAAAATTCACACACCACCGGAATCTCCTCAATTGCGACACCGTCCATATGATTCAGCTCTAATTGCTTCGGTGCATGTTGGGTTGCTTCAAATTCTACGGTGATCCCTTCTTCATTAGTCAACTTCACCGTCTTTGTGGCACATTCAATAACTCCATTGTGCTTCCTCAACCAGTCCATACCAAGTATAATATCCAACACTTGAGAATCTAAAACAATGAGGTTGGCGGAGAAGTTTACCCCCCTTATTCTAAGGCTTACTTTTGGACATACTATATTTGTCCTCATCTCTCCTCCAGGAGACTTAACCAACAGAGTAAACTTCATATGAGAGATAGGCAAACTATACTTGGCAGCATACTTCGATGCAATGAATGAATGTGATGCTCCAGAATCAAATAACATAGTCGTGGGGTTGGAGTTCGCGAGAAACATACCAATGACCACGTCATCTGCTTGCTGAGCATCCTCCGTAGAGACATGGTTCACGTTGCCACGAGCAAAATTTTGCTGTCCACGGCTTCCTTGTGGCTGTCCTCCATTAGGTCTTGGGTTTTGCCTCGATGTATTGCTTCCTTGACCAAGGCCCGACTTAGGACATTGATGTGCAAAGTGTCCAGCTTCTCCACAAGCATAGCACTTCTTAACTCCACCAGAATTATTGGGACGAGCTTGGTTTTGAACATTGGCTCCAGGAAAATCAGCACGAGGTGCATAAGGCATCGGAGGCCTAGGTGCTTGCATGACAGGGCGCTGCTGCACAAACTGAGTTGGGCGCGGTGCATAACCAGGGCGCTGAGCAGGAATAGAGGAGCTGTAATGAGGCGCATTGGGCGGCGCAAAGCGAGGGCGCACATTACTTCCTTGTTGCTGTCCTTGATATGGCGCCTTCCTCTTGATTTCTTGCTCCATCTCACGGATCTTGTTCTCAACCACAATTGCCTTGTCCACAAGCTTCTGGAAATTGACATAATCACAGTTGAGCAATTGTACTTGGATCGTATTGTTCAATCCCCTCATGAACAAGTATTGCTTCCGGCTGTCCCGGCTAACATCCTCAGGCGCATATCTTGAGAGTTGAGTGAACTTATTGAGATATTCGCTCACGCTTGATTTTCCTTGTCTCAAGTTCTCAAATTCTTGCCTCTTCAAGATCATAACACCTTCCGGCACATAATGAGAACGGAAACTCTCCTTGAATTCCGCCCAGGTAATTCTCTCTTGGTTCTCATGAGCATTGCAATAAGAATCCCACCAATCTGCAGCTACTCCAACGAGTTGATGAGAAGCAAATAGCACCTTCTCCCGGTCACTGCATTGGACAATGGCTAGCTTCTTCTCCACGGACTTGAGCTAATCATCCGCATCCATAGGGTCTGCGGCTTGAGCGAAGGTTGGCGGCCTAGTCCTCATAAACTCTCCCAATCGGTTATGAGGAGGTGGGGGTGGCGGTGGATGCATGTGGGGCTGATTGTTGATATTGCCAGCCTGCAGCTGTCCCATAGTCTGTATCATGGTCTGCATGAGCTGGTTTTGCATGGCCAATAGCTGCTCGATGTTGATAGCTCCCTGAGTAGATCCTTGCCCATTGTTGTTCTGAGGCACTCCATTGTTCTCCTCTTCATCATTGTCATCCCTCTGGTTGCGAGTCCTCGCCATCTGAAGAAAAGCAGTAGGTAAGAATTAGAAAACGTCCCCAACTATATGCATCAAGGGATATGAAACTAGACAACTAACTACACTAGCCTAGGTGGACATGGCAATGCTAAGGCATCCCAAAATCCTCTATTAAGCACACAAGCAACCAATATATATAGCAAACAGCACTCTAAGCAAAAACACAACGATTCCTGAGTGCTCCTATGTGCTCTAAAGTGTCAATTCTATCTAGGCTGCATCCTACGGTCAACCTCGCTCTGATACCAATATGTGACGCCCGGTTCCAAAAATGAACCAAGCTAACGCATATGTGTGCCCAGGATGTTCATCACACATACACGAGTGCAATCACAAAAGAGTATACAGAAAATTACCACAAGACAAGATTAATTAACCAAATTTTATTACACGAACCAGATTATCCTCAAATACAAGCTCTAATAATTGTTAATGACAAGTTCAACTAATGCAGCAGAAATAAACTAATTAAGCAACTATGCAGCATAAGCAATAGGGTATATATGCGCAGCTCCAATCAACACCACAGGCAAAGCTGACGGTAGACACGGCCTAGAACTCCGCATTATCACCATTGAACTCCCAATCCTGACCTGCAACTGTTGGGGGGATTGCAAGAGTGTGTACATGTCGTACTCAGCAAGTGTGGAAAGTATGACATGTGGCTGATTCATATGACGACAATAATAATGGTAAAGTGCTGAAAAGTACATTAAAACATTTGAAAAGCAATACATTACATGTATGTGAAATAAACCCATCATAATCATAAGTAATACCATAATACCAAACTGAATTCATTACCATCATCAATAATTCCAGATTTCACCATCATCAATAACCATATTAATTACCAGAAATTGATCCGAAACCATCCGTAACCATTACCAGACCATAACCATTACCAAACCATAACCATCCCAAATTCCAATTTGCCTCTAATCATGGAAGTTGTCCAGGTGCTCATAACCGGGAGCACGGCTATCATGATAGTTTTAGTTAACTCTGCAGAGTGTGTACCTCTTTACCCACGTGTTCGTGATTTCATCACCCTTTGGCGACTAAGAACCTCCCTTATGCCCATGACCCGTCGGTCACATTACACACTTCCGTTGGTGTGTGTCCAAGAGATCACAAAATAGCCTTTACAAAGGGATTACTAGCCTATTTAGACCCCACTGAGGTTTCACCGGTGGTGATGTCTCCCGCAGAGCACATCTTCAACCAAGGGCCCCCTCTTGAGCCATTCGGATCCCAGGGTAGTCCCACCAATCATCAACAAACCCAATCCGACTACCCCTTCCCCGAGCATCCATAATGGTCCAAACAGCACTAGCAAAGCCCTAATTAATCAGCTACGCCGCACCCATACTTGGCCTCGTGGTGGCACTGTAGTCCTGGCTTATTCTCGCATGAACCGGTACTTAGATCTAAAGCGAGCAAACCACCATAACATCCAACCCATCCACATACCAGGCTTGCTTAGATCACCCATTACCATACCATGTTTAACCAGTTCATGTTAACCATAATCTCATCCATGCATAATTAAATTGAGTGATATAGTTATTTCCCATCCCAGTTGATTAAGCGAAGCAAAAAGGTAAAAACATTTCCCAACTCTCTACCATAAATTCCAGGTGACAAGGGTGGTTTAACAAATCTAGTAAACTTCCTACCATAGGATTTCCCATCAATTTGACACGAGCATGCAGTTTTGCAAGCAAAACATTTATTTTAATAACAGGATCAATATGCTTCAAGGACACTTGCCTTGCTCTTGCTGTTGATTAGGGTCTAAGCCTTCAAACTCTTGATGTTGTAGATCCTCCGTGGCACTCTCTAGCGCAAATCCGTCTAATCCACACAATAAACATACAAAACAAGAAACACAATCAAAGAGTGCACAAATATTACTCAATATGATATGACATGCATGATTGATGCAATGCAAGGTAAAACTTGTTACTAGATTGCTTTTAATGATCACTAACTAGCTCTAGTAGATTTTAACAAGTTTATACAGGTTTGGATTCGATTAGATCAAATTTTAGAATTAATTCAACACAATTTAACCAGAAAGATCGGACTAGTCCGCTAGGGACCGGACAAGTCCGCACTTGACGAGATCAGCAGATTAGGGTTTTATAGATCGACGTGAATTTGGAGATTAGGGGTTGAATTCTCGTAAGGAAAAGAGAATAGAAGGTATACCAAGTGTTTAGAACTCCAATGAACCAAGAAACTTGGAGGTAACACTTGGATCTTGATGATCTAGGGTTGGTGATGAACTTGGAGATGAATTGGTGGTGAAGGATGAAACTTGGTGGAGATCTTGATCCTCCTTCGTTTCCTCCTCTTCTTCTTCTTCTTGTTTTGGATCTTCTCCTCCCTCCTTGATGGTGGCTCCCCACGAACTAGGGTTTGGGTGGGTGGAAAAGTGGCAAATAGATGTCCATCCAAGGGGTGGAGTTGTTTATATAGACGTGGAGGCTAGGGTTAGATGGATTTCGTGTTTAGGATGTGTAGAGGCCGGTTTAGAGTCCCACATGTGCTCTAAAGGAGTTGGGAACGACGTCCCTATGCCCACTTGACGTGAAACCCAAGAAACAAGTCATAAAACAAAAGGTCAATCTCGGAGTCACGAAATATCGGACAAGTCCGGACAGGACCGAACTAGTCCGAAGTCGTCCAGAGAGAAGATCGGACAAGTCTGGCCTAAAATCGAACAAGTCCGATCTTAGTCAGAAAGGAAAACGGACAAGTCCGCTGGAACACCGGACTAGTCCGAAAAAGTCCAGGGACTTAGCAAATTTTCAAGGATTCATGGAATACCGGACTAGTCCGCACAAGATCGGACAAGTCCGAAGATTTCCAGGGGCAAATATCAGACTAATCCGCAGCAAAAATGGACAAGTCCGTTTTTAGACAGAGAGAAATTGGACTAGTCCTCAGCAAAACCGGACTAGTCCGCACTTTCCTACATTTTTAAGTGCGGTTTTGTTCCAAATCAATTTTAAACTTGTTCCTCTTGTTATGGGTTAATGTTAAACATGTATATGAGTGCATGTAGGGCATGATGCATGAAAATGAGGGTGTTACACGGGCGTTGCCTCCAATTCCACTGGCATTGGCTGTGACGGAAACAGAGAAGGAGGTTCGAAGGACGTTGACAGCCTGGAGTCCTTTGGTGCGGGGATACCCATTTGTGCGGCGACGAAGGTGCGAAGAAAGAGCGAGAGGTTGTTGGCGATTGTGCGGCGGTGAAGCAAGAGAAGTTTGGAGGCTACGATCGGTGGAAATGTAGTGGTGCGGCGGAGACACAAGAAGACAGGTGTGCCTTTATAGCGGGTCCTCATCTAAGCGGACTGCTGTGCAATTTGGACTCATGTGCAAGCGTGAAATCCGCGAATCTCAGTCATTGGACGGACATCCAATGGTGGCTGACATTTTACACATAAATACTTCCACCTGTCTGTGCAAAGGGAAAGATCTATGTGTAAAATGTCAGCCACCTTTGGATGTCTGTCCAATGGCTGAGATTCGCGGATTGCACGCTTGCCCAGGAATTCAGATTGCATAGCAGTCATTGCAGTCTAAGCGCGCGAGTGGAGATGATCGGACGCTTGGAAAACTGCGCTTTCGAATTAGTCAAAACCGAGGTTGGCTTCTTCTAAGTCGTCGCAATGGCTCGACGCGCCCATCTCCGCTTCACATGCAGTTTTTTAATTTGACACGCAAAGGGTCCAGGGTATGCAGTGGCCCACCTGGCATACTTTGTAGGTCCATCCGGCGGTGTTTCAGTTTTTCAGTTCTAGTTTTTATGTTTGACGCGCAAAGGGCCCGCCGGCCCAAGGTATATGCAATGTTCTAGTTTTTTTCAGTTTGTCACGCAAAAGACCTCGATCATATTTCATGACGTTACATGTTTTCTCTTTTTTTTTGAAAGATCATCATATAAATATATATATATATTTATATATATATATATATATATAGTTGAAAGATCGTCAGAAAAGACAAGAAAAAAGTACAAGAGGATGAAAAAAACCACACATTCATGCATTCATTAACACACACAACCCTCGTTCATGTTTTCTCAGTTTGACATGCAAAAGACCTTGATCATGCATGTTTGATGACGTTAGGTGTTTTCTAATTTTGTTGAAAGATCGTCATCTTTGAGTCTCGTTGATCATGTTTGGGGTGTAGCAAGCATGCATGGACAAGTAACATGCACTTGAAAACCTCGCGACGATCATGTTTGATGACAACATTATTACGTGTTTTCTCTGTTTTTTGTTGAAACATCGTCATATATAGTTTGAGGCTCGTTGATCTTGTCTGGGGCGTGACAACTAACATGTTATATATGTATAATTTTCTCTTTTTGTTTAAAGATTGTCATATATATATATATATATATATATATATATATATATATATATATATATATATATATATATATATATATATAGTTTGGCTCGTTGATCATATGTTTGGGACGCAGGGTAGCATGCATGGACAACTATAACATGCATGTGAGAGAGACATCGATGATCATATATGATGTTGTTACGCGTGTTTTTTCCTTTTTTTTGAAAGATCGTCATACACACATACATACATACATACATACATACATACATACATATATATATATACTCCCCCTGTCTCCATGAACTTGTCGCTTTGTAGTTCATTTTTTTAACTACCAAGCCGCATTAGAAGAGCTTGTTTATTGGCTCATGGACAAGGAAAATTATTTGTACGTAGTACAAAAAGTATTAGTTGGTCGGCATGGCCATTCGTAAGCGAAGGATGCGGCCAGGTAGTTGCTCTTGCAGGTATATGCTAATTATGTGAGTGTTTGGGCGGGTCATGTGGTTAGTCCACGATGTACCCTAAACCCGGTGTTGAGGCAGTATATTTGTCATTTGTGCGTACACTCTAGTGACATAAGACAAAGTGTTCAGTCATTAATTGTGTTTGGTTTGACGTCGAAGTTGGATTGGAGATATAGGATCATCCATTTCTTTATATCTTGGATCATCAAAATTAAGTTTGGTTGGATCGACTGGACGATCCAATTTTTTGTTTGGTAGGTTGGATGAAACTTGATTGGATTATTGAATCATCTAAGTTGATCATTTCATAATATTAATTTTTATATACTAAATATCATATTACTAGCAAATATTAATGTTAATATCATAATTTTAATTATTAGTCAACAATAAACAAGATAATTATCACTAATTACATTACTAAGAAGCATAATTAGATAAGGTGGATGGACTCACATCCAACCAAGTATCTTGGACCATCTCATCCAGCATCTGCAAGGAATGTTTTCTATTCCTCGAACCTGGTTCACCCGTCTGACCGCGAAACAAATAACACATGACTGGACCATCCAATTAATCCAAGTCAATTCAATCCAAGACAAGCAACCAAACACAAATATTTTTGGCCGCGTCGTACGTGCTCGTGCACATGATAATGGATCGTGCACGCCGAGCGCCGAGTTATTCGGATCGCTGAGGAAATTTCGGACGTGGAGTTCGTGTGCCCGAGCCTACTGTAAGATTCGGTGCGTTCGCGTATGTGGCAATCATAGGGGCAGGGTGGTGTTGACGGCTTTTATATACCAATTTCATCTGTAAATTTAACTCAATTATGTGAAGGATTTGTCATTTCTTGCACACATCACCTATCTATCTAACCCAATTCCACTTGGACTTGGAAAATATGTGTATGCAGCATTTTATGCAGGAAATGAGGAAATGTAGAGGGACCAATCCTATAAAATATCATCCTAGCCAATCAAGCGATGACACGTGGCATCCCATGGATCATATGGCCCACAAACAGAATTATTCGAGGAGATCCAACGGTGTATCACCCAGATACATCAAGGAGGCCCACCTGGAAACCACCTGGAGGAAGCACTCCATGTTTGGAGTGCTGACCAGTTTGGTCGAACCAGGGGTTCGGCCGACCCCTTCCTGGAGCCAAACGGGGTCAAACGACGCGTGTTGGCTCCTCCTGGCTTGAAGGAGTCAATGGTGACTGATTCGCGCGCTTTTGGTGGCGGTAACCGACCTCAAAACTAGTATAAATAGGACCCCCTACCCCTCACTTCAACACACACCACTTGAGCTTCACCTCTATTGTATACACTATCATCCATAGTCTTAGAGGAGTTAGGTTGTAGAGAGGAGAGTCTCTAGTCCCAAGTCCAAATTAGGAAAGGGGTAAGGAGTCTCTCTCTTCCCAATTCTACATTGGGAAAGGTATGGCTCATGTACTCCTTCATGTATTTGTGACTTTATGCATAATAAAGATTGTATCTTTAGTCTCTACTTATACATATACTTGGGCAAAGCGTTTCTTGTTTGATTGTGAAGTCCATGTATGTGGAAGGTATAGCTTCTATGACTATTTCATCATGAACATATCTCATTATCTTAGAACATATAGACCCCCACTATAGTCTAGTCAATTATAACATAACTAGGTTAGTATGGATAATTATGTTGTGTATCAACATTGGTTCAATGATGATTCAATTCATTGCCTTAGGATGGATTGTGCCTAGGCTCTGAAGGTAACTACTTAATATGCTAGCATGGTGCTAGGATAGCTAAGTAGCATTGGATGTCTCGTAGACCCACAGATTGAAGAGGTAGGCAGTAGGTGGTGACAACCCTATCTGTCCTTTGTAATCCTCCACATTCGGCTATGACACAGGCTCTTGGCGGGAGTCGCCCTAGTATTGCTAGGGGTAAGCCCGTGCCCGATGTGTTGAACCACATAGCATAAGTATTCACTATTAATCTAGCTTATGAATAATTTGTATAGACTATGTATATGTACAATAGAGCATAGTAGGAGTACCCCCATAACTCTCAACCTTAACTAACCTCTAGGATCCTCTTACCCCCCTTAGACTTGAAAGCTTTTGTGTGTGTCGCACTACCTCCATTATTATTTTATCCATCTTTACTAGATTCTTACCTAGAATTTTCTACCCTTTCCACTTGATGATTGTTATATCTCTTCCCTGCCTTCCCTTGGGATCAAATAAATGACACCCTTGGGAATACTCTTAAGGGGAAATGCTACAATGATATCTCTGTGCACTTGTGGAATTCACTATGTTATCCAATAGAACAATTAACAAGCATTTCTGACACATCAGTTGGAGATGTTTAGTTAATGGTTCATAAGAAATACCAACAGGTGGCACAGTCGCGAGAACCGTGCAGTGCACCCTTGGCTGTAAGATTTAAAGCATGAACGTATGTGGTAACCATCTGGGCAGGGTCGCACAGAGACAGCTGTGCAGAAGGGCCGCAGAGAGATTGATTTCTGCACCAAGGGGTTAAGAGATAAGACCATCTGATTCGCAGGCCGCAGTCTAGTAATGGTGTTTGGGAACACGATATTTTTGGAGTTTGAGAGCAATACCGTGGTATTTAAGATTACTATGGTATTTTTTACGGAATGGTGTTTGTCAATGAAACAGTCCTATGTATTGCAAAATATTTGTATTACAAAACTGTGTTATTAAAATACTTTGGTATTGCCATGTCATTTTAAAAATTGTGGTTTCCAAAACTTTAGTATTGAAAAAATGTGCTCCGAGACACAGCCTAAGCTTTACCGTGAACCACTGCGGATGGTCTTAAAGGCAGTCCCGGCTCTGGGCCTAGAAGGGAGGGGCTACTGCCTAGGGCCAGGCCAGTGGGTGGGGGGGCACGATGACAGCTGGTAAAGAGAAAAGAAAAAAATAATTAGTATTTGCATCATCCGGATGCGATGTACAGTTGCACGGTCTAGCTTTTTGTTTTCGTAATTTTTTGAAATATAATTCTACTTCGTACGTCCTACTATTGTGTTTAATATTTATTAGATACTCCATCCTTATCTTTTTTATTGTCATTCAGACAGCAAGTTCTAGTTCATATATAGTTCAATGCTTCGTCCAAAACGTCAAATAAAGGAATAAGGAGGGAGTATAATATTACTAATGTGTTAATTTTCCATATGCGACGTTTTTCGATAAAAGGAGGAGTTTTTTGTTACTGCATGTACTGTAGGACACATTGTTCATGAACAAAAAATAAAATACATTTTTCATTAACATAAAAACAACACATATATTACAAACAAGAAAAAACACATAGAAAACAAAAGAAAAAACTACTACTAATCCTACGCTACTTAGAGGAGGACTTTCCACCTCCTCAGCCGCCGCCTCCGCATCCGCCGGCGACGCCTCCGCCTCTGCATCTGCTGGCGGCGCCTCCGCCTCCGCCACCACCGGCAGAGCATCCTCCAACACCAGATCGAACTTCTTCCGGCTAACAGTGTTCATGAGTTGCTCGCGAAACTCCACCCCAACCTCCTCACCGATCGTCTTGTAGAGGAAATCGAGACGAGCGGCAGCAAAGCCTAAACTAAAGATGTAGTAGCCGGCAGAGTCCTTGCTGGTGTGGTGGGGAAGGATACCAAGTCCCAGTCGGCGACATGAGTGAGATGTATTGTCAAATACATCCTTCGCCATTTTGTTGAGCGCTTTTGCTTGCACGTTGGCGGCGAATAGGTTGCTAGTGACCTCCTTGAGCTTGCCGTCGAGTTTGTCGATGCTTTCCTCGATGAGGCAGACAGTCTAATCATAGTCGTAAGGAAGAGGTGCGGGTGCCGCAGGCGGAGACGGGAGTGGAGGAGGTGCAGGCGATGCCTCCAGTTCCACCGGCCTTGGCGATGACGGAAACGGAGAAGGAGGTTCAGAGGACGTCGATGACCTAGAGCACTTTGGTGCGGGGCTACCCATTTGTGCAGCGACGGAGGTGCGAACAAAGAGGGAGAGGGGGTCGACAGTGGTGCGGCAGAGAAGCAAGAGGAGAAGTTTGGAAGCTAAAATCGATCGAGAGGTGCAGCAGAGAAGAAGAGGATGGTGTGCCTTTATATTGGGTCGTCTTCTAAGCGTGTGAGTGGAGATGATCAGATGCTTCAAAAATTGTGCTTTTGAATCGACGGTCAGAGTTACTCCAAACCGAGGTTCGCCTCCTCTCAGTTATCGCAACGGCTCAACACGTCCCAACGGCCAGTTCTTTAATTTGACACACAAAGGGCCCAGGATATTCAATGGCCTACATGGCATACACTGTAGGTCCGTCGTGGTGTTCGTAACATTTTGTGTGAATGATTTCAACGAGGTGCGGAGATTGACGTGAACGCTTGTGGCAATTGATCAAGAGTCCATGTCTTTTTTTTTTTGAAGGATCTGACCGTTTCCGACCGAGAGTCCATATTGAACTGATGATAATTGTCGTTGATGAGATCATGCACATTATTATTGCACCTACAAACATGACACAATATTTATTTGTTTGGGATCCTGGCTCAAGTGAATGTACACTCTTATTTGATGGACAAGATCAAGATGGCGCACTATGTCGTCCACCACCTTGGCCTCCTCCATTCATGCATACAAGAAGATTTGATGGCGTTGCACATTTGGACCAACACATGAGAGGAGACGAACTTGAGTCGAGGATGACTCCAATTCAAGGAGGGGAGGATGATGAGGACATCACTTATATGGATACAAACAACACTCTACTGAATATACAAGATGCAATCAATAGAGTTCATACACAACAATTAATTTCAGAGGTGAACTCGTTCTTATATATTTCCTTATATGTTTTTGAGCATAGATTGCTACTTAATGATTTATTTGTGATTAGTATCTATGGAGAGGTTCAAGGAGTACTTGGAGGGAGTATTAGGGACGTGGAAGACCAGAGAATTCGTTCAAAGAAGATGGAAACCGAACCAAACTCCAAATCGTATCCAACTCTGAGTCCAGGAGCAGTACGCACTAAAAAAGACGCCCAGGATGCATACGAACTCCGTTTTGGACGTTCTACATATGCACAGAAAGGAGAGAGGATAACCTTTCCAATGGCACCGGTCCCATGTCAAAATACCTTCGGAGTCGACGGGAATCGTCGAAACAATATCAAGTACAGAATCTGTCAGGATGCTGCGCCACCGTCTTGGGCTATTGGGCCTTGTATCAAGTATAAGTCCATTATTTTCGTGTCTTAGGGTTAGGTCACGACCCTAAAACCCCCTTGAACGTCCTCCCACCTATATATACTCCATGGTAGCTGCCATGAACAATTGGGTTTTGCATAGATTAATAATATCGTTGTTCTACAGTTTGTGAAACCCCAACTTCGCGATTTCAGATCGTGTCTTCTACGTTCTTGCTTGTGTTCTCGGTTGCACTTGCAGGGATTAGCCTTCTTGGCGAGGTCAATCGTGTGAAGCACGGTTGATAACCAACGGAGCGGTGGTGTAGTGATTGCAGGGGCTGTTCGTGTTCTACTCGAGAGCCTCGGATCATCAATGTCGAGATCTCCATCAATCGACTTACCCATTACCTTTCGGAAGATCGGGCCTAAACCTTCTCATCAATTTTCCTATCAATTGGTATCATATTTCCAGGTTGCCCGTTAGGTAATTCATCTATCCATTACATTAGTTTTGTTTTTCATACCTAGAGTCCACAAAAAAAGCCACAAAAAAACTTGCAGTTTAGTAGATCTGTTCATTACTTTGTCCAAACCACATTGAGCCTTTGCAACTTTGTTATTCAGTTTAGTTTTGTTGAGTTTGTGTCCGTGGTTGAGTCATATTGCTGGTTTAGAAAGTGTTTTGGTCTTAGTTTGAGTTTTGCATTGTGTGATTCATCCTTTTGAATCACGTCATCACGTCCAGATTAGATTCACCTCTGTCCAGTTTGGTATTATCATCATATCTCACACATACAAACTCGGATTTTGGTGTTCTTGTACTTTCTGGAAAGCTTAAGAAGTGCTCTATAACTTTCACATTCATCATTTTCCCAGAAAATGTAGTTATCGATGTATAAATTTCATTAGATCCGAATCTGTTATTGACCTAAAAATTCTGAACAGTCTGTATTTCGGGGTCAGTATCTCCTATTGTTCTATTCCAAAATAGGTCTTCCATATATTGAAATTAAAGAGGAGAGATATATCTACAATCTTGCTGTTCTAAGTTTTCCAATTTAGAGCCTATAAATGTGCCTATTTGTCCTTGGAAGATTGAGCAGAAAATCTGCGACAGACACACGAGATATCTTGGGTTGATTTTCATTGTGTTCTTCCCTTGCAGCACATTCTGAAAAGAAAGGAAGCAAAAAGAAAAAGGCAAGTGCAAAACAAGAAACAAAAGCCGCACAAAAAAAGAGGAAAAAAACAACAAAAAAAAACAGAAGTGCTTGCATTCTTTGTGTCATCTAGTTTTGTCTCATGTCTTGCTAGCTTGAACTACTAGGAACACATTTAGGCCAGCAACTTTGACAAATACTTTGGACACTTATTCAACTTTACTATCTGATTTCATTGTTGCTAATCCTTGCTACATAGAAAGTGCCATCCAAGCTACACCTTACTCTTGAGCAGAATCGATACACCTTTGCAATCATCCAACGCTTCATTGGTTTCTTCATACCGGCCACCGTTTGCCACCTGCAGTGTCGGTAAGAACACTTGTAAGAGCGTGGTAAGACGCTTGAGAGTGTGTGATTCTACTTTCACTTTGCCATTATCCTTTGTAGTTGATAGGGATAACATATTTTTTTTGTTGTCTTCTGTTTGCTACTAACAATGTTAGGTAAAAGCAAGAATCATGCATTATATGCTGAGATGATGGACATGATGAAGACGGCGATAGAGTTGCTCACTAAAAATCAAACATCAACCAAGGATTCACATGACATTCAGACCACCTTTACAACACCTTCCACAAGAAGTAATTACATTCTCCCATCTTTTCCTTCTTTTGATGGTCTTGGTTACGATGAATATATTGCTTGGGAAATAGAGTTGGATAAAATTTTTGGAAAATGTCATATGTGTGAGAGGAGGAAGATTAGAAATACTGCAAGTGCATTAGTAGGTTGTGCATTGACTTGGTGGAACAACTTAAGTGATTTAGAAAGACCTCGAACATGGAAAGATATGAAAATTCTTATGCGAGAAACTTTTGCTAATGTATCTAATTGTAAAGATGAAATACATGAACTTGAGAAGAATTTTCTTGTTGTACCTCCTCCTTTGCCTAACCTTTTGCAGGAACATGAACAAATAAATGGGGATGCAAATGTGAGTGAGGTGTTGCACAACTCTTCTGAATTTTTTGATGAATCAACTCATAATGCATTTGAATTTCTTGCTGAAAATGAGAGTAGTGTTAATGGACAATGCTCTATAGTTAACCACGGTATGACATTTTCAGATGTGCTGAATTTTGCTACCAATCATACTATCGATGAGCAGCAACAAGATGAACCTTTACATAATACAACTTTACCATTAGTTGATTTTCCCACTGATTCTTATAACAAAAATGAGTTATGTGCTGATAATTATATTATACATATGCTAGAACAACCAAATGAATTTGATACTTTATCACTCACTTGTGCTGAAATTAAGCATTTGATCCCAACTACATGTGAAAGGGATGAGCTGAAATTGTTATCTTCTCTAAATACTTTGGGCTATATTGAATTTGACACTCTTTGTGATCTAGATATCGTAGAGAAGATAATATTTTCTCAATCTGAATTGCCTTTGTTAAGTAGAAATATTTTTCATGCTATAGGCAAATATGAACATAGTGGTATGTTTATGGTGCATAAAGTTTACATATGCTCAAATGAGGAAGCTCCTTTTGTGCTGCAACAACATGGTCAAGTAAATGAATGTACTAACGCTAATAATGTCTTGTCAAGTTTTTCTAGTATGTTTTCCTTGCAGCAGGGACAACAAAAGCATTATTCATTGTGGTTGTGCATTATGGACAGCACTTACTCTACCTCCAATGCAAGCCTCTTTGCTGGACATACGAGCAAGCCGAGGACGACTTGTCATAAAGAAGGGGAGAATGATGAGATCATGCACATTATTATTGCACCTACAAACATGACACAATATTTATTTGTTTGGGATCCTGGCTCAAGTGAATGTGCACTCTTATTTGATGGACAAGATCAAGATGGCGCACTATGTCGTCCACCACCTTGGCCTCCTCCATTCATGCATACAAGAAGATTTGATGGCATTGCACATTTGGACCAACACATGAGAGGAGACGAACATGAGTCGAGGATGACTCCAATTCAAGGAGGGAAGGATGATGAGGACATCACTTATATGGATACAAACAACACTCTACTGAATATACAAGATGCAATCAATAGAGTTCATACACAACAATTAATTTCAGAGGTGAACTCGTTCTTATATATTTCCTTATATGTTTGAGCATAGATTGCTACTTAATGATTTATTTGTGATTAGGATCCATGGAGAGGTTCAAGGAGTACTTGGAGGGAGTATTAGGGACGTGGAAGACCAGAGAATTCGTTCAAAGAAGATGGAAACCGAACCAAACTCCAAATCGTATCCAACTCGGAGTCCAGGAGCAGTACGCACTAAAACGGACGCCCAGGACGCATACGAACTCCGTTTTGGACGTTCTACATATGCATGGAAAGGGGAGAGGATAAACTTTCCAATGGCACCGGTCCCATGTCAAAATACCTTCGGAGTCGAAGGGAATCGTCGAAACAAAATCAAGTACAGAATCTGTCAGGATGCTGCGCCACCGTCTTGGGCTATTGGGCCTTGTATCAAGTCTAAGTCCATTATTTTCGTGTCTTAGGGTTAGGTCACGACCCTAAAACCCCCTTGGACGTCCTCCCACCTATATATACTCCATGGTAGCTGCCATGAACAATTGGGTTTTGCATAGATTAATAATATCGCTGTTCTACAGTTTGTGAAACCCCAACTTCGCGATTTCAGATCGTGTCTTCTACGTTCTTGCTTGTGTTCTCGGTTGCACTTGCAGGGATTAGCCTTCTTGGCGAGGTCAATCGTGTGAAGCACGGTTGATAACCAACGGAGCGGTGGTGTAGTGATTGCAGGGGCTGTTCGTGTTCTACTCGAGAGCCTCGGATCATCAACGTCGAGATCTCCATCAATCGACTTACCCATTACCTTTCGGAAGATCAGGACAAATTTTCCTATCAGTCGTGATCATTGATGATGGTGGACATGAATGTAATGCATGTGAAAGAGACTCGCGATCAAGCATGTTTGGTCACATGTTGAGGATTTTTGTGCCCCCCTTGTTGAGGAACATGTTAATTGGATGACGTTGAGGATCGGATGTGGCGTACGTGTTTTCACAAGTGTGTTCATTTGTTCCTAAAATCAGAACACGTAGCGACTAGCACCTACGCCTGTCATTTCTTCAAAAGATGAGTACAGTGATACATAATGGTAGCATGCGATCGATTAATTTCATGAACCATGTACGTAGGTAGTGAGAGTTGTGTGCTTATTAGACGATTGTAGTCCACATTCTATCCTCGTACCATCGAGGGAACATCCTTGTGTCAAATTTGTTATCTCTATTGGTGACAAGATAATTTTCTTCATTAGTGTGGTAGATAAACTGCCATATAGGTTGAGAGCATACACATGCATAGTAGAGAATATGATAAATATAGAAATATATATACATGGTAGGAAATATTCTATTCTTGGAATACATGTTTGGGACAGAGCATGCATATATGTATGTCTAACATCCATGTGAAAGACCTTGATCATGTTTGCTGACGTTACGTGTTCTCTTTTTTGTTGAGAGATCGTCATGTTTGAGGCCCGTTGATCATGTTTGGGGCATAGCATGCATGGACAACTAACATGCATGTGAAAGACCTCGATGCATGTGAAATAACATGTATGTTTTTAAAAGCAAGATATAGTGTTTCCTCAAGAAAAAATAATTTTATGAGAGATTGGGCGCACAAGCACAAAAGCTAGACCTTGAGCGATGCACCTACGAATTCCATGTCAGGATGTTCGACGACAGTCGATCCGAAAACTCGATGGTAAGATCAGTAGTCACCGGAGAGCAGCTTGCGGTCGAACTCAAAGGAGACAAAAGCGTCGATACACTCATAGATTATCTGCTTGCCGGAGAGATTGTACGCATTCTCATCCTCACCCGGTAAGGCTTCTCCATGTCGGCGCCCATCATGGCGCTCGCGATGTCCTTCAGCCTCGCGCGGTGGAGGCTCGGGCCAACCATCTCCTCCGCTGCAAGCTCGGCCAGGTCCACCGTTTTGGCCACCTTCAGCTGCCAGTCCTTCCAAAGTCTGTTGGTGTCACCCTCCACGCCCACGCCGACGAAGTGGTAGTTGAAATTGCCGACGAATTCTTCCAGCTCGTCGGGGAAGTAGTCAGCTAGATGACCTGGAAGATGAGGCAGCGGCGGCCGACGCAGAGCTGTAGAACGGCGACGGGGTTCTTGTCGGCTGAGTCGCTGGGGCGCCATTCGACGTCGAGCCAGACGACGAGCATGTGAAGGCGCCGACGGTGGACAAAGAGGACCTCGTCGAGCCAGTCCTCCATGGCCTCGCTGGAGGACGTCACGGTGGTGGTGATCATGTCTTCCTCGAATGTCACGTTGTACACCTGAGTCCCCGCCATTGGGTCTCTCTCCTTGTCGTCCCTACGGTTGCCGTCTGCGGCGGCGCGGCGCAACTTCTCTCTTGTGCAAAACCTTCATCTACACCTTTAGTTTGGATTTTATTTGGAAACGGGCCTAGATAAATAACTGATGCAGTTACGATATGAGCGAAGGAGTTTCCGAATATGACGGGCCCGAGCTCGGAGTGAAGAGAGTAATGAAGATTTTTGAATCTGATATACTCTTTCTAATTTTAAATTCTTATCTTTATGACCACAAGTTGCATTCTCTAAAACTAACACCACGTACAACAACAAAAACATTTCTCAGGGGCCCACCCACTGGGAATGTCGGGTGGGCCACCGGATGGGTCCAGTCACCAGAGAGTAGCTAGTGTGAATGCAGGCTGGAGAGATCAGTGGAATCAAGAACTGGCAAATGAAGATGGATGTCAGCAGTCTCACAGTTCATGTATCAAAATGCGTGCCATCCTTTTTCTTCTTCCCCTTTTTCTTATAAGTTCGCATTATTTTCCACCAATCTTCTAGCCCTCCTTTATTTGAAGTTGTACGGTTGGATCAGTATGTGTGGCCGACGTGAGGCGAGAGCCGTGTGTGCAACACCAGGCGGAACGTCGTGGAGAGACGTTGCTCCCCTTGTTAAAATTTGATGATGTTGAGGATCGGGTGTGGCATACGTGTTTTCACAAGTGTGTTCATTTGTTCCTAAAATGTAAGACTGACCGCAGCGGCACCTCCACCCGCCGCGCTATGCGCGTTTTAGCGCTCGGAGCAGGTGCAGTGGTGCCTCTAAAGGCACCGCTATTTCCCAGATGCGCACAGTAATACACCAAATATAGGGGCATCTCTATGTAGATAGAGAATAAAGAGAGGAGAAATAAAGGAAGGGAAAAAATAAAGAGGGAAGAATGGAATAAAATAGATGAGAAATGGTATAGAGGTCTGATTTAGAGGTGGACGAGTGGGGGAAACAAAACTGTAAAGAAAGAATCTTTTTAGAGTTGGAATATAGAGATGGGATATGGAGGTGAACAAGTGCGAGTAGTCTAAAGTAAGCGGCTAGCGCCTACGGCTGTCGTTTATTCGAAAGGACGAGTACAACATGGTTGGAAATTATATTGTACTATGCAAGGAATGTGATTATATTGTACAGTACGACCACACTGATACACCAAGTTGTGAAGATCAACAACAAAATCAACCCGACACATTAGTGAAAGTAAAACACCCGATACATTTTATGACACACTAGTGAAAGTAAAATACCCGATACATTTGATTATTATGGAAGTCTATAACAAAGACTCAATCCAAATCGGGCAAAAACATTGATAGCCCTGACTTGTAGTTTGTTTTTGCACGCCATCTGAACAAGTCTTTTTTGTCTTCACCCTTTTGCAATGACACCCACGAGCATTTAATCTTGACTAAAGTTGATACGTACTGCAGAAACTGTTATTGTATTTTTTGTGATTTACTACGTGCTTTGCTGTTTGATTGCTCATTATGTTTGATCTGTGTTGGGTTTGAACATAGAGAGTGGGCTTCTTCCTGCTGGTGCTATCAGATAAACTAGGCGGTATTCACTTTCTAGATCTCCAGCTCAGTAGAGTTGGAAGTGGAAATATATTTCATTCTAAAAGATAAAAGAGATAAATAGTCCACTAGTTTATTGTTAGAACAACAATATTAGAACTATTTTTCCGCACCAATGAATAGCAAAATAAAGTTCATTACCTTAAGAAGAAACATTACAAACAAGAAAAAAGAAAAACAAAAACTACAAACAAGAAAAGAAAAACAACACAACTAAGAACAAGAAAAAAAAAACTACTTCTCCTCCACCTCTCTCCACCTACTTCTCTTTCTCCACCTCCTTGGGCTCCTGGCTGGGCGGGGGCGCCTCCCGCGGCAGAGAAGAGAAGCCCAATTTCCTGGACGTCGCCGCCACCAGGTTGTCGCGGTCGGCGACGCCGAGCTCGTCTACCAGTGTCTCACAGAGGACGTCGAGGCGACCGGCCAAGTGCGTCATGCCGAAGACGTAGTGGCCCGTAGTCCCCATTACAGCATACTCTGGAAAGGGACCAAGCCCACGGCGACGCATGGAGTGCGATGTATTGTCAAATACATCACGCGCCATCTTCTGGAGAGCCCACTCCTTGTCCAGGGGCAGTTGGTTGGGGACGCTTCCCCTTGGCGTCCTTTGGCGGGCTTGGCGGCGGCATTTTCTTGTCAGCCCTGGTGTTCTTGGCGCGGTTTTGGGAGGAGAGGAAGAGTGGTTGTGCGGAGAAGACGATGGCGTGCCCGGGTGATCTCATAGCGTCGTAGCAGCCTCGTTGTTCATCTCTCGATGCGTGTAGTAGTGGAGATGGGACGCAGAGTGGTTCCAATTGAATTCAAAGATGTGCATGCGTTGCGCGCATTAAGGCACCTTGGTGACTGGCGAGCACGTAAGCTCGGTGCACCTGATCGCATCAGCCGCCTGTACAAATGTCTACGGCTTCAAGGACCAAACCTTATGCGGCAAACAACAACGTATAACAATTCCTCCGCCCCAACTCAACTCTATTTCTGTTTTGGTCGAACTTACCTTTGACCAATGATTTATATGGAATTTGTTAACTTGAATAACATGTAGTACTAGATTGTATATTATGGAAATATTTTCATGATGAATCTAAAAGTACAATTCTTGTATTGTTAAAACAGATCAAAATTACGTAAATCATTGGTCAAAGATAGATTTGACGAAACCTAAGACTTCCCTTTGAAAAAGTTTTATATTTTACAATATTTTTACATATGTAATATGCACATAGGATATATCACTTGATAGTATTGCAAAAAAAACATGGAGGAGAAATATGTATATCTCATGCTACTACGTAAATTAGGGGTGGGCAAAAAAATCGAGACCGAAAAACAAAAACCGAAAAAACCGAGACCGGAACCGAAAAGACCGAAATATTGGGTATCGGGTACTTTTCGGGTAGCAAATATAAATAACCAAAAAATAAATTTCGGGTTCGGGTACCACTCTCGGGTAACTGAAATAACCGAATAGTCGGTCCATCAAATAATAATTTAAATTATGCGTGGTAAACTATGAACAATTCAAATTTAGATATTTTTTTCATGTTGTGATGTGTGAAATTGTTGGATTTAAACTTTTATTTGTGATTTTTCATTTGTCAATTTATAATAAATTACCACATGGGATTAAATTTATCAATCATATTAAATTTGTGCACACATGACACAGATATAATATATAATTCGGATATATCGGGTAGGACAGAAGACCGAACCAGAATTTGGTACCCAAAATTTTCGGGTACCTAATATTATTACAACAATTCGGGTAGTGACAAGAAACCGAATTTTGAAAAAGACTAAAATATCCGAATCGAAATATCGGGTAGGACGAATGCCCACCCCTAACATAAATCCACCCGAATTAATTACCTAGTTGCTTTTAAACATGATAAAAAATTATTAACTTTTTCTAATTGAGGTGGTCGGGGTAGATGATGTGGCATAATAGCTTATGTGGCATGCCACGGTTGTGTGAAGTCGAGGGACTAAATAATTGACCTATTTGAAAGTTCAAGGACCAAAAACTGAGTTTTGATTGATAGTTTGAGGATGAATGAAGTTGAGCTTGCGAGCTTGATGAGCACCGTCATTGTTTTGAGCAGCGATTAGTTTATGGCATCATCAAATCTGGAGTAATTTTTCTAGATCATTTGGGGCTGAAAAATTAGTTAACACACGCTATATATGAGGAGAAAGATTAGGATATGCTACCTTTTGCTTGTGTTGAATGACCCCGCGCCATGGAAAACATATCCGACACTTCATTTTTGTCGCCATGATCATTATGCCCCAAGTCATCTCGGGCAGCAGACGGAGGACCTTGATCATCAGGATAAGGACCAGGGAAGAAATCATTGGTCAAAGGTAAGTTTGACCAAAGATAAAAATAGAGTTGAGTAGGGACGGAGGGAGGAGTACTTTTTACAGACCGCTTTGTAGGCCCTGCTGCGGGCGATCTCCCGCCTGCTGACAACTCCAGCGGCTAAAGTAGCGTACAGCTGCACTTTAGAAGCCATAACTCCAGCGCTTGTCTTTTGTTTAACCCAGTTTGCATCAAAGGAAACTCACGAGACAGTTTAAAGGAATGGAATTCTCCAGAAGGGAAAGACATTCATACGAGTTTCGTAAGTAGCATTCCAAATGGTGCACTTTAGAAGCCATAACAATCTCTGCACGCGTCTTATCGTCTTCTCTGCGTGTACTAATAAAGAAACACCATCCTCTTCTCCGCAACACACACAGGCCATCCTCTACTCCGCGCGTACTCTCCCTCTTCGTCTCCGTCGCGCGCGCCCTCATTGGTTCCCTTCGAAGCCCATGGAGTTCCCCTTGTCGCATGATATTGCGGTCCTGATCGCGGGGTCGGTCGCTGCAACCTCCCCGCAACCCATGGACGACCTCTCCAGTCTGCACTCCACCCGCAAGGCCATGCACGCGGCATGTCGAGATCGTGTCGTGGCTAGGCGCGTAGAGCTGGAGCGGAAGAGCATCTGGAAGCTTAACGGGAGCTACGACCGCCTCGTTGAGTGCCTGGCAATCATCAGCAACCCTCATGCGTTCTATGTCACCGGGTTCGACCTCATCTTCCTGCACCATCGCGCGCAGCCAGGCACCCAGTTCCTTGCCCGGGCGACCGTGAACGGCCGCATGGTGGCAGCCTACGTCCTCTCCATGCTCCAGTACGATGCCGATCGTGGGGCTCGCAACACCTTTGAGTATATCCGGTAGGTTGAAGGTGAGACCCATGTCGGCTACAACGCAGGCGGGTCCGCCTTGATGAAGTGGACCAACAAGGAGTGCTACCGGTGTCGGCATGAAGCCATGAATAGTATCGATGATGTCGTCTGGAGGTTCTTGGGCAGGCCTCGTCCGGGAGCGCCGCCGGTGGCGGTGCCCAACATTGACAATGACGCTTGGGGCTGCTCAATAGGGGGAAACCAGGGAATTGCACGTTGCGGCAGGCCAGGTACGTGGGGAGTGGAGAGTCTTCTGTACTGAGAACTGTAGGATTAAGCACGAGAATGACCTTTTCTGCGGTCAGGCGTTGTACACTATGGGTTATATTCCCTCCATTCCCATTTGGATGCACCACTAGTTCTCCCAATGCCAATTAAAAGAGAACAAAGGGAGTACATAAAATAGACTTGTATGTGTTTCCCCTATGCCCGCTCGTCTCTGATGAATGTTGCACTTGTTGTGGTCCCCTATGTGTGCTTGTCTTTTGTTTAGACCCGTTTACATCAAAGCAAACTCACGGGACAGTTTAAAGAATTGGATTCTTCCGAAAATAAAATACATTCAATCATAGAGAAGTTTGGAACAAAGGAAATCAGTGTTCCCTTCTCTCTGTTCATTGTCTCCACTTTTCATTCCAGTCGTCGCTAATCGACACAACTAGCTATTACATAATCCCCAATAAACACAAAATAAACTAATCAGGACATATAGTCTGCAACACTTCCCATGAAGCCGTAGTAATAACTTCTGGCGGCGTATAGGAGTAGTGGTAACGATTACACCGCGTATAGGGGCATAGGGCCAGTGGTACGTTGGAGTTCTACCTATCTTTTTTTAACATTTTTCTTGTCCTTTCTTTTATTTTCTCTCTATTAATTGTCTCCAGTTTTCTTTCTAGTCGTCGCTACCTGTTAGTACTGTATACTACTTTACAGACCGCTTTGCAGGCCCCGCTAGCTGCGGGCGATCTCCTGGCACCTCCAGCGGCTAAAGTATCGTACAGGCAACTTTAGAAGCCACTGGCAGTGTGGAGGGTCGTTCATTAATAGAGAATATAGATAGAACAGATAGTTCACTAAACAGCAGATAGAAAACAAAATAACAGATGGAACAGATGAACAACATTGAGTTCATTATCATAAAACATTACAGCCTCCTACCTATATTACTTGTCATTAGGACAAGTTTTTTAGTTCACATTTGAACTAGAAAACTTGTCCTAATTATTAACGACAAGTAATATGGGAAGGAGGAAGTACAAAACATGAAAACCAGCACCACAAACCAAGAAAAAATAAAACATCACAACAACAAGAAGAGAAAAACATCACGACTGGATTACTCAGTGTCAATATTTCCTGTTTTAAAGTTGGGTTGAACTAGAATGTAATCAGATGTTTGGTGCAATCATGTAATCAACCATATTCAACTGTTGGATCAATCTACATTACGGTCGCTGAATCTTTTTATTTAACCCCCTCCACCCGGTGGAGGGGTGGTGGTGGTTGTGGAAGGGGTTAAATGAGAAGATATAATAACCATAGGATGTATAGATCCAAGAGATGAAAATCTTAGATTACACGATTGCACCAAAACTTTAATTGCATGTAGGGCTGTCAACGAGTCGAACTCGAGCGAGTTTTGTTTCTATCATATGTACAAATTGTGTCCCATAGAACATTTTTAAAAGAATTATATAGTTTAGTTAGTCATACATACATATCATAGATGACAACAAAAAATGAGCTTACTCGAACTTTTTGAGCTTGAGCTCATCAAGCTAACAATACTCAACTTCATCCTCAAACTTTTAGTCAAAACTAAGTTTGGTCCTTGAACTTTCAAATGGGTCAATTATTTAGTCCATCAACTTCAAAAAACTGTTTCATTTTCATCCTTAGTCTGAGTTGGACATCCACATTGGCATGCCACATAAGCTATTATGCCATGTACATCAGCTACCCCGACCACCTCACTTAGGAAAATATAATAATTTTTTATCATCTTAAAAAATAACTAGCTAATTAACTAGGGTGGATTTACGTAGTTGCATGGGATATACATATTTCTCCTCTAATTTTTTTTTGCAAAACCATCAAGTGATATATCCTATGTCATATTACATATGTAAAAATATTTTACAATATAAAACTTTTAAGCCTAGGGAAGAGCAAACAGAGCAAAAACATAGAGAAAGAGCAAACTTTTAAGCCTAGGGAATAAAATATAAAATGAAGCTAAGCGGTTGGCCGGGTGCACGTACAGTCCAGGCCGGTGTGCTGGTGCACCTTAACCCTCGTCATGCA
Organism: Tuctoria greenei; assembly: GCA_036927565.1. Lineage (NCBI taxonomy): Eukaryota > Viridiplantae > Streptophyta > Magnoliopsida > Poales > Poaceae > Tuctoria > Tuctoria greenei. The sequence goes on along the minus strand of JAYESD010000006.1, from coordinate 149,062,817 downwards.
TCGTCCCTGGTAGTTGTTGGGAAGACCATTGCAGGCAGACCAAGATCGCCTGACGTAGTGAATTTTACTACATTCTATTTTTAGGAGTCTTTTTAAATATGGCATTTCTCATTAATTATATCGGTCAATCTATACGACAGTTCATGCTCTAGGAAAAAAAAGAAACAAGATTGTACTTCATGCTAATGCAAACAAGAGGCAATGAAAATAAGAACTCTTGAGTTCTTGTCAAGTTTACAAAATGAAAGCATCGGAACCCTCCCTAATGTCCTTGATAGTTAATGTGTTTTTAATCCTTTTAATTTTTTCATAGAAGTTTGTTTTATTTAGATGTTTGAAGTGTGCATCATTATATGCATGTCAACTCTTTCTCATGTTGAAGCAAGCAGGCAAGAGTTTAAGAAACGATTTCAATGGACCCCTTAGTTGGATAGCTGGGAAGTACAACTGTCGGATCAAAACAAACGGTGGATGCAGTCGTTACTACACGCATGCAGTAAAATGTCGCTACGTCAGGCAATCATGATCCAGGCAGGTATGCTCCGATTCCTGTCCTCCATATCCATCTAGGCTTCCGATGACGCAGGCTGTTGACCACCAGACTGTAGAAAGGATAAGCACACACACATGTAACAGTCATTGTTGACTGCTTTGGTCTAGCGTCATTGTTTGACTGTGTTGGCCTACGTTTAGTCATTAACGCTAGCTTTTGAATCTGTGTAGTGCGAAAGGGTTTAGTTTTCATTTCACACTACACTAGCTAGCCTATATAAATTGTATCTGTGTTCCCTGATGAATACACACCAAACATTCTCCATACAGAATAGTCTTGAGACCAGTAATATTTCCATGCATGCTTCCGCTTTCTTCTGCCGGAGGTTCCAAGGAAACTAGTACACCGCTAGCTGGGTACACGTACGGTACAGATGTGTCGGTGTACCTTAACCCCCCATCGTCTGTCCCCGGTGGTTGTTGGGAAGAGCCTTATAGGTATGCTCTGATTCCTGTCCTCCTACTCCATCTCTATGTTTTCGATGACGGAGATGGTTCACCATCAGACAAACCAACAAATCCTCGATGTTGAGCGGCATGCACATTTTTGATGAAAAACTGACTGCGGCCACCGCAGTCACTTTTTCAACAAAAAACATACATGCCGCCCGCTTGCCTCCTCCCATTTGTACTTCCATGCATACTGCCGCTGACGTGTTATCATCTTATTTGTTGTGATGGTATGGTAGTTAAACTATGCATTAATAAAGGGACCAATAACATTTTGACACATCAGCGGGATGACACATGGGAGGACAGAACGGGAGGCCCCTGCAGTTTTTTCATCAAGAAACATGCATGCCGATCATCACTGAGGCTTTGCTGGTTTGTCTGGTGGTGAACCGCATGCGTCATCGGAAACATAGATGGAGTTGGAGGACAGGAATCAGAACATACCTGCAGGGGTCTTTGAACCACCACCGGGGATGCACGACAGGGGTTAAGGTACAACGCCGGCACACCCGGACCTTACATATGTGCTGGTGAATATGGAACTCAGCAGTCTCACAGTTATGGATAGGAAAAAGGAAGAAGAAAAAGGATGGATCGCGTTTCGATCTATGAACCGTGAGACTGGTGACTTCCATTTTAATTGGCCAGTTCCCGATTCCGCTGAGACATTGTTGTTGTACGTGGTGTTTGGTTGAGACAATGCAACTTGTGGTCATAATGGTAAGAATTAAAAAGAGGAGTATAACAGATTCAAAAATCTTCATTACGCCAGGTCGTATGATGGCCAAACACTCTCCAATCCACTTAGATTGAAGTGGATCCACTCCTACCCAAACGAGGAAAAACATTTATTGATACGGTATGCATATCCAAGGTTGTGCATACCGTTCCACATTTGTGACATGTGTCCACATGAACGGACGGATGAAGCAGTTGCATGAGTGTGACATGTGTGCACATGAACGAACGAGGCCGTATGATGGCTGGACATGACAGGGATAACACCAAGATTAATTCTAGGAATCGTATCCTCGTCACTTGCAATCTATGCACCACTTGGGCCCAGGTTGTGCACTGGTCACCTGGCATATTCCCTACGTCTGCCCCCACGAGCGGTGTCCGTAACGAATTCGTGCGAGCGATTGTGACAAGTTGTGAATGATTTGTCCCATCTCGGAAAGTTGAGCTCAATGCAATGAGAATCTAAGGCAACACGTGCTATTGTAGTTAGACATCTGATTGAAAAAATATGTTGTACAAGACTTCTGCATGCTCCATTCGACATCGTTCTCTCGCTCGGTCGAAGTTGAAAGGAATATGTAGGAGGCGTGTACGGGGCGGATGTTTTTTAGTTAAAGCCCTGGGCCCTTTCCGTGTCAAATTAAAAAACTGCCAGTGAAGTCGATCGGACACGTCGAGCCATTGCGATAACCGAGAGGGATGAAAACCGTGGTTTTTTAAAAGAATAATTTTTTCCCGCATACGCTAGGACCTTTGCGCGTCAAATTAAAAATTTATCCTTTTATCAAAATATATCTCCTTTAACGATGCACCGGAGAGCAAGTGCATACCATTCTCAGATGGTGCCACACGTACTTCCTTCTCGTGTCTTCAATAGTCGTTCCCTCATTGTGGCACCATCTATATACCACTGGCCGCAACGTATCATTGGCCCAATGCCCCTATACGCGGTGTAATCATTACCACTACTCCTATACCCGGTGTCCATAACGAATTCGTGCGAGCGATTTTGACAAGCTGTGAACGATTTGTCCCACCTCGGAAAGTTGAGCTCATTGCAACGAGAATATAAGGCAACACACGCTATTGTAATCAGACATCTAATTGAAAAAATATGTCGTACAAGACTTCTCCACGCTCCGTTCAACATCGTCCGCTCGCCGGGTCGAAGTCAACAAGAACGTGTAGGAAGCGTGTACGGTGCGGATGGTTTTTAGATAAAACCCTAGGCCCTTTCCGTGTCAATTTAAAAAACTTCCAGTGAAGCCGATGGGACACGTCGAGATGTTGCGATGACCGAGAGGGATGCAAACCGCATTTTTTTATAAGCATAATTTTTCCCCACATATGCTGGGCCGTTTGCGTGTCAAATTAAAAATTCCTCCTTTTATCAAAAAACAACTCCTTTAACGACGCACCCGAGAGCAAGTGCATACCGTTCTCAGATGGTGCCACACGTACTTCCTTCTTGTGTCTTCAATCACCGTTCCCTGATTGTGGCACCATCTATATACCAATGGCCCCAATGTAACACTGGCCCAATGCCCCTATATGCGGTGTAATCATTACCACTACTCCTATACCCGGTGTCCATAATGAATTTGTGCGAGCGATTTTGACAAGCTGTGAACAATTTCTCCCACCTCAAAAAGGTGCACTCGATGAAACGAGCATATAAGGCAATGTGCGCTATTGTCGATATACATCCAATTGAAAAAATATGTCGTACAAGACTCGGCCACATTCCGTTCGACATCGTCCACTCGCCCGGTCGAAGTCGAATGGAACGTGTATGAAGCGTGTACGGGGCAGATGTTTTTTATATAAGCTTTGGGCCCTTTCCGTGTCAAATTAAAAAACTGCCAGTGAAGCCGATGGGACACGTCGAGCTAGTGCGATAATCGAGAGGGATGCAAACTCCGGTTTTTTATAAGCATAATTTTTCCCCGCATATGTTGGGCCCTTTTCATGTCAAATTAAAAATTTCTCCTTTTATCAAAAACATCTCCTTTCATAACGCGAAATCTTCCCCTTTGAGCGGAATACCACCCCCATTGCTACATTAACTTATTTAGATTACAAATTGCGAGAGCCAGACGCGCGCTCGTACATGGGCTCACGCGTCATGGGGACGAACACCAAGCATCCCAACGCACGTTCAGACCAAGAATACAAAGTGACTTAGAGCAGTTTCAGCCCACGAATAACAATCGGCCCAGCGCAGTGTTGGGCCTACTTTGATAGCTTCACGTATGCTTTGTCTTGGCTGCCTCCTCAACGGGCACTTCGATCCACAACAGCCCCTCTCCCGATTGCACGAAACGCGCCTGGAGGAGCATCCGCCGGCTGCCAAGCTCTTGGAGGAGCATCCGCCGGCTGCCAAGCTCTTGGAGGAGCATCCGCCGGCCGCCACGCTCTTGGAAGAGCATATGCCGTCCATCGGCGTGGAGGAGCATCCGCCGGCCGCCGCACGTGGAGGAGCAACAGCGCTAGGTACAATTGCTCACATAATGTTATTGTAGTTCAATCCTCTTGCGGATACGCTGATTGAATTGTAGGAAGCGATGTTAGAAGATAAGACATGGATGGGAAAAAACAGGAGTACGAAGGAGTGGCAGGATGCAATGATTCATTTGTAAATTTAGCATTCCAGGGCACTCGTGAAGAAGAAACTAATGTAACACCCTCAATTTTCGCATCATGCATTGCATACATGTTCATGCATTAAATATTAATAGAATAAAAGAAAAATGATAAAACATACATATATGGTGTAGCAAAAAGAAGGAAGAGAAAATAATAATTATAGCCTAAAACTTGTAATAGGGAATAAGTATAAAAATAATAATAAAAAATATATATAAATATATATAAATATATATATATATATAAATAATATATATAATAACTGTATATAAAATAAATAAATAATATAAAGAATAAATAAATAATAATATATTTAAAAAAAGAAAAATAAAAAAACAAAAACCAACCGCCGGTCAGGCCGCCCGACCGGCCCAGCCAGCGACCGCGCGATGCCCTGCTCTGCGCCCGGTCCCACCCCGCCGCCATCCAGCGTGCGCCGCCTCGGCCCCGCCGCGTTGACCGCGTGCCCCGCACCGCTCGCGCCGATCCGCTCACGGGCCCGCCCGACTCCTGGCCGACCCCGACGCCCCACAGCGCCCGACCCCGACGCGATCACGCAGCGCCCGGCCGAACCGACTCGGCCCCTGGATCGACCGCGTCCCGCGGCCTATAAAAAGGACCGAGGGCTTCGTAGGTTTCCCCGATCCTAGGAAAATGCCGCCGCCTTCCAAAGAAACACCGCCGGTACAGAAACAAAAAAGGCACCAGAGGGCTGCGCCGCAGGGAAGAAAAGGAAGAAAAGGGAGGGGAAGAAGAGGAGGAAAAAGAGGAGGGCGCCATCGTCCGCCGGAGATCGTCGTCGTCATCGCGTCGCCATCCTCGTGCCGTCGGAGGACCTTGCGCATCTACTTCGTCTATGCATCGTCCCCATCCCGCGATCATCGAAGCCATCACATCTACGGTAGGCCACGTTCCGATGCGAATTTTAGCGACCATATTGAACCTGATAGAAGTAAATTGATCGTATTCGCACCGTCTTTTTATTTTCAGCAACATTAATCCCCGCTAAACCCCCCGTAAACTCATATGAACGCGTATGAACTAGTTGCATCTAATTAATAAACAACCGTAGTAAATTAATTATTGAATTGTGCATGCATACATGTCATTGCATGTTGATTATTTTGTGTGCATCATATTGAATTGTATGTACTTTCTTGTATGTATGATCATGCGTAGAGGAACGTGCTCAAGAGGCCGCATAAGAGGATTTCCAAAATCAAGACTTTGAAGCGCTTGAGCAACCCCATCCGTCAGAGCAAGGCAAGTGTCCTTGATCATATTGATCCCGTTTTATTAAATGTTTTGTTTGCGAACTTGCATGCTTGTGTCAATATGATGGGAAACCCATATGTAGGAGTTTACTAGCGTTGTTGCCACCCCTTGTCGCCGGGATATACACGATGAGTCGGGTATGGGTATTTTTATTTTTGCATCGCATCGCTACATGGGTTATGGGTAACTTAAATAATGTGGTTGAAAACTTTAATTACGACAACTTGGGATGGTAATAAGATGATGATTAATTTAGCAACCTGGAATTTAAGAGATCTAAGCAAGCATGGTTTTGTGGATGGGTTGGATGATATGGTGGTTTGCTTGCCTTAGATCTAAGGACCGGTTCATGCGAGAATATGCCAGGTCAATAGTGCCACCACAAGGCCATGTATGGGTGCGGCGTAGCTGAATAATTAGGAGCGCTGCTAGTATTGTATGGACCATTGGATGGCGCGGGGAATGGGAGTCGAGGAGGACTGCCCTGGGATATGCATGGCACACGAGGGGGCCCGTGGGTGGGAGAATGGAGATTCAATCCTACCGGTGAAACCTTAGTGGGCCCGTACATACTAGTAGTCCCTTTTGAAAGGCTATTTTGTGATCTCTTGGCCGCACACCTATGGAAGTGTGATAAGACATAATGGAGGATCTTAGTCACCGAAAGGTGATGAAATCACGAACATGTGGGTAAAGTGGTACAACCTCTGCAGAGTTTAGAACTATCATGATAGCCGTGCTCCCGGTTATGAGCGCCTGGATGACCTACATGATTAGGGGGAAATTGGGATTTGGGATGGTTATAGTTCATATTATGGATATGGTTATGGGATGAAATCATGGTTTATGACATTGATTATGGTTATTGGCAATGGTAAATTATGGACTGGTATTGTGATGGTTACATGGTTTATGATGGGTTTACTTCACATAAATATGATTCATTGCTTTTCCAAATGGTTTTATTGTACTTTTCAGCACTTAGCCATTATTACTGTCGTCATTTGAATCAGCCACATGTCATACTTTCCACACATGCTGAGTAAGACATGTACTCACCCTTGCAATCCCCCCCACAGCTACTGGAGACAATTGGGAGTACCCGGAGGATAACGCGGAGTACTAGGTTGCATACCGCCGTCAATTGCCTGTGGAATGGAGTCGAGCTGCTTAGTTTATTTTCCGCTGCATTATTTAGAGTTTTATCATTTGTGAACTATTGGAATATTGTAATAAAGTACTTAATTAATAGTTAAGACGTGCTTAAATTATGTATACCGTTTGTGATGCAACCGTATATGTGTGATGAACTTCCTGGGCACACATATGCGTTACGCTTGGTTCATATTCGGGACCGGGTGTCACAAATTGGTATCAGAGCCGCGTTGACCATAGGACGCAGCCTAGATAGAAAGGACACTTTAGAGCACATAGGAGCACTCAGGAAGCATCGTGATTTTGTTGGTATGCTGGTTGCTATATATATATTGTTTGCTTGTGTGCTTAATAGAGGATTTTGGGATGCTTTAGCATTGCCATGTCCACCTAGGCTGGTACAGCTAGTTGGTTAGTTTCATATCCCTTGATGCATATAGTTGGGGACGTTTCTAAATTATTACCTATTGCTTTCCTTTAGATGGTGAGGACTCGCAACCAGAGGGATGTCAATGGTGAGGAGGAGAACCATGGAGTACCTCAGAACAACAATGGACAAGGACCTGCTCATGGAGCTATCAATATTGAGCAGCTACTGGCTATGCAGAAGCAGCTCATGCACACCATGATACAGACAATGGGACAGCTGCAAGATGGCAACAACAATCAGCCTCATATACCGCCCCCGCCACCACCCCAGCCACACCACAACCGTTTGGGAGAGTTCATGAGGACCAGACCGCCTACCTTTGCATAAGCCACAGACCCAATGGAAGCTGATGATTGGCCGAAGTCCGTTGAGAAGAAACTTGCTATTGTCCAGTGCACTGATAGGGAGAAGGTTCTCTTTGCATCACATCAACTAGTTGGAGCAGCCGCTGACTGGTGGGAAGCTCTTTGCAACGCTCATGATAATCAGGAGGCAATCACTTGGGCTGAGTTTAAGCAGAGTTTCCGTTCCCACTATGTACCTGAAGGAGTTATGATACTGAGAAGACAAGATTTTGAAAATCTCAGACAAGGAAGGATGAGCGTGAGTGAGTATCTCAACAAATTCACTCAATTATCAATATATGCTCCAGAAGACATCAACACTGATAGTAGGAAGCAGTATCTGTTTATGAGGGGTCTCAACAATGAAATTCAAGTCCAGATGCTCAATATTGATTACCCAAACTTCCAAAAGCTGGTTGACAAGGCTATTTTGGTTGAGAACAAGATTCGTGAGATGGAGCAGGACAACAAGAGGAAGAGGCCACATCATGGACCGCAGCAAGGAAGCAATCTTCGCCCCCGCTATGCACCACATACTGCACCACACTACAACCCATCTGCTCCTGCATACCGCGCTGCTTATCCGCCCCGCCCAAATCAGCCTCCGCAGCAATGCCCCGCCATGCAAGCGCCTCGCTATCCTGTGCCACCTGCGCCGCGTCCTAACATGGCGGCAAATGCTCAAAACCAGCTGCGCCCAAACTTCCCTAATGCTACGGGCGGTAAGACATGCTATGTGTGTGGAGAGCCCGGGCACTTTGCAAGTCATTGCCCCGGAAGAAACTATGGACCTATGAACAATGCACCAAGACCAAATTACCTGCGACCAAATGGAGGAGCACCACAAGGCAACCGTGGACAGCAGAATTTTGCTCATGGCAATGTGAATCATATCTCTACTGAGGAAGCCCAGCAAGCTGATGACGTCGTGATTTGTATGTTTCTCGCCAACTCCAACCCCGTGACTGTTTTATTTGATTCGGGAGCATCTCATTCATTCATCTCGTCAAAGTATGTTGCCAAGTACAATTTGCCTATATCTCAAATGAAGCAAACTATGCTAGTAAGTTATCCTAGCGGAGAGATGAGGACAAATATAGTATGTCCGAAAGTAAGCATTAAAATAAGGGGGGTAGACTTTCTCGCAAACCTCACAGTATTGGACTCCCAAGGAATAGACATAATACTTGGAATGGACTGGTTGAGCAAGTATAATGGAGTCATTCAATGTGTCGAGAGGATTGTGCAGTTGACAAGTGAACATGGTACACGCATCGAAGTTGAGGCAGCCCAACATACAAGAGAGAAGGTAATGCTCAATCAAGTGGAAGGAGTGACATTGGAAAGCATTTCGATCGTTCGCGAGTACCCAGACGTGTTTCCAGATGAGTTGCCAGGTATGCCAACTGATCGTGACATAGAATTCGCCAATGAGTTGATACCCGGAACTGCACCTATAGCTAAGAGGCCGTATAGGATGCCTCCTAAGGAATTAGCAGAGCTCAAGAAGCCAATTCAAGAGCAGCGAGAGAAGGGTTTTATACGCCCAAGCTCATCCCCGTGGGGAGCCCCAGTGCTCTTCGTAGATAAGAAGGATGGAACCCAGAGGATGTGTGTGGACTATAGGTCTCTCAAAGTGACAATTAAGAACAAGTACTCACTGTCCCGTATAGAGGATTTGTTCGACCAAATTAAGGGTGTCTGTATCTTCTCCAAGATCGACTTGCGGTCAGGAAACTTCCAAATGAAGATTAGACCATCAGATATACCCAAGACAGCATTTCGAACACGATATGGATCTTATGAGTACACCGTCATGTCATTTGGATTGACGAACGCGCCTACGTACTTTATGTATCTCATGAATAAGGTCTTCATGGAATATCTGGATAAGTTCGTCGTAGTGTTCATCGATGACATTATGATATACTCGAGAAGCGAGGAAGAACATGAAGAACACTTGAAGCTTACATTACAGAAACTACGGGAACACCAATTGTATGCCAAGTTCAGTAAATGTCAATTCTGGTTACGGGAAGTTTCTTTCTTAGGCCAAATTATTTCTGGAGGAGGAGTATCAGTTGACCCAGGGAAGGTGAGAGATGTGCTTAAGTGGGAACCGCCACAGAATGTTAAGGAAATTCGGAGTTTCCTTGGAATGGCTGGATATTACCGCCGATTCATCAAGGATTTGTCCAAAATAGCCAAGCCTATGACAGAATTACTCATGAAAGGGAAGGCATTCCGATGGACTCAAGCTTGTCAGGATAGCTTTGAGGAGTTAAAGAAAAGGTTGACAACCGCACCAGTGTTAGTATTACCGGATGTGAGCAAGAGTTTTGATATATATTGTGATGCATCAAGACAAGGATTAGGATGTGTGCTCATGCAAGAAGGCCAAGTGGTAGCTTATGCATCGAGGCAACTAAAGAAACATGACTTGAATTATCCTACACACGACCTTGAACTCACAGCCGTGGTACATGCCTTGAAGATATGGAGACACTATGTTTTTGGTCACCGATGTGAGATTTATACAGATCACAAGAGTCTCAAGTACAAATTTACGCAAACGGATGCGAATCTGAGGCAACGCCGATTGTTGGAGCTCATCAAGGATTATGATGTGGGGATCAACTATCACCCACGGAAGGCCAATGTAGTGGCCGATGCTTTGAGCCGAAAAGGAGTAAGCCACCAACTCACAGTCCGGGAGCTGCCATCTGAGTTATGCAAGGAGTTTGAACGGTTGAACCTTGGATTCATAAATGATATGGGAACGATGGAAGTCCACCCAACATTAGAGCAGGAAATACGGGAAGGACAGACAAAGGACAAGGAAATACAGGAAATCAAGGAAAAGACCCAAGAAGGAAGAGAATTCAGATTTGATGACGACGAACAGGGTACCTTATGGCTTGGAAAGAGGATTGTGGTACCTAATGTCAGGCATATTCGGGAAACAATATTGAAGGAGGCACATGACTCACCTTACTCAATTCATCCTGGCTGTACGAAGATGTACAAGGACTTAAAGACATGCTATTGGTGGGCCATCATGAAAAAGGACATAGCCGAATATGTTGCACTTTGTGATGTGTGCCGACGAGTGAAAGCTGAACATCAAAGGACAGCCGGATTATTACAACCATTTAAGATCCCGGAGTGGAAGTGGCAAGAGATTGGTATGGACTTTATAGTTGGATTACCGCGAACTCAGTCTGGCTATGATTCAATATGGGTTATTGTGGATCGGTTGACAAAATCAGCTCACTTCATCCCTGTCAAGACCACATATACCATCGCGAAGCTAGCAGAATTGTATATGGAGCATATTGGGTGTTGACACGGAGTACCGAAGAAGATAGTCTCGGATAGAGGTTCTCAGTTTACCTCCAGATTTTGGCAGAAATTGCATGAAGCAATGGGAACAAGGTTGAACTTCAGTTCGGCGTATCACCCTCAAACAGATGGACAAACCGAGAGGACCAACCAAATTTTGGAAGACATGTTAAGAGCTTGTGCTTTAAAGCATGGGAAAAGTTGGGATAAAAGTTTGTCGTACGCTGAATTCTCGTACAACAATAGCTACCAAGCAAGTCTGAAAATGTCACCCTACGAAGCATTGTACGGAAGGACGTGTAGGACTCCCTTGTTTTGGAATGAAACCGGAGAGAATCAAGTGTTTGGTCCCGACGTGTTACAAGATGCTGAAAGGCAAGTCCAAATAATACGGGAAAACTTAAAGGTTGCCCAGTCTCGACAGAAAGGTTATGCTGATAATAGGCGAAGGAGTCTGACTTTTGAAGTTGGAGATTTCGTATACCTCAAAGTGTCACCTATCAGAGGTCAGCGACGGTTTAACGTCAAAGGAAAACTGGCACAACGTTACATCGGACCATTCAAGATTTTGGACAAACGAGGAGAAGTGGCATATCGACTTGAGCTGCCGACGTATCTCTCTGATGTACACGACGTGTTTCACGTCTCTCAACTCAAGAGGTGTCTCAGGGTACCGGAAGAACAAGTGCCGATGGACGAGTTAGAACTTCAAGAGGATTTGTCCTATGTCGAGCAACCTATCAAGATCTTGGAAGTGAAGGAAAGGGTCACGAGAAATAAGAAGATCTGTTTGTGCAAAGTGCAATGGAAACACCATACGGAAGCCGAAGCTACATGGGAATGTGAAGAAGACCTGAAGGCATAATTCCCTCACCTTTTCTCCACGCTATCGAATCTCGAGGGCGAGATTCACTTTAAGGGGGGTAGGTTTGTAACATCCTTAATTTTCGCATCATGCATTGCATACATGTTCATGCATTAAATATTAATAGAACAAAAGAAAAATGATAAAACATACATATATGGTGTAGCAAAAAGAAGGAAGAGAAAATAATAATTATAGCCTAAAACTTGTAATAGGGAATAGGTATAAAAATAATTTAAAAATATATATATAAATATATATATATATATATAATATATATAATAACTGTATATAAAATAAATAAATAAATAAATAATATAAAGAATAAATAAATAATAATATATTTAAAAAAAGAGAGAGAAAAGAAAAAAAAGAAAAACCAACCGCCGGCCAGGCCGCCCGACCGGCCCAGCCAGCGACCGCGCGCGCGCCCGCGCGATGCCCCGCTCCCGCGCCCAGTCCCACCGCGCCGCCATCCAGCGCGCGCTGCCTCGGCCCTGCCGCATTGACCCTGTGCCCCACACCGCTCGCGCCGATCCGCTCGCGGGCCCGCCCGACTCCCGGCTGACCCCGACGCCCCGCAGCACCCGACCCCGACGCGATCCCGCAGCGCCCGGCCGAACCGACTCGGCCCCTGGATCGACCGCGTCCCGCGGCCTATAAAAAGGACCGAGGGCTTCGTAGGTTTCCTCGATCCCAGGAAAACGCCGCCGCCTTCCAAAGAAACGCCACCGGTACAGAAAAAAGGCACCAGAGGGTTGCGCCGCAGGGAAGAAAAGGAAGAAAAGGGAGGGGAAGAAGAGGAGGAAAAAGAGGAGGGCGCCGTCGTCCGCCGGAGATCGTCGTCGTCACCGCGTCGCCATCGTCGTGCCGCCGGAGGACCTTGCGCATGTACTTCGTCTACGCATCGTCCCCATCCCGCGATCATCGAAGCCATAACATCTACGGTAGGCCACGTTCCGATGCAAATTTTAGCGACCATATTGAACCTAATAGACGTAAATTGATCGTATTCGCACCGTCTTTTTATTTTCAGCAACATTAATCCCCGCTAAAACCCCCGTAAACTCATATGAACGCGTATGAACTAGTTGCACCTAATTAATAAACAACCGTAGTAAATTAATTATTAAATTGTGCATGCATACATTTCATTGCATGTTGATTATTTTGTGTGCATCATATTGAATTGTATGTACTTTCTTGTATGTATGATCACGCGTAGAGGAACGTGCTCAAGAGGCCGCATACGTGGATTTCCAAAATCAAGACTTTGAGGCACTTGAGCAACCCCATCCGTCGGAGCAAGGCAAGTGTCCTTGATCATATTGATGCCGTTGTATTAAATGTTTTGTTTGCAAACTTGCATGCTTGTGTCAATATGATGGGAAACCCATACGTAGGAGTTTACTAGCGTTGTTGCCACCCCTTGTCGCCGGGATATACATGATGAGTCGGGTATGGGTATTTTTATTTTTGCACCGCATCACTACATGGGTTATGGGTAACTTAAATAATGTGGTTGACAACTTTAATTACAACAACTTGGGATGGTAATAAGATGATGATTAATTTAGCAAACTGGAATTTAGGAGATCTAAGCAAGCATGGTTTTGTGGATGGGTTGGATGATATGGTGGTTTGCTTGCATTAGATCTAAGGACCGGTTCATGCGAGAATATGCCAGGTCAACAGTGCCACCACAAGGCCAAGTATGGGTGCAGCGTAGCTGAATAATTAGGAGCGCTGCTAGTAGTGTATGGACCATTGGATAGCGTGGGGAATGGGAGTCGAGGAGGACTGCCCTGGGATCCGCATGGCACACGAGGGGGCCCGTGGGCGGGAGAATGGAGATTCAAGCCTGCCGGTGAAACCTTAGTGGGCCCGTACATACTAGTAGTCCCTTTTTAAAGGCTATTTTGTGATCTCTTGGCCGCACACCTATGGAAGTGTGATAAGGCATAATGGGGATCTTAGTCACCGAAAGGTGATGAAATCACGAACATGTGGGTAAAGTGGTACAACCTCTGCAGAGTTTAAAACTATCATTGTAGCCGTGCTCCCGGTCATGAGCGCCTAGATGACCTACATGATTAGGGGGGAATTGGGATTTGTGATGGTTATGGTGATATTATGGTTATGGTTATGGGATGAAACCATGGTTTATGACATTGATTATGGTTATTGGCAATGGTAAATTATGGATTGGTATTGTGATGGTTACATGGTTTATGATGGGTTTACTTCACATAAATATGATTCATTGTTTTCCAAATGGTTTTACTGTACTTTTCAGCACTTAGCCATTATTATTGTCGTCATTTGAATCAGCCACATGTCATACTTTCCACACTTGCTGAGTACGACATGTACTCACCCTTGCAATCCCCCCCCCCCCCCACAACTACTGGAGACAATTGGGAGTACCCTGAGGATCACGCGGAGTACTAGGTTGCGTACTGCCATCAATTGCCTGTGGAATGGAGTCGAGCTGCTTAGTTTATTTTCTGCTGCATTATTTAGAGTTTTATCATTTCTGAACTATTGGATTATTGTAATAAAGTACTTATTTAATAGTTAAGATGTGGTTAAATTATGTATATCGTTTGTGATGCAACCGTATATGTGTGATGAACTTCCTGGGCACACATATGCATTACGCTTGGTTCATATTCGGAACCGGGTGTCACAACTAAGCCTTGTCCTTGCACGAAATGTCGTAATATTTGCCACAGGACACGCAAGGAAGTTCAAATTCACTTGCTTTATAGTGGGATGTCATTTGATTATACTTGTTGGGTACACCATGGAGAAAAATGAGTTGAGAAAAATATTGATGAGCAATCAGCAAATAATGAGTAGACAATTTCTGATGATGCTGCTATGGAAAATATGCTGTCCAGTCTACTTAGAGGCATGGATCATGGTGGTACTTCAGCAGATGTTCATGATCCAGAAAATGCTATAAACTAGCGGGAGCCAACTGGGTGTGCAAAGGCATTCTATGACTTATTAAATGATGCTAAAAAGGAGTTGTATCCAGGTTGTGAGAAGGTGACCCAATTATCCTTCATTGTCAGGTTGTTCTAGATAAAGTGTTTAACTGGTTTGAGCGAAAAAGCATGTGAGTTGATCGTTGAACTATTCTCATATGTGCTTCCAGAGGGCCATTGCATTCCTAATACACTTGATAATGTTCAGAAGGTTGTTCGTGGCCTCGGGCTGAGCTACGAAAAGATCGATGCACGTGTCAATGACTCTGTGTTATTCCGGAAGGACTATTCTTTGCTGAATCGATGCCCGAAATGTGGTGAATTAAGATAGAAAAATAGTACTGGTGGGGATGCAAGAGAGGCTTTACCTTGTGGAAAAGTCAAGAAGCTTGTAGCACGCAAGATTGTATGATACTTCCCTCTTATTCCCCGTCTTCAAAGGTTTTATATGGCAGGATCAACGGCATCAACCATGCGCTGGCACAAAGAAGAATGTATTGATGATGGAATATTACGCCATCCTGCAGATTCAAAAGCATGGAAGCATTTTGATAGCATTGACCCAAATTTCTCATCTGATCCTCGAAACCTAAGACTTGGGCTAGCATCTGATGGTTTCAATCCTTTTGGAGTAATGAATGTTTCTTACAATACATGGCATATGATTCTAATCCCTTATAATCTACCACCTTGGTTGTGTATGAAGCAGCCTTATTGGTTGATATCAACGATAATTCCTGAGCCAAAGTCACCTGGAAACAACATTGATGTGTATCTACAACCTTTGATTGATGAGCTACTGAAATTATGGTTTGATGGTGTTGAAACATATGACAGTTCAAATAAATGGACATTTCTCATGCGAGCTTCTATATTGTGGACAATAAATGATTTTCTAGCATATGCAATGCTATGTGGATGAAGCACAAAAGGTAGGCTAGCATGTCCATACTGCCATGTAAACACTGATGCCTTGTGGTTGAAACATGGACGAAAGTATTGCTACATGGGTCATCATCGTTTCCTACCTCAGGATCACCGGTGGCGTCGGGACAAAGTTTATTTCAACAACAAGATAAAGAATAGTGAGGCTCCAACATCAATCTCTGGTCACGAAATACTCCAACAATACGAGGCTTTTGATCATGTGAGTTTTGGACAGACGAATAATAAGAGAATGTGCGCTAAGGAAAATAGGTGGCATAGTTGGAAGAAGAAAAGTATATTTTTTTCAGCTCCCGTGTTGGAAGACATTGCTAATAAGACATCACTTGGATGTCATGCACATTGAGAAAAACAATTGTGATAGCATATCGGGGACATTGCTTAATATGGATGGTAAAACAAAAGATAGTCTACAAGCTCGTTTTGATATGCGGGAAATGGGTATACGGCCAAAGCAACGTCCGGTGGGTATGAAAGGGAAGTATGATTGTCCATCAACATCATGAACTTTGCAAAAAGATCAGAAGACCACCTTATGCAAGTTTTTGGTGGATGTGAAGATTCCTGATGGTTATGCCTCAAACATCAAGAGAAGTGTGGACATAATAGCATGTAAGGTATGAGGTCTAAAAATTCATGATTGCCATATTATATTTCAGAAGCTCCTTCCTATTGCAATACGTGACATATTGCCAGAAAAGATTGTTGAACCTTTAATTGAGTTTAGCAGATTCTTTTCTGGAATTTGTTCTAAAGAATTGGTGGAACCAGATTTGGATAAGATGATTGAACAATTTCCTGAAACAATTTGTAAGATTGAGATGTTGCTTCTTCCCGCTTTCTTTGATATCATGGTACATCTTCCAATCCATCTTGCCGAAGAAGCTCGCTTGCGTGGACCTGTTTCTTACAGATGGATGTATCCAATTGAGAGGTACCATGGTACATTGCAGAGGTATGTACGTAACAGAGCTCACCTGGAGGGTTTAATAGCTGAGAGATATATTATGGAAGAGTGTATGACTTTTTGTAGTCAGTTTTTGGATAACATCAGCACCAAGCATAATAGGCCAGAACGTCATGAAGCTGCAGCTAGGAATGAACCTTCTCTCGAGTCTAATATATTTACAGAAGATGATAATTCTAAAAAAGGGTTTAAATGGGGCCAACTTACCATGGAGCAACTACATAACATCAGGCATTATATTATTTCTAATGTTGAAGAGGCCACTCCATGGAGCAAGTACGTATAACTTAGATGTTCTATACTATATTGGATCATGCTTATTGTAGATGGCTGATTTAATTTTGTACCCTTTCAGTGAGCATTTTGAAGAGCTGGAAAAGATTCATTCTCGTGATGTTGAAAATTGCCATAGAGATGAGTTTGTTTATTGGTTTCAGAAACGAGTAAGTAGATGTAAGTTTTTACTTTGATGAAATATTGAAGAAATATCTGTTCTGAAGTTGGTTTATCGATGACCCCTTTTATACTAATTAATGTGTACAGATTACAACATTACACAAAGAAGGCAAAGTAACCGATTATTTGTATGCATTATCTAGAGGACCTGACCGTCGGGCACATTTTTTTAGTCGATCATTCATAAATGGCTTCTTCTTTCAAACAGCAGAGGTGGAAAAAGATTTACGGACGCAAAACAATGGTGTTTTTGTTCGGGATGGTGATCATGAGTGGTATGGAGTAATCAAGAAAATGATATCTGTTGATTTTGAAAAAATCAAGAGGTTCTATTATTTGAATGTGACTGGTTTGATCGGCCTCGTTCCAGTCAGAGCCAAAGCAGAGGCTACAAAATGGATCGATATGGAATGATAGATATTGACACTACTATTTCTCAATTTAAGTATGAGCCTTACATTCTAGCCACCCAAGCAGAACAAGTTTTTACGTTAGAAGTGTGAAGCAACCTAAATGGGCTACAGTTGTTAAAACGAAGCCACGAAACCTTTTTGCCATGCCCCCTGGAGAAAGTGAAAATAATGTCAGTGAGACGATGGAGGCTAAGACATTTGATGATCGATGACTTATTGATATAAATGAGGATAGCACCACATTGGATAGGAATGACATTGAGCGAGAAACTGGTGATGCTTCCGCTCTTTCAAATGAAGATGACGACAATGACGACGATGATGATACATATATAAATGATGGTATTGTACCTCCAATATTTGGGGGGGGACAGCGAAGATGATGATTTTTTATATAAGTATTGTGTGAGCTAGTTGTACGTGAACTATTTGATTTTTTTTGAAAAGATAGAAGCCGCTATTCTATTTTGCAGCAAGCTTAGAAGCAAGCCATATTGAATCGTGGTGAGTCGTGGCAAATGTTCGTAATGCAATGATTGTGTTCCGTGACGAAAGATCCTAACGCCACAAATTGGTGAATCGTGGCAAAAGTTCCTAATGCAGCGATTATGTTCCATGGCGATAGATCTTAATGCCTCCAACCGGTATTTCGTGGCAAAAGATCCTAATACAACGATAGTGTTTCGAGGCAATAGATCCTATCGCCGTGAACTGGTGAATCGTAGCATAAGTTCATAATGCAACATTTGTGTTTTGTGGCGATAGATCGTAACGCCACGAACTGGTGAATTGTGGCAAAAGTTCCTAATGCAATGTTTGTGTTCTGTGGCGATATATCTTAATGCCACCAACCAGTATTTCGTGGCAACAGATCCTAATACAACAATAGTGTTTCGTCGCGATAGATCCTATCGCCACGAACTTGTGAATCGTGGCATAAGTTCCTAATGCAACATTTGTGTTTTGTGGCGATAGATCGTAACGCCACGAACTGGTGAATCGTGGCAAAAGTTCCTAATGCAACGTTTGTGTTTCATGGCGATAGATCCTATGCCACGAACTAGTGAATCGTGGCAAAAGTTCCTAATGCAATGATTATGTTCTGTGGCAATAGATCTTAACGCCACCAACCGGTATTTCATGGCAATAGATCCTAATACAATGATAGTGTTTCGTGGCGATAGATCCTAATGCCACAAAGTGTTGAATCGTGGAAAAAGTTCCTAATGCAACGATTGTGTTATGTGGCGATAGATCCTAACGCCACGAACCGTTATTTCGTGGCAACAGATCCTAATGCAACAATTGTGTTTCGTGGCAATAGATCCTATCACCACGAACTGGTGATGCGTGGCACAAGTTCCTAATGCAACGATTGTGTTCCGTGGCGATAGATGCTAATGTCACGAACTAGTGAATCATGGCAACAGATCCTAATGCAATGATCGTGTTCCGTGGTGATAGATGCTAATGCCATGAACTAGTGAATCATAGCAATAGATCCTAATGCAACGATTGGGTTCCATGGCGATAGATGCTAATGCCACGAACTATTGAATCGTAGCAACAGATCCTAATGCAACGATCGGGTTCTGTGACGATACATGCTAATGCCAAGAACTAGTGAATCATGGCAACAGATTCGTGGCGATAGATCCTAATGCCACGAACTAGTGAGTCATGGCAATAGATCCTAATGCAACGATCGTGTTCCGTGGCGATAGATGCTAATGCCACAAACTAGTGAATCGTGGCAAAAGACCAAGCTTACTACAACGATTTAGTATCCGTTGCAGTACAATCGTTGCAACAGGGCGAAATCCTAGTAGTGACAGGACTTGCGGCTGCCCTAACGACACTCTACTCCAATGCAGCCTCCCTAGCGTCCAAGCCACTAACCTCCACCCCGTCTGAGCCTCCCAATGGCAGAAACAATAGCAACAGTAGCAGCCAGAACAAGAATAAAAAACTGCAAGAATAGCAACTATGGCAGAGGCTGTGGTTGCTCCTCTAGCCAGACCACCCCTCCCACTAATCCCGATGGTAGGACCACTGCACCATGGTCGACCTATGGCTACCCGTTGCAGGGGCACATGACTATGTACCCTGGCCCTGTGCCTGCTGGATAGCAGTGTCTACGGGCTTTCGAGGCTACTCCGAGCCCCTACGCGTCTCCCCGCATCCTAATCGGGCCACGCAGCAGCAATTGTACCAGCAGACCGCCACAGCCCCGGGATGGAACCCTTGGCTAGGCACAGGCTGGGATCAACAATCACTGGCAAACTCTTTCAGAACCATGGCTCTTCACCCGCCCCTACCTCAGTCTAGGGCTGGGTGGTGGACTCAGGCGCCACGCACCACAACCACCCCGTCAGTTGGTAATATTTCTACTCTTCGCCCTTCAGCTTCATCCACTCCTTCATCGATCATTGTAGGTAATGGCTCTTCTCTTCCAATCACCCCAGTAGGTGACTCGGTTCTTCCTGTGCCATTGTACCTTAAACAATATTTTGCTTGCACCTGATATGGTTCAAAGTCTATTTTATGTTCGTTGTTTTACATGTGATAATTGGTGCTCTATGGAATTTGACCAGTTTGGTTTATCTGTGAAGGATCTCACAACCAAGAACATGATCGTCAGGTCGAATAGCACTGGCCTGTTGTACACGATGCGTCTTCTTTGGTCTCTCACTCTATCTTCCGTTGATGTGGCCAAGCTCGCTGCTCTCCCTCATGCCCTTGCTGTTGTCGCTCTGACCAAGTGGCACCATCGTCTTGGTCATTCTGGCCCTGATGTCTTATCTAGTTTATCTAGGGCATCTTTTATTCAGTGCACCAATAATAAACATAATTTTTTGTCATGCATGTCAGTTAGGAAAACACAACAGATTACTCTTTTGTAGCTCATCTCATAGTGGGGAACACGCTTTTGATCTAATGCATCTTGATCTTTGGACATCTCTTGATGTTAGTGTGTCAGGTTATAAGTATTATCTGGTCATTCCTGATGATTTCACTCGTTACATCCTTTAAAGAATAAATCTGACACATTCGCTACCTTGTCCAACTTCTTTGCTTATGTGTCTACTCAGTTCGACAGAGAGGTCAAAGCCATCCAGAGTGACAATGGATGCGAATTTGACAATTCTTCCACCCGGAACTTCCTCCTGTCAAATGGCACACAGCTCCAGATGTCGTTCCCATACACATCCACACATAACGGTAAAGTCGAACGTATCATTCGTTCCATTAATAATTTCATCTGCACTCTGCTTATCTAGGCTTCCCTTCTCAAGCGTTATTGGGCTGAAGGGCTGCACACTGCTATATACCTCCTGAACCACCTTCCGACATAGGCCATTCAAGCTGCATGTCTGCACATCGCCCTCTTTGGGTCCGCGCCCTCATATGAGCAAATCTGAGATTTTTGTTGTGCATGACACCCTAACACTGCTACAACCATGCCCCATAAGCTCACTCCTCGCTCTACCAGGCGTGTCTTCCTTGGCTACTGAAAGTGCATCTAGGTTCCCCGTGGGTTTTGGATGATTGATGACGACAATTAAGTCGCTAATGAGCTCAAGTGATCTTAGCACAGGTGAAGACTCAATCGGAGACGCAAACCCTCAAAAAGGAAAAGGAAGGAAACGGAGTCAACTCGAAGCGTAGAAACTAGGGTTTCTAGCGTGATTGAGTTAGACTAGCCGTAGTAATAGGAGGGTGTGTGTGTAAAGTGCATTGAGATCAAGTTTGGGAGCTCAAAGTGGTTTAGAGGTCAAACCTATGAAAGAAATGAGTGAATGAGTGGTCTGGCCGTAGGGCCGGACTAGTCCGTGCAGGAGGCCGGACTAGTCCGCCCCTGGCCAGCCAAGTCCGTTATCGGCCGGACCAGAAGGGTCTGACCGAGATAGGACTAGTACGTTTGTGACCGGACTAGTCCGGGTAGCTGTGAGTGGGTTTTGGGGATGAAGTCCCAAAATCACGGACTTGTCCGTTTTGGACCGGACCAAGAGGTCCTGAGTGAGAACGGACTAGTCCGCCCGTGGGGCCGGACTAGTCCGGGTTGGCTAGGAAAAGGTGCTTCTGTGGCTAAGTCTGGGAGGACCGGACTAGTCCGCCCTAGGGGCCGGACTAGTCCGTGGTCCTCAGACTAGTACGTTTTCACACGGAGCAGAAGGCTCTGTGTGAGATCGGACTAGTCCGGTGTTGACCGGACTAGTCCGTTCTGGAAGTGACCGTTTGAATTTGATGTTTGGCGGGTAGCGTGACGATAGTGTGTCAGCTGTCGGGACCTGACAAAGGGGTCAGTGGTCCCCTAGGCCGGACTAGTCCGGGCCAGTGGCCGGACTAGTCCGCCCTTTTGCTGAAGTCAGCAGATTGGGCTTGGGACCCCTATAAAAAGGGGACCCCCGGCCTCATTTCGAATACCTTTGGAAAAACTCAAACCCTAGCGCCGCCACAGCCAACTTGGAGCACTCCTAAGCCTCCTTCTTGCCTACTTTCCCTCTAAAACTAATTCTTGAGTGGATTAGGGTTTAGTGAGGTGGAGAAGAGGAAGAACATCGCGCTTGTGCTCCCGGTTTGATCTCTTGCACTCGTTTGAGTCTTTGTGGGCTGTGTATTGAGTTTGTTTTATTGTGTTGATCACCTTTGTGGTGTGGGAGCCTCAGTTTGTGAGAAGCCCCAACGAACTTTGTAATCACCGTTGTGATTAGTGGAGAACCAAGTTAGGCCCGTGCGGTAAACTTGGTGAGGGAAGGGTTGTTGGACCCGGTCCTTTGTGGACTCCTCAACGGGGACGTAGATTCCTTGTGTGGAATCGAACCTCGGGATAAAATCCTTGCCCCCTTGTGTTCTTCGCATTCATTCTATTGATTACTTTGTTCTAGGGTTGGTAGTCTCGTTTCATACTCCGCATTGCTACAAACTTGTGGAAACTTGACTTGCTCTTGTGTAGTTTGTTGCTCAACTTGACTTAAACATATACTCACTTGTAGCAACGAGAAAATTCCCTAAAACTTGCTAGAAACAATTTTTTAGGGTTATTCACGCAGGCTGACCGGACTAGTCCGCCCCCTGACCAGACTAGTCCGCCCCCTGTAATTTAATCTCGTTTTATTGAGTCATTTGCAGGTCAATTAGCCTATTCACCCCCCCTCTAGGCAACTTTCAATTGGTATCAGAGCCGGACTCTCCACAAAGAGTCTAACAACTCGGAGAGATGGCCGGAGTGGTGAATGACGATGCATCGAGCAGCAACTACGAGGTGACCCGTGAGGAGACGTTGGCTTATCAAGATAAGCCAACGGACGATGAGGAGACTCGCCAACTCAAGGCGAAGCTCCGGGAGAAGTTGAACATCTCCAAGATTGATCCGTCAAACCAATCAAGTGGTGGTGGCGGAGCCAACTACAACCGGAAAGGGTTCAACTATGAACGCCTTGCCGCCAACAACCACTACCTGTCCATCCCATTGGGGAAACCTCCCCAATTCGATGGAACGGACTACGGTATGTGGAAACACAACATGAAGATCCACCTCGTGTCACTCAACCCAGCGTTGTGGCAAATTGTCATGACCGGGGTGGAGATTCCAAAGGATGAGGACAACATAACTCAAGAACAAGCCATCCTCATCCACCACAACGCTCAAGCTGCGGGTGTGATCATCTCATCTCTCTCTAGAGATGAGTTCAACCGTGTCGATGGCCTTGAAGTGGCCAAAGACATATGGAACACCCTCAAGACGGCGCATGAGGGAAACCGAGTGGTCAAGGAGGCCAAGATCGAGCTCATCGAAGGAGAGCTTGGGAGATTCGCCATCTTGGATGGTGAATCCCCCCAAGACATGTACAACCGGCTGAAGGTGCTGATCAACAAGAGCCGATCATATGGCTGCACCAAGTGGACCGACCACGAGGTGGTGAAGAGGATGATCCGGGCATTCATGCCTAGGAATGTCTCTCTGTGCTCCATGATTCGGGAAAGCCCGGGGTTCACTCAAATGACCCCGGAGGAGGTCCTTGGGAGGATCATCAACCATGAAATCATGGAGAAGGAGGCGCTCTTCTACAACGACCTCCAAAAGTTCACCGCCTCCAAGATGAAGAACGTTGCACTCAAGGCAACGCCCTCTTCAAAGGAGCAAGAAGAAAGTGATGAGGAGAGCCTCGACACCGATGAGGAAGAGGCCTTATTCATCAACAAAATCAAGAGAATGATGAGGAGGAAGAAAGGGGGGCACAACTATGAGGGCAAGGGAAAGGAAAGAGCAAGGCCCAAATCAAAAAGGTCTTGCTACAACTGTGGCGAGTATGGGCACTTCATCGCTGATTGCCCACACGAAGAAACGAAGAAGAAGAAGGAAGGGAAGCCTCAAGAAAGGAGATTCTTCAAGAAGAAGAGGCCCTCCGGACAAGCCCATTTGGGGAAGGAGTGGGACACTAACGATGAGTCCTCCTCCGAAGAAGAAGAGGAGAAGATGGCCACCATAGCCATCGGGAGGAACTCCAAGGGAGGCAAGCTCTTCCCCAACCTCAACAACGACCACAAGCCTACTTGCCTTATGGCAAGGGAAGGAAAGAGAAAGGTAACATCTCATCCTTCCTCCCCAACTTCCTCACATGATGATTTTGATAGCGCTAGTGAAAATGAAAGTATGTTTAAGGACATAAGTAAAAGCACCCTACGAAGGATGAAATTGCTTATGGATGAGATCTTTGAGAAGGAGGATCTCATCAATAGACAAGAGGACATGCTCATCCTTGAGAAGGAGATATGTCAAGAGCTTGATGAGCTCCTTGAGCTCGAAAGAGAGAAGAGCAAGGCATTGGAACACGAACTTGCTCTTTGCAAGAAAACGTGTTCAAGTCTTGAGGAGAAGTCGATTGAGCTCAAGGATGAACTTGGAAGCTTGTCAAAAGCTAACAAGATCCTTGAGACTCAAGTTGAGTCACTCAAGAACAATGTAGCCTCTTCCTTCAAGAGCTCAACCCCCTCAAAGGCCTCATCCAAGGCAACATCACCTTGCAAGTGCTCCAACTTGATCCTTAAACTTAAGGATGAACTCAACCTAGCACAAGGCAAACAAGCACCTAAGGGTGCCATCTTTGACAAGGAAAAGGTGGCATATGCACGAAGTGCATTCACCAACACAAGACCACCCCATGTCAAGGATGGTCTTGGCTATACTAGAGGTGCAAGGCATAACGCCAAAACCTCCAAGTATGGCAAAGACATGATTGTCTTTGTTAAGGGGAGTTCATCCCAAACTAAAAATGAAAAGAACTCACCCTCTAGCAAAAACTTGCCTAAATCTGAACCGCATCATTTATTTCATGATTTTGATGCATCTTATGTGTTGAAGAAGAACAAACACGGCAAGGTGTTTGCTAGATATGTTGGGCCACTCCGCAAGAGCCCCAAGCCTTGCGTGTGGGTGCCAAAATGCCTAACCACTAACGTCAAAGGACCCACCTCCGCTTGGGTACCTAAAAGAAAGGCATAAAACTTGTTTTGTAGGCTTACTCCTCCGGTGGATCGAAATGGGTATTGGATAGCGGATGCACCAACCACATGACCGGAGAGAGAAGCATGTTCATAGAGTATGAGGAGAATAAGGACCCAAGTGAAGGAATCTTCTTTGGGGACAATAGCCAAGGGAAAATCCTTGGCTCCGGTAAAATTTCTATCTCCTCATTACATACTTTATCAAATGTCTTGCATGTTGATTCTCTAGACTATAATCTCCTATCCATATCACAACTATGTGATAGAGGATATAAATGTGTGTTTACTAGTGAGGGAGTGAGTGTCATTAGAGAAGGTAATGACTCGATAGCCTTTAAGGGAGTGCTCAAGGGAAAGCTCTATCTTGTGGACTTCACCGCGGATAAAGCTCAACTTGACACATGCTTAATGGCAAAAGCCAACATGGGATGGCTTTGGCACAGAAGGCTAGCCCATGTTGGAATGAGAAACCTTCAAAAGCTCCTTAAGGGTGAGCATGTTCGTGGCCTAAAGGATGTAGTATTTGAAAAGGATAGGCCATGTAGTGCTTGCCAAGCGGGAAAGCAAGTAGGAGCTCAACACCCCTCTAAGAATGTCATGACGACAACTAGACCTTTGGAGTTACTCCATATGGACCTTTTCGACCCCATTGCCTATATTAGCATTGCTGGCAGCAAGTATGGTCTAGTTATCGTTGATGATTTTTCAAGGTATACTTGGGTGTTCTTCTTGCATGATAAAAGTGAAACTCCCGGTGTCCTCAAGAAATTTCTAAGGAGAGCTCAAAATGAGTTCACCTTGAGTATAAAGGCTATAAGAAGTGACAATGGCACCGAATTCAAAAACATGCAAGTAGAAGAGTTCGTAGATGAGGAGGGCATCAAGCATGAGTTTTCCGCTCCCTATTCTCCACAACAAAATGGCATAGCCGAAAGAAAGAATAGGACGCTTATTGAGATGTCAAGGACGATGCTAGATGAGTACAAAACATCGGACCGGTTTTGGGCGGAAGCGGTTAACACCGCTTGCCATGCCGTGAACCGATTGTACCTTCATCGCCTCCTCAAGAAGACTCCTTATGAGCTTCTCATTGGTAAGAAACCCAATGTTTCTTACTTTCGGGTCTTTGGGAGCAAGTGCTATATCCTCAACAAGAAGCCTAGGACTTCGAAGTTTGCTTCAAAGTCCGATGAGGGTTTCTTGCTTGGATATGACTCAAACACTCATGCGTACCGTGTGTTCAACAAATCCTCCGGAATTGTTGAAGTAGCACGTGACGTAGTGTTTGACGAGACCAATGGCTCTCAAGTGGAGCAGGTTGATCAACATGCCCTTGATCAAGAGGAACCTCCACTAGAAGCTCTAAGTAAAATGGCACTTGGAGATGTTCGCCCACAAGAACCATCTCAAAGTTCAAGTGACCATCCTCTCTATGAAGTAGGTCAAAACCCCATTGGACAAGTTGAAGATCCTCTAGATGCTCCCCAAAGTGATAATGAGAATGAAGATCAAGGGGGAGGCATGAATCAAGGGGGAGACCAAAGTGAAGAAGATGAACCAAGTAATTCAAGAGGTCAACCCCCGCATCCTCGTGTTCATCAAAGTGTTCAACGGGACCATCCCGTTGACAACATTCTAGGAGATATCACAAAAGGAGTAACAACACGCTCACGTGTTGCAAACTTTTGTGAGCATTTCTCTTTTGTCTCATCCTTGGAACCACATAAGGTTGAAGATGCCTTAAGGGATCCGGATTGGGTAGTTGCCATGCAAGAGGAGCTCAACAACTTTGAAAGGAACAAGGTTTGGGAGCTTGTCAAGCGCCCTCAAGCTAATGTTGTTGGAACCAAGTGGGTGTTTCGCAACAAACAAGATGAGCATGGCATGGTAACTAGGAACAAGGCACGACTTGTGGCAAAAGGATACTCACAAGTTGAAGGATTGGATTTTGATGAGACATTTGCCCCCGTAGCTAGGCTTGAGTCAATTCGGATACTATTAGCCTTTGCTACTCATCATGATTTCAAGCTCTACCAAATGGATGTTAAGAGCGCATTCCTAAATGGTCCAATCAAGGAAGAAGTTTTTGTAGAGCAACCTCCGGGATTTGAAGACCAAGACTATCCTAACCATGTGTACAAATTGCGAAAGGCCCTTTATGGCCTCAAGCAAGCTCCTAGAGCTTGGTATGAGTGCCTAAGAGACTTTCTAGTTGAGAATGGTTTTAGGATAGGAAAAGCGGATTATACCCTTTTCACAAAGCACTTCAACGAGGATCTTTTTGTGTGCCAAATATATGTGGATGACATCATATTTGGTTCCACAAATAAGGTGTTTTGTGACGAGTTCTCCAAGATAATGACGGAGAGGTTTGAAATGTCCATGATGGGTGAGTTGAAGTTCTTTCTAGGATTTCAAGTGAAACAACTCAAAGAAGGAACGTTCATAAGTCAAACTAAGTATACTCAAGATATTCTAAGAAAGTTTGACATGGACAAAGCAAAACCCATCAAAACCCCTATGGGGACAAATGGACACCTAGACCTAAATGAGGACGGTCCAAGTGTGGATCAAAAGCTATATAGGTCTATGATCGGATCACTTCTCTATCTTTGTGCATCTAGGCCCGATATCATGCTAAATGTGTGTATGTGTGCACGCTTTCAAGCAGCACCCAAGGCTTGTCATTTGACCACCGTTAAAAGGATCTTGAGATATCTTGTACACACACCTACCCTAGGACTTTGGTACCCCAAAGGATCCAAGTTTAACCTCATCGGATATTCTGATGCGGACTATGCGGGGTGCAAAGTTGATAGGATCGGGTACGTGCCAATTCTTAGGTCGATCTCTTGTGTCTTGGTCCTCTAAGAAGCAAAACTCTATTGCTCTCTCCACCGCCGAAGCTGAATACGTTGCAGCCGGAAGTTGTTGTGCACAACTTCTCTGGATGCGACAAACGCTTGGGGATTATGGGATTAACCTGCGTAAAATTCCACTCTTGTGTGACAACGAGAGTGCAATCAAGATAGCCCATAATCCGGTGGAACACTCTAGGACCAAACATATAGACATTCGACACCATTTCTTGCGAGATCACTCAATGAAGGGAGACATTGAGATTTCGCATGTGAGGACGGAACATCAACTTGCGGACATCTTCACCAAGCCTCTTGACGAGAAGCGTTTCTGTGAGCTAAGAAGTGAGCTCAACGTGTTGGATTCTCGGAACGTGGCTTAAACCACATTCCTCATATATTTTGAGCCACATTTCGAAAAACTCCTCTCTATGTCGATTTCTCCTCAAATTTGTTTGAGAAATCTATTTTCTTCATGAAAATGTTCATAAGTTGTTCTTTATTGACTCATAATCATGTTTGTCATGTTTTCCTTGCTATATCTGTCCAAAAGGACTTACCTTTATGGGCAAAACCCAAATATATTGTTTTTCAGCCCAGCTGGACCGGACTAGTCCGCCCCTATGGCCGGACAAGTCCGGGCCAGACTAGTCCGCGGCTAGTCTGCACACCGGACTAGTCCGGCCTTCCACCGGACAAGTCCGGACCCGGACTAGTCTGGGTCTGGTCCGCAGACCGGACTAGTCCGGCCCCTCAACCGGACTAGTCTGGCCCTTGGGGACTTAAACCCCCAGGCGGCCCGGACCCCCTCTCTCTCTCTCACTTGACTCTCAAGCTTCCACGCGCGCACAACCGCCCCCAAATCGGCGATTTTGCGCTCCAACCACCAAAACTCAACTCCAATCCGCGCATCGAAGTCCTTGGGAGTGAGGGATCACTTCCCCGCGCTCCACCTTCGAGATCCACGCCGATTTCGACGACTCAAGCGGATTTTTGAAGGTATTTCACCGTTCCTCAAAAACTAGCCCCATTCTTGATTCTTCAAGTTTTTGATAGGAACACCTTCATTAATGTTGTTCTATACACCCTTGCGATCATAGCCTAGGAGTATTGCGCATTGGTTCACAAATTTTTCGATGAATCGATTAGGGTTAGGGTTCTTCCTGTGTAACCCGGACTAGTCCGGCCACCAGGCGGACAAGTCCGGCCGGCGGACTAGTCCGCCCCTGGGGCGGACAAGTCCGGTTTGCACAGGGCAAACCCTACTTCTAGTTGGTTCTCGAGATCTTTTCGGCAATACTTCTTCTTCCTAGGCTCATATCTTCCTCTCTCCATCCTTTGCACAGAATGTCGAACTCCGAGCGCTCTCCTCCGCGTGTCAACCTCGAGGGGCGTACCAAGGCCCAAATTGCCGAGGCTCGGACTAAGGCTGCGCTAATGGAGGCGCAGAAGGCCAAGGAGGAAAGAAAGCTCAAGGCACTCGAAGCATCCAAGGTGGCTGCGAGCATCTACAATGAGGATGAAGCCATTGCCCGTGCCACCGCAGAATCACTGAATGAGCTGCGAAAGAAGCAAAGAGAGGATAGGGAGGCCCATAACTCCAAGGCCGCTGAGGCCAATGCCCCAAAGAGGAAGAAGCTCGTCACTCTTGGCGAGAAGGCTAAGGGCAAGGAGCCAGCCCAAGAAGAGGCTGTCCCTAGGGTCGAGCGTGACCCGAAGAAGGGAAAAGCTCCGGCTCCTATCGAGCCAAAGAAGAAGAACCCCGCAGTCAAGATATCAGCTAAGAGGGCTGCTGGTGGGGTTGTGATCAAGGAAAAGGGGAAGGCCACCTCTATTGGCCCCCTTGAAGTCCACACACCGGAAAGGAATCCCAACCGGCAAAAGGAACTGTCGGCAAATGTGTTCCATGGCAAAGGGGCTGAAAAGGCCCGAAGGCTAAGGACCGAGAAGGTCTATAAATTTGAAAGGAGCACAGCTGATCCCAGGTTTTGGTGTGACTTCCACTGTGACTATTACAGGCTAGTCTACCAACAAATGAAGAAGCCAGTGATAGAGGCTCAGTGGGTGGACTGGGACTATATGGCGAAGAAGGAGCACTCGGCCTTTGATGCCGTGATTGAAGCTGCCGAGCGCCATGATCTCAAGAAGATCATGGGCTTCAAATATGATTGGAATGTGGAAGTTATTCTCCAATTCTACTCCACAATCTATTTCACAAGCTCAGGTGACAGGAGGATAATTTGGATGACTCATGGTGAACAATACTCTGTCACCTATGCTGAGTTTGCAAGGATCCTTGGTCTTGAGGCTCACATGGACCACGAGATCATTATCTCGAACCTCAAGGCAGTGGATCGTGAGGAGCTGGCTTACATGTATCCAAGCCATCTCCCGTTTGATGCCGGACTAGCTCGGAACATCAAGCCATTCTACAGCATCATGAACCGGATACTTAGGAGGACCATTGCACCCAAGGACGGTGATGCAGGGGTCATTCAAGGAAACCTAAGGCACCTGCTCATTCTGATTGATGGGGAAGAGAAGTTCAATCTCGTCGACTACATCTTCGACGACATCTTCAACATCTCGCATACCCCCAACAGGGCGTGCGGGTATGCCCCTTACATTATGTGCCTTATTGAGAAGGTGTCGGGCGTGTCCTTTGTCAAGGATGTATCGCACCGACCTCTGCGCCCCCAGAAGCCGCCAAATGTGCCGGTGCCTCCAAGATGCAAGAATGCTGATCCTCCGTCTCACCCAGTGGCGCCTCCGTCTCCGCCTCCGCCTCAGTCCATGAGTGCGTTCTTCAAATGCTTCAAGGCCATCTTCACCTCGTGCCGGAAGCAAGAGATTCACGCTCAGAGGGCACACAAGCGCCAAGAGAAGTATCTCAAGGCGGTGTGTGAGAAGCTTGAAGTTCCGATGTCTTCTCCTGAGGAGAGTGATGGGGAGATCACTCCTTTCCCCGTCTTCACTGCCGATGAGCTTGCACAGCTCCAGGAGGATGGAAGCTCCTCTCGGGCAGCTCCCTCGGCAAGGGAATCCTCCGACAACGACGACAACGACGAAGAGCCAGAGGCAAACATTGAAGACTCCGAAGCCACTGAGAGCGAAAGTGGAGAAGATGAGGACTAGGTTTAGTTAGTTGTTCCCCCTTCTTTTCCTTTTTGGTGCCTTGATGCCAAAGGGGGAGAGTTAAGGGAGTTTAGTGAGTTTAGTCCTTTTGTGGGTGTGTTTTGTGATGTATGACTGTCATGTAAGTGTGTTTTGTGATGTATGACTGTCATGTAACATATTTATGCTCTTGGATGTTTACATTTGTGCAAGACTCGTTAATGTTGCTTACTATCAATATATTGCTCTTATTGTCAATCTTATGAATGTATTGATGTTATTCATGTCTTGTCACAAACTGTTGAGCACATCACGTAGGCACCCCACCATAACGTGTGTGGGTATGAAAGAACTTCTCCATCTCTTTTACATGTTGCATACATTGAGGGGGAGTCATTCATACGCACACATGTTATGAAAACCAAAACTTTATACTCTTATTTGTGAAGGACATAATGTGTTGTCATCAATCACCAAAAAGGGGGAGATTGAAAGTGCATCTAGGTTCCCCGTGGGTTTTGGATGATTGATGACGACAATTAAGTCGCTAATGAGCTCAAGTGATCTTAGCACAGGTGAAGACTCAATCGGAGACGCAAACACTCAAAAAGGAAAAGGAAGGAAACGGAGTCAACTCGAAGCGTAGAAACTAGGGTTTCTAGCGTGATTGAGTTAGACTAGCCGTAGTAATAGGAGGGTGTGTGTGTAAAGTGCATTGAGATCAAGTTTGGGAGCTCAAAGTGGTTTAGAGGTCAAACCTATGAAAGAAATGAGTGAATGAGTGGTCTGGCCGTAGGGCCGGACTAGTCCGTGCAGGAGGCCGGACTAGTCCGCCCCTGGCCGGCCAAGTCCGTTATCGGCCGGACCAGAAGGGTCTGACCGAGATAGGACTAGTCCGTTTGTGACCGGACTAGTCCGGGTAGCTGTGAGTGGGTTTTGGGGATGAAGTCCCAAAATCACGGACTTGTCCGTTTTGGACCGGACCAAGAGGTCCTGAGTGAGAACGGACTAGTCCGCCCGTGGGGCCGGACTAGTCCGGGTTGGCTAGGAAAAGGTGCTTCTGTGGCTAAGTCTGGGAGGACCGGACTAGTCCGCCCTAGGGGCCGGACTAGTCCGTCGTCCTCAGACTAGTCCGTTTTCACACGGAGCAGAAGGCTCTGTGTGAGATCGGACTAGTCCGGTGTTGACCGGACTAGTCCGTTCTGGAAGTGACCGTTTGAATTTGAAGTTTGGCGGGTAGCGTGACGATAGTGTGTCAGCCGTCGGGACCTGACAAAGGGGTCAGTGGTCCCCTAGGCCGGACTAGTCCGGGCTAGTGGCCGGACTAGTCCGCCCTTTTGCTGAAGTCAGCAGATTGGGCTTGGGACCCCTATAAAAAGGGGACCCCCGGCCTCATTTCGAATACCTTTGGAAAAACTCAAACCCTAGCACCGCCACAGCCAACTTGGAGCACTCCTAAGCCTCCTTCTTGCCTACTTTCCCTCTAAAACTAATTCTTGAGTGGATTAGGGTTTAGTGAGGTGGAGAAGAGGAAGAACATCGCGCTTGTGCTCCCGGTTTGATCTCTTGCACTCATTTGAGTCTTTGTGGCCTGTGTATTGAGTTTGTTTTATTGTGTTGATCACCTTTGTGGTGTGGGAGCCTCAGTTTGTGAGAAGCCCCAACGAACTTTGTAATCACCGTTGTGATTAGTGGAGAACCAAGTTAGGCCCGTGCGGTAAACTTGGTGAGGGAAGGGTTGTTGGACCCGGTCCTTTGTGGACTCCTCAACGGGGACGTAGATTCCTTGTGTGGAATCGAACCTCGGGATAAAATCCTTGCCCCCTTGTGTTCTTCGCATTCATTCTATTGATTACTTTGTTCTAGGGTTGGTAGTCTCGTTTCATACTCCGCGTTGCTACAAACTTGTGGAAACTTGACTTGCTCTTGTGTAGGTTGTTGCTCAACTTGACTTAAACATATACTCACTTGTAGCAACGAGAAAATTCCCTAAAACTTGCTAGAAACAATTTTTTAGGGTTATTCACGCAGGCTGACCGGACTAGTCCGCCCCCTGTAATTTAATCTCGTTTTATTGAGTCATTTGCAGGTCAATTAGCCTATTCACCCCCCCCCCCCCCCTCTAGGCAACTTTCAGCTACTCTTCTAATCACAAGGCTACTACTGTCTTGATATCTCCACAAACTGCATGATCATCTCTAGACACGTGGTTTTTGATGTGGACAACTTCTCCCTCGCCGCCTCACCCAATCTAATTGAGTTGGATTTTCTCTATGACTCTGGCTCCACTGTCCCCACTGATGGAACCCGACTCACCACTGCAAGTATTGTGGCACCATGCCAGCCAGCTTTGGAGGTCCTTCTGGGATCCAATCCCTTTGTGGCTCTTTTTCTTGCGCTGACGGTCCCTTTGGGATTTCTGCCCTGAGTGGCACTGACTGCTGCACCACGCCCCGGCTTCCACTGCCGCACCATGCACGGCTTCAACCTCTCCGGCTGCACTGACTACGGTCCCAGATGGCCCGTCTCCCCATTGGTGGCTGGCTTTGCCAATAGTCTACGTCCAACGTCCGTCGCAGGCCACCCCTGCGAGTATCACTACACCACCTCCTCCTCGGTGACCTCCTACAAGAGAAACGGGTGTAGTGGTGCCTGTCACACGTCTGGAGAATCCTCACAGGATGATCACATGGGCGAAGGATGGGTTTCGAGTGCTACCTAATCGACTCATCCTCGCTGCCACGACTGTGCCTCTGACACCGTCTTCGATCCCATCCTCCGTCTGTGCTGCCCTCGCTGACCCCAACTTGCGTGTGGCTATGGAGGATGAGGAAAGGGCTCTGTTGAGTAAAGGGACCTAGGACCTTGTTCCACGACCTCATAACTCCAACATCATCACCAACAAATGGATCTTCATGCACATTCCACGCTAACAGGACGTTGGATTGCTACAAAGATCACTGGGTTCTTTAAGGTTTCATCCAGCGACCAGGGGTCGACTACGATGAGAATTTCAGCCCGGTTGTAGAACCAGCCATCGTGCACATGGTGCTCGCTACTACTGTCTCCCATGACTGGCAGATTCAATAGCTTGATGTGAACAATGCCATCCTCCATGAAACCAACACTAAGATTGTCTACTGCTGCTAGCCCACGGGTTTCGTCACTTGTTTGTCACTTGCACAAGTCCTTATATGGGCTTAAGCAAGCACCACGGGCCTAGTACAATCGTTTTGCCAACTATCTGACCACACTGGGATTCATTGAAGCCAAGTCAGACACCTCGCTGTTCATCTTCCATCGCAGCTCAAATACAGTATATCTCTTACTATATTTTGATGATATCATCCTGACTGCATCCAGCATGGAGCTTCTCCGTCGCACTATTTCTGCTGTTCAATGGGATTCGCCATGAAGAACCTTGGGCCTCTCCACCACTTCCTCCACATCACCGATGAACGTTGACCAAATGGATTGTTCTCCACTAGCGCATTTGTCGAAGTGGTTAAATGACACTTCTCCTGTTACTACTAAATTGTATCCTGCGGACGTTCTTTATCAATTTGGGCGCGTGGAGATCAGGCACAAGATGGTGACACAGGTGATTTACGTGGTTCGGGCCGCTTGAGCGTAATACCCTACTCCACGGGGTGTGTGTTGTTGTATTGAGTAAGTCTCTGGCACTAGTATGCATGTGAGCTTGGAATCAGCCCCCTATGTATCGTGCGGCACAGTCCTTTTATAGCCTAAGGACTAGCCGTTACAACATTTGCCTAGCCTGACATGTGACCCTAGCGTATTCAATAACATAATACATAGTCTATGAGTATTAAGCGTGATTAATAGGGTGATAACATACCTTAATGGCCACGTTACACCTATTATCAGTCCACTGATCGTGTGTCATTAATATAGCATTAATGACACATAATCAGGTCTTGTAACTGCCGGTTTAACTGTCTCTTGAATGTCCGTGCTGTTGGAGATCAGCCAACGTCTATGTTGGTGTTTTAGGTCCGGAAGCTCCACACGTGGTAGTTCTGGAGCTTCCCTTCATGGGGAGATAGGTCCAGAACTGACATACACGTGGAGGCACCAGAGCTTCACTCTACGAGGGGTTAGGTCCGGTGTCATTATCCACGTGTCAACCCCGGAGCTTCCCTATGTTGGGAGTTCATCTCCGGTCTTATATTACATGTGGCAGTCCCGGAGCTACCCATATGAGGGAGGCGGGTCCGATGCCATGTGACACGCGGGGCCTGAAGGAGCCTTCAACTCGGACAGGTGGAATTCTCTCGCACTTATTACGGTATCATGGGGTACCCGGTACGTAGGGTACCGACAACATCTACACGCTGGACCTTTTCAAACGGGTAGTCATGGCGGATTGTAAGCTGTGTGCGACTCCAAGAAAAGTTGGTTGACGACTCGGGGCCTCCGATTGCGGATGCCTCCAGTTTCTGGAGCATTGGAGGAGCCTTTTAGTACCTGACGTGTACACAGCTCGACATCGCGTATGATGTCTAGTAGATCTACATGCACATGCACTACCCTCGGGAACCCCACTTGACGACCATGAAGCGGATCTTGAGATATCTTTGTGGGATGCCTAACTCCGGCTTGTTGTTGCGCCGCTCGACCAGCTCCGACTTGGTCGTCTATAGGATGTTGACTGGGTTGGTTGGCCAGATACTTGTCGCTCCATGTTAGGCTATGACGTCTTCCTCGAGAACAATCCGGTCTCCTGGTCTGCAAAGCGCAGACAGTCGTGTCCTGCTCCAGCGCCAAAGCCGAGTACCGTGCCATCGCAAATAGTGTCACTAAATTCATTGCTTGCGCCAGCTCTTGCATGAGCTCCAGACTCCTCCATCACGCTACACTCTCGTCTACTGCGACAACATCAATGCCATGTACCTCTCCACCAACAACATTCAGCATCAACGAACGAAGCATGTGGAGATTGATCTTGATTTCGTCCAAGAGAAGGTTGCCATTGGTCATGTCCGCGTCCTCCATCTTCTGACAATATCGCAGTTCATCGATATTTTCACAAAGGGTCTTCCCTCCTTGGTGTTCAATGAATTTCGGTTCCGTCTCAACATCTGTGATGGCTGAGTTGTGACTGCGGGGGGTTCTAGATTATTGGTTTACTTAGTATGCCATAGGAGTTTCTTGCTGGCCAAGGCAACAAGGGCGCCAGGCCCTAGGGTTTCCCCTAGCAGCCAGCCACCCCTAGGATCTTCCCCTCTATATATTGCAACCCTCTAAGGTCTAATGGAATCATCTAATTCTGCGATATTACCTCTCTACTAACAGTAAAATTTGAAGGCATTTTTCTAAAAAAATGTAAATTTTGAAGGAAATGGTGAAACTAATATGAATAGGAGGGCGATTTTGCTTGATCTATGTTCCTAACCAGGGTACATAAGCCCAACAAGAAAAAAAAAAGGAGATTTACAGCAATCAGCTTCGATTAACAAAGGAAGATAAGTCCAACGAATTAAAAGATTAAACCAAGAATTTCATGGAATATGGAGGATCATGGCATTCTTTGGCCAAACAATTGAGCCCCACCAGATTAGGTGTCGAGTGTCACTACTACAAAAAGCATTTTTACAGGCGCCTCAATTTTTCAAACACCGGCGGTCCTTAAAAATATGCGACTTTGATGACTAATGATATAATAACGGCTTGTGATGAAAGAACAACACAGGCGGATTTAAAAAACAACCGCCTGGGTAAATACTCGATCTTCTCAAGCGGTTATTACTTAAGAACCGCTTGCAATAAAATAACATCACAGGCGGATTTAAAGAAACAACCGCCTGGGTAAATACATGATCTTCACAGGCGGTTCTTAATTAATAATCGCCTGTAATGTAATGAACTTCACAGGCGGTTCTTAATTAACACCAGCCTGAGAAGATCATGTATTTTCACCGGCGGTCATTGTTTAAGAACCGTATGTAGTTTTTCAATTATCACAAACGGTTTTCATTGAAATTACAGGGATGTAGTCGTTGCAATTATCACAATCGTATGTAGTTGTTTCAGGGAAAATTGTATCAGGAAAAAACACAAATGAGTGGATAATAGTACAGTAATGCATTATAGGAAATGCTCGATCACCAGCGAGGTTGGCTTAATTGTGATAATACACCATTAGAGGCTTTACAATTGTTCAAAGATAACATCTTTACACACTGAGCACAAGTTTAAGTGAGCCTCTCACTGTAACAGCTGCAAACAACGACGATGAAGCGCCCTGTGAAGTAGAAAACAAAAATCATGCTACATTCATTGTAGATCGACGATGAAGCTCCCATCGATCAATCTAAATTGTAATGTCCTGCTTGCTCCCGAACACGTCTCTTATATTCCGTTGGATCCTGAAAATATTGACATTATTTAAATTAACAAGTGAGGAAGGAGGAATGAATAACCTACATTGGTCAGTAAGTCAAAGTGTCATCTAACCTTGATAAGTAGATTATAGCAATCATTTTCAACATCGGGCACATTTGGCTGATGCAGCAAACGCTGAACTTTAAGAAGTATAGTTTTGATTGTAAAGGCACTGCACCACCCCTACGAAATATAATTTAAGCAATATAAGAAACCAGTTCAAATAAGTTCGTCAACAATTAAGTATTAATTACATCAGCAAAATAGGTCTATCTTACAGTCTCTTGATCAAGAATCCCAATGAATAGTGCTCCCGAACGATGGACATTTGGATGGAAGAACCCACTTGGAAAGGCACATCTTGGAGGCACCAAGGGATAGTCCTCAGAGAAGGAGATTGTCAGGGGGTAGTAACCATCTTCCCATTCAGTCTGCAAAAGAAATTTATTAATAGGAGGACGATGGTTAAACTCATATTGTGCTCGTTCTTCATGACTTACCCCTTATTTACCGGGGACGATGCACTACCACTTCAATAAATCTCCCGATTCAGTATTCGCAGAGAAACTCTACGTAGAGAAATTGAAAATACCAAAAACAAACAAGATAGAAAAAAAACTATAGTTAAGTTCATGAGTCCATTACAGATACATATGTATATACAACCATGCGACCGGTGTGCCATATGTACATACATCGGGATGGTTCTTGCGCCACGCCAAGCGCTCCTCCTTCAATCGGCTACACGCCCGAGACATCAATATCTAAAAGATCAAACTTCCAAATTATTGAGTCCAAACGCATATGTACAAAAATGCAAAAGGACACAATCCATATACCAACACACAAAACTGGCAGCTTATGAAAATATACAAAGAAAAAGGTAGCATGCAATGCATAGTAAGGAAACTATGAGAATTTACTTAGGTACCTCGTGGCGCGATGTGGGACTGGGCAGGGGCGTGCCTCTGCGGGGTCTTTATATAGGCGTCAGTTTTTCATAGGCGGTTTTTAAATTTTTCACAGGCTGTTGGTACTTAATAACTGCATAAGAAGATGTTTATCTCAGGTGGGTTTTACTTACCAACCACCTCTAATGCTACTAAGCTCCTATCAAGCTAATCCCTGCACAGCAAGCTATTGTAGATGCAAGTAACACCCGTGGCTCATCATTTGAATTCTTGAAAGCATCAATGGCTTTTCCCATCCAATTGAACGATTTCTTTCCCTCCTGTCCATTTGAAAACTTAGGAAGATGCTCCTTTCTCAATTTTAATGCCTAAATATATTGACTAAAAATCAGTACCCACTTTCTTATTGCTTCACACAAGCGAGTAAGTGAACAACTTCAATCACAAATCTTGTTTTTACACTTATATCAAGCATAGATTTATCAAATAAGTGAAGCTTCCATATCACACATGTTAATGGCAGTTATAAGTGAAGAATGTGTCGAAGCTAACGAAATCTGAATCGGACTGAAGATAAAGAGATCCTGCATATGAGTGGCAATGTCCAGGTTAAACAGCGTGAAGTCTGTCATCATAGCTTCATGTTGTCTAACCTGGACATTGTCAATCATATGCAACATCTCTTTGTCTTCAGTCCCGTTGAGATTTCGTTAGCTTCGACACACCCTTCCCTTGTAACTGCCATTAACATGTCTGATGAGGAAGCTTCAATTATTGATAAATCTATGCTTGAAAGATTAAGGTCAAATTCCTATGAAAATTGTAAAAACAAGATTTGTGATTGAAGTTGTACGTTTTGTTGCTTGTGTAAAGCACTAAGAGAGATGGTATTGATTTGTAGTCAATATATTCAGCCATTAGAACTGATAAAGTAGCATCTTCTTAAGTTATCAAAATGGAGAGAAGAGAAAGAAATCTTGAAGGGCTTGTTTGGGTGTACTCCTATCCAAAGAAGCCCTCAAATGGACGGGAAGTATCATCAGACTTCAATAGAAGATTTTAACAATCCAAATGATGAGTCTCGGGTGTTACTTGCATCTACAAGAGCTTGCTGTGAAGGGATTAGCTTGACAGTAGCTCGAAACAGAAGCTGAATTTAATAATGTTCGAAACAAGCAATCTAAAGGTGAAATAGAACATTGTTCTAAGTTGATTTCAGAAGATACAAATATATACAATATATATCGTCTCGCATTGTTATATACATTTTTTCCAGCATTGATATCTTCTCGCATATATGGTTTCAAATTCTTTTTAATGCTTCTCTCTACGCGCTTGATGTTTTCTGGTTCGGTAAAAAGGTACATCTCTTCATATTGATTATATTCCTCTTCATTATCTCCCACATTCTCAACCCCAACAATATTTTGCTTTCTAGAAACAACTATGTGCATCTTCTCAGTTTCTGGATTTTGAACATAAAAAACATGTGCAACATTATCGGCGAGAACCCACAAGTCATCTTTATAAGCCACTTTATTCAAGTCTACCAGTGTCAACCCGTAATTGTCCACTTTCACACCATCAGGATGTTAGACCCATTGGCACATAAATACAGGCATTACCATTCTTTCGCCATAATCGAGTTCCCACATTTCCTCAATGAACATGAAGTATGTGGTCTTCTGCCCTTATGAATCATAAGCCTCAATACGAACACCACTATTTTGTGCAACACTCTTTCCGTCTTTTTCTTTAGTGTAAAATGTGTAACCATTGATGTCATATGCTTGCCATGATGTCACCAAAGCAGATGGGCCAGAAGCTAACTTCTTAATTGTTGCCTCTTCTACAGTGTTTCTGTATGGTATATTTTTGTCCATTAACCATTCAGTGAAACATCTTTTGTGCTCTTTCATGATCCAGTCCTCTGTGCGGTCTTGGTTTTTATCACGAAGCTCAATTTGGTGTTCCTCGACTTATGACTCAGCTACTGTGAGCTGTTGTAGTACACCAAAATATGCACGGTGTACATTCTTGTAATCTTGAACGATAAAAGTTTTCTTACCCACTTTGCCTCTCCCACGTAGTCTACCCTCATGTACTGGTATAGGCACACCTATCGATTTTCCATCTTTGATGTAATCAACGCAACCCTCAATCACTTCTTCAGTGGTGTATCCTTCCATAATTGAACCCTCTGGGTGAGCACGGTTCCGCACATAACCTTTTAATACTCCTAAATATCTCTCCAACGAAAACATATGATGTAAATGTAGTGGCCCCAATGCTTTTATCTGATCAACAAGATGTATGATTAGTTGTACTTGCATATCTAAAAAGGATGGTTTGAAACACATCTCAAGCTTGCACATTGTCTCGATGATGTATGTTTACAGATAGTCTGAATCTCCACGTGCTATCACCTTTTGCGATATTGCATTGAAGAAGTAACACAAACGTGTGATGACAACATCTATATGCTCAGGTTTGATGACTCTTATTGCAATGGCAAGGAAAATTGTCATCATCATGTGACAATCATGAGAATTATAACCGAATAAAGACAAGTCTTTCATCGAGACTAGTTTGCGGATATTGGACGAGAAACTCGTGGGATCTTTGATCCCCCGCAAGCATTCGCAAATTGCTTTTTTCTCTTCTAGCGTCAAGTTGTAGCTGGCTGGGGGAAGGTAATGCTTCCCGTTTTCCTTTTCTACTGGATGAAGCTCTGGTCTCAAATCAAGATTTACTAGGTCCATACGTGAATTTAATCCGTCCTTTGTTTTCCTTGGCATGTCCAGCAAGGTCCCAATGATGCTGTCAAATACATTCTTTGTATCATGTATCAAATCAATACTATGGCAAAATTCCAGATTCTTCCAATACGGAAGATACTTGAAAAAAATTGATTGTTTCTAGAAATCCATGTCAGTTGTATCATCCGAAGATGTACTTTTCTTTCTCTTAATTCCTTTACTATTTTTGCCCTTACCGAAAGCAATATGAATGTTCTTGACCATTTCAAACACAAGTTTTCCACTGTAAGGTTTTGGTGCAGTATCTTTATCGATTTTGTTATCAAATTGTTCTTTCATCTTCCTATACTTGTGTGTATCTGTCAAGAACTGTTAGTGTCTCATGTACACCGTCTTTCTGGATGAAGTGAGGTATAGAAATCCAGTTCTATCCACACATCTAACACAACCTTTCTTCCCTTTCATTTGTCCCGATAATGTAAACAGTTCGGGATAATCATGCACGGTAATGAATATCATTGCTCTTAGCGTGAAATACTCCCGCTTGTACTCATCCCATGTACGTACCCCTTCATTCCACAATTTTTCCATATCTTCCATTAAAGGTTCCAAGAACACATCAATTTCGATGCCGGGTTGTTTCGGACCTGGGATAAGAACAGATAACAACATATATTTCCTTTTGTGACACAACCACATCGGTAGGTTGTACATTGTTAAGACCACGGGCCATGTGCTGTGTATGCTCCTTATTTCACCAAACCTCACATTTTTTATTTCCTTCGCAAATTCTGGATACTGAATATCAAAATTTTTCCACTGCGTTGCATCACCAGGGTGTCATATATGTTTTTCTTTCTTCTTGCATTTCTCGGAATGCCAACGCATAAGTTCAGCCTCCCTAGGGTTCTAGAACAAACACTTCAAGCAATCAATTACTGGAAGGTACCACATCACCAAGGCAGGAATTTTTCTCTTATTCTTCCCATCTGCATCGCCAGAAGTATCGTCATCGTCACCTTCAGGACCAATAATAAACTTCTTATTCTTCTGAGTCTTTTTCATGTTGGTAACATACTGGTGATTGTAGTCCTTCTTATATCTACTGACACCACAAATGGGGCATCTAGTTGCGAGCTCATGCTCTTTGTGATACAGAATACAATGGTTCACACAAGCCTGTATTTTTGTCACACCTATGCCATCAGGCAAAGAAGTTTCTTTGCTTTATAAGTGCTTCTGGGCAGTTTATTTGGATTTGGAAGAATTTCTGCCAGAAGATTCAAAAGATCATAGAAACTACAATCGGACTATCCGTGCGTAGCTTTCAACTTTAGTAGTTCTAAGACTGCACGCAATGTAGTAAACTCTTTATCACAATCGTTTGATTCATCATATAAAAGCTCCATCGCCGCATTCTGCAATGTCTCCATTTTACTTAAACCTTTGCTTGCTCCCATAGAAGTCAATACATATGGTTCAATGTGATGCAACATCTCCTCACAATCGAACTCATCATCATCATCACCAGCTTGATTGTCACTACCATCATCGATATGAACATTATCATCATCTGAACCTCTCTCATCATCTTTATCCACATCATGTGTATCTAACTCACCATGCTCTGTCCATATTGTGTAGTTTTTTTTAAAACCTCTTTTCACCAAATGAGATTGGATTACTATAGTATCCATCCAAGCAATCTTATTTTCGCAGTCGATACATGGACATAATATGTGATCTATCTTTTGCAACTTCGCATGTCTCGTGGATGCTTCAATAAAATTTGCAACATTATGAATGTACATAGGATCGGGTCTTGGCATGTTATACATCCACTGTCGACACTCCATGCTTCAATAATAGAATTTTTTGTCAGATTTACAAAATTTGTCCACAAATATTCTCTAAAGGTCTTCTATAAAATGAATTTACAAGGACATAACAAGTATTATTAGGGCGACTAATGTAGGAGACGGGCGACATCTTAAGGCGGACGGAGTCGAAGGCATTTGGAGCAGCAAGTGGGGGTGAAGGATTGAAGTCGTGGGGCAAACAGGCCCAGTGGCATGGGCTAGGTCTGGGTGGGATCTAGGGATGGCAATTATACCCGCGGGTACGAGTACCCGACGGGTGCGGGTACGGGAGGATTTTTTTACCCGTGGGTACAACCCGTACCCGATCCGATGTGTTGCGGGTACGGGTGCAGATATTATTTCCTACCCGCGGGTACCCGACGTACTGTTATGATTTAGATGTGGCCCATAAAAAACTCAGCCCAGAATAGTTAAAAATTCACGGCCCACAAGGCCAGGTAACTAGCTATTCACGGTATTCAGACATCCACCATCCATTGCAATCAGACCAATCCTGATCCCAGGAGGCTGGAGTCTGGCCCCGGTGCCGCCTTCCACTTCGGTTGGAGATGGAGTTTGCAGGCAAGTCGTCGCATTGCACTCGGTGCTTTATAAAAGGGCAGAAGGTCAGGGTAAGAGGAAGAAGATCATGCTCTACTCTGTTGTCAATGCCAAGTACTCCTATCCGACATCAACTGTCATCTGCTCTCCTGACAAATGCCACGCAGCACGACATATGCATCGTGGCGGAATTGGGTGCAACGTGCCATGTGAGCAGCTGCTAGATCCAGCATAGTTGTCCGAGGGCAGTATGCATCATAAGCATACATGTCTGTCGTAAACTACGCGCGAGTAAGACAGAGCACTGTTACTCTTAGCTGATGTGACGCATGTTGCCTGGGTGCAGCTTGGTCTCACGTGCAGCACCAGCTGCAGAGTCAATACGGGAAACCCAAAGCTCTTGTACCAACCGATAGCTTGGCTACATGCAGTCTCAGGTGTAGACTTGTTCTATTGAGTCATGCATGCATTGATTCAGTTTAGACGTGGTGACTGGTTTCACTTGTGCTTGTGCGCTAGAAAGCTAACCCTAATCACTCCTTCGAAATATATGCAAGCAGGAGGTACGCACAGACAAGTAGCATATTGAAAAGGAAAACACATAAAACTACAATTACAAGTTCGTGTAAACTTCATGCATCTTATATATATTACAATAGCATCTGTTAATTAAACATCATATTCATGTCACATAATAGGTACAAACTACAATAAGCTTATTACAATATAGTCCATACATCAATATATAAAAGACCAAACTAGCAGAACACACAAAAAGGAAACAATACATATAGTCCATACATCAATATACCAGAACACAATCCATACAGTCCTTACACATGCAAAAGGACAGAATCCATATACCAAAATACACAAAATTAACAGCTTATCAGCTAATGAAAATATACAAATAAAAAGTAAGGAAACTACATTTACCTTGCAGAGGCGTTAGAACGGTGGGGAGGCGTCAGCACGACGCGCCGGCTAGGTGGAGAATTGGCGGTGCGGGGTTAAGCAGCGGCGCGGCAGTATGGGCTGGGCGGCGAAGCGGCAGCGCGGCGCAGGGGAAATTCGGCAGCCTTGCGGCGTCGATATAAATTCTCTAGGGTTACGTTTTGACTGTGGTGAGGGGTTCTTATATAGGCGTCAGTTTTTCACAAGCGGTTTTTAACTTTTTCTCAAGCGATTGGTGCTTAATAACCTAAGAAAATGATTATTTCAGGCGGGTTTTACTTACCAACCGTCTGAGAA
The DNA here is from genome assembly GCA_036927565.1 of Tuctoria greenei. NCBI lineage: Eukaryota > Viridiplantae > Streptophyta > Magnoliopsida > Poales > Poaceae > Tuctoria > Tuctoria greenei. The sequence continues at coordinate 149,018,013 of JAYESD010000006.1, read as the reverse complement.
GATATTTAATCAAAAATATTAATTAAGAAAAAGTAAATATCTTCACATGCGGTTGGTACTTAATAACCGCCTGAGAAGATGTTTATCTCAGGCGGGTATTACTTACCAACCGCGTGAGATAACGCCCGATACTGTTCTTCAGTTTCCTTATCACTTGCTTCTTTTTTATTTAGATTCCAATATAAATACTCAAACATGTTTAGATTCTACAAATTGTGTCCAAATTTGATGATTCTTTCTTCTACATTTGTATAAAATTAACATCTACCACATGAACAAAATATTTTAAAACTTGTATAGCTGACATTGTAATGTTTTGGTAAATATCAAATTAATTTCTACTCACATATTATTTACATTCGTTTATCTAATGAAAAAAAGATCATTCACTTAATTTTGTTTGTATGAACATAATTGTATCATTTATACATGTATGAATTTTTTTAATTCTTTTAAAAAGCATTCCAACATGTCAAACTTCAAATTATCCATCATTCTAACTAAATGCTCATATACATATGAGGCATTCATCAAATTATGAACACACATTGATTCAAAAAAATTAAAAAAATCTGAAAAAAAATCATAGAGGTTGGTATGATGAGTAAAAATGTCCACTGAAAAAATAAATGAAAAAAGCATTATATTCATCAAGATAGAAAAATGAAAAATAGCATTTGTTGTAAGTTTTTTATGTTTTGACCAATATCAAAGGATTTATGAAGTGAAATTTAATGGTAACCTTTACTTATCAATAATATTACAAGAAAGTGGAATTTTTCCTTTTTGAAGGACCCACGTTTAATCAAGAATATTAATTAAGAAGAAGTAAATATCTTCACAGGCGGTTGGTACTTAATAACCGCCTGAGAAGATGTTTATCTCAGACGGGTATTACTTACTAACCGCCTGAGATAATGCCCGATACTGTTATTCAGTTTCCTTATCCCTTGCTTATTTTTTATTTAGATTCCAATATAAATACTCAAACATGTTTAGATTCTGCAAATTGTGTCCAAATTTGATGATTTTTTCTTCTACATTTGTATAAAATTAACATCTACCACCTGAACAAAATATTTTAAAACTTGTATAGATGACATTGTAATGTTTTGGTTAATATCAAATTAATTTCTACTCACATATTATTCACATTTGTTTATCTCATAAAAAAAAATCCTTCACTTAATTTTGTTTGTATGAACATAATTGTATCATTTATACATATATGAATTTTGTTAATTTTTTAAAAGCATTCCATCATATCAAACTTCAAATTATCCATTATTCTAACTAAATGCTCATATACATATGAGGCATTCATCAAATTATGAACACACGTTGATTCAAAAAAAAATCTGAAAAAAATTCACAGAGGTTGGTATGATGAGTAAAAATGTCCACTGAAAAAATAAATGAAAAAGCATTATATTCATCAAGATAGAAAAATGAAAAATAGCATTTTTTGTATGTTTTTTATGTTCTGACCAATTTCAAAGGATTTATGAAGTGAAATTTAATGGTAATCTTTACTTATCAATAATATTACAAGAAAGTGGGATTTTTGGCTTTTTAAAGGACCCACATTTAATCAAGAATATTAATTAAGAAGAAGTAAATATCTTCACAGGTGGTTGGTACTTAACAACCGCCTGAGAAGATGTTTATCTCGGGCGGGTACTTACAAACCGCCTGAGATAATGCCCGATACTGTTCTTCAGTTTCTTTATCCCTTGCTTCTTTTTTATTTCGATTCCAATATAAATACTCAAACATGTTTAGATTCTGCAAATTGTGTCCAAAAGCGATGATTCTTTCTTCTACATTTGTATAAAATTAACATCTACAACCTGAACAAAATATTTTAAAACTTGTATAGCTGACATTGTAATGTTTTGGTAAATATCAAATTAATATCTACTCACATATTATTCACATTTGTGTATCTCATAACAAAAAGATCATTCACTTAATTTTGTTTGTATGAACATAATTGTATCATTTATACATGTATGAATTTTGTTAATTTTTTTAAAAAGCATTCCAACATATCAAACTTCAAATTATACATTATTCTTAAATGCTCATATACATATGAGGCATTCATCAAATTATGAACACACATTGATTCAAAAAATATTAAGAAAATCTGAAAAAGTTCACAGATGTTGGTATGATGAGTAAAAATGTCCACTGAAAAAATAAATGAAAAAAGCATTACATTCATCAAGATATAAAAATGAAAAATAGCATTTGTTGTATGTTTTTTATGATCTCTCCAATTTCAAAGGATTTATGAAGAGAAATTTAATGGTAACCTTTACTTATCAATAATATTACAAGAAAGTGGAATTTTTCCTTTTTAAAGGACCCACGTTTAATCAAGAATATTAATTAAGAAGAAGTAAATATCTTCACAGGCGGCTGGTACATAATAACCGCCTAAGAAGATGTTTATCTCAGGCGAGTATTACTTACCAACCGCCTGAGATAATTGTATCTTCTCAGGCGGTTGGTAAGTAAAACCTGCCTGAAGTAACCATATTCTCAGGCGGTCGGTACTTAAAATCCGCTTGAGAAAATGGGAGTCTATATGTACCCCTCAGCAGCGTTGGAAAAACCTAACCCGGGCGAAACACTTAGACGTCATTAGGCTGCCAAAAATTCGTTTGCCGCCAAGTGTTCGCCGCCGTTGCCGCCGAGCTTCGCCCTCGTCACATCTAGGTATGCCGAGCGAAGCCATTGTCGTCGTTGCCGAGCTTCAAGGTAAACCCTAAACCCTTCGACCTTCCATCATCGTTCGTCGTGCCGCCTCCCTCCCCGCCCTCGCCGCCGCCTTGCATATCCTTGGTTAGGGTTCCGGAATTGGAAAATGGTAGGCATCCTTGGTTAGGGTTTGGTGGAATTCGAAAAACTATCAAGTTTGGCGGCATCTTTGGTTAGGGTTCGGTGGGTCCATCTTCTAGTGGTGCTGGATGCCAAATATATGATGTGTCACTCAAATACCTAGGATTGTGATGATAATGGCCATATTGGCACAATTGAACGAAATTAGTGACTACGATTTGCATTTTTTAGTACAATGGTCAAATTCAAATACATGAACATGTACAATAAACATATATGTATCTTATCCTTTGGAGAATGATATATTACTATGTTGAATCATTCTTGCTGATAGTGTAGCTGTTATATGACTATGAGTTTGTTTATTGAATAGCTTATTCAATCATGATGATGTGAAGAATTGTAGAAAGATTGCATGCGTTAAAACAATTATGTATCCCATTATTGAACTCAGCTTAATATTAAGGCATTTCACAGGAAACAAGTTTATGTACCCATTTATGATTTGTTAGCACCATTTGTATCAAACTAGATATATTGGGACTTCATTTTTGTTGGATGATCTGGGAATCTGGTGCACCCAGTACAGGAGTCGAACTTGGACTTTGGACAAAGGTGCGGAAATACCAGTCTAGGGGTATATGATTGTTCTAGATAAAGAAGATTTCGTCCTTAACGATATTAGTAGAGTCCTACTCTGAATAGAGTTAGGAGTCAGATTCAGTTTAGGAACAAGTCCTAGTCATAGTACGAATTGAGTTACAATCCATATAGGATTTCGAGTCACATGAAGGGGGATTTCAAAAATAAGCCCCCAACCCCTCGACCTAGTTAATCCCATCCTATCAGAAATATTCCACCAAAGGTTTCATATGCCCAGACTTGATCAAGTCACCTAAACCTCGTGAACCTCTAGAACTCACCAAGTTTATCACTATAGGAGGCTTCGACTTCCCTGTCTTGTTTTCTGAACAGCCAGGACAATTGACCATCCCAGAAATCCGTGGTGCCATCATATGTGGGGTACGTAATGCCTTTCATGATGGCTGAACCTGCTGCCATGATAAGCCCATTTGGTGCGGCCGGGCATACCGGGATTAGATTTTGGGAAATCTTTCCGGATTCCTAATTCGTTTGAGAATGTGGGTCTTTTATCCCTGTTTACCGTGCAAATCCCACGGTTCTAGAGATGATCACTGAAAAAGAGTGTCTCTTCTCGCCTGCAGCTACCTCGCCTCGCCTCACCTCACCATTCAAATCCAAGTGCCACACTTTGCGATTCTTGATACTATAAAAAGGCTGGAGGATTTGCTTTTTGTCCCTTGCTTGATCAGTTATAGGTCCGGAGCAAGGCGCCGCCTAGTAAACCTCAAGAACGTGGTCGCCACTCTGAATGAAGCTAGCCTGTTTAGAATAAGAAGATAAATTTGCCATTGCTGGTGAGCAACTTTAACATGCTTGTGACCCTCGCAATGTATAGGAACCTTTTGGTCAGTCGCCTTAAACCCTAGAATGCCTTGTCAAATCATAGAATGCTTCCATCTTTTTCTTCATGAAACACTTCATGTAGAGTTAATATGCCATTTATTAGATTTTTTGTCTTATTAGTTCTAGCATGGAAAGCCCTAAGAAGACTGGTCCTGGTAGTAACAATAAAGAAGACAATATGGAGTTTACTGACTCCAGTAGTTCAGGCTCCTATCACAGTCCATCAAATCCTTTTCCGAATATAAAAATTAAAAAAGACTTCAGATGATCTAGACCCGGAATATGATCCTGCCGACGAGGTATGGATCACGAATCTTAACTTTAGCAGTTCAAGTTGATGTTGGTTGTCAAGTATACGAAGTCTTATAATTCTTTTCTACCTAGATTAATCGTGAAGAAAATGAGGTGACATCGGCTCCTAAAACCGTAGAAGGTTCTCCAAAGGATGAATCCTAAACTTCAGTCAAGCGGAAACAAGGGCAACGAGGTCCCAATAAGGGTTCATTGGACCGCATCATGTACATAACAAGGGTCGGTCTAGGTGGGCTTCCCCAAGAACAACTGGATTCAGTTACCAAGTACCGTAATGCATGTGGTTTTCTTGTTAGGGAGGTTGTGCCGATCACAACCGAGAATTGGAGGAAATTACCCGAGCAGACCAAGAATGAGTTGTGGGAAAGGATAAAGAAAAAATTCAAGTTCCCGAAAGGCACAGAAGAAGTTGTAAAGAAAGCAACATTGGTCTCTTGCGGCAAGAAGTTTCGTGGCTGGAAGAGTGAAATGAATGCTTATGTTAAGGCTGATAAGGTCCCTAGCACGAGGAAGATGGGAAAAATCACACAAGCTCAGTGGCAAGAGTTTGTTCTTCAAAAGAGCACACCTGATGCTAAAGCTCTAAGTGCAACTAGGTCAGAGCTTGCAAAAAAGAACAAATACCATCATCGCTTGGGGTCTGCCGATATGGCCCCAAAGTCCAGAAATGGAATAAGATATTAGACAAAATTACCAGTAAGGGCAATCCTCACCCATTAGAAGGGTGCAATGAGCGAACTCAACAGTGGGTCTTTGCTCGGTCAGGTTTGACCAACGAGGGCAAACTTAAAAGCCCGACTGTGTGAATGAAGTAGAGGATAAAATGAAAGAAGTAATTGAAAAGCAACAGAAGGGTCTCTTCAAGCCGAAGAGGGAGAATAGCCAACTTACCGCTATCTTAGGAAACCCTGGACACAGCGGACGGGTTTGAGTGGTCTCTTCTAAAATGTCTTGGCTAGATGGTTTCGCTAAAGATAAAAACACATATAGAAGACATGAGAAGTTTAAGATAACAATTGATGAAATGATTTCTCAAAAGGTCAAAGAAAATATGCAAGAAATAATGGAACAACTTAGACAATTGGGACAATTAGTGGCACCGAGTACAGTGATGGTTCCAGTGCAAAAGGAGCAATTAGTATCTCCAACTGCCTACCCTAGCAGCGTTGGTTCTGTGCCAGGCTCAGGGTCAACCCATAAGTTCCCTGTCGATGATATTGCTAACGACAAATCTTGTCGTCTTCTTGTCCCGATAGGCAGAGCAGGGAACAAAACCAAACAGGTTGCCACTGCTATGGCAAAGCCTGATCGTGACTTCAACGGGAATCCAGTTCCGTTGTATTATGCTGTGGTGCAAGTTCTTCATATCATTGATAATGATTATGAATATTATGAAATAGACCACGTCACACCTGAGGGGATCGCGACTCTGGGGCAGGCTGTCAACCAATTAATCCTTTGGCACTGACGCAATATCGTGTTGGACGATGAGCCAATTTCTAGCCCCGTCGCATCTCCAAATACTGCAACCCCATCTTCTAAGGCGAAAGTGCATGAAGATCCACTCCCAGTCCAGGAAGATTTACTCCCCCTATGTCTCAGCAAGGATGATTGTAACCTTGCTAGTAAAGATATCCAAGAGCAACAAGTTGGACAACAGCTTCAAGCAGTACCAGAGCAAGCTGTTGCTAGTAAAGAGCAACCAGTTGAGCAACAGCTTAAGGTAGTACTACAGCTAGCTACTGGGAGTAAAGAGCAATCAGTTGAACAACAGGTTCAACAAGCCAGTGTCCAACCTCCGACGACTACTCCTCGATCATTAGTGCCTGTCAAAGTTAGCCCATACGAAAATAAGAAACCTTCATCAGAAGTGTCAAAGTATTTGTAAACTATGAAGGAAAATATTATAAAATCGAGTGCATCTCGTTCTTCTCATGAGCCAGAATTCGGAAATATCGAGGAGTGGGAAGAAGACGGTGTCATGTATAATCGGTGGACGACTTTAGTTAAACCAGGAGTTCGAATATACAAGCTTGAGGATGTTCCTCATAAATTTGAGAATGGGAAGCCGTTCATGACATCCGTACAACTTAGCAAATAACCCGTCCCGCTCAGAAGAATTCATGAGTGGTACATCCTTGCCAGCACAAGATATGGTCTTAATTGCGTCACATTTCGTATTCCAAAAGAAGCATTCTGGAGCACTAGAGAAGATAGACGAGTCATTTTATTTGAAGAGTTGCGTCCCCTTTTGCATTGGGGCATGCTCGAAATCAACCTGCTGCTCGTTTGGTGCTTGTAAGTGCTCTAATATTTTGTATTTGCTTTTCTTACTACACGCATACGCATTTCATGATATTATAACAATTCTATACTTCTTCAATAGAATGCAATGCATGGATAATGAAAAGTTGGCGCGCAAGACAGGTATCCTTGACCCTACTAGGTTTGCAAAGGCGCTATTCGACATCCAAGCGGATCGAAACACAGCACAGTTCAAGCAAATGAAAAAAAAAGGATTTTGAAAAAGCAATCGCAAAACTTAAGAAGGATAAAAGGACAGAAGTTGCAGCTTACATAGGACATGCAATGTTTAACTTTGTCAGAGATGGCAAGGACCTCGTAAAGGCTTCATACAAGTTTGAGTAACTTCGACACATGACATTGAAATAGCAGTTATTGGTAATTGTTAACACGTGTGTTTGTGTGTTTGCAGTGATCACTACATAATGATCTTCATCAAGTTAATGCAAGGGAAGGCAACAGTCTTGGACTCGGCCGTTTTCCCACCAGATCGTTACAAAGATTTCCTTTCCATTTTGAAACTGTACGTTTATTCAATAATTTTAATTTTCACACATTTAGAATGTGTTGACAAGTTTTATATGACATTTATTGTATTACAGCGCTTGGCGGTTTTACACGGAACAGCTTGGCGGTGAGAGACCTTCCAATACGAATGCATTGGACATTAAAACGTATTATGCTTGTCTGAAGCAGCCTGTTGGTAGTGTCTTATGCGGGTATTATGTATGCGAGCATCTTCGGACCGCCGCAGTATATAGAGTGAATCGTGAGGATGTAAGTTATCCTTAAAACGATACCTTATTTTCTTACTTTTGAGTTTCATTTCATTGTAACTAACATAGTTTAATACTTATATTCTCTACTGTTCAATATTACCAGAAACATTATTTTCATATTTTGATTCCAGCTTCAAAATGCAATTGCTCATAGTACAACTGCTCCAAAAATACAAACTAAATTCCTCTATACTCTCACTTTGATCTATACTTTGAGATTGTTCAAACCAACACATTCTAAACCTTGTTATGTGTTATACTACAGCACACAAAGAATCTGAATGAAGAATGATCGGTTTGTAGAAGTATTCCTGATAGAGGAGCCAACAGGATTGCTTCTGAACTCTGTCAGTTCATTCGTCGCAAAATTTTGCACAAAAAAGGGAAGTTTTTTGATGAGAATGGTGCAACAGCTGAAGTGCCAAAACTTTGCGACTATGCCAATGGAAACAATTTTTAGTGATAACTTGTAAACTATGAGATGAATTGTATGTGTAACTTGTACATATGTATATTGTTTTAGTGAAATTGACTTTTGTGATGATAATATTGTTGACTTTTGTTCTATAATGATATTGTTGATGTTTGTTCTGTGATTATATTGAATTGACATAGAAATTAGAAATAACAGCAGTAGTACTGCATAAGTTATACCTTATCATAGGCGGTTATTAACCAACTGCTAGGCATGCCTATGAAAAACAATTATCACAGGCGGCTAGATACAGGTAAAGAACCATCTGTGATAACCTAATTATCACATGTGGTTACTGTTAAGGTAGAAATCGGCTGCGGTAAAAGGTCTTTACAGGCGGCTTGATGTAGGTCAACATCCGCCTGTGATAACACCATTATCACATGCGGTTAGTTATGCTGCAAGACCCGCCTGTGATAAGACAATTATCACAGGCAGATATATATGCTGCACCACCCGTATGTGATAACTTATCTTCACATGCGGCTAGCATAAGTAAAAACCGCCTGTGATAATGTTTCTTCACAGACGGTATCACTTCTCCGCCTGTGAAATTGCGGATTATCACAAACTCTTCGTTTCAGGCGGTTTTAAAAACCGCGTGTGATAATAGGTTCGGAGCCACCTGCGATAAGGCTTATTGTAGTAGTGTGTAGCGAGACTTCATGAGAGCTTTTTACGATGTCCATGAAAAACTGAGAAACGGACATGGGACAGACATATTGTTGGTAAAATAGAAAAAAAAAACTATAAGACCTATGTGTGCTGAATACATTGGCTTGTAGTGAATACACTTGCTTTGATGATAAAAGTTTTGAATATCACCAAAACACCTTTTTATCAAGGTCTGACTCTAGCACTGAGCTACAGCAAGGTCCGACGGTAGGTCCGGCTTGTTTCGGGTAGCTCCGGCTAAGTTAGATGCTAGGTCCGACTTGTTGGTAAGGTCCAACTAGCTTTGGTTAGTTCCGGTGAGTTTTGTCTTTAGCTCCGACATGTTTTTGCTAAGCTCCGACTTACTTTGTCTAGCTCTGGTTTTGGGTTGACTTGTTTTGTTAGCTCCAGCTCAAGGTCCGGGTTGCTCTGGCAAGGTCCGTATCTTGACCGCAATGCTTTTGTTTTTCATTTGCAATGTTTTGTACTTGCTTTACATCTCTGGAAAGATTTCTTAGTATTCATTTGCTAAGTTTTTAATGCGTTTTTGGTTAACATGGATGATATCATGTTACTGTGGTTTTGCAACATGCTTATGTGAGGTTCTCACGTAAGGTGTTGTGTACGGAACTAACTTGAGTCAAGTCGAGGACTTGGGCTCATATGGATTGGTTATTTATTCATGTGCAGGTGTTGCCTGAGTTCAAGACATGGCTGGTGACGGGATCCATTGGACTAGTCTCAGGGAGGAGATGAGGTTCCAACAACCAAATTCAGGAGGAATTGTGGTTGAGCTGATCAGGAGGTTGCGCAACATGATTGAATCAAGAACAATGCATGTTAAGGTATCATGCACGTCATTGGAAGATGTTTGCACGTGTGCAAGGAGTGCATGGACGTTGCTACATGGTTCCGAGACATGGTGAAGAGATGTGGACGTAAAGAGTTGGTTGGAAAGGTCGAACCGACTATGTTATGGACTCAGGCTGCGGCTGAGTCGGGTTTGACTCAAATATGGAAAGATTTGAGTTGGTTATGATAGGATTTCGTGTGGGTCACGAATTTGAGTTGTTTAGGAATGTGGGATACGTTCTTAAGGTGTTTGGAAATCTTAAGATTGCTTCTATCTGCGTATAGAAGAATCCTAAGTAGTTATGGAAAGTTACGATTCGTGAACAGAGTAGGATTAGGTTCCTGATTTGAGTTGAGTTGGCTTTCGAGCTGGTTATATAATCAAGGGAGCCCAGAGCTCGTGGTGCACGACTTTGGGGCTGTTCCTCTTGTGTTCTATTGAATAAAATTTGTAGTTTGAAGGAACTTTTGTGCCTTGTTCGTCCGACTTGTTCCAGACAAGTTTTACTCATCGAGTTTCTGGACAGCACTACCTTTCGTTGGTGGTTTTATCATAACTCGAGTTTTACAGATCCAATTGACGTGATTCTTTTTGGGTTGTCTTCACAACTTGATTATCCATCATATGTCAAAATTTCACGGTCTTTGGATTTGTGGTCTATGATCTACACGAGTTTCTTTGCAGCATTCCAGAAACTGTTTTTCTCGGGTAGGTCAGATTGACTTTTGTTCGATCTTTCGATCATAACTTGAGTTTCTCTCGACGGAATTGAGTGATTTATTCTTGTGTTTTCTCCATGATTTGATTCTCTCTGATACCTAACACTTTTTGCATGGTGAAACACGTTTAGATTAGTCTCACACACGATTTCTTTAACAGATCGTTTTTCTGCCGAAGGGATTGGGGTTTAATTGTTTCCGCTGCGTAAGATTTTTAAATCTACCATTCACCCCTCCCACCCCTCTGGTAGATTTTCACGTGCTCTTCGATCCTACAATTGGTATCAGAGCCACGTTGCTCTAATCTTTGTGATTTGCATGTGTTTTTGACTAATCATCATGGACAAGTACTCTGCCAAACCTTGTGTGTTCGCTGGAATTGATTTTCAGGTTTGGAAGGGACGCATGGATGATTTCATCCAGGCACAAGGCTTTGCAATATGGGAGAAGGTATACAAGCCTTACAAAGTGCCATCAAACGATCAAGTTACAACTACAAATCTGAGAGATGTCAACAACAACAACAAGGCTCGGAACTTGATCATACAAGGATTAACTCAAAGCGACTTCGACCGTGTTGTGCATCTCCGATCTGCATACGATGTGTGGAAAGCACTTTGTGACTACCACGAAGGATCCAACATGATAAAGTAGGTAAGACAGGACATGTTCAAGAAAGAATACATGCGCTTCGAGATGCAACCCGGTGAGTCCATTGATGACCTTTTTGCTCGCTTTAATAAGATTCTCAGCAACTTGTGTAGTGTGAATGTTAATTTTTTAGATGTTGAAAATGCTAGGCAATTGTTAAGTGCAATAGACATGTCAATTTGGGAGATAAAAGTCACATCTTTTTGTGAATCTACTATCATGAGTACACTTACATTAGATGTGCTATATTCTAAGCTAAAAACTCATGAAATTGACATAATATCACGTAAGAATCCCAACAAGTCTATTGCTTTTCTTTCTCAACGTGATATTCCTAGCTCCGGCCAATCTTCATCTTGTAGTACACTTGCTTTGTTGTCCTCTCTAACCCTTGAACAGATTGAGGAGTTTCCAGAGGAGCAGCTAGCACTTCTCTCTACGAGGTTCTCAAAAGCATTGCAAAATGTGAGAACTAGAAGGAGAGGAAGCTCCGGACCTCAACGATGCTTCGAATGTGGTAAGACAGGACACTTTCGTACAGATTGTCCTAACCTTTCAGGTCCTACCTTCCGGGTAGAAAAACAATCAAGGATAAAACACTCCTCAACAAACGATAAGAAGAAAAAGAAGGGTTTTACAGTACATCAATTGGTGAGCAATTTTATTTCAGCACCCCAGGAACTTGGCTCAAGCGACGTGGACATTGGAAGTGATGAAGATGTAGATGATTTGGCAGACTTGTGCTTCATGGCGAGCAAGTCAAGATAAAGTATGGAGGAGGCTGAACACAACAGCGACCATGAAGAGATATGTCCTATTTGCGAAGAAATGTGTGATGCTATTTCTTGTGCCACTGTTATTGTGAAGAAAAGGGACAAAAAGCTTAGGGACAATGCTGTTAAAATTGAGTCACCAAAATCTAAAATTAATCGTTTGAAATCTTTGATTCCTAGTGATGATTCTTGTTCCTCATGTGTCTTAATATATGAACAATTATCCTCCCTAAGAGGAGCACATACCTCCACACTTGATAAACTTGAACTTGAAATTGAAAAGAACAAAAAGCTTGCTGCACTTAATATTGGAAACTTAAAAGATGCTTCTTGTTCTACAATTGATTTGCATTGCTCTAGTTGTGATGATCTTGATAAGAAACTGCAAGATGCTATGAATGAAATCTCTATATTAAACAATGCTTTACGTTGTCATGAAGTTAAATATTGCTCCAATTGCAAATTAAAAGGAAAAACTTCATGTGAAAATTGCCTTGATTTGTCCAATAAACTTGATAACATGCATAAGACATTTGATCGGTTATGTAATGGGAATAAGAATCTTAACTTGTTGCTGAATTCATCCAAGTCTTGCAATGATAAAATTGGTTTAGGTTTTGATTCTCATGCTCATGCTAAGGCACATCCACCTAAAATTGTAAAAGCATTAGGAAGTGGTTTGATTCAAATAGTTCCTAAACAAAAAGAAGTGGTTTTTAAATCTGCAGGGGTGTTGTCTCATTCGGTTTCAAATAAAAACATTGTTTGCTCATCTAGACATGAACACAAAGTTAAATTTCATTGTACCTACTGTGGTAGAGATGGTCATGTCATATATTTTTGTTATATACTAGCTAAACAACAGAAAAGGGAAAGAATGGTTGCTAGATCTCATAACTTTCATGCAAAATTTGCTGCACATATTGAACCGAATGTACAACCTGCTGTTTTGAGTCAAAAACATTCGAGGTTTACCTCCGTACCTTCTGTTTTTGCCCCCGGAGCTACTGTTTTTTGTTCTACACAAGTAACACCTTGTAGGTCAGTAGTTAAAAATAAAAAATCTCAAACTTTGACTCATAAACCTGCTGTTTTGTCTCAGCTTTTGCGTGTTTTTCCTGCTGCATGTCGCGTGACTCAGTACTGGATTCCTAAATCCCTTTTGACTAACCCCAGTATTGAGTCATCGACGTATTGTGCTTCTATGTAGGTTACACATTTGAGGAAGGAGAACATTTGGATTCTGGATTCAGGTTGCTCACGCCACATGACCGGTAACAAAGATTGGTTCTCCTCCCTCTCTTTTGTGTCATGTGTAGAGAATGTTACTTTGCCGATAATTCTTCAACTCCTATAATTGCTAAGGGTTCAGTTAGAGTAAATGATCACTACACTTTGAAGGATGTGGCACTTGTGAAAAATTTGAAATACAACATGCTTTCTGTTTCACAATTGCTAGATGAAAATCTGGAAATTATTTTCAATAAAAACTGCTGCAAAGTTGTAAGTTCAAATAGTGAGCTTATTTTTAACATGTCTCGGTTTGGAAGAATTTTTAAAGCTGATTTTGATATGTCTTCCTCTAAGCATAGGTGTCTAGTTGCTAATGATTCAAAGGACCAACATTTTTGGCATTGTAGACTTGGTCACGTAGGCTTTGATCACCTAACGCGTGTTAGTGCTCTTGATCGCATATGTGGGCTGCCTATGCTTAAAGGGGACAAAGAAATTGTGTGCTCTTCTTGTAGACATGCTAAGATGGTTGCAGGTTCACATACTCCTCTCACAATGATCATGACAACTGAACCGTGTCAACTTTTCACCTTGACACCGTAGGACCTTCACGTGTTCAATCCTTCGGAGGAAAATGGTATGTTCTTGTGATTGTTGATGATTATTCTAAATATCTTGGGTTTACTTTATGGTGTCAAAGAATGAAGTTTTTAGTCACTTTATAACTTTATTTCTTAGTTTATCAATTGATCACCCAGGATCATTAAAAGCAATTAGAAGTGATAACGGAACTGAATTTAAAAATCAATCTTTTGATCACTTTTGTGCTGAAAATGAAATAGATCATCAATTTTCTTCACCATATGTACCTCAACAAAACGGTGTTGTAGAAAGAAAGAACAGAACCTTAGTTGAGATGGCTAGGACTATGCTTGATGAATATCAAACTCCTAGGAAATTTTGGGCTGATGCGTTAGCAACCGCTTGTTATGTCTCAAATCGTGTTTTCTTTCGTGCTAAGTTAGGTAAAACACCATATGAGCTACGGTTTGGACATAGGCCTAGTGTTTCACACTTTCGGGTTTTTGTTGCAAATGCTTTGTTAAGAAACATGGTAATCTTGATAAATTTAAACCAAGATCCATTGATGGCATGTTTCTTGGTTATCCATCTCATACTAGAAGCTACCGTGTGCTTTTACTTGACACTAACAAAATTGTGGAGACTTGTGAAGTGTCTTTTGATGAAGCTAGCCCAGGTACTAGCTCAAACATTGTAGGTCCAGATCCATATCCGCAGGGGGGAGCATTTTCGTTGAAGATGAGGAAGAATTGGAGCTGCTGCCCGAAAATTCAGCAGCTAAAGACTTTGGTTCAGATCTGGATGTTAATTCTCAACCAGCACCGACAACCATCAATGCTGATTCAAATCATCCTCAAGTCACAAGCTCATCGATTTGTGATGAACATGAAGAAGAAGAAGCTTGTGAGACATCTGTTCCCCTACGGTTTTACAAAGATCATCCCCACAACAGATGATTGGAAGCTTCCAGGAACAAGTCACACGGTCTAGCAATGATGGGTTCCAAATTTGAAATGAGTACGATGGGTGAAATCACTTACTTTTTGGGGCTGCAAATCAAACAAACTAAGGAGGGTATCTTTGTGCATCAAACGAAGTATACAAAAGATATCCTAAGGCGCTTCAACATGGACAAAAGCAAGCCTCTTCGGACACCAATGGGAACAGCAACAACACTTGGACTTGATGAAGTTGGTGAACCCGTGGATCAAAAAGAATATAGAAGCATGATCGGATCACTTTTGTACCCCATAGCATCAAGACCAGACATACAATTCAGCGTATGTCTTTGTGCACGGTTTCAAGCCTCCCCACGTGCTTCACATCGTCAAGTCGTCAAAAGGATTCTCAGGTACTTACATGGAACTCAAGAATATGGAATTTTCTTCCTTCTTCCTCAACCCTTACTTTCAAAGATTTTTCGGATGCTGATTTTGGGGGTTGTAGGATTGATAGGAAAAGTACTTCTGGTGCTTGTCATTTTCTTGGTAATTCTCTTGTTGCTTGGTCCTCTAGAAAACAAAATTCGGTTGCACAATCCACAGCCGAATCTGAATATGTAGCTGCTGCTAGTGCTTGCTCACAAATTCTTTGGATTGTTCAAACACTTAAGTACTATGGGGTTGATCTAGATAGTGTTCCACTGTTCTATGATAACACTAGTGCCATTTGCATTGCTAAAAACCCCGTGCAACATTCTAGAACTAAGCACATTGACATTAGGTATCACTTTCTCTGAGATAATGTTGAAAAAGGAAACATTGTGCTTCACCGTGTAGATACTGAACAACAATTGGCTGACATTTTTACAAAACCTTTGGATTTCACTCGTTTTTGTTACATTCGTAGTGAAGTAGGGGTTATGCATCCTCATGGCTTAAATTGAGGTGGAGTTTTGAAACTTGGGAAGTCTATGTGTGAATCTGAAATTAAAATAATATGAGCATATTATTTCATACATATATGACTTTGTGATTCCTTTTACATGCTGAAAGTTCTTACTACATTACTCGTGTTATACATTTTGTAGTTTTTGCCATGTCTAGTAATTGGAATAATTACTTACACTAAAACTGGTCATGGTTGAACTTTCTTGCTGTTTGAACTTGTTACATGTTCACAAGTTCTTTTAATCATAAATAATTAATCAAGTAAACGACTTACATGTTGAGTTTTTATGAACAAATATAAATTGAGAAAAGATCAAGAGAATATGCATGCATCGCACTTCTTCTTTTGAGATGGCTTATCATTGCACTTAGATATGAACTTGGAAGAAGTTGTGTATGACTAAAACCATGTCCTTAAGCTTCTGATTGTCAAATGACATAGGCTTGGCTTGGTTGGTTAGAATAAGGCAGATGCGCATATAATCTCTTGCAAATATCATATGATCTAAATTTATGCTTTGAAAAATAATAAAATACAGCAACTAGTGTCTTGATTTTAGGTTTTGAAATAGTTTAGTTTGTCAGATCATGACTTACTTAAATTGAAAATTACATTTGATCTCTAGCGTGGCTTACACTACTTTATGTATTTCATTGATGTGATAATGTAAGGTACTTGATAGTATGACTTGGATGAGCTTTGTTTATATGTATATGTTATAATATGCTCATAACAACTAAAGGGGGAGAGATAATTTGTTTATATGCTCATGACTTGCTGAATACATTGTCAAAGGGGGAGAGATAAGCATGAAGAGAAAGAGAATATGTGCATAAGGAGAGATAATATGGGATAATTTTTGGATTTTCTTCTCATTTTACTTTTGATTTCCAAGGGGGAAGAAATTGCCTTCAAAACTTTTATGTGAATAAGCCAATGTTCGGATTTTAAATGTTGTTGCCAATGCATTCATTAAGGGAGAGATTGTAAGACCTATGTGTGTTGAATACATTGGCTTGTAGTGAATACACTTTCTTTGACTATAATAGTTTTGAATATCACCAAAACACCTTTTTATCAAGGTCCGACTCTAGCACTTAGCTACAGCAAGGTCCGACGGTAGGTCCGGCTTGTTTTGGGTAGCTCCGGCTAAGTTAGATGCTAGGTCCGACTTATTGGTCAGGTCCACCTAGCTTTGGTTAGTTCCGGTGAGTTTTTTCTTTAGCTTCGGCATGTTTTTGCTAAGCTCCGACTTACTTTGTCTAGCTCCGGTTTTGGGTTGACTTGTTTTGTTAGCTCCGGCTCAAGGTCTGGGTTGCTCTGGCAAGGTCCAGAACTTGACCGCAATGCTTCTATTTTTCATTTGCAATGTTTTGTACTTGCTTTACATCTCTGGAAAGATTGCTTAGTATTCATTTGCTATGTTTTTGGGGCGTTTTTGGTTAACATGGTTGATATCGTGTTACAGTGGTTTTGCAACATGCTTATGTGAGGTTCTCACGTAAGGTGTTGTGTTCGAAACTAACTTGAGTCAAGTCGAGGACTTGGGCTCGTATGGATTAGTTGTTTATTCATTTGCAGGTGTTGCTTGAGTTCAAGACATGGATGGTGACGGGATCCATTGGACTAGTCTCAGGGAGGAGATGAGGTTCCAACAACCAAATTCAGGAGGAATTGTGGTTGAGCTGATCAGGAGGTTGCGCAGCATGATTGAATTAAGAACAATGCATGTGAAGGTATCATGGACGTCATTGGAAGATGTTTGCACGTGTGCAAGGAGTGCATGGACGTGGCTACATGGTTCTAAGACGTTATGAAGAGATGTGGACGTAAAGAGTTGGTCGGAAAGGTCCAACCGACTAGGTTATGGACTCAGGCCGTGGCTGAGTCGGGTTTGACTCAAATATGGAAAGATTTGAGTTGGTTATGATAGGATTCTGTGTGGGTCACGAATTTGAGTTGTGTAGGAATGTGGGATACGTTCCTAAGGTGTTTGGAAGTCTTTAGATTGCTTCTATCTGCGTATAGAAGAATCCTAAGTAGTTATGGAAAGTTACAATTCGTGAACAGAGTAGGATTAGGTTCCTGATTTGAGTTGAGTTGGCTGTCGAGCTGGTTATATAAGCAAGGGAGCCCAGAGCTCGTGGTGCACGACTTTGGGGCTTTTCCTCTTGTGTTCTATTGAATAAATTTTTTAGTTTGAAGAACTTTTGTGCCTTGTTCGTCCAACTTGTTCCAGACAAGTTTTACTCGTCGAGTTTCTGGACAGCACTACCTTTCGTCGGTGGTTTTATCATAACTCGATTTTTACAGATCCAATTGACGTGATTATTTTTGGTTTGTCTTCACAATTTGATTATCTATCATCTGTCAAAATTTCACGGTCTTTGGATTTGTGGTCTATGATCTACACGAGTTTCTTTGCAGCATTCCAGAAACTGTTTTTTCTCGGGTAGGTCAGATTGACTTTTGTTCGATCTTTCGATCATAACTTGAGTTTCTCTCGACGGTATTGATCAATTATTCTTTTGTTTTCTCCGTGACTTAATTCTCTCTGATATCTATCACTTTTGTCACGGTGAAAAATGTTTAGATTAGTCTCACACACAATTTCTTTAACAGATCGTTTTTCTGCCGAAGGGATTGGGGTTTAATTGTTTCCGCTGCGTAAGATTTTTAAATCTACCATTCACCCCCCTCTTGTAGCTTTTCACGTGCTCTTCTATCCTACAAAAACAAGTAAACACCTGCACATATCATTGGGCAAGCCCAAGCGGCCGTCGCCAGCGTTTTTGGCCTTTTGGGTAATATTTACCTTGCTTGGGCTGAGTTGTTTGAGCCGATTTGCTTGGGCTTAAAACGATAGTTGTTTCAGTAAGCTTATAAACTACGTACATGTGATTTTTTATTAGCTCAACCTGAACCAGCAAGAGTCATGTTGGAATTATGGGCCCTCTGTCACAAGCATTTTTGTAAACGCCGCCGAACCCGGCGCCTGATCGACGGCGCCGCCGTTGCGTCGCTAATGAATAGGCGCAGAGATAAAGAGACACGCTCTCTTAAACTAATTCTTGCTTGATTGATTTGCTGCACGCCGGTCAGAATATATAGCTGGTCTGCATATTACAATAAGGAAGCTAGGACTCTATCTGTAATATGAAAATTAATCTCAACTTTTTTATCTCTAATATTAATTAATAGACTTGGACTCTCTTTATTTTTTTCCTAGTTTATGGTCACGTGACACCCTCCTGTGCATGGGCCCTAGGTGGTCGCCCCTCCCGCCTAGGCCTAGAGTTGGGCCTGATAACCACAGCGATGAACATCGACAGCAGCGAGGATTCAACGTAGGGATTGGCTAAATCAATATTATTTGTGACGGCGGCCTCGCAAATAACCATGGCCGTCGTAAATTTGATATTTTCATTTAGTGTGCCTTCCATGTTTGTGGGAATTTGGAAACTAACCACCTCTTCAGAGAATGCCTCTTACTTCAAGCTATCTGGACTTGGGCTTGGGCATCGCAATGGTTCAAAGCATTGTGGCTACACCCAGCAACATGGTCTATAAGGCTATCCGCACTCGTTTCCTCTAAAGCATATTCTATATATTATTTTTCTTCTACTTTTACAGTATGTACTCTAAATTTACACATATAAAGTATGCTTTACAGTCACCACGGCGGACTGGTTCTGCAACCTCTTTGCCTGATGTTCAGACTTTGCAGATTAAAGGTTGACGCTCTGGAATCATCCTCATCAGCTGGGAGATTTGAATGGAGCGTGTCGGTACTCTGGGTAACGTATACCCATTGGGATTGCAAAGATCTCAAGGGAATATCATCTACTCGATCTGAAGACCTTCGAAGGTCCACATGTCAGACATAACCGGACCCGCTTCCCCAACTTGCTTAGTCCCAGGGTCGCCACGTGTACTATCAAACCGGAGCTACCGCCCACAAGGGGGAAGCTCCGGGCTATGTACCATAGCGGCACCTCCGGGCCTAACCCCAGACCGAGCGAAACTCCGGAACTGACACGTGTCAGGTAGCTCTGGACCTATCTGTTCCCCACAGTATGCTCCGGAGCTGCCACGTATCCAACCGACGTATCTTCAGCCTCTAACATCCGAAAGACTCCACAACGGCTCCGGATCTTCAAAGAGGAATCAAAGACTTCAAGACCCGATTAAGTGTCATTAATACTATATTAATGACACTCGATCGGATGACCTTAATTACCAGTAACGGTGCTGTCAAAGCCCATAACTCGGTTATTAAGGGCAATTAAAAGTGTTGAATGTGTATCAATATCAGTAACCGCCAGGGCCACATGTCGGGCCAGGCTAACTTGTAACGGCCTGCCCTTGTACTATAAAAGGACAGGACAACAATACATAGGACACACTCTGAACACACGGACTAGACGTGCTCACTCGACACCCTGTACTCACTTTGAGCTCATACATCTAATACAACACCAACACACCCCGTGGAGTAAGGTATTACGCTCAGGCGGCCCGAACCACGTAAATCATTGTGTCTACTGTGTCATTTTATACTGCACTTTCTTGAATCTCCGCGCGCCCACACCGAACCTCAAACTCCTCTAACACTTTAGTAGTGTTGGGAGATCTGCCGGATCAAAACCACTGATAGTTGGCATGCCAGGTAGGGGCGCCTGATATTTCAAGAATGGTGATCTCAGCCACTGGATCATCCAATGGTCATCTTGCTGTTCAAGCTGTTGGGGGTAATCCCTCCAATATGCAGCCACCAGCAGGAACCACGGTTCCAGCAGGAGTCACACTTCCACCACCGCCGCCTCCACCAGCAAATCATGCTGGACAATGCGATGGTCCACCGTCATCAATCACTGCGTCGGCGAATCTTGACAACCCGGAACACGCGCTTCATGCAGCACGTGCTCTTCTTCAGCGCCCACCACCTCCGGACGCATCCCGGGATGCAATGGAGCAGTGGAGGGCTGATGTGGAACATTTGGTTGCAGCAGCAGCCGACCGCATCAGCAGCCAAGGTCATCCTCCTTCAGGACGGGCCCCGTCGCAGCGACGGACCTTGTCTAGCAGACTTGATCCACACGTTTCCAACAATAGGAGACATGCTGCATCGCAGCAAGTGACGTCGCTGCCCTCCGAGGCACGGCGCACTCACACGGTGTCAAGGCTTTCAACTCATGACCTCCGGGCGAAGCTTGATCGCCGATACCGTCAACAAGATGGCCAAGTCCATATTGAGCGTGCTCGTGAAAGGCGAGAAGCCCAGGACATTCCTGCTCTTGAATGAGTGGGAGGAGGCTATTCAGCCCTGGCCATGCATCTGCGTATGGTCAGGTGGCCACAGAAGTTCCGGCCTCACCTGCCGGAGAAGTTCGACGGGACTGTTAATCCTGTTGAATTTCTTCAGATTTACTCCACTGCTATCCTAGCAGCTGGAGGAAATGAGGCTGTAATGGCCAATTATTTCCCAGTGGCTTTAACTGGGATCGCCAGGTCCTGGTTTATGAGCCTTCCACCCAACTCCATCAGCAGTTGGGAGGAGTTGTGTCGGCAGTTCACCGCCAACTTCGGGAGTTCTTACACCCGACCAGGCACCGAACTGGACCTTTTTGCAGTTGTGCAAAAAGGAGGAGAATCCCTACGATCATTCATCCAGAGATTCTCTCAGGTACGAAACACTATCCCTTCTATATCTAGCGCTTCTGTCATTGTGGCATTTAGACAGGGTGTACAGGATAAGAAGATGTTGGAGAAACTAGCGATCAAGGAGATCACCAGTGTCACGGAACTCTCCAGCTTGGCTGACAAATGTGCCAGAACTGCGGAGGGCCGTGAAATGCACTCCAAACCACCTCCGGAGGATCACAAAAAATCCTCCAAAGGCGAAGCCACTACCTCCGGGAGTGGTAAGAAGAAGAAAAGGACCAACGGCAAGAAGAAGCTGTCGGCCGGTGCATCCAACGCTGCATCTCCGGGTGGCCGGGGGCCACGCCCTAAGAAGCGACCTCGACCGTCTCCTGAAGACGATGGCAAACCCAAGGTGTGGTGTCCAATTCATAAAACGGACAGCCACAGTTTGGAAGACTGTCGGGAGGTCCAAAACCTTGCCGAGCGCTACAACAAGCGTCGGGAAGAAGCTCCTTTCCGATAGAGGGAAGGAAAACAAAAAGTTGACGAAGCTCTGGCTGAAGAGGAGTTAGGTTTTCAGGATCCCAAAAAGGTCCTGAAGGCTGTCTACACCTCCGTCGACGACGATTCTGACGTCTCTGACAACGAACGTCGGAGGACCATGAACACCATTTTTGGTGGATCATGGGACATCACCTCCCGCCGCGTCATCAAGACTATGCATCAGGACATGGCTGATGTAGCTCCTACAGCCAGGGCAGAGCCTCATCGAAAGTGGATGGACACAGCCATCACTTTTGATGCTTCGGACTGCCCTTGAAGCATTGTTGGAGCAGGACAGTTACCTTTGATGGTATCTCCTACCATCAATAACATCCAGCTCCACCATGTCATGGTAGATGGAGGATCAAGGCTTAACCTCATAAGCTTCGAAGCTTTTACCAAGCTTCAGCTCCGACCTTCAGATCTCCACCCCTCCCGACCTTTCTCCGGAGTAGGTCCGGGAGCCATTACCCCACTCGGTGCTATTACCCTCCTTGTTACCTTTGGGACCCGGGAGAAGTATCGCACCAAGAAGTTGGTCTTTGATGTTGCTCAGATCAACTTACCCTTCAATGCCATCTTGGGTAGGCCTGCCTTGTACAAATTCATGGCAGCTGCTCATTATGGATACTTGGTGTTAAAAATGCCAACACTAATAGGTGTTCTCCGGATCCGCGGAGATCGCACTGCCGGAGTAACTACTCTGGAAGAACTCCATGCGCTTACTACGGCGCAAGAGGAGGACTCCAGACAGGAGCAAGCTCCAAAACCCCCGAGCACTCGTCAGCGAGGCTCGACTTCTGCACCTCGTGTGCAGCCAAGCGGCGACACCGACATTCCTGTCAAAGTCGTCCAAATTGGTTCCGATGCCGCTCAGACCACCCGTATATCGGGGGGATTGAACGACAAATAGGAACTAGCGCTCATCACTTTCCTTCGGGCTAATGTCGACGTGTTTGCCTAGCAACCGTCACAAATGCCTGGGATCCCCAGGGAAGTGATTGAGCACAATCTGAAGATCTATCCCGACGCCCGACCTGTGCATCAGAAGCCTCGGAAGTAATCCGTGGAGCGACATAACTTCATTCGACAAGAAGTGAAGAAGTTGCTCGAAGCTGGATTCATCCGAGAAGTTTTCCATCGAAAATGGCTGCAAACCCAGTCGTTGTGCCCAAGGCCGGCGGGAACCTTCAGATGTGTATCGACTACACAACACTAAATAAGGCATGTCCAAAAGATCCATTCCCACTACCTAGAATAGATCAGATAGTGGATTCCACCTCCGGGTGTGAATTACTGTGTTTCCTAGACGCATATTCTGGGTATCATCAAATCAGAATGTCTGGGGAGGATGAAGAGCATACCTCTTTCATCACAGTAGATGGATTGTACTATTATACAGCCATGCCATTTGGTCTCAAGAATGCAGCATCAACCTTTGTAGGAGCTATGTATAAAACCTTTGAAGAACTCATTAGAGACATAGTGGAAGTGTACGTCGATGACATCGTGGTCAAGGTTAAAAACAAGGAGTCACTCCCTGACACCTTGCAGGCCGTCTTCGATAAGCGGCGAGTCACCCGCACAAAGCTAAACCCAGACAAGTGTGTCTTCGGTGTTAGCTCTGGAAAACTTCTTGGTTTCCTGGTAAGTCATTGGGGCATAGAAGCTAATCCAGCGAAGATCGAAGCCATTGAAGACATGCGGCCACCAGCCCGCATCAAAGATGTCCAAAAGCTGACTGGATGTCTAGCAGCCCTCAACTGGTTCATTTCAAGAGTGGCGGAACGGGCACTCCCCTTCTTCAAGTTATTGAGGAAGTCCTGACCATTCCAATGGTCTGAAGAAGCAGAAAAGGCGTTCCAGGAGCTAAAACAGTTCCTCACCACCCTACCAACTCTGGTAGCTCCGAACCCTGTGAGCCTTTGCTGCTTTACATTTCAGCTACTGACGAAGTCGTCAGTATGGTACTTGTGGCGGAGAGACCAGAACCATCTCATACTCAGGAATCCAGACTCCTTCGGGAGGGTCCAGAGGTTCCTGAAAGCAAGTCTGGGTCCTAGCTCCCAGACTTGATTCCACAAGAAGTCACTTCAGAAGACCCAGACCCCTCCGGGAGGGTCCAGGTCGCTTCTGAAGAAGCTCCGGGTCCCTCCAGCCAGGACTTGGAGGTCCCCGAAGAAGGTCCGGATCCCTCAGAGAGGATCCGGGTCAATGAAGAGGAAGCTTCGGGCCCCTCCGGGAGGGTCCGGACCGTTCAGAGCCCAGTGTACTTCATCTGTGAAGTACTTCATGATGCTAAGACTCGATACCTAGAGGTGCAGAAGCTGCTTTATGCAGTTCTTATTGCCTCCAGATAGCTTCGCCATTACTTCCAAGCTCACAAAATCTCAGTGGTGACTTCTTACCCACTTCGAGCAATCTTGCATAATCCCAATTCAACTGGGAATATTGCAAAGTGGGCAGCGGAATTGGCCGAATTCGATCTCGAATTCATTTCAAGGCAAGCAATCAAGAGTCAAGCATTGGCAGACTTCGTGGCGGAATGGACTCCCTCTCCATCAAACCCTGGGGGCCCCGGTGAGCAGAAGCTGGAACACAAAGCTCCGGTCTTCACCGAGCCTCACTGGACCCTCTACTTCGACGGCTCCATGCAAAAGCAAGGGGCCGGAGCGGGAATCCTTCTCCTCGCACCAACCGGGGAGAAGGTATAATACATGGTACACCTTGACTTCAAGGCGACCAACAACATGGCGGAGTACGAAGCACTCATCTACGGACTAAAGGTGGCACTGTCATACGGTGTCAAGCAGCTACTGGTCAAGGGAGATTAACAGCTCATCATTAAGCAAGTGAAGGGTGAATTCTCCTGTAACAACCTCCAGCTAGCTGCTTACCTTCTTGAAATCCAGAGGCTTCAAAAGGACTTCGAAGTCCTAGATCTCCACCATGTCCAGCGTGCCCACAACGCTGAAGCTGATGAACTCTCGACAAAAGCGTCAACCGGAGCTCCGGCTCCTGACGGAATTTTTGTCCGGAGGTTGTCAA
This sequence comes from Tuctoria greenei, assembly GCA_036927565.1. Taxonomy (NCBI): domain Eukaryota; kingdom Viridiplantae; phylum Streptophyta; class Magnoliopsida; order Poales; family Poaceae; genus Tuctoria; species Tuctoria greenei. Next base: position 148,993,216 of record JAYESD010000006.1, on the reverse strand, counting down.
AACCCGCAGCTCAGCCTGCCGAACTGAGCGAAGGGGGTGAGATCAGCATCCCGAAGCTGACGGTCCCGATGGCCCTGTTACCACGGCAGCCATCAAGGGTCGTAGGTGCTGCGGTAGCTCCGAGCAACCCAGCATGCAAGACTCAAATGCTCAAGTTAGTTCCGATGCATGGATCTCGGAGATCCGGAACTACTTGAAAGACAACATCCTTCCTCAAGATGATGTATCCGCTGACCGGGTAGTCAGATTGGCTAAAAGATACACATTGGTAGAAGGGGATCTCTACCGGCGCGGTGCCAATGGCATCCTAATGCGGTGCATCACAAGGGAAGAAGGTTGCGAGCTCCTCGCAGAAATCCATGGAGGCGAGTGTGGGAACCACGCGTCTTCCCGCACGCTGGTTGGTAAAGCCTTTCGGCATGGCTTCTACTGGCCTACAACACTCCAGGATGCAACTGAGCTGGTGAAGAAATGCGAAGCATGTCAATTTCATGCAAAGCAAAGTCACACACCGGCTCAGCCTTTACAAATGATACCTCCTACATGGCCCTTCATTGTGTGGGGGATGGACATCTTGGGACCTTTCCCAAGAGCCGTCAGAGGTTACAAGTTCCTGTACGTCGCCATTGACAAGTTCACCAAGTGGCCGGAAGCAACTCCAGTTGTGACAATCAACAAGCAGTCTGCTATCAACTTATTGCAGTCCATTGTATACAGATATGGCGTGCCAACCAAAATCATCACTGATAATGGGACCCAATTCACAAGCTCTGCATTTCAAGGGTGTTGCAAAGACCTCGGCATTCAACTTTGCTACGCTTCCGTAGCTCACCCGGCAAGCAATGGCCAGGCCGAGAGAGCAAATGCTGAAATCCTTAAAGGACTTAAAACGCGCACCTATGAGCGCTTGAAAAAACATGGAGCCAACTGGATTCAAGAGCTTCCGCCCACTCTATGGGCCAACAGGACAACACCAAACCGGTCAACTGGAGAGACACCCTTCTTCCTGGTGTACGGAGCTGAAGCAATCCTTCCTCCGGAAATCACCTTGGGGTCACTCCGGGTCCGGACCTTCGACGAAGCCACGCAGGACCAGTTCTGGCGTGAAGACCTAGACCTTCTCGAGGAGGGAAGGTGCCAAGCAGCTGTTCGGAATGCCCGATACCGCCAAGCACTTCGGCGCTATCATCAGCGGCATGTACACAACCAACAGCTCGAGGAAGGCGACCTAGTGCTACGGAGAATACAATATAGAGAAGGGTTAAACAAACCCTCCCCCAACTGGGAAGGACCCTTCCGAGTGACTAAAGTATCCCGTCTCAGAAGCGTTCGCTTGGCAACCAAGGATGGGACACCTCTCCCAAATCCTTGGAACATTGAGCACCTCCGTAAGTTCTACACCTAATATCATGGAGGTGAGTATGTAGTAACTTGAGGTGTATGTTATAGAGTCATTGTACAAAGTCGGGTAGTTCCTCCGGGAGAACAGCCGAACCTTTCCCGGGAGGTCCGCAAAGTTCATGCAACGCTTGTCACAATCTCAGGACTAAAAGTGTGGCTAGCTACCCTGGGTCAAACGAGAAATGAAACATGCTTAGCCTGGTTCCGTACCCTAAGAGTGTACTTATTTCCCCTGTACCCCATACCTATAATGAAAGACATCTTCATGTGAAACAGACTCCACGTGCATTTACTTTGTACAGGCTTAACATTTTTATTTTTCTCTTTCTTGTCTATAACAAAGACGTGCAATTCTTAAGAAATTTTAGTTCGACTGGTTCATATACGATTCGAGCTGTATTGTCGATTCTTCTGGATTCAAATATTGTTCATGGCCCACTCGCCTGAATGCCGCCAAGACAATCTAGAGTCGGAGTGTGCTATCGACTTAGCCTGGTCAAGCACCCTAAGTACGCCACTCTACCTACACCCCGACAGGCCAAAGTAAGGCGGGTCCAAGTACAATTGGATCCGAAAGAAAGAAGGCAATGCGTTCGGTCGCATTCAGAACCATATTTGACCTAATATTTTCTTCAGAATCGTAAGTCACGATGAAGATATAGTCAAGGAGCGAATTTTACTATTTTTCTTGGGTTCAGTGTGCAGGAAAAATAAAGAATCCACGTTGATGGAAAAAAGCCAGAGCTAACGAAGCTCCGACTCCCCTTAGGTGGCTTGTAATCGATGTTAAACATTGAAAACGAGCATCACCGGAGCAACCAAGCTCCGGTAAAGCTAGGGGTGCCAGCCGTCGATGCTAAATAAAAGATGGTGAGAAGACGCCACAAACGGAGTCTGCTGCCGACAAACTACGTGTTGGCAAAGGTCACCGCCAGAGCTACTAGCTCCGACACCCCGGAGGGCTAACTATCGATGCTCTACGCGTTGATAGGGACTATTGCCGGAGCTACTAGGCTCCGACGATAGACAATGCCGGAGCTTCTAAGCTCCGACAACCTCAGGGGGCCTTCACTATCGAAGACTTCGGACCTACACTCTACAAGTCCGAAGCAAATGAGTCTTCAACAAAACACAATATCCTATTGGTACATGTTCACAATCAAATTGTGTACATCTACCAGGGGGCCAAGTGAAGACAGAAGTGTTGAAGACAAAAAATGAAATTCACAAAAATTTGGGGATTTCATTCATATAGAGACAAGGGATTACAAAATTGAGGAAGAAAAAGAGAGAATACAAGTGGGAGCTACAGAGATGGTCCTAGACCCTATGGAAGAACTGGGCGACCTTCTGAGCAACCTCCAACACGTTGGCTCGGGCGGCTTCACCTTCTCCTTCGACGGGACCTTCAAGCACCAGGTCCAGAGGGAATTGGGGATTCCGGCTGGTGTAGCACGTCAGCACATACTCTGCGACGCTCTTCGCCAGGGATTGCCCCTCAACCTCCAATTGGTCCGCGATGACGTCGCCCACCTTGGAGAGTTTGCTTCCTGCCGAGCTCAACGCCTGCAACGCCAGGTCCAGCTCCGGCTCCGGATCATCCGGACGCACGGGACTGAATCCCATCGGTGTCAGCACGTCGTTGGCTTTGCTCAGGAACTCCCAAACCTGTAAGGAGTCTGCAGCCCTCAAGCCCTTCAATTCTTCCAAGGATCTTCTGGCCGCCGCCAGTTTAGAATTCTTGCGAGCGAGGCGCTCGACCTCTTTGGCATTTCGCTGAATCTTTTCAGCAACCTGCTTCTCGAGTTTTCCGAGCTCCTCCCGGAGATAGATTTTGTTCCGGCGGTCAACCAGGTCCTTCTCCCTGCCCCTCACTTTCTTCTCCCTGGCAGCGATGGCACACTCTTGCTCGTAGAGTTCATGTCCCCGCAACCAGGCCTTCTCCTCCTCCTCAGCGCAGCGTTCTTCCAATTTCTTGGCGCGCTCCTCGAGGCCCATGTCAGCCAGAGCCACCTTTTTGGTGAGCTCCTCCTCCCTCTTCAGGACGTCATCCCACAGCTCAAGGAGTTTCTGCTCTTCATCTTCGAGCCTCTTCTCCCTCTCCTCCAAGGCCTCCCGGCGCTTGATGAGAGTAGTGTTAATGGCTTCTAGCCTTTCTTGGCATTCATCAGTTGCACTATTAGCTGCTTTGGTCTGCTCATAAATGGCCCGGGATTGAGCGTCGAGGGCGCGAGTCATGCTCTCCCTGTCATCCAATAATTTGCCCCAATATTCCAGGCGGACATTCTCCCGCTTAATCCACTCTTTGTCATCTGCTAGCCTCGACTGCGCCAGCTTGGTCTCGAAGTAGAGCCGATTACGCCACCGCCTAAGGGTTTGGCGCTCCTCTTCAAGAGCCTTGCCGTCGTGGAAGAATGCCAGCTGCACTTGACGTAGACTTTGTCAATAGACAATGAAAACGGGATAGGTTCCGGACCTGATGGGGTCTCCTCCGCTGGTTCCAGCGGGTTTTCAGTTAAGAAAATTGGGTCTACTCCACAAGAGTGGTCCCCTAAGCCTCTATGGCACTAGGGCCGTCCTCCGGGATGGCCTCAGTTGCCATCGAGGAAGGTCCCGCTGATGAAGTTCCAACCTCCGGAAGTGGTTCCGAAGGACCAGCCACCAGATCTTCGTTCGCCCGCTCAGGCAGGGGGCCAGCAACTTTGTCTGGGCACTCCGGCTCAACCGCGGGTACCTCCGGCGTCGTCACTCCCGGAGCAGGGGCTGCTTCTGGCTCCGGCCTGGGCACCTCCTCTACTGGGGGCTCGAGCGCTGATGCCTCCGCAACGATCGGCTTGGGCGCCGGAAGATCTTCAACAACAGCCGGCCCTACGGCCGGAGCTTCAACGGCAACCGGCTCGGGAGCTGGAAGGTCTTCAACATCAATCGGCCCTGCGGCCGGAGCTCCAACAATGACCGGCTCTGTGGCCGGTGCTTCAGAGGTAGCCGGGCCAACCGCCAGAACTTCCTCAACATCCGGCACGCACGCCGGGACTGCAATTACCTCCGGCTCAATCGTCGGGGCTTCGACAATTTTCGGCTCTGGGGCCGGAATTACTACTTCCTCCGACTCAACAGCCGGAGCTTCCATAATCTCTGCATCAGGACCCAGAGCTTCAATCTACGGGGTAGGTGCCGCTGGCGCATCTTCTCCCCCGCGGTCCGACGCTACCACAGGAGTCTCGGGGGATGAGTCGAGGTCCATGACCACGACAGCTGGCGCCAGAGCTGTCGCAGCTTCAGCCACCACTTGGGGCGGCACCGGGACAGGAGCAGGAGCTTCCGCCCTCACAGCTCCAGATGCTGTGGCTGAGGGTGCAGCCTCACTCCTCTTCTTGGGAACGCTGCAGATGATGGATGAAGAAACTTAAAAAACAGTTACTACAATAAAACAACTGTCTGAGGTAAAAATTAAAAATTACCTCGAAAGGCTTCCGCACCAGCTTGCGCGGAACCTTTTTCACAGGCGTTCCGGGCTGAACATAGCCGCCTCCAGGATGGAAGCTCCGGAAGGCCCCCTGGAACTCGTTGCAGCCGCGGGCATTTCCCTAGTCGAAGCCCGCCTCGATCGGGAAGGACCTCCGGACCTAGAGGCCTCAACCGGCCCTGGTGCTGGAGTCGCATGCCCGGAGCTAGCACCCTGGGAGGACGCCGCTGTGGGTACAGTCGCCGCAGTTGTAGAAGACCTCCCCCTCCATGGAGAAGGAGCTGATGCAGAGGTGGCAGGCCTGACGGACCTTCCGTCGGCATGCTGTAGCTTCCTCTTCCGGCTCAAGGGTTCGTCTGCCGGCTCCTTGCCCTTGCTGACGATATCGATCCTTGGCTTCGGGGCAGGGTCGGAGCCACCTTCAGAAGCCCCAGGGATCACCACCCTGGAGGTCGATCTTCTCTCGACGACACCAAGGTCATCAAGCACAGGCATCTTCCGCTGGAGCTCCCTGCTGAACTCTACTTCCACGTTCAGAGGGAGAAAAGCTGATGGCGGAGTCAAGTCATCACCCGCGACGTCGATGCTGTGCTGGAACTTCTTGAGATGAAACTCCAAGGTTGTCCTCGCCATGTTGGACTTCAGCCCGGTCTCGACCCGGTCGTCGTCCATCACACTGTTGAGGGCCCAAGCGAGTTTTTCTCTCCTCTTCAGCGGTGCCCACCTGTTGACCAGGAAGTTGCAAAACACCGCCTGAGGAGTCAATCCTCCCTCCACGCACTGGCGGATCCTAGTCAGAGCAGGGTTGAAGGCATCCGACAGCACTAGAGCTTCACTCCAGATTGTAGTGTCGATGTTGGGGAGGCCTTCGGGTAGCTCCAGCTTCTCGTGCTCCTCCACCCGGATGACTATCCAGTCCTTCTTCCAATCATCCCACTTTCTAAAGGGAAACGACCGGAGGTACTTGAATGGGCACTTCTTGCGCTTCACGAAGTAGTAGAAGCCAAGGTACTCATTACTCCTACCGGTGGTATGGACGGTGAAGAAGCTCCAGAAGAGTTCAATGCAGGGGGGGATGCCCACCCACATCTCACAGAAGTGGACGAAGATGGACACAAGAAGAATGGAGTGGGGGCCAAGGTGGTACAGCTGCAGACCATAGAAGTCTAGCAGCATCAAGAAAAAGGAGGAAAAAGGTGGGATCAACCCCACCATGGCGATGTAGAGAAGTACACCATTTCGCTAGCGTGCTCCTTCTCAAACGGGAGCTCTCCCCCGGCGCGGACCAGGTGGTTGAAGAAGTCCCGTGACCATCCCATGAGGGCCCGGGCCTTCTTCAGGTCACCGTCGGTCTTCAAACGGCTCTCGCGGAGACCCAACTCCATCACGGCACAGCAAAGCAAGAGAGGAAAAGTGAGCACAAGTTGGGAGTTTGAGCGCAAGATCAGATGAGAGGCGTAAAGAACCCTAGACGGTGCGCGCTTTCCCTCTTAAGTAAGCCCTCGCAACACTTGGATGGAAACCGCAAGGAAGTCGAAGATACTACTCAAAAATTCCACATAGCCGATGACAAGAGGGCCCAGGACCACTTGGACGATCAAGTCGAGGTTCTTACCCAGGCGAACGGTTGTCATCACGAGGCGGGAAGCTCGAAGGCGGCGGCCTGACAAGGCGCGCGGAACCGATAAGATTTTCGTATCGGGAACCGGTGACCTTCAATTGCGTGAGATCCGCACGCCAAAGATCTCACTTGCTGCACACGGGATACGCCATGCGGCGAAGATTTAACTCCCAACTATCGCCAACGGTACATCTGAAGACCTTTGAAGACTCAGTTCAAAAGTCGAAGGATGGACCCACCTCTGACGGAATGACTTCGCCCAAGGAGTCTTCCGCTGAGGTGGGCCCAGGGGGCCACTGTCGGTACTCTGGGTACCGTATACCGTTTGGGATTGCAAAGATCTCAAGGGAATATCATCTACTCGATCTGGAGACCTTCGGAGGCCCACATGTCAGACATAACCGGACCCGCTTCCTCAACTTGGTTAGTCCCAGGGTCGCCACGTGTACTATCAAACCGGAGCTACCGCCCGCAAGGGGGAAGCTCCGGACTATGTACCATAGCGGCACCTCCGGGCCTAACCCCAGACCGAGGGATGCTCCGAAACTGACACGTGTCAGGTAGCTCCGGACCTATCTGTTCCCCACAGTATGCTCCAGAGCTACCACGTATCCAACCGACGGATCTTCAGCCTCTAACCTCCGGAAGACTCCACAACGGTTCAGGATATTCAAAGAGGAATCAAAGACTTCAAGACCCGATTAAGTGTCATTAATACTATATTAATGACACCCGATCGGACGACCTTAATTACCAGTAACGATGCTGTCAAAGCCCATAACTCGGTTATTAAGGGCAATTAAACGTGTTGAATGTGTATAAATATCAGTAACCGCTAGGGCCACATGTCAGGCCAGACTAACTTGTAATGGCCTGCCCTTGTACTATAAAAGGACAGACCAATGATACATAGGACACACTCTGAACACACAGACTAGACGTGCTCACTCGACACCCTGTACTGACTTTGAGCTCATACATCTAATACAACACCAATACAACCCGTGGAGTAGGGTATTACGCTCAGGCGACCCGAACCACGTAAATCATCGTGTCTTCTGTGTCATTTTATACTTCACCTTATTGAATCTGCGCGGGCCCACACCGAACCTCAAACTTCTCTAACACTTTAGTAGTATCGGGAGATCTGCCGGATCAAAAACACTGATAGAGCGCAATAATGCCAGAGTTTTCCTGTGTCATTGATCATAGATGCAATTCAAGAAGAGACCCGTCTTTGGTCGCCAGCTGGCGCAGAGAGCTTCTACTCTGGTGCCTAAGTTCAGTATCCGCTGATCTGCTACTAGCTTCAGTTTCAGTTCCTGTCAAAACCGTACAATCTAGGATGTGTAAAATTTCCTTATCTTCTTAATACAAATGCACCGGCAACCCACTAATATGTTACACCCCTCTACCTAAACTCAAAAGATACGCACAGTCCAGACCCATCGCATGATTGCTCCAAACAACTAGATTACTACTCCCTCCATCCCATAAAAAAATTCGTTTTAGACATGTTTTAGGATACCAAGAAGTGATTAATTTCATTTTATTTTTCCCTGCTTACCCTTATTAAATAGCATTGTGTGCTTTAATGTAACAATTAACACTCCGTCTGTGATTGGCTACTGCGTCGAATTCACAACGAAGCGGTGCGAGTTCGAACCCTGCTCGCGGTAGTAGTGGTAGTGCTTTTTTTCTGGCTGCTGGCAGCGCCATGCATGCTGCATGCATGCTTTTTTCCATGCACGTTGCAGTTTCTGTTGGTTGTTTTTTGCCTACGCGCCTTTCTTTTTGGCTTGCTTTTTTTCTGCCTGCTGGCGCGCCATGCGTGCTGCATGCATGCTTTTTTCCCTGCGCGTAGCAGTTTCTGTTGGTCGTTTTTTTGCCTGCGCGCCTTTCTTTTTGGCTTGCCTTTTTCCCCTGCACGCGTAGCAGCTTCTGGTGGCTTTTTGCCTGCGCGGTCCTTACATGGCGCGCCTTTCTTTTTGGTTTGCTTTTTTTTTGCTGCGCGCGTAGCAGTTTCTGGTGGCTTTTTGCCGCGGTGCTGCATGGCGCCGTAGCTCGTTTTTTGCCTGCGCTCTAGCTCGTTTTTTGCCTGTTCGGTGCTGCATGGCGCGCGTATAGTTTTGCTTGCGCGCGTTGCAGTTTCGTGTGACGTTTCGATGCCCCGGAGACACTGCTATTTAAACAGATTTGGTGAACCATTCTACTTGTGAGTTGTTTCAGCAGTGTAGTAGTAACAAAAAGAGTTCAGATGGAGTTCGATCTCAACGTTGAGCCGAACGACGCTTCATTCGAACATGCCGGAGGTATGTTTCTTACTCTCGGCGTACTAGGATCTACTACTAATGCAGGCAGTGTACTTAGCTTCTGTCATTCAGTTGTTTACTCGATCCTAGTAAACATGTCCCTAGCTAGTGGCAACATCACTGTAGGATAAAATCTGTGCGAAGGATCATGCTCTCACAAACCACAGGATCTGCTAATGACCTTTTTTGTCCCATGCCCTCTTACACACACGCTGGCACATTACCCTGAGCTCCTATCATACCAAAAGGCTAAACAAAATGGTCGGAGAGGCCTAAGGATACACAACTTGTCATGTTGCTCGAGTTCTGCATGTAGGCAGCGCAAGGCAGCTCAGCTGCTGCTGGGCTCGTGTTTGTTTGTTCCTTCAGGCAGAGGCTGTGGCCATGTCTATCCGCACACACAGATAACGCATTTACGTGCAGTGAACTGCACCACCACCATGCATGTACTCTGGCTTAAAACAACGTGCTTGATGACTATGGTGTTTTTGTCGTGCTCTTTCATTTGAACATTGTTCCATTTGCAATAGGGTTTGATCTGAACTTACAACCGGAAGAGGAAGACACTGGTTTTAGTTTTGATCTCAACATGTATCCGGAACCGGAAGGTATTCATACTCCTACTTGTTTTTTGATTTGAACGTTCATGTTTTTGTTCGTAACAAATGCATGTTGCACTCATTTGAAGGTGTTGGTAGGAGGAAAGACATGACAAGCGAAATCAGTACCCTGGTGTTTCAAACTTTGTTGGCTAGAAGCAAGAATGGAAAACTAGGAAAGAAAGATACGACACATGTAGCTGAACAATTTGGAATTAGCCTTCGTTCCACTCAAAAATTATGGCAGAAAGGTAAAATGCATCTTGGCCAAGGTATCCCAGTTGAGGTTGCTAGTCGTAAGAAGGGTAGGGTTGGCCGTAAGAAAATTCCAGTTGATTTAGAGCGTTTGCGCAATGTTCCACTAAAAGATAGGATGACTCTTGAAGATGTCAAGGAAGTTCTTGGCATTAGCAAGTCCACGTTACATAGATACTTACAGCAGGGCCTTCTTAGGCGTCACTCTAATAGCATCAAACCTCACTTGACTGATGGTAACAAGATGTTACGTTTACGTTGGGCAGTTGAAATGGTTGATCAAGCTTCTAGCTCCTGTGGTGATCCAAAGTTTAAGGGGTTATTTGACCATGTCTTTATAGACGAAAAATGGTTTTTCCTCACTCAGAAATCGGAGAATTATTATTTGCTACCAGATGAAGATGAACCCAATCACACATGCAAAAGCAAAAATTACATTCCTAGAATCATGTTTTTATGTGTCACCGCTAGACCAAGGTTTAGAAACGGACAATGCATTTTTGATGGAAAAATTGTTTGTTTTCCTCTTGTGACTTATGAACATGCTCAACGAAGAAGTGTCAATCGTCCTGCTGGTACTTTGGTTGTCAAACCGATCACATCAATTACAAGAGATGTGATTAGGGATTTCATGATAAACAAAGTACTTCCTGCTATTAGAGATAAATGGCCACGTGAGGAAATAAATCAACCGATCTTCATACAGCAAGATAATGCACCATCTCATTTGGAAGTGAATGATCCTATGTTTTGTGAAGCTGCAAAACAAGGTGGATTTGATATTCGCCTTATTGGTCAACCGCCTAACTCACCGGACATGAACATTCTTGACTTGGGCTTTTTTAGAGCTATTAAATCAAGTCAATACAAGAAGCATGCCAAAACAGTTGAAGACCTAGTTCCAATCGTACAACAGGTAAATTTAATTAAAATAATACTCCTACTTGGATAATGCTAAATAGTTAGAGTAAATTTTTTTTTCTCATTTGTTTCATCAACACATGTAGGCATTCGAAGAGTACTATCCCAAGAAAGCAAACCGAATTTATTTGACACTCCAAAGTGTTTTCAAGGAAACGATGAAGGTTAAAGGATGTAACCGGTTTAAGATTCCACACATGGCAAAAGGAACACTAGAGAAACAAGGACAACTTCCATTGCAACCCACTTGCGAGGCTTCCTTGCTAGCTGATTCCATTGCCACTCTCGCTGCATCAAGCAATAACAATGAGACATTTTAGTTTTTGTATTTTAGGATACTATCGTTTCTATATAAATGATCAAATAGTACTTACTGCAGCATGCAAAATTTAATCATACACATAACCGCGACCAATCCATAGTAGTGTTACCGCTGCATCATTCACCTCATCATCATTGTCTCCATACACAAGAGGGTGCATGATAGGCAAAAACAACTCGACCATCTCGTGACGAGCTTTATCATCTGCAAACCTCCATGTCTCCATCGAAGCAAGCTGCACAAGGATGGATGCAGCATCTGTAGCTTCGCAAGCATCCATGTCAGTGTAGCTGTGGGCGAGCGTGGGCGAGAAGACAGGCGAGCGTCGCGTGAGGGCTGCGTGCGGGCGAGGGTCGTCATGCGCCAGTTTTCCCGACACGCCGGCCACCGGGCCCGCTGCTGCAGCTGCAACTTCTGCGAGCGCCTGCGTTGACGAAGACCGTCGCGTGAGGCCAGCGTGTGGGCTAGCGTCGTCACACACACTGCTGGCAATGTCACGCCGGCCACTGGGGGCCCGCTGCTGCTGCAGCTTCTGTGGGGCCTGCATAGACGAAAAGCCCATACACTTACCAGAAAGGTAGTGTGAGTCCCGCCCATACAGTTATGTGGTTTTATGAAATCACTATGTTGCGATCAAATAAATCGGTCCTTATATTGGTGAGGCGGCTCCATCCGTCCTTGGTAGAAGGACTGGTCCGGAACACACAACATCGAACTAGACTGAAGTACTCAGCATAAGGCTAGTCCGGACATCATGGTCATCAGACATTTACTGAAGCACTCGTCACCAATCGGTGAGTAACACCGAATATACAGCCGCAGCTGGTATACCTCTTAGGGAGCCCGCGGCATCCCATCACCATACCCGCCTCGACCACCCTTCCCCTTCACACACACACTTCATTAATCACAAACCCATATCCTAACTAACACCACCAAACACATTTTAACACATTTCACAATCATTTATACAGTGTGTAGTGGTTCGCGATGCAAACATCGCAGAGTTCCTAAGCATAGTACTAACAAGGAGGTGCTCGCATCAATGCTATAGCGCAATGATGAAGCTGTTAGGTAGTCAAGAGGTCAGATTGTCAAGACCAAGGAGGGGTTTGTGATAGTCGCTGCTATTTTTACGTAGAGTTTTAGTCTAACACTGAGTGGCCGGGCCGTCGCAATTTAAAGGGCCGTCGCAAATAAGGGCCTTCATCCCGACCCGACTCTTCTTTCTCGTCCACTCCCCACTCATTGCCCCCGCCTCCCCGCGCCGCCGCCGCCCTCCGCCTCCCCGCGCCGCCGCCGCACCGAGCGCGCCCCGCCGTTGCCCTCCGCCTCCCCGCGCCGCCGCCCGAGCGCGCCGCGCCGCCGTCGCCCGAGCGCGCCGCGCCGCCGCCCTCCGCCTCCCCGCGCCGCCGCCGTAGCGCACCCCGCCGCTGCCGCCTGAGCGCCCGGCGGCCCCGGCCTCCCCGTCGTCGCCGCCCGCGCGCCCCGGCGACCTGCCGTCCGCGCACCCCGGCCTCCTCGTCGTCGCCGATCATCAAGTAACCCCCTTGTTTAGTTGTTAATGATGTTGATTATGCAAATTTGTTGTTGATTTCTTGATATTTGATGTGGATTGTTCAATCTTCGAATGATTGTTGATCGAATGAGTAGAAATTGTTGCTCGATCTTGATGTTAATTATGCTTAGTTGTTAATGATGTTGGTTATGCAAATTTGTTGATAATGTTGTTGATTATGTAGATGTTAAGCATGCTTATATTTTGCTTTAGTATTCTTAATGTTTATGTTCATTGCTGCTTATCGTTATTGAATTAAGTTATTAAATGTTCAAATTTTGATTAATTGTTATGTTTCTTTTAGCATGTTTAATGTTCTTTATATATATAAATATATAAATATAAATATGTATATATATATATACATAAGCAGGTTAAAACGATAATGTATCAGAAGAAATATCAAAAGCCGACGTTGTATGTTGCCGCCGACGCCATGCCGAACACAGCCATGAAGACCACGACTGCAACTGCAAGAGCTCTCGCCATGGCAACTGCTGCCTTCGTTCTAGCTGGAAGGGGCGATCGAGCAGAGCTGCTACCCGGTCAAAACGTAGCTTGTGGTAGAGCTTTTGTTGCAGAAAGCTAGAAGGTCGATGTGGATGCTTGGCTCGTTGATCTTTTGAGTTGGGTTTGCGTGCATATATATAGACACAATTATCGTGGACGGCCCTGACTATGAAACTTTCAACTCTGACCCACTTTTCTCCTCACTCTCGTTCTCTTTCCTCATTGATAAATGATTTATAAATGAACATGAGCAACGTAACCTATAGCAATTGATTACCCGTTTCGGATCGGCACGTCTCACATGCCATTGGCATGTGAGACATGCAGGTTCGGAATTGTCCCTTTTTGGACAGCCTCGGAGTGACCGAGGGGGCGTGGCTTGTGACGAGACGCGGGTTCGGATTTGGACGATATTTCGGTGGCGTAACCCTATTGTTCTCTGCTGCACCATTTTCGGGCGTGCAGTGGAGAACAGCGGGGTTATGCTGCCGAAATTTCGTTCGAATCCGGATCACGCGTCTCGTCATGAGAACGCTCTGCTTGGTCACTCTTGGGTGGGTTTAGGATCTATCTGCCTAGGTTGTAGGGCCGTGACATAACACAACAATACATTAACGATAATTTCTTTCGCATTAAACTACAGAGTCAAACATGGGTGAAGACCGCAGTTGGATGTATACTGGCTGGAAGAGCAGAAATGGTGGTCACTCCGATGAGTGGTTTATCAAGTTAGATCAATTTTTGGATCGAGCATTTTCGTTGTCAACAGAAGATATGGTGCGGTGCCCATGTACAAAATGCCGGAACACTAAGTTTTTGAGAAGATTGGAGCTTTCATTTCACTTATGTCGAAACGGTTTCACTCCACAATATGAAGTGTGGACCTTCCACAGCGAGACTAATTCTCGAGTCATAGCCGAAGTGGATGAGGATGATGATATAACAGAGGTTGATAGGATGGATGAGATGTTAGAAGCTCTTGAAGTGGAGGATCCTCTTACAAATGAGGCAGAGAAGTTCTTCGAGGAGCTGAAGAAATCACAAGAGCCGTTGCATGAACACACGGCTGTGACCGTACTTGCTTTCTTGACCAGATTTATGGCAATTAAGTCCAAGTACTTTTTTTCCATCAACTGCTACAATGATCTCATGAAATTGATCTGCGATATCCTTCCACAACCTCACAAAGCGCCACCAGATATGTATCAGTCAAAGATCAAGATATCTGTTCTCGGTATGAAGTATGAGAAAATTGATGTGTGCCCAGACAACTGCATGCTATTCTGGAAAGAGCACGCCAATGAGAAGATGTGCTTGAAATGTGGTAAATCGAGGTATGTCGAAGTTGTTAATGACGATGGCGATAATGTGATGACAGATGGTAGACCTGCGAGAGGCAGCTCCACGCAGGCTTCGGGCACGGGAGGTCGCCGCGTATTGTAGAGGGACATTGAGATGCAGTCCCTCCGAGAAACTGTAGAAGAAAACGAAAGGCGACATGAGGAGGAAAGGAGGGCGATGGAGGCCACGATCCAAACCCAGGCAGCAGCGTTGGCGCAGATGCGGGAAGCAATGGAGGTAACAAAATAAAAACTAAAATTCTCATTAATTCAGCGTAAATGACTTACTAATAGGTAGCATTTAATGTTTGCAATGACAGGCCATCGCTCGGGCGCAAGGTCTGGGAATCCAGCTACCGGTACTACCACCGGTCCTCCCAGGCGATCCTTCTTCAGCGGGTCAGGTAAGTTTCTATGTAATCCTTCTTCTCCAGCATAATAAGATCGAGATAGATGAAAGAGAGAGATAGTTAGATAGAAGAAAATGATTGAGATAGAAGAAAGATAGAGATAGAAGAAAGGGAGACAGAAGAAAGAGTGAAAGATAGATAGAGTAGGATGAGAATAAAGAGAGAGAGTAAGATGTAGATAGAGATAGAGGGAGGGGAAAATAGAGGGAGGGAGATGTAGATGGACATAGAGGGAGGAAGATATAGGGAAAAGGATAGCAATAGAGAGATAGAGTGAGAAAGAAAGATAGAGTGAGAGACAAAGAGAGAAATGAAAAGAGAAGAAGAGAGGGGGATTTAGATGAAGATAGAGGGAGAGGAAGGGAGGGAGAGAGATGTTGATGCATTTATATTCTAACTCTAAGTTTCATTAATTGCAGGGAGCATGCGATTAAGATAGGAATGAAATCCCCTGCAGTAACTGCACTGCAGTTACTGTAGCTGACTGGTGGGGCCAGGGGGCGTGGGGCCCACCTGTCAGCTGCAGTAACTGCAGTGCAGTTACTGCAGAGGATTTGAGTCCGTGCACAAACCATCGGAATAAGCAATTAACCTGCTGCGTGCGCATGTGTATCATTTTGACTGGACTTGAGTACAACTCACATACAAGTACGCCAAAGTACTTCAACAAATCGATCCCAAACTGTTAATATAATAGAACCTAGATGCCTTGACAGGGCTGTACCTGCTGCAAGCATTTGGCAAGGATCGGAGATATATATATATATATATATATATATATATATATTTCCGGGAAAGAGAGTAGGATCAAAGTTCAAAGCAACGATATTCTAGGTCAGATCCTTGGCCTACCTGCAAAAACTATCATATTCTAAGGAGTTCCAAGGCCAAAGGAGAAGCTCTTACCGACATGGCGCTTTTTAATTTTTGTGGCAGATGCAGAAGGTAACGATGCAGGTAACGCGCGCACGCACCTCTCCACTAGGAAGACGCACCTCTCCACTAGGAAGTCGTTAGCTGGCCGGAATCTGGACGTAACTGCAGCTAACATAATAATCAATGTAGTTGCAGTTGGACGGTTGCTGAATAATTCAGCATACAGTACTTACTTGGTACGATAAAACTGCCGCTTTGCAATTTAGTTTTTGTTTTTAAATCAAGACTAGAAAGCTGCTTTCGGGTTCATATATATAGTGTACTATAGATCAAAATACAGGTACACGGGCTCTTCTCTATGTCCTATCATGACATATAGGCCACGCAACTTTTTCGAGATAACATAGTCAAACTGACTATACGTTATCATCAGCTCAATGAAAAATAAACATATTTAATTAAATTGCTAATGGAACCACTAGGCTAAATCTATATGTTATCATCAGTAATAAATTTCTAATGTGCATACGTATAAAATTAGGAAAAGTCTACTTACCCTCCTCCCCTCACAACCATACTCTAGGAACTAATTTACCTCCCAAACTACAAAACCGGATTATTAGCCCCATAATCTTCCCAAAACCATCTATGTTACTTCCTAATCTGTTTTCCAAGGCAGTTTTGCCACATCACACGCTGATGTGACGTCTCTTGCATGCCTTCCACGGTGGGCTCTTATGTCATTGAGTAGATTAAAAAATACACCCTAGGGACATGGATCTACCAGGACAGGAGTAATCATACCTGGAGGTGATTTATTCCTAGGCTGATATCTTTCCTCTTGGACGCGATCTGTTTTCTGGCCGTGTTATGTTCCCACGATTTGCCTAGCCGCGATCTCTTCCAAGCGGCATGTTGAATGATTTATGCTGCTATGACTAGAAACTCTTCGTTATTAGCGTGTATCAAGTTATTAGCCTTTTGACTGATAACTCTTCGTTATCTTTAGTCTTATCTTTTCATTATCCTATGTACTCAGTTAGTGTAATCCTGCTCTATAAACATAAACCTCCGGCTAGCTCTCAAAGTGACGCCTGATCAATTCTCAGTGTTTCCTACATGGTACCAAGAGCCACTAATTCCCCATGGTGCTCATGGCATCCAGCTCAAATAATCCAGTTCCTCCAGTCATCTCTAATCTCCTCTCTCACAACTCTGTCACAGAAAAATTGATCCGTGACAATTTTCCCTTATGGGAAGCCCAGGTGCTACCTCCTCTACGTGTGAATCGCCTTGAAGGATTTCTAGATGGATCTGTCAAAGCTCCATCAGAAACTATTGAAGCAGTGGTCAAGGGAGATAATGGAGAAGAGAAGACGGTGATCATTGAGGACCAAAGCTACATCTCGTGGTTGTCACAGGATCAACAAGTGCTAGGATACCTACTGGCATCTCTATCAAGAGAGATACTCTCTCAAGGCACGATGTTGACAACATCTGCTGAGGTATGGAAGGTACTTCATAACATGTTCTCTTTGCAGTCTCGTGCGAGAGTCATGCAGCTCCGTCTGCAACTTGCGGTCACGCAAAAGAAAGATTTGTCGGTAGATGAATATTTCTTGAAGAAGAAATCGTTGGGAGATGCAATGGCTACAACTGGCAAGCCGTTAAGTGATAAAGATCTTGCATCTTATATATTGGCAGTTTTGGATTCTGAATGGAATCCGGTAGTAACTGCAGTGACCACTCGGGCTGATGAAGTTTCACTAAGTGAACTATATGCACATCTACGGAGTTTTGAGATGTGTTTGGATCTCCAGGGAGCTGGTGACTCATACTCCTCTTCGGCCAACTCAGCAATCAGAGGAGGAGGTGGAGGCTATCGCGGTTCACGTGGTGGCCGTGGCTGTGGAAACTCTGGTGGTCATGGCTTTTCAAACTTCAACTCGAACAAGAATAGCTATGGCAATAGTTACAAGGTGAAAGGATAACCTCAGTGCCAACTTTGCAAAAGGTTTGGTCATGAGGTTAACCGATTCTAAAAGAGATTTCAGAGAGATTATATGGGAGAAGAGAGGTCGGCATCAGCAGCAATGAATTCAAATTCCTATGGGGTTGACACAAATTGGTATGTGGACTTCGAAGAAACTAATCATATCACATGTGAGCTTGATAAACTGCAAGTGAAGGAGCGCTATCACGGAGGTGATCAAGTTCACACGGCAAGTGGTACAAGTATGAGCATTAAACATGTTGGTCATTTGATACTTAATACCCCTAATTCAAAGTTAAGCCTAAAAATATTCTCCACATACTGCAAGACAAAAAGTATCTCTCGTCAGCTAACAACTTGTTTGCGATAACAATGTTTTTCTTGAACTTCACCTTCACTTCTTTGTTGTGAAGGATCAGAAGTCGAAGAAAACTCTTCATCTGAGGTAGAGCTGTTGGGGGACTTTATCCTTTGGTCTCAAGTTCTCTTCCTCCAGAGAAAGCATGCCTCCGGCGTTACAAATCCCTCATCATTGGTGTGGCATAATCATTTAGGGCAACCCTCTCCAACCAAGGTTCAACAAGTCATAAATAAATTCGGTCTTCCCGTTTCCATGTGTGAAAAAAATGTCCATGTGTGCGATGCTTGTCAAAAGGCAAAGACCCATCAATTTCCTTATGGGCAATCATCGAGTGTGTCTAGTTTCCCTTTTTAGCTTGTTTGTTCCGATGTTTGGGGCCCTGCCCGTGAACCCATCAATAAGAACAAGTACTACGTGAGTTTTATTGATGACTATACCAAATTCATATGGATCTATTTGTTCGAAAAGAAGTCTGACGTATTCCAAATCTTTTCAAACTTCCAAGCCTATGTTGAGTGTATGTTTGGAAGGAAAATAATTACAGTCCAATTTGATTGGGGTGGAGAGTATGAGAGTTTAGGCTCATTTTTCCATCAACTCGGCATTACACATCATGTCTCATGCCCACCAACAAAACGGCTCTGCCAAGACAAAGCATTGTCATATAATTGAGGATGGACTCCCCTTACTTGCCCAAGCCTCTATGCCACTTAGATTATTGGACGAAGCATTTCTTGCAGCCACATATTTAATAAATCGTGTCCCTAGCAAAGTTATACAAAATGACACGCCCCTAAAAACATTGTTTCAAGAAAAACCAAATTATTCTTTTTTGCGCACATTTGGTTGTGCGTGTTGGCCCAATTTAAGACCATACAATGCTCATAAATTAGAATTTTGATCTAAGCAATGTGTATTTCTTGGGTATAGTAATATGCATAAAGGATACAAATGCTTAGATGTCTCTAAGGGGCGTGTTTACATATCACAAGATGTTGTCTTTGATGAGGGAACATTTTCCTTTTCCTCTTTACATAATAATGTAGGGATGCGGTTTAGAGAAAAAATTCTCCTTCCTTCATCCAGCCCCTTGAGTGTCTCACAAGGATTAAGGGGGGAAATAGTGTCGAATGATCGCATGAATAATGACTCTACTTGTACTACTAATCCTCTTCTCAGCTGTTGTGTGAACAGGGAAAAAATCAACTGGGGGAGCAGAAAATAATGCTGATTCTAGCAGTATTAATACTGGAGAAAATGAATGGCACAACAGAATTCCGTTGAGCCCAAATCCCGGAGGAGTGGAGTCCAGCGCCATGCGGCAACAGACAGGCGCGACTACAGGGGTAGATTAGTCATGCGTGGCTCCCGAAACTAATATCATTGGGACGTCCGGAACATCAGACAGTGGGGAATTAAATATGTAATCAAGTGCCTCGCTCATTGGCTCGCCAGAAGCTGCGCACAATTCTGTGATTGGTTCTCTGACACCTCGGTCTGGATCCATGCAGAGCTCTGGATGTTCTGCACCGAGTACACAAGCGAGTGCTGACTCCTCTTCTTGACAGATGGTCACACGACTGCAGCGCGGAATAATCAGACCAAAAGCATTGTTTCCTGGGTATGTAAGATATGGAAATTTTTTTGCCACTGGTGAACCTGAAAGTTTTCAAGAAGCAGCTAGAGATCCAAAATTGATGACTGCAATGAAAGATGAGTTCCAAGCGTTGTGCAAAAACAAAACATGGCGCCTTGTTCCTTGTCAGGACCCGCCTTCCGAGGGTCTATTTGTGCATATCGTACCAATCTCTGGATCAGTAGTTGATGCGCACAACAGAATAGATCGAGATCCATACAATGATTATTTATTATAATCAATATAAGTCTTATAAACATGATCTAGATTACATTGGATGTGGTTGGAGATGACCACAAAAATTGAAAAATCCTCAAAACAGCAGAGCAGAACGGTGCCATGCCCAACAGGCAGACTTAGAAAGTAGGACTATACCTAACCGTCATCCTCACGCGATTCAGCTTCTTTGTCTTCTGATAAACCACATATAAAGCAAGAGTGAGTACATAAGGTACTCTTGAAGCCCTAAAACTACTCAAGGGGAGATGTTTCATGCATTGGGGCTTGTAGCAAGGAGAGGCCATACTGCTTAGTTTTGCCGAAAAGCATTTTATGCAAGGTTCTCTTTGAAAAGAGTTTCGCAATAACTAGGAGAAGCAGTTTAATCAGTATTATTATAGTTGGCGGGCCCTGGGGGAGTTTCATACCATCGCTCCAGTTCCCTCACTTTTAGATGAGTCTTTAGACCTATGGCTCTGACGACTTCGGCACGCATGCCAACACTTTCCCAAAACACGACGACCTCGACCACCCACCCACACACACTTCAAGGAGATGCACTAATGCTAATCATAAGGAGCCCAAAGCATAGCGTGTCAAGACTGTGACAATAGCTATCCGGATAGATTAAGCCTCTGTAGAGTTTGTACACTTTACCCACTGGCCATGCACACCTTGCAAGGGTATGACATGACGCTCATCTCATCTTCCCCGAGTAACCCCACCATCACGTCTCGACCCGACACATGTGCTATTCGGGCATTAACTACCCAGCCGGCCAACAGATGACCCTTGGTCTCCGTGCCATTTCTTGGTCCACTGTACCCTCCATGGCTCTCCAAGTTTTCTCTTGTGGCAGTTACCAGAAAGGTAGTGTGAGTCCCGCCCATACAGTTATGTGGTTTTATGAAATCACTATGTTGCGATCAAATAAATCGGTCCTTATATTGGTGAGGCGGCTCCATCCGTCCTTGGTAGAAGGACTGGTCCGGAACACACAACATCGAACTAGACTGAAGTACTCAGCATAAGGCTAGTCCGGACATCATGGTCATCAGACATTTACTGAAGCACTCATCACCAATCGGTGAGTAACACCGAATATACAGCCGCAGCTGGTATACCTCTTAGGGAGCCCGCGGCATCCCATCACCATACCCGCCTCGACCACCCTTCCCCTTCACACACACACTTCATTAATCACAAACCCATATCCTAACTAACACCACCAAACACATTTTAACACATTTCACAATCATTTATACAGTATGTAGTGGTTCGCGATGCAAACATCGCAGAGTTCCTAAGCGAAGTACTAACAAGGAGGTGCTCGCATCACTGCTATAGCGCAATGATGAAGCTGTTAGGTAGTCAAGAGGTCAGATTGTCAAGACCAAGGAGGGGTTTGTGATAGTCGCTGCTATTTTTACATTGAGTTTTAGGCTAACACTGAGTGGCCGGGCCGTCGCAATTTAAAGGGCTGTCGCAAATAAGGGCCTTCATCCCGACCCGACTCTTCTTTCTCGTCCACTCCCCACTCATTGCCCCCGCCTCCCCGCGCCGCCGCCGCCCTCCGCCTCCCCGCGCCGCCGCCGCACCGAGCGCGCCCCGCCGCTGCCCTCCGCCTCCCCGCGCCGCCGCCCGAGCGCGCCGCGCCGCCGTCGCCCGAGCGCGCCGCGCCGCCGCCCTCCGCCTCCCCGCGCCGCCGCCGTAGCGCGCCCCGCCGCTGCCGCCTGAGCGCCCGGCGGCCCCGGCCTCCCCGTCGTCGCCGCCCGCGCGCCCCAGCGACCTCGCCGCCATCGCGCCCCGGCCTCCCTGCCGTCCGCGCACCCCGGCCTCCTCGTCATCGCCGATCGTCAAGTAACCACCTTGTTTAGTTGTTAATGATCTTGATTATGCAAATTTGTTGTGGATTTCTTGATATTTGATGTGGATTGTTCAATCTTCGAATGATTGTTGATCGAATGAGTAGAAATTGTTGCTCGATCTTGATGTTAATTATGCTTAGTTGTTAATGATGTTGGTTATGCAAATTTGTTGATAATGTTGTTGATTATGTAGATGTTAAGCATGCTTATATTTTGCTTTAGTATTCTTAATGTTTATGTTCATTGCTGCTTATCGTTATTGAATTAAGTTATTAAATGTTCAAATTTTGATTAACTGTTATGTTTCTTTTAGCATGTTTAATGTTCTTTATATATATAAATATATAAATATAAATACATATATATATATATATACATAAGCGGGTTAAAACGATAATGTATCAGAAGAAATATCAAAAGCCGACGTTGTACGTTGCCGCCGACGCCATGCCGAACACGGCCACGGCCATGAAGACCACGACTGCAACTGCAAGAGCTCTCGCCATGGCAACTGCTGCCTTCGTTCTAGCTGGAAGGGGCGATCGAGCAGAGTTGCTACCCGGTCAAAACGTAGCTTGTGGTAGAGCTTTTGTTGCAGAAAGCTAGAAGGTCGATGTGGATGCTTGGCTCGTTGATCTTTCGAGTTGGGTTTGCGTGCATATATATAGACACAATTATCGTGGACGGCCCTGACTATGAAACTTTCAACTCTGACCCACTTTTCTCCTCACTCTCGTTCTCTTTCCTCATTGATAAATGATTTATAAATGAACATGAGCAACGTAACCTATAGCAATTGATTACCCGTTTCAGATCGGCACGTCTCACATGCCATTGGCATGTGAGACATGCAGGTTCGGAATTGTCCCTTTTTGGACAGCCTCGGAGTGACCGAGGGGATGTGGCTTGTGACGAGACGCGGGTCCGGATTTGGACGATATTTCGGTGGCGTAACCCTATTGTTCTCTGCTGCACCATTTTCGGGCGTGCAGTGGAGAACAGCGGGGTTATGCTGCCGAAATTTCGTTCGAATCCGGATCACGCGTCTCGTCATGAGAACGCTCTGCTTGGTCACTCTTGGGTGGGTTTAGGATCTATCTGCCTAGGTTGTAGGGCCGTGACATAACACAACAATACATTAACGACAATTTCTTTCGCATTAAACTACAGAGTCAAACATGGGTGAAGACCGCAGTTGGATGTATACTGGCTGGAAGAGCAGAAATGGTGGTCACTCCGATGAGTGGTTTATCAAGTTAGATCAATTTTTGGATCGAGCATTTTCGTTGTCAACGGAAGATATGGTGCGGTGCCCATGTACAAAATGCCGGAACACTAAGTTTTTGAGAAGATTGGAGCTTTCATTTCACTTATGTCGAAACGGTTTCACTCCACAATATGAAGTGTGGACCTTCCACAGCGAGACTAATTCTCGAGTCATAGCCGAAGTGGATGAAGATGATGATATAACAGAGGTTGATAGGATGGATGAGATGTTAGAAGCTCTTGAAGTGGAGGATCCTCTTACAAATGAGGCAGAGAAGTTCTTCGAGGAGCTGAAGAAATCACAAGAGCCGTTGCATGAACACACGGCTGTGACCGTACTTGCTTTCTTGACCAGATTTATGGCAATTAAGTCCAAGTACTTTTTTTCCATCAACTGCTACAATGATCTCATGAAATTGATCTGCGATATCCTTCCACAAACTCACAAAGCGCCACCATATATGTATCAGTCAAAGATCAAGATATCTATTCTCGGTATGAAGTATGAGAAAATTGATGTGTGCCCAGACAACTGCATGCTATTCTGGAAAGAGCACGCCAATGAGAAGATGCGCTTGAAATGTGGTAAATCGAGGTATGTCGAAGTTGTTAATGACGATGGCGATAATGTGATGACAGATGGTAGACCTGCGAGAGGCAGCTCCACGCAGGCTTCGGGCACGGGAGGTCGCCGCGTATTGTAGAGGGACATTGAGATGCAGTCCCTCCGAGAAACTGTAGAAGAAAACGAAAGGCGACATGAGGAGGAAAGGAGGGCGATGGAGGCCACGATCCAAACCCAGGCAGCAGCGTTGGCGCAGATGCGGGAAGCAATGGAGGTAACAAAATAAAAACTAAAATTCTCATTAATTCAGCGTAAATGACTTACTAATAGGTAGCATTTAATGTTTGCAATGACAGGCCATCGCTCGGGCGCAAGGTCTGGGAATCCAGCTACCGGTACTACCACCGGTCCTCCCAGGCGATCCTTCTTCAGCGGGTCAGGTAAGTTTCTATGTAATCCTTCTTCTCCAGCATAATAAGATCGAGATAGATGAAAGAGAGAGATAGTTAGATAGAAGAAAATGATTGAGATAGAAGAAAGATAGAGATAGAAGAAAGGGAGACAGAAGAAAGAGTGAAAGATAGATAGAGTAGGATGAGAATAAAGAGAGAGAGTAAGATGTAGATGGAGATAGAGAGAGGGGAAGATAGAGGGAGGGAGATGTAGATGGACATAGAGGGAGGAAGATAGAGGGAAAAGGATAGCAATAGAGAGATAGAGTGAGAAAGAAAGATAGAGCGAGAGACAAAGAGAGAAATGAAAAGAGAAGAAGAGAGGGGGATTTAGATGAAGATAGAGGGAGAGGAAGGGAGGGAGAGAGATGTTGATGCATTTATATTCTAACTCTAAGTTTCATTAATTGCAGGGATCCGCGACGGCTGCACAAACGCCGTCGCCGTCGCTACCGCCGACTGGAATGAGGCGCGACGAGGACTTCGACTTCGGAGGTGGCTCCGGAGGTGGCTACGGAGGTGGATACGGAGGTCAAACCGGCGAGTGAGCCCATGTTTAGTTTGTTGATGTTGATGCGATGTTTGTACGATGTGCTTTGAAACTGTTGTGATGTATGTGTTCTGTGAATCTGTTCTGTGAATCTGGCCATCGAGCCGGTTAGTGTTTTCTGTTTTTTAAAAAAATAAAAAACCTTATTTTCGACGGCTTTTTATACAGTACCGTCACAAATAAGGTACAAAGCCCTCGCAAATAAGGTTAATTGCGACGGCCTGGCCGTCGCAAATAGCAGAGTGGGTCCCGGAGGAGGACATGTGGGCCCTGCCCACTGACCTTATTTGCGACGGCCCGACAGTCGCAAATAGAAGCACTTAATTGCGACGGCCTGGCCGTCGCAAATAAGCTTTTATTGCGACGGCCCGGCCGTCGCAAATAATGTTGCGGGGCCCACCGGCCCGCGGTAATAACTTGCGACGGCCGATCCTAGCTGTCGCAATTAAGCTTATTTGCGACGGTTGCCGTCGCAAATAAGCTTAATTGCGACGATTTAGTTGCGACGGCTAAAAACCGTCGCAAATAAGGAAAGCCGTCGCAAATAGCTTATTTGCGACGGCATATGGCTTATTTGCGACGGCCTTGGCCATCGCAAATCGTCGGGATTCCTGTAGTGGTTAGTAGAACAAGCTAGCTAGTTACCGCAAGCAGAGGTGTATTGTCCTTTTGAGGGCTGTTATTAGCTGGCATAGCAAAGCTGTTTGTACTACTTAAACCTAATTAACGAATCAACTAAAAGAAACTAGCTGGGGAAACTAAAATATATATACTTACTGTGTACACATGTCGGCGGCTGAATATTCCGCAGGAACCGCGCATATTCTCTTAACTGCTGCATATTTGTCAGATGAATATACACGGTGCCATGCATACACACGTCCCCCGATAGCACGAGTTTTGGCGGGCGCGCACGTAACGTAGTACAACGCCTTGCTTTTGCTGCTCGTGCCGCCGGCACTGCATCTGCATGTGACGCTGATGGCATTTCCTCTGCGATGCATGCATGACTCTTGGACAGAGCTATAGGGCCGTGTAATGCGGAAGAGCATGCGATTAAGATAATGGACTGTGCACAAGGGAATGAAATCCCCTGCAGTAACTGCACTGCAGTTACTGCAGCTGACTGGTGGGGCCAGGGGGCATGGGGCCCACCTGTCAGCTGCAGTAACTGCAGTGCAGTTACTGCAGAGGATTTGAGTCCGTGCACAAGCCATCGGAATAAGCAATTAACCTGCTGCGTGCGCATGTGTATCATTTTGACTGGACTTGAGTACAACTCACATACAAGTACGCCAAAGTACTTCAACAAATCGATCCCAAACTGTTAATATAATAGAACCTAGATGCCTTGACAGGGCTGTACCTGCTGCAAGCATTTGGCAAGGATCGGATATATATATATATATATATATATATATATATATATATATATATATATATATATATATATATATATATATATATATATATATATATATATATATATATATATATAACCGGGAAAGAGAGTAGGATCAAAGTTCAAAGCAACGATATTCTAGGTCAGATCCTTGGCCTACCTGCAAAAACTATCATATTCTAAGGAGTTCCAAGGCCAAAGGAGAAGCTCTTACCGACATGGCGCTTTTTAATTTTTGTGGCAGATGCAGAAGGTAACGATGCAGGTAACGCGCGCACGCACCTCTCCACTAGGAAGACGCACCTCTCCACTAGGAAGTCGTTAGCTGGCCGGAATCTGGACGTAACTGCAGCTAACATAATAATCAATGTAGTTGCAGTTGGACGGTTGCTGAATAATTCAGCATACAGTACTTACTTGGTACGATAAAACTGCCGCTTTGCAATTTAGTTTTTGTTTTTAAATCTAGACTAGAAAGCTGCTTTCGGGTTCATATATATAGTGTACTATCAGGACCGAGCCGTTAAAATTTGAGGCCCTGTACGAAATATACTAAAATATTATATTTCTTAATAAAAAATATGACTATAAATCTATAAAAATGTATATAGTGTAATAATTTAATTCCATTTTATATATCAATAGCATATATAAAAATCCATTTTTTTGAAAAATATTGTAGTAACATCTTACATAGCAATAGTATATATCAAACAAAAATATCGTTGTTGCACCTGTTGTCTTGCCACATACACCTGCAGTGTATGACCTTAGAATTCAAATTCGTGGAAACTACCAAGGAGACAAGCGAACGATCGGATCAGAATTCAGAAGTTGAAGTTAAGGCAGGTTGGAGACGCAAGGTAGGTCGAGACAAGACATCATCAGGCGGAGAAAGAAAAAATATCCATCATCGTCTGTTGTTCGACAGTTCTCCGTGTTATGTGTGCAGACTGCAACGTTGGGGCACCGAGTGAATCGTTAGCTCGGGAGCATTGATGTCGACAACATGCACACACGACCTGGATTTTATAGAGCGGCGCAGCACGTAATGACCCAAACATGAGTCAGGACATGGCTTGGCGCATATGATATGTCAAGGAATCATGATCAGATGTTTGTTAGCCTAAGCAAAACTCAGGATATATAGAAGAGATCAACATATCAGAAGTTGGAGATGAGACGGTCCCCTCTCACTTGAATGCACTAGCTGCTAATAACTGACTAATTAAACATAGATATATTAGATTATTAATGGGATAGATAAGATAAAATGCTCAAAAGTGGGGCCCCTCCAAATTGGGGGCCCTGTGCCAGTGCACAGCCTGCACTTGCCTGTGCCCGGCCCTGTGTACTATAGATCAAAATACAGGTACACGGGCTCTTCTCTATGTCCTATCATGACATATAGGCCACGCAACTTTTTCGAGATAACATAGTCAAACTGACTATACGTTATCATCAGCTCAATGAAAAATAAACATATTTAATTAAATTGCTAATGGAACCACTAGGCTAAATCTATATGTTATCATCAGTAATAAATTTCTAATGTGCATACGTATAAAATTAGGAAAAGTCTACTTACCCTCCTCCCCTCACAACCATACTCTAGGAACTAATTTACCTCCCAAACTACAAAACCGGATTATTAGCCCCATAATCTTCCCAAAACCATCTATGTTACTCCCTAATCTGTTTTCCAGGGCAGTTTTGCCACATCACACGCTGATGTGACGTCTCTTGCATGCCTTCCACGGTGGGCCCTTATGTCATTGAGTAGATTAAAAAATACACCCTAGGGACATGGATCTACCAGGACAGGAGTAATCATACCTGGAGGTGATTTATTCCTAGGCTGATATCTTTCCTCTTGGACGCGATCTGTTTTCTGGCCGTGTTATGTTCCCAAGATTTGCCTAGTCGCGATCTCTTCCAAGCGGCATGTTGAATGATTTATGCTGCTATGACTAGAAACTCTTCGTTATTAGCGTGTATCAAGTTATTAGCCTTTTGACTGATAACTCTTCGTTATCTTTAGTCTTATCTTTTCATTATCCTATGTACTCAGTTAGTGTAATCCTGCTCTATAAACATAAACCTCCGGCTAGCTCTCAAAGTGACGCCTGATCAATTCTCAGTGTTTCCTACATGGTACCAAGAGCCACTAATTCCCCATGGTGATCATGGCATCCAGCTCAAATAATCCAGTTCCTCCAGTCATCTCTAATCTCCTCTCTCACAACTCTGTCCCAGAAAAATTGATCCGTGACAATTTTCCCTTATGGGAAGCCCAGGTGCTACCTCCTCTACGTGCGAATCGCCTTGAAGGATTTCTAGATGGATCTGTCAAAGCTCCATCAGAAACTATAGAAGCAGTGGTCAAGGGAGATAATGGAGAAGAGAAGACGGTGATCATTGAGGACCAAAGCTACATCTCGTGGTTGTCACAGGATCAACAAGTGCTAGGATACCTACTGGCATCTCTATCAAGAGAGATACTCTCTCAAGTCACGACGTTGACAACATCTGCTGAGGTATGGAAGGTACTTCATAACATGTTCTCTTTGCAGTCTCGTGCGAGAGTCATGCAGCTCCGTCTGCAACTTGCGGTCACGCAAAAGAAAGATTTGTCGGTAGATGAATATTTCTTGAAGAAGAAATCGTTGGGAGATGCAATGGCTACAACTGGCAAGCCGTTAAGTGATAAAGATCTTGCATCTTATATATTGGCAGTTTTGGATTCTGAATGGAATCCGGTAGTAACTGCAGTGACCACTCGGGCTGATGAAGTTTCACTAAGTGAACTATATGCACATCTACGGAGTTTTGAGATGTGTTTGGATCTCCAGGGAGCTGGTGACTCATACTCCTCTTCGGCCAACTCAGCAATCAGAGGAGGAGGTGGAGGCTATCGCGGTTCACGTGGTGGCCGTGGCTGTGGAAACTCTGGTGGTTGTGGCTTTTCAAACTTCAACTCGAACAAGAATAGCTATGGCAATAGTTACAAGGTGAAAGGATAACCTCAGTGCCAACTTTGCAAAAGGTTTGGTCATGAGGTTAACCGATTCTAAAAGAGATTTTAGAGAGATTATATGGGAGAAGAGAGGTCGGCATCAGCAGCAATGAATTCAAATTCCTATGGGGTTGACACAAATTGGTATGTGGACTTCGAAGAAACTGATCATATCACATGTGAGCTTGATAAACTGCAAGTGAAGGAGCGCTATCACGGAGGTGATCAAGTTCACACGGCAAGTGGTACAAGTATGAGCATTAAACATGTTGGTCATTTGATACTTAATACCCCTAATTCAAAGTTAAGCCTAAAAATATTCTCCACATACTGCAAGACAAAAAGTATCTCTTGTCAGCTAACAACTTGTTTGCGATAACAATGTTTTTCTTGAACTTCACCTTCACTTCTTTGTTGTGAAGGATCAGAAGTCGAAGAAAACTCTTCATCTGAGGTAGAGCTGTTGGGGGACTTTATCCTTTGGTCTCAAGTTCTCTTCCTCCAGAGAAAGCATGCCTCCGGCGTTACAAATCCCTCATCATTGGTGTGGCATAATCATTTAGGGCAACCCTCTCCAACCAAGGTTCAACAAGTCATAAATAAATTCGGTCTTCCCGTTTCCATGTGTGAAAAAAATGTCCATGTGTGCGATGCTTGTCA
Organism: Tuctoria greenei; assembly: GCA_036927565.1. Taxonomy (NCBI): domain Eukaryota; kingdom Viridiplantae; phylum Streptophyta; class Magnoliopsida; order Poales; family Poaceae; genus Tuctoria; species Tuctoria greenei. Next base: position 148,963,637 of record JAYESD010000006.1, on the reverse strand, counting down.
AAAGGCAAAGACCCATCAATTTCCTTATGGGCAATCATCGAGTGTGTCTAGTTTCCCTTTTTAGCTTGTTTGTTCCGATGTTTGGGGCCCTGCCCGTGAACCCATCAATAAGAACAAGTACTACGTGAGTTTTATTGATGACTATACCAAATTCATATGGATCTATTTGTTCGAAAAGAAGTCTGACGTATTCCAAATCTTTTCAAACTTCCAAGCCTATGTTGAGTGTATGTTTGGAAGGAAAATAATTACAGTCCAATTTGATTGGGGTGGAGAGTATGAGAGTTTAGGCTCATTTTTCCATCAACTCGGCATTACACATCATGTCTCATGCCCACCAACAAAACGGCTCTGCCAAGACAAAGCATTGTCATATAATTGAGGATGGACTCCCCTTACTTGCCCAAGCCTCTATGCCACTTAGATTATTGGACGAAGCATTTCTTGCAGCCACATATTTAATAAATCGTGTCCCTAGCAAAGTTATACAAAATGACACGCCCCTAAAAACATTGTTTCAAGAAAAACCAAATTATTCTTTTTTGCGCACATTTGGTTGTGCGTGTTGGCCCAATTTAAGACCATACAATGCTCATAAATTAGAATTTTGATCTAAGCAATGTGTATTTCTTGGGTATAGTAATATGCATAAAGGATACAAATGCTTAGATGTCTCTAAGGGGCGTGTTTACATATCACAAGATGTTGTCTTTGATGAGGCAACATTTTCCTTTTCCTCTTTACATAATAATGTAGGGATGCGGTTTAGAGAAAAAATTCTCCTTCCTTCATCCAGCCCCTTGAGTGTCTCACAAGGATTAAGGGGGGAAATAGTGTCGAATGATCGCATGAATAATGACTCTACTTGTACTACTAATCCTCTTCTCAGCTGTTGTGTGAACAGGGAAAAAATCAACTGGGGGAGCAGAAAATAATGCTGATTCTAGCAGTATTAATACTGGAGAAAATGAATGGCACAACAGAATTCCGTTGAGCCCAAATCCCGGAGGAGTGGAGTCCAGCGCCATGCGGCAACAGACAGGCGCGACTACAGGGGTAGATTAGTCATGCGTGGCTCCCGAAACTAATATCATTGGGACGTCCGGAACATCAGACAGTGGGGAATTAAATATGTAATCAAGTGCCTCGCTCATTGGCTCGCCAGAAGCTGCGCATAATTCTGTGATTGGTTCTCTAACACCTCGGTCTGGATCCATGCAGAGCTCTGGATGTTCTGCACCGAGTACACAAGCGAGTGCTGACTCCTCTTCTTGACAGATGGTCACACGACTGCAGCACGGAATAATCAGACCAAAAGCATTGTTTCCTGGGTATGTAAGATATGGAAATTTTTTTGCCACTGGTGAACCTGAAAGTTTTCAAGAAGCAGCTAGAGATCCAAAATTGATGACTGCAATGAAAGATGAGTTCCAAGCGTTGTGCAAAAACAAAACATGGCGCCTTGTTCCTTGTCAGGACCCGCCTTCCGAGGGTCTATTTGTGCATATCGTACCAATCTCTGGATTAGTAGTTGATGCGCACAACAGAATAGATCGAGATCCATACAATGATTATTTATTATAATCAATATAAGTCTTACAAACATGATCTAGATTACATTGGATGTGGTTGGAGATGACCACCAAAATAGAAAAATCCTCAAAACAGCAGAGCAGAACGGTGCCATGCCCAACAGGCAGACTTAGAAAGTAGGACTAGACCTAACCGTCATCCTCACGCGATTCAGCTTCTTTGTCTTCTGATAAACCACATATAAAGCAAGAGTGAGTATATAAGGTACTCTTGAAGCCCTAAAACTACTCAAGGGGAGATGTTTCATGCATTGGGGCTTGTAGCAAGGAGAGGCCATACTGCTTAGTTTTGCCGAAAAGCATTTTATGCAAGGTCCTCTTTGAAAAGAGTTTCACAATAACTGGGAGAAGCAGTTGAATCAGTATTATTATAGTTGGCGGTCCCTGGGGGAGTTTCATACCATCGCTCCAGTTCCCTCACTTTTAGATGAGTCTTTAGACCTATGGCTCTGACGACTTCGGCACGCATGCCAACACTTTCCCAAAACACGACGACCTCGACCACCCACCCACACACACTTCAAGGAGATGCACTAATGCTAATCATAAGGAGCCCAAAGCATAGCGTGTCAAGACTGTGACAATAGCTATCCGGATAGATTAAGCCTCTGTAGAGTTTGTACACTTTACCCACTGGCCATGCACACCTTGCAAGGGTATGACATGACGCTCATCTCATCTTCCCCGAGTAATCCCACCATCACGTCTCGACCCGACACATGTGCTATTCGGGCATTAACTACCCAGCCGGCCAACAGATGACCCTCGGTCTCCGTGCCATTTCTTGGTCCACTGTACCCTCCATGGCTCTCCAAGTTTTCTCTTGTGGCAGTTACCAGAAAGGTAGTGTGAGTCCCGCCCATACAGTTATGTGGTTTTATGAAATCACTATGTTGCGATCAAATAAATCGGTCCTTATATTGGTGAGGCGGCTCCATCCGTCCTTGGTAGAAGGACTGGTCCGGAACACACAACATCGAACTAGACTGAAGTACTCAGCATAAGGCTAGTCCGGACATCATGGTCATCAGACATTTACTGAAGCACTCATCACCAATCGGTGAGTAACACCGAATATACAGCCGCAGCTGGTATACCTCTTAGGGAGCCCGCGGCATCCCATCACCATACCCGCCTCGACCACCCTTCCCCTTCACACACACACTTCATTAATCACAAACCCATATCCTAACTAACACCACCAAACACATTTTAACACATTTCACAATCATTTATACAGTGTGTAGTGGTTCGCGATGCAAACATCACAGAGTTCCTAAGCATAGTACTAACAAGGGGTGCTCGCATCACTGCTATAGCGCAATGATGAAGCTGTTAGGTAGTCAAGAGGTCAGATTGTCAAGACCAAGGAGGGGTTTGTGATAGTCGCTGCTATTTTTACGTTGAGTTTTAGGCTAACACTGAGTCTCACGGTGGTCTGTGTGTGCACCTAGCAGTTTTAGCTTTAGACATGTAGGGCCCAAATAGCAGTGACATGTGGGTCTTCGGCCTTCGTGGACCGAGTCCACTCAATCACGGGCTGTAGGGTTGCGCTGAGGTGGCTGATGGCGTTGACGTGGTGTCTGCGTGGCGCTGATGTGGCAGCCATGTGCGTGCCATGTGGGCACAACACGGGCAAAACAGGAGAGCGGCAGGGAGGCAGCCGGGGATCACCGGCGTCTAGCCGAAGCCAGCTCTCCGAGTCCGGCGGGTGCGTAGGGGCACGTGCGAGCGCACGGGGATCTTTTCTATGCTACGAACGCGGCTTAAGCGTCCGGCCGGCGGCGGGCAGTAGCGGTTAGAGGCGGTGGCGTGAATGTAGCCTAGAGGGGGGGGGGTGAATAAGCTTTTTGAATTTTTTGTCGGAACCTGAAAAACTTAGCAATCTGATCAAATACAGAAAAATCGGACTAGTCCGGTAGGTTGCGGACTAGTCTGGTGTGTGCGAACTAGATTGATCAAGTTTCATCAATGATTTAGAACTAGGTACTTTATGCCGCGGAAATTGAGTTGAAAATTTAATGTATTGCTTCAATGAAACTAGATGTGGCACAAGTTAACTTTAGATTCAAAGTTTTAACACAAATTGAACTAGATTAAGCAAACCCTAGATCACAATGAATAGATAGAACAAAACAACGGACACAATGATTTTTATCCCATAGTTCGATTCCATAGAGGAAATCTACATCCACGTTGAGGAGCCCACGAAAGGACCGGGTCTTCACCAACCCTACCCTCGTCGAATCGCCATGGAGGCCGATTCTCTTCCACTAATCACAAAGGGGGTAAAATAACTGTGTTCAAGGGGCCTTCTCACAAGTTGAGGGCTCTCCAAGATTTACAACTGGGAAACACCATCAAACACACTCGAAAAGTATGCAATGAAACAGCGAGAGTGTGTGAGAGAATCAAACCCAAGAGTTCAAGTCGTGAAGAACGTGTCTCTGCTTTGATCTATGGTTAATCCTCAAGGATTTTATCTTTCTTGCGTTGAATTGTTTGGAGAGACGTGTTTTCTAGGCTCTTGGAATGTGTGACGGCGCAGGGGGTCGTGAGATATCATATTTGGGTTGTGCAACTCTATTTATACTAGGGTTTCCAAGGGTTATCATTAGGGTTTGGGATGTCTGGACTAGTCTGTGGTGGACTCCGAACTAGTCTAGTGTGCGGCGTGTGGGAAACCCTAAGTTTTCTCAATTATCGGACTTGTCCGGCAATGAACGGACTAGTCCAATTTTGTCTCTGGAGTTGTTCGGACTAGTCCGGCACATATCGGACTAGTCCCGTCATGGTGAATCCCTTAGTAAATTGAGGACAAGTACGCACTTGGAGAACTTGTCCGATTTTAGTCACAGAGGTTATCGGACTAGTCCGGATGATATCGGACTAGTCCGGTGTCGTGAAATTTTGAGAGGCTAAGGACGTGTCTGAAATTGGAGGGTCCTTGTCCGATGTAGATCAGTAAGGATGGTGGACTTGTCTGTGGAATATCGGACTTGTCCGATATTGATCAGAAGGGTTATTGGACGAGTCCAGTTGTTATCGGACTAGTTTGGTGCGGACAAGTCTGCACTGGGAGGACTTGTCCGATCCTGGACAAAGAGGTTTTCGGACTAGTCCGGTGAACATCGGACTAGTCCAGACCTGTTTAAACTTGTGCAGTGAGAGTGATTTATTTTTCTTGAGCTCTTGGGGTGTGTTTCTCCAACAAACTCCATACACAAAAAATATTTTATTCATCTTCTTGAGCTCTTTTCAATTTGATTCTTCACTCTCCTTTCTTTTTGCACTTTCTTCATAATTTCATTGAAACCTGCGCTCATCTCAACAATTTTGTTAGGATCTCACTTGTTTGTCATAAATCAACCAAAACCCACAAGGGATGCCTAGATGCACTTTCATGGCGTTCGAGATGACGACGGTGGTGCTCAGGGGAATCTTGCGTGCGCTCGGGTTCAAACAGAGAGGGGATGTCATGAACGTGTTCTGAAGCATGGGTAATCTCCTGGTGGGCTCGGTTGCACAAGAGCGGCATCGACGGCGGCAGGCGGCGGGCAAAGGCGGCTGTGCACGACGGCGCACCGATGATCTACTCGCGCGCATGAGATATCAACCAAATATCAGGACAGGGATGCGTTCCAGTGTACAGGGAGCGTTTGTGTGCGCTCGGCCTTGCCAGGGCAATGCCCACGGTGGCTGGCAACAAGGAAGGTTGTTGTACATGGCGGCGGCTCGGCGACGTCCGTCCTACCTTGATCCTCTTCCCAAACTAGGTATCCTACCGCATTTTCCATGTCTAGGCTCAGCTTAAGGGCAAGGTTTCATGGGTGTAAGAGGCTCCTAGCTCACTGGCGACTATGGCGCGCAGTGGCACTGGCGAGAGGTCATCAGGATTTATTCCGTATTGCGCTAAGTGGCCAAGCAACAAGTGTTCTACAAGACAAGGGAACAACAGTAGAGGGTAATTGGAGTACCTCGCGTCCGACGCGTCGGAACGGCCGAGGTTGCCGGCGGCAAGGAAGAAAAGGGGAACTCCAAATTCCCGCTTGGTGGGGGGGGGGGGGGGGGAGAAAGCTTTGAGCAGTGCAGTGGAAGTGAGAGGAGGGTATGCGCATGTGAATGGAGGAGAGGGGCATCGTTTTATAGGCCAGAGAGGCGGTTTAAGGCGAGGTGGTGGCCGACACAGTTTTTCGTGGAGGCAGAGACTTCTTGGCATGCCCGTTTCCTTGGTGCCATGATGGCGAGGCGGAAAAGGGAGGAGGTGGCGCCGTGCCAGGCCCTCCAGCGTGGTGATGCGACGAGGAGATGACAGCTTGGGCAAAAAGGCAGACGTCAGCGCGTTTCCCGGGCGCAGGCGGCGGCGCCAAAGGTAAGAGAAGGTCGGTTCGACGTTGGGCCAGGCCAGGCCGCGCGCTGGGGAGAAATGGGCCACAAAAAAGAAAAGAAAAGAAGAGGGAGCAGGCCGCCCAGGCTGAGAGAAAAGGAAGGTGGTTGGGCTGGATAGCTGGGCCGCGTGGTGAAGGATAAAGTGGGTTGCACCCACTGTGTTTCCCTTTTCATTTGCCTTTTCTATTTTCAGTTTGAATATGACTTTGAATTTTGATTCTAGTTCAGTTTCTGTGAGTATTTTATTTGGAAATTTTAGCAGGGTGATTCGATTATTTGTATTTTAATTTTAGTCCGTCCTGGGAATTCTTTTGGATCCTGATCTTTTGTAGATCTTAAATCGTTCTCAATTAATTCACTACTTTGGGTTTGCTTGGCATTTGTATTCGAATTAAAATTTGAAGTTTGAATTTCCTTTTCGGTTTAAAATAATATAATGTTTAATCGGCCATTTTGCTCTCCTTAATTCATTAATTCGATGGCCTGTATTAGACTTTGGTACACATATTTTTATTCATATTCTCATATGCATATTATCTTTATTTTATTTTATAGTTGGTCATTATAAATAGATTACCTAGTTTAAATTGTTTTTGGGGTATTCGTTATTATTTTGATCTAGGTATGATCGAAGGTCTTAATGGAACATTCGTATTTATTTATTTTTGATAGTTTGTTTTCTGTAACCGATTTATTGTTTGTACTCCCATAATTTGCTACTAGGTTGACTTGGTAATTTTTAGCTTGTTTATTTAGGGCAGGTAAATTAATAGTTGACACCCATATGTGCATGTGTTTGCATATATGTTTCTCTTATATGTTTAACTATTTTTGTGTTCAGGCATTTCAATTCCAGTTTTTATTTTATGATTTCATTTAGATGTGTGTGTACGTGTTTGTATTGGTATACATGTGTGTCTCAATTTTTATTGTTCATCATTCCTTGTTCTAGGTTTATCTAAAAATTTTAATTCGGAGTGATTTTTATTCTATATGAAAATCCGGGCTATAACAAATCTACCCCACTTAAATAGAATCTCGTCCTCGAGATTCCGAGGTCGTCTTAGCTAGGTAAAATTTTATTTTTTCTAAGGTTTTCTTCACTGTCGTGAGATGGCCGTTCCTTGATCTTGGCATCTTTGTTCCATACCATAAGTTCGAATATTTGTGCAACTAGTTCTGATTTCCAGCACCAGGCTGTTAGTCTATTTCATCAGATGATACTTGGTCTTCAAATATTCTCAAGTGCTTGTCTGGGTGATGATATACGAATACAAACGTATATCTGCCTTTCTTGTACATTTCTTGGAATATTAAGTCATGCCTCCCTTTTCCTCAAAAGGATCATTCGGTCAGCAGGGCCAACATACCTTGTATCCCATAATCTGTATATACCTCTAACTGATGTCTCCATATGGTACATACAGTCACTCCCACGATGGGCAGATTCCTACTGCGGTTGTTTGCTTCTCATTCCTCGTAGTTGTCTTTGGTTGTGGTGTCTGCCTATGTCCTCAATACCGATGGGGTCAAGGAATGATGCTCTTTCTTCTTTGACCATATCAGTGCTTATTGATGTTTTGTACCGCAGCAGGTTTCGAAAAGTGGAAGCTTCTGTTTTTTTGGGGTCCACCACTATAATTTGGTCTTCGGAGCATGTCCAAAAATGCTTACTGCTTGTTCCGTTATTACCATCTTGCCCATCGAACTTCACGATGCAGGCTAGTGGGTAGGTTAGTACAAGGGGCATCACCACGAAACGTGAGTTGTCCATATCGAGTCATAGATTGGCCTCATGACGTTAGCATCTCTGACCTTGAGTTGGTACTGAAAGTGCATCTTGGAATCCCTTGTGGGTTTTGGTTGATTTATGACAAGCAAATGAGATCCTAACCACATTGTTGAGATGAGCACAGGTACTAATGAGAAAATGAGCAAAGTGCCAAAAAGAAAGAAGAATGAGGAGCAATGTGAAAAGAGCTCAAGAAACAAGTGTAGTAGATCATTGTGTATGGAGTGTGTTAAGGAAACACACCCCAAGAGCTCAAGAACAAATAATCTCACACATTGCACAAATTTATGCAGGACCAGACTAGTCCGACTGACCCCGGACTAGTCCGATATCTTTCTGCACAAGATCAGACCAGTCCTCACAATACGGACTTGTCCTCACAGTCCAGTTTTTCACTGACCGGACTAGTCTGATATCACCACAGACTAGTCCGATATCATTTTGACTAGAATCGGACTAGTCCTCCCCAGAGCGGACTAGTCCTCCAAACACATCACAAGTTACACAAAATCGGACAAGTCTGATAACACAACGGACTAGTTTGATATCTTTCTGATGTCAATGGGACAAGTCTGATATTAGCACAGACTAGTCCGAAAACCCTCTGACATAAATCGGACAAGTCCTCCATGTATGGACTTGTTCCCCCAAATTCACCTAGGGTTTCACTTATTCGGACAAGTCCGATTTTCATCGGACTAGTCTGAAGTTTTCCAGAACAAAAAATCGGACAAGTCCGCTCTTAGCCGGACAAGTCCGATATTCCGGGACACCTAGGATTTCCTACACGCAGCACATCGGACTAGTCCGGTGTCCACCACGGACTAGTCCGATCTTTCTAAACCCTAACGGTAACTTTTGGAAACCCCATATAAATATGGGTGCATGGCCCATCTTTCACATCACTCGATCCCCTGCGCCGTCACACCTTACAAGAGCCGAGAAAATACCTCTCTCCACGAAATCCAACGCAAGAAAGATCAATCCTTTGAGGATACACTTTTGATCATTGGAGAGACACGGTTCTTCACTCATTGATCTCTTGGTTTGATTCCCTAACACACACTTGTAGTTTTCATTGTGATCTTAAGAGTGTGTTCTTGGTGGTGTTCATATTTTAATCTTGGGGAGCCCTTAACATGTGAGGAGGCCCCTTGAATTTGGTTATTTGTCCTTTGTGATTAGTGCAGAGGATTGGCCTCCGTGGTGATCCGACAAAGGTAGGGTTGGAGAAGACCCGGTCCTTTTATGGACTCCTCAACGTGGATGTAGGTTGCCTCTGTGGGAACCGAACCACGGGATAAAGTTCTTGTGTTCTTACTTTGCGCACATCGTTCTTAATCTTCATATGAATCTATGGTTTCAATCAATTTTGCTCACTTTACGTTGAAACATTGAATATAAGATTAACTTGTGGTACATCCTAGTTCATAGTAGTGTGACACTTAAATTACAAGTATACTTTCGCTGCATACATCCTAGGATCTAGATAATCGAACAAATTTGATCAACCTAGTCCGTACACACCGGACTAGTCCGCACACTCTACCGAACTAGTCTGATATCTCGAGATTTGATCTTGTAGTTAAGTGTTGCAGGTTCCGACAGAAAATCAAAAAGGCCTATTCACCCCCCCTCTGGGCCACATCCAATTGGTATTAGAGCCGGTTTCTTCAAAAGGAGACTAATCACTCGAAGAGATCATGTCGGACATGAAGGACGTACACAAGAGCATCAACCAAGAGAAGGTTAAAGAAGACAAGAACCAAAAATTGGAGAGGCTCCGCGAGGCCACTCAAGACTTTGAGGATGAAGATGAGGAGACACTAGAACACAAGGCGCTCCTAAGAAAGAAAACCCTCTCCATGGTAAAAGTGAAGATTGAAGACGAGAAGAAGAAGAAGGGGAGTAGTCACACCGACTACTCCTGATGTCCTTTTAATTATGATCGCCTAAATTCTAACAACAATCATTATCTATCTATTCCACTTGGAAAAGCCCCACACTTTGACGGCAATGACTACTCAATGTGAAGGCAAAACATGAAAATGCATTTGATTTCCCTCAATCCAAGTTTGTGGCACATAGTATGCATAGGAATAGATATCTCGGATGATGATGAGGAGCTCACACCTAGCCAAGAGCAAGCAATCCATCGAAATGCCCAAGCTGCTGCAGTGATCACCTCATCACTCAGTCGGGATGAGTTCACAAAGGTGGATGGACTCGAGATCGTAAATGAGATATGGGATACGTTGCAAACCGCACATGAAGGCGATCGTCATGTGCGAGAAGCGAAGATCGAGATGATTGAAGGTGAGCTGGGAAGATTCGACATCGAAGAAGACGAGTCACCAAAAGACATGTACAATCGACTAAAGATGCTCATCAACAAGGTGCGAGCATACGGAAGCAAGAAGTGGAACGACCACGCGGTGGTGAATCTTATTCTTAGAGCTTTCATGCCCCGCAATGTCACTTTGTGCTCGATGATATGAGAAAGCCCCAGGTACAAGAAGATGACCCTAGATGAGCTACATGGAAAAATAATCAAATTTGAGATGATGGAAAAGCAAGCCAAACATGTTAAGGAGATTGCCGATCTCACCTCGATAAAGAAGAAAGGGGTCACTTTGATGTCCACTCTCAAACCCTTGTCTAAAGATGCTTAACTAGAAGAAGACGATGATGATGAGAGCAGCGACTTGGATGAAGATGATATGATACAATTCATGAAGAAATTCAAAAGAATGATGAAGAAAAGACAAGGACCTAAATAAAGTGAAGGGAAGTACAAGGAAAAATTAAGACCGAAGTTGAGGTTGGCATGCTATAAGTGTGGTGAGTATAGCCACTTTATAGCTGATTGCCCATATGAAGAGAACAAGAAGACGACCAAGGAAATGAAGCCTCAACCCAAGAAATTCTTTAAGAAGAAAAGGCAAGTTGAACAAGCGCATCTAGGGAAAGAGTGGGACTCAAATGATGAGTCCTCATCCGAAGAAGAAGAGGAGATGGCTAGCATAGCCATCGAGAAGACATCCAAGAAGTCCACTCTCTTCCCCACTCTCGGCGCATGGAAGGGGAACGACACTTGCCTCATGGCAAAGGAAGGTAACGCAAGGTAACAACCAAACCCTCTTCCGTACATTCCTATTCTAGTGATAGTGAAATTGCTAGTGATAATGAAGATATGCTTATTGGATTAGATAAGAAAACAGCTCCAAAAATGAAATTTCTACTTGATCAACTTGTTGAGAAGTAGAAGTCAATAAACTGTCAAGAAGACAAGATTATCTCCCAAAAGGAGGAATATGTTGAACTTTACAAGCTTCTAGAACTTGAAAAGGAGCGAAGCAAGTCACTAGAGCTTGAGTTAGCTTCAAGCAAGGAAGCTTGCTTGGATTTAAGCATCTCAAATGCTAAAATCAAGGATGAACTTGCTAACCTAATCAAGGTTAACAAGATCCTTGAGGTACAAGTTGAGTCACTCAAGCAAAGTGACCCTTCATCCTCTTCAAGCTCACCTTCTCAACCCCTTAAAACTAAAACTGCTTCTAATTGTGCATGTGGTAAAGTTGACACCAGCTTAAAAGACAAGTCAACCTCTACCAAGGACAAGCATCCTTCACAAAATAGCATATTTGACAAGGAGAAGATCAAATATGCACGTAGTGCATACTTGGTCACAAGACCTCCAAATGTCAAATATGGCATTGGTTATTCTTATGGTGAAAAGCAACATAATAGAACCCATAAGAATAACAAGGAGAGTATTGCCTTTGTAAAGGGAAGAGTCTCTCAAATTGGAAAGTCCAAAGTTAACACATCCAACACATATGATTACCGGACTAGTCCGGTCGGGACACGGACAAGTCCGATCCTCCGGACAAGTCCGATCTCCTGGACTAGTTCTATTTATAAACAACAACAGTTGCTATTTAGAACCTTTGATGCATCTTATGTTTTAATGAGAAGTAATTTTGGTAAGATTAATGCTCATTATAATGGGCCACGCCATGGGAACACCAAGTCTCATGTGTGGGTGCCCAAATCCCTAGTGACTAACCTAAAAGGACCCAAACAAGCTTGGGTACCTAAAACCAAAGCATGATTTGTTTTTGTAGGCCTATTCCTCTGGTGGATCTAAATGGGAGCTAGACAATTGTAGGCCTATTCCTCTGGTGGATCTAAATGGGAGCTAGACAGTGGTTGCACCAACCATGTGACCGGAGAAAGAAGGATGTTCGTTGAATATGAAGAAAATGAGGATTCAAGCGAGGGGATCTATTTTGGAGATAAGAGTCGAGGAAAGGTGCTCGGTACCAACAAAAACACAGGGAAAACTGAAGAAGTTCTTCAAACGATCCCAAAATGAGTTTTCATTGACAATCAAGAGCATTCGAAGCGACAACGGCACAGAGTTTAGGAACACACAAGTTGAGGAGTACCTAGACAAAGAAGGCATAAAGCACGAGTTTTTAGCACCTTACTCCCCTCAGCAAAATGGAGTTGCCGAAAGGATGAACCGAACCCTCATAGAGATGGCGAGAACATTGCTCGATGAATACAAGACCTCAGATCAATTTTGGGCGTAAGCAGTTAACACTGCTTGCCACACCATGAATAGATTTTATCTTCATCGACTACTCAAGAAGACATCCTATGAGCTACTCACTGGTAACAAGCCTAATATTTCATATTTTTGAGTTTTCGGTTCCAAATGCTATATTTTTATCAAAAGCCTAGGTATTCAAAGTTCGCTTCGAAGTCCGATGAATGTTTCTTGCTTGGTTTTGATTCGAATCTTACGCCTATCATGTCTTCAACAAGACCTCCGGAATTGTTGAAGTAGCACGTGATGTAGTGTTCGATGAAACTAACGGCTCCCAAAAGGATCAAGTTGATCCATGTGTGCTAGATAGAGAAGAGGCTCCTTGTCAAGCATTGAGAAGAATGGCGTTAGGCGATGTTCGACCACAAGAGCCACCTCTACATGTGCATGAGGAAAATGAACTGCAAATGGAGGCCAATGATCAACGGGGAGCTTCCATACAAGATCAACCTCAAGAAGATGAAAATGATCAACAAGTCAATGAGGGCAACCATCTAGGGGCAGAAGAAGATGACCATGAAGATTCAAGACAGCAAGTACCACACCCATGAGTACACCAATGCGTCCAAAGGGATCACCCAATCGACAACATCATCGGTGACATCCAAAAAAGAGTAACAACTAGATCTCGCATAGCTAATTTTTGTGAGCATTATTCGTTTGTGTCCTTTTTGGAACCGCGCATGGTTGAGGATGCATTGAAGGATCCGGATAGGGTAGTGGCCATGCAAGAATAACTCAACAACTTCAAAAGGAATGAGGTGTGGGAACTAGTCGAAAGACCCAAGTTCAACGTCGTCGGCACCAAATGGGTGTTCCGCAACAAACAAGACGAACACGGGGTGGTGACAAGGAACAAGGCACGACTTGTGGCCAAAGGGTATTCACAAGTCAAATGTTTGGATTTCGATGAAACCTTTGCTCCCGTAGCTATACTTGAGTCTATTAGAATATTACTTGCATATGCTACTCACCATGATTTCAAGCTCTATCAAATGGATGTGAAAAGCGCCTTCCTCAGCGGACCAATCAAGGAGGAGGTGTATGTGGAGCAACCCCCCGGATTTGAAGATGAATAGTTCCTCAGCCATGTATTTAAACTGCGCAAGGCTCTCTATGGCCTCAAACAAACTCCTAGAGCTTGGTATGAGTGTCTTAGAGATTTCTTAATTGAAAATGGTTTTAAGATCGGTAAAGCAGATTACAAATTGTTTAAAAAGAATTTAGACAATGATCTCTTTATTTGTCAGATTTATGTTGATGATATTATCTTTGGTTCAACTAACAAATCTTTTTGTGAGGAATTTAGTAAGATTATGACAGATAGGTTTGTGATGTCTATGATGGGAGACCTAAAGTACTTCATGGGATTCCATGTGAGGCAACAAAAGGAAGGGACATTCATAAGCCAAACTAAGTACACTCAGGACATACTTAAGAAGTTTGGAATGGACAAGGCGAAGCCTATAAAGACTCCCATGGCAACAAATGGCCACTTGTATCTCAATGAAGATGGACCAAATGTCGATCAAAAGGTATATCGCTCCATGATTGGATCTCTACTCTACTTATGTGCATCTAGGCCAAACATTATGTTGAATGTATGCTTGTGTGCAAGGTTTCAAGCCAAGCCAAAAGAGTGTCATTTGACAGCCGTTAAGAGAATCTTGCGGTATTTAGTTCATACACCCAACCTAGGCCTTTGGTACCCCAAAGGTTCCAAATTTAATCTCATTTGTTACTCCGATGCAGATTATGCCGGATGCAAAGTAGATAGAAAAAGTACCTCCGGCACATGCCAATTCCTAGGTAGATCTCTAGTTTCTTGGTCCTCCAAGAAACAAAACTCCATTGCCTTATCCACGGCCGAAGCGGAGTATGTTGCAGCCGGTAGTTGTTGTGCACAACTCCTTTGGATGCGACAAACTCTAAGGGATTACGGTTACAATATGAACCGTATTCCACTCCTTCGTGATAATGAGAGTGCCATAATAATTGCCCATAATCCTGTTGAGCACTCTAGGTCCAATCGCATAGACATCTGGCGTCACTTTTTGAGAGACCATTCAATGACAGGAGATATAGCCATTTCACATGTCAATACCGAAAAGCAACTAGCCAACATATTCACCAAGCCACTTGATGAAAAATGCTTTTGCGAGCTCCTAAATGAACTAAATATCCTTGATGCTCGAAATGTGGCTTGAAATCTTGTATAATTGAATGCTAACTTCAAAATTCATTGATTGTGTTTTGAAAATCATCTCTCTCAATTTTTCCGAAAACTATGTCAATTACTAGATCTTGGTGAATTATGATCATTGCTTGATTGTTGAATGCTTAGTAATCATATTCATCAAGATTATATGATTTGCTCTGCCTCCCTGTTTTCATAATAAGTATCTTCGAATATATACGAATGGGCTAAGCATTTCTTCCCTGGTGACCACAGACTAGTCCGTGGTTGCCCGGACTAGTCCGCCCGTGCAGACTAGTCCGCAGTGTGACGGTTCGGCCGGACTAGTCCGACAGACCACGGACTATTCCGATATAGGCTCTGGAAAAGTTCGGACTAGTCCAATTTTTCGTGTACATAACCCTAGCCGCCGCAAAACCCTAATCTTCCTCACCCCCACACTTGCCTCAATCTTTCTCTCTCCATGCTCGAGCTCCCCAAGGCGATTTCCATCATCCTCCATCAGAACTCCTCAGATTTTGGTTGAAAATGACCTCCATTGCTCAGGGATTGATGATCATGGACTTGTCCACTCCTTCAACCCCTACATCTAAGAGAATCAAGCAATTTCGGTAAAATATCATCCCAAACCATAGAAATTGCTATTTCCTTCATTGTTGATCAACTAGCTTAGTTCCTTTCACCATACATGCTTCCTTGATGTATTACATTGATGCTAAGTTATTTGTGCATTAGGAATCACCATTTGTCTCATAGTTAGGGTTTTAGAGGTTGAATACCGGACTTGTCTGGTCCATGCATGGACAAGTCCGGTCAAACGGACTAGTCCGTGCCTGTACACCGGACTAGTCCGATTTTTCTGAACTCAACCCTATGTTCTTAATTACTCAATGCAATTCCTTGTCATCTATTCTCATCAATACCTTGTGAAATCCATTCTCAGGACAATGTCGAGCACCAACGATAAAATCTCTAATTTCAAGGCCGAGATGGACCACGAAGCTGTGCTTCGGTCCTTGACGGGCCTAAGCAAGAAGCGCCAAGAGCGCCCATCCAAGCCGGCTCCTTCTCCTCCCCAGGCTCGAAGGAAGGTGCTCGCAAAGAAGCTTGCCTCCAAGGCTTCTGCTGGAGGTGGCCCTAGCTCGGCAAGTGCTCGCCAAGCAAAGGGCAAGGGCAAAGGGATTGTGACGGGCCCGATTGGCCCCCTAAATATGTCAGCTCCAAGGCCAGGGGACAGGGATCCCACTGAGGAGAGGTTCAATGGCAAGGGCAGCAATACGGATGCCAAGTTCAGGAATGTTGATTGTTATAGCCGACCCAAGCAGGCTGCTGATGGGAGATTTTGGAGTAATTTTCATGCAGATTTCTACAAGACTGTTTTTCTCCCAATGAAGACACCAGTTGTGCGCAGCCAATGGATAGATTCGGTGCACTTTGAGAAGAAGGGTTGCTCACCTTTTGTGGAGGTGGTCGAGGCAATTGAAAGGCATGGCTTGAAGGATCTCTTCGCCTTCGGGAACAACTGGAATGACGAGGTCATAGCTCAGTTTTATGCTACTTGACACTTTGCTAGTGATGAGGAAGAAAGGGTGACTTGGATGACTCATGGATCCAAGTACACCATCACCTGTGAAGAATTTGCAAGAATGCTCCATCTTGACAGTTCCAGCAACGACAATTTGATCATCCACAATATTGGTGTCATTGAGAAGGACAGGATGAAGTTTCTTTATGAACCCAACTCAAAGTTCAATCCTCCTTCCACCAAGAACATGAATCCTTTCTTTGTGGTGGTTAACAGGGTCCTCAGGAAGACCATTGCCCCCAAGGATGGGGATGCTGGAATTGTGCAGAGATATCTCAGGACCTTGATGAAGGTCATAAGCAAGGACATAAAGTTTGATGTCTTTGACTACATTTGGAACGATTAGGTCAATATCTCCTGCACGCCGAACAGGTCCTGTGGCTATGCTCCCTAACTCATGTTTATGATTGAGAAGGTCATAGGGACATAGTTCATCAAGGATGTGGAGCACCTCTCCTTGAGGCCCCAGAAGCTTCAAAAGCCAAGTGTTCAAGTTGCTCCCTCTCCTGCTTCCAGTGCAGAGGCTCCGGCGAGAGCAAGTGGAGATGCTAGGGCTGCTCCCACAACTATGGGCCCTCCTCAAAAGGGGTCACCAAGTGGCATCTTGTAGTACCTGTCAGCCTTCTTCGCCTCTTGCAAAAAGGCCAAAGTGAAAGCCCGTAAGCTGAACAAGAGGAGAAAGGCCGACATGAGATATCTCAAAGAGAATGTGAAGAAAATTTGCCAAAACTCGAGATCGAGCCCATTGGATATCCAGTCATTTCTAATGATTCTTATTCTGATTTTAATGAGCTCGGGCCCTTGACTCCCACTGAGCTTGCCTATTTTGGCATTGGGGACTCGAGTGGTTCCGTTCCTCCTCCTCATCATCCAGAGAATGAAGATGAAGACGATGAGAGGACCGACAGTGAGGCTTGAAGACCTTAGGTCCCTCCTCTCCTTCTTTTTGGTGTCTTGATGCCAAAGGGGGAGAGACTGAGGGGGAGTCTTAGCCTTTAGCTGTAGGATGCGAGGAGAGCTCTCTTTTTTCTCTTTTGTCTATTTGTGGGTTGTAAGACTTTTAATATGCTCTGTTGACACTTTTGGTCCTGTGATGCAATGTTTTGAACTACTTATGAAGATATGTATGAAATTTGTCATTTTGCTCTAAAAATGACATATATGCTTGTTGTTAACATGTTGATGTCAATTATGTCATTCTCATCATGATTATTGTTTGTATACACTTAGTTCTGCATCCCACCATAAAGAGTGAACATATGGACCATGTTTTCATTGCTTAATGTGTTTCAAACTCATATGTGCACACTTTATGAAAATCTCAACATTTTATCATATTTTGTGAAATCTCAATTGGTTGTCATCTATCACCAAAAAGGGGGAGACTGAAAATGCATCTAGGAATCCCTTGTGGGTTTTGGTTGATTTATGACTAGCAAATGAGATCCTAACCACATTGTAGAGATGAGCACAGGTACTAATGAGAAAATGAGCAAAGTGCCAAAAAGAAAGAAGAATGAGGAGCAATGCGGAAAAGACCTCAAGAAACAAGTGTAGTAGATCATTGTGTATGGAGTGTGTTAAGGAAACACACCCCAAGAGCTCAAGCAAAAATAATCTCACACATTGCACAAATTTATACAGGACCGGACTAGTCCAACTGACCCGGACTAGACCGATATCTTTTTAAACAAGATTGGACAAGTCCTCAGAATGCAGACTTGTCCTCACAGTCAAGATTTTCACTGACCGGACTAGTCCGATATCACCAGGGACTAGTCTGATATCTTTCTGACTAGAATCAAACTAGTCCTCCCCAGTGCGGACTAGTCCTCCAAACACTTCACAAGTTGCACAAAATCGGACAAGTCCGATAACACAACTGACTAGTCCGATATCTTTTTGATGTCAATCGGACAAGTTTGATATTAGCACGGACTAGTCCGAAAACCCTCTGACCTAAATTGGACAAGTCCTCCAAGTACGGACTTGTTCCCTCAAATTCAACTAGGGTTTCACTTATTCGGACAAGTCTGATATTCATCGGACTAGTCCGAAGTTTTCCAGAACCAAAATCAGACAAGTCCGCTATTAGCCGGACATGTCCGATATTTTGGGACACCTAGGGTTTCCTACACGCAGCACACCGGACTAGTCCGGTGTCCACCACGGACTAGTCCGATCTTTCTCAACCCTAATGGTAACTTTTGGAAACCCCATATAAATAGGTGTGCACGTCCCATCTTTCACATCACTCGACCCCCTGCACCGTCACACCTTCCAAGAGCCTAGAAAACACCTCTCTTCACAAAATCCAATGCAAGAAAGATCAATCCTTTGAGGATACACTTTTGATCATTGGAGAGACACAGTTCTTCAATCATTGAGATCTTGGTTTGATTCCCTAACACACTCATGTGGTTTTCATTGTGATCTTAAGAGTGTGTTCTTGGTGGTGTTAATATTGTAATCTTGGGGAGCCCTCAACATGTGAGGAGGCCCCTTGAATTTGGTTATTTGCCCTTTGTGATTAGTGAAGAGGATTGGCCTCCGTGGTGATCCGACGAGGGTAGGGTTGGAGAAGACCCGGTCCTTTTGTGGACTCCTCAATGTGGATGTAGGTTGCCTCTGTGGGAACCGAACCACGGGAAAGAGTGCTTGTGTTCTTACTTTGCCCACATTGTTCTTACTTTTCATATCAATCTAGGGTTTCAATCAATTTTGCTCACTTACGTTGAAACATTGAAATAAGATTAACTTGTGGTACATCCTAGTTCATAGTAGTGTGACA
Organism: Tuctoria greenei; assembly: GCA_036927565.1. NCBI lineage: Eukaryota > Viridiplantae > Streptophyta > Magnoliopsida > Poales > Poaceae > Tuctoria > Tuctoria greenei. The sequence goes on along the minus strand of JAYESD010000006.1, from coordinate 148,944,676 downwards.
CTTCAATTACAAGTATACTTCCGCTGCATACATCCTAGGCCTATTCACCCCCCCCCCCCTATAGGCCACATTCAGGTACCCATGTGACCTCAGTTCAATCTTGTAGATGTCCTTAACCCCTTTCTTTTTAACCCATTAAATAAGTCTTGGAACTAAAATGACAAGTATTTATGAGACCTTATTTAATGTTTGGTATCCAATTCAGGTCCTTAGGTTGTCTTAATTCTTCTTTGATAAAAACACTGGAGATTCTTAAGGTGGGGACAAAGATGGATAAATATTTTCCCTCAAGGCTGACTTATTCATTCCTTATATTTGGTCAATCCATTTGGGCTCATCTGGTAGGAGTAATTTGATATTAGCACCGCTCAAGGATTAGACTAATCAACAACTTCACATCCCTGTCAGTTGGCATTCCTATTATGTCTCCTAGGGATACCTTTGAGTACGTACATAATACTGACACTCGTCCCATAATACTGACACTCGTCCCATAAGCGTAACTTCCCCACTACATGCCATGAATTCCATGGCGAGCTCTTGCGGCTAACCTCTTATTATTATCTAAACATGATTCACCGTAGTGACCTTGTGGTTGGCAGAGGGTGTAAATCCTTGCCGGTGTGCCAACCAATCCATGAGGGTATGATCCACGTCGTCTGTCCTATGGGTTTTTTGGTCTGTTAAAGATCTACCCCACTTAAATAGGATTTTAACTACTATGTTTTTTTTTGTGCGGGTTTATTATTATTATATTGATACATTTATATTTTATTATCTGTAGTTTTGTTTTGTTTGGTTTGTTTATGTATTTAATTATTTATGTATTGACTTTGAGTGCTAACTGGCGTACTTTGGATCAAGATGGTGTTCCTGCAGGAGCAGTGTGCTCATGGTGAGCTCGAACAAGGATAGGCTTCTGAATTGGCATTTCGTTGATCTGCTAGGAAGAGAGGAGTGGAAGATTCTTTTTGGTCGTTATTATTATCCTCACGTATATACGTTCGTCTGCATATATAATAAATTTTATATTGTGTATTCTTATTGGTGCATTATATTTGATATACATAAATACACGTAACCCATATCTATTTATTTTATTAAACACCCAATTTATCTTCTTTCGTTTGATTATTGATTTGTATTTGTATTAGAGCACACAATTTCACTCAATCAAGTACCAAATGAAAACCAGTGAATCACACCCAAACATAACTAGATTACAAACTTATATATTATACTATTAATCGTTCTATTTGTGGCTTACTCTAGGTCACTATAGGCTAAGCCATTCTACTCATGGGCACTAAAGTCATTTTAGGATTGTATCGGTGTGACCGAGGAATATAGGGTTGCACGTGGTTGCTCTTCCACCGATCGTGATGTCGTTCTTGATACGTGACGATGACATCTAATAGCCTTAGTAGAGTAATTTCTTTCTTTGTCTTTATGTACTCTCTTGAATTGGTTAGGAGGTTGTTTGACTCATCCAATCTTCGAATGGTCCGGTGTAGATGTTGCACGGTTCCAACCTTGCATGTCGCGTTGGTGTCCATCTTACTCTTGAACGACCAAGGTGTGTTGGGTTGAGGTCAGTGACACCATTGACGGAAATGAAATAAGTTTTCAACATAGGAGATAAGTGCGGAACGAACATAGAGGAGAGGGAGAATGTTTCATAAATAGTTTTATACTTTCCAAAATATATGTTAAGGGTATATGATGACTCTAAGGTTTCATCCTACGGCCAAGTATGGCTCTGATACCACTCTTTCAGGAACCGCCTTGCGAGGGTCCATTTGTGCATCCCGTACCAATCTCTAGATTAGTAGTTGGTACGCACAACAGAATAGATCGAGATCCATACAATAATTATTTATTTATAATCAATATAAGTCTTACAAACATGATCTAGATTACATTGGATGTGGTTGGAGATGACCACCAAAATAGATAAATCCTCAAAACAGCGGAGCAGAACGACGCCATGACCAACAGGCACACTTGGGAAGTAGGACTAGACCTAACTGTCATCCTCACGCGCTTCAACTTCTTTTTCTTCTAATAAACCACATATAAAGCAAGAGTGAGTACATAAGGTACTCTGCAAGCCCGAACACTACTCAACGGGAGGTGTTTCATGCATTGTGGCTTGTAGCTAGGAGCGGCCATATGGCTTGGTTTCGCTGAAAAGCATTTTATGCAAGGTTCTCTTTGAAAAGAGTTTCGCAATAAGTGAGAGAAGTAGTTGAATGAGTATTATTATAGTCGACGGGCCCTGGGGGAGTTTCAGACCATCCCGCCAGTTCCCTCACTTTTAGATGAGTCTTCGGACCCATGGCCCTAACGACTCCGGCACGCATGCCAACACTTTACAAAAGCACGGCGGCCTCGGCCACCCACCCACACACACTTCAAGCAGATGCACTGATGCTAATCATAAGGAGCCCAGAGCATAGCGTGTCAAGACTGTAAAAACAGCTATCCAGATAAATTAAGACTCTGTAGAGTTTGTGCACTTTACCCACAGGCCATGCACACCTTGCAAGGGTATGACATGATGCTCATCTTATCTACCCCGAGTAACCCCACAATCACACCTCGGCCCGACGCAGGAGCTATTCGGGCATTCACTTTCCAGCTGGCCAATAGATGAACCTCAGTCTCTGTGCCATTTCCTGGTCCACCGTGCCCTCCATGGCTCTCTATGTTTTCTCTTGTGGCAGTTACAAGAAAGGGAGAGTGAGTCCCGCCCATACAGGTTCTATGGTTGTACGAAATCACTATGTTGCAGTCAAATGAACCGGTTCTTATATTGGTGAGGCGGCTCCATCCATCCTTGGCAGAAGGACTAGTCTGGAACACAAAGCATCGAACTAGATTGAGGTACTCAGCATAAGTCTAGTACAGAAATCATGGTCATCAAACTATTACTAAAGCACTCAGCATCGATCGGTGAGTTACACTGAATATACAGCCGCAGCTGGTATACCTCTTAGGGAGCCCGCGACATCCCATCACAATACCCACCTCGACCACCCTTCTCCTTCACACACACTATTCATTAATCACCCACCCATATCCTAACTCACACCACCAAACACATTTTAACACATTTCACAATCATGTAAACAATGTGTAGTGGTTCGCGATATGAACATTGCAGGGGTTCCTAAGCATAGTACTAACAAGGAGGTGCTCGCATCACTGTTAGCGTAATAATGAAGCTGTTAGGTAGTCAAGGGGTCGGGTTGTCAAGATCAAGGAGGGGTTTGTGATAGTCACTGCTATTATCGTAATTGAAGTAGTGTCTTGCTTCATGCCTTTGATAGTGAGTAACTATTGTGTTACTGTTTATCGTTGGCTAGTAGCTAACACCGATATTCAGTCATCAACATAGCTCATGCTACCACATTTCAAGTGGTTAATAGCATAGCAACATTTTAAAACAGTCACACAGTCATGCAATCAAAACAGGCCAATAGGTGCGTTTGCAAAATATAGGTGAAATATGATCAAGGAGTTAGAGCTATCCTTTACGATGGTTTATCGAAGTATTTGTCCTGTTCTTCATAATTCGGGTCCTGAATATCTCCTTCGCAAACTCTCTGATTACTAAGTACATAGCTACACGAAGAAAATATGATCCATCGATAAAGATCTAAGAAATTCAAATAAAACTCCAATAAATACAAACAATCGTTCATTAACATGGTTTCTAAGATCCTAAGAGTGCTATCGGAAAATACGTCATTCTACTGGTGGCTTATTTGGAAACATTACTATTTCTTTGGTCAACCAAATGGTCATTGGAAGCTTATGACGATCTTATCGGTCTTCTAGTTATTTACAGGATTTATGACCATTATAATTAATTCACTAGTTTATGTTATAAATTACTTATGTTACGGGCAACGAGTTAGCCATAACTTCTATGATACTTCTTTATAATTATCTATCTTCACAATAGTATATTCACTAATGTTCTACTAATGTAAGTCTCATGTATTTTAGAGACTAAACATGAGTCCTAACGTGTTTTGACATAAGGCAATATTTTTAGTGAAGACTAGTGTGTGACTCATCATCTCATTCTATTTCTTAATATATTATTGTCTTAGTATACTTTAAAGCTTATGAACTTATTCTAGAATTCCTTTAGTGCATGGATATTAGGACATGAGGGAATTACTAGTGGAGGGTCTATTCTATTTAGAGCTTGTATGTGAATTTCAATCCAATAGCTCTTTAATTGTTTTTCTACAATGACACTAGTTAGTTCATTATATTTTATTTGATTCAATTATTATTCTAAAGTTCTAGTAATACATTCCTTGGAATATTTAGAAGGCCATTTGTGGAGATATCATTTAGTTGTGAGCTTCTACGTGTATTTTACTAATTATGATTAATCACTTGATTTTACTATGGGCATGATAATCAATTTCCTATCCCATGTTCATATTAGATAAATACTACCTAAGTTGTATTTTATAGGTGAAGTAATATTCCTATATATTTGCACCTAATTGTTGGTTTTTGAGACTAAACATGCATTTTCCCAATTCCAATTAATTTAATGATTTACAACAAGATAAAATATTTTTATACTTCTTATAATTTATTTCAGATAATATCTCTAATTCATGTTATAATACTCTCTAAATATTTGTAAAGGTTTATCATTTTAGAGCCTAAACATATTTCCTCTTCAATTTCCTAATTGATTCATTCGGTTTTGTAAACCAATTATATTTAACACAATATCTATAACTAATTTCTTCTATCAGTAACTCTTAATATGCTCTACAAGCAATCAGTGATTATTAAGGAATTATCTAGAATTTTCTTATATTGAGAAATATTATTTATTATCTTCCGTGTACATAGTCCGGGTGGACCTAGCATTTTTATGTTGAGTTTCAGGCTGACAGTGAGTCTTACAGTGGTCAGTGTGTGTGCACCTAGCAGTTTCATCTTTAGACACGTAGGGCCCAGACAAAAGTGACCTGTGGGTCTTCGGCCTTCGTGGACCGAGTCCACTCAATCGCGGGCTGTGGGGTTGCGCTGAGGTGGCTGATGGCGTTGACGTAGCATCTGTGTGGCGCTGATGTGGCAGCCATATGCGTGCCACGTGGGCACAACACAGGCAAAACAGAGGAGAGACAGGGAGGCAGTCAGGGCTCGCCGGTGTCTAGCCGGAGCCAGCTCGCCGAGTCCGGTGGGTGCGCAGGGGCACGTGCGAGCGCATGGGATCTTTTCTATGTTACAGGCACACCTTAAGCGGCCAGTGGTGGCAGGTAGCAGCGGTTAGAGGCGATGGCGTTCGAGATGATGGCGACGGCGACGGCGCTCAGGGAAATCTTGTGTGCACTCGGGTTCTAACAGAGAGGGGATGTCATGAACATGTTCTGGAGCATAGCTAATCTCTTGGTGGGCTCGGTTGGGCAAGAGCGGCACCGACAGCAGCTGGCGGCGGGCAGTGGCGGCCGTGTGCGGTGGCGCACCGGCGATCTACTCGCGCGCATGAGATATCAACCAAATATTGCAACAGGGATGCATTCCAGGGTACAGGGAGCGTTCGTGTGCGCTCAGCCTGGCTGGGGCGACGCCCACCGTGGCCGGCGACGAGGAAGGGCGTCGGACATGGCGGCAGCTCGATGACGTCCGTCCTACCTTGCTCCTCTTCCCAAACTAGGTATCCTACCGTATTATCCATGTCCAGGCTCAGCTTAAGGGCAAGGTTTCACGGGTGTAAGAGGCTCTTAGCTCACGGCAACTATGGCGCGCGGCGGCACCGACGAGAGGTCGTCGGGATCTATTTCATATTGCGCTAAGTGGCCAAGCAACAAGTGTTCTACATGTTCTACAACACAAGGGAACAATGGTAGAGGTTAATTGGAGTACCTTGCCTCCGACGCGTCAGAACGGCCGAGGTTGCGGACGGCAAGGAAGAAAAGGGGAACTCCGAATTCCCGCTCGGGGAGGGCCGAGCAAGCTCTAAGAAGTGCAGTGGAATCGAGAGGAGGCTATGCGCATGTGAATGGAGGAGAGGGGCATCGTTTTATAGGACGAGAGAGGCGGTTCACCGTGAGGTGGTGGCGGACACGGTTTTTGGTGCGGGTAGAGACTTCGTGGTGCACCCGTTTCCTTGGTGCCATGATGGCGAGGTGGAAAAGGGAGGAGGCGACATCGTGCCAGCCCTCCATTGCAGTGATGCGACGGGGAGATGATGGCTTGGGAAAAAAGGCGGGCGTCGGCGCGTTTCCTGGGCGCAGGCGGCGATGCCAGAGGTAGGAGAAGGTCGGTTCGACCTTGGGTCGGGCCAGGCCACACTGTAGAGAAATGGGCCACAGAAAAGAAAAGAAAAGAAAAGAAGAAGGAGCGGGCCGCACAGGCTGATAGAAAAGGAAGGAGGCTGGGCCGGCTAGCTGGGCCGCGTGGTGAAGAAAAAAAGTGGGCTGCACCCACTTTGTTTCCCTTTTTCACTTGTTTTTTCTATTTTCAGTTTGAATATGAGTTTGAATTTCGATTCCAGTTCAGTTTCTGTGAGTATTTTACTTGGAAATTTTAGCAAGGTGATTCAATTATTTGTATTTTAATTTTAGTCTGTCCTGGGAATTTTTTTGGATCCTGATCTTTTGTAGGGAAACGACTAGTATGCAATCTGTAATATGGTGCAATCATGCATTCAACAATCTCCAACCATTGGATCTGCATCCTACAGTTGTTTAATTTATTTACTTAACCCCTCCACCTGAGTACATAATTTTCTCTACCTGATTAGGGCACCGGTAGCGGCAGTCAAGATCTCAAAATCTGGCGCTGAAAAGAGCTTCTTTCGTGATTCACGTAGATTGGAATTCACTTTCTTTAGGGCATGGCATTAAATTCTAACTACGGGATTCACTTCATCCTGAACATTCAAGAAAAAAGGTTAAGTAAAAAATTGAACAACCGTTGGATGCAGATCTAATGGTTGGGAGTGGTTGATTGCACGATTGCATCATATTCCAGATTGCATTCTAGTTGTTGCCCTTTTGTAGATCTTAAATCATCCTCAATTAATTCACTACTTTGGGTTTGCTTGGCATTTGTATTCGAATTCAAATTTGAAGTTTGAATTCCATTTTCGGTTTAAAATACTATAATGTTTAATTAGTCGTTTTGCTCTCCTTTATTCATCTATTCGATGGTTTGTGTTGAAGTGTTTGATAGGACACTTCCCCCGGACCCGTTGAGAAGCAGCCCGCGGAGGTTCTTTTATGGTTGGGGCACGCAGAGATCAATATCAAGATGATGACCTCAGGGATTTACGTGGCTCGGGCCGCCTGAGCGTAACACCCTACTCCATGGGGTTTGCGTAATTGTATTGAGCGAGTATGTTCGCTAGGATCAGGTTCAATCCGATCAACTTCTCTTGTCTACATTCATGCGGTGCAACCCTTTTATAATTCTAAGGACTGAGCGTTACAAAGCTGGCCTGGCCCGACATGTGGCCCTGGTATGCTTAATGATCTAATACACTAACTAAAGAGTATTAAGTATAATTAATAGTGTTGTAACGTGCCTTCATGGTAGTGTTACCCCTATTAATGGTGCACTGATCGTGTGTCATTAATATAGCATTAATGACACATTATCAGACCTTGTAACTACCGCTTTAACCGTCCTTGAATGTCTGTAATGGACATGATCGGCTTGTATGTCTGTTGGTGATGAACGTCCGAAGGCTCCACACGTGGCAGGTCCGGAGGTTTCCCTTGCGGGAGGGTAGGTCCGGGGTTGCTGTACACGTGTCGGTACCGGAGCTCCTCTCTGACGGGGGCTAGGTCTGGGGCTGTTGTACACGTGTAGTCGCCGGAGCTTCCCTTGGTTGGGAGTTTTGTTCCGGCCTTATTTTACACGTGTTAACCCGGGAGCCAGCCATATGACGGGAGCGGGTCCGGTGCAACGTGACATGTGGGACCTGCAAGGGCCTTCGACTCTGATGGGTGGAACTTTCTTACACTTTTTGCGGTATCGTGGGGTACCCCTGGGCCCACCTCTGGGAGAAACCCCTTGGGTTAAGGTGTTCTGCCAAAGGTGGGGCCATTCTTGATTCCCGCGCTTCGATTTTCAAATGTCCTCTGATGCGCCGATAGTGTGACGGTCTGGGAGTGAACCTTCGACGCGTGGTTTGTTATGAATACGATAGATAAGATCTTTGAGTGCAGATCTCATGCAATTGAAGGTCAACGGTTCCCAATACGAAAACTATATCGGTTCCGCACGTCCTATCAGAGCGTCGACTTTGGTTTTCCCGCAGCTCATCATGATAATGGTTGGCCTTGGGTAAGGACCTCGATCTCTTCGTCGGGGTGGCCCCAGGTCCACTCATCATTGGCGGGGTAGATTTTTGAAGAGTGCCTTTGATCTTATTACGGTTTCCATCCAAGCGTCACAGAGGCTTACTTAAGAAGGAAAGTGCGCATGGTTTGAGTACTCTTTATGCCTTCGATCATATTTGCGCTCAGAGCATCCCAAACTCCGGCTAACTTTCCATCCTTTACTCCATTTTGCCGTGATGGAGTTGTGTCTCCCCAAGAGCCGCCACAAGAGCGATGATGATCTGAAGAAGGTTCGAACCTACATGGGGTGGTCCAGCGACAAGTTCAACCATTTGGTCCGTGCTGGCAAGCTCCCATTCAAGAAGGAGCGCGACAACGACATGGTGTACTTCACAGCGTACGCCATGGTGGGATTCATTCCACCGTTCTCGACTTTCCATTTGATGCTGCTGGACTTCTATGGTCTGCAGTTGTACCACCTTGGCCCCCATTCTCTTCTTCTTGTGGTGACATTCGTCCACTTCTACGAGATGTGGGTGGGTATTCCCCCCTGCGTCGAGCTTTTCCACACCTTCTTCACCATCCGCACCACCGGCAAGGGGTCCGAGTTTCTTGGCTTCTACTATTTTGTGAAGCGCAAGAACTTCCCCTACAAATACTTGAAGTCGTTTCCTTTTAGCAAGTGGGACGACTGGAAGAAAGATTGGATCATCTTCACGGCTGAGGAGCATGAGAAATTGGAGTTGCCCGAAGGTCTCCCCAATGTTGACACTGACGCATGGAGTGTGGTTCTAGAGCTGTCAAACGCCTTCAACCCTGTCTTGACCAGGATCCGCGAGTGAGTGGATGGTGGAGTGACCCCCCAGATGGTTTTCTGCAACTTCCTGGTCAGTAGGCGGGCTCCGCTAAAGAAGAGGGAGAAGCTTGTGTGGGCCCTCAATAGCATGATGGATGAACACTGGATTGAAATCGGTCTGGAATCCAACTTGGATGATGAATCCTTGGAGTTTCATTTGAAGAAATTCCAGCATGCGATTAATGTCAACGGCGATGACTTGGCTCCGCCAGCAGCCTTCCCCCCCCCCCCCCCCTTAACATTGAGGCGCAATTCGGTAGGGAGGTCCGGAGGAGCATGTCGGTGCTTGACAACCTTGGCAAGCTAGAAAGGCGTCTGACCACCGGATTGGCGATTCCTGGAGCTTCTGAAGGTTGTCCTGCCTCCGCCTCGAGGCGAAGGACTGAAGACGTCGGCAAAGGCAAGGGCAAAGAGCTAGATGAGACTTTCAGCCGGAAGAGGAAGTTGAAGCACGCTGATGGGAGATCTGTCAGGCCTGCTCCTTCCACGACGGCTGCTTCTCCCTGGAGGAGGAGGTCATCTGTAGCTACCCCTGCTCTAGTGCAAACGTCTTTAAGAGGCGTAAGCTCCGGGCAGGCGACCCCGACCTCAGTGCCGGCTGGAAGCTCCAAGTCCGGGAGTTCTTCCCGGCGAAGGGAAGCTCCGGCTGAAGGAACTCCAGCAACTGCGAGTGTTCATCAATTGGGTTCCAAAGCAGTTGTCTCACCGAATTTGGTGGGCTCTAGCTCCGGGCCTCAGAATAAGAGGTTCCGAGGTGAAAGGGGAAGTAGTATCCCAAAGTCAGCATTGATTGCTCACCCTAAAATGCTAATATTGCTTTTGATGTTTTCTTAATCTTCTCTTCCCTTTGTTTCCAGGGTGTCAAAGAAAGGACACAAAAATTGTGCCGAAAAAGGTTGAAGATTCGGTGGCTGGGTCAGAAGTGGTAGAGGGTCCTGCTGCTGAGCCGGAGGTGGTTGGAGGTCTGGCGGCTATGCCGCAGGTGGTTGGAGATCTGGCGGCTGTGCCAGAGGTGGTCGCCACGCCGGAGCCCGAGCGAGCGACGCTTGAGGCCCCAGTTGAAGCTCCAGCTGCTGCTCCAGAAGTGGTGGTCCCGGAGGTACCTGGACCGGAGCCAGAGCAGCCCGAAGAGAGGGCGACAAGTCCCCCGACTTCGGAGCCGTCGATTGAAGACCTCGAAGCGGTGCATTCAACTACTCTGGAGGTGGAAGTTCCCCCTGTGAGTTCTTCTGCTGCCGCTGAAGGGCTCCAGGAGAGTGGCCCTAGCGCTTCTGGAGTCCAGGGGAACACTATTCTTGAGTCGGACCCAATTTTTTGTGACGGAGAACCCTTTCGAGCCTGCGGAAATGGTCCTAGCAGGCCCATAACCTATCCCTCTGGCGTTGTCCATAGACAACGCCACCTCAAGTCTCTGGCAGGTCCAACTTGCCTTCAAACATGAGAGCAAAGCCTTGGAGGAGGCGCGCAACACATTGAGGCATTGGCACAACAGACTCCATTTTGAGACCAGGCTTGCTCAGACGAGGCTGGCTGACCAGAAGGAATGGATCAAAGGTGAGAAGGCCCGGTTACAGTACTGGGATAAATTAATGGAAGAGAAGGAGGCCGCCATCTGGGCGCTTGATGCTAACTCCAAAGAAATCCTGGAGCATGCCAAGGAGAGACGTGACGCTACTGACGAGCGTTACAAAAAGCTCGCATAGTTGAATGAAACTCTCCTAAAGCACCGAGCGGACCTGGAGGCGAGGGAGGAAAAACTCCTAGGGCAGCAGGAAGATGTTGTGAGGAGAGAGGCGGAGGTCACTCATAAGTTCACTCTGGGTGAGAAAAACTTGGCAGATCACAACAAAAAGTTGGACCTATGGAAGGAGGAAGAGAGGAAGAAGAACTGGAAGGAAGGGCAAGAGCTCTCAAAAAGAGAGTCTGACGTTGCCGCTAGGAAGGAGAGAGTCAATGGCAGGGAAAAGGATCTAGCTGAGAGGCGGAACCGCATCCACCTTCGGGAGACGGAGCTGGCCGACCGGGAGAAGCGGGTTGCTGAGAACATGCAGCAGCATGCTAAGTTGGCTGAGCGGCTTGCCCGTGAAGGTTCGGAGCTTGCGGCCACTCGGAGGTCACTGGAAGAGCTGCGGAGCTCGAAGGCGACTCAGTCCTTGATGGTATGGGACTTCCTGGGGCGCGCGGATAGGGCCCTTGTGCCTCTTGGTTTTAGTCCAGTACGCACAGAGGACCAGCGCAGGAGCTGGACCAGATGCTAGCGGCGCTTGGCTCTGCTGGCAGCAAACTCGACGCGATGGGTGATGTCATCGCCGATCAACTCGAGACGGAGGGTAAATCCTTGGCCAAGAACGTCGCCGAGTATGTCTTGGCATGTTACCGGAGCCGAGACCCCCAGTTCTCCCTTGATCCAGTCTTTGAAGGAATCATCGCGGAGGAGTTGGATGTCGCCGGGGCTAGTGTCCAAGAAGCTGCTGAGAAGGTTGCTTCGTTTTTCCACAGGACCTAGGTCCTCCAGTAGATAGGACTTTTCTCCATTTGTCCCTTGTAATCTCAATTTTGTAATCCAGTTCTTTTTATTAATGAAATCCTCCTTTTTGCCTTGAATTTCACTTTGTCTTCAATATACTGTGACATGTCTTGTTGGCCCCCTAGTACATGTGTACAGTTGAGGTGTGTACATGTACCAAAGGTTATTACAATATGTTGATGACTTGGTTGCTTTGCACAATATTACGAATGGTCGGAGCTTGGTAGCTCCGGCGTTAACATGTTAGATGTTGACGGTGGACCTATCTTGGGAGATGTCCGATCTTAGTAGCACCGGCGTCGTCCACTTTCGCTATGAATTTTTGCTTTTCCTGCACATTAAAGGCAAGAGAGAAAGTAAAATTCGTCCTCTTGTCTATAAATTGGTTGTGACCTATTATTCTTATTTGGACTTTAGATCCGAAGAAACTAAAAATGATAACAAGCATTTTGATAGAATCTTCCTAGATCCACATGCCTTTTTAGTACTCACACTACTAAGGCATGCCGGGGTGTAGGTAGAGCGGCGTACTTAGGGTGCAGGACCAGGCTAAGTTGATAGTGCACTCCGGACCTATGCTGGCTTGTCGTTCAGATAAGTAGAATATGAAGCAATGTTAAGATCCAAAAATACTATCAATAAGGCTTGTAATGCATGTGAATTACTTGAAACAAAATTCAAAAAGATTTGCACAACTTCATTATAGACAAGCGGGGTAAAAATAATTTGATATATTGAGCCTTGTACAAAAAGTAGATGCACGCAGAGTATGTTTTCACAAAACAATGCCTTTCATTATAGGTCCAAATTACAGGGGAGACAAGGACACACTTAGGGTGCTGGACCAAGCTAAATGTGCTATACATCTTGTGCTAGCCGAGAGCAAGTAGTTACACTTTTAGTTCTATTATTGTGTCAAGTGTTACTTGAACTTCCCGGATGGGTCCGGATGTTCTCCCAGAGGACTTGCTCGTCTCTGTATATTGACTTTACAACATGTATTGTGTGTAATTACAGACTTGCCTCTGTGATTCTAAGCATAAAGCTTACGAAGGTGCTTGATGTTCCAAGGATTGGGAAGTAGGGTCGCATCCTCTATTGCCAAGCGAACGCATCCTGGTCGGGATACTTTAATGACTCAGAAGGGACCCTCCCAGCTGCGGGAATGTTTGTTCATCCCTTCATGAGTTAGTATCTTCCGGAGCACCAGGTCGCCTTCTTCAAGCTGTCGGTCACGCACATGCCTTTGATGGTAGCGCCGGAGCGCTTGGCGATAACGTGCATTTCGAACAGCTGCTTGGCACCTCCCCTCGTCGACGAGGTCAAGGTCTTCACGCCAGAGCTTGTTCTGCATGGCTTCATCGAAGGTCCGGACCCAGAGGGACCCTAAGGTGATCTCCGGAGGATGGACCGCTTCAGCTCCTTACACCAGGAAGAATGGAGTCTCCCAGTTGACCGGTTAGGTATTGTCCTATTCGCCCATAATGTGGAAGGAAACTCTTCAATCCAGTTAGCTCCATGCTTTTTCAAGGGCTCATATGTGCGCGTCTTGAGTCCTTCTAAGATTTCTGCATTTGCTCTCTCAGCTTGGCCATTGCTTTCTCGATGATCTACCGAAGCGTAGCTAAGCTGAATACTGAGGTCTTTGCAATATTCTTGGAATGCAGCACTTGAAAATATAGTTCCATTGTCAGTTATGACTTTGTTTGGAATTCCAAATCTGCATATAATGGACTTCAAGAACATGATTGCTGATTGTTTGTTGATTGTTACTACTTGAGTTGCTTCCGGCCACTTGGTGAACTTGTCGATGGCGACATATAGGAACCTGTAACCTTCGACGCCTTTTGGGAAAGGTCCCAAGATGTCCATGCCCCACACAGCGAATGGCCATGTAGGAGGTATCATTTGTAGTGATTGAGCCGGTGTGTGAATCTGTTTTGCATGGAACTGACATGCTTCACATTTCTTCACTAGTTCAACCGCATCCTGGAGTGTTGTAGGCTAGTAAAAGCCATGGCAGAAGGCTTTACCAACCAACGTGCGGGAAGCTGCGTGGTTCCCACACTCGCTTCCATGGATTTCCACGAGGATATCACGACCTTCTTCCCTTGCAATGCACCGCATTAGGATGCCATTGACACCACGTTGGTTGAGATCCCCTTCTACCAATGTGTATATTTTAGCCAATTTGACAATCCGGTCAGCGGATACACTGTCTTCAGGAAGGATATTGTCTTTCAAGTAGCTCCTGATCTCCAAGATCCATGCATCGGAGCTAACTTGAGCTTCTGAGTCTTGCGTGTTGGGTTGCTCGAAGCTTTCGGCAGCACCTACGACCCTTGGTGAACGTCATGGTAACAGGGCCACCAGGACCGCCACATTCGAGGTGCTCGTCTCGCCCCCTTCGCTCAGTTCGGTAGGTTGAGCTGTTGGTTTTGATAACCTCAGACGAAGATTCCATCACGAGCCGGAGCTCCACTTGAGGCTTTCGTCAAGAGTTCATCAGCTTCGGAGTTATGAAGGCGCTGAATATGATGGAGATTCAGGACATCGAAGTCCTTCTAAAGCCTCTAGACTTCAAGGAGATAAGCAACTAATTGAGAATTGTTGCAGCAACATTCACCTTTCACTTGTTTGATGATGAGTTGTGAATCTCCCTTCACCAATAGCTGTTGTACACCATAAGATAGTGCCACCTTGAGTCCATAGATAAGGGCTTCATATTCTGCCATATTGTTGGTTGCCTCGAAATCAAGGTGTACCATGTAATTGACCTTCTGTTTGGACGGAGCCAGGAGAAGGATTCCAGCTCCGCCCTCCTGCTTCTACATGGAGCCATCGAAGTAGAGGGTCCAGTGAGGCTCGGTGAATACCGGAACTTTGAGCAACGATTTCTGTTCACTGTGGCCCCTGGGTTTGATGGAGAGGGAGTCGAATCCACCACAAAGTTAGCCAATGCTTGACTTTTAATTGCTTGTCTCGACACAAATTCTAGATCGAATTCTACCAGCTCCGCTGCACACTTTGCAATATTCCTAGTAGAATTAGGGTTTTGCAAAATTTCACGTAGTGGAAAAGAAGTTACCACTGATATTTTGTGGGCTTGGAAGTAATGACGAAGCTTTCTTGAGGCGATAAGAACTGCGTAAAGTAGTATATGCACCTCAATGCATCTTGTCTTGGTGTCGTGGAGTACTTCACTAATGAATTACACAGGGCGTTGGACTCTCCGGACCCTCCCAGAGGGGCCCGAAGCATCCTCCTCATCTACCCGGACCCTCCCGGAGGGGTCCGGACCTTCTTCTGGAATTTCCTGGTCCCTGCCGAAGGAACCTGGAGCTTCTTCTAGAGTGACCCAGACCCTCCTAGACGGGTCTGGATCTTCTTGTTCAGTAGCAGTTACTCCTTCGTCCGAAGGAGGTTGATCCTCTAGCATCTCGCCTTTAGGATTCGTGCCCAAGGTTTGATACCCAGACTCGCCTTCAGGTAGCTCCGGACCCTCCCGGAGGGGTCTAGACTCCTGAATTTGAGATGGCTCCGATCTTTCCGTGACCAGAACCATTCTGACAACCTCTTTAGTTGCTGAAAGTAAAGCAGTAAAGGCTCACCATGGTTCGGAGCTACCAAGATTGGTAGTGTGGTGAGGAGCTACTTCAGCTCTTGAAACGCCTTTTCTGCTTCCTCAAACCAATGAAATGGTCCGGACATCCACAAGAGTTTGAAGAAGGGTAGCGCCTGTTCTACCAGTCTTGATATAAACCGAGTGAGCGCAGCTAGACATCCGGTCAACTTTTGGACATCTTCAGTGCGGGCTGGGGGCCACATTTCTTCTATAGCCTTGATCTTCGCCGGATTTTTTTCGATTCCTCGATGGGTCACCAAGAACCCCAGAAGCTTTCCAGAGCTAACCCCAAAGACACACTTGTCTGGGTTCAGCTTGGTGCGTGTAGTGCGCAACTTGTCGAAGATGGCTTGTAAGTTGTCAAGGAGTGACAACTTGTTTTTGATCTTCACGACAATGTCATCAACATACACCTCCACCAATTCTCTAATTAGCTTTCCAAATGTTTTGTACATGGCAAGCACAAATGTTGAAGAGGCATTTTTAAGACCGAATGGCATGACAGTATAACAATACTATCCATCTACTGTTATGAAAGCAGTATGCTCTTCATCTTCCTTAAACATTTGGATTTGATGATATCCAGAATATACATCTAAGAAACACAGTAGTTCACACCTGGAGGTGGACTCTACTATCTGATCTATTCTAGGTAGTGGAAATGGATCTTTTGGACATGCCTTATTTAAGGTGGTGTAGTCGATACACATCCGAAGCTTCCCACCGGCCTTGGGTACAACAACTAGGTTTGCCAGCCATTTTGGATGGAAGACTTACCGAATGAATCTAGCTTCAAGCAACTTCTTGATTTCCTATTGGATGAAGTTTTGTCGCTCGATTGATTGCTTCCTGGCCTTCTGGTGTACAGGCTATGCGTCTGGGTAAATCTTTATATTGTGCTCAATCACCTTCCTAGGGATCCCAGGCATTTGTGATGGTTGCTAGGCAAACACATCGACATTAGCCCGAAGGAAAGTGATGAGCGTGAGTTCCTATTTTTGTTTCAGACCCCCTGATATACGGGTAGTCTAAGCAGCATCGGAACCAATTTGGACGACTTTGACGGGAATGTCGTCGTCGCTGCTTGGTTGCACACGAGGTGCGGAGGTAGAGCCTTTGTGACGAATGCTTGGAGAATTCACAGTTGGATCCTTACCAGATGCTTCCTCTTGCGCTGTGGTAAGCGCATAGAGTTCTTCCAGTGCAGTAACTCCTGTGGTACGATCTCCGTGGATCTATAGAATGCTCGTAGGTCTTGGCATCTTCAACATCAAATAACCATAATGGGCAGCAGCCATAAACTTGTATAAAGATGGCCTACCCAAAATGGCATTGAAAGTCAGACTGATCTGCACTATGTCGAAGATCAATTTCTCGGTTCTGTAGTTCTCACGGGTCCCAAAGGTCACCGGGAGTGTAATGGAACCAAGAGGAGTAATGGTTCCCAGACCTACTCCGGAGAAAGGTCAAGATGGGTGAAGGTCCGAAGGCTGAAGCTGAAGCTTAACGAAAGCTTCAAAGCTTATGAGATTTAGCCTGGAACCTCCGTACACAATGACATGGTGGATTTGGATATTGTTAATGGTGGGTGACACCATCAGCGGTAGTTTCCCAGCCCCGATCATGTTTCAGGGCAGTCCAAAGCATCGAAAATGATGGGTGTATCCATCCACTTCTGATGTGGTTCTGCCTTAGCAGCAGGAGCTACCATGCCCATGTCCCGCCGCATTGTCTTGAGGATGCGATGAGAGGTGATGTCCCAAGAACCACCATAGATGGTGTTCAGGGTTTTCCGGCACTCATTGTCAGAGACGTCGGAGTCATCGTCGACAGTGTTGTAGACGACTTTCGAAACCTTTTTGGGGTCCTGGAAGCCTAGCTCCTCTTCAGTCGGAGCTTCGTCGACTTTTTGTTTTCCTTCCCTTTGATGGAAAGGAGCTTCTTCCTGGCGCTTGTTGTAGCGCTCGGCAAGGTTTTGGACCTCCCGGCAGTCTTCCAAGCTGGGTCGATTCGTCTTGTGAATCGGACACCATTCTTTGGAACTGTTGTCGTCCTCTAATGAAGGACGAGGTCGCTTCTAGGGGCATGGCCCCCGGCTTCTAGGGGCTGCAGCAGCAGGAGTTGGAGCGCCGACCGACGACTTCTTTTTGCCGTTGGGCTTCTTCTTCTTATTACAACTACCGGAGGTAGCGTCTTCAGTTTTGGAGGACTTCTGGTTGGCCTCCGGAGCTGGCTTGGAGTGCATTTCACGGCCCTCCGCAGCTCTAGCTCCTTTGTCGGCTAGGCTGAAGAGTTCTGTGACGCTGGTGACTTGTTTGATTGCCAGCTTCTCCAGCATCTTCTAATCCTGAACTCCCTGTCTGAATGCAACGATAACAGAAGAGCTCGAGATAGAAAGAATGGTATTTCATACCTGAGAGAATCGCTGGATGAAGGACCGTAGCAATTCCCCCGACGCTTGCTTTACAGCAAACAGGTCCAATTCAGTGTCGGGTCGGGTGTAGGAGCTCCCGAAGTTGGCAGTGAACTGTTGGCATAGTTCTGCCCAACTATTAATGGAGTCAGGTGGAAGACTCATGAACCAGGACCTTGCAGTCCCGGTTAAGGCCACCGGGAAGTAATTGGCCATTACAACCTCATCACCTCCCGCTGCCAATATGGCAATTGAGTTGATTTGAAGAAATCCGGCAGGGTTGACTGTCCCATCGAATTTTTTCGGCAAGTGAGGCCAGAACTTCTGTGGCCATCTGACCATGCTTAAATGCATGGCCAGGGCAGAACAACCTCCTCCTACTCCTTGAGGAGCAGGGTTGTCCCGAGTCTCTCGCCTTTCGCGAGCACGCTCGATATGGACACGGTCGTCCTATTACCGGTAACGGCGATCCAGTTCCGACCGAAGGTCATGAGTTGGAATCCTGGTGATGGTATGGGTGCGTCGCGCTCCGGGGGGCAACGAAGTCACCTGCTGGGAGGCAGCACGGCTCCTTTGTTGAGAGGCTTGTGAGCCAAGCCGGCCGCACAGGGTCCGTCGTTGTGAAGGTGCTCCCCCTGAAGGGGGAGGACCTTGGTTACTGATGCCTGTAGCCGCAGCTGGGACCAGATGGTCGACATCAGCCCTCCACTGCTCCATAGCACCCTAGGGTGCACCTGGAGGTGGTGGATGTTGCAAAAGATCTCGCGTAGCAATGAGCGTATGCTCGGGGTTGTTGTTTGTCGATGTGGTGATCGACGCAGATGCCCCATCTCGTTGATTGGCATTGTTTGCCAAAACAGATGGTGCTACAGTGCCTGCCGGAGCATTGGCACCTACTGGCTGCTGAACGTTGAAGGGGTTGCCTCCAACAGGTTGTTCAACACGATTGTCATTGAATGATCCAGCAGCTGAATTCACCATCTTTTGATCTCAGGATTGCCCCCTTCCCGGTGCACAAAATGTCAAAGTGTTTGATACGACACTTCCCCCGGACCCACTGAAAAGCAGCCCGCAGAGGTTCTTTTATGGTTGGGGCACACAGAGATCAATATCAAGATGATGATGTTAGGGATTTACGTGGTTCGGGCCACCTGAGCGTAACACCCTACTCCATGGGGTTTGTGTAATTGTATTGTGTGAGTATGTTTGCTAGGATCAGGTTCAATCCGATCAGCTTCTCTCGTCTACATTCGTGCGGTGCATCCCTTTTATAATTCTAAGGACTGGTCGTTACAAAGCTGGCCTGGCCTGACATGTGGCCCTGGCGTGCTTAATGACCTATTACACTATCTAAAGAGTATTAAGTATAATTAATAGTGTGGTAATGTGCCTTCATGGCAGCGTTACCTCTATTAATGGTGCACTGATCGTGTCATTAATATAGCATTAATGACATATTATCAGACCTTGTAACTGCCACTTTAACCGTCCTTGAATATCTGTAATGGACAAGATCAGCGTGTATGTCTGTTGGTGATAAAGGTCCGGAGGCTCCACACGTGGCAGATCTAGAGCTTTCCCTTGCGGGAGGGTAGGTCCGGGGTTGATGTACATGTGTCGGTACCGGAGCTCCTCTGTGACGGGGGCTAGGTCCGGGGTTGTTGTACATGTGTATTCGTCGGAGCTTCCCTTGGTTGGGAGTTTTGTTCCCGCCTCATTTTACACGTGTTAACCCGGGAGCCAGCCATATGAGGGGAGCGGGTCCGGTGCAACGTCACACGTGGGACCTGCAAGGGCCTTCGACTCTGACGGGTGGAACTTTTTTGCACTTTTTGCTGTATCGTGGGGTACCCGGTACGTAGGGTACCGATAGTTTGTATTAGACTTTGGTACACATATTTTTATTCATATTATCATATGTATATTATCTTTATTTTATTTTATAGTTGGTCATTATAAATGCATTACCTAGTTTAAATTTTTATGGGGTATTCGTTATTATTTTGATCTAGGTCTGATCGGAGGTCTTAATGGAACATTCATATTTATTTATTTTGGATAGTTTGTTTTCTGTGACCGATTTATTGTTTGTATTCCCATAATTTACTACTACGTTGACTAGGTAATTTTTAGCGTATTTTATTTAGGGCAGGTAAATTAATCGTTGACACCCATATGTGCATGTGTTTGCATATACGTTTCTCTTATTTGTTTAACTACTTTTGTGTTCAGGCATTTCGATTCCAGTTTTAATTTTATGATTTCATTTAGATGTGTGTGTACGTGATTGTATTGGTATACATGTGCGTCTCAATTTTTATTGGTGATCAATCCTTGATCTAGGTTTGTCTAAAAATTTTAATTCAGAGTGATTTTTATTCTATATGAAAATTCGGGCTGTGACATTCCTGCTCAACCGCGGAGGAATATCATCGACTGTCATTGGGTGTTCAAATTAAAACGGAAGGCCGATGGATCTATTGATCGTCACAAAGCCCGTGTAGTGGCTAAAGGGTTTAAGCAGCGGTATGGTATTGATTACGAAGACACGTTGAGTCCAGTGATAAAGATAGACACTGTTCGACTGGTGCTTTCTATTGCGGTCTCAGGAAACTGGAAGCTCAAGCAACTTGATGTTCAAAATGCCTTTCTTCATGGGTTTCTTTAGGAGGAGGTATATATGCGACAGCCCCCAGGTTTTCTTGACAAAGAAAAGCCAGTCTATATATGTAAGCTTGACAAAGCAATTTACGGGCTCAAACAGGCCCCACGAGCTTTGTATGCTCGGCTAAGTACAAAACTGCAGCATCTTGGTTTTCTACCCTCCAAATCCGACATCTCATTATTTATTTATTGCAAAGAAGGAGTCACAATACTCATGCTCATATATGTAGACGATATTATATTAACTGGATCATCTGAAGAAGCTATTGATTGGTTGCTTGAGAATCTGAAACAAGAGTTTGCACTCAAGAATCTCAGATGTCTCCACTGTTTTCTGGGAATTGAAGTGCATCATGTTTCAGAAGGGCTAATTCTCTCGCAAGATAAATACGCAAGAGATATCTTGAAAAGGGTTAATATGCAGGACTGCAAGAGTACAAAGACACCCATGTTGAGCTCGGAGAAGCTATTTTCAGAAGAGGGAGAAACATTAAGTGCTGAAGATACTACTGCATATCACAGTGTAGTAGGTGCTTTACAGTACTTGTCGATGACAAGTCCTGACATATCTTTTGCTGTTAATAAAGTATATCAGTTTCTTGCTTCTCAAACGAATAAACATTGGACTGCTGTCAAGCAAATTTTGTGGTACATCAATACACATGATCTTGGGTTGAAATTATGGAAATCAGATTCTACGCTTGTATGTGCATTCTCAGACGCGGATTGGGCTCGGAATGTAGATGATAGAAGAACGACAGGTGGTTTTGCAGTCTTCTTTGCACCAAATTTGATTTCCTGGAGTGCTAGAAAGCAACCAACCGTGTCAAGGTCAAGTACTGACGCTGAGTATAAGGCCTTGGTGAATGCCACTGCTGAAATAATTTGGCTTCAATACATTCTACGAGAGCTAAATGTCTTGCAGCCCAAAATAGCTTGTATATGGTGTGATAATCTTAGAGCCACATATCTCTCCACCAATCTAGTGTTTCATGTGAGGATAAAACATATCGAAGTAGATTATCACTTTGTCAGAGAAAGAGTGGCTAAGAAACTACTCGAGATACGCTTTGTAAGCCCTGGAGATCAACTAGCTGATGGTTTGATGAAAGCTCTGCCAGCAAATCTTCTGAAAAATTCAAGGTTAATCTAAACCTTGCTCGGTCTAGATTAAGGGGGGATGTTGAATGACTTATGCCGCTATGACTAGAAACTCTTCGTTATGGCTTGTATAAAGTTATTAGCCTTTGACTGATAACTCTTCGTTATCTTTAGTCTTATCTTTTATTTATCCTATGTGCTTAGTTAATGTAATCCTGCTCTATAAATATAAACCTCTGGATAGCTCTCAAAGCGACACCTGATCAATTCTCAGTGTTTCCTACACGGCAATATGTTCCGAGGAGGGTGGCGTTGTTGAGTTCCTCCAGAGTATGTGGTAACCCGACAGTGCTGTTCTGGTGGCGCTGAGTTCCTCCCTGAAGGCGCACTACATCTGGTTAGGGCATGCACCTTCCCCGAAATTTTTTACCCAATGCATCAAATCGCACCTGTAATGAGTAGAGATGTGGTTAGATAGTGGACAATATAATGTGAAGTACAGAGAAGTTATACCATAACAATTTGTGCCGTATAGTATTCTGTTCTTGCTTATTGCTATTTTTCTGTTTTTGTTGTTTCTTATATTCATTTTTTCACTTTGGATGCAGGTTATGCAATAGATCC
Organism: Tuctoria greenei; assembly: GCA_036927565.1. NCBI lineage: Eukaryota > Viridiplantae > Streptophyta > Magnoliopsida > Poales > Poaceae > Tuctoria > Tuctoria greenei. The sequence goes on along the minus strand of JAYESD010000006.1, from coordinate 148,922,536 downwards.
TTCGGAATTTTTGACGATACAGTTTCATTATGGAGGCCAATTTCTATATGTTGGCAGCCATATGCAGTATTTTGGTGGTACATCTGGGATTTCACACATAGAGGTGGACAAACTTTTACTACCTGAGGTGGAAGGACATCTTCGTGATCATATGAAAAGTGATTGTCCTGTACAACTCCATTGGTTGGTTCCGGGAAATAATATGAATGATGGACACTGTGGCTAACTTTTTGATGATGAATCTTGTAACATTATGGTTCAACACATAGCTGCTCATGGCGTGGCTGGAATTTATGTTAAAGAAATTGGTGGTAGTAAAAAGGGGGACAAGAACAATGACATGGAGGTGCTTCAAGCTGATGCTGCAGTTGATGATCAATTATAGGAGATAGAAGTTGATATACTATGTCTATGCCTAATATGGATTATGATGCCTCTGATAGTGGATTCAGATTATCAACCCAAGGACATTAATTATTCAGAAAATGATGATGAGATAGGAAAGTTAAGGAAATATGCAAATCAGATAGAGATGGATATAAAGTCAAAGAAGATAGGACAAAGTCGTAACCTGTCATTGATCCTTGCAGATGCAAATGTCCGAAACTTGCAACATTTACATGATGATCAAAGTCCCTGTCAAGCGCAGCAGCTTCGCCTGGGCCGCTGCGGGGAACAGATGAGGGGCAGAGACTTGCTCACAGGCGCGGACAAGGAACAAAGGGGGGGGGGTGGGGGGGGGGGGGGGGGGGGGGTCAAGGCAGCGAGCAGATCGGTTACGACAATCAGCCGAGGGCGAGGAAGACACAGGAGAAATCCACGGGATAGGGAGGAGGCGGAGGAACTAGGAGGAGGAGGCCGGCTCATCGCACATGAGCTTGCCACCACCGGTGACGAGGTAGAGGTGGCAGCGTGGACAGTGAGCGCGGCGGGCTCGACCGTACTGAGGTAGAAGACATGGCGGGAGGCCGGCGAGCATGGCAGGGGTCGACCGTGGCGAGGAGCTCGATGGTCATCTTTGCCGCTCGCTGATTTGGGAGGGGAGCGGACACCTCGATGCTTCTCACCCACAGAGACGAGAGCGAGAGAGAGCGAGCCTTACCACTTGGTGTTCTATTTGTCCTTCTCAATGACAGTTGGGACCCACATCTGAAGACTTGTAAGCATGCCATATAGGCATCTGATGTGGCAAAATCGGGCTGGGAAACCACTATTTGGGGTAAAGTAGATGGTTTTGAAAAGATTGGGGTGGAAGATAACTGGTTTTGTAGTTTGGGGGTGGTAAATTAGTCCTAGCTTATACTTGGAGGTGGTTAAATCCTATAAAGTTATAAATATTTAGCTTGATCATTGATGATGATTATTGTTACATCTCAAATACTTTAGATTACATTCCTTTTATGAGTATTTAGAGTTTTACTCTTTGTTGAAGATAAATTAATAGGTTAGCCCATCCATTTGTACAGCTAGCATCAATAATCAAACTATAACTTATTTTCTACCACCAATTTCTGGATCAATACAGGAATTCCGACCACTTACGTCGGTCGGAGCCGACATAATTCAGGTCAAATTAAACCGATGTAAGTTACTTACTTACGTCGGTTTTCCCTTAATCATCGATGATTATTTACTTGTAGTGGGTAATCTATTTTATATATAGTTATGTCAGCTATTTTTTACAATAGTAATGGTGAGTATTTTTAAAACATGTATAGGGGTATTTCGAGGCATTGAGCTAATATTTTGTAATAGCGGTGATGGATATTTTTTTCTCTTTTTTTGTCTGCGATTATTGTGAAAAATTGTAGTAGTGAATGAAAATGATCTACTTTAAAAGTGCATGTCTCTCATATGTAGTACGCTAAGTAATGGACCATGCATTCTAATTAATTTATTTCTACTACATCTGATCAGTAATGGTGAAAATCATATATTAACCATTCATGTTTTCGTGAATTTTTTCTACTAATTTTACTCGAGTACGACAAACTGAATCCAATTGATATCAAATTCAATCACAAAGTCAGGTCCAATTAAACCACCACCTGACAAATTCAGGGAAGGATATTGTTAAGTTAGTCGCACTAATGAAATGCTTGCACTATTCATGTTGCTTGCATGATAGAGCTAGCCACGCCTTTCTACGATGTGTTGGAGAGTGGTTCTCATCTCTGCTATTGTTAGAAGGCTTGTTGATAGCCATTTGTTAGGCTGCTACCAAGGGACGAATGGGTTGAAATAGGTAATGGAACAGCTAAGATGAGATTATTTTCTAATTACCTCGCCTATTGATGGATGGCTGCACACTACGAAGAACGGAGACCAACAAACCGCTCATCTCCATCGTTGCATCTCGCATTATGGAGTCAACGGAGATGTGCGGTGGGCGCGTCGCCGATCAACATACATGCAAGACAAGCTATAAAAAAATGCGTCTCCTTTTTCTGAGTAATACCAGATGAGCTTTAAGGAGTGTGTCTCTTTTATATAAAAAAATCTGAGACAGACGTTACAGATGCTCGTCTCCTTTCTTTAAGCAATTTGAGACGGGCTTCAAGTGTGTCCGTCTCCTTTACTTCTAATATTGGAGACGTACTTTCTTCTTAGCTCGTCATCGATCACTACGTGGGAAAGGCTCATCAGAGATGAGCCCGCACGAAGAACGGAGACGTACAAATCGCGGGCCTCCGTCGCCGTGTCTCGCATTACAGAGTCAACGGAGACGCACGGTGAGCGCGTCGCCGATCATCATACATGCAAGACAAGCTCTATAGAAGTTTGTCTCCTTTTTCCGGGTAATAAAGGACGATCTTTAAGAAGTACGTCTCCTTTATATAAAAAATCCGAGACATGCGTTACAGAAGTTTGTCTCCTTTCTTTAAGCAGTGCAAGACGGGCTTTAAGTGCGTCCGTCTCCTTTACTTCTAATATCGGAGATGAACTTTCTTTTTAGCTAGTTGCTGATGTATCTACTGGCTGTTACATTGTAGTACTAAGAGGAGGCGTATCATGTTGAATGCTCGTGTCCTATTAGATGCTCCCACCCCCTGTTTACCCAGCTTGCCGACTGCATCCTGGAGCTAGCCAAGATTTGGCAACGGCATAGCCAGCGTCAGCAACATACATATATATGAACATATAGCCAAACGAATATTACACATTAAGTTATATTGACAAATCAAATATTAACAAAGTGTCAATCGTGGTTAGCAAAGTAAATAATTATACAATGAATGCCCTCTTCTTCAACCTGATTACCAAGTAACTAGTTGCACAGATCATAACTGTCATCATCTAATCTTGTATACCGTAATGAAAATTCTCTATTTGGATCAATGACTTCATTAACGATAAGCCTGCATAGCCTCTCTCTAATGCACTCTTGAAGGTGGTTTCGTAGTTTTGCCACACGATAAAATGAGAATTAGCAAAACATTAATAATAGAGTAAAATAAATACAATTACACATAAATTGCAATTCGCCAGCTCTCCAAATTTAACCATGCTTAAGCATCCATGGAGTAGTCTGCTGTCTAGCCTCTTCAGTCTGCTATTGATGCTCCGATTCAGACATCCTCAAATTCAATAAAATTACTAAAATTATATAACTATCAAATTGCAGTCACATTCGCACAAACAGTCACATAAGAAAGCAAATATTTGAAGGCTTAGGAGAAAATTTACTGGAGAATGGTATTTCTGTTAGTTAGGGCTTGATCATACTAATTACCAAGGTCGGGTTCGACAGTGGCGGCATTCCTTGAGGGAAGGGTCAAGGCGGTGGCGTGCTCTGTAGATAGGGAAGAACAGACGGCGTGCTCCAAGGATGAGGTGGCGGAGGTGCCGGAGCGGCGGTTCCTCAACTCCTTGATGATAGCAGGCCGACGGTGTTGGCTGTGTCGTGGTTGCCCAAAGTTTGAAACTCCCACTATTTGAGAAAATTTTGAAATGTGTTGGTTAGAGCACGATCTGGGGATGAGGTGGCAGAGGCGCCGAAGCGGCGGTTTCTCAACTCTATGATGACAACAGTTCGATGATGTTGGGAGATAGAGCATAAATGATCATACCGAGGTCTAGGACGACGGCGGTAGCACAACAATGACGAAGAGCGAGTTGAAGAAAAGGGACGGCGCTGGCATGCTCCAAGTGCAGGGTCCAGGCGACAGTGTGCTCCAAGGACCGGACGATCAGGCAGCTGCATGCTCCGGGAGCAAGACAATTAGGTGTCGGTGTGCTCCGGGGACGACGCGGCCGAGGTGCCAGAGCTGCAGTTTCTGGATGTGGCCTAGAGGGGGTGAATAGGCCTTTTTGATTTTGTCAGAACCTGCAACACTTAATCACCAGATCAAAACTTGAGATATCGAACTAGTCCGGTAAAGTGCGGACTAGTCTGGTGTGTACGGACTAAGTTGATCAAGTTTGATTTATTAAGTTTGATTCTAGGGTGTAGCAGCGGAAATATACTTGTAATTTATGTGTTGCAAGATTGTGGACTAGGGTATATCAAAATTCAACCTTATATTTAATGATTCAACATAAAGTAAGCAATAATGATCGAAACCCTAGATTGTTGTGATGAATAAGAACGATGAACACAAAGCAAGACACAAGGATTTATCCCGTGGTTCGGCCCCCACAGAGGCAACCTACGTCCACGTAGAGGAGTCCACAAAAGGATTGGGCCTTCTCCAACCCTACCCTCGTCGGATTACCATGAAGGCCAATCCTCTTCCACTTATCACAAAGGGGCGAATAACCGAATTCAAAGGGGCCTTCTCACACGTTGAGGGCTCTCCTAGATTACAACACGAAATACCACAAAGAACACACTCAAAAGATTACAGTGAAATCACACGAGTGTGTTAGAGAATCAAACCAAGAGCTCAATGAGTGTTGAACGTGTGTCTCCAATGATCTAGAGTGTATCCTCAAAGGATTGATCTTTGTTGCACTTAATTGCGTGGAGAGATGTGTTTTTGGAGGCTCTTGGGAGGTGTGACGGCGCTAGGGTTTGAGAGAGTTTAAAGTTGGGCCGTGCACCTCTATTTATATGGGGTTTCTAAAAGTGACCGTTAGGGTTTAGAAAGATCAGACTAGTCTGCGGTGGACACCAGACTAGTCCGGTGTGCTATGTGTACCAAACCCTAAGTGTCCCGAAATATTGTACTAGTCCGGCTAGGTGCTAGTCTTCGGACTAGTCCGATGGACATCGGACTTGTCCGGACAGTGAAACCAAAGTGGTTATGAGGAAAAGTCCGCACTTGGGGGACTTGTCCGATTTAGGTCTGAGAGTTTTTCGGACTAGTCCGTTCTAATATCGGACTTGTCCGATTTAGATCGGAATGAATACTGGACTAGTCCGATGGTGATCGGACTTGTCCGATTTTGTGTGACTTGTGAAGTGTTTTGAGGACTAGTCCGCACTAGGGAGGACTAGTCCAATTCTAGTGAGAGAGATATCGGACTAGTTCGATGGATATCTGACTTTTCCGATTTTGTGCAGAGAGGATATCGAACTAGTCCGGTGACATTTGGACTAGTCCGGTCCTGTATAACTTTGTGCAATGTGTGTGCTTAATTGTGATTGAGCTCTTGGGGTGTGTTTCCTTAACACACTCCATACACAATGATCTACTATACTTCTTCCTTGAGCTCATTTCCACTTTGCTCCTCATTCTCTGTTCTTTTTGGCACTTTACTTATTTTGCTATTAAAACCTGTGCTCATCCCAGCAAAGAGGTTAGGATCTCATTTGCTTGTCATAAATCATCCAAAACCCACAAGGGATTCCTAGATGCACTTTCAATCTCCCCCTTTTTGGTGATTGATGACAACCAATTGAGATTTCACAAAATATGATAAAAATTGAGATTTTCATAAAGTATGCACATATGAGTTTAAAATACATCAAGCAATGAAAACATAATCCATATGTTCATTCTTTATGGGGGATGCATAACCAAGTACATTGAAACAATGAGAATGACATAGATGACATTAATCAATCAAAAGTAAGCATATATGTCATTCTTGGAGCAAAATCACATAACTCAACAGTTACTTCTCAAATGATTTTAAAATCCACAAAATAGTCAAAAAGCATACAAGAGAGCTCTCTCCTCGCATCCTACAGCTAAGGCTAAGACCCCCCCTCAATCTCTCCCCATTTGGCATCAAGACACCAAAAAGGAGGAGAGGAGGGACCTAAAGTCTTCACTCCCCATTGTCGACCCTCTCATCGTCTTCATCGTTGTCTTCGGGCTAATGAGGAGGAGGAGGAGGAGGAGGAGGTGTGGAGCCACTCGAGCCCCCAATGCCAAAGTAGGCAAGCTCAGATGGGGTTAAGGGCCCAAGCTCGGTGAAGTCTGAATCGGAATCTTCAGAGATTACTGGAGACCCAATGGGTTAGATCTCTAGTTTCTGGCATATTTGCTTCACATTTGCCTTCACATACTTCATATCTTCCTTTCTTCTCTTCTTGAGCATATGGGCCTTCACTTCAGCCTTTTTGCAGGAAGCGAAGATGGCAGCCAAGTATTTGAAGATCCCACTGGCGGATCCCCTTTGAGGGGCTGCCCTACTGGCAGGGGCAGCTCTGGCATCTTCAGTTCTTCTTGCTGGTACCTCAGGACTCGAGGCTGGCGAGGGAGCAACCTGGACACTTGGCTTCTGAGGCATCTGAGGCGTGAATGGTAGGTGCTCCACATCCTTGACGAATTCAATCCCGGTGACCTTCCCGATCACAATCATCAGATATGGGGCATACCCACAAGACCTGTTGGGTGTGCAGGATATGTTGACCATGTCATTCCAGATGTAGTCTGCCACATCAAACTGGCGGTCCTTGCTTATCACTCTCATCAATGTCCGGAGATAACCCTGCACACTCCCGACATCTCCATCCTTGGGAGCGATGGTCTTCCTCAAGACTCTATTGAGAACCACAAAGAACGGCTTCATGTTCTTTGTGGATGGAGGGCTGAACTTGGAGTTTGGCTCATATAGGAACCTCATCCTATCCTTCTCAATGACACCTATGTTATGGATAATCAAGCAGTCAGGTCTTGAGGTGTCAAGGTGAAGCAGGCTTGCAAAATCTTCTTGAGTGATACTGTACTTGGATCCATGAGTCATCCAAGTAACACTTTCCTCATCTTCACTTGACATATGGCATGTTGCAAAGAATTGTGCTATGAACTCATCATTCCAGTTGTTCCTGGAGGCAAAGAGATCCTTCAGGCCATGCCTCTCAATAGCTTCCACCAATTAAGTGAACGGGGAGCAACCCTTCTTCTCAAAGTGTGCCCAATAATTCCATTGACTGCGCACAACCGGTGTCTTCATTGGGAGATACACAGATTTGTAGAAATCTACATGGAAGTTGCACCAAAATCTTCCATCGGTAGCTTGTTTTTGTCGGCCATACCAATCAATGCTTCTGAACTTTGCTGCCGAATCACATCCTTTCCCGTTGAACTTCTCTTCAGTGGGGTCCCGGACCCATTCCCTCGGAGCATGCAGCTTCAACGGGCCAACTGGACCCGTTGCTATCCCTTTGCCCTTGCCTTTGGCTGGGCGGGCACTTGCCGAGCTAGGGCCACTGCAGGTGGTAGCCCTAGAAGCTGGCACCATGGAGGCCTACTTCTTCGCTAGCACTTTCCTCTGAGCCTGTGGAGGAGACGGAGCTGGCTCGGAAGGTCTCTCTTGGCGCTTCTTGCAATGACTCGTCGAGGTCCGAGGTGCCACCTCGTGGTCCATCTCAGCCTCAAAGTCGGAAACTTCGTTGTTTGAGCTCGACATGCCCTGAGAATGAGTTGAGTGAGGCATGAATGAGAGTGAATGATACAAGGCATAGGTGTGAAATGGATAGCAAGGAATTGCATTGAGGAATTGAAAAGTTAGGTTTTGAGTTCAGAAAAATCGGACTTGTCCGGTGTATAGGCGCGAACTAGTCTGGGGGACCGGACTTGTCCGTGCATGGACGGACTAGACCGGTATTCATCCTCAAAAACCTAAGCAGCTAGACAAATGGTGATTCCTAATGCACAACAAGCTTAGCATAAACAAAATACATCAAGGAGGCATGTATATAGTGAAATATGCTAGGCTATTCGATCAACAATGAAGAAATTTGGGATTTCTAGGGTTTGAGTGAAAATTACCGAAGAAATCGTTTGAAGCATTGAGATGAGGGTGTTGAAGGCCGGACTTGTCCGAGAACTTCAATCCCGATGCAGTGACGATCAAATTCCACCCAAACTTGCAAAGTTCCGATGGAGAAATCAAGGAATCACCTTGGGAGCTCGAGTGGAAGAGAGAGAACGCGTGAGGCAAGAGTGAGGATGAAGGGATTAGGGTTTTGGCGGTGGCTAGGGTTAAGGACACGAAAAAGCATACAAGTCCGGAGATGACCGGACTAGTCCGAACTTTTCCAGAGGCTATATCGGACTAGTCCGTTGTCCATCGGACTAGTCCGGCCTAACTGGCACTCACGGACTAGTCCGCATGGGCATACTAGTCTGGGTAACCACGGACTAGTCCGTGGTCACCAGGCAAGAATTTCTTAGCCCATTCATATATATTTGAAGCTACATATTTAGAAAATAGGGAGCCAAATCAAAACAAATAATCTTGATGAATATGATCAATAAGCATACAACAATCAAGCAATGATCATAATTCACCAAGATCTGATAATTAACATAGTTTTTTGAAGAAAATTGAGGGAGATGATTTTCACAATCCAATCAACATATTTTGAAGAATTCATACAGGTATGCAACATTTCAAGCCACACTCCGAGCATCAAGGATATTTAGTTCATTTCATAGTTCACAAAAATGTTTTTCATCAAGTGGCTTGGTGAATATGTCGGCCAATTGCTCTTGGGTGTTGACATGGGAAATGGCTATATCTCCTTTCATGGAGTGGTCTCTCAAGAAGTGATGCCTTATGTCTATGTGTTTGGTCCTAGAGTGCTCAACGGGATTATGGGCAATTTTAATGGCACTCTCATTGTCACAAAGGAGTGGAATACGGTTCATATTGTAACCGTAATCCCTTAGAGTTTGTCGCATCCAAAGGTGTTGTGCACAACAACTCCCAGCTGCAACATACTCCGCTTCGGTTGTGGATAAGGCAATGGAATTTTTTTTCTTGGAGGACCAAGAAACTAAAGATCTCCCTAGAAATTGGCATGTACCAAAGGTACTTTTTCTATCTACTTTGTATCCGACATAATTTGCATCGGAGTAACCAATGAGATTGAATTTGGAGCCTTTTGGATACCAAAGGCCAAGGTTGGGTGTATGAACTAAATATCTCAAGATCCTTTTTACGGTTGTCAAGTGACACTCCTTAAGATTGGCTTGAAATCTTGCACACAAACATACACTCAACATGATATCTGGTCTAGATGCACATAATAGAGTAGAGATCCAATCATGGAGGGATATACCTTTTGGTCGATGCTAGGTCCATCTTCATTGAGATCCAAGTGGCCATTTGTTGCCATGGGAGTCTTTATAGGCTTCGTCTTGTCCATACCAAACTTCTTGAGTATGTTTTGCGTGTACTTGGTTTGGCTTATGAACGTTCCTTCCTTTTGTTGCCGCACATGGAATCCCAAGAAGTACTTCAGTTCTCTCATCATTGACATTTCAAACCTGTCTGTCAAGATTTTACTAAATTCGTCACAAAAAGATTGATTAGTTGACCCAAATATTATATCATCATCGTAATTTTGACAAATAAAAAGATCATGTCAAAATTCTTTGTAAATAGTGTATAATCTACTTTGCCAATCTTAAAGCCATTTTAAATTAAGAAATCTCTAAGACACTCATACCAAGCTGTAGGAGCTTGTTTGAGGCCGTAGAGAGCCTTACGCAATTTAAATACGTGGTCGGGGAACTCTTCATCTTCAAACCCGGGGAGTTGCTCCACATACACCTCCTCCTTGATTGGTCCGCTGAGGAAGGCATTTTTCACATCCATTTGATACATCTTGAAATCATGGTGAGTAGCATATGCAAGTAATATTCTAATGGATTCAAGTCTAGCTATGGGAGCAAATGTCTCATCGAAATCCAAACCTTCGACTTGTGAATACCCTTTGGCCAGAAGTCGTGCCTTGTTCCTTGTCACCACCCTGTGTTCATCTTGTTTGTTGCGGAAGACCCACTTGGTGCCGACAATGTTCGCATTGGGTCTTGCCACGAGTTCCCACACCTCGTTCCGCTTGAAGTTGTTCAATTCTTCTTGCATTGTCACCACCCGGTCCGGATCATTCAATGCATCCTCAACCCTGCGTGGTTTCAAAAAGGGTACAAATGAATAGTGCTCACAAAAGTTAGCTATGCGAGATCTAGTGGTTACTCCCTTTTGGATGTCACCGATGATATTGTCGATTGGGTGATCCCTTTGGGCACATTGGTGTACTCTTGGGTGTGGCACTTGAGGCATTGTATCTTCATGATCATCTTCTTCTCCCCCTAAATGGTTGCCTTCGTTGACTTGTTGATTATCTTCGTATTCTTGTGGTTGATCTTGTGTGGAAGCTCCCCCTTGATCGTTGACCTCCTCTTGTGACTCATCTTCTTCATACACGTGTAGAGGTGACTCTTGTGGTTGAACTTCACCTAAAGCCATTCTTTTCAATATTGGACAAGGAGCTTCTTCTTTTCCTAGTTCACATGGATCAACTTGCTCCTTTTGGGAGCCATTAGTCTCATCAAACACTACGTCACGTGCTATTTCAACAAGTCCGGAGGTCTTGTTGAAGACACGATAGGCGTAGGTGTTCGAATCATAAACAAGCAATAAACCTTCATTGGACTTTGAAGCGAACTTTGAAGTCATGGGCTTCTCATTTAAAATGTAACATGGAGAACCAAAAACTCGAAAATATGAAGTATTTGGCTTGTTAACGGTGAGTAGCTCATAGGATGTCTTCTTCAGTAGTCGATGAAGATAAAGTTGATTTACGGCGTGGCAAGCCGTGTTAATCGCTTCTGCCCAAAATCGATCCGAGGTCTTGTACTAATCGAGCATTGTTCTTGCCATCTCTATGAGTGTTCGGTTCTTTCTTTTGGCAACTTTGTTTTGTTGTGGGGAGTACGGAGCTAAAAACTCGTGTTTTATGCCTTCTTCATCAAGATACTCCTCCACTTGTGTGTTCTTGAACTCCGTGCCGTTGTCACTTCGAATGTTCTTGATTGTCAATGAGAATTCGTTTTGAGCTTGCTTGAAGAACTTCTTGAGTATTCCTTGTGTTTCTGACTTATCATGCAAAAAGAAAACCCAAGTGAAGCGAGAAAAATCATCAACAACTATTGAACCATATTTGTTATCGTCGATGCTTATGTAGGCAATTGGACAAAATAAGTCCATGTGAAGTAGCTCGAGCGGTCTTGTTGTAGTCATGACGTTCTTGGCGGGGTGAGGTGCTCCAACTTACTTTCCGGCTTGGCACGCGCTAAAAGGCCTGTCTTTCTCAAACACAACATCCTTTATACCTTGTATGTGATCGCCCTTGAGGAGTTTTTGAAGGTTCCTCATACCAACATGCGCTAGCCGTCTATGCCACAGCCAACCAATGTTGGTCTTTGCAATCAAGCATGTGTCAAGTTCAGCTTTATCCTTGTTGAAGTCAACAAGGTAATGCTTTCCCTTCAACATATCCTTGAATGCAATGGAACCATCACTCCTCCTAGAGACAGTCACACCCTCGTTAGGGAACAAGCAATTATAACCTTTGTCACATAATTGAGATATGGACAACAGGTTATAATCTATGGATTCAACATGTAAAACATGAGAAAGTGTGTGTTTAGAAGATATTGCAATTTTACAGGTACCGAGCACCTTTCCTTGCCTATTATCTCCAAAGTAGATGCCCTCATTTGGATTCTCATTTTCCTCATATTCAACGAACATTCTTCTTTCTCCGATCATATGGTTGGTGCAGCCACTGTCTAGCACCCATTTAGATCCACCGCAGGAATAGGCCTGCAAAAACAGATTATGCTTTGGTTTTAGGTACCAAGCTTGCTTGGGTCCTTGGAGGTTAGTTACAAGACATTTGGGCACCCACACATGAGACTTGGTGTTACCATGGCGTGGCCCAACATAATTAGCATAAACCTTTCCATAATTATTTCTCATTAAGACATACGAGGCATCGAAAGTTATAAACAATAACTATTGTTGTTTATATACAGGACTAGTCTGGGAGGCCAGACTTGTTCGGAGGACCAGACTTGTCCGGACCTCGACCGGACTAGTCCGAACTTTTTCAGTTTGAGAGGGTCTTCCCTTTACAAAGGCAATCCTGTCCTTGTTATTCTTATTGCTTTTAGCGTGTTGCTTTTCACCATAAGAATAACCAATGCCATATTTGACATTTTGAGGTCTTTGGACCAAGTATGCACTGCATGCATATTTGATCTTCTCCTTGTCAAATATGCCACTTTGGGTAGGATGCTTATCCTTTGTAGAGGTTGGCTTGCCTTTCAAACTGATGTCAATTTTATTGCATGTACAAGTAGAAGCAACCTCAGTTTTAGTGAGTTGAGAAGGTGAACTTGAAGAGGATGAAGGTTCACCTTGCTTGAGTGACTCAACTTGCACTTCAAGGATCTTGTTAACCTTGATCAGGTCAGCAAGTTGGTCCTTGATTGTAGCATTTGAGTTGGTTAACTCCAAGAGAGTTTCCTTGCTTGAAGCTAACTCAAGGTCTAGTGATTTGCTTCGTTCCTTTTCAAGTTCTAGAAGCTTGTCAAGTTCGACATATTCCTCCTTTCGGGAGATGATCATGTCCTCTAGACGATGTATTAACCTCTCGTTCTCAACAAGTTGATCAAGCAAAAATTTCATTTTTGTGGCTGTTTTCTTATCTAGCCCAATAAGCATATCCTCATTATCACTATTGATTTCATCATCACTAGAATAGGAATGTACGGAAGGGGGTTTAATGGTTACCTTGCGTTTACCTTCCTTTGCCATAAGACAAGTGCCATCTCCCTTCCATGCACCGAGTGTAGGGAAGAGAGAAGACTTCTTGGATGTCTTCTCGATGGCTATGCTAGCCATCTCTTCTACTTCAGATGATGAGGACTCATCATTTGAGTCCCACTCTTTCCCAATGTGCGCTTGTTCGACTTGTTTCTTCTTATTGGAGAATTTCTTGGGTTGAGGCTTGGCTTCTTTGGTCTTCTTCTTGTTCTCTTCTCTAGCTTCTTTAGATAGGGCCTTGAGGGTGGACTTCAAAGCAACCCGTTCTTCTTTGCCGAGGTGAGGTCAGCAATCTCCTTGACATGCTTTGCTTGTTTTTTATCATCTCGAAGTTGATGATCTTTCCAAGCAATTCATCTAGAGTCATCCTTTTGTATCCAAGACTTTCTCTGATCATGGAGCATAGGGTGACGTTGCGAGGCATGAAAGATCTAAGGATGAGCTTTACCACCTCGTGGTCATTCCACTTCTTACTTCCGTAAGATCAAACTTTGTTGATGAGCATCTTTAACCGGTTGTACATATCTTGAGGTGACTCGTCTTCTTCAATTGTGAATCTTCCTAATTCGCCTTTGATCATTTTGATCTTTGCTTCACGCACATGTCGGTCACCTCCATGTGCAGTTTGCAGTGTGTCCCATATCTCTTTAGCAATCTCGAGTCCATCCACCTTGGTGAACTCATCTCGACTGAGCGGAGAGGTAATTACTGCCGCGGCTTGAGCATTTCGATGAATAGCCTGCTCTTGACTTGGTGTGAGCTCTTCGTCTTCGTCCGAGATATCTATCCCTGTGCACACAATATGCCATAAACTTGGATTGAGGGAAATTAGATGCATTTTCATATTCTGCCTCCACATTGAGTAATCACTTCCATCGAAGTGTGGGGCTTTTCCAAGTGGGATAGAAAAATAATGATTATTGTTGGAATTGAGACGATCATAATTAAGAGGATATCGGGAGTAGTCGGTGTGACTACTCCCCTTCTTCTTTTCTTCAATCTTCACTTTCCCTTTGGAAAGTGTCTTGTTTCTTAGGAGCGCCTTTAGTTCTAGCGTCTCCTCATCGTCATCCTCGAAGTCTTGAATGGCTTCGAGGAACTTCTCCACCTTTTGGTTCTTATCGTCATCAACCTTTTCTTGGTTGTTGCTCTTGTGGATGTCCTTTATGTTCGACATGATCTCTTCGAGCGGTTAGTCTCTTTCTTGAAGAACCTGCTCTGATACCAATTGAATGTGGCCTAGAGGGGGGTGGATAGGCCTTTTTTATTTTTGTTAGAACCTGCAACACTTAGTCACCAGATCAAAACTTGAGATATCGGACTAGTCTGGTAAAGTGCAAACTAGTTCGGTGTGTACAGACTAAGTTGATCAAGTTTGATTTATTAAGTTTGATTCTAGGGTGTAGCAGCGGAAATATACTTGTAATTTATGTGTTGCAAGATCATGGACTAGGGTATATCACAATTCAATCTTATATTTAATGATTCAACGTAAAGTAAGCAATAATGATTGAAACCCTAGATTGTTGTGATGAATAAGAACGATGAACACAAAGCAAGACCCACGGATTTATCCCGTGGTTCGGCTCCCACACGGGTAACCTACGTCCATGTTGAGCGGTCCACAAAAGGACCGGGTCTTCTCCAACCCTAGCCTCGTCAGATCGCCATGAAGGCCAATCCTCTTCCACTTATCACAAAGGGGTGAATAACCGAATTCAAAGGGGCCTTCTCACATGTTGAGGGCTCCCCTAGATTACAACATGAAATACCACCAAGAACACACTCAAAAGATTACAATGAAATCATATGAGTGTGTTAGAGAATCAAACCAAGAGCTCAATGAGTGTTAAACGTGTCTCTCCAATGATCTAGAGTGTATCCTGAAAGGATTGATCTTTGTTGCACTTAATTGTGTGGAGAGATGTGTTTTCGAAGGCTCTTGGGAGGTGTGACAACGCTACGGTTCGAGAGAGTTTAAAGTTGGGCCGTGCACCTCTATTTATATGGGGTTTCTAAAAGTGACTGCTAGGGTTTAGAAAGATCGGACTAGTCCGTGGTGGACACCAGAATAGTTCGGTGTGTTGTGTGTAGCAAACCGTAAGTGTCCCGAAATATCAGACTAGTCCGGCTAGGGGCGGACTTGTCCAATTTTGCTTCTGTAAATCTTCGGACTAGTCCGATGGACATCGGACTTGTCCGGACAGTGAAACCCTATGTGGTTATGAGCACAAGTCCGCACTTGTAGGACTTGTCTGATTTAGGTCAGAGAGTTTTTTGGACTTGTCCGATTTAGATCAGAATGAATATCGGACTAGTCCGATGGTGATCGGACTTGTCCGATTTCGTGTGACTTGCGAAGTGTTTTGAGGACTAGTCCGCACTGGGAGGACTAGTCCGATTCTAGTCAGAGAGATATTGGACTTGTCCGATTTTGTGCAGAGAGGATATCGGACTAGTCCGGTGACATTCGGCGGTCCTGTATAACTTTGTGCAATGTGTATGTTAATTGTGATTGAGCTCTTGGGGTGTGTTTTCTTAACACACTCCATACACAATGATCTACTATTCTTCTTCCTTGAGCTCATTTCCAGTTTGCTCCTCATTTTCCCTTCTTTTTGGCACTTTTCTTATTTTGATATTAAAACCTGTGCTCATCTCAAAAAAGAGGTTAGGATCTCATTTGCTTGTCATAAATCATCCAAAACCCACAAGGAATTCCTAGATGCACTTTCAGTTTCTAGGTCAAGAGAGCGCAAAATTTTTACCAAGTGTTGGGAGAGAGCGCGCGAGAACTAAAAATAACTTAGGTCAACAATCGGAGATGGGCTTGTATTATGCTCACGTCTCATCCGCGCGTCTCCCTTTTTCCACTTGCGCGCGGTTCATCTTGAGTGTTCGATGCCACTCACGCGCAGTGTTAACATAGTGAGCATCTGTTGCCACTTCGCACATTGAGATAATAAATGTGCATCGTTGCCACAATGAACATAGAACCGCAATCACATTGCAATTCACAGATAAACATTTGCAACACAATGAACATTTTAGAGTTTATATTGCATGCCCTCTAAACTATACATTTTCAGACTTATATTCCTATGAAGCTCCCATCGATTGATCTAAACTGTACCATCGAGCTTGCTCTCGAACACATCAATTATATTTCTCTGGATCATGAAAATATTGACATTCTTAAAATTAATATGTCGAATGAGGAATGATATATAACCTAGGTTGCTAACTAAAAGAAAGTTACTAACCTTTATAAGTAGATTATAACAATCATTTTTAAATCAGGCGCATTGGCTGATACAATGAACTTCTAGTAGTAAAATTTTTACTGTAAAACCATGCCACCACCCCTACAAAATATAAATTTAAGCAACATAAGAAACCACTTCAAATAAGTTCGGCAACAATTACTTATTACTTGAGCAAAATAAGTCTATCTTACATTCTCTTGATCAAGAACCCCAAGGTAGAGTGCTCCTGAGTGATGGACATTCAGGTGGAAGAAACCTAGTGGAAAGGCGCATCTCGGAGGTACCAAGCGATAGTCCTCCGAGAAGGAGATTTTCAGAGGGTAGTAACCACCTTCCTAGTCAGTCTACAAAGGAAATTCATTAATAAGGGGACGATGGTTATACTGGATTGTGCTTGTTGTTCATGACTTACCCTTCTTTATCAGGGACGATGCACTGCAACTTCATTAAGTCTCCCGACTAAGGCTTCGCAGAGAAACCCTACGCAGAGAAATTGGACATCAAGTGATGCTAATGGGGAGCCATGAAATTGGAAATACAAAAAGCAAAACTACAGATTGGGATTAAGTTCATTAGTCCATTGCAGAGCTACATAAAACCACGCTACCAGTGTGCCATATGTACATACATGGGGGATGGTTCTTGTGCCACGCCAAGCTCCTCCTTCAGTTAGCCACACGCCATGTTCCCAACCATGAACTATATAAGAAGTGGAATATAAGTAGCTTAGAGTAGAAGTGAGTAGCAACGGCAAGGACTGTACAGTGAGGATGGCAACGACGATGATGACGATGGCAAACAGAGAGTTGGTCGAACGGGCGGCAGTCGCACTGGAGAAGCGCGGCCAAGGGAGGAGGAGTTACAGAGAACATGCAGCACGTGGTGTAGAGATGGGCGAGATAAAAGCGCGTCTTCCATTGATGACAAAGTGAGACGGGCTAGATAAAAGCGTGTCTTCCATTGATGACAAAGGAAGATTCGTGGCCCGAGGAGAAAGAGGTGCGGAACTTAATTGCATCCACGGTGGTGCACAGACCCGTGCGACCGGCTTGCGACCTCATTTCCCCGAGGCGAGCAGTTTCGCGTCCCATCGTCCGTCAATGCGCGCGAAACGAACCGCTCCAATGTCAACTCTGCACCGACCTTATATAAGGCGTGCCATCAGTTCTCCACAAGTGCATCTCTCCTTTTGCATCCGTTTCTCCTTTCTTCGTCTTCTCCGCCCCGACGACCCACCATGGTCACGCCGCCAAGCTCGCCGAGGGAGCCACCCTTCAAGAAACAGTGTTGCGACTGTAAAAGCCCAAAAATAATAGGTGCAATTCAAATATGGTGATGAATTGAGAAAGAAAGAATACTTTTTTTACTATACATGTGGGCGCTAAAATTTTAATTTTAACACAAAGCTGAGAATTTCAAAGTCCAACAGACTTCAAGTTCAAACCAGAAAAAGTTAAGAATTTCAAATCAGCAAATAAGTAGCACCATTGAGATAGTGACCCTACTTGTTTTTGAAAAATACAGTGAAGGTGAATGCAAAGGTTTGACTGGTGAATTCAAATTAAAATTTGAATTTCAAACTCTAAGTGGTCAATTGTCAGATTTTATTTCATCATTGGATTCTCCATGATTCAATTAGCCACCTTGCAAAAATCCAACAGTTTTAGGATTCATTTGCTAGCTGAAAATGAATTTATAAGAAAGGGAAAAAATGAAGTGGTGGACCCCACATGTAAGTGACACGAGAAAACTTACCGACTTGATCTTACGTACTCTGTTTTCTCCCACATCGGCAGCAGCTCACAGCGTGACACCAAGTTGTTTGCATGTGCCACCGCTATGGCTTCAGCAGCACGGCAAGCAGCTTAGCTGCTCGCTCCTATCCACACTGCCTCACTCGATATTCTTCACCAAGTGAAAACCAGTTTGCTTTTTTGTTCGTGGCTCTTCCTCCCGGAAGGCTCTGCTTGCCATCACCAGGAGCTGGAGGCTCTTCCGTTGCCTCTGTCTTGATGCCGCACCGCGCCCTAGTGCCTCCCAGCCTGGCCAAGATCATGGCTCAATGAGCGGGTTCTCTCTGTCACCTTGGTTTCGCACCCCTTTGTCCTACGCTTCGCGCCTCTGTGCCGGCCGCAAGCTCCGCTGTTGGTCACCATTGCCACACACCTTGCCCTGCTGCTTGAGCCGTCAAGTTGTGAACCAGGTTTCCCTCCTCCCTCCCAAGGTCATAGCCATAACTCCTCTCTCATGTCGCACTGTTCTGGCCATTTTTCATCAGTGGTGGCAGTGAGGCTGTTCATGTGCGCACCACCCAACTCCTTGAACCAAGGTGAGCTATAAACAATTTTCTGCCGTGAGTGTGTTCCTCATTCCCTGGTGCATGATTCTAAACAATCATTTTGGAAGGAACATCGTCAAGCAGGCTGGATTTGAAGTTTCCGTCGTTGCCGCCTCTTTTTTTACCATTGGGCGCCAGGAAACATCAACGTTGGCCAGCGCCTCCCATGGATTTCCAGCACAACTAAGACCACCAGAAGGTTCAATATACTTTCCTCAACTTTACTTCAAGTCAGTTTGTCCATTCATAGCGTATCCTCGCCGGAGTTGCTAATTTTGCGCCGGCGAGTTCATTAGAACCCTAGTTAATCTCCGGAGAAATTCTCCCTCCAATGTAGAAACTGAACCATTCCGTTCAATCCACAGAACATATTGACGGTGCCTCACGATAACACCTGAACGAACCAATTGGAAGATTATCTATTGACGGTGCCCGAAAGTCAAATCTCGCCGCGGCCGTTGTTAGTCACCCCAACCGTCGAGGCGCCCGCACCACTGGCTGTTTCTAGATTAAACCAAGAACATTCCAACGTTATTCACCTCTCTACGATCCTCAAGGGATCTGTACCGAGCATTTTATGCATCCCATAAGGAGATTGACGTCGCTGAAGGTCGGCCGCCATGGTGCCGCCGCCGCCGGCATACTGCAGCCATACCCAGCATTCCAGTCAGCTGTAGACGGATTCCCCATGTCAAGGCAGCCATTTAGGGAAAGAAACCGTCGCCTAGCTCAACCTCCGATAATCTGACGTCGAGCGCCGGCCGCCCTGGTCACCATGGCCGCCTCCCAGGCAATTGGGGATGAAGACTCCAGTGGGATCCTTTGTGGCAATTGGATCCCATGCGGCTGTCCTTTTTGTTTATATCCTCTGTGTGGCCGCTATGTGACTGGGTAGGTTTAAGAAGTGGACCCGGCCTGCAGTGAAACATGGGGTTTTCTATTTAAAAGAAATTCCTGAAACTGTACAAACTTTGAAAATGCACTACTCTCTGTAGAATTGTCCAAAAATTATGAAATAAATTTTCTTGGATTCCTCATGTCAGTTACATTGCAGTGGTGCAAATTATTTGGTAAGAAGATCTCTGGGTTTGCCCCAGTAATTCCTATAATTTAAATATTTGCGAATTTATTCCAGCTGAATTAGTTTATACCAAATTCTCAAATTTGTCCACAAGCTTTCTTTAAACATGTTTGATCCCCAGTAAAAATGTAAGAATCATTTGACTTCGTCTACGGAGTCAAATTGTGTTTCATTCTCCTATGTTCATGAAAATTAGGAAAAATACCAGAAACTTTTCAGAAAAGTAATGGAACTTGTAAAATCAATATTTCACTGTAAAATACTTAGAAAAATTTCAAACCAATTGGTTTTGACAATATATGAATTCCTCTATCTAGAAAACCTAGTTTGACCAATGCCAAGCCTCTGTTTGGCCATGAAAATGCAGAGAAGGCTAAACACTGAAGGAATTTTGAAGACCAACATATTTCATTATTGTAGCTGAAACTTATCTGGTTATTCTTCCATGGCCATATAAAGTCACTGTAATTTTCTCAGGCTAAGGGGATCTGTTGAACCTGTAGAATTTGAGATCACATCTCTATAACCAACACAATATACATTTCACTTCGTATTCCCATTGCCTAAGTTCATCTTGTTTCTTCTCTGTTGCTGTGCATTCCAGCAACAGAACTTTCAGTTCTAGCTAGTATTAATCCTTCTTGAGTTATAATGAACTTCAATTGTTACTTTGCTAAATTGCATTCTTTTATTTGATGCATATTCATGACGATAGTGATCGCGGCGAAGGTGGACGAGAAGCATGAACTAGAGGAGTGGAATTCTCTATTGGATCTACTGTGATGTGATCCATCGACGAAGTCAATTAACTGATCATCACTGACATTTAATCTCAACCGGAAGACAAGCCCCGGTTTGCATTTAAGAGATGTTACAATGTTTTCATTTGTATCACTATTAAGTATATAGTGTGAATTGCATTATGTCTAAGGTGTATTTATACTCCAAATGCATGACCCACAATCCCATAGAGTATTTGAGTAGCTGTATACTCGACATGTAGAATTGCCATGCTAATGATATATGGAATCCAATAGAAGTCGAGTAGTTGAAATTTACTCGAGAGATAGAGTTACTGTCACACGGGATTTGTTTATATTGATAATGGCATATGAATATGAATACGAGACTGGACAACGGCGTAGGAAGCAGTGAGATATGGTCTCACGTGCATAGCGCTGCCTTTGTCGATTGAGGACCGATCCGTGTGCGGCCCCACTGAGCAAGTTTGAACTGTACCTGATGCATACTGGCTATATAGGAACCAGGAAACTTATGTAATTGGTTAACCTGGGTGTCGAGGCTTACCCTACCATTTTATAGGAGTGGGCTGAGGGCAGCATGGTGTAAATCTACCGGCAGGCACAGACACGCTCCGCGCGGAGACCTCCTGCCCGTTACGAAAGGACTAGTTCGACATTTGGGTTTTGTCGGTGTTTGGATCCGGCAGATCTCCCGACACTACCTTAGGTAGATTTAGGAGTTGTAGTTCGGTAATGGGCACTCAGAGATTCAAGAAGGTGAAAGACAAGTGTACACAGAGATTTACGTTGTTTGGGCCACTTGAGCGTAATACCCTACTCCATGGGGTGTGTTGGTGATGTATTAAGCGTGTGAGTCTAGAAGAAGCTCCAACAGATGAAGCTCGTCTAGCTCAGGGAGTTCAGTAGTGGTCTGGAACCGTCCCTTGTGTATCGTCGACCAGTCCTTTTATAGAACAAGGACTGGTCGTTACATTGCTAGCCTGGCCCGACAGGTGGCCCCGGCGGTTACACATGCTTGATACACAATTAATGAGGTTAATTACCCTTAATAGCCTGGTAAAAGGCCTTAACAGTGCTGTTACCAGTATTAAGGGCCATACAATCGTGTGTCATTAATATGGTATTAATGAAACTTAATCGGGTCTTGAAGTCTTTGATTGCTCCTTGAAAGTCCGGAGCCGTTGGGGGATCCACCAGCCTGATTGTTGAAGTTGAAGGTCCGACGATCGCCACGTGGTAGCACTGGAGCTTACCGCCGTGGATGAGTAGGTCCGGTGCTACTAGACAAGTGTCAATACCGGAGCTTCCCTCTGTCTGGGGTTAGGTCCGGAGGTGCCATACTGGTATTCCGACCAGAGCTTCCCATGTGTGGGTGATAGCTCCGGTCTTATGATACACGTGGCAGCCCTGGGACTAACCATGTCGGGGAAGCAGGTCCAGTTACGCCTGACATGTGGGGCCTTCGGAGGTCTTCAAATCTGGTAGATGGAGTTTCCTTGTGATTTTTGCAATCCCAAGGGGTATCCTATACGGAGGGTACTGACAAGTTTCCTTTGAAAGGTTGCAGCATACACCATAGTATTGAAGTGTGATTCACTCCACTTCTGAAATGGGTGTATGTTACGTGGTATCCGGTATGGAGGGTACCGACAGTGGCCCCCTGGACTCACCTCCGGGAGAGACCTTTTGGATGAAGTCATTTCGCCAGAGGTGGGTCCATTCTTCGGTTTCTAAGCCGTGTCTTCAAGGGTCTTTGGTTGTGCCGTTGGCGGTTGTTCGTAGTTAAACTTTCGCTGCGTGGTGTATCTAGGAGGCGGCAGGTGAGATCTCAGCGTGCGGATCTCACGCAATTGAAGGTCGTCGGTTCCTGATACGAAAATCGTATCGGTTCCGCGCGCCTTGTCAGGCCGCCGACTTCGGGTTTCCCACGTTTCATGATGACAATCGTTAGCCTGTTGTAGGAACCTCGACTTGATCGTCGGGGTGGCCCCGGGCCCCCTTGTCATTGGCGGGGTGAAATTTTTGACTGGTGTCATCAGCTCCTCTGCGATTTCCATCCAGGCGTTGCGGGGGCTAAGTTAAGAAGGAAAGCACACACTGTTTGGGGTTCTTTAAGCCTTTCAATCGTTCCTGCACTCAAACCTTCCAAACTTTTGCTTGCCTTTCCTCTCTTGCCTCACTGATGAAGATTTGAAGAAGGTCTGGGCCCTCATGGGATGGTCCACTGACTTCTTCAACCACTTGGTCCGCACCGGCAGGCTTTCATTCGAGAAGGAACACGCCGGCAACATGGTGTACTTCTCCGCGTACGCCATGGTGGGACTGATCCCACCTTTCTCCTCTTTCTTCTTGATGCTGCTAGACTTCCATGGTCTGCAGCTGTACCACCTTGGCCCCCACTCATTCTGCAGGTGTCAATCTTTGACCACTTCTGTGAGATGTGGGTGGGCATTCACCCCTACATTGATCTTTTCCGTACCTTCTTCACTGTCCAAACCACGGGCAGGAGTGACGAGTACCTTGGCTTCTACTATTTTGTGAAGCGCAAGAAGTGCCCGTACAAATACTTGCAGTCGTTCCCTTCTAGGAAGTGGGACGAATAGAAGAAGGATTGAATTGTAATCAGGGTGGAGGAGCACGACAAGCTGGAGCCGTCAGAAGGCCTCCCCAACATCGACACTACAGTTTGGAGTGAAGCTCCAGTGCTGTCAGATGCCTTCAACCCTGCTCTGACCAGGATCCGCCCATGCCTGAAAGGAGGGGTGACTCCCCAGGCGGTGTTTTGCAACTTTCTGACCAACGGGTGGGCTCTGTTGAAGAGGAGGGAGAAGTTGGCTTGGGCCCTCAACAGTGTGCTGGATGACGACTGGATCGAGACCGGTTTGAAGTCCAACATGGAGGGTGCAACTTTGGAGTTCCACCTCAAGAAGTTCCAGCACAGCATCAATGTCGAGGACGATGACTTGGCTCTGCCGGCAGCTTTCCTCCCTCTGAACATGGCAGCAGAATTCAGTAGGGAGCTCCGGCGGGCGATGCCAGTGCTTGACAACCTTGGTGTCACTGAGAGGCGCTCGACCACTGGGTTGGCGATCTCCGAAGCTCCGGAAGGTGGCTCCGTTCCCGCCCCTAAGCCAAGAACCGAAGTTGTCGGCAAGGGCAAGGAATTGGCCGAGCCCTCGAGCCGTAAGAGGAAGCATGCCGACAGAAGGTCTGCAAGGCATACTTCTTCCGCAATGTCTCCTTCTCCCTGGAGTGGGAGGTCTACGATGGCGGCATCTACTCCAGTAGCGGCTTCTTCCCGGGGTGCTAGCTCTGGCCAGGTGACTCCGAATCCAGTGCCAGCTGAGGGCTTCGGGTCTGGAGGTCCTTCCCGGTCGAGGGGGGCCTCGACCAAAGCAACGCCGATAGCAGAATCAAGCTTCAGGGGACACTCCGGGTCTACCACGCCAGTGGCGGTTGGGGCTAGTCCGGACTGTCCGGAGAAGAGGTTCCGTGCTAACTATTGCGGAAGCCGTCCGAGATAATTTTTGATTCTTTACCTCAGTCAGTTGTTTTATTGTTAACTGTATTTTGAGTTTCTTCGTCCTTCATCCACAGTGTGCCTAAGAAAAGGGCTGACGCTCATTTCCCTGAAGCAGCGATTGAGGCTGTGTAGGCTGAAGCTCCGGCTTTGATCCCAGCGCCACCCCAAGAGGTTGTTGAGGCTGCGGCAGCCCCGGCGCTAGCTGTCGTGGTTTTGGACGACTCATCCCCAGAAGACCTTGTTGTAGCGCCGGACCATGGAAATGAAGATGTACCAGCGGCGCCAGCTCTGAAGGTTTAAGCTCTAGGCATGGATGCTGAGATGTTGGATGCTCCGGAAATAGAGCCGGAGGTAGCTACGATTCTGGCCCTGGAGCCGTATGTTGTTGGAGCCCTGACAGTCAAGCTGGTGGTTGATGAAGTCCCGGCAGTGGAGCCGTGTGTTGATGAAGCTCCTACACTTGAGCCGGTTGTTGAGGAAGCTTCGGCGGTAGAGCCGGTTGCTGCAGAAGTTCCGGGTGTGGAGCCGGCCGTTGAAGAGGTTCCGACATCTAAGCCAGTTGCTGCGGAGGTGTCGGCGCCTGAGCCTTTGGTGGTCAAAACGTCAGCTCCCGAGCCCATGATGGTCGAAGCGCCAGCATCTGAACCAGAGGCGGAGGAGGCGCCTGCGCCGAAGCCAAAAGTAGCTTCTGCTCCAACCGAACCTTCAACACCCGCTCTGGAAGAGGTGATCCCAGAGGTGCCCCCTGTTGAGCTAGAGTGCCATGATGAAGCTGCTGGCCCCCCACCGGAGGTGGCAGTTGTTGATGACCTGGCGGCTGGGTCTTTGGAGCCAATTATGGAGGTTGGAACTTCGGATGCGAGTACTTCCTCGGCGACGACCGAGGCTATCCCGGAGGACGGCCCTAGTGCCGTTAAAGCTCAGGGGACCACTCTCGTAGAGTGGGACCCAATTTTTGTTGCTGAAGATCCGCTGGAGCCAGCGGAGATGACCCCAGCAGGTCCGGACCCGATCCCCCTATCGTTGTCTATCGACAACGCCTGCTCCAGTCTTCGCCAAGTCCAGCTGGACTTCTTCCACGACAGCAAGGCCCTAGAGGAGGAGCACTAGACCATTAGGAGGTGGCGCAATCGACTCCATTTCGAGACCAAGCTGGCGCAATCGAGGCTGGCTGATGACAAGTAGTGGGTACAAAGGGAGAAGGTCCGCCTGGAGTACTGGGGTAAGTTGTTGGATGAGAGGGAAAATATGATGCGGACCCTCGACAACCAATCCCAGGCCATTTGCGAACAGGCCAAGGCTGCAAATACCGCAGCGGATGAACGCCAGGAAAGGCTCGCCGCCATCCACGATAGTCTCGTCAAGCGCTGGGAGGCTCTTGAAGCGCGGGAAAGACAACTCAAAGATGAAGAGCAGAAATTCCTGGAGCTGCGGGACGGCCTCGTAAAGAGGGAGGAGGAGCTTGTCCAAAAGACAGCTCTGGATGACAAGAGCCTCGAAGAGTGCAGCAAGAAATTGGATGAGCGTTGCAAGGAGGAGGAGAAGAAGGCTCGGGAGCGAGGGCAAGATCTCTACAAGCAGGAGAATGCCATCGCCGCCAGGGAGAAGAAAGTGCGAGGCCGGGAGAAAGATCTTTTCAATCGCCGGAATGAGATCCACCTCCAGGAGGAAGAGCACAGCAAACTCGAAAGGCAGGTTGCTGAAATGATTTAGCAGAATGCCAAAGAGGTGGAGCGTCTTGCTTGGGAGAGCTCGAATCTTGCGGCGGCCAAAAGATCCTTGGCAGAGATGCGGAGCGGAAGGGTTGTTGAGTCCCGACAAGTTTGGGACTTCCTGGGCAAGGCCAACGATGCGCTGATGCCAATGGGCTTCAGTCCCGGGCATCCAGATGATCCAGAGCCGGAGCTAGACCAGGCGTTGGAGGCGCTGAGTTCAACAGCCAATAAGCTCTCCAAGATGGGCGATGCCATCGCGGACCAGCTGGAAACAGAGGGTCAGTCCCTGGCGAAGAACGTCGCAGAGTTTGTGCTGATGTGCTACACCAGCCGGGACCCTCAATTCCCTCTGGACCCAGTGCTTGAAGGCCCCGTCGAAGGAGAGGGTGAAGCCGCCTGAGCCAGCGTGTCGGAGGTGGCCTATAAGGTTGCCCAGTTCTTCCATAGGGTCTAGGACCATCTCTCTGTAGCTCCTGCTTGTATTATCTCTTCTTCTTCTCCAGTTTTGTAATCTCTCGTCTCCAGATGAATGAAATCCAAATTTTTGCAAATTCGAATTTTATTTTTTGTCTTCAACACCTTTGTCTTACTTGGCCCCCTGGTAGATGTACACAATTTGATTGTGAGCATGTACCAAGAGGATGTAATGGTTGTTGAAGACTTGCGTGCTTCCAACTTGTAAAATGTAGGTCCAAAGTCTTTGATAGTGTAGGCCCCCTGAGGCTGTCGGAGCTTAGTGGCTCCAACACTGACCATCGCCGGAGCTTATATCTCCGGCAGTAGTCTCCATTGACGCCTAAAGCATCAATGGTTAGCCTTCTGGGGTATCGGAGCTTGGCAGCTCCGGCAGTGACCTCCGTCAACACTTGTTGTGTCAATGGTAGACTCCACTTGCGAGTCTTTCCATCATCTTCGTGTTGACGACTTGCTCCTTAGATTTGCCGGAACTGAGTAGCTCCAGAGATGCTCGATGTCAATTTTTGAACATCGACCACAAGCCGCCTAGAGGATGTCGGAGCTTATTTATTTTTCCTGCACACTGAAGTCAAGAAAAACAGTAAAATTCATTTCCCATCTATAAATTCATTGCGGCTTACTGTTCCCTAGAAAGTTTTAGGCCAAACACAATCCTAAATACAATCAAGAGCGTCGTCTTGCTTCCTTCAGGTCCGATCGTTTCTGGACTCGCCTTACTTTGGCCTGCCGGGGTGTAGGTAGAGTGGCGTACTTAGGGTGCATGACCAGGCTAAGTCGATAGCACACTCCAGCCCTAGATTGGCTTGGCAGCATTCAGACAAGTAGGCCATCAACAATGTTTGAACCCAGAAGGATAGACAATGCAACTTGAATTGTGCATGAACTGGTCGAGCTAAAGTTTCTTAAGAACTGCACAACTTTGTTATAGACAAGAAAGAGAAAAATAAAAAATATTTAGCCCGTACAAAGTAAATGCACGTGGAGTCTGTTTTCACACAATGATGTCTTTCATTATAGGTCCGGGGTACAGGGGAAACAAGTACACTCTTAGGGTACGGAAACAGGCTAAGTGTGTTTCGCTTCTCGTTTGACCCAAGGTAGCTAGCTACACTTTTAGTTCTGAGACTGTGACAAGTGTTGCATGGATGTTGCGGACCTAGCGGGGTAGGTCCGGCTGCCCTCCCAGAGGAGCTACCCGACTCTGTACAATGACTCTATAACATACACCACATGTATTTACAGACTCACCTCCATGATATTAAGCGTAGAACTTACGGAGGTGCTCAATGTTCCATGGATTTGGGAGAGGTGTCCCATCCTCGGTTGCCAAGCGAACGCATCCGGGACATGATACTTTGATCACTCGGAAGGGTCCCTCCCAGCTGGGGGAGAGTTTGTTTAACCCTTCTCTGGATTGTATTCTCCATAGCACCAGATCGCCTTCCTCGAGCTGTCAGCTGTGAACATGCCGTTGGTCATAGCACCGGAGAGCTTGGCAGTATCGGGCATTCCAAACAGCTGTTCGGCACCTTCCCTCTTCAAGGAGGTCATGGTCTTCACGCTGGAGCTGGTCCTGCATGGCTTTGCTGGAGGTCCGGACCCAGAGCGACCACAAGGTGATTTCCGGAGGAAGGACTGCTTTAGCTCCGTACACCAGGAAGAAGGGTGTCTCTTTAGTTGATCGGTTTGGAGTTGTCCTGTTGGCCCATAGAGTGCGCGGAAGCTCTTCAATCCAGTTGGCTCCATGCTTTTTCAGGCGCTCATATGTGCGCGTCTTGAGTCCTTTCAGGATTTCTGCATTTTCTCTCTCGGCTTGGCCATTGCTTGCCGGTTGAGCTACGGAGGCGTATCTGACTTGGATGCCGAGGTCTTCGCAGTATCCTTGGAAAGCAAAGCTTGTGAATTGGGTCCCAATAACTATTATGATTTTGTTCGGGACTCCAAATCTGCGTACTATGGACTGCAAGAAGTTGATAGCTGATTGTTTGTTTATTGTCACAACTGGAGTTGCTTCCGGCCATTTGGTGAATTTGTCAATGGCAACATACAGGAATTTGTAACCTCCGACGGCGCTTGGGAAAGGTCCCAAGATGTCCATCCCCCACACAACGAAAGGCCATGTAGGAGGTATCATTTGTAGAGGCTGAGCCGGTGTATGAATTTTCATTGCATGGAACTGACATGCTTTGCATTTCATCACAAGCTCAGTTGCATCCTGGAGCGCTGTAGGCCAGTAGAAGCCATGTCGGAAGGCTTTACCGACCAACGTGCGGGAAGAGGCATTGTTCCCACACTCGCCTCCATGGATTTCTGCGAGGAGCTCGCAGCCTTCTTCCCTTGTGATGCACCGCATTAGGACGCCGTTGGCACCGCGCCGGTAGAGATCCCCTTCTACTAGCGTGTATCTTTTAGCCAATCTGACTATCCGGTCAGCGGATACATCATCGTCAGGAAGGATATTGTCTTTCAAGTAGCTTTGGATATCCGAGATCCATGCATCGGAGCTTGCTTGAGCATTTGAGTCTTGCGTTCTGGGTTGCTCGGAGCTTCCGGCAGCACCTACGACCTTTGATGGCTGCCATGGTAACAGGGCCATCGGGACCGCCAGATCTGGGATGCTAGGCTCGCCCCCTTCGCTCTGTTCGGCAGACTGAGTTGTGGGTTTTGACAACCTCTGGACGAAGGTTTCGTTAGGAGCCAGAGCTCCGGTTGACGCTTTTGTCGAGAGTTCGTCAGCTTTAGCGTTATGGACAAGCTAGACATGGTGGAGATCCAGGACTTCGAAGTCCTTCTGAAGCCTCTGGACTTCAAGGATATAAGCAGCTAGTTGGGGATTGTTACAGGAGCATTCACCCTTCACCCGTTTAATGATTAGCTGTGAATCTCCCTTGACCAACAGCCGCTTGACACCAAATGATAGTGCCACCTTTAGTCCATAAATTAGTGCTTCATACTCTGCCATGTTGTTGGTCGCCTTGAAGTCAAGGTGGACCATGTATTTTACCTTCTCCCCGGTTGGAGCAAGGAGAAGGACTCCAGCTCCAGCCCCCTGCTTTTGCATGGAGCCGTCGAAGTAGAGGGTCCAGTGAGGTTCAGTGAAGACCAGAGCCTTGGGTTCTGACTTCTGCTAACTCGGTCCCCCAGGGTTTGATGGAGAGAAGGTCCACTCCACCACAAAGTCTGCCAATGCTTGACTCTTGATCGCTTGTCTTGGGATGAATTCAAGATCGAATTCAGCCAATTCCGTTGCCCGCTTTGCAATATTCCCAGTAGAATTGGGATTATGCAAGATCGCACGCAGTGGCTAAGAGGTCACCACTGAGATCTTGTGAGCTTCGAAGTAATGGCGAAGCTTCCTGGAGGCGATGAGAACTGCGTAGAGCAGCTTGTGTACCTCTAGGTATGGAGTATTGGCATCATGTAGTACTTCGCTGATGAAGTACACTGGGCATTGGACTGTCCGGACCCTCCCAGAGGGGCCCGGAGCTTCCTCCATATCGACCCGGACCCTCCCGGAGGGGTCCGGACTTGCTTCGGGACCTCCGGGTCCTCGCTAGAGGAACTTGGAGTTTCTATTGGAGTGACCCAGACCCTCCCGGAGGGGTCCAGATCTTCTGGAATAACTCCCTGTAGATCCAAGTCTGGTGGTTGGGACCCAGACTCACCTTCAGCAACCTCCGGACCCTCCCGGAGGGGTATGGATTCCTGAGCTTGGGATGGTTCTGGTCTCTCCGCAACCAGGACCATGCTGACAACCTCGTCGGTTGCTGAAATGTAAAGCAGTAAGGGCTCACCAGGGTTCGGAGCTACCAAGGTTGGTAGAGTGGTGAGGAGCTGCTTTAGCTCTTGGAACGCCTTTTCTGCTTCTTCGGACCATTGAAATGGTCCGGACTTCCTCAATAGCTTGAAGAAGGGTAGCGCCCGTTCCGCCAGTCTTGAGATGACTCGGCTGAGGGCGGCTAGACATCTAGTCAGTTTCTGGACGTCCTTGATGCGGGCTTGTGGCCGCACTCAATGGCTTTAATCTTCACCGGATTTGCCCCTATGCCCCGGTGGTTTACCAGGAAACCAAGAAGCTTTCCGGAGCTAACCCTGAAGACGCACTTGTCTGGGTTCAGCTTTGTGCGGTGACCCGCAGCTTGTTGAATACAGCTTGCAAGGTGTCAAGGAGTGACTCCTTGTCCTTGATCTTGACGATGATGTCATCAACATACACTTCCACTACGTCTCTGATGAGCTCTCCAAAGGTTTTGTACATAGCTCGTACAAATGTTGAAACTGCATTTTTGAGACCAAATGGCATGACATTATAAGAGTACAATCCATCTACTGTGATAAAAGAAGTATCTTCTTCATCTTCCCTAGACATTCTAATTTGATGGTACCCAGAATATGCATCTAGGAAACACAGTAATTCACAACCGGAGGTGGAATCCACTATCTGATCTATTCTAGGTAGTGGGAATGGATCTTTTGGGCATGCCTTATTTAGTGTTGTTAGTCGATACACATCCAAAGCTTCCCGCCGGCCTTGGTTACAATGACTGGGTTTGTCAGCCATTTTGGATGGAAGACTTCTCGGATGAATCCAGCTTCGAGCAACTTCTTCACTTCTTGTCGTATGAAGTTCTGTCACTCTACAGATTGCTTCTGAGGCTTCTGATGTACGGGTCGGGCATCAGGATAGATCTTCAGATTATGCTCGATCACTTCCCTAGGGATCCAAGGCATTTGTGATGGTTGCCAGGCAAACACGTCAACATTAGCCCGGGGGAAAGTGATGAGCGCGAGTTCCTATTTGTCATTCAGACCTCCCGATATACGGGTGGTCTGAGTGGCATCGGGACCGATTTGGACGACTTTGACGGTGATGTCAGTGTCGCCGCTTGGTTGCACGCGAGGTGCGGAGGTTGAGCCTCGCTGACTGATGCTCGGGGGTTTCGGAGCTTGCTCCTGTTTGGATTCTTCCTCCTACGCCGTAGCAAGCGCATGAAGTTCCTCCAAAGCAGTCACTCTGGCAGTACGGTCTCCGCGGATCTGGAGAACGCTAGCTGGTGGTTGCATCTTCAACACCAGGTAGCCATAATGAGCAGCAGCCATGAATTTGTACAAGGCGGGCCTGCCCAGAATGGCGTTGAAATGAAAGTTGATCTGAGCGACGTCAAAGATCAACTTCTCAGTGCGATAATTCTCCCGAGTCCCGAAGGTCACGGGGAGAGTAATGGCACCGAGTGGTGTTATGGCCCCCGGACCTACTCCGGAGAAAGGTCAGGAAAGGGCGAAGGTCCGAAGGTTGGAGCAGAAGCTTGACAAAAGCTTCGAAGCTTATGAGGTTTAGCCCCAAACCTCCGTCCACCATTACATGGTGGAGTTGAATGTTGTTGATGGTAGGTGATACCATCAAAGGTAGCTGGCCAGCTCCGATCATGTTCTGAGGGCAGTCCAAAGCATCAAAAGTGATCGTAGTGTCCATCCACTTTCGATGAGGCTCCGCCCTGGCTGTAGGAGCTACTGAGGCCATGTCCCACCGCATGGTCTTGAGGACACGGCGGGAGGTGATGTCCCACGAACCACCAAAGATGGTGTTCATGGTCTTCCGATGCTCATCGTCAGAGACGTCGTAGTCATCGTCGACGGAGGTGTAAACAGCCTTCAGGACCTTTTTAGGGTCCTGGAAGTCTAACTCTTCTTCAACAGAGCTTCATCGACTTTCTGTTTTCCTTCCCTCTGACGGAAAGAAACTTCTTCCCGGCGCTTGTGGTAGTGCTCGCAAGGTTTTGGACCTCCCGGCAGTCCTCCAAGTTGTGGCTATTCGACTTGTGGATAGGACACCACACTTTGGAGTTGCCACCGTCTTCAGAGGACGGCTGAGGTCGTTTCTCGGGGCATGGCCACCGTCCACCCGGAGCTGTAGCAGCTGCAACGGTAGATGTGCCGGCCGACGGCTTCTTCTTGCCGATGGACTTTTTCTTCTTTTTACCACTCCCGGAGGTAGTGGCTTCGCCTTTGGAGGATTTTTTGACATCCTCTGGAGGTTGTTTGGAGTGCATTTTACGGCCCTCCGCAGCTTTGGCACACTTGTCTTCCAAGCTGAAGAGCTCCGTGACGCTGGTGATCTCCTTGATCGCCAGCTTCTCCAACATCTTCTTATCTCGTACGCCCTGTCTAAATGCCACGACAATAGAGGCGCTAGAGATAGAAGGAATGGTGTTTTGTACCTGGGAGAACCTCTGGATGAATGAGCGCAGGGATTCTCCCCCCTTCTGCACAACTGCAAAAATGTCTAGTTCGGTGTCTGGCCGGGTGTATGAACCCCCGAAATTGGCGGTGAACTGTTGGCACAATTCCTCCCAACTATTGATGGAGTTGTGAGGAAGGCTCATGAACCAGGACCTGGCGGTCCCAGTCAATGCCACTGGGAAGTAGATGGCCATTACAGCCTCATTACCACCGGCCTCAAGGATTGCGGTGATATAAATTTGGAGAAACTCGGCGGGATTAACAGTCCCATCAAATTTCTCCAGCAGGTGAGGCCGGAACTTTTGTGGCCATCTGACCATGCGTAGGTGCATGGCCAATGCAGAACAGCCTCCTCCTACTCCCTCAGGAGCAGGACTGTCTGGAGCCTCTCGCCTTTCACGAGCATGCTCTATATGGACACAGTCATCCTGTTGTCGGTAACGGCGATCAAGCTCTGCCCGGAGGTCATGAGTTGAAAGCCTGGTTACCGTATGAGTACGTCGCGCCCCAGAAGGTAGCGACGTAACTTGCTGTGACGCAGCGCACCTCCTATTCTTGGAAGCATGTGGACCAAGTCTGCCAGACACAGTCCAGCGCTGTGATGGGGCCCGCCCCGAAGGAGGAGAACCTTGGTTACTGATGCAGTCGGCTACTGCTTCAACCAGATGTTCCACATCAGCCCTCCACTTCTCCATTGCACCCTGGGATGCACCTGGAGGTGGTGGACGTTGGAGGAGAGCACGTGCTGTAAAGCGCGTGTTCGGGGTTGTTGTTATTCGCCGATGCGGTGACCGACGCCGATGCACCGTCACGCTGCTTAGCTTGACGTGTTGGTGCAGGTGGTAGCGGTGGAGGCATGACTCTTGCTGGAGCCACGACACCTGCCGGTTGCTGCATGTTGGAGGGATTGCCCCCAGCGGGTTGAACAGCAGGATTGTCGTTGGATGATCCAGCAGCTGAGTTCACCATACTCGAAATCTCGGGCACCCCCTACCTGGTGCGCCAACTGTTGGTGTTTGGATCCGGCAGATCTCCGACACTACCTTAGGTAGATTAAGGAGTTGTAGTTCGGTAATGGGCGCGCAGAAATTCAAGAAGGTGAAAGACAAGTTTACACAGATATTTATGTGGTTCGGGCCACCTGAGCGTAATAACCTACTCCACGGGGTGTGTTGGTGATGTATTAAGCGTGTGAGTCTAGAAGAAGCTCCAGAAGAAGAAGCTCGTCTAGCTCAGGGAGTTCAGTAGTGGTCTAGAACTGTCCCTTGTGTGTCGTCAACCAGTCCTTTTATAGAACAAGGACTGGTCGTTACATTGCTAGCCTGGCCTGACAGGTGGCCCCGGCGGTTACACATGCTTGATACACAATTAATGAGGTTAATTACCCTTAATAGCCTGGTAACGGGCCTTATCAGTGCCGTTACCAGTATTAAGGGCCATCCGATCGTGTGTCATTAATATGGCATTAATGACACTTAATCGGGTCTTGAAGTCTTTGATTGCTCTTTGATGGTCCAGAGCCATTGGGGGATCCACCAACCTGATTGTTGAAGTTGAAGGTCCGGCGGTCGCCACGTGGTAGCATTGAAGCTTACCGTCGTGGACGAGTAGGTCCGGTACTACTGGACACGTGTCAGTACTGGAGCTAACCGATGTCTGGGGTTAGGTCCAGAGGTGCCATACTGGTATTCCGACCGGAGCTTCCCATGTGTGGGTGATAGCTCTGGTCTTATGATACACGTGGCAGCCCTGGGACTAACCATGTCGGGGAAGCAGGTCCGGTTACGCCTGACATGTGGGGCCTTCGGAGGTCTTCAAATCTGGTAGATGGAGATTCCTTGTGATTTTTGCAATCCCAAGGGGTATCCTATACGGAGGGTACTGACAAGTTTCCTTTGAAAGGTTGCAGCATACACCATAGTATTGAAGTGTGATTCACTCCACTTCTGAAATGGGTGTATGTTACGTGTTATCCGGGTGTCTACCGATTGCAACCATGTCCCTCGCGGTTATTTGAGCATAGCTTGTTCACCGTGTCGTGATGTAGTAAATATTGAAGAAGCCAAAAGAATATGATGAATTGAATCATAATTGTTTGGCAACCATGATTGTTGTAGTTTAGTGCTCACTAAAGTTACATTTAACTTGCTCTAATAACTTGAAAGTAAGGATCAACTTGTAGGCGAGTTGTTTATGCAATATTACTACCTATGTTTATGTATCCCTGCATGTAGAGTTTTATGCTTAGGTGAGACGGTTAAGTCTTGCTGAGCCTTCGTGCCCACGCTTGCTATTAAGTTGTTTGCAGGTGAGTCCTATGAGGAAGGGCACGAGGATGAGGTGATGCCCCCGTCGAGGTCTGCAGCCTAGTGGGATCCCTACACGCCGCCATGATCGATTGTGTGCTGCTAGTGTGTAGCATCCCTAGGCTAGACGGCTGCACTTTTGCATAGCCAGGTTAAAAGTTTTGCTATGAGTATGACTTCTGCTGTACATTAAGTATTGTAAAAGACTTCCGTTGTTTATATCAATTAAACTTTGTATTTTATTGTATTCTTTTCGTGTGTGCTGTTGTGTGCTGCATCGCATAGAACCACCCTCTGTGATTCTCGGAATGCGTGGATCTGGTCCCCACAGCCTGGTATCAGAGCCGCATTGGGAATAGCATGCTCAAAAAGAGCCTATTTGAAAAACGTAGAAGTAGTTGAGTGAGGATTAGTTACTATGCCCACATAAGGTGTATTTTAGTACTAGTTACTTAAGGTGGCAAAGCTAACATATGTGTTATTATATTCTGTAACGACGCTCCGATGTCAGGTAAGAGGTAAAGTACGCCACCGCAAGCAGATCAACTGCGGTAAGCTCTCCGTACGAGAGGTAGTACAATTATTTCCTTGTGGCTTGGCACAGGAGTTAATTGAGTCTCGGAACCTTCTCATGGTTCTGGCAACATATGAAAATGCTGCTCCCTAGTGTGCTTCCGGCAAAAGCAAGGATACCCCATCTTGTGGTAAAACACACGAAGTATGCAACTCTTGAACGTTGAATGTTCAAAGGTTCATACGCAGCATTGATCCCTAGCGCAAGAGATAAATGACATGGTCACCTAACATGCATTTGAAAGGAATGTAGTGTGTTTTTAATAAACACACGAAAGCGCCTCCTACTAGTGCAGCATTAGGCAGAGATGTGGTACCCCGTCGGGTGGTAGATAACCCGATGCGCCTCCTACTGGTACAACATTATGCAAAAAGGTGGGACCCACGTTGGGTGGTAGAAAACCCGGTCATGTACATCGAGACGTGGCTCAGCTCGGGGCGGCCCATATGGAATGATACGGGATGAACGTACTTACTTTCATATATATTATTGCGACTGTCTGAAATGGTCGCCCGTGCAGGCCGTGCCGTACGACACCAAAATGAGTGTTCTATAAATTGTGTCTTCTGCAGGTACACTAACCACGTTTTAAGTAGCTCGAGTCGAAAAAGTTTGCGAGTAAACGTCCTTAGTGCCACCGTTGAGAAGTATGCCGGAATACCGGCTTAGGATTTTCTTTGGTGAGGGCGTAGTACCGGAATTGCATTCGAGTTTCATTGGACACGTCGACGATGATATCTGTGCCGGTGGTGGAACTTGACCACAAGTAAAATGGAACCAAGATGATGTAAGAAATGCATGTACTAGTTATTGAGCTCTGATTTTGATCTAAGATTCAAATTGGAGTACGTTTTCACTAAAGTGTTTCAAAAATCAGAGTTTCTGTTTTCTAGCAGAAACTTAGCCCAAGTTTGAAAAGCCATAACTCCCAGACTCCAATAGAGGTCTCTTTTACATGGTTGAAAAGTTTAGGAAGTCTTCTAAAACGTTTCCGTTCACCCCCAGAATAAAATCCATCTCTAACATATTCCAAAGTTCAAATTTCCAAAATCTGTCAAATCTGTACAAAACCTGGAACAGTTTGTGGACTGTTCGCTAATTCTACGATAACTCTAAGTAGAAAAATCGAATGAATGCATGTGGTATATTTATGAACTCCTGATGAGATATGTAACAATGTTATAATTTACCCTTTTGTCAAATATTGATATTTTCTCTATGAAATTTTGTGCACAAGTCTGCCATAAACAAATGAGGTGCTGTCAAAATTTCTCAGAAAACTGTCAGGTCTGAAAAGCTATATCTCATCATCCAAAACTGATATTGTGGCAAACCAGTACTTTTGGTTGTATTGAAGTGTACTTCGACATTGTTGTTCACCTCAAGATCTGATTTTGCATTTAACTTGATCGAAATAGAGTTTGAGTCCAGATTGGTCGTTTTCCAACAGAATTCTCACTACAGTAAAAGCGACAGTAGACGACGGCCAAAATAATTGACGACGGCCCTGTCGTTATTTACCTAATTGACGACAGTAGAATTCTCACATAATCATGGAAGGACTTCTGCCGGTTATGTTTCGGGGTTACATTGATGATGCGGTGTGGAAGGTGTTAGCCGAGCTTAGCTACTTTTATAAGAAGCTTTGTGCTAAAGAAATCACAGCTGAGATGATGGAGAAGTTGGAAAAGGAGATACCAATGCTTTTATGTAAGATGGAAAAAGTTTTCCCTCCAGGGTTCTTCAATCCAATGCAACATCTCCTAATCCATCTTCCATATGAAGCTAAAGTGGTCGTCCCTATGCAATATAGGTGGATGTATCACGTTGAAAGAGCACTTAGGTGTCTTAAACCAATGGTTCGCAATCGCGCAAGGGTTGAAGGATGCATCGCCGAAGCATACACCATTCAGGGGATAGGATACTTTTCAAGCGTCTATTTTGCAGAAGAACACAATCTTAATGTTTCTACGTCGCGGTACAATATGGATGAAGCACTCCCATGTAGCAGTCTCTCCATTTTTAAAACGAGAGGCACCACTGTTGGTAGTGGTACAAGCTACGATGCTAAACCAGATGAAAATACGGCTGCTTTGATGTACATGTACGCTAATATAGAGGTGATGGACAAATATTTTCAGTTGATGTTTCTTCAACATCTATTCTAATTAGCATGTTGTGTTATACATTTATGCTAATCATTATGTTTTCCTTATTTAGTGAGTTCAATCAACAAAATTGGAAATCTAAGCAGCAACCAACAAGCAGACAAATACAAGCGATGTGATATTATGGAGTACATGGATGGCTTAACTTCCTATCTTGGTTTCATGCACAGTGCAAAAAAGAAGTCGGCATCCATGAAGAATTACGACAACTATCCTACAAATATATTAAAATTAAAAGTTACGGTCGATATGACGTCAATGGGTTTCTATTCCGTTCAACTGAATTTGAAGCTCAACGTCCTTTCAGAGCAACATGTAACACCGGAACTGTGAATAGGGCAGTTGACGACGTAAGACGTGAAATTAATTATTATGGGATCATTAAAAACATCCTTGAATTTAGTTTTGTGGGGAATAAGTTCCTTAATGTAGTCTTCTTTGACTGCGATTGGTTTGATCCTAACAATGGAACTCGACAAAACCAATTTGGCATGGTAGAAGTCAAACACAAGGATCGACTACGAGGCTGCGACACCTTCGTCCTTGCACACCAAGTCGAGCAAGTGTATTATCTACATTATCCATGCGAAAAGCTTAAAGCTTGGTGGGTTGTAAACAAGGTGAATCCTCGTGAGCGGTTATATACACGAGACGATGCTGGACACCTTGATGATGAGGTTGATGTTGTTTACCAAGAACAAGAGTTGCCAAACTCTTTTGTCGTCGAGCTTGATTTAGGACTCAATGACTTAGTTGGAGATGTAGAAGACATAAAGACTAGTGAGATGCGAAAACAAAAACGAAAACAGGCAACTACCACGCCAGAAGATTGATGGTCCGGTTTATGTAGTAGAGTACATCGTGATGCTGATGGATCTTAAAATTAAGTACAAGTAACATTCATTCATGTCTTCTTTTCTTTTATATACTTTTCATTAAATTCATTAGCTAATTTTCCTTTAACAAGGATGTCGTCAAGCAGCAGCAGACGAGGAGGGGCAGGAGCGCAGAGCTTTTTATCACCCACAGTCACGAGAGGAGATGTCTTCCACGACACTTAGCTCAGCGGGGGTAGACGGGCTCAGGTTATGAGCCATCTACCGAAGTCGTCACGATAGCAGTCACGGCAAGTAAAGAACATTTAGTTACATAAATGATATAAGTAATTCTTTATTCTACAATATGAAACTTTAAAATTGTCAGGGCGACTCTATGTCCAAAGACACAGAGACTAGTGTGCCTCCTTTGATGCCTTCTTCTTTGGTGCCTTCTTTTTTGAAGCCAGTGCAGTCGGGTGACCCAACCTCTGAGCCGGTTACACAGCGGCGGACTAGGAGGAGCCACTGCGTGGTTCCTCCTTCGACTGCTGCAAACCCAGACGATCGGATCATTATTCGTCCGATTGGCGATAGGTAAGTAAATCTCTAACAATTCAATTTAGATACTTTTAGGCTTATATATATACTAATTAAGAATCATGTATCAGGACTTGGGACGATGCTTCGTCACGGGCCGGGGACGCCACTCTCTGGTGAACGGTGTCCTGGGCTGTCTGCTCCGTTTGCACTAACCCAGTGTATTGAACGGACGCGCTGCTACCTCTTTGGATGACTACTGTAGGGCCCAGGACGTTCTTCACAGCGACCACCAGGAGGCTGTTTGGCACGACTTCATGTTATGAATGAACAATACTTGTGTAATACAAATCTAATATAGGATATATACATTTACTTGTATATTTTTTCAGGCACGATATCGTTTAGAGAACGAGGTCGAGCAGACGGATCAAGCTCGTCTCATCTTCCATAACTGCGCTAGGAAGATCGTGACACAGTCAGTATCGTCGGCTCGCACTCAAGCTATGAACAAGTACTTCAAGTTGCATCCAAACGAGCGTGAGCCGGGGAAGGACTCGTCTGACACGTACTTGACGGAGGCGCATTACGCAGAGGTAAAGTTTGTAGTTTATTTTGCTTTATTATATAAATATGATCAATATTTTCATTCAATGATAAATTTGTGCAGGTTAGCGTAGCGTGGCTTGTTAGCCATCTGGATGCATACCGTGCCCTGTGTGCTCTTTGGGCGAGCGAGGGCTTCCAGGCACTTTCTAAAACCTGTCGAGAGAGTAGAGGGACGGATGGAAAACATCGCTTAGGTGGGGATGGCTACGTACTGAAAGTTGCCCATAGGGGGGGTGAATAGGCTAATCGACCTAAAATGACTTAATAAAAAGAGATCAGTACTCAGGGGGCGGACTAGTCCGGTCCAGGGGCATACTAGTTTGGTCCACCTGCACGGAAAGCCTAAAGAGAGTTTCTAACAAGTTTTAGTCCGATTCTTGTGATGCAAAGTATGTTAGAATGACTTAGTGAACCTTAACAAGTTATGAAGCAAGTGTTAGGCTAAGGATCACAATGAAACAAGAGTGATGAACAAAACTTGTAAAGCTAACCCTAGCAGTAATGTGCGATACATGAAAGCAAAGTACACAAGGGACACAAGGATTTTATCCTGAGGTTCAATCCCACGAAGGAACTTACGTCCCCGTTGAGGAGTCCACGAAGGACCGGGTTCAACAACCCTTCCCTCACCAAGTTTACCACAAGGGCCTAACTTGGTTCTCCACTATCACAAAGGGGTGAATACAAGATTCATTGGGGCTTCTCACAATCTGAGGCTCCCCACCACAAATACAATCACAAATCACAAAGATCAACTCAAGCCACAAATCACAAAGATTTACAAGTGCAAGAGATCAAACCGAGAGCCTAGAGCGGTGTTCTTCCTCTTCTTCAACTCACCAAACCCTAGTCCACACAAGAATTAGTTTTAGAGGGAATGTAGGCAAGAAGGAGTCATTTGGAGGCTCAAAGTCTGCTGTGGCGGCGCTAGGGTTTCAAAGTGATCAAGGAATGGTTCAAATGAACCCAGGGGTCCTCTATTTATAGAGGTTCCTAGCCCATACTGCTGACTCCAGCAGATGGGCGGACTAGTCCGCCCTACGACCCGGACTAGTCCGGCCTTTGGGACCACTGACGTCCCTGACAACTGTCGCCCTGTGCGTCAATCGTCACACTACCCGCCAAACTTCAAATTCAAACGGTCACTTCAAAAATGGACTATTCCGGCCCACACCGGACTAGTCCGATCTCACACAGAACCTTTTGTTGCGTGTGAAAACAGACTAGTCTGGAGACCACATACTAGTCCTGCCCCCAGGGCGGACTAGTCCGGCCTGCCCAGACTTAGTCGGTGAACCTCCACTTCTCTCCATACCTGGACTAGTCCGGCCCCCAGGGCGGACCAGTCTGATCTCAGTCAGGACCTCTTGGTCCGGACTAAAATGGATAAGTCCGTGTTTTAGGGACTTAGTCCGCAAAACTCACTCGACAACTACCCGAACTAGTCTGCCTCGCTACGGACTAGTTAGAACTCAGTCAGAGCCTTCTGGTCTGGCTGAAAACGGACTTGGACGGCCAGGAGCGGACTACTCCAGCCACCTGCACGGACTAGTCCGGCCACTCCTGCCAGACTACTTCCAACTCTCTTCTCTCATTGGGTTTTGATCTCTAAACCACTTTGAGCTCCCAACTTGATCTCAATGCACTTTACACACACATCCTCACACATATTTGGCTAGGCTACACTCGACACGCTAGAAACCCTAGTTTCTTCTGTTCGTGTCGACATCACCATTTTCATCCTTTTCCTTTTTGAGGGTGTGTGTTTCCGCTTGAATCCACACCTGTGCTTAAGATCACTGAGCTCATTAGTTACTTAATTGTCGTCATCAATCATCCAAAACCCACGAGGATCCTAGATGCACTTTCAATCTCCCCCTTTTTGGTGATTGATGACAACACATTAAGTCTTCACATATAAGAGTATAAATTTGGTTTTCATAATGTGCGGGTGTATGAGTGACTCCCCCTCAATGAATTCATCATAAAAGAGAGATTGAGGAAGTCTTTCGTATACACACACACACACACACATGTTATGGTGGGGTGCCTACGTGTTGTGCTCAACAATTTGTGACAAGAAATAATAAATATGAATATGATTAAAAGATAGACATTCAAAGCATCATATTGATGTTAAACATTCAAAACATAGTCTTGCACAAATTTAAACACTCGACATGACATAAATATTACAATAAGAAGTGTAACATGTCCAAGTATCCAAAATAAGGTCTACTCTCCCCACATCTAATTACCCTCCCCCATCCTTTCTAACTCTCCCCCTTTGGCATCATGAAGCCAAAAAGGAAAAGAAGAGGGGAACACGAGGCCTATCCACTAGTCGTCACCATCATCACTATCGTCTGCCTCATCATCGAAGTTGCTCTCCGTGGCCTACGGGTCCTCGTCATCGTCGGAGACCCGTGCTGAGGGAGCAGCCCAGGAAGAGCTCCCACCCTCTTGGAACTGGGCAATCTCATCGGCGGTGAAGTCGGGGAATGGAGTGATCTCCCTATTGCTCACCTCCGGAGAGGACATGGGGACCTCCATCTTGTCACACACCGCCTTGAGGTACTTCTCTTGGCGCATGTGTGCCTGCTGATTTCAGATCTCTTGCTTCCAACAGGAGGTGAAGATAGCTTTGAAGCATTTGAAGAAGGCGATCATTGACCGAGGTGGAGGCGGAGAGGGAGGTTCCACGGAGTGAGAGGGAGGCTTCGCATTCTTCCGACGCGGAGGAGGCGGCACTGCAGGTGGCATCTGAGGATGGAGTGGGCGAAGAGTCACATCCTTGACGAAGGTCAAGCCCGACACCTTCTCGATGAGATACATGATGTTGAGGGCATACCCGCATGCACGGTTGTGGGTATGCGAGATGTTGAAAATGTCATCGAAGATGTAATCGATGAGGTTGAACTTCTGCTCCCCATCAATAAGAAGTAGCAGGTGCCTCAAATTGCCTTGGATCACCCCTGCATCACCATCCTTTGGTGCTATTGTCCTCCTCAGGATCCTGTTCAGAATGCAATAGAATGGCTTGATATTGCGAGCATGCCCGGCGTCATACTGAACATGACTGGGATACATGTAGGCCAGCTCGTCTCTGTCTAGGGCCTTGAGGTAGAGATAATGATCTCATGGTCCAAATGGGCCTCAAGTCCGAGAATCTTGGCAATCTCCTCAAAAGTAACTGAGAGCTACTCGCCATGCATCATCCAAATGATCCGTCTATCACCTGATGTGGTGAAGTAGATGGTGGAGTAGAATTGCAGGATGACTTCAACATTCCAGTCACATTTGAAGTCCATGTGTAACACCCTCATTTTCATGCATCATGCCCTTCATACACTCATATACATGTTTAACATTGATCCACATCAAGAGGAACGAGTTTAAAATTGATTTGGAACATTTAAAATTGATTTGGAACAAAACCGCACTTAAAATGCAGGAAAGTGCGGACTAGTCCGATTTTACTGAAGACTAGTCTGATTTCTCTCTGACTAAAACCGGACTTGTGCGTTTTTGCTGTGGACTAGTCTGATTTTGCCTCTGGAAACTTTCGGACTTGTCCGATTTTGTGCGGACTAGTCCGATATTCCAAGAATCCTTGAAAATTTGATAAGTCCTTGGACTTTTCTGGACTAGTCCAGTGTTCCAGCGGACTTGTCCAATTTCCTCTCCGTTTAAAGTCGGACTTATCTGATTTTAGGCCAGACTTGTCCGATTTTCTCTCTGGACAACATTGGACTAGTCCGGTCCTTTCCGAACTTGTGCGACATTTTGCGACTCCGTGTTGATCTTTTGTTTTATGACTTGAATCTTGGGATTCACGTTAAGTGGGCCTAGGGATGCCGTGCCTAACTCTTTTAGAGCCCATGAGGGACTCTAAACCGGCCTCTACTCCTCTCAAACTCGAAATCCATCTAACCCTAGCCTCCACCTCTATATAAACAACCCTACCCCTTTGCTTGACATCTATTTGCCACTTTTCCACCCCACCCAAACCCTAGTTCGTGGAGAGCCACCACCAAGGAGGGAGGAGAAGATCCCAAGCAAGAAGAAGAAGAGGAGGAAATGAAAGAGGATCAAGATCTCCATCAAGCTTTCGTTCTTCATCACCAATTCATCTCCAAGTTCATCACCAACCCTAGATCACCAAGATCCAGTGCTACCTCCAAGTTTCTTGATTCATTGGAGTTCTAAACACCTGGTATACCTTCTATTCTCTTTTCCTTACGTGAACTCAACCCCTAATCTCCAAATTTACATCGATCTAGAAAACCCTAATCTGCTGATCTCGCGAAGTGCGGACTTGTCTGGTCCCTAGCGGACTAGTCCGATCTTCCTGGTTAAAATGGGTTGATTCTAAAATGAGATCTAATCACATCCAAACCTGTATAAACTTGTTAAAAGCTATTAGAACTAGTTATTGATCATTAAAAGCAACCTATTAACAAGTTCGACCATGCATTTGCATCAATCATGCATGTCATGACATATTGAGTAATATTTGTGCACTATTTGATTGTGTTTCTTGTCTTGTATGTTTATTGTGTGTATTAGACGGGCGCTAGAGAGTGCCGCGGAAGATGTACAGTACCAAGAGTTTGAAGGCTTTGATCCTATTCAACAGCAAGAGCAAGGCAAGTGTCCTTGAAGCATATTGATCCTGTTTTTCAAATAAATGTTTTGTTTGCAAACTGCATGCTTGTGTCAATTTGATGGGAAATCCTATGGTAGGAAGTTTACTAGAATTTTTTGACCACCCTTGTCACCTGGAATTATGATAGAGAGTCGTGAAGGGCTTTTTACCTTTTTGCTTCGCTTAATTAATTTGGATGGGAAAACAACACTACACATTTAATTATGCATTAATTATATTTTGGTTAATGTGAACTGGTCAATATGATATGGTAATGGGTGATCTAAGCAAGCCTAGTATGTGGATGGGTTGGATGTTATGGTGGTTTGCTTGTTTAGATGTAAGGACTGGTTCATGCGAGAATAAGTCAGGACTACAGTGCCACCACGAGGCCAAGTATG
This sequence comes from Tuctoria greenei, assembly GCA_036927565.1. Classification (NCBI taxonomy): domain Eukaryota; kingdom Viridiplantae; phylum Streptophyta; class Magnoliopsida; order Poales; family Poaceae; genus Tuctoria; species Tuctoria greenei. The sequence goes on along the minus strand of JAYESD010000006.1, from coordinate 148,878,054 downwards.
GGTGCGTCTTAGATGATTAATTAGGGCTTTGCAAGTTCCGTTTGGACCATTGTGGATGCTCGGGGAAGGGGTAGTCGAATTGGGTTTGTTGATGATTGGTGGGACTACACTGGGATCCGAATGGCTCAAGAGGGGGCCCTTGGTTGAAGATGTGCTCAGTTGGAGACATTGCCACCGGTGAAAACTCAGTGGGGTCTAAATAGGCCAGTAATCCCTTTGTAAAGGCTATTTTGTGATCTCTTGGCCACACACCAACGGAAGTGTGTAATGTGACCGACGGGTCATGGGCATAAGGGAGGTTCTTAGTCACCGAGAGGTGATGAAATCACAAACACATGGGTAAAGTGGTACAAACTCTATAGAGTCTAATAAAACTATCATGATAGCCGTGCTCCCGGTTACGAGCACCTTGACAACATCCATGATTACAGGGAACCTGGTATTGGGATGGTATTTGGGATGGTTATGGTTTGAACTATGGTTATGGATGGTTATGAATTGAATTCTGGTATTGAATATGGATATTGGTATATGATGATGGATGTGGAATATGGATTGGCGCTATTTTATTAATTATGGTTTATGATGGGATTACTTCACATACATGTAATACATTGCTTTTCCAAACGGTTTTAATGTTCTTTTCAGCACTTAGCCTTTATTATATTCGTCATTCGAATAAACCACATGTCATGCTTTCCACACTTGCTGAGTACGACATGTACTCACTCTTGCAATCCCCCCAACAATTGCAGGTCAGGAATGAGGGTTTATGGTTATAATGCAGAGTTCTAGGCCGTGTCTACCGCCAGCTTTGCTTGTGGTGTTTTGGAGCTGCGCTATCCGTTTTGCTTAGTTGCTTATTAGTTTATTTTCGCTGCATTAGTTCAAACTTGTCATTAATATTCATTAGAGCTTGTATTCAAGGACAATATGGTTTGTTTAATAAAATTTGGGTAATTAATGTAGTTCTATGGTAATTATCTGTATATCGTCTGTGATTGCACTCGTGTATGTGCGTTGAACATCTTGGGCACACATATGCGTTCACTTGGTTATTTTTCGGAACCGGGTGTCACAGATTGGTATCAGAGCCACATGTTGACCGTAGGATGCAGTCTAGATAGAGTCGACACTTTAGAGCACATAGGAGCACTCAGGAATCGATGTGTTTTTGCTTGGTGTGCTATTTGCTATATAAATTGGTTGCTTGTGTGCTTAATTGAGTATTTTGGGGTGCTTTAGCATTGCCATGTCCACGTAGGCTAGTTAGTTGTCTAGTTTCGTATCCCTTGATGCATATAGTTGGGGAAGTTTTCTAATTCTTACCTATTGCTTTTCTCCAGATAGTGAGGACTCGCAACCAGAGGGATGGCAATGATGAGGAGGAGAACAATGGAGTGCCTCAGAACAACATTGGACAGGGATCTACTCAAGGAGCTTTCAAAATTGAGCAGCTATTAGCTATGCAAAACAAGCTCATGCATACCATGATACAAACTATGTACAGCTGCAGGCTAGCAATATCAACAATCAGCCCCACATGCCTCCACCGCCACCCCTGCCTCCTCATAACAGATTGGGAGAGTTTATGAGGACTAGACCCTATGGATGCGGATGATTGGTTCAAGTCTGTGGAGAAGAAGTTAGCTATTGTCCAATGCAATAACCGGGAGAAGGTGCTATTTGCTTCTCATCAACTCGTTGGAGCAGCTGCGGATTGGTGGGATGCTTATAGCAATGCTCACGAGAATCAAGAGAGGATTACTTAGGCCGAATTCAAGGAGAGTATTTGTTCTCATTATGTGCCGGAAGGAGTTATGATTTTGAAATGGCAAGAATTTGAGAACTTAAGGCAAGGAAGATCAAGCGTGAGTGAATATCTCAATAAGTTCACTCAACTCTCAAGATGTGCGCCTGAGGATGTTAGTCGGGACAGCCGGAAACAATACTTGTTCATGAGGGGCTTGAACAATGAAACCCAAGTGCAACTACTCAATTATGAGTATGCAAATTTTCTGAAGCTTGTGGACAAAGCAATTGTGGTTGAGAACAAGATTCGCGAGATGGAGCAAGACAATAAGAGAAAGGTGCCATATCAAGGACAGCAACGAGGAAGTAATGTGCGCCCTCGCTTTGCGCCGCCCAATGCGCCTTACTTCAGCCCTTCTACGCCTGCTTAGTGCCCTGGTTATGCACCGCGCCCAACTCAGTTTGTGCAACAGCGCCCTGTCATGCAAGAACCTAGGCCTCCAATGCCTTTTGCACCTCGTGCTAACTTTCCTGCTGCAAGTGTTCAAAACCAAGCACGTCCCAATAATCCTGGTGGAGTTAGGAAGTGTTATACTTGTGGAGAAGTTGGACACTTCGTGCATCAATGTCCTAAGTCAAGCCTTTGTCAAGGAAGCAATGCGCCGAGGCAAAACCCAATACCCAATGGAGGACAGCCACAAGGGAACCATGGACGACAGAAATTTGCTCGTGGCAATGTGAACCATGTCTCTACGGAGGATGCTCAACAAGCGGATGACTTGGTCATTGGTATGTTTCTCTCAAACTCCAACCCCGCGACTATGTTATTCGATTCTGGAGCATCACATTCATTCATTGCATCGAAATATGTTGCCAAGTATAGTTTGCCTATCTCTCATATGGAGTTTACTCTATTGGTTAAGTCTCCTAGGGGAGAGATGAGGACAAATATAGTATGTCCAAAAGTAAGCCTTAGAATAAGGGGGGTAGACTTCTCCGCCAACCTCATTGTTTTGGATTCTCAAGGATTGGCCATTATACTTGGTATGGACTGGTTGAGGAAGCACAATGGAGTTATTGAGTGTGCCACGAAGACGGTGAAGTTGACCAATGAGGATGGGATCACCATAGAATTTGAAGCATCTCAAACCGCACCAAAGCAATTGGAGCTGAATCATATGAACGGTGTCGCAATTGAGGAGATTCTGGTGGTGTGTGAATATTTGGATGTTTTTCTGGACGAGTTGCCAGGTATGCCACCTGATCGAGACATTGAGTTTGTTATTGATTTAATACCTGGAGCTGCACCTATAGCTAAGAGGCCGTATAGGATGCCTCCTATGGAATTAGCGGAGCTCAAGAAACAAATTCAAGAGCCACTAGAGAAAGGTTTAATTTGCCCTAGTTCTTCACCTTGGGGAGCGCCCGTGCTGTTTGTGGACAAGAAGGATGGAACCCAAAGGATGTGTGTGGATTACCGAGCTCTCAACAAGGTGACAATCAAGAACAAGTACACCTTGCCATGCATAGAAGACTTGTTTGATCACATGAAGGGTGCTTGTGTCTTCTCTAAGATTGATTTGCGGTCGGGATACTTTCAAATGAAGATTAGACCATCGGATATACCCAAGATAGCTTTTAGGACACAGTATGGATCTTATGAGTACACCGTGATGTCTTTTTGATTGACAAATGCGCCTGCCTACTTCATGTACCTCATGAATAAGGTCTTCATGGAGTACTTGGATAAGTTCGTCGTGGTGTTCATTGATGATATTATGATCTACTCGAAGGATGAGAAGGAACATGAGGAACACTTGAGGCTTACACTGCAGAAATTGAGAGAGCATCAATTGTATGCCAAGTTCAACAAGTGTGAGTTTTGGTTGAGAGAAGTATTGTTTTTGGGTCATATAATCTCAGGAGGAGGAGTATCGGTTGACCCTGGAAAAGTGAGAGACGTGTTGAAATGGGAACCACCGCAAAATGTCAAGGAAATAAGGAGTTTTCTTGGGATGGTTGGATATTACCGTAGATTCATCAAGGACTTTTCCAAGATAGTCAAGCCAATGACAGAGTTGCTAATGAAGGGAAAGGCTTTCCAATGGACTCTAGCTTGTCAAAACAGTTTTGAGGTGTCGAAGAAGAGGTTGACAACAGCCCCAGTTTTGGTACTGCCGGATGTGAGCAAGAGTTTTGATATTTATTGCGATGCATCGAGACAAGGACTTGGATGTGTATTGATGCAAGAAGGTCAAGTGGTTGCATATGCTTCAAGACAACTGAAGAAACATGAGCAGAATTACCCAACACATGATTTAGAACTTGCAGCCATGGTACATGCATTGAAAATTTGGAGGCACTATATCCTTGGACATAGGTGTGAAATTTATACGGATCATAAGAGTTTGAAGTATATTTTCACACAAACGGATCTGAACTTGAGGCAACGAAGATGGTTGGAGCTCATCAAACATTACAATTTGGGAATCAACTATCATCCGGAAAAAGCCAATGTAGTGGTCGATGCTTTGAGTAGAAAGGGAGTAAGTCACCAACTCACAGTTCGGGAGTTACCTTCCAAGTTATGTAAGGAGTTTGAAAGGTTGAACCTCGGATTTGTAAATGAAATGGAGATGATGGAGTTAAACCCAACCTTGGAGCGAGAAATTCGAGAAGCACAAACCACAGATGAGGAGATCAAGGAAATATAGGAAAGGACCGAAGAAGGGAGAGAATTCAGATTTGATGAGGATGAACATGGTACCCTATGGCTTGGTAGGAGGATTGTTGTGCCTAATGTGAATCATATTCGGGAGACAATTATAAAAGAGGCACATGACTCACCTTACTCAATTCATCCTGGTTGTATGAAGATGTACAAAGACTTGAAGACTTGATATTGGTGGGATAGCATGAAAAAGGACATAGCTGAATATGTGGCATCGTATGATGTGTTCCAACGAGTCAAGGAAGAACATCAAAGGCCAGCTGGACTATTGCAACCATTAAAGACTCCAGAATGGAAGTGGGAAGAAATTGGTATGGACTTCATAGTTGGGTTATCACGTACTCAGTCCGGGTTTGACTCAATTTGGGTAATTGTGGATCGCTTAACCTAGTCAGCTCATTTTGTCCCTGTGAAGACTAAATATACAGCTGCACAATTGTCCGAAGTATACATGGAGCATATTGTGTGTCGACACGGTGTACTGAAGAAGATAGTCTCAGATAGGGGTTCTCAATTCACTTCCAGGTTTTGGCAAAAATTGCATGAAGCTTTGGGGACGAGGTTGAATTTTAGTTCAGCATATCACCATCAAACGGATGGACAAACTGAGAGGACCAATCAAATTTTGGAGGACATGTTAAGAGCTTGTGCTTTAAAGCAGGGGAAGAGTTGGGACAAGAGCTTGCCATATGCAGAATTTTCATATAACAATAGTTACCAAGCAAGCTTGAAAATGTCACCATATGAAGCGCTTAATGGAAGGAAGTGTTGGACACCTTTTGTGACGCCCAGTTCCGAAAAATGAACCAAGCTAACGCATATGTGTGCCAAGAATGTTCATCACACATACACGAATGCAATCACAAAAGAGTATACAGAAAATTACCACAGAACAAGTTTAATTAACCAAATTTTATTAAACAAACCATATTATCCTTGAATACAAGCTCTAATGAATATTGAAGACAAGTTCAACTAATGCAGAGGAAATACTCTAATTAAGCAAACTAAACAACTAGGCAGCACAAGCGATAGGGTATAGCGCAGCTCCAATCAACACCACAGGCAAGCTGACGTTAGACACGGCCTAGAACTCCGCATTCTCACCATTAAACCCCCAATCCTGACCTGCAACTGTTGGGGTGGGGGGGGGGGGGTTGCAAGAGTGAGTACATGTCGTACTCAGCAAGTGTGGGAAGTATGACATGTGGCTGATTCAAATGACGAATATAATAATGGCGAAGTGCTCAAAAGTACATTAAAACATTTGAAACGAAATATATTATATTTATATGAATGAAACCCATCATAATCATAAGTAATATCATAATACCAATCTGAATTAACTACCATCATCAATAATTCCAGATTTCACCATTTGCCAATAACCATATTCAATACCAAAAATTAATCCATAACCAGCAATAACCATTACCAACCATAACCATTACAAACCATAACCATTACCAAACATAACCATCCCAAATACCATCCCAATACTAAGTTCCCTCTAATCATGGAAGTTGTACAGGTGCTCATAACCGGGAGCACGGCTATCATGATAGTTTTAGACACACTCTGCAGAGTTTGTACCACTTTACCCACGTGTTTGTGATGTCATCACCTTTCGATTACTAGAACCTCTATTATGTCGTCTCACACTTCTGTCGGTGTGTGGCCAAGAGATCCCAAAATAGCCTTTACAAAGGGATTACTAGCCTATTTAGATCCCACTGAGGTTTCACCGGTGGCGATGTCTCCTACAAAGCACATCTTCAACCAAGGGCCCCCTCTTGAGCCATTCGGATCTCAGGGTAGTTCCACCAACCATCAACAAACCCAATCCGACTACCCCTTCCCTGAGCATCCATAATGGTCTAAATAGCACTGGCAAAGCCCTAATTAATCAGCTACGCCGCACCCATACTTGTTCTCGTGGTGGCACTGTAGTCCTGGCTTATTCTCGCATGAACCGGTCCTTAGATCTAAAGCAAGCAAACCACCATACATCCAACCCATCCACATACCAGGCTTGCTTAGATCACCCATTACCATATCATATTTAACCAGTTCATGTTAACCATAATCTCATCCATGCATAATTAAATTGAGTGGTATAATTGTTTCCCATCCCAGTTGATTAAGCGAAGCAAAAGGTAAAAGCCCTTCCCGACTCTCTACCATATATTCCAGGTGACAAGGGTGGTCAAACAAAGCTAGTAAACTTCCTACCATAGGATTTCCCATCAAATTGACACAAGCATGCAATTTTGGAAACAAAACATTTAATTTAAAACAGGATCAATATGATTCAAGGACACTTGCCTTGCTCTTGCTGTTGATTAGGGTCAAAGACTTCAAACTCTTGGTGCTGAAGATCCTCCGCGGAACTCTATAGCGAAAATCCGTCTAATCCACACAATAAACATACAAGACAAGAAACACAATCAAAGAGTGCACAAAAATTACTCAATATGACATGACATGCATGATTAATGCAAATGCAAGGTAGAACTTGTAAATAGATCGCTTTTAATGATCAGTAACTAGTTCTAATAGATTTTAACAAGATTACACAGTTTTAGATGTGATTAGATCAAACTTTAGAATTAATTCAACAAAATTTAACCAGGAAGATCGGACTAGTCTGCTAGGGACCGCAAGTCCGCACTTTGCGAGATCAGCAGGTTAGGGTTTTCTAGATCGACGTAAATTTTGAGATTAGGTGTTGAATTCACGTAAGGAAAAGAGAATAGAAGGTATACCAGGTGTTTAGGACTCCAATGAATCAAGAAACTTGGAGGTAACACTTGGATCTTGGTGATCTAGGGTTGGTGATGAACTTGGTGATGAATTGGTGATGAAGAACAAAAACTTGGTGGAGATCTAGATCCTCTTTCGTTTCCTCCTCTTCTTCTTCTTGCTTGGGATCTTCTCCTCCCTCCTTGATGGTGGCTCTCCACGAACTAGGGTTTGGGTGGGGTGGAAAAGTGGCAAATAGATGTCAAGCCAAAGGGTGAGGTTGTTTATATAAAGGTGGAGGCTAGGGTTAGATTGATTTCGAGTTTGGGATGAGTAGAGGCCGGTTTAGAGTCCCACATGGGCTCTAAAAGAGTTAGGCACAACGTCCCTAGGACCACTTAACATGAAACTCATGAAACAAGTCTTAAAACAAAAGATCAACTCGGAGTCGCGAAATATCGGACAAGTCCAGAAAGGACCGAACTAGTTCGAAGTTGTCCAGTGAGAAAATCGGACAAGTCTTGCAAAAAATCGGACAAGTCCGACTTTAAACAGAGAGGAAATTGGACAAGTCTGGCCAAAAATTGGACAAGTCCGACTTTAAACAGAGAGGAAATCGGACAAGTCCGCTGGAACACCGGACTAGTCCGGAAAAGTCCAGGGACTTAGCAAATTTTCAAGGATTCTTGGAATATCGGAATAGTGCGCACAAAATCGGACAAGTCCGAAAGTTTCCAGAGGCAAAATCGGACTAGTCCGCAGCAAAAACGGAGAAGTCCGTTTTTAGTCGGTGAGAAATTGGACGAGTCCTCAGTAAAATCAGACTAGTCCGCACTTTCCTGCATTTTAAGTGCAGTTTTGTTACAAATCAATTTTAAATGCTCCAAATAAATTTTAAACTCATTCCTCTTTATGTGGGTTAATGTTAAACATGTATATGAGTGCATGCAAGGCATGATGCATGAAAATGAGGTTGTTACACCTTTATTCTGGAATGAGGCAGGAGAAACTCAAGTATTTGGTCCGGATGTGTTGCAAGAAGCCGAAAAGCAAGTCCGAATAATTCATGAGAACTTGAGGGCTGCCCAATCAAGACCAAAGGGCTATGCGGACAATAGGAGAAGGAAATTAATATTTGAAGTAGGAGATTTTGTTTACCTCAAGGTGTCACCAATGAGAGGTCATAAGAGGTTTAACATAAGAGGCAAGCTAGCACCTCGTTATATTGGACCAATCAAGATTTTGGACAAAAGAGGAGAAGTAGCGTATAAGTTGGAGGTGCCAGCTCATCTTTCGGATGTCCATGATGTCTTTCATGTTTCCCAGCTCAAGAAGTATTTGAGAGTACCGGAAGAACAAGTGCCAATGGAAGAATTGGAACTAAAGGAAGATTTGGCTTATGCCAAACAACCGATCAAAATCTTGGAAACCAAGGAGAGAGTCACAAGGAACAAGGTTATTAGATGGTTTAATGTTCAATGGAAGCACCACACCAAAAAAGAAGCAACGTGGGAATTGGAGGATGATCACAAGAAGGAATTTCCCTATCTCTTCTCTTCTGCGCCGAATCTCGAGGGCGAGATTCATTTTAAGGGGGGTAGGTTTGTAACACCCTCATTTTCATGCATCATGCCCTACATACACTCATATACATGTTTAACATTGATCCACATCAAGAGGAACGAGTTTAAAATTGATTTGGAACAAAACCGCACTTAAAATGCAGGAAAGTGCGGACTAGTCCGATTTTACTGAGGACTAGTCAGATTTCTCTCCGACTAAAAATGGACTTGTCCATTTTTGCTGCGGACTAGTCCGATTTTGCCTCTGGAAACTTTCGGACTTGTCCGATTTTGTGCGGACTAGTCCGATATTCCAAGAATCCTTGAAAATTTGCTATGTCCTTGGACTTTTTCGGACTAGTCCGGTGTTCCAGCGGTCTTGTCCGATTTCCTCTCTGTTTAAAGTCCGACTTGTCCGATTTTAGGCCAGACTTGTTCGATTGTCTCTCTGGACAACTTTTGACTAGTCCGGTCCATTCCGAACTTGTCCGATATTTCGCGACTCAGGGTTGATCTTTTGTTTTACGTCTTGAATCTTGGGATTCATGTTAAGTGGGCCTAGGGACGTCGTGCCTAACTCTTTTAGAGCCCATGAGGGACTCTAAACTGGCCTCTACTCCTCTCAAACTCGAAATCCATCTAACCCTTGCCTCCACCTCTATATAAACAACCCCACCCCTTTGCTTGACATCTATTTGCCACTTTTCCACCCCACTCAAACCCTAGTTCGTGGAGAGCCACCACCAAGAAGGGAGGAGAAGATCCCAAGGAAGAAGAGGAAAAGGAGGAAACGAAAGAGGATCAAGATCTCCATCAAGCTTTCGTTCTTCATCACCAATTCATCTCCATGTTCATCACCAACCCTAGATCACCAAGATCCAAGTGCTACCTCCAAGTTTCTTGATTCATTGGAGTCGTAAACACCTGGTATACCTTCTATTCTCTTTTCCTTACATGAACTCAACCCCTAATCTCCAAATTTGCGTCGATCTAGAATACCCTAATCTGCTCATCTTGCAAAGTGTGGACTTGTCCGGTCCCTAGCGGACTAGTCCGATCTTCCTAGTTAAAATATGTTGAATTGATTCTAAAATGAGATCTATTCAAATCCAAACCTGTATAAACTTGTTAAAAGCTATTATGTCTAGTTATTGATCATTAAAAGCAACCTATTGACAAGTTATACCTTGCATTTGCATCAATCATGCATGTCATGACATATTGAGTAATATTTGTGCACTCTTTGATTGTGTTTCTTGTCTTGTATGTTTATTGTGTGGATTAGACAGATTTGCGCTAGAGGGTGCCGCAGAGGATCTACAACACCAAGAGTTTGAGGGCTTTGATCCTAATCAACAGCAAGAGCAAGGCAAGTGTCCTTGAAGCATATTTATCCCGTTTTTCAAATAAATGTTTTGTTTGCAAACTGCATGCTTGTGTAAATTTGATGGGAAATCCTATGGTAGGAAGTTTACTAGAATTGTTTAACCACCCTTGTCACCTGGAATTATGATAGAGAGTCGGGAAAGGGCTTTTTACCTTTTTTCTTCACTTAATTAATTGGGATGGGAAAACAACACTACACATTTAATTATGCATTGATGATATTTTGGTTAATGTGAACTGGTCAATATGATATGGTAATGGGTGATGTAAGCAAGCCTGGTATGTGTATGGGTTGGATGTTATGGTGGTTTGCTTGCTTTAGATCTAAGGACTGGTTCATGCGAGAATAAGCCAGGACTACAGTGCCACCATGAGCCCAAGTATGGGTGCGGCGTAGCTGATTAATTAGGGCTTTGCTAGTGCTGTTTGGACTATTGTGGATGCTCAGGGAAGGGGTAGTCGGATTGGGTTTGTTGATGATTGGTGGGACTACCCTGGGATCCGAATGTCTCAAGAGGGGGCCCTTGGTTGAAGATGTGCTCAGTTGGAGACATCGCCACCGGTGAAACCTCAGTGGGGTCTAAATAGGCTAGTATTCCCTTTGTAAAGGCTATTTTGTGATCTCTTGGCCACACACCAACGGAAGTGTGTAATGTGACCGATGGGTCACGGGCATAAGGGAGGTTCTTATTTACCGAGAGGTGATGAAATCACAAACACGTGGGTAAAGTGGTACAAACTCTATAGGGTCTAATAAAACTATCATGATAGCCGTGCTCCCAATTATGAGCACCTGGACAACTTCAATGATTAGAGGGAACCTGGTATCGGGATGGTATTTGGGATGGTTATGGTTGGAACTATGGTTATGGATGGTTATGAATTGAATTCTGGTATTGAATATGGGTATTGGTATATGATGATGGATATGGAATATGGATTGGTGCTATGTTATTAATTATGGTTTATGATGGGATTACTTCACATACATGTAATACATTGCTTTTCCAAATGGTTTTAATGTAGTTTCCAACACTTATCCTTTATTATATTCGTCATTTGAATAAACCACGTGTCATGCTTTCCACACTTGCTAAGTAAGACATGTACTCACTCTTGCAATCCCCCCAACAGTTGCAGGTCAGGATTGGGAGTTTAATGGTGATAATGCGGAGTTCTAGGCGGTGTCTACCGTCAGCTTTGCTTTCGGTGTTTTGGAGATGCGCTATTGCTTTTGCTTAGTTGCTTATTAGTTTATTTCCTCTACATTAGTTTAAACTTGTCATTAATATTCATTAGAGCTTGTATTCAAGGATAATATGGTTTTTTAATAAAATTTGGTTAATTAATCTTGTTCTATGGTAATTATCTGTATATCGTTTGTAATTGCACTCGTGTATGTGTGTTGAACATCCTGGGCACACATATGCGTTCACTTGGTTCATTTTCGGAACCGGGTGTCACACCATGATGCCTTTGAGCTCATGGCGCTCAACGGCTTCAATGACCGCATCAAAAGCATAATGTTGCTTTTGGGACATGTACATCCAGTCTACCCACTGTGCTTCGATCACTGGCTTCTTCATGTTCTGGTAGACCAGACGGTAATAGTCACAGTGAAAGTCGCACCAAAACCTAGGGTTGGTGGTGCTTCTTTCATACTTGTAGACTTTGTCCATCTGCATTCTTCTTGCCTTCTCGCCTCCTTTCCCATGGAAGACATTGGCGGCTATCTTACGCTGCCTGTTGGGGTTCCTCTCAGCAGTGTGCACCTCCAAGGTGCCAATAGGTTTGGCCTGCCCCTTCTCCTTGATCACAGAGCCTGCGGCCCTCTTCGTCGATATCTTCACAGTGGGCCTCCTTTTCTTGGGCTCTACTGGAACTGGAGCCTTGCCCTTCTTCGGATCTCTCTCGATCCGGCGTTTAGCAATTTCTTCTTGGGCTTGCTCCTTGCCCCTTGCTTTTTCTCCCATGGTCACAAGTCTCTTCCTTTTGGAGACTTGTGCTGCTACAACTTGAGAATTGTGAGCTTCGCACTCATCTCGTTTCTTCTTGAGGAGTTCCTTGAGGGACTCCTCAATGGCACGGGCCACCGCTTCATCTTCATTGTAGGCCGTAGCTGCGGCCCTAGCTTGTTGCTTCTTGGCTGCCTTTGCTCGCTCTTGCTGCTCGAGAAGTTTCTTGGCAGCCTCAACCTCAGCGTTTGCCCATTCCTCGCCAAGGCGAAGCTGCTTCGCCTCCCACTCGGGGTCAGTGGGGGGAGAAGCGGATCGGCGAGGAGCTGCCATCGCTGCTGAAACAGGAGGAACACAAGGGATAGAAGGTGAAGAAGGTGGAATGTTGCGATAGAAATCAAGAGAAACAGCCAAAATTAGGGTTTGGTCCTATGTACACCGGACTTGTCTGTCCAAGGGGCGGACTAGTCCGCCGGGCACCGGACTAGTCCGGTTTACACAGGTTGAACCCTAACTCTAACAGTTTTTCGAAAAATCGTTGAATCAAGTCGCAATACACCTAGGCTATGATCACAAGGATGCTAGGAACAACTTTAATGAAGAGGGACCTATCAAAAACATTATAGAATAAGAATGAGGCAAGTTTTTTGAAAAGTGAGGAGTACCTCTTCAAATCATGATAAATCGACGGGATCGGGGATTGATCGCATCGGGAAAGGTTGGGAAAGGTATCCCACGCTTACGGGGCTTCCAATGCACGGATTGGAAATGATCTTTGGTGGATGGAGTCGAAAATCGCCCAAGGAGGGGAGTTGAGCGCGCGTGAGAGAGAGAAAACCGAGTGTTGAGAAGAGGAGGGGTCGGCCGCCTCCTGGGGGGTTTAAGTCCCCAGGGGACGGACTAGTCCGGTGAAGGGGACGGACTAGTCCGATCCGCGGACCAGACTCGGATCAGTCCGGATCCGGACTTGCCCGGCCATAGGGCGGACTAGTCCGGTCCTAAGAGACTGTAAACATATATATTTGAGTTTTAGCCACTATAGTTGATCCTTTTGGACATATTGCCACAACAAAACCTTATAAATATGGTCAGTAAGCAATCAACAATCAAAGTATGACCATAACTCACAAAGTTGATAGTTTTCCAAATATTTTGGAGAAAATTTAGATAGAGATGAATTTCTCAAACACATGCGTTCTTTTGAATAAGCTGTAAAGTAAACATTCAGATGTGCATGTTTTAAGCCACATTTCTAGAATCTAAGATAGTGAGCTCACTCCTAAGCTCACAAAAGCGCTTCTCATCTAGAGGCTTGGTGAATATATCGGCTAGTTGGTTCTCGGTTCTCACATGGGAAATCACTATATCCCCTTTCAAGGAATGATCTCTCAAGAAGTGGTGTCTAATATCTATGTGCTTTGTTCTCGAATGCTCAACTAGTTTATGGGCTATTTTGATGGCGCTCTCATTGTCACATATGAGAGGAATATGCCACAAGTTTATACCATAATCCCTTAGAGTTTGTCGCATCCAAAGAAGTTGTGCACAACAACTTCCGGCTGCTACATACTCCGCTTCGGTTGTGGAAAGAGCAATGGAGTTTTGCTTCTTAGAGGACCAAGACACTAAGGATCTACCCAAGAATTGACATGTCCCGGATGTGCTCTTTCTATCAACTTTGCACCCACATAATCCGCATCGGAATAGCCAATAAGGTTAAACTTGGATCCTTTGGGGTACCAAAGTCCTAGGGTAGGTGTGTGAACTAAATATCTAAGAATTCTCTTAACGGCGGTCATATGACACACCTTAGGTGCAGCTTGAAAACATGCACACATACACACACTAAGCATAATATCAAGTCTAGATGCACAAAGATATAACAAAGAACCAATCATGGAATGATATACCTTTTGGTCCACAACTGGACCATCTTCGTTGAGGTCTAAGTGTCCATTTGTTGCCATTGGAGTCTTGATGAGTTTGGCTTTGTCCATGTCAAACTTCTTTAATATGTGTTGAGTGTACTTTGTTTGACTTATGAACATGCCTTCTTTGAGTTGCTTAACTTGAAAACCTAAAAAGAACTTCAACTCCCCCATCATGGACATCTCAAATCTCTCTATAATTATCTTAGAAAACTCATCACAAAACACTTTGTTAGTAGAACCAAGTATGATATCATCGACATATATTTGGCACACAAAGAGATCATCATTAAAGTGCTTTGTAAAGAGAGTGTAATCAGCTTTTCCTATCTTAAAACCATTTTTAATCAAAAAGTCTATAAGGCACTCATACCAAGCTCTAGGAGCTTGTTTGAGGCCATAGAGAGCCTTACGCAATTTGAAGACATGGTTTGGGAAGTCTTGATCTTCAAAGCCCGGTGGTTGCTCCACATAGACTTCCTCCTTGATTGGAACATTTAGGAACGCACTCTTGACGTCCATTTGTTAAAGCTTAAAATCGTGGTGAGTAGCAAATGCACGTAATATACGAATTGACTCTAGCCTAGCTACGGGAGCAAAGGTTTCATCAAAATCCAAACCTTCGACTTGTGAGTACCCCTTGGCCACAAGTCGTGCCCTGTTCCTTGTCACCACGCCATGCTCATCTTGCTTGTTGCGGAACACCCACTTGGTGGCTACAACATTTGCTTGTGGACGCTTGACAAGCTCCCAAACATTGTTCCTCTCAAAGTTGTTGAGCTCTTCTTGCATGGCCACCACCCAATCCGGGTCGCTCAATGCGTCTTCAACCTTATGGGGCTCCAAAGACGATACAAAGGAGTAATGTTCACAAAAGTTAGCAACACGAGAACGAGTGATTACCACTTTTGTAATGTCTCCTGGAATGTTGTCAATGGGGTGATCCCGTTGAACACTTTGATGCACACGAGGATGTGGAGGTTGAGCTCTTGAGTCATCATCATCCTCTTCTTCTTCTTGGTATCCCCCTTGATGTATGCTTCCCTCTTGACTTTTGTCTTCTTGATCATGTTGACATGCCACTTGTCCATCTTCAACTTGATCGCATGGGGGATGACTTCCATCATCTTGTTGTTGGTCACTTGAGCTTTGAGGTTGTTCTTGTGGTCAAACATCTCCATGTGCCATCCTCCTAAGCGCTTCTTGTGGAGAGTATTCTTGATTTAGCACACTTTGATCAACTTGCTCCACTTGGGAGCCATTAGTTTCATCAAACACCACGTCGTGTGCTAATTCAACAATCCCGGAGGATTTGTTGAAGACACGGTAGGCGTGGGTGTTTGAATCATAACCAAGCAAGAAACCTTCATCGGACTTTGAAGCAAACTTCGAAGTCCTAGGCTTCTTGTTGAGAACATAGTACTTGCTCCCAAAAACACGAAAGTAAGATACATTGGGTTTCTCACCAACTAGAAGCTCGTCGGGGGTCTTCTTGAGAAGGCGGTGGAGGTACAATCGATTGACGGCGTGGCAAGCGGTGTTAACCGCCTCCTCCAAAAACTGGTCCGATGTCTTGTACTCATCAAGCATCGTCCTTGACATCTCAATGAGTGTTCTATTCTTCTGTTTCGCCACCCCATTTTGTTGAGGGGAGTATGGGGCTGAAAATTCAAGCTTGATGCCCTCCTCATCCAAGAATTCTTCCACTTGAGTATTCTTGAACTCGGTGTCGTTGTCACTTCTTATAGCCTTGATTCTTGAGGCGAACTCATTTTGAGCTCTCCTCAAGAACCTCTTGAGGACACCGTGAGTTTCACCCTTATCATGCAAAAAAAATACCCAAGTGAAACAAGGAAAATCATCAACAATAACAAGATCATATTTGTTACCGCCAATGCTAATTTAGGTTATTGGCCCGAAAAGGTCCATGTGTAGTAGTTCCAAAGGTCTTGTCATCGTCATGATGTTCTTGGAGGGGTGTTGAGCTCATACTTGCTTCCCCGCTTGGCAAGCACTACATGGCCTATCCTTTTCAAAGACAACATTCTTCAAACCATAGATGTGCTCGCCCTTATGAAGCTTTTGTAAGTTCCTCATCCCAACATGGGCTAGCCTTCTATGCCAAAGCCATCCCATGTTGGTTTTTGCCATTAAGCAAGTGTCAAGTTAAGCTTTATCCGAGGTGAAATCCAAAAGATAAAGCTTTCCCTTGAGCACACCCTTAAAAGCGATTGAGTTGTCGCTTCTTCTAAGGACGCTCACACTCTCATTAGTGAAAACAAAATTATAACCCTTGTCACATAGTTGTGATATGGGCAAAAGGTTATAGTCTAAAGAATCAATATGCAAAACATGAGAAAGAGTGTGTTGGGGAGAAATGACAATTTTACCGGAGCTAAGGATTTTCCCTCGGCTATTGTCCCCAAAGAGGATCCCTTCATTTGGATCATCATGTTGCACATACTCCACGAACATTGTTATCTCTCTGGTCATGTGGTTGGTGCATCCACTATCAAGCACCCATTTGGATCCACCGGAGGAGTATGACTACAAAAAAAGATTATGTCTTCATTTTAGATACCCAAGCAGAGTTGGGTACTTTGACGTTAGTAGTGAGACACTTGGGCACCCACACACAAGGCTTGGGGCTCTTGCGAAGTGGCCCAACATATCTAGCATAAACTTCGCCATACTTGTTCCTCATTAAAACATAAGATGCATCAAAATCATGAAAGAGAGGATGCGGTTCAGATTTAGGCATGTTAGTGTTGAAGTATTCTTCCCAATTTTAGATGGGGATGAGCTTACTTTGACAAAGACGATCAAGTCTTTGCCATACATGGAGGTTTTAGCATTTTGCTTTCCACCTCTAGTATAACCAAGACCATCCTTTACATTTGGAGGTCTTGTGTTGGTGTCTGCACTTCGTGCAGACGCCACCTTCTCTTTGTCAAAGATGCACCCTTAGGTGCTTGTTTGCCTTGAGTCAGCTTAAGCTCATCCTTTAATTTAAGGATCAAGTTAAAACATTTGCAAGTAGAGATTGCTTCGGATGCAACCTTTGAGGAGGATGAGCTTTTGGAGGAAGAGGCTAAATTGGTCTTGAGAGACTCAACTTGAGTCTCAAGGATCTTGTTAACTTTTGCAAAGTTGCCAAGTTCGTCCTTGAGATCAATGGTTGTCTTCTCAAGACTTGAGCATGTTTTCTTGCTTAGAGCAAGTTCATGCTCTAATGCCTTGATCTTCTCTATCTAAAGCTCGAGGAGATCAATGAGCTCTATACATCTCTCCTTTTCATGGATAAGCATGTCCTCTTGCCTATCTATGAGCTCCTCCTTATCAAAGATTTCATCCGAGAGTAATTTCATTCTAGAAAAAGTGCTCTTACTTATGTCCTTAAGCATGTGTTCGTTTTAACTAGCACTATCAAAATCATCATGAGAAGATATGGAAGAGGATGAGTTAGAAGTAACCTTTATCCTTCCTTGTTTTGCCATGAGGCATGTTGGCTTGTGGTCGTAGAGGTTGGGGAAAAGCTTGCTTCCCTTGGAGCTCCTCCCGATGGCTATGGTAGCCATCTTCTCTTCGTCTTCGGACGAGTAGGACTCATCATTAGAGTCCCATTCCTTGCCTAAGTGAGCATGACCGGAGGACCTTTTGTTCTTATAGAACTTCTTCTCTTGCGGCTTGCCCTCCTTCTTCTTCTTGCCCTCTTCATGTGGGCAATCTACAATGAAGTGCCCGTACTCGCCACAATTGTAACAAGCCCTCTTGGTTTTGGGTCTTGCCTTTTCTTTTCCCTTGCTCTCATGCTTGTATACTCCTTTTCTTCTTCTCATCATTCTCTTGAAGTTGCTGATGAAGAGGGCCTCTTCCTCATCGGTGTTAAGGCTCTCCTCATCATCTTCGTTTTGCTCTTTTGAGGAGGATGTCGCTTTGAGTGCAACATCCTTCATCTTTGAAGTGGTGAACCTTTGGAGGTCGTTGTATAAGAGTGCCCCCTTCTCCATGATCTCGTGGTTGATGATCCTCCTAGGACCTCCAGGGTCATTTTGGCAAACCCCGGGCTTTCTCGTATCATGGAGCAAAGAGATATGTTTCTAGGCGTGAATGCCCGAATAATTCTCTTCACAACTTCATGATCCGTCCACTTGGTGCATCCATAAGATCTGCTCTTGTTGATGAGCATCTTTAGGCAGTTGTACATTTCTTGGGGAGATTCACCATCCATAATGGCAAACCTCCTAAGCTCTCCTTCAATGAGCTCAATCTTGGCTTCCTTCACGACTCGGTTGCCTTCATGAGCCGTCTTGAGGGTGTCCCAAATATCTTTGGCCACCCCAAGTCCATCCACTCGGTTGAACTCATCTCTTGAGAGAGATGAGATGATCACTCCAGCCGCTTGGGCATTGTTGTGAAGGAGCACGACTTGCTCCGGAGTGATGTATTCATCATTCTTCGAGATGTGCACTCCGGTCAACACAATTTGCCACAAAGAGGGATTGAGTGACACGAGATGGATCTTCATGTTGTGCTTCCACATCTCGTAGTCGTTTCCATCGAATTGGGGAGGTTTCCCCAATGGGATAGAAAGGTAGTGGTTGTTGGAGACAAGGAGTTCATAGTTGTAGCCTTGTTGGTTGTAGTTAATCATGCCACCCGATGTAGAGGTTGAGGAGTCAACCTTTGGAATATTCAACTTCTCTCGAAGTTTTGCCTTGAGCTGGTGAGTCTCTTCATGATCCGTGGACTTGTCTTGGTAGACAAGCACCTCCTCTTGGGTTTCTTAGATCTCATTTGTACAGACCTCGTCATACCCCACTCTGGCCATCTGCTCTCCGAGTTGTTAGACTCTTTGGGAGAGTCCTGCTCTAATAGCAATTGAAAGTTGCCTAGAGGGGGGTGAATAGGCTAATCGACCTGAAATGACTTAATAAAATGAGATCAGCACTCAGGGGGCGGACTAGTCTGGTCCAGGGGCGGACTAGTCCGGTCCACCTGCAGAGAAAGCCTAAAGAGAGTTTCTAACAAGTTTTGGTCCGATTCTTGTGATGAAAAGTATGTTAGAATGACATAGTGAACCTTAACAAGTTATGAAGCAAGTGTGAGGCTATGGATCACAATGAAACAAGAGTGATGAACAAAACCGGTAAAGCTAACCCTAGAAGCATTGTGTGATGAGTGAAAGCAAAGTACACAAGGGACACAAGGATTTTATCCTGAGGTTTGATCCAACGAAGGAATCTACGTCCCTATTGAGGTGTCCACGAAGGACCGGGTTCAACAACCCTTCCCTCACCAAGTTTACCACAAGGGCCTAACTTGGTTCTCCACTATAACAAAGGGGTGAATACAAGATTCGTTGGGGCTTCTCAAAATCTGAGGCTCCCACCACAAATACAATCACAAATCACAAAGATCAACTCAAGCCACAGATCACAAAGATTCACAAGTGCAAGAGATCAAACCGAGAGCCTAGGGCGGTTTTCTTCCTCTTCTTCACCTCACCAAACCCTAATCCACACAAGAATTCGTTTTAGAGGGAATGTAGGCAAGAATGAGGTTTTTGGAGGCTCAAAGTTTTTTGTGGCGGCGCTAGGGTTTCAAAGTGCTCAAGGAATGGTTCAAATGAACCCAGGGGTCCTCTATTTATAGATGTTCCCAGCCCATACTGCTGACTTCAGTAGATGGGCGGACTAGTCCGCCCTACGGCCCGGAATAGTCTGGCCTTTGGGACCACTGACGTCCCTGACAACTTTTGCACTGCACGGTAATCATCACACTACCCGCCAAACTTCAAACTCAAACGGTCACTTCAAAAACGGACTAGTCCGGCCCACACCAGACTAGTCCGATCTCACACAGAACCTTTTGTTCTGTGTGAAAACGGACTAGTCTGGAGACCAGGGACTAGTCTGGCCCCCAGGGCGGACTAGTCCGGCCTGCCCAGACTTAGTCGCTGAACCTCCACTTCTCTCCATACCCAGACTAGTCCGGCCCCCAGGGCGGACTAGTCCAATCTCAGTCAGGACCTCTTGGTCCGGACTAAAATGGACAAGTCCGTGGTTTTGGGACTTAGTCCCCAAAACTCACTCCACAACTACCCGGACTTGTCCGTCTCACTACGGACTAGTCCGAACTTAGTCAAACCCTTCTGGTCTGGCTGAAAACAGACTTCGCCGGCCAGGAGCGGACTAGTCCGGCCACTCATGCCAGACTACTTCCAACTCTCTTTTCTCATTGGGTTTTGATCTCTAAACTGCTTTGAGCTCCCAACTTTATCTCAATGCACTTTACACACACATCCTCACACATATTTGGCTAGTCTACACTCGACACGCTAGAAACCGTAGTTTCTTCTTTTCGAGTCGACATCGCCATTTTCATCCTTTTCCTTTTTGAGGGTTTGTGTTTCCGCTTGAATGCACACCTGTGCTTAAGATCATTGAGCTCATTAGTTACTTAATTGTCGTCATCAGTCATCAAAACCCACGGGGATCCTAGATGCACTTTCACGTACGCCTCGCTAAATGGATAGTAAGTGCTACTCGCATTCTATTAAGTAATTTTATAATCCTCATTGTGCTAACATGTATCGATAGGAGTACGATAGCGGTCAGCAGTCGGCACCTATCGAGGTGTGGAAGAGGGGTCACTTGGGAAGTGACCCATCGCAGCCTGACCAGCTGTCTTCTCAGACGGTGACACGGGCTTTGGTGAGTTATTTTTTTCAACTTAATTGAATTCATTTTAATAGTTCTAATGATGTTATTTTCTTTTTATTTTTAGGCAATGTACGGGGAGGAGGCGCGGAGGATTCGAGGCAAAGAGTTTGATTGGCAGAGCGCGCCAATCGTTCCCAAAGCCGCGTATGCAAGTGGTGGTGGGAAACCTCATGGACGGTGAGCTTTGTTATTTTTTATTTACTATTACCAACTTCAAGATACAAAAATTTAATAGTCTTGCTTTGTTGTGCAGGTTAGCCATCTTCGATGGAGTGGTCGCCATCTTCAATGGAGTGGTTGACTCGAGGCAGGCGCGGGCTTCCTCAAGGGCTTCATCATTGAATCAGGGCGGGTCTAGCAGCAGCCGTGCGAGCCGAGATTTGGAGCTCCAGAGTCTTCCAGAGGATCTCCAGAGGAATCAAGAAATGCTCAGGGTGAGGGACGAGGTGCAGAGGGTTAGGGACGAGGCACATAGGGCTAGGGACGACTATCAAAACTCGTTCATGCTACAGATGCAAGCTGCCGTGCAGGTACATTCTAGATGTTGTACTTAATATTTTTAATATATAAATGATATGTATAATGATTTGCTTTGTGTTTGCAGGCTATGTTTCCAGGACAACAGCCTGTCCTTCCGCATTGGGTGCCACCAGCGATACAACAGCCGCTGGTGCCGACGACAGCAGTCCAGGTACAAAATTTAGTAAAATATGCATTTTTTACTTATAACATGTTTAACCACACTTGCACATCACAGGGATTGGGAACTAAGGCTCAAAATCCATCGCCTCAGATTCCGGCACTTGGACCACTGTAGGAGGACTTTCCAATCTCTAGTGGCAGTGGACGGGGTAGCGTCTAAGAGTCAGGTCAGCTTCTATGCATAAATTCTCACAATTCATCTCATAATATGTGTTGTGGAGTGGTTCTTGTGGTGTTGGTGCTTGGTAGTGTTGGAGAAGGAAATTAATGGTACGTTTATGGTATGGTGCTATGGTGTTGGTTTGATGGAGCTTGAAATTAGTATGGGTTATGATTGTGGGAGTGTTTTTATTCAGAGAGGTTTTTGGGTGGTGTATATTTGAGGTTAGGGTGTTTGAATGTCGCTTTGTGAGTTGTGGTTGTCTCAGCCATGAACTAGCATGCAACATTGCTCTTCACTTTTGTATTTTGCAGAACATGCTTGGTGTTGCATGAAAGGTCATGTTCAACTGTTCAGTGATATGCATTTTGGAGAGGTAAAACTAGAGTGGCAATGTAAATAAATAAGATAAACATTTGATATCTCCAATAATAGAGTATGCATTTTTTGGAGACTACTAAAGTGTAACTACTAGCTAGCAACTAAAGTGTTATCTGTTTTACATGAATTTCGAAGGCGAGGAGGCAATGCCGGTGCCAGAGCCGGAAGCCTGGGACTTCACCAAGCTCTTTATGTTTTGCATTTGTATTTTGCTTCGTCCGAACTCGCAAAGTGTGTAGTGGTGTGTGTATAGTGTTCTGAAATGCTTGATGATATATCTCTCTGTTTTGAATTGCCTGTGTGATATGGCCATCGAGCCAGGGCAGTATTTTATATATTTTTTAAAAAATGCATGTCTTATCGACGGCGGTTTCAGGGCAACCGTCGTCGATACTGGCATGTTATGGATGACGGTACCAAGTAATCGTCGTCGATAAGCGTCTATTGTCGTCAACGGAAGCCTTTATACCGTCGTCGATAAGTGTACTATTGACAATGATTCATGGGACCATCGACAATAAGATTTCCCCGCTGCCACATGGACGGAGGCCCTTATCGACGATAGCTAAACTCGACCGTCGTTAATAAACTAAGGGACGACGGTTATCGTCGTCGATACTGTTATAGATGACAAATTGTCATCGACGACCAGAAACCATCGTTGATAAGGCTTTACCGTCGTCGATAGCTTATAGATGACAGTATTGCCCTTAAAAAGGATGGTTTCCGACCGTCATCTGTTATCGCGATTCCTGTAGTGTCTATCAGTTTGAGACATTTTTGTTTTGTTATCACTTTAGTTCTCGATTTCAATTCGAGAAGTGTAGTAACATACTAGGTGCTATTATTCAACATTGTGCCAGTGGACTTGAGTGTTTGACCCAACCAAACTTCATTTCTTTTGATGACTATGTTTGCCTCTTATTGAAGAATAGTGTGCATGCATGACGTCTTGTCATCACCAACAATAGCTGAAATGAACTTCCATCCATGGAGTTCATTATTTTGGAACACACTGTTCTGAAGTTGGTTTAGAGATAATTTGCACCTCACCTTCCCATGATGATTATTGGAGTAAGTTTCTCGGTCTACTAGTTTGAAACTTAAGGGGGAAGGAGTGCGCTTAAGCAACTTAAGTGTTCTATCATCAACCTCTTGGACATTACAATATGTCAACAACCAATTGATCAAGGGAGATTATATCTTCAAGAAATCCAACTACAAGCACAAGAATTACTCATTATAGAGGCAGTGGAACTTCAACTCCCTTATTGTTAACAAGAAAGATCAATCACCACTACATGGTTAAAGGGAAGATTAATTGAAGCACCATTAAGGACATCCCTAGTAGCTTTGACCCTATGCTTAGTGCTACTATATTATTAAGGTAACTCAGTTAGTTGAGTTCTCACACAGACGTAATTTCATGACTCAGCAGATGCAGCAAATAACTTAGTGAAGAATTCGATAGGTCGATAAGAATGTGTACAAGTTGGCAATGGTTAAGGTGTGTAGTATATTGCTCACCATTCCTTGTTCCCTTGGTTAAACTTAAATTCTACAACCTTGGTCAAGATATGAGAAGAGCATTCCTTATCTAGCTGTTCTCATGACCAAGTTGATTGAAGCATTGTGAAGTCGAGATAATGCTTATCGTGTTTGAATCGATATACGTATTTTGCTCAAATCACAAAAACGAATTCAGCATACCTATGCATATTTTCCCGCGGGGTTGCATTGTGTCTGTATAACATCATTCGATTTGCAATGCACCATGATACACGAGTCATAAGTAATTTTGAGAAAGAATATGCATCTCCATTCAAAGACTTGAGTGCTGTCTAATAATCTTGATTTCTTTTCCAACTCTAAGTAATCATCACCTTACTTGCTTTATCATGGTTGAGTAACACCGGGGAAACCGATTACTCAATCACTCTTGCAGTCCAACTAGGAGTTGAACCTTCATCTTTGACTTGTATAGGCTCAATTATCGTGGTTGGGAAACACTACTACTCTTGATTCATGAGGTTCTTCCCTGATCCACCTCAATAAAAGCCTTGATTCTCTATGTTCGCATGATTGTCATCTTATTTTCGAGCTTGCAAAAGTCTTTGACTCGTATTGTATGGTGACGTTGACGTGTCCAGAAAACATGTAGTTGTCATACATTTAGTGGCTTTGCTGTTTTGATCACATAATAAAGATTAAATTTTTACGACTCTTATGTCCCAGCAAAGTGATATGATTGTTGACTACATAATTGAGAAACCTGATCTGGACAAGGTTTTTGATTCGTTGCTGAATCTTGCCAAACCACCTTGAATTATGATTGGAAAATAATACACTAAGCTTTAAGGACTTAGTTACACAAGGCTAGCATTGAAAGCAGTGCAACATTAGTTAAGATAATCAAGATACTTCAGAGAGTTGTAGAACAAGAGTTGATACACCGAGCAAAAGACTAGGGCAGTAAAGTCTTCATAAAAGGAACGTCAAGAATCAAGAAAGCCAAATATTAGAGAACTCTATGTGCCTTTACCATGAAGAAGATACTCATTTTGACATAAAGAGGAAGATCTCAAGACACTGACATAACCTTGCATTAGAAGGATGTAAACCTTACGGTGTGATCTCAATCACGGCGAGCATCCAAATCAGATTTGCAATAAGAAGGCTCAAGTCACACAAGCTGGACGCTGTGGTTTCATAAGATAATCCAGACTAACCACACCATCAAGGAAACAACATGAGAAGGTGAGAAGTTTCAATGATTCATTTACTTGGAGTTGTTAGCATCGTATCACCGCTAACCTACTTTACACTCTCTCTTTTCCAACGGAATCTCGGGACGGGATTCTTTTAAGGGGGAAGGGATGTAAAAGTCCAAAACTAATAGGTGTAATTCAATTATGGTAATGAATTGAGAAAGAAAGAAAACTTTTTTTTACTACACATGTGAGGGTTAAAATTTAAATTTAAACACAAAGCTGAAAATTTTAAATTCAAATAGGTTTCAAGTTTAAACCAGAAAAGGTTAAGAATTTCAAATCAGCAAATACGTAGCATCATTGAGATAGTGACCCTACTGGTTTTTGGAAAATACAGTGAAGGATTAAAGCAAAGGTTTGATTGGTGAATTCAAATTCAAATTTGAATTTCAGACTTGAAGTGGTCATTTGTCAGATTTTATTTCGTCATTGGATTCTCCATGATTCAATTAGCCACCTTGCCAAAATTCAACAGTTTTAGGATTCATTTGCTAGCTGAAAATGAATTTAGAAGAAAAGGAAAAAATGAAGTGGTGTACCCCACATGTAAGTGACACTAGAAAACTTACCGACTTGATCTCACGTACTCTGGTTTCTCCCACGCCGGCAGCAGCTCACGGCGTGACACCATCACACCAAGTTGTTTGCATGTGCCACCGCTATGGCTCCAGCAGCACGGCAAGCAACTTAGCTGCTCGCTCCTATCCACACTGCCTCACTCGATATTCATCACCAAGTGAAAACCAGTTTGCTTTTCTGTTCATGGCTCTTCCTCCCGCAAGGCTCTGCTTGCCATCGCCAGGAGCTGGAGGCTCTTCCACCGGCCCAGTTTTGCTACCGCGCCGCACCCTAGTGCCTCCCAGCCTGGCCTAGATCATGGAGCAACGCGCGGGTCCTCTCTGTCACCTTGGTTTCACACTCTTTTGTCTTGCGCTTCGCGCCTCTGTGCCGGCCGTGAGCTCCGCCGTTGGTCACTGTTGCCACACAACCTTGCCCTGCTGCTTGAGCCGTCAAGTTGTGAACCAGGTTTCTCTCCCCCTTCCCAATGTCAGGGCGCCCAACTCCTCTCTCGTGTCGCACTGTTCTGGCAATTTTTCAATAGTGGCGGCAGTGAGGCCGTTCATGTGCGCACCACCCAACTCCTTGAACTAAGGTGAGCCATAAACAATTTCCTTCCATGAGTGTCTTCCTCAATCCCGGGTGCATGATTCTAAACAATCATACTGGAAGGAACATAGTGAAGCAGGCTGGATTTGAAGTTTCCGTTGTCGCCACCTATGTTTTTACCATTGGCACCAGGAAGCATTAACGTTGGCCAGCGCCTCCCGTGGATTTCCAGCGCAACTGAGATCACCAGAAGGTTCAATATACTTTCTTCAACTTTACTGCAAGTCAGTTTCTCCATTCATAGCATATCCTCGCCGGAGTTGCTAATTTTGCACCGGCGAGTTCATTAGAACCCTAGTTAATCTCTGGAGAAATTCTCCCTCTCCCATAGAAACTGAACCATTCCGTTCAATCCACAGAACATATACTTCCTCACGATAACACTCGAACGAACCAATTGGAAGATTATCTATTGACAGTGCCCGAAAGTCAAATCTCGCCGCGGCCGTTGTTAGTCGCCCCCAACCATAGATGCGCCGCCCCCACCACTGGCTGTTTCTAGCTTTAACCAAGAACATTCCAACGTTAT
The DNA here is from genome assembly GCA_036927565.1 of Tuctoria greenei. Classification (NCBI taxonomy): domain Eukaryota; kingdom Viridiplantae; phylum Streptophyta; class Magnoliopsida; order Poales; family Poaceae; genus Tuctoria; species Tuctoria greenei. The sequence goes on along the minus strand of JAYESD010000006.1, from coordinate 148,851,563 downwards.
TCACCTCTCTATGATCCTTTAGGGCTCTGTCCCGAGCATTTTCATGCATCCCATAAGGAGATCGACATCGCCGAAGGTCGGCAGCCATGGTGCCACCGCGGCCGGCATACTGCAGCCATATCCGGCATTCCAGTCAGCCGTAGGCGGATTCCCTATATCAAGGTGACCATTTTGCGAAAGAAACCATCACCTAGCTCAACCACCAGTGATCTGACGTCGATCGCCGGCCGCCCTGGACACCATGGCTGCCTCTCCGGTAATAGGGGAAGAAGGCTCCCCGTGGGATCCTTTATGGCAATTGGATCCCATGTGGCTTTGTCTTTTTTGTCTATAGCCTCCGTGTGGCAGAAATGTGACTGGGTAGGTTTAAGAAGTGGACCCGGCCTGCAGTGAAACATGGGGTTGTCTATTTAAAGGAAATTCCAGAAACAGTACAAACTTTGAAAATGCACCACTCTCTGTAAAATTGTCCAAAAAATATGAATTAAATTTTGCTGGATTCCTCATGTTAAGTACATGGCAGTGGTGCAAATTATTTGGTATGAAGGTCTCCGGATTTGGCCCAATAATTCCTATAATTTAAGTCCTTGGGAATTTATTCCAGCTGAATTATTTTATAGCAAATTCTCAAGTTTGGCCACAAGCTTCCTTTGAATATCTTTGATCCCCAGTTAAAATGCCAGAATCATTTGACTTCATCTACGGAGCCAAATTGTGTTTCATTCTCCTATGTTCTTGAAAATTAGGAAAAATACCAGAAACTTTTCAGAAAAATAATGGAACTTGTAAAATCAATATTTTGCTGTAAAATCCTTAGAAAAATGTCAAGCCAATTTGGTTGAACCTGTAGAATTTGAGGTCACATCTCTATGTCCAACACTATATCTATTTCACTTCATATTCACATTGCCTAAGTTCATCTTGTTTCCTCTCTGTTGCTGTGCATTCCAGCAACAGAACTTTCAGTTCTAGCCAGTATTAATCCTTCCTGAGTTATAATAAACTTCAATTGTTACTTTGCTAAATTGCATTCTTTTATTTGATGCATATTCATGACTATCGTGATGAAGACGGATGAGAAGCACGAACTAGAGGAGTGGAATTCTCTATTCGATCAGCTGTGACGTGATCCATCGACGAAGTCAATTAACTGATCATCACTGACATTTAATCTCAACTGGAAGGCAAGCCCCGGTTTGCATTTAAGAGATGTTGCAAAGTTTTCATTTGTATCATATTAAGTCTATAGTTTGAATTGCATTTTGTCTAAGGTGTATTGATACTCCAAATGCATGACCCACAATCCAATGGAGTATTTGGGTAGCTGTATAGCTCGTCGTGTAGAATTGCCATGCTAATGTTATATAGAATCCGGTAGAAGTTGAGTAGTTGGAATCTACTCGCGAGATAGATTTACCGTCACACAGGATTTGTTTATATCGAGCATGGCATATGTATATGAATATGAAACCAGACAGCGGCGTAGGAAGCAGTGAGACGTGGTCTCAGGTGCATAGCTCTGCCTGTGTCGATTAAGGATCGATTTGTGTGCAGCCCCGCTAAGCAAGTTTGAACTATACCGGATGCATTACTGACTATATATGAACCAGAAAACTGATGTAATTGGTTAACCTGGGTGTTGAGGCTTACCCTACCATTTTATAGGAGTGGGTCGAGGGCAGCAAGGTGTATATCTGCTGGCGGGCACAGACACGCTCCACGCGGGGACCTCCTGCCCTTTATGAAAGGACCGGTTCGACATTTGAGGTTCCTTTGAAAGGTTGATGCATACAACATAGTATTGAAGTGTGATTCACTCCACTTCCGAAATGGGTGTATGTGACGTGTTATTCGGGTGTTGTAACACCCTCATTTTCATGCATCATGCCCTACATACACTCATATACATGTTTAACATTAACCCACATAAAGAGGAACGAGTTTAAAGTTGATTTGGAACAAAACCGCACTTAAAATGCAGGAAAGTGCGGACTAGTCCGATTTTACTGAGGACTAGTCCGATTTCTCTCTGACTAAAAACGGACTTGTTCGTTTTTGCTGCAGACTAGTCCGATTTTGTCTCTGGAAACTTTCAGACTTGTCCGATTTTGTGCGGACTAGTCCGATATTCCAAAAATCCTTGAAAATTTGCTAAGTCCTTGGACTTTTCTGGACTAGTCCGGTGTTCCAGCGGACTTGTCCGATTTCCTCTCTGTTTAAAGTCGGACTTGTCCGATTTTAGGCCAGACTTGTCCGATTTTCTCTCTGGACAACTTCGGACTAGTCCGGTCCTTCCCGGACTTGTCCGATATTTCGCGACTCCGAATTGATCTTTTGTTTTACGACTTGAATCTTGGGTTTCACGTTAAGTGGGCCTAGGGACGTTGTTCCTAACTCTTTTAGAGCCCATGTGGGACTCTAAACCGGCCTCTACTCATCCAAACCTCGAAATCCATCTAACCCTAGCCTCCACCTCTATATAAAAAACCCCACCCCTTGGCTTGACATCTATTTGCCACTTTTCCACCCCACCCAAACCCTAGTTCATGGAGAGCCACCACCAAGGAAGGAGGAGGAGATCCCAAGCAAGAAGAAGAAGCGGAGGAAACGAAAGAGGATCAAGATCTCCATCAAGCTTTCGTTCTTCATCACCAATTCATCTCCAAGTTCATCCCCAACCATAGATCACCAAGATCCAAGTGCTACCTCCAAGTTTCTTTATTCATTGGAGTCCTAAACACCTGGTATACCTTCTATTCTCTTTTCCTTACGTGAACTCAACCCCTAATCTTCAAATTTATGTCGATCTAGAAAACCCTAATCTGTTGATCTCGCAAAGTGCGGACTTGTCCGGTCCCTAGCGGAATAGTCCGATCTTTCTGGTTAAAATGGGTTGAATTGATTCTAAAATGAGATCTAATCACATCCAAACCTGTATAAACTTGTTAAAAGCTATTAGAACTAGTTATTGATCATTAAAAGCAACCTATTGACAAGTTCTACCTTGCATTTGCATCAATCATGCATGTCATGACATATTGAGTAATATTTGTGCACTATTTGATTGCGTTTCTTGTCTTGTATGTTTATTGTGGGGATTAGACAGATTTGCGCTAGAGAGTGCCACGGAGGATCTAGAGCACCAAGAGTTTGAAGGCTTTGATCCTAATCAACAGCAAGAGCAAGGCAAGTGTCCTTGAAGCATATTGATCCTGTTTTTCAAATAAATGTTTTGTTTGCAAACTGCATCCTTGTGTCAATTTGATGGGAAATCCTATGGTAGGAAGTTTACTAGAATTATTTAACCACCCTTTTCACCTGGAATTATGATACAGAGTCGGGAAGGGCTTTTTACCTTTTTGCTTCGCTTAATAAATTGGGATGGGAAAACAACACTACACATTTAATTATGCATGAATGATATTTTGGTTAATGTGGACTGGTCAATATGATATGGTAATGGGTGATCTATGCAAGCCTGGTATGTGGATGGGTTGGATGTTATGGTCATTTTCCTTGCTTTAGATCTAAGGACCGGTTCATGCGAGAATAAGCCAGGACTATAGTGCCACCACGAGGTCAAGTATGGGTGCGGTGTAGCTGATCAATTAGGGCTTTGCCACTGCTATTTGGACCATTAGGGATGCTCGGGGAAGGGGTAGTCGGATTGGATTTGTTGATGATTGGTAGGACTACCCTGGGATCCGAATGGCTCAAGAGGGGGCCCTTGGTTGAAGATGTGCTCTGTAGGAGACATCCCACCGGTGAAACCTCAGTGGGGTGTAAATAGGCTAGTAATCCCTTTGTAAAGGCTATTTTGTGATCTCTTGGCCACACACCGACGGAAGTGTGAGATGGCATAATAGAGGTTCTAGTCATCGAAAGGTGATGAAATCACGAACACGTGGGTAAAGTGGTACAAAATCTGCAGAGTCTAATAAACTATCATGATAGTCGTACTCCCAGTTATGATCACCTGGACAACTTCCATGATTAGAGGGAACTTCGTATTGGGATAGTATTTGGGATGGTTATGGTTGGTATTATGGTTATGGCTGGTTATGGGTTTATTTCTGGTATTGAATATGGTCATTGGCAATGGTGAAATCTGAAATTATTGATGATGGTAGTGAATTTGGATTGGTATTATGATATTACTTATGATTATGATGGGTTTACTTCACATACATATAGTATATTGCTTTTCAAATGTTTTAATGTACTTTTCAGCACTTAGCCATTATTATATTCGTCATTTGAATTAGCCACATGTCATACTTTCTACACTTGCTGAGTACGACATGTACTCACTCTTGCAATCCCTCCTGTCGGTACCCCGCAGAACGAGTACCCCGCGCACAAGGAGAAAACAGCTAAGGACTCGGCCTCTACTAAAGAGGCTGAATCTGAGGCTGCGAGGTCGTGGAGGGAAGCACCAGATCCTACCTCTCCGTCGGGGCAGGCTCCCGGGTTGCCGCGTGGACGGCTGAACTGGACCTTCGCCTCCCCGCCGAGGCGGGCCCCGGGGCTGCCACGTGGCTAATTGGAATGTCGGGGCCAGGCCTGCTTCCTTGTAGGTAAAGGCATCGGAACTACCACGTGGCTAGTAGGGCTGAGCCTCCACCCCTCCACAGGGGTGGGCTCCGGATGCGCCACGTGGCCTTTTTTCATCGAGTGCTCGACTCCCCACAGAGGCAGGCTCTGGTGCAACCATGTGGCAGATGGCCAACTCGGTGCGGTAGGAGACCGCAGTAAAAGAAGGTGTGCGCCGCTCGAACATGCATTAAAGTACGTGCGCCTTCCCTAGGCAAAGCGGAGTCGTGCATGCGTAAGTCAAGGCTCCAGTGTCCTGTCTTGTCCAAGTAGCCGGTATAGACCCACGCTGCAAGACGGACGAATGGGCCGCAAGGACAAGACGGGCGGGATGTGCACCGCCATCATGACCAACTATGTGTAGCCCTGGCGCACGACGAGGCGGGACGGCGCATTGATGCCCCTAACAAAGGGAAGTAGATAGAATTTAATCCTAGATCTTGTATAGGATTTGGCTCTCCTCGGGACCACCTGTCGGGCCCTGGGGCCCACCTTGTGACTGCAAAGTACTTGAACTATAAAAGGACTCGGCAGACGACCATGGAAGGGGATCGAAAAATCAGACTAAGACTCATACACGCTCAAGCAAGGCAATACACAAACACTCCCGTGGACGTAGGGTGTTACGCTCCGGCGGCCCGAACCACATAAAACCCTCTTTGTTCACCATCCTGCTGTGCTCATTCTCCTGGGACTAGCCCTCGTGAATCCAAAGAACCTTCGCGGGCTGCTATTTAAGCAGGTCTGAGGGAAGTGTCGTTTAAGACCCTCGACATTTGGTGCGCCAGGAAGGGGGCTTTTTCCCCGAGAAGATTTCCACCAGCAGCAATGGTGAACAGCCATTCCAACGCTGGTACATCCAGGCCGCAGTCGCGGCGACAGGCAGCAGTTGAGGACAAGGAATCATCTCACTCTAGAGCGGGATCCCGTTGTAGAACAGCGAGGCCAGGACCTTCACGTCGCCCCGCTGTCACCTTGCTGGCTGCAGGTCAGCACACCACACCATGGCGTACTCCAGCCGTGATAGCAGCTATAGCGCCGCCGGCAGCAAGCCTGGAGAGTGCGCTCGCAGCAGCGCGCGTACTACTCCACAATCCACCTGCTGGAGATGCTCCGCGGGGAGCAGCTCAGCAGTGGATCAACGACGTCGACCACCTCGTCAACGCTGCACTCAACGCACCTCCACCAAGGGAGACACATGCCCAGCCGATGCATGTTTCTTTGTCACGGACTCCAACCATCGACCGATGGACGGCGGATCGCGATCGACTAGGATCTCGGCAACAGACCTGAGAACCGGGCTGCAGTGCCGCGGTTCGGGAGAAGACTGCCGAGTTACCATCGAGCGACAGAGGGAACGGCGGCGCAACATTGAGGCGGACTATAGTGCGCCTGGCCCTGTTCCCCAGGCTCACGCCGTGCCACCGCCGAACCCGGCGTATGTTACGCCACCTCCATACCACGTGTACGTCGCGCCTCCCCCTCCACAGGTGTACGCTGCACCGCCCCAGCATCAGGTGTATGCAGGCCCACCTGCTCACCCGGGGTATGCAATGCCACCACCGGCGCCAGTCAGCCCCACCCAAGGGTGTGCGGCTCTGGCACCACACCTCCGTATTGTGGTCTGGCCACGAAAGTTCTGGCCACACATGCCAGAGAAGTATGACGGGAGTGTCAACCCGAGTGAGTTCCTGCAGATCTACTCCACCGCGATACTAGCTGCAGGAGGCGATGAGGCCGTCATGGCCAACTACTTCCCCGTCGTCCTGACCGGCCCAACCCGTTCATGGCTATTGAACCTGCCCCAGGGGTCCATAACCTCCTGGGATGAACTGTGCCGACAGTTCGTGGCGAACTTCAGCAGTTCCTACAAGCGCCCCAACACAGAGCTTGACCTCCACATCGTCAGACAGCGCGTTGGAGAGTCGCTGCGATCATTCATCCAGCGGATCTCTTAGGTACGGAACACAATCCCTCATATCGCTAGCGCATCAGTTATTGTTGCGTTCAGGCAGGGTGTGAGGGACAAGAAAATGCTTGAGAAGCTAGCCACGCATGAAGTGTGTGATGTCTCCGAGTTGTTCGTCCTGGCAGACAGAGGTGCTAGGGCAGCTGAGGGACGCAACTGGCACTCACAACCTTCCTCAGAGGCAAGGGAAGCCACGCCGACTGAGGAAGGAGCCTCTGCAAAAAGCAGCGGCAAGAAGAAGAAGAAGGGCAATGGTAAGAACAAGCCAAAGCCTGGAGCCAATGCAGTGGCAGCCGTGGCTCCCGGCGGAGCCCGGCCACCGCGCCGAGACAAGCACCCTCGGCAGTCACCTAAACACGAGGAGCCTGACTTCAAGTGCCCGGTGCACCACACAAATATCCATAGAGCTAGCGAGTGCCAAGAAGTGAAGAAGTTCGTGGAGCGCTTTCGTGAACAAAAGCAGAAGTAGCAGCGCCAGGAGGGCACACCTTACCGCCAGAGGGAGGGCAAACAGAAGGTCGATCCCGAAAAGGAGGATGACAGCGAGATGGGGTTCCAGGAACCCCAGAGGGCGGTGAAGGCCATCTTCGAGGGTGGCGACTCTGACTCCAGTAGCGATAAGGAGCGTCGCAAGACTCTCCACGTCATCTACGGGGGAGCCACGGATCCCACATCCCGAAACGCAGTGAAGACTATGCGACGGGCAGTGGCCGCAGTTGCCCCCACTCTGAGGCCGGCTCCCCACCACAAGTGGATGAGCACGGCAATCAGCTTCGACGCCTCTGACTGCCCGAAGAACATGGCGGGAGCAGGCGTGCTCCCGCTGTTGGTGTCCCCGACCATCGCCAACGTGAAGGTCTTTCACGTGTTGATTGATGGTGGGGCAGGCCTCAACCTCATCTCCACGGCGGCCTTCCGGAAGCTGCAGTTGCCGATGTCCCGGCTCACACCTTCGGGCCCGTTCTCAGGTGTCGGACCGGGGCAGATCCTCTCGGACGGAAACATTCACCTCCCGGTGACCTTTGGGACCCCGGAGAATTACCGTACGAAGAGCGTTTCGTTCGACGTGGCGGATGTCGACCTCCCCTTCAACGCAATCATCGAGAGGTCGGCGCTCTACAGGTTCATGGCCATAGCCCACTACGGCTACCTCGTCCTGAAGATGCTGACGCCTTCTAGTGTCCTCAGGATCAGAGGGGACCGCTCAGCTGCAGTATCCGCCTTGGAGCAGCTCCGGGTGCTCACAGCCGGGAGGGCTCCGGCTTCAGGGGGCATGAAGGAAAGTCAATCAGAACAGGGTCCGACGCAACGGGCCTCCACTTCTGCACCCCGTGTGCAACCAGTCGACGACGACGTCCCAGTAAAGGTCGTCAGCATTGGTTCTGAGGCTTCCCAAACAACACGTATCGCGGGGAACCTGGACAGCAAATAGGAACCCACGCTCGTCACCTTCCTCCGGGACAATGTCGATGTGTTTGCATGGCAACCATCACAAATGCCTGGGATCCCTAGGGAGGTGATTGAGCACCATCTGAAGATATACCCTGACGCCCGACCGGTGCAACAGAAGCCCAGGAAACAGTCCATCGAGCGGCAGAACTTTATCCGTGAAGAAATTAAGAAGCTACTCGATGCTGGTTTCATCCGGGAGGTCTACCACCCACGGTGGTTGGCCAACCCTGTTGTGGTCCCCAAGGCTCGTGGGAACCTCCGAATGTGCATCAACTACACCAACCTCAATAAGGCATGCCCAAATGATCCATTCCCTCTTCCTAGGATAGATCAAATAGTATACTCAACATCAGGTTGTGATCTTCTATGTTTCCTAGATGCGTATTCTTGTTTTCACCAAATACCAATGTCTAGGGAAGATGAGGAACACACTGCTTTCATAACAGTAGATGGCCTGTATTGTTATGTCTCCATGCCTTATGGACTCAAGAATGCTCTCCCCACCTTTGTGCGTGCAATGCATAAGACATTTGGGGACCTCATTAGAGACCTGGTAGAGGTGTATGCTGATGACATCGTGGTAAAAATTAGAGCCCGCACATCCTTATTAGACAACCTGGCCCAGGTCTTCAGCAAGTTGCGCACGACGCGCACAATGCTGAACCCCGACAAGTGCGTCTTTGGGGTTTCTGCAGGGAAGCTGCTTGGTTTCTTGGTCTCACACCGAGGAATTATAGCTAACCCAGAGAAGATCAAGGAAATAGAGCTGATGCGGCCGCCGGCCCATATCAAGGATGTGCAGAAGCTTGCAGGGTGTTTGGCGGCCCTCAGCCGGTTCATCTCAAGACTGGCTGAGCGAGCCCTGCCCTTTTTCAAGATTCTGCGGAAGTCGGGTCCCTTTGAGTGGACCGAGGAAGCGGAAGCAGCATTCTAGGAGCTCAAGAAGCATCTGACGACACTACCCATTATGGTGGCAACAGAACCGGGAGAATCGCTCCTGCTATACATCACCGCAGCAATGGAGGTGGTCAGCATGGTCTTGGTTGCAGAGCGACCGGAGCTACTGCCGCAACAAGCACCAGAAGGAGCCCCAGAGGGGGAGGCTGAGCCTCAGGGGCCGGACTCGGACATCCCAACGGCCAGTCTACTACATCAGTGAGGTCCTCCATGAAGAAAAAACAAGATACTTGGAGGTACACAAACTGCTGTATGCAGTACTCATAGCATCGAGGAAGCTCCAGCATTACTTCCAGGCTCACCGGGTTTCAGTGGTGACCTCCTTCTCACTAAAAACCGTGCTCCACAGCCCCAACTCGACTAGCAACATTGCCAAGTGGGCAGCAGAGCTGGCAGAGTTCGAGCTGGATTTCCTACCTCGACATGCAGTCAAGAGCCAAGCACTGGCGGACTTCCTGGCAGAATGGACTCCATTGCCAAGCAACCCAGGGGGCCCGGACAATGGAGAAACGGTGCCCAAGGCCCCAGTTTTCACCGAACCTCCCTGGACGCTCTACTTCGACGGCTCCTCGCGGAAGCAGGGGGCCAGGGCCGGGGTCCTACTTCTCACCCCGACTGGGGAGCAGTTCAAGTACATGGTGCGCCTCGACTTCAAGGCGACAAACAACATGGCAGAATACGAAGCCCTAATATTTGGGCTAAAGACTGTCCTGACTCTCAATGTCTGTCAACTTCTGGCTAAAGGTGATTCCCAGTTGATCATCAAGCAAGCCAAAGGGGAGTGCAGCTGCAATGACCCTCAGCTAGCAGCATACTTGCTGCATGTCCAGAAGCTGGAGAAGGACTTTGAAGTCTTGGACCTGAGCCATGCACCCCGAGCCGACAACTAAATCGCAGATGACCTATCAACAAAGGCCTCCATAGGGGCCCCAGTGCCCGAAGGACTCTTTGCAATGACGTTACCGCGACCAACCTCCCGAGCAGTCGAACCGGGCAAAGGGGGCGAGCCAAGCACCTCGAAGCTAGTAGTCCTGGTGACCGTGCTACCATGGAGCCCACCAAGGATCGTATGCGCCACCGGGAGCTCCGAGCAACCGGGCGCCCAAGATCCAGAGGCTCATGTAAGTCCCGATGCATGGATCTCGGAGGTCCGGGACTACTTGAAAGACAACATCCTTCCCGAACAACATGCCCTGGCAGAAAGGATAGTCCGCAGGGCTAAGAGGTACACGCTTGTGGAAGGGGATCTCTACCGGCGTGGCGCCAAAGACATCCTGCTGCGTTGCATTACCCGGGAGGAGGGTTGCGACTTGCTCGCAGAGATCCATGGAGGCGAGTGTGGGAACCACGCGTCATCTCGCATGCTGGTCGGAAAACCCTTTCGGCACGGCTTTTACTGGCCGACAACACTCCAGCATGCCGCTGAGATGGTCAGGAGATGCAAGGCGTGCCAGTTCCATGCCAAGCTGATCCACACACCAGCTCAGGCGTCGCAGATGATCCCACCCTCATGGCCATTCGTTGTACGGGGGTTGGATATCCAGGGACCCTTTCCCAGAGCTGTCGGGGGATTCTGGCACCTCTACGTCGCCGTAGACAAGTTCACCAAGTGGCCGAAAGCCACCCCAGTCGTCGCCATTAACAAGCAGTCAGCGGTCAAATTCATCAAGTCGATCGTCTGCTGGTTCGGGGTCCCGAAGAGAATCACCACTCATAAAGGGACCCAGTTCACAAGTGCAGCGTTCCAGGAATACTACGAGGACCTTGGGATCCAAGTCTGTTATGCATCTGTCGCTCATCCAGAGAGCAATGGACAGGTCGAGAGGGCCAATGCAGAGATCCTCAAGGGCATCAAGACTTGCACATGCTCATGCCTTGAGAAGCATGGTGCAAACTGGGTAGATGAGCTTTCATGTGCACCGTGGGCTAGCCGGACATCAACCAGCTGGGCCACGGGGGAAACACCTTTCTTCCTGGTGTACGGGGCAGAGGTCGTCCTCCCCCCAGAAATTATCAGGGGCTCCCCCGTGTTCGGGTGTACGACGAAGCCGCGTAGGACCAGCTCCGGCGTTAAGACGTGGACCTCGTCGACGAGGGACGAGTAAGAGCGGCTCTCCGAAATGCACAGTACAGGCACACGCTCTGGCGCTACCACTAGAGGACCGTGCGGAGTAGGGAGCTAAAGGCAGACGACCTGGTGCTGCGTCGCATACACTCGCGGGAAGGGGCTAACAAACTCTCCACCAGATGGGAGGGCCCCTTCGGGTTATGGAGGTATGCCGCCCTGGGTGCGTCCGCCTAGTCACGGAGGATGGAGAGTGACTGCCCAACCCCTAGAACATCGAGCACCTCTGTAAGTTCTACCCATATACCAGCGTTAGGACCGTTTTCTTTCATTGTAAAAGGTACATGGTGCCTAGGAACGGTACTTAGGGCAACTAAGGCTCCGCAGACGAGGCTCTGAGTGCACATTTGGCTTAGCCTGGTCCAGAACCCTATGTAGGTCTACTCGACTTCCTTTGTCGCCCGAGCCGGGTCGTTCCCCTTGTAAAACATGTCCCATCTTATGGGAGACCGCAATGAAAGATTGTTGTCCTACCCCTTATAGGGTTCCTCATTCAAAAAATTATCTTTAATTTTTTTTGTGATATTGCTATACGTTCGCTGTAGCTCGTGATCTATCATGAGCGCTGTCATTTTTCCCGGCTCTAGCAATAGTGGGAGCCTTGCTGTCTGGTTGTAGGTGGGGTAGCTTGAGGTACCTGCAATGTGCTTGGGGCCTCAGATGTTCCCATACTCGGGGGTAAGTGTCTCCACATGGTCTCCCCCGGGAAAAGCTTACGCCGAGAGGGATGTCCAGGGGCATAGGCTGCTTAGCCTTGTCCTATACCCTAAGCCTGTGCGCCCTGCCTCCCCAGGGCTATAGCTGAGTACTGGGGGCCAGATGGACAACCATTAAGTAGTATGGATAGAGAGCCCTAGGTGCAGAAGCACTAAATTACCCAAGCCCCATGAGTCAGCCCAAGATCGTAAGTCAAGCGACACTAAAAAGGAGCAGGGAAACAATGACCATTGGACAGAATTACTTCTCCTGTTTTTTTATCTATACGTAGGTCTTTAAGGAGTTATCCCGGCGATAACCGTCAGAGTACCCACGAAGATGGTGGGCACTACCAGACCAAGGCTCCGGTGGCACCCCCCAGGGGGCCCGCCGTTGACCTTTCACCAGAGATGGTGGGCACCGCCGGACCGAGCTCCGATGGTACCCCCAGGGGTCCCGCTGTCGACGTTTCACAGAAGATGGTGGGCACCGCCGGACCTAAGCTCCAGCGGCACCCCCAGGGGGCCCGCCGTCGATGTCGCTGCATACTTAGTTACAGCAATGCAACCTACGCATCCTAAGATCCCCTGCAACCGTCCGCCCTAACTTCTAGGTATCTGACAGGTGTGCCCATAACAACTGGCCACACCTGTCAGGGGCCACACTCCGGGGGGCGGCAGGTCCTAGAAGCTAAGGAGCAACAAGCAACTAGAAGATATTGTTGGAAATAAAAGCATGCTGACTATAAGAGGCACCACAGGCAGATTTTTTGTTCCAAAATAAAAAGTTTGCCACCACAAGCAACCACAGACAAAAGTTGAAAGAAACACAAAACATAAATAGCGCATGGGGAGCCCTAAGCCGCTCCGCTGGAACCTTGAGGTGATAAGCACCACCGCATCCGAGACTTCAGACTTGGCGGCCTCTTCCCTCTCGGTGATGGGCCCCTCGAGGACCGGCTGCAGAGAGACATCAGGGTACCAGCTCCAGTAGCAGGCCAGGATGTGCGTTGCTACCTCCTGCACCAGCATCCTCACTTCTGCCTCCAGCTGGTTGTCGATGATGGCCCCCAGCGAACGCATCCTCGAGCTGGTGGAGTCAAGTGCTGGGAACACCTAGCTCACCTCCTGCGCTGGTTCCCCCACGCGCAACGGGCTGAAGCCGAGCGGCACCAGAGCCGAGTTTGCCGCCAAGGAACTCCCATATCTTCCGAGCCTCAGCAGAGCGCGACGCTTGGAGCTCCTGCACCTCCTGTTGGGCCGCCGCTAACGCCCGGGGGCCACCGTCCAGGAACCGCTTCTCCTTGGCCGCCAGGGCCCTCTTGTGCTCGCTGACCTCCCGCTCGCGGCGGCTCAAGTCACCCTCCTTGAGGGCAACATTGAACTCGCGGTCTAGGAGGGCCTGGCGCTCGGTGAGCTGGGCTTGCTCCGCTTCAGCCAAGGCGGCATCCCGGCTGTCTAGCTCGGCGGTGCGGACCCTCGCCCCTTCCTGCTGGAGGACGAGCTAGCGGGAGGTCGCCTCCACCTCAGCCTGCTTCGCCGCCAGCTCCTGCTCGCGTTCGGCAAGAGCAGCTTCCCGGCGAGATAGCAGTTGCTGAAGGTCCTCACAGGACTTGAGGCGGGAGCTGGCCTCAGCGTGGATAGCTGCGGCGTCCGCCTTTAGCTTCTGGGTGACGACGTCCAGTTGAGCGATGAGCTCGCGCTCCTGCTCGAGGATCTTCATCTCCTCCCGAACAACCGCCTCCCGCTGAGCTGCTCGGCTCTTCGCCGGCCGGGTCCGGGCCTCCAGGGTCCTCGCCCATTCCCGGAGCCGGTCATCCTCGTCTTCAATCCACCCTTTCTCCCGGGCGAGGGCCGCCTGAGCCTGCCGAAAGCCGGAGTAGGCCACGGCCATGTCCTCAGACATGGGGAGGGGCTCCACCATAGCAGCGGGTCCCTGCCTCCCCACTTCTTCAATATCATCCTCCATTTGGAGGACCACTGGGGAGACAGGGACCAGCGTCCTCCCCGGTGACGGCACCCGAGGTGGCGGCGCCAGCTGACGTAGCGGTGTCGGACGGTGCAGTGGCATCGGCCGGCATGGAGTAGCCGGTGGATGCAGAGTCGTTGGCGGGCACGGCAGCAGTCGCCGGCGCGTGCGGCTTGGCTTCAGCAGCCGCTATGGGGGTCTCAGGCACGGAGGCCCAGGGCACCCCGGCGGCAGCAGCCCAGTGCATCGGAGCGGGGCCCGAGGTTGCAGAAGAGCACCGCGAGCCGGCTGGAGCGGCATACCGCCCAGCAGAAGGGCCAGCGGGCGGAGGAGTAGCTGTAGTGGTACTGAAATCAAGCAAACCCGAATCATAAGGAAATGATAGGGTAAGAACACAGCAAAGAGCACCCAAAAATCTATGCAGGATTACCGGGTGAGTTTGAAGTTCCACTACTTCCCAAAAGGTTTGGGGGGGGGGGGGGGTTCGGACCCCCCGAACCCGCGGCGGGGGCCGTTGAGTGTGCTGGGGGCCCCTATGGTCGAGGAGTCGGTGGCGCCCCCGAAGTCTGGCGCTCCTCCGAACGACGAGGGAACGCTGAGGTCCCGTCGGCATTGAGGAGCCTCCCCCTCTTGCGCGTCGAGGACTCAGGCGGCAAAGTGGCGCCATCGGCGCCCCCTGACGACAAATGCGGCAGGGCTCCGGCGTCCTGACGAAGAGCGGAGGGGGCCAGTGGCGGCGACTGGGCGCGCTTCTTGGGGGTCGGTTCTGACACTGGAACCGGTGCTTTCCCTTTCCCCTTGTCAACAGAGGCATCGTCGCCTCCCCATTGACGGTGCTGGGGCCCGCTTGAGGCGTCGTCGCTTGAAGGATATTTGCCGCTTGGGGGAACCACGCCTCCCTCAGCATCGTCGAAGATGTTGACCCCCCGGAATGGGTCCCCAATCTGGCGCTGCGCCAGCCCGGACTCGTCGAGTGTCGGCATCGTCTTCAACAGCTTCCTCATCAGTTCAGAGTCTGAGCACAAGGGGCGGCAGGCCGTTGGAAGAGCCAGATCCTCGGGGGAAATGTCGTCGGGACAGACCCTGGTCAGCATGTCATGCAGCTTTTGCTCGTCAGGTTGGAGTCGGGGCCGGTCTCGAGCCGGGTGTAGTCCGGTAGGCCGGTGAACATCCACGCCGGGCGGGTGCCGCGCTAGAGCGGAGCTATGCGACGGGACATGATGTCCCTCAGCACCATGGCAGATGACAGCCCGTGGTCCGCTAGCATCTATATCCTCTCAAACACTGGGTTGAACGCCTCCTCCAGCTCTGGGCGCTCCTCCCAGAATGACCACTCGGAGTAGGGGATCCCGGTGGGGAGGCACATCCGGTCGTGGGCTTCGACCTTGGCGATCATCCAATCTTCGCGCCACTGCTCCCATCGTGTAGAGTTGAAGGAAGCAATGTACCTCGTGGGGACCTTGGTGTGGCACTGGAAGTAGTAGGCACCGAGGTGCTCCTTCGAGCTTCTGCCGGTGGCCCTCAGTACAAAAAAGTACCTTAAGTGCTTCACCGACGGCATCACCCCCACGAACATCTCGCAGAGGCGGGACAAAGCCGTCCAGCACGTACAACGAAAAAAGCACCATCTCCCCGGCGGAGAGGCTCAGCAGCAGCCTCCCGGGAAAGAGCCACTTCTCCTGCTCAGGAGCGTGCCAGCCGAGAAGCCGGTGCATGGGGGCCAGGAAAGCGGACCTGGACAGCTAGGACTTGGGCAGGATGCTCGCCATGAGGATCGAATGAGGAGGCTCTAAAAGGGGAGATCGGGGGCTAGAGCGCAAGAAGTGGGCTTGGGGCAAGAAGGCACGAGCGCAAGAATGCAGAAGCGGAAGAAAGAACTCTTAGGGGGAAAGGTCTCTTTTTTATCCACCTCTGCAAGCCAACAGACATGGCGTGTGAATCGCCACGACCTCGTTAGAAGAGCAACAGACCCGCACAGGCAATGACATGAGGGCCCGGATCACTCGACAAAGAAGGCGAGCCGGGTGGCTAACTATGCGGGAGGTAACTCGGCGGTTTCTGAAAAGGCAAAAGCAGCAGAAGTGCAGGAGCCACCTTGGGAACCACCGCAGTTAAAGGTTGAAGGCGGAAGTCATGTCGCGTGGCACCCTTCCAGTGCCTCCGCTTACCAGGAGGAGATGCGTCGCCACAACGGCGGGGACGTGTCGCCCGGGGAACTGCCCAGAATTGGAAATGAAAGAGTTGCGCGGGAAGATAAGGAAGAAGACCCCACCTGCGGTATCGACGACTCTCCCGAGGTTGGCTCGGGGGCCACTGTCGATACCCCGCAGACCGGGTACCCCCGCGCACAAGGAGAAAACGGCTAAGGACTCGACCTCTACTAAAGTGGCCGAATCCGAGGCTTCCACGTCGTGGAGGGAAGGACCAGATCCTACCTCTCCGCTAGGGCAGGCTCCCGGGTTGCCGCGTGGCCGGCTGAACTGGACCCTCGCCTCCCCGCTGAGGCGGGCTCCGGGGCTGCCACGTGGCCAGTCAGAACCTCGGGGCCAGGCCTGCTTCCTTGCAGGGAAAGGCACCAGAACTACCACGTGGCCAGCAGGGCTGAGCCTCCACCTCTCCACAGGGGTGGGCTCCGGATGCGCCATGTGGCCTTTACCATCGATTGCTCGACTCCCCACAAAGGTAGGCACCAGTGCAACCACGTGGTAGACGGCCAACTCAGTGCGGTAGGAGACCGCAGTAAAGGAAGCCGTGCGCCGCTCGAACATGCATTAAAGTACACGCACCTTCCCCAGGCGAAGCGGAGTCGCGCATGCGTAAGTCAAGGCTCCAGTGTCCTGTCTTGTCCAAGTAGCCGGTACAGACCCACTCCGCAAGACCGACGAATGGGCCGCAAGGACAAGACGGGCGAGACGTGCACCGCCATCATGACAAACTATGTGTAGCCCTGGCGCACGATGCGGCGGGACGGCACATTGATGCCCCTAACAAAGGGAGGTAGATAGCATTTAATCCTAGATCTTGTATAGGATTTGGCTCTCCTCGGGACCACCTGTCGGGCCCTAGGTCCCACCTTGTGACTGCAGAGTCCTTGAACTATAAAAGGACTCAGCAGACGACCTTGGAAGGGGATCGAAAAATCAGACTAAGACTCATACACGCTCAAGCAAGGCAATACACAAACACTCCCGTGGACGTAGGGTGTTACGCTCTGGCGGCCCGAACAATGTAAAACCCTTTGTGTTCACCATCCTGCTGCGCTCAATCTCCTGGGACTAGCCCTCATGAATCCAAGGAACCTCCGCGGGCTGCTCTCTAAGCAGGTCCGGGGGAAGTGTCGTTTAAGACCTTCGACACCCCCAACAGCTGCAGGTCAGGATTGGGAGTTTAATGGTGAGAATGCGGAGTTATAGGCTGTTTCTACCATCAGCTTGCCTATTGCTTATGCTGCCTAGCTATTTAGTTGGCTTAATTAGTGTATTTCCGCTGCATTAGTTGAACTTGTCATTAATATTCATTAGAGGTTGTATTCGAGGATAATATAGTTTGTGTAATAAAACTTGGTTAATTAATCTTGTCTTGTGGTAATTTTCTGTATGCTCTTTTGTGAATGCACTCGTGTATGTTTGATGAACATCCTGGGCACACATATGCGTTCACTTGGTTCATTTTCGGAACCAGGTGTCACAGGTGTATACTGATTGCAATCACCGTACCTCGCGGTTATTTGAGCACTGCTTGTTCACCGTGTTGTGACGTTGTAAATATTGAAGAAGCCAAAAGAGTATGATGAATTGAATCTTAATTGTTTTGCAACCATGATTGCTGTAGTTTAGTGCTAACTAAAGTTACATTCTTGAACATTTAACTTGCTGCTAATAACTTTAATGTAAGGATCCACTTGTAGGTGAGTCGTTTATGCAATATTATTGCCTATGTTCACGTATCCCTGCATGTAGAGTTCTATGCTTAGTTGAGACAGTTAAGTCTTGGTGAGCTTTCGTGCTCACGGTTGCTATATTAAGTTGTTTGCAGGTCAGATGTAGGAGGAAGGGACCAAGGATAAGGCGATGCCCCCGTCGGGGTATGCCGCCGAGTGGGAGCCCTGCGCGCTGTCGTGATATGTTGTGTGCTACAAGTGTGTAGCGTCCTTGGGCTAAACGGCTGCACTTTTGCATAGTTCGGCTGAGAGTTTAGCTATGAGTGTGACTTCCACTATATATTAAGTATTGTGAAAGACTTCCGTTGTTTATATCAATAAAACTTTGCATTTTATCGTATTCTTTTTATGTGTGCTGTTGGGTGCCGCATCGCATGGCACCAACCTTTGCGATTCCTAGAGTGTGTTGATCTGATCCTCAAAGTGACTCCCCTAAAAGGCTCAAGAACGACCAGCGCCTCGTTATGGCGTGAGAGGCGTACAACAGTATGTATCGCATCATGAGTTCCTTGGGTCTGGGTACCCTTCCAGAGTTTTTTGGAATGGGTACGATCGACCACTACCTCTACGCCCTCACTGGTGTGGCCGATCATATCGACACTCTATTTGATATGATGGCCCAAGAGCTCGGCGCCGAGGGCCACGATAACCTAGTGGCGGCAATGGCGAGGAACCTCGGTTCCAGGTGGCACTACCGGAGCAAGAGGAGCAGCCAGAGCAGCCGGTCTAGGCTCCTTGTGCATAGGCTCTTGTTGCACCGCCGGAGTCGCCGCCGGAGCCTCTGTTAGAGGGGGAGTAGGAGGAGGAGGAGTAGGAGGAGGAGGAGGAGGAGTGGGATTAGGATTTAGTTTTTATTTTGTTGTTTTTAGTTGATGTTGTTTTTCTTTTCTTGTGTCTTCTTGTACTTTATTCTTGTATTTTGTAATATATTGTGTTAATGACTTATCTGTGTTCATCTATGTGAATGAATACTATCTCGTGTGTTCAACTTTGTGAATAAATGAATGTATGCCGTGTTCGTTGTGTTCCTCAAGAATGAAAATTCATAAGGAAGGATTTGATTATTTTTTGGACTTAAATCGGACTACAGTGAAGGTGTTCTACATTGGAATGACAATGTAGTTATCAAGTGAATGTGCTCTAATTCATTCAGTGAATGTTCATGTCTATGTGATATCATGTGACTCGAAGTAAAGGTAGAAAATCACGAAGCCAAAGGAGACAATCTTTTTGCAAAGCTCGTCTCATTTCCTTTCGCATACAGGAGACACGGTTTGTGTTAAGCTCGTCTCCCTTTTGTAAGAGGAGCGGGCGCGTCTTAGATATTTACTTAAATGAGACGGGCTTTATAGTAGACCGTCTCCTTTTACACTTAGCCGAGCCATGTCACATCCTCGCTGAAGCGGGCTCATCTCGTTTACCCTTATCAGAGACAACTACCTTTGTGCTCGTCGCTGATGTTTGTCTCCTATTTGAGTTTCTTACGTACTGGATGTATCTATTGGCTGTTATATTGTGGCACTAAGAGGAGACGTACCATTTTCAATGCTCATCTCCTATTAGATGCCGTCCACCTGTGTTTACTTTGCTTGCCGACTGCATCCAGGAGCTAGCTAGGATTTGGCAGCTACATAGCCAGTGTCAGCAACATACACATACATGAACATATGTATAGCCAAATGGAGATCACGCATTAAATCATATTGACCACTCAAATATTAACAAAGCGTCAATCGTGGTTAGCAAAGTATCTAATTACACAAAGAATGACCCTGATCATTTTGGTTACCAAGTAACTAATTACACACATCATAACTTTCATAATCCAATCCTGTATACCGTAGTGAAAATCTTCTCTTTGGATCAATGACTTTATTAACAATGAGCCTACATAACCTCTCTCTAATGCGCTCTTGAAGGCAATTTCGTAGTCATTCCACACGATAAAATGAGAATGAGCAAAATATTAATAATGGAGTAAAATAAATGTAGTAATACATACATTGCAATTTGCCAACTCTCCAAATACAACCATGCTTAAGCTGACATGCTTAAGCGTGCTCCGGGGATAGGGACGATCAGACGGCGTGCTACAAGGACAAGGTGGCGGAGGCGTCGGAGCGGCGGTTCCTCAACTCTCTAAATACAATAGGCTGGTGGTGTTGGGAGTGTCGTGGTTGCCCAAAATTTGAAACTTTTACTACCACTGCTTGAGCAAATTTGAAAATGTGTTGGTTAGGGCTTGATCATACTGATTACCAAGGTCGGGGTCAACAACGGTGGCACGCTCTGAGGGCGGGGTACAGACGGCAGCATTCTCCAGGGATAGTGATGTTCAGACGTTGTCGTGCTCTGAGGACGAGGTGGCAGAGGCGTCGGAGCGGTGGTTCCTCAACTCTCTGATGATAGTAGTCTGGTGGTGTTGGGAGAGAGCACATAAATGATCATAGCAAGGTCGGGGTCGACGGCGGCAGCACGACAATGATGAAGAGCGAGTTGATGAAGAGGGATGGTGCCGAAATGCTCTGAGTGCAGGGTCCAGGCTGCGGTCTGCTCCGGGGACAGGACGATTAGGTGGCGGCACACTCTGCGATTTCTAGGTCGAGAGAGCGCGAAAATTTCGCCAAGTGCTGGGAGAGAGCACGTGAGAGCTAAAAATAGTTTAGGTCAAGAATCGGAGACGGGCTTGTATAATGCCCGTCTTTATTTGCGCGTCTTTCTTCTGTCACTCGCGCAGTGCATCGTGAGCATCCTTTGCCACTCGCGCGCAAAGTTAACATCATGAGCGTCCGTTGCAACCTAACATGCAGAGATAATAAATGTGTATCATTGCCACAATGAACATAGAACCGCAATCAAATTGCAATTCAGAGATAAACATTTGCAACTCAATGAACATTTCAAAGTTTATATTGCGTGCCCTCTAAACTATACATTTTGAGAATTATATTCCTATGATGCAGAGACAGGCGAGATAAAAGCACGTCTCGTTATGGTGCGAGAGGCATACAACAGTAATTCTCACGCAATGAGTTCCTTGGGTCTGGGTACCCTTGCAGTGTTGACTGGAATGGGTACTACCGGCCACTACCTCTATGCCTTCACGGGTCTGCTCTATCATCTTGACACTCTGTTCGAGACGATGTCCCAGGAGCTCGGCGCTGAGGGCCGTAGTAACCTGGTGGCGGTGGTGGCGAGGAACCTCAGTCTCCAAGTTGCACCACCAGAGCAGCCGACCAAGGCTCCTTGTGCACAGGTACCTATTGCGCCGTCGCAGTCGCCACCAAAGCCTATGTCGGAGGAGGAGAAGGACGAGGAAGACGAGGAGTAGAATTTAGTTTTTTGTCATTTTTAGTTGATATTGTTGTCTTTTCTTGTGTCTTCTTGTACTTTTTTCTTGTGTTTTGTAATATATTGTGTTAATGAATGAATTATCTGTGTGAATGAATATTATCTTGTGTTTTTGAATGTGGCCTAGAGGGGGGTGAATAGGCTTTAAAATTTTTCTGCACACTTAATCAAATCGTCAAATACCAGAGAGATCAGACTTGTCCGGTGCAGTAGAGGACTAGTCTGACGTGATGATGTGTTGTGAAATAATCAAGTGTTAATGCAGGAATTCTAGATGTTATAGTAGCGAAAATTGAACAACTATTGAGATCACTTGAATGATCAATTAGTGTTGTAAGGTTACACGTGAAATGCAATTGTATGTCAAATTGCAAGGTTGATAAACTTAGTGATGAAATCATGCATATTATTATTGCACCTACAAACATGACACAATGTTTATTTGTGTAGGATCCTGGTTCAAGTGAATGTGCACTCTTATTTGATGGACAAGATCATGATGGCGCACTATGTCGTCCACCACCTTGGCCTCCTCCATTCATGCATACAAGAAGATTTGATGGTGTTGCACATTTGGACCAACACATGAGAGGAGATGAACTTGAGTCAAGACGACTCCAATTCAAGAAGGTGAGGATGATGAGAACATCACTTCTATGGATACAAACAACACTCCATTGAATATACAAGATGCAATCAATAGAGTTCATACACAACAATTAATTTTAGAGGTGAGCTCGTTCTTATATGATTCCTTATATGGTTTTCAGCATAGATTGCTACCTAATAATTTAATTGTGATTAGTATCCATGGAGAGGTTCAAGGAGTACATGGAGAAAGTAGTAGGGACGTGGAGGACCAGAGAATTCGTTCAAAGAAGATGGAAACCGAGTCAAACTCAAAATCGTGTCCAGCTCGGAGTCCAGAAGCAGTACGCACTAAGACGGACACCGATGACGCATACGAACTCCGTTTTGGACGTTATACATATGCACCGAAAGGGGAGAGGATAACCTTTCCAATGGCACTGGTCCCATGTCAAAATTCCATCGGAGTCGATGGGAATCATCGAAACAAAATCGAGTTCAGAATCTGTCATGGTGCTGCGCCACCGTATTGGGCCATTGGGCCTTGTATCAAGTCTAAGTCCATTATTTTCGTGTGTTAGGGTTAGGTCACGACCCCAACACCCTCTTGGACGTCCTCCCACCTATATATACTCCATAGTAGCTGCCATGAACAATTGGGTTTTGCTTAGATCAATAATATCGCCGTTTATCGGTTTGTGAAACCCCAATTCAGCAATTTCAGGTTGCTTCTTCTACGTTCTTGCTTGTGTTCTCTGTTGCACTTGTAGGGATTAGCCTTCTTGGCGAGGTCAAGCGTGTGCAGCATGGTTGTTAACCAACAGAGCGGTGGTGTAGTGATTGCAGGGGTTGTTCATGTTCTACTCGAGAGTCTCGGATCATCAATGTCGAGATCTCCACATCAATCGACTTATCCATTACCCTTCGAAAGATCGGGCCGAAACCTACTCATCAATTAGTGCCCTAAGTAATGATACTTGAAAAAGTAAATAAGCACACAGGACACGGATTTTTACCGAGGTTTGATCTCACCAGAAAGATCTACGTCCTCGTTGAGGAAGCAACACAAAGTCGGGTCTCTTGAAACCCTTTCCCTCGTCAAGTCAACACACATGGCTGACATGATTCCACTATCACAGGTAATCACCGAGTTGGTGGGGCAACCTCACACTTTGAGGTATCCCACAAGAATTACAGCAAAAAGATGATAAAATACACTCGAAAGGATTACAAGTAAATGCACGAGTGCAAAGAGATCAAACCCCAAGAGATTAATAATGCATAGACACCAATCTCACAATCCCTAATCTGAATGCTCAAATATTTTTAATTTTGAGGACCTTAGATATGTGAGTATATGTTATATTGTGCTCTTGGGACAAGTGGCGGCGCTAGGGTTTGCGTTCTGAACAGTAGAATATGTGAGTTATGTTTGTGGGGTCGTGGATCTCCTTCTTATAGTATTTCCAAAATTATTACCGTTAGGGATCCCGATGACCGGACTAGTCCGTACTAGGTACCGGACTTGTCCGATGTGCTGTGTAAAATTGGGGTGAAATGTGCAGCACACTAAAACCGTAAATTGTGTGAGGTGTACCGAACTAGTCCGGTAGGAGTCTAAACTTGTCCAGTGCCGTGTGAATTGGAACATCAGAATGTTTCTCGGACTAGTCCGGTCCATGAACGGACTTGTCCGGTGCATGGTGTTATGAAACTTTAGAGAGTTTCTCGGACTAGTCCGATCCATGAGCGGACTTGTCTGGAGCATAGTGTTATGAGTTTACATAAAGTTGAACGGACTAGTCCAATCCATTAACGGACTAGTCTGGTGCACTGTTTATTGAAGTTCTAGAAAGTTGATCGGACTAGTCCGGTCCAAGACGGGCTAGTCCGGTGCACTGTGAAGTGAGATAACAAATAGTTGAACGGACTAGTCCGGTCCAAAAACAGACTAGTCCAGTGCTTAGTGAATTTTTAGGTTGATTTTAAGCCCTTATCCATACGCGAAGACTTGAGCTCTTGGGATGTGTCTCTCACGTACATCCTATACAATTAAGTCTACTTTGCGCTTCATTCGTCAGTTGGGCTTTTCTCTTTCTTCATAACTTCATTCTTCACTTTTTGAGTGCACCAAACTATCTCATTAGATTTGACCTACATTCATCTCAACAAGTTCATTAGGATCTCAATTATTTGTCATTAATCATCTGCAACCCACAAGGGATTGCCTGGAAGCACTTTCAATCTCTCCTTTTTTGGTGATTGATGACAACCAATTGAGATTTCACAATTAAGAGTAAAAATTGATTTTCATAAAGTGTGCATATATGACAATGACAAACGAGTAACAATAACTTCTCACATATATCCACTCTTTATGGTGGGGTGCCTGAGTCTGTGATCAAACGATGTGATGAGCAAAAGATAAGAACTTTACAATTATAGCAACAATCATCACATTAACATTAAACTAAGCATCACACATTAAGTAAATTAGAAAAATCCGTAAGATATTACAAATTTGAAATTAAGATACATGTCCTCGATCTCAAGTCCTTAAGGTTACAAAATAAGCTACTATAAGCTACTAGTCTCAATCTCTCCCCCTTTTGCATCAAGGCGCCAAAAAGGGAAAAATTGAGTGGAATCACTCATTTCCAATGCATCCGTCACTCTTGGTCTTCTCTTCATTTTTTTTCTTCATCTCCAGGTGCTTGCGGAGGATGAGGAGCAGAGACGCTAGCTAGTCCAAATGAAACCAACTCTTGTTCTGAGAGTGGTGCCATCTCTGTGATATCCTCTTCATAATCTTCAGAAATCTGAGGTGACCCCACTGGCTCAATGTCTAGCTTCTCACAAATAGCTTTGATGTTGCCCTTCATTTATATTTGATGTCTTTTCCTTGCTAGACTGTCTTTGTTCTGCTTAATTTCCACTTTGCAACAAGATGCAAAGATGGAGGAAAGCATTTTTAGCACACCACTGGAGGACTCTCTAGAGGATGGAGGAGCAGGAGTAGCACCTTGAGTCCTTGTGCCTTCATGGGACCTTTTAGATCCTTGTTCCTCTGTAGGTGAGGTAGGAGCAGAGGGAATAATGTAGATTGTAGGCTTCTGGGGCTTGAGACTAGTGTGAGGAACATCCTCGACAAACTCAAGTCCTGTCACCTTCTTAAT
Source organism: Tuctoria greenei (assembly GCA_036927565.1). Lineage (NCBI taxonomy): Eukaryota > Viridiplantae > Streptophyta > Magnoliopsida > Poales > Poaceae > Tuctoria > Tuctoria greenei. Next base: position 148,826,748 of record JAYESD010000006.1, on the reverse strand, counting down.
CATATAGACGATATTGGGTGCATAGCCACAGGACCTATTTGGAGTAATGGAGAGGTTCACAATGTCATTGTAGATGTATTCGAAGACATTGAAGGTCCTTCTCTTGCTTATCACCTTCATCAAGGTCCTTAGAGTTACTTGGATTGATACTGCATCTCCTTCCTTGGGAGCTATTGTCTTTCTCAGAGTTTTGTTCAAGACTGCAAAGTATATTTAGCTCATTTCTTAGCTCACAAAATTTCTTTTCATCTAATGGCTTGGTGAAAATATCTGCAAGTTGCTTTTCGGTCCTAACATGTGAGATTGCTATATCACCTTTTAATGAATGATCTCTTAAGAAATGGTGAAAAATATCTATGTACTTAGTTCTTGAATGCTCTAATGGGTTGTGTGCAATTTTTATAGCACTCTCATTATCACATAGGGGTATAATATGGTTCAGATTGTAACCATAATCCCTTAGTGCTTGTCGCATCCAAAGTAATTGTGCACAACAACTACTAGCTGCAACATACTCCACTTCGGCTGTGGAAAGAGCAATGGAATTTTGCTTTTTAGATGACAATGAAACTAAGGATCTGACAAGAAATTGGCAATTCCCCAACATGCTCTTCCTCTCGACTGTCCATCCTGCATAGTCGACATCAAAATATCCTATTAAATTAAACTTGGATCCTTTGGGATACCAAAGACCCAAGTTGCGTGTGTGCACTAGGTATCTTAAAATTATTTTTACAGCTATTAAATGACACTCTTTAGGTGCGGCTTGAAACCTTGTACACATACAAACACTAAGCATAATATCTGGCCTAGATGCACATAAATAAAGTAGAGAGTCAATCATAGACCGATATACCTTTTGATCCATATTTGGACCATCTTCGTTGAGATCGAGATGTCCATTAGTTGCCATCAGTGTCTTGATAGGCTTGGCTTTGTCCATATTGAACTTTTTGAGGATGTCCTTCGTGTACTTGTTTTGGCTTATGAATGTGCCTTCTCTTAATTGCTTCACTTGGTATCCCAAGAAGAACTTTAATTCGCCCATCATCGACATCTCGAATCTTTTTGTCATAATTTTGCTAAATTCATCAGAAAAAGATTTATTTGTAGAGCCAAAAATGATATCATCAACATAGATTTGACATACAAATAGATGATCATCAAAATATTTTGTAAACAAGGTATAATCAGGTTTTCAAATTTTAAAACCATTTTGAGTTAGAAAATATCTAAGGCACTCATACCAATCTCGAGGAGCTTGTTTGAGGCCATAGAGATCCTTACGCAGTTTATACACATGGTTGGGGTACTCTTGATCTTCAAATCCTGGTGGCTGCTCCATGTACACTTCTTCCTTAATGGGACCATTGAAGAAAGCACTATTGACGTCCATTTGATACAGCTTAAAATTATAGTGAGTAGCATATGCCAATAAAATACGAATGGACTTAAGTCTAGCTACAGGAGCGAAAGTTTCATTGAAGTCCAAACCTTCGACTTGTGAGTAACCCTTTGCCACAAGTCACGCCTTATTTCTTGTTACCACTCCATGTTCATCTTGCTTGTTTCAGAAGACCCATTTGGTTCCAACGATGTTCGCCTTTGGTCTTTCTACAGGCTCCCATACTTCATTTCTCTTGAAGTTGTTCAGCTCTTCTTGCATTGCAATCACCTAATCTGGATCCTTTATGGCTTCTTCTACCCTGTATGGTTTTGGAAAAGAGACAAAATAATAATATTATTAGAAATTAGCTTTGCGAGATTTAGTGGTTACTTCCTTGGCAATGTCTCCAATAATGTTGTTGATGGGATGATCTCTTTGTATACTCTGATGTACTCTTGGGTGAATAACTTGTGATGTTGTTTGCACCTCATTTTCTTCTTGTCAATGTCTCTCCCAAGATCATTGCTTCCTTGATTATATTGATCTTCTTGATCTTCCTGATCTTGATCTTGTGCACGAGCTCGCTCTTGATCATTGCTTTCCTGTTGAGGTTCGTCTTGAGCACTTGAGTCTTATGGTTGCTCTTGAGGTCGAACATACAAAAGTGCCATCCTCCTCAACGCTTGGCATGTGGCTTCTTCTTGATCTAGCACACACTTATCAACATGCTCCACTTGGGAGTCATTAGGTTCATCGAGCACTACGTCATGTGCTACTTCAACAAGGCCAGAGACTTTGTTGAAGACATGATAGGCGTAGGCATTCGAATCATAACAAGCAAGAACCCTTCATCAGATTTCGAAGCGAACTTCAAAGTCCTCGATTTCTTGTTCAAGATAAAACATTTGCATCCAAATACTTTAAAATATGAAACATTTGATCTGTTACCAGTGAGAAGCTCATATGGCATTTTCTTAAAAAGTCGGTGAAGATATAGCCGGTTTGTGGCGTGACAAGTGGTGTTCACCGCTTCAACCCAAAACCGATCTGAAGTCTTGTATTCATCCAGCATTGTCCTTGCCATCTCGACAAGTGTCCTGTTTTTTTTTCAGCCACTCCATTTTTTGTGGGGAGTAGGGTGCCAAAAATTCATGCTTTATTCCTTCTTCGTCTAGGTACTACTCAACTTGAGTATTTGTGAACTCCGTTCCATTGTCACTTCTAATGTTGTTCTCGGTTGAGGATAATTTATTTTGTTCCCTTTTTAGAAATTTCTTGAGTATTCCTTGAGTTTCTGATTTATCATACAAGAAAAACACCCAGATAAGTCTAGAAAAATCATTGCCGATACCCTGTGTACCGGGTACCCCATGATACCGCAAAAAGTACAAGAGAGATCCACCTATCAGTGTCGAAGGCTTCCTCAAGCCCCACATGTCAAACGGTACAGGACCCTCATATGGGTAGCTCCGGGACTGCCACGTGTAATGTAAGACCGGAGCTAAACTCCAAACATAGTGAAGCTCCGGGGTTGACATGTGGATAATGACCCCGGACCTAACACCCCATAGAGGAAAGCTTCGGTGCCGCCACGTGTATAATAGCTCCGGACCTATCTCCCCATGAGGGGAAGCTCCAGAGCTGCCACGTGTGGATCCTCCAGACCTTAGACTAACGAGGATATTGGCGGATCCCCAACAGCTCAGACATTCAAGGGACAGTTAAAGCGACAGTTACCAGATCTGATTACGTGTCATTAGTGCTATATTAACGACACACGATCATTGGGCTATTAATAGGGGTAACACTGCTATTAAGGCACGTTATCACACTGTTAATCACTCTTAATACTCGTAGACCGTGTAATGGGTACTTAAATACGCCAGGGACACATGTCGGGCCAGCCAATTGATGTAACGGCCAGTCCTTTGACTATAAAAAGATTGTGTCGCACGATACATGGACATCTAAACTGATACGCATACTAGCACTACTGCAATCCTAAATACAACAACACACACCCCGTGGAGCCTGGTATTACGCTCAGGCGGCCCGAACCACGTAAATCCTCTATGTTATCATCTTGTTTAAGATCTCAGCACTCCCAAATCGATACAAGAACCTCCGCGGGCTACATTTAGTAGTACCGGAGGAAGTGTCGTTCATACGCTTCGACATTTGGCACCAGGAGGGGGGCGCTTGAGATCACAAGATGGTGAACTCTGCCGCAAGATCATTCAACGAAAACAACACTTTGCAACCTGTTGGAGGGAATCCTTCCAACATGCAGCAAACAACGGGCGCTGTTGTTCCTGTAGGTGTCGCACCACCACCACCACCATCTACGCCGGCAAACAATGCTGGACAACAGGATTGGGTACTTGTGTCGGTCACAGCATCGGCAAACAACAACCTAGAGAATGCGCTAATTGCTGCTCGAACTCTGTTGGAGCGCCCACCAGCACCCGGAGCACCTCAGGGTGCGATGGAGAAGTGGCGCGCTGATGTGCAGCATCTGGTTGTAGCCGCAGCCGATGCCATCAGCAACCAAGGTCCTCCCCCTTTGGGGCAGGCACCAACTCAATGTAGGACCTTGTCAGGAAGACTTGGTCCTCACGTATCTCAGCACCAAAGGCGTGATGTATCTCAACAGGTGACATTGCTGCCTTCTGGGGCACGTCGCACCCATACCATGTCGAGACTTTCGACACATGATCTGCAGTTGGAACTCGACCACCACCGACAATAAGACAGTCATGTACACATCGAGCGTGCTTGCTAGAGGCGAGAGGCTCGAGACAACCCTGCTCCAGTGGGAGTAGGAGGAGGTTGTTCTGCTCTGGCCATGCACCTACGCATGGTCTGTTGGCCACAGAAGTTTTGGCCTCATCTGCCAGAGAAATTCGACAGGACTGTCAACCCCATTGAATTCCTTCAAATCTACTCCACTGCTATACTTGAAGCGGGGGGGGGGGGGCAATGAGGCCTTGATGGCCAATTACTTCCCGATGGCTTTATCTGGGATTGCTAGGTCCTGGTTCATGAGTCTTCCACCCGACTCCATCAATAGTTGGACGAAATCATGCCGACAGTTCATTGCCCACTTCGGGATTTCTTACACCTGGCCCGACACTTAACTGGATTTGTTTGCTGTGAAGCAAACAACGGGGGAATCGCTGCGACCCTTTATCCAGCAGTTTTCCCAGATATGCAATACCATCCCTTCTATCTCGAACGCTTATGTTATTGTCGCATTCAGACAGGGCTTCCCAAACATAAAAATTCTAGAGAAGTTGGTGACTAAAGAAGTCACCAACTTAACGGAGTTGTTCAGCCTGGCTAACAAGTGCGCCCGGGCCGCAGAGTGTCGGGAAATGCACTCGAAGCCAGCTCCAGAGGTTAACAAAAAACATTTCAAAGCTAAAGCCACTACTTCCGAAGGTGGCAAAAAGAAAAAGAAGTCCAACGGCAAAAAGAAGTCGTCGGCCGGCGCACCTACTGTTGCGGCTGCCGCAGCTTCGGGTGGCCTGGGGTCATGCCCTGAAAAACGCCCTCGACCTTCGTAAGAAGACAGCGGTAGTTCCAAAATTTGGTGTCCAATCCACAAGACGGAAAAGCATAGTCTGGAGGATTGTCGAGAGGTCCAAAACCTTGTCAAGCGCTACAACAAGCACCGAGAAGAAGCTCCTTTCTGTCAATGGGAAGGAAAACAGAAAGTTGACAAAGCTCCGGTTGAGCCGGAGCTAGGCTTCCAGGACCCCAAAAAGTTCCCAAACGCTGTGTATAACACAATCGATGATGACTCCGACGTCTCTGACAATGAGCGTCGAAAGACCCTGAACACCATTTACGGTGGTTCCTAGGACATCACCTCTCGCCGCGTCCTCAGGACAATGCGGCGGGAAATGGCCGCTGTAGCTCCTGCTGACAGGGCAGAACCACATCGTATGTGGATGGATACGCCCATCACTTTTGATGCATCAGACTGTCCTAGGAACATGGTCAGAGCTGGCCAACTTCCTATGATGGTATCTCCGACCATCATCAATGTTCAGCTCTACCACGTTCTGGTAGACGGAGGCGCAACGCTCAATCTCTTGAGCTTTGAAGCATTCATGGAAATCCAGCTACAACTCTCAGACCTTTGTCCCTCGAGACCTTTCTCTGGGATAGGTCCGGGGGCCATCAGCCCCCTCGGATCCATCACTCTCCCATTGACCTTTGGGACACGGGAGAAATACAGGACTGAGAAGCTGGTTTTTGATGTCGCTCACATCAGTCTGCCCTTCAACGCCATCCTGGTCAGGCCTACTTTGTACAGGTTCATGGCCGCAGCTTACTATGGCTATCTGGTTTTGAATATGCTGACACCTTGAGGCGTCCTCTGGGTCAGTGGAGACCACACTGCCAGAGTCACCGCGCTAGAGGAACTCCATGCGCTTTCCATGGCGCAAGAAGGAACCACCGGCAATGAGCTCATTGCTTAACCCCGAAGCACTCGTCATCGGGGCTCAACCTCTGCATCACGTGTGCAACCAAGTGGTGACACCGATGTTCCCGTCAAAGTTGTCCAAATAAGTTCTGATGTTGCTCAGACCACCTATATATCCGAAGGTCTGAACAACAAATAGGAACTCGTGCTCATCACCTTCCTCTGGGCTAATGTTGACGTGTTCGCCTGGCAACCGTCACAAATGCCTGGGATCCCTAGGGAGGTGATTGAGCACAATCGGAAGATTTATCCTTACGCAAGGCTTGTAAACCAAAAGCCTCGAAAGCAATCAATTGAGCAATAAAACTTCATCCGACAAGAGATCAAGAAGCTGCTCGAAGCTGGTTTCATCCAGGAAGTTTTTCATCCAAAATGGCTGGCAAACCCAGTCATTATACCCAAGGCCGGCAGGAAGCTTTGGATGTGTATTGACTACACTACCTTAAACAAGGCATGTCTAAAAGATCCATTTCCACTACCTAGGATAGATTAGATAGTGGACTCCACCTCCGGGTGCGAGCTACTGTGTTTCTTAGATGCATATTCTGGATATCATCAGATCCAAATGTTTAAGGAAGATAAAGAGCATACTGCATTCATAACAGTAGATGGATTATATTGTTATACTGCCATGCCCTTTGGTGTCAAAAATGCTGCTTCAACCTTTGTGCAAGCTATGTACAAAAAATTTGGACAGCTAATTCGAGACTTAGTGGAGGTGTATGTCGATGATATCGTTTTGACGATCAATAACAAGGAGTCACTCCTTGACAATTTACAAGTCGTCTTCGACAAGTTGCGCATCACGCACACCAATCTGAACCCGGACAAGTGCGTCTTTGGGGTTAGCTCCGGGATACTCCTTGGTTTCTTTGTGATTCACGGAGGAATAGAGGCAAACCCGGAGAAGATCAAGGCTATAGAAGACATGCGGCCTACAGGACGCGTCAAGGACGTCCAGAAGCTAACTGGATGTCTAGTTGCACTCAGCCGATTTATCTCAAGACTGGTAGAGCGGGCGCTACCCTTCTTCAAACTCTTGAGGAAGTCCGGACCATTTCATTGGTCTGAAGCAACAAAAAAGACATTTCAATAGTTGAAGCAGCTCCTCATCAGCCTACGAATTATGGTAGCTCCGAACCCTGGTGAGCCTTTACTTCTTTACATTTCTGAAACTACAGAAGTAGCATGGTTTTGGTCACGGAAAGGCCAGAGCCACATCCATTCCAGGAGCTTAGACCCCTCCAGGACGGTTCGAAGCTACCTGAAGGCGAGTATGGGTCCCATCCCCCAGACTCGGAATTTCAAGGCGGAATGCTAGGAGATCAACTCCTCTCATTAGAGACAGTTCACTTGGCTGACCAAGACGGTTCAGACCTCTACAACAAGGTATGGGTCGAACGAGAAGAAGTTTCGGACCCCTTAGGGAGAGTCCGGGAAGCTCAACAAGAAGGCTCGGACCCCTCCGGGAGGGTCCGGGTTGATGGAGAGGAAACTCCGAGCTCCACTGGAGGAGTCCGGACAGATCAGCGCCCATTATACTTCATCAGCGAAGTACTTTATGACCCCAAGAAACGCTATATCGAAGTACATAAGCTGCTTTACGTAGTTCTTATCGCCTCAAGGAATCTTTGCACTACTTCCAAGCCCACAAGATATTAGTGGTATGTTCTTATCCACTGCGTGCCATATTGCATAACCCTAATTCAACTGGGAACATCGCAAAGTGGGCAGCTGAGTTGGCTGAGTTTGATCTCGAATTTGTGTCAGGACAAGCTATCAGGAGTCAAGCCTTGGCTGACTTCTTGGAAGAGTGGACTCCCTCTCCATCAAACCCTGGGGGCCCCAGTGAGCAGAAGTTGGAAGCCAAGGTCCCGGTCTTCACCAAACCTCATTGGACTCTCTACTTCGATGGTTCCGTGTAGAAGCAGGGGCCAGAACTGGAATCCTTCTGTAGGATCAAAGACCACGTGAAAATATACTAGAGGGGGGTGAATAGTATATTAAAAAATCTTACGCAGCGGAAGCAATTAAATCCCAACCCCATGGGCAGAAAAACAATCTGTTAAATAAATCTTGTGTGAGACTAATCTAAATGTGTTTCATCATGACATAGTCCTTAAGTGTTTGAGCAATCCAAAGATTTTGTGAGCAAGCACTATCAACAGCTACATATTCAGATTCAGCCTTGGATTGTGCAACTTAGTTTTGTTTTCTAGAGGACCAAGCAACAAGTGAATTACAAAGAAAATGACAAGCACCGGAAGTACTTTTCCTATCAATCCTACAACCGCCAAAATCAGCATCTGGAAAAGCTTTCAAGGTAATGGTTGAGGAAGAAAGAAGAAAAATGCCAAATTCTTGAGTTCCATGTAAGTACCTGAGTATCCTTTTGACGGCTTGACGATGTGAAGCACGTGGGGAGGCTTGAAACCGTGCACAAAGACATATGCTGAATTGTATGTCTGGTCTTGATGCCGTGAGGTACAAAAGTGATCCGATCATGTTTCTATATTCTTTTTGATCCACGGGTTCACCATCTTCATCATGTTCAAGTGTTGTTGCTGTTCCCATTGTTGTCCAAAGAGGCTTGCTTTTGTCCATGTTGAAGCGCCTTAGGAGGTCTTTTGTATACTTCATTTGATGCACAAAGGTACCCTCCGCAGCCCCAAAAAGTACGTGAGTTCTCCCATCATACTCATATCAAATTCTGAAGTCATCATAGCTGAAAACTTGAACACAAGATCATGAGAAGCACAACCAAAGATAATATCATCAACATACACTTGAACGAATAATGAGTCATTGCCATGCTTAAGCACAAAAAGAGTTTTATCAACGTTGCCCATGGTAAAACCCTTTTCAAGTAAGAATGTTTTTAAACTATCATACCATTCCCTAGGGGCTTGTTTGAGACCATACAAGGCTTTGGACAGTTTGTAAACATGATTAGGAAAATCTGAATTTTCAAAACCCTGTGGTTGTTTGACATAAACCTCCTCATCTATGTAGCCATTAAGAAAAGCACTTTTAACATCCATTTGATAAAGTGTAAAACCTTTATATGCAGCAAAAGCTAACAAAATTCTTTTGGCTTCTAATCTAGCAACAGGAGCAAAAGTTTCATCAAAATCTAGACCTTCAACTTGAGTGAAACCTTGAGCAAACAAGCTAGTCTTATTCCTAACCACAACCCCATCCCCACTTTGTTTATTCTTAAACACCCATTTAGATCCAATTAAAGTGTGACCTTGAGGTGGAGGTACAAGTTTCCAAACATTATTTCTTTCAAAATTTTTTAACTCTTCTTGCATGGCAATAATCCGAGATTCATCAGTGAGTGCGTGTGATATTTGGGTACAAAAGAAGCAACAAAAGCAGAATGAGCATGAGAGTTTGGATCGCAAAACCTGGACCGTGTGACTCGTTCGTGCAAGCTTCCAATAATTCGTTGTGGAGGATGACTTTTGAGAACCCGGAGGGGAGTGGACACTTCACAAGCTTCTTCTTCATGTTCATCACAAATCAATGAGCTTGTGAATTGAGGATGATCTGGACCAGAAATGGTGGTTATCGGTGCTTGCTGTGAATCAAAATCAGGAACTGGAACAATGGCATTGGCTGCTGAATTTCTAGGCAGTAGCTCCACCTCTTCCTCATCTTCAACGAAAATGCTCTCCCCCTGCGGATATGGATCTGGACCTGCAATGATTGAGCTAGTACCTAGGCTAGCTTCATTAAAAGACACCTCACAAGTCTCCACAATTTTGTTAGTGTCAAGTAAAAGCACACTGTAGCCTCTAGTATGAGATGGATAACCAAGAAACATGCCATCAACATATCTAGGTTCAAATTTATCAAGATTACCATGTTTCTTAACAAAGAATTTGCAACCAAAGACCCGAAAGTTTGTAACACTAGGCCTATGTCCAAACCGGAGCTCATATGGTGTTTTACCTAGCTTAGCGCGCAAGAAAACACGATTTGAGACATAACAAGCAGGTACAATCGCATCAGCCCAAATTTTCCTAGAAGTTTGATATTCATCAAGCATAGTCCTAGCCATCTCAACTAAGGTTTTGTTCTTTCTTTCTACAACACCATTTTGTTGAGGTACATACGGTGAAGAAAATTGATGATCTATTCTATTTTCAGTACAAAAGTGATCAAAAGATTGATTTTTAAATTTGGTTCCGTTATCACTTCTAATTGCTTTTAAAGATCCTGGGTGATCAATTGATACTCTAAGAAATAAAGTTATAAAGTGACTAAAAGCTTTATTCTTAGATGCCATAAAGTAAACCCAAGAGTATCTAGAATAATCATCAACAAACACAAGAACATACCATTTACCCCCGAAGGATTGAACACGTGAAGGTCCTACGGTGTCAAGGTGCAAAAGTTGACCCGGTTCACTTGTCATGATCATTTTGAGAGGAGTATGTGAACCTGCCACCATCTTAGCATGTCTAAAAGAAGAGCACACAATTTCTTTCTCCCCTTTAAGCTTAGGCAGCCCAGGTATGCGATCAAGAGCACTAACACGCATTAGATGATCAAAGCCTACGTGACCAAGTCTACGATGCCAAAAATATAAGTCCTTTGAATCATTAGCAACTAGACACCTATGCTTAGAGGAAGACATATCAAAATCAGCTTTAAAAACTCTTCCAAACCGAGACATGTTAAAAATAATCTCACTATTTGAATTTACAACTTTGCAGCAATTTTTAGTGAAAATAATTTCCAGATTTTCATCTAGCAGTTGTGAAACAGAAAGCAAGTTGTATTTCAAATTTTTAAAAAGTGCCACATCCTTCAAAGTGTAGTGATCATTTACTCTAACCGAACCTTTAGCAATTATAGGAGTTAAAGAATTATCGGCAAAGGTAACATTCTCTACACGTGACACAAAAGAGAGGGAGGAGAACCATTCTTTGTTACCGGTCATGTGGTGTGAGCAACCTGAATCCACAATCCAAATGTTCTCCTTCCTCAAGTGTGTAACCTCTTCATTGTCGCTGTTGTGTTCAGCCTCCTCCATACTTGATCTTGACTTGCCCGCCATGAAGCACAAGTTTGCCAAATCATCAATTGGCGTCCTGTAAAACCCTTCTTTTTCTTCGTTTATTTTGCAGAGGAGTGCTTCGTCCTTGTTTGCTTTTCATCTCGGGAAGTAGGACCTGCAAGGTTAAGGCAATCTGAACGAAAATGTCCTGTCTTACCACATTCCAAACATTGTTTAGGTCCGGAGCTTCCTCTCCTTCTAGTTCTCACATTTTGCAATGCTTTCGAGAACCTAGTAGAGAGAAGTACTAGCTCCTCCCCTGGAAACACCTTAATTTGTTCAAGGGTTAGAGAGGACAACAAAGCAAGTGTACAACAAGATAAAGATTGGCCGGAGCTAGGCATATCACATTGAGAGACAAATGCAAGAGACTTGTTGGGGTTCTTACGTGAGATTATGTCAATTTCATGGGTTTTCAATTTAGAATAAAGAATATCTAATGTCGGTGTACTCATGATAGTAGCTTCACGAATAGATGTGACTTTCATCTCCCAAATTGACATGTCTAATGCACTTAGTAATTGCCTAGCATTTTCAGCATTTGAAAAATTATCATTGACACTACGCAAGTTGCTGGGAATTTTGTTAAAACGAGCAAAGAGATTGTCAATGACTCACCGGGTTGCATCTCAAAATATGTGTATTCCTTTTTGAACATATCTTGTTTTACCTCCTTGATCATTGTAAGGATCGAATGCCAAAGAGGGGGGGTGAATTGGGCTTCTTTTCAAAAATTAAAGCAATAAAACTTAATTACTAAAGGCCCAATTCCCTATGCAAACAACCTATGCATTCAAGTGAATAGTAACTTTGCGGTATATGAAATGCATAAGTGTAAGGGGAGATGAAAGAAAGTGCAAACTCCCGAGGGGACACGAAGACACGGAGATTTATCTCGTGGTTCGGCAAGATCGTCAAGATCTTCCTACATCCACGTTGTGGCACCCACCCAAGGGTATAGCCACTCCCAAGTCAGTGAGACCAAGGATCATCACTATACTTCTCCGTTCGCCAACCTCGGCAAGGTGGAGCTCAAGCCTTGTACAAGTTGGATCCTCCGGGCTTCCACAACCATCTTGGAAAGCTCCGGAAGGCTCTCTCCAATACAATCACCAAGGGACACTCTCTTACAGCTCTTACTACACTAGAGACTCTAATCACCAAGAATGGAAGCACACAAGCACTATCTCTAGCAAGCTGTAGCCTATCTCTTGGTGCACAAGTGGTGTATATGATGTAGAAGTGGTAGATCAACGTCTTGAATGCTTGATAATGTGTAGAGTAGCTCTGGATGTCAAGACTTGTTGAATAGACAAGTTGAAGGGGTATAAATAGACAGCCTCCACGAAATAGCCTTTGGAAAAGTAGGCTAACATCACTGTTTTGCGAACACCGGATGATCCGATGTTCTCCCTTCAGTTATCATCGGTCGAATCCAAATTAGCTGATGTCACTGTGTCAGATATGACTGTTGTTAGACCGATGTTACACTTGCCTCATCATTGGATGATCCAGTGGCACTTCATCCAGAATATATTCAGAATTAAAGCTTACTGGAGTGATTGACCGATGTGTTTATAGTTGTACATCGGATGGTTCGGTGTTACACTTGGTCCAGGGAGATTGCTTACTGAACTGATGGACCGATGCAACATTCCCTTCATCATCGGATGATCCGGTGAGTACTTACCTCTGAGGTCTTCTTCTTCTGCTAAACCAACTCGACCGATGTATTGTTTTCTGGAAACATAGGTTGATCCGGTGAGTTGATTTTGTTTGCTTTAAGTTGTTCTAAGTGATTCTTTTGGAATTTGCTCGAGTGACCTCTTATACATTGGATTGAAATATTCTTCTGATGATTATCAAGCATTGAGTGCTGTCAATTTTGGTTGAATAATTTTGACATATGAGCTTTTACTTCTAATCTTCATAAAAACCGATTGACCTCATAGAGTGATTGTTTAGGGGTCTCCAATTATATCCAATGAGCAGTAGATGATATTCATATAGATTTCATTTGATTGTGATTAGTGATATGGGAGAACATGCATCCACAAATTCATTAGTAAAATCCAACGGTTGTCATTAATGACCGAAACCATACCTCATGGGGCCTAGATGCTTTCAATCTCCCCGTTTTTGGTGATTGATGACAACACAACGAGTAAAGCATAATAGTAATGAATTTAAGAATACGATACTCAAGAGGATATGCAATAAGTACAAGATTTAACACATTAAACTTGAAGGCTCAAAAATGATCAATAACTCGAAAGCTCAACGATTAATAACTCAAGAGAATTAAGTGGCACACGAATACTCAATGAATAGCAAAAGAGTAGTAAATTACCAAATTACAAAGGACTCCCAAAAAGATAAACTCCCCCTACAGCTAGGACTCCCCTTGTGACTAAGCTAACCTCCCCCTGACTCTTTTCCCCCTTTGGCATCAAGACACCAAAAAGGAAGCCGAGTGCCTAAGGATCCTGAGCGCTCGGGGTGATGACGAACTGGTCACCGTCGGAGGTGCTGTCGTCAGAGCTGTTGCCTGCTGCTGCTGAGGCTGGAATAGCGGTGACGGGAGCTACAGGAGCTGTTGTCGGTGCCTGCTGAGCCTGGACTGCTGGCAATGGGGCACTGACCACGGACGCTGGAGTCTACTAGAAGAGCGTCATAGCGGGTAGGGGAGAGTGGATAGGAGCACCCAGAGCAAGCAGTGGTGACATGCTGATCAACGGGATCGGTGTGGTCGGCACTGGTGCTGAAGCTAGTGCCAGACAGGCGGACTTGGAGCAAGGCCTAGAAGCTGCGACAGCAGGGCAATCCCGGTCTGTGTGTAGAGGTTGGTGATCAACCCCAGGATGCCCATCATAGACTGTTGCGTCTGCTGCTGTGGTCGAGAGAGCGCTGGTGCATCTGATCAATCAACCCAGTTAGCCTGTCAGTGTCCTCTCACCTCTCACGGGCTATCTGTCGCTGCATCTCCTGCTACTGCTGCTGGAGCTCCAACAGACGCTCAGCCTGCTCAGCTCGGGCCTGCTGAGCTGCAAGCCTATCCAGACACTACTGCTCAACCATCCGCTGGAGTAGTGAAGTAAACTCAGATGCCTGAGACACCGGAGGTGGGGGCACAGTCGAGCCTCCAGCCTCCGCGTCGTGCTGCCAGGGTGAGGGAGGAGGTGGGAAGTACTCCTCGACACTATCGCTGGTGTCACTCTCGGACCAAATTTGTTGTAGATCCTCACCATGAGCCTCTGCCTGTGCTGGTCTCACGTCTTCCTTCTCCAGGTCTGACCAGTCTTCCTCTGAGAGACGAGCACGGACCTGACGCTCAATTGGACGGCCAAGGCGGCGGTCTCCAGGAGCTAGAGCACGGTAGTGCCCAAACCGTGTGACGCTCTTGTCGGTGAGACTGTCATGAACGGCGGACCCCTCTGGAGCTACCATGTAGAGCAAGTGACTAATCTAGAGACCAAACACAAGCTGCCTCATCATCCCAACTCTATCAGTGATGACATCATCCATCTCACAAATCAGGATGTCCACAATGTCGAACTCCATCCCGTTCTTAAAATAGAACAGTAGAGTCTGCTACAAGCTGGTGAACCCCTGAAGGTATCCGGACCTCGGCAAAAGTGTGCGACGCAAGGCAAGGTGCACAGTGTGCTCAGCTGGAGTGAGTAGTGCCGGTACCCTCGGCTGGTCTGGAGAGAAAGGCTGAGCGAATAGTGAGTGTATCTCCTCAAGTGGTGGTGCCACACCTCCAGTGAGTGGCCTCCTCGGTGGGTCAGCCTGTCCATGCACTCTCTCGTGTAGGCATGTGTCGTGAAGATCCACTCCTAGCATCTGTCCCAAATTCTGCCTGGTCAGGTGGTGATGCTGGCCCATAAACATGAAGTCAATGGATCTGCGGCCCTCAGAGACATAGAGTGTGGCATAGAATACTCGGACCCAGTCCTCCACATAGGCACCCCTCTTGTCAGACATCAGCTCCACTAGCCCTCTATATCTTTCAAAGTAGGGGCATATCACTGTCCCGGCTGCAAGCGCAAGCTGATCCCAATCCAGGAAATTATGCTGAAAGAGCTTATGGCCCCGACGTCTGTAAGTCTCGTACAGCGACGCATGTGTCAGGGTCCAAAAGCGGCTGTCCACAAGTGCCTCTCTGGGCTGTGGAACCACTCCTCAAGTAAAATGATCCACTTGAGCTTCCTGAGCTGCTTGGCCTTCAACTTCCTATAATCGGTCAGGCGGACACCCTCAATGACACGGACGTTGGTGTCCATCTCATAGACGGCTCTCTGGGCCGCCCTGTCCTCTCGAAGGTCAGCTGCTGACGGTCTCTGTCTCGGGGATACAGCTGGATGACCCCCACAGGTCCTGGCTGAGCGCCGGCAAACAAGCGGCACTTCGGGCTCCTCTTCCTCCTCTGACTCCTCATGCACCGGAGGCTGCCTTTGTCGGGCCTCACGGATCCTCAACGATCCTCTTCACCTCGCTCTCGCTCCTCAACGGCGTGAGTGGCCATCAATGCTTTCTTCGCCTCCTTCGACAACTACTACTTTTTGGTGGCCGGCTCCTCAATAGCCTTGCCCTTTCCCTTCTTGTCACGACCCATGACGACGACGAAGACGGGGTCATGGGACACGGGACCGATCACACGAGACGGCGACGCAAAGAACGACGCAGCCAGCGAACCCTAGCGGCGGTGCGAATGATGGCACGGCGACTAGAGGGCTGCAGCACGGTGGCGCAGAGGGCAGCGACATGGCGCCTAGGATGGCAGCGCAGTGTGGCGGCGGCGCTACATGGGGCGATGGTGGCGGCGCTGTGTGGAGCGGTGGCGGCGGCGCTGTGTGGAGCGGTGGCGGCGGCGCTGTGTGGAGCGGTGGCGGCAGCACTGTGTGGAGCGGCGGCGGCGGCGGCCGGAGGTGGCAGTGCCCAGAGGCGGCGGCAGCCGGAGGGCAGCTGTGGCCGGAGGCGTGGAGTGGCGGCAGCGGAGGTGAGGCGTTGAGCTCTGAGCGGCGGAGTCGGGGAGAGAGAAAAGAGAGGTGAAGCGGCGCGCTAAGTAGGTGGGGCCTAAACCTTAGCTCAAAATTTAACATCGGATAAATCGACGTTAGATGGGAGGAGCATCGGTCGAATGGTACAGTAAGGGTATTCCAAAAGTACCATTGACACCGGATGATCCGACGATGAATGGATTAGCATCGGTTGAGTTTGGCACACCTCCGGAAATGTGAACATCAGATGCTCTGATGTTTCTCAAAATGAACTCGTCGATTGATTTGGCTTTCTGACTGAGCTGACCCTTGGCCCTTGAGCACAAACTAATCCGATGATGGTTCTACCCTAAGCATCGGATAATCCGATGACTACAAGACAGCAACATCCCATATATTTCATTTGACTTAAACACACAACGAGAAACAAAAGTCTTAGGACTTTTTGGGCAACCCCTTACCCCTCAAAAAGACTAGTTGCCAATAACTTGGCTAAGCCGTAAAGCAAAAAGAACACCGAAGAAAATAAGGAATAAATCCAAATAAAACTTAAGGCCCATGCTTTGTGAGCTACAGGATGAAGACTTCTATCTCTTTAAAGCATGTTACTTTAGGCATTAACGCACCTAAAATTTTGTTCTTTCCACATCATATGAGTTGAGATATTGCATTTCAAACAAGTCTCTTTCTCATGAAGTGGGTTCCCCTTTGTGACAATCTACCGTATGCAATGTCAAACAATTTATAATGCATGTAATTACACGTGACTGCAAGTCTATATGGGAGGCATCATGCAAGCATAAAGTAAATCTATCTTGCCAAATTTGAACCTTTCAAAGGCTTTTTTAGGGAGAGCCACTCTCCAAGCCTTGGGGAAACCCAAAGGAACCTCCATCCCATGCCAACCCTTGCTCACCCCTATTCTTTGAATGTTAGACAAGACCTATATGTGATGCATTCTTACATGACCATGGCAACTTACAAGACGTTCGATGCATCTAGCACATTTAATTCACTTCTTAGTCTAGAAAAAGGTTTCTCATCAAGTGGCTTAGTGAAGATATCCGCCAATTGTTCTTCGGACCTAACACCTCGCAAGGAGATGTCTCCCTTAGCTTCATGGTCCCTTAAGAAATGATGGCGAATATCAATGTGCTTAGTGCGGGAGTGTTGAACGGGGTTCTTAGCAATCTTAACCGCACTTTCATTGTCACAAAAGAGAGGCACACAACCAAGTTTAATACCAAAGTCCAAAAGGGTTTGCTTCATATAAAGAATTAGGGCACAACATGCACCAGCCGCTATATATTCCGCTTCCACCGTGGACAAAGCAATAGAATTTTGCTTCTTGCTAGACCAAGATACTAGGGAACGAACAAGCAAGTGGCACCCACCGGAGGTACTCTTGCGATCCACATGGCATCCGGCAAAGTCCGAATCCGAGTAACCCAAGAAATGGAATTTCGCACCTTTAGGGTACCACAGGCCAACACTTGGGGTATGCTTGAGATATCGAAGTATCCTAAAGACCGCCTTCCGATGCGATTCTTTAGGTTCTGCTTGGAAGAGAGCACACAAGCATACACTAAACATGATATCGGGCCTAGATGCGGTAATATAAAGTAATGAACCAATCATAGAACGGTAATTAGATTGGTCATTAGGTTTACCGTCCTTATCCGCGTCGAGATGACAATTTGTTGCCATTGGAGTACTTCTTGAGCTACAATCTCCCATCTCAAATTTCTTCAAGAGGTCCTTGGTATACTTTTCTTGATAGATGAAGGTCCCCTCTCGAAGTTGCTTGATTTGAAATCCAAGGAAGAAGTTGAGCTCTCCAATCATCGACATCTCAAATTCCCTAGACATCATTTTGCCAAACTCATGGCTAAGAGCTTCGTTAGTTGAACCAACAATAATATCATCGACATAAATTTGACAAATAAATAATTCTCCGTTGATGTCTTTGGTGAAGAGTGTAGTGTCCACCCTCCCGATTTTGAATCCTTGCATGATCAAGAAATCCCTTAATCGTTCATACCACGCCCTAGGAGCTTGCTTGAGCCCGTAGAGCGCCTTGTGCAACCTAAACACATGATTAGGATTCCTCGGATCTTCAAACCCGGGAGGTTGTTCAACGTAGACAAGCCCGTTAATATAACCATTAAGAAATGCACTTTTCAGATCCATTTGATAAAGCTTTATGTTATGATGTGATGCAAAAGCAAGAAGTATACGGATGGCTTCTAGTCGGGCGACTGGAGCAAATGTCTCCCCAAGGTCTAGTCCTTCAACTTGCAAGAAACCCTTGGCCACAAGTCTTGCCTTGTTGAGGACCACAACGCCGTTCTCTTCTTGTTTGTTGCGGTACACCCACTTTGTTCCGATGACGTTCTTGTCCTTGGGTCGCTCCTCCAACACCCAAACTTCATTGCGGATAAAGTTGTTGAGTTCTTCTTGCATGGCCATCACCCAATTTGGATCTTGGAGTGCTTCCTCAATGTGAGTGGGTTCTACACATGAAACAAACGAGTAGTGCTCACAAAATGTCGCGAAACGGCGAGAACATGTACTTACTCCCCTTGACGGACTTCCGATAATTTGGTCCATCGGATGCGCCTTGGAGATGCGTCCATGCCTCATTAGTGGTTGTGAAGCACTTGGCGGTGGTGATGCGTGTTGTTCTTCTTGTGGTTGGACTTGATCATGGACTTCTTCTTCTTGATGTTGTGTGGCTTGTGAATCTTGTGTCGGCAATGGATCATCCTTTTCTTCTTCGCCAACTTGAGGTGCCATAGATGTGTTGATGTTGGAACTTGAAGCTCCCCCTTGATCATGGCTCTCCTCAACTTTAGGCTTGATGTCTCCAATGGTCATGTTCTTCATAACTTCTCGTAGAGGCTCATCATCTATTTCATCATGACCAAAACTCTCCTCTTGGGAGCCATTAATTTCATCAAACTCAACATCACAACTTTCCTCAACTAAACCAGAGGTTTGGTTGAAGACTCGATATGCTTTTGAGTTTGATGCATAACCAAGAAATATACTAACATCACATCTTATTTCAAACTTGCTGTAGATGTAGCACTTGCACCCGAAGACTCGGAAATAGGAGATGTTGGGCTTTCTCCCGATGAGAAGTTCGTACGGGGTCTTTTGAAGTATTCGATGTAGGTAGACCCGATTTGCGGTATGGCACGCCGTGTTGATTGCTTTGGCCCAAAACATCTCGGATGTGCCATAGTCATCAAGCATTGCTCGCGCAAGAGTGATGAGAGTCTTGTTTTTCCTTTCAATGACACCATTTTGTTGAGAAGTGTATGTGGTCGAAAACTCATGCTTCACGCCTTCACTATCACACCACTCCCCGATGTTGTAGTTCTTGAATTCGGTGCCGTTGTCACTCCGGACCTTGATGAAGGTAAGTTGAAATTCCCTTTGAGCACGGTTAGCGAAGGTCTTGAACACTTCCGGAGTTTCACTCTTGTCACCTAGAAACAAAGTCCAAGCATAGCGAGAGTAGTCATCAACTATAACAAGACAATAGAGGTTACCGCCAAGACTTTGATATGTGGACGGTCTGAAGAGGTCCATGTGAAGCAAATCAAGTGGCTTGGAGGTTGACACCATTGTCTTCATCGGGTGGTGAGAAGCAACTTGCTTCCTGGCTTGACAAGCGCTACAAAGCTTGTTCTTCTCAAATGTGACATCCTTTACGTCGGTCACCATCCCGAGCTTGAATGACTTCTTGAGCTTGCTCATTCCAATGTGCGCTATGCGTCGATGCCATTGCCAACCCAAACTCGTCTTAGTGAAAAGACAAGTGGTCAAGCTAGCATCCTTGTTGGATAATTCTACTAGGTAGAGATGTCCATGTCGAAATCCTTTGAAGATTAGCTCCTGGCTTGTTTCACTAGTCACAACAACATCATTTTTTCTAAAAGTGCACATTAGTCCAAGATCACATAATTGTGCAATAGAAAGCAAATTAAAACTAAGTGACATAACATTCAATACATTGGAAATAGATAGATCATTTGAAATTGCAATCTTACGTAACCCAATTACCTTCCCCTTAGCGTTATCACCAAGGGTGACTTGTTTATAATTGTCGGGGTTTTCTATGGTGGTCAACATACCATCGTTGCCGGTCATATGTTGAGTGCACCCGCTATCGAGTACCCAATGCTTTCCTCTGGCTTTGTAGTTCACCTACACGCATGAATTCAATTTTTGACTTTAGGCACCCAAGCAAACTTAGGTCCTTGTATGTGTGATACAAATGTTTTTGGGACCCAAAGTTGCTTGGGGAGCTTCCCCTTCATGCCCTTTATGTCCTTGCCAATGAACCTTGCCTTCACCTTGCCATCTACTTTACTCAAGATATAATAATGATCATTGAAAGTAGACTTGTAGTTAGTAGGCAATTTTGGAGATGGCCAGTTAGGAAGAGTACACTGCCTTGTATGGTGACCGGTGACCTCACAATGTTGGCAATAGGAACCAACTTCCTTGATGAAGCTTGTTCTAAGCTCCGGTGAGGGAACCTTTCATTTGTTAGGCACCGGGAAGGATCCAAGTCCTCTCTTGTTGAAGGCCTCTGCTTGTTGGAAGAGGATTTCCTTGTGCTTGACTTCTCCTTTAGATAGTCTTGCATCACTAGTGCAGAGACTTTCAATTTCTTCCAACAAGTCCTTATCCCTAGCATTCTCTTTCAAAGGCAAAGACTTATGCAAGACATTAGCGGCATGAGAAGTAATAGATACCTTATCATTAAGGGTTTGTTTCTTCATATTTTTCAATTCATGATCAAGAACTTCATAAGCAAGGTTAAGTACTTGATGCTCTTGGATTAACTCATTGTGCTTTCCCAAGAGTGCTTGGTGTGCTAAGTCAAGCTCATAATGATCTAGCTTGATTTTAGCCTCATCCTCCTCAACTTGCTTGACATGAGATTTGAGCGCGTCATGCTCCTTAAGTATGCTTTCATACTTGTCAAGCAAATCGAGGTTAGCACTCTCATGCTTAGCACAAGTTTCTTCAAGAGCCTTGACCTTACTCTTTTCCCTCTTAATGATAGTGTGGTATTCATTTATCAATGAAGTTAAGTCATCGGGGGAAAGCTCATCATCGCTAGAGTTATCAAATACATTGGTGTTACCATTAGCTATGAGACACATGGGAGGTGGATGAAGAGATGAATCATCATTGTTGGCAATGGCAAGGCCGGCCAAACTTTGTTTTTCCGCTTCACTCTCTTCATCACTTGATTCTTCGTCGGTGATCCATTCATTTGCCTCACACAAGAACACCTTTTGTGGTCCTTTTCTATTCTTTGGGAAAAGCTTTTCCTTCTTGCCTTTGTCATGTTTCTTTTTCCCAAAGGATCTTAGTTTGGGCTTGACCTATTCTTCATCATCTTCACTATCTTCAAGCTTGCGATGCTTGCCCTTGTGGTTCTCTCTTCTTTTGTCTGGTTTTGGACAATCATAGGAGATGTGGCCTTGATCACCACAATTGTAGCAAGTCTTGTTTTCATCTCTCCTCAGTAGAAAAGCTTTCTTCTTGGGATCAAAGGTGTATCCCTTCTTGGCAATCTTGGAGTTCAAGCGAGAGAACTTTCTCATCATCAATGCAAGCTCATCATCGTCATCTTCACTTGATACTTGATCTTCTTCACTTGAGCTAGGCTCAACAACTTTCTTTTTCTTGAGACTTGTTTTCTTGGTGGAAGCCTTTAGAGAAATTGTCTTTGAAGATGATTTCTTCATCATCACAAGTACACTCATCTCATGATCGTGAATCTCTCCAATAAGTTCTGAAACTTCAATGTGATCAAGAGATTCTTTTTGAAGCATGGAGTTGATGATGTTGTACTTTGGCTCAGGAAGGAGCATAAGAATCTTGCAATTGATGAGTCCCTTGCCAAGAGAAGCAATGTCAAGAGCATTAATTTCCTCAATAAGCACATTCAAGTGAGAAAACATTTCATTGACATTTTCATGAGGTAGCATTTTGAACTCATCATATTTGGCTTTAAGCATATGATATTTTAGTTCTTTGACAGGAGAATAACCCTCATGAATTTCAATCAAGCAAGCCCAAATTTCACAAGCTTTCTCTTTGCTAGCAATCCTAGCAAATACATCTTGACTAATGCATTCATAAATTGCATTTCTAGCTTTAGCATCCCACATGATTTGATCACAAACATAATTATGCTCACCAACCCCCGCATGGGTCGCCTCCCATACCTCGGGAGCAATAGCCTCTAGATAAGCACGCATGCATGCTTTCCAATAGGCAAAGTTCTTGCCCTCGAAGATTGGAATCGAACCCCCATTCTTGGCCATTTTAGCTCTCTAGCGGTGAAGCTAGAATGATCCAATGAGCAACCTCGCTCTGATACCAATTGTAAGGATCGAATGCCCAAGAGGGGGGTGAATTGGTTTTTTTTTCAAAAATTAAAGTAATAAAACTGAAAGTGCATCTAGGACTCCCTTGTGGGTTTTGGATGATTTATGACAAGCAATTGGGATCCTAACCTCTTTGTTGAGATGAATGCAGGCCTATAATAGAAAAATGAGCAAAATACCAAAAAGAAGGGATGAAGAGGAGCAAAGTGGAAATGAGCTCAAGGAAAAAGAGTAGTAGATTATTTAGTATGGAGTGTGTTAAGGAAACACACCCCAAGATCTCAATGATAATTAAACACACACATTGCACAGAGTTGCACAGGACCGGACTAGTACGATCACCACCGACTAGTTTGAGAACCTTTCTGTACCAGATCGGACAAGTCCGATATCTGTCGGACTAGTCCGATATCTTTCTCACTAGAATCAGACTAGTCCTCCTCAGTGCGGACTAGTCCTCAAAACACTACACAAGTCACAAAAAATCGGACAAGTCCGTTATCAACCGGACTAGTCCGATATCCTTTCTGATCCACTTCGGACAAGTCCAATGTTCACACGGACTAGTCCGAAAAACCCACTGATCTAAATCGAACAAGTCCTCCAAGTGCGGACTTGGCATCCAACACACTTAGGGTTTCACATGTCCGGACAAGTCCAATGGACATCGGACTAGTCCGAAGATTTCCATTAGCGAAATCGGACAAATCTGCTTTCAGTCGGACTAGTCCGATATTTCGGGACACTTAGGGTTTGCTACACAGAGCACACCGGACTAGTCCGGTTACCACCACGGACTAGTCCAAACTTTCTGAACCCTAACGGTCACTTTTACAAACCCCATATAAATAGAGGTGCACGGCCCACTTTTAAACTCTCTCGAACCCTAGCGCCGTCACACCTCCAAAGAGACTCAAAAACGACCTCTCTCCACGAAATTAAGTGCACAATCGTCCAATCCTTTGAGGATTCAATCTAGATCATTGGAGAGAAACTTGCTACACCACATTGAGCTCTTGGTTTGATTCTCTAACACACTCCTGCATTTGAATTGTAACTTTTGAGTGTGTTTTCGGTGGTATTGTGATTTGTAATCTAAGGGAGCTCTCAAAGTGTGAGATCGCCCCTTGAATTTGGTTATTCACCCCTTTGTGATTAGCGGAAGAGGATTGGCCTTCGTGGCGATCCAACGAGGGTAGGGTTGGAGAAGACCCGGTCCTTTTGTGGACTCCTCAACGTGGATGTAGGTGGCCTTTTGTGGTAGCCGAACCATGGGATAAACACTTGTGTCCTGTTTCATTGTTCATCATTCAAGTTAATCAACTTAATCTAGGGTTTCATACACATTGTTAATCTTACGTTAAATAGTTAAACACAAAACTTAATTGTGACATAATTCAGTATATAGCTGTTAAACTGTTGTTTGATTCTATACTTCGGCTGTACACATAAAAGAATCAAACCAATCAATCAAGTTTAATCAGCTTAGTCCGTGAACACCAGACTAGTCCGCACTTTCCCAGACTAGTCCGATATCTCTGTGATTAAAGCGGTTGTTGAGTGCTGCAGGATCCGACAAAATTTCAAAAAGGCCTATTCACCCCCCCTCTAGGCCTACATTCAATTGGTATCAGAGCCGATTCTTCAAGAAAGAGTCTAATCACTCGAGAGATCATGTCAGACATGAAGGACGTCCACAAAATCAACAACCAAGAGGAGGTTAACAACGACAAGATTCAAAAAGTGGAGAAGTACCTCGAAGCCATTCAAGACTTCGAGGACGATGATGAGGAGACGCTGGAGCTGAAGGCACTCCTCAGAAAGAAGGCACTTTCCAAAGGGAAAGCAAAGGTTGAAGAGAAGAAGAAGGGGAGTAGTCACACCGACTACTCCCGATATCCTTTTAACTATGATTGTCTAAATTCCAAAAACAACCATTACTTACCTATCCCACTTGGAAAAGCCCCACACTTCGATGGAAGTGATTACTCTATGTGGAGGCAGAATATAAAAATGCATTTGATTTCCCTCAACCCCAGTTTATGGCATATTGTATGCACAGGGATAGATATTCCGGATGACGACGAAGAGCTCACCCCAAGTCAAGAGCAGGCCATTCATAGAAACGCTCAAGCTACAGCTGTGATAACATCCTCACTCAGTCGGGACGAGTTCAACAAGGTGGATGGACTCGAAATTGCTAAGGATATATGGGATACTCTGCAAACTGCACATGAAGGTGACCGGCATGTGCGTGAAGCAAAGATTGAGATGACCGAAGGTGAACTAGGAAGATTCGCAATTGACGAAGACGAGTCACCTCAGGATATGTACAATCGATTGAAGACACTCGTCAACAAAGTTCGATCATATGGGAGCAAGAAGTGGAATGACCACGAGGTTGTGAAGCTCATCGTTGGAGCTTTTATGCCTCGCAATGTCATGCTATGTTCCATGATTGGAGAAAGCCCCGGATACAAAAGGATGACTCCGGATGAATTGCTTGGTAAACTTATCAACTTTGAAATGATGGAGAAACAAGAAAAGCACGTCAAGGAAATTGCCGACCTCACCTCGACTAAGAAGAAAGGAGTTGCTTTAAAGTCCACCCTCAAGCCTCTATCCAAAGAAGCAAGAGAAGCACAACTAGAGGAGGACAGTGATGACGAGAGCAGTGAGCTAGATGAAGAGGATTTGATATTGTTCATGAAAAAGTTCAAGAGAATAATGAAGAAAAAGCAAGGGACAAAATCAAGTGAAGGCAAGTACAAGGAAAGAACAAAGCCAGAATTGAGACGGGCGTGCTATAGTTGTGGTGAATATAACCACTTTATAGTTGATTGCCCATATGAGGAGAACAAGAAGAAGACTAAAGAATCCAAGCACCAACCCAAGAAATTCTTCAAGAAGAAGAAACAAGCCGAGCAAGCGCATATTGGGAAGGAGTGGGACTCAAACGATGAGTCCTCATCATCCGATGAAGAAGAGATGGCTAGCATAGCCATCGAGGGCACGTCAAAGAAATCTACACTCTTCCCTACACTCGGTGCAAGGAAGGGAAATGGCACTTGCCTTATGGCAAAAGAATGTAAACGCAAGGTAATCATCAAAACCCCTTCCATGCATTCCTACTCTAGTGATGATGAAATAGATAGTGATGATGAGGATATGTTAAATTGTCTAGATAGGAAAACTGCAACAAAAATGAAATTTCTACTTGATCAGCTTGTTGAGAAGGAAAGGTTAATTGATCATCAAGAGGACATGATCATCTCCCAAAAGGAGGAGTATGTCGAACTTGACAAACTTCTAGAGCTTGAAAAGGAGAAAAATAATTCACTAGAGCTTGAGTTAGCTTCAAGCAAGAAAGCTTGCTTGGAGTTAACCGACTCAAATGTTGCAATCAAGGACCAACTTGCTGACCTGATCAAGGTTAACAAGATCCTTGAAGTGCAAGTTGAGTCACTCAAGCGGAGTAAACCTTCCTCCTCTTCAAACTCACCTTCTCAACCTACTAAAACTGAATTTGTTCATATGTGCACATGTAGTAAAACTAACACCGGATTGAAAGGGAAATCAATCTCCACAAAGGATAAAAATCCTACCCAATGTAGCATATTTGACAAGGAGAATATCAACTATGCACGTAGTGCATACTTGGTCCAAAGACCTCCAAATGTCAAGTATGGCATTGGTTACTCTTGTGCTGAAAAGCTACATGCTGGAAGTCATAAGAATAACAAGGGAAGGATCTCCTTTGTGAAGGGAAGATCCTCTCAAACTGGTAAGTCGAAGGATAAAAACCTGAACTCACATGAATACTGGACTAGTCCGGTCGGTGTCCGGACAAGTCCGGTCATCCGGACAAGTCTGGCCCCCCAGACTAGTCCGACTCATAAACAACAGCAGCTTTTATTTAAAACTTTTGATGCTTCCTATGTGTTAATGAGAAACAACCTTGGCAAGGTCTATGCTTATTATGTTGGGCCACGCTATGGGAACACAAAATCCCATGTGTGGGTGCCCAAATGTATTGTAACTAACCTCCAAGGACCCAAGCTAGCTTGGGTACCTAAACCCAAAGCATGATCTGTTTTTGCAGGCCTATTCCTCCTGTGGATCCAAATGGGTGCTAGACAGTGGGTGCACCAACCACATGACCGGAGAAAGGAGGATGTTCGTGGAATATGAAGAGAACAAGGACCCAAACGAGGGCATCTACTTCGGAGATAATAGTCAAGGAAGGGTGCTCGGTACCGGTAAAATTGCAATATCCTCTGAACACACGCTTTCTCATGTTTTACATGTTGAATCTTTAGATTATAACCTGCTGTCCATATCTCAACTATGTGACAAAGGTTATAATTGCTTGTTCACTAATGAGGGTGTGACCGTCTCTAGGAGGAGTGATGGTTCCATTGCATTCAAGGGTATGTTGAAGGGAAAGCTTTACCTTGTTGACTTCAACAAGGATAAAGCCGAACTCGACACATGCTTGATTACAAAAACCAACATGGGTTGGCTGTGGCATAGACGGCTAGCACATGTTGGTATGAGGAATCTTCGAAAACTCCTCAAGGGCGATCACATCCGCGGTTTGAAGAATGTTGTTTTTGAGAAAGACTGGCCTTGTAGCGCGTGCCAAGCCGGGAAGCAAGTTGGAGCACATCATCCCGCAAAGAACGTCATGACTACGACAAGACCGCTCGAACTACTTCACATGGACTTGTTTGGTCCAATTGCTTACATAAGCATCGGCAGTAACAAATACGGTTTAGTTATCATTGATGATTTTTCTCGCTTCACTTCGATTTTATTTTTGCACGATAAGTCAGAAACTCAAGGAACACTCAAGAAATTCTTCAAGCGAGCTCAAAACGAATTTTCATTGACAATCAAGAGTATTCGAAGCGACAATGGCACGGAATTCAAGAACACACAGGTGGAGGAGTACCTTGATGAAGAGGGAATCAAGCACGAATTTTTAGTGCCGTACTCGCCATAACAAAATGGAGTTGCCGAAAGAAAGAACCGAACACTCATTGAGATGTCAAGGACAATGTTCCATGAGTACAAGACATCGGATCGATTTTGGGCAGAAGTGATTAACACCGCATGCCACGCCGCAAATCGACTTTATCTTCATCGACTACTCAAGAAGGCTCCCTATGAGCTACTTACCGGTAACAAACCAAACATTTCATATTTTCGAGTTTACAATTCTCCATGTTACATCCTGAACAAGAAGCCTAAGACTTCAAAGTTTGCTTCAAAGTCCGATGAAGGTTTCTTCTTGGTTATGATTAGAACACTTACGCCTATCGTGTTTTCAACAAGTCCTCCGGACTTGTTGAAGTAGCACGTGACGTGGTGTTCGATGAGACTAATGGCTCCCGAAAGGAGCAAGTTGATCCATGTGAATTAGGTAAAGAAGAAGCTCCTTGTCAAGCTTTGAGGAGAATGGCTCTAGGAGAAGTTCGACCACAAGAACCACCTTCACACGAACATGAGGAAAATGAACCACAAGAGGAGACCATCAATCAAGGGGGAGCTTTAACACAAGATCAACCACAAGAGTACGAAGATGATCAACAAGTCAACGAAGGCAACCACTTAGGGGGAGAAGAGGATGATCATGAAGACACAACTCCTCAAGTGCCACACCCAAGAATACACCAATGCGTCCAAAGGGATCACCCAATTGACAATATCATCAGTGACATCCAAAAGGGAGTAACCACTAGATCTCGCATAGCTAACTTTTGTGAGCATTATTCGTTTGTATCCTTTTTGGAACCATGCAGGATTGATGATGCATTGAAGGATCCGGACTGCGTGGTGGCGATGCAAGAAGAATTGAACAACTTCAAGCAGAACGAGGTGTGGGAACTTGTGGCAAGACCCAATGCAATCATCGTCGGCACCAAGTGGGTCTTCCGCAACAAACAAGACGAACACGGAGTGGTGACAAGGAACAAGGCGCGACTTGTGGCCAAAGGGTACTCAAAAGTCGAAGGTTTGGATTTCGATGAGACTTTTGCTCCTGTAGCTAGGCTTGAATCTATTAGAATATTACTTGCATATGCTACTCACCATGATTTCAAGCTATATCAAATGGATGTGAAAAGCGCCTTCCTCAACGGACCGATCAAGGAAGAGGTATACATGGAGCAACCACCCGGATTTGAAGACGAAGAGTTCCCCGACCACATATTGAAATTGCGTAAGGCTCTCTATGGCCTCAAACAAGCTCCTAGAGCTTGGTATGAGTGTCTTAGAGACTTCTTAATTGAGAATGGTTTTCAAATTGGCAAAGTAGATTATACACTATTTACCAGGAATTTAGATAATGGTCTTTTTATTTGTCAAATTTATGTTGACGATATAATCTTTGGGTCAACTAACCAATCTTTTTGTGAGGAATTTAGCAAGATCATGACAGACAGGTTTGAGATGTCAATGATGGGAGAAATGAAATACTTCTTGGGATTCCAAGTGCGACAACAAAAGGAAGGAACGTTCGTAAGCCAAACCAAGTACACGCAGGACATACTTAAGAAGTTTGGCATGGACAAGGCAAAGCCCATAAAGACTCCCATGGCAACAAATGGTCACTTGGATCTCAATGAAGATGGACCTAACGTCGACTAGAAGGTATATCGCTCCATGATTGGATCTCTATTGTATTTATGTGCATCTAGGCTAGATATTATGTTGAGTGTATGTTTGTGTGCAAGATTTCAAGCCAACCCTAAGGAATGTCACTTGATAGCCATAAAAAGGATCTTGAGATATTTTGTTCATACACCCAACCTTGGTCTTTGGTACCCAAAAGGCTCAAAATTCAATCTCATTGGTTACTCCAATGCAGATTGTGTCGGGTGCAAAGTGGATAGAAAAAGCACATCTGGCACATGCCAATTTCTAGGGAGATCCTTAGTTTCTTGGTCCTCCAAGAAACAAAATTCCATTGCCCTATCCACAGCCGAAGCAGAGTATGTTGCAGCCGGGAGTTGTTGTGCACAACTCCTTTGGATGCGACAAACTCTATGGGATTACGGTTACAATATGAACCATATTCCTCTCCTTTGTGACAATGAGAGTGCCATTAAAATTGCTCACAATCCAGTTGAGCACTCTAGAACTAAAAACATAAACATAAGACATCATTTCTTGAGAGACCATTCCATGAAAGGAGACATAACCATCTCACATGTCAACACCAAAAAGCAATTGGCCGACATATTCACCAAGCCACTTGATGAAAAGCGTTTTTGCGAACTCCGAAATGAACTAAATATCCTTGATGCTCGGAGTGTGGCTTGAAAGGTTGCATACCTGTATGAATTCTTCAAAAATGTTGATTGAATTGTGAAAAACATCTCCCTCAATTTTTTTCCTCGAAAAACTATGTCAATTACTAAATCTTGATGAATTATGATCATTGTTTGATTGTTGTATGCTTAGTGGTTAAATTTGTCAAGATTAATTGATTTGTTTTGCCCCTCTATTCTCTATTTATGAACCTTCAAATATATATGAATGGGCTATGCAAATTTCTCCTGCTGACCACGGACTAATCCATAGTTACCCGGACTAGTCCGCCCATGTAGACTAGTCCACTGAGTGCCGGTTAGGCCGGACTAGTCCGTTAGACCACGGACTAGTCCGATATAGCTCTCTGGATGAGTTCGTACTAGTCCGGTCATCTCCGGACTTGTCCGATTTTTTGTGCCCATAACCCTAGCCGCCAAAAAACCATAATTCCTCTCATCCCCAATCTTCCTCATGCACCCTCTCTCTTGTGCTCGAGCTCCCCAAGGCGATTCATTGCTCCCTCCATCAAAAGGGTGCGCATTTGGGCGGAAATCAAGCTTGACCTCGTGCGGATTGAAGCTAGCGGACTTGTCCGGGCTCCAACTCCCTAACCCTCAAGCTTCCATCGATTTCTTCGGTAATTTTCTCCCAAACCCTAGAAATCTTGTTTTCTCCATTGTTGATCAATAGCCTAGCATCTTCCACTAGATACATGCCTCTTTGATGTACTACGTGTATGTTAGACATGTTATGCATTAGGAATCATCCTTTGTCCAGTATGTTAGGTTTTTGAGGATGAACACTGGACTAGTCCGGTCCATGCACGAACAAGTCTGGTCCCCTGGACTAGTCCGTGCATGTGCACCGGACAAGTCCGATGTTTCTGAACTTAAAACCTAATTCTTAAATTCCTCAATGCACATCCTTGCTATCTTTTCATACCCATGCCTTGTATCACTCATCATCATTCTTGCAAATGATTCTCAGATCATGTCGAGCTCAAACGATGAAATCTCTGACTTTGAGGCCGAGATGGACCACGAGGTGGCACCTCGGACTTCGACGGGTCTTGGCAAGAAGCGCCAAGAAAGACCCTCCAAGCCTGCTCCTTCCCCTCCTCAGGTTCGGAGCAAAGTGCTAGCGAAGAAGTCGGCCTCCAAGGTGCCAGCTTCTAAGGCTGGTGGTGGCCCTAGCTCGGCAAGTGCCCGCCAAGCAAAGGGCAAGGGAAAAGGGATAGCGACGGGGCCAATCGGGCCCTTGTAGCTGCATGCTCTCAAGGAAGGGGTTCGGGACCCTACTGAGGATAAGTTCAATGGCAAGGGTAGTGACTCGGCCGCTAAATTCAGAAGTACTGACTGGTATGGCAGACCAAAGCAAGCTGCAGATGGAAGGTTCTGGTGCATCTTCCATGCTGACTTCTACAAATCGGTGTATCTACCGATGAAGACACCCAGTGGTGCGCAGTCAGTGGATTGACTGGGCACACTTTGAGAAGAAGGGCTGCTCACCGTTCACTGATGTAGTGAGAGCCATTGAGAAGCATGGACTGAGAGATCTATTTGCTTTCAGACATAACTGGAATAATGAAGTGATTGCGCAGTTCTTTGCGACCTGTTACTTCTCTAGTGAGGATGAACAGAGTGTCACTTGGATGACCCATGGATCCAAGTACAGCATCACTCAAGAAGATTTCGCTAGCTTGCTTCATCTTGACACCACAAGGTCTGACTGCTTGGTTATTCACAACATGGTGTCATTGACAAGGATAGGATGAAGTTCCTATATGAGCCAAATTCAAAGTTCAACCCTCATTCCACAAAGAACATGAAGCCATTCTTTGTTGTGCTAAATCGAGTTTTGAGGAAGACCATTGCCCCTAAGGATGGGGACGCAGGGAGTGTGCAAGGATACCCCCGGACTCTGATGAGAGTCATAAGCCAGGACCGCCCATTTGATGTGGCGGAATACATTTGGAATGATACGGTAAACATCTCCTGCACTCCCAACAGATCTTGCGGATATGCTCCTTACCTTATGTTTGTGATTGAAAAAGTCACCGGCATTGAGTTTGTGAAATATGTGGAGCATCTCCCCTTGAGGCCTCAAATGCCTCAAAAGCCGAGTGTGCAGGCTGCTCCTTCGCCGGCCTCCAGTCCCGAGGCACCGGCAAGATTAAGTGAAGGTTCCAGAGCTGTCCCTACTTCTATGGAAGCCCCTCAGAGAGGATCAGCTAGTGGGATCCTCAAGTACCTAGCTGCTATATTCTCCTCCTGCAGAAAGGCCGAAGTGAAGGCCCACAAGCTCAACCAGAAGAGAAAGGAGGACATGAAATACATAAAGGCCAATGTGAAGCAAATTTGCCAAAAGCTGGAGATCGATCCCATTGGATCTCCAGTGATCTCTGAGGACTCTGATCCAAGCTACATTGAGCTCGCGCCCTTGAACCCCTCCGAGCTTGCCTACTTCGGCATTTGGGGCTTGAGTGGCTCCGTCCATCCTCCTTCTCCTCCTCGTCAAGCTGATGATGAAGAAGACGAAGACGACGACGAGAGGACCGACAGTGAAGAGTGAAGACCCTAGGACCCTCCTCTCCTTCTTTTTGGTGTCTTGATGCCAAAGGGGGAGAGATTGAGGGGGAGTCTTAGCTTTAGCTGTAGGATGCGAGGAGAGAGCTCTTTTTATCTATCTTTGTGATTGTAATGTTTTTACTGTGTTTCTAAGTTTAATTTTGGTTCTGTGATGCAATGCTTACTTAATTTGAGAAGTGTTGGTTAAAATCTGTAATTTTGCTCCTGGAATGACATATGTGCTTTATTATGGTTGATTAATGCAAATTATGTCACTCTCGATGTCTTGATATACTTAGTTATGCATCCCACCATAAAGAATGCACATATGGATAATTCTCTCATTGCTTGATGTATTTTGATTCATATGTGCATACTTTATAAAAATCTCAATTTTTGTCATATTTTGTGAAATCTCAATTGGTTGTCATCAATCACCAAAAAGTGGGAGATTGAAAGTCCATCTAGGACTCCCTTGTGGGTTTTGGATGACTTATGACAAGCAATTGGGATCCTAACCTCTTTGTTGAGAGGAATGCAGGCCTATAATAGAAAAATGAGCAAAATACCAAAAAGAAGGGATGAAGAGTAGCAAAGTGGAAATGAGCTAAAGGAAAAAGAGTAGTAGATTATTTTGTATGGAGTGTGTTAAGGAAACACACCCCAAGAGCTCAATGATAATTAAACACACACATTGCACAGAGTTGCACAGGACCGGACTAGTCCGATCACCACCGGGCTAGTCCGAGAATCTTTCTGTACCAGATCGGACAAGTCCGATATCTGTGTGACTAGTCCAATATCTTTCTGACTAGAATTGGACTAGTCCTCCCCAGTGCAGACTAGTCCTCAAAACACTACACAAGTAACACAAAATCGGACAAGTCCGTTATCAACCGGACTAGTCCGATATCCTTTCTGATCCACTTCGGACAAGTTCGATGTTCACACGGACTAGTCTGAAAAACCCACAGATCTAAATCGGACAAGTCCTCCAAGTGCGGACTTGTCATCCAACACACTTAGGGTTTCACATGTCCGGACAAGTCCGATGGACATCGGACTAGTTCGAAGATTTCCAGTAGCGAAATCGAACAAGTCCGCTTTCAGTCGGACTAGTCTGGTATTTCGGGACACTTAGGGTTTGCTACACACAGCACACCGGACTAGTCCGGTGACCACCACGGACTAGTCCGAACTTTCTGAACCCTAACGGTCACTTTTAGAAACCCTATATAAATAGAGGTGCACGGCCCACTTTTATACTCTCTCGAACCCTAGCGCCGTCACACCTCCCAAGAGACTAAAAAACGACCTTTCTCCACGAAATTAAGTGAACAATCGTCCAATCCTTTGAGGATTCAATCTAGATCATTGGAGAGACACTTGTTACACCACATTGAGCTCTTGGTTTGATTCTCTAACATACTCCTGCATTTCAATTGTAACTTTTGAGTCTATTTTCGGTGGTATTGTGATTTGTAATCTAAGGGAGCTCTCAAAGTGTGAGATCACCCCTTGAATTTGGTTATTCACCCCTTTGTGATTAGTGGAAGAGGATTGGCCTTCGTGGCGATCCAATGAGGGTAGGGTTGGAGAAGACCCGGTCCTTTTGTGGACTCCTCAACGTGGATGTAGGTGGCCTTTTGTGGTAGCCGAACCACGGGATAAACACTTGTGTCTTGTTTCATTGTTCATAATTGAAGTTAATCAACTTAATCTAGGGTTTCATACACATTGTTCATCTTACGTTAAATTTTTAAACACAAAACTTAATTGTTATATAATTCAGTATATAGCTGTTAAACTGTTGTTTGATTCTATACTTCCGCTGTACACATAAAAGAATCAAACCAATCAATCAAGTTTAATCAGCTTAGTCCGTGAACACCGGACTAGTCTGCACTTTACCGGACTAGTCCGATATCTCTGGTATTAAAGCGATTGTTGAGTGCTGTAGGATCCGACAAAATTTCAAAAAGGCCTATTCACGCCCCCTCTAGGCCTACATTCAAAAACTTAATTTATAAAAGCCCAATTCCATATGCAAACAACCTATGCATTCAAGTGAATAGTAACTTTGCGGTATATGAAATGCATAAGTGTAAGGGGAGATGGAAGAAAGCGCAAACTCCTGAGGAGACACGAAGACATGGAGATTTATCCCATGGTTCGGCAAGATCGTCAAGATCTTCCTACATCCACGTTGTGGCACCCACCCAAGGGTATAGCCACTCTCAAGTCACTGAGACCAGGGATCTTCACTATACTTCTCTATTCGCCAACCTCAGCAAGGTGGAGCTCAAGCCTTGTACAAGTAGGATCCTCCGGGCTTCCACAACCGTCTTGGCAAGCTCCGGAAGGTCTCTCCAATACAATCACCAAGGGACACTCTCTTACAGCTCTCACTACACTAGAGACTCCAATCACCAAGAATAGAAGCACACAAGCACTATCTCTAGCAAGCTCTAGCCTATCTCTTGGTGCACAAGTGGTGTATATGATGTAAAAGTGGTAGCTCAACGTCTTGAATGCTTGATAGTGTGTAGAGTAGCTCTGGTTGTCAGGACTTGTTGAATAGACAGGTTGAAGGGGTATAAATAGCCAGCCTCCACGAAATAGCTGTTGGAAAAGTAGGCTGACATCACTGTTTTGCGAACACCGGATGATCCGATGTTCTCCCTTCAGTTATCATCGGTCGAATCCAAATTAGCTGATGTCATTGTGTCAGATACGACCGTTGTTCGACCGATGATCCGGTGGCACTTCATCCAGAATCGATTCGTGTTTATAGTTGTACATCGGATGGTCCGGTGTTACACTTGGTCCAGGGAG
The DNA here is from genome assembly GCA_036927565.1 of Tuctoria greenei. Taxonomy (NCBI): domain Eukaryota; kingdom Viridiplantae; phylum Streptophyta; class Magnoliopsida; order Poales; family Poaceae; genus Tuctoria; species Tuctoria greenei. The sequence continues at coordinate 148,791,660 of JAYESD010000006.1, read as the reverse complement.
ATTGCTTACTGTACTGATGGACCGATGTAATATTCCCTTCATCATCGGATGATCCCGTGAGTACTTAGTTCTGAGGTCTTCTTCTTCTACTAAACCAACTCGACTGATGTATTGTTTTCTGGAAACATCGGTTGATTCGGTAAGTTGATTTTGTTTGCTTCGAGTTGTTCTAAGTGATTCTTTTGGAATTTTCTTGAGTGACCTCTTATACATTGGTTTGAAATATTCTTCTGATGATTATCAAGCATTGGTGCTGTCAATTTTGGTTGAATAATTTTGACATATGAGCTTTTACTCCTAATCTTCATAAAAATCGATTGACCTCATAGAGTGATTGTTTAGGGGTCTCCAATTATATCCAATGAGCAGTAGATGATATTCATATAGATTTCATTTGATTTTGATAAGTGATATGGGAGACCTTGCATCCACAAATTCATTAGTAAAATCCAACGGTTGTCATTAATCACCGAAACCATACCTCATGGGGCCTAGATGCTTTCAATCATGTTAGATCCTTCGTAGTAGTAGCAAAGTGCTCTCCACACATTGTATGCAGATCGTAGATGTGCAACACGGTCGAAGTCGCTTTGAGTTAATCCTTGTATGATCAAGTTCCGAGCCTTGTTGTTGTCGTCGACATCTCTCGGATTTGTAGCTATAACTTGATCGTTTGATGGCACTTCGTAAGGCTTGTATACCTTCTCCCATATTGCGAAGCCTTGAGCCTGGATGAAGGCTTCCATACGTGCCTTCCAAACCTAAAAATCAATAGCACTAAAGACACAAGGTTTTGCGGAGTATTTCTCCATGATGATTAGTCAAAACACGTGCACATCACAAACATTAGAGCACCGTGGCTCTGATACCAATTGTAGGATTGAAGAGCACGTGAAAATCTACCAGAGAGGGGGTGAATGGTAGATTAAACAATCTTACGCAGCGGAAGCAATTAAATCCCAACCCCTTCAGCAAAAAAATGATTTGTTAAATAAATCGTGTGTGAGACTAATCTAAACGTGTTTCACTGAGACAAAAGTGATAGATATCAGAGAGAATCAAGTCACGAAGACGACACAACAAGAATCACTCAAATCCGTCTAGAGAAACTCAAGTTACGATTAAAAGATTGAACAAAGGTCAATCTGTCCTACCCAAGAAAAACGGTTCTGGAACGCTGCAAAGAGACTCATGTAGATCAGAAACCACAAATCCAATGACCGTTAAATTTTGATAGATGATATATAATCAAGTTTTGAAGACAATCCAAAAAGAATCACGTCCATTGGATCTGTAAAACTTGAGTTATGATAAAACCACCGAAGAAAGGTAGTGTTGTGCAGAAAGCTCGACGAGAAAAACTTGTTTGGAACAAGTCGGACGAACAAGGCACAAAAGTTCCTTTCAACCACGAATTTTATTCAATAGAACACAAGAGGAACAGCCCAAAAGTCGTCTACCACGAGCTGTGGCCTCCCTTGCTTATATAACCAGCGTATAGGCCAACCCAATCTCAACTAGGACTCTAATCCTACCCATTTCACGAATCGAAACTTTCCATAACTGCTCAAGACTCTTCTATACGCAGATAGAAGCAATCTTAAGACTTCCAAACACCTTAAGAACATATCCCACATTTGTAAAACAACTCAAATTCGTGACCCACACGAAATCCTATCATAACCAACTCAAATCATTCCATATTTGAGTCAAACACGGATCAGCCGAAGCCTAAGTCCATAACCTAGTCGGTTGGACCTTTTCGACCAATTCTTTATGTTCACGTCTCTTCATCACGTCTCGGAACCAAGTAGCCACGTCCATGCACTCTTTGCACACATGGAATCATCTTCCAACGACGTCCACGATACCTTCATATGCATTTTTTTTATTCAAACATGTTGCACAACCTCCCGATCAACTCAACCACAATTCCTCCCGAACTTAGTTGTTGAACCTCATCTTTTCTGTAAGACTAGTTCAATGGATCCTATCACCAGTGAAAGTGCATCTAGAAATCCTATGTGGGTTTTGGATGATTTATGACAACCAAATGAGATCCTAACTACTTTGTTGAGATGAGCACATGTTTTAATGGGAAAATAAGCAAAGTGTCAAAAAGAAGGGAGAATGAGGAGCAAAGTGGAGAATAGCTCAAGGAACAAGAGTACTAGATCATTGTGTGTGGAGTGTGATGAGGAAACACACCCCAAGAGCTCAAACAAAAATAAACACACACATTGCACAAATTTATATAGGACCGTACTAGTCGACTGACACCGGACTAGTCCAATATCTCTCTGCACAAGATTGGCAAGTCCGATATCACCACGGACTAGTCCGATATCTCTCTGACTAGAATCGGACTAGTCCTCCCCAGTGCGGACTAGTCCACAAAGCACATCACAAGTTGCACAAAATCGGACAAGTCCGATCACACAACAGACTAGTCCGATATCTTTCTGATCCAAATCGGACAAGTCCGACACTGGCACGGACTAGTCCGAAAACCCTCTAACCTAAATCAGACAAGTCCTCCAAGTGCAGACTTTTCACCCAATTCACTTAGGGTTTCATTGATCCGGACAAGTTCGATGACCATCGGACTAGTCCAAAGACTTCCAGAAGTGAAATCGGACAAGTCCGCTCCTAGCCAGACTAGTCCGATATTTCGGGACACTTAGGGTTTGCTACACACAGCACACCATATTAGTCTGGTGTCCACCACGGACTAGTCCGGTCTTTCTAAACCCTAATGGTCACTTTTAGAAACCCCATATAAATAGAGTTGCGCGGCCCAACTTTAATCATCTCTCGACCCCCTACGCCGTCACACCTCCCAAGAGCCTCAAAAACACATCTCTCCATGAAATCAAAAGCCAAAAAGATCAATCCCTTGAGGATACACTTTGGAACATTGGAGAGACACAATTCATCACTCTTGAGCTCTTGGTTTGATTCCGTAACACACTCCACTGATTTTAATTGTAATCTTTTGAGTGTCTTCTTGGTGGAGTTTTCATTGTAATCTAGGGGAGACCTCAACGTGTGAGAAGGCCCCTTGAATTTGGTTATTTACCCTTTGTGATAAGAGAAGAGGATTGGCCTTCGTGGCAATCCGACGAGGGTAGGGTTAGAGAAGACCCGGTCCTTTTGTGGACTCCTCAACGTGGATGCAGGTTGCCTCTGTGGGAGCCAAACCACAGGATAAATTTCTTGTGTTCTTGCTTTGTGTTCATCGCTCTTATTCATCATATTAATCTAGGGTTTCAGTCAATCTTACTCACTTTATGTTGAAACATCAAATATAAAATTGACTTGTGGTATACTCTTGCTCAAAATCTTGCTACACCTCTATTACAAGTATATTTCCGCTACATACATCCTAGAATCAAATTAATCCATCAAACCTGATTAACCTAGTCGGTACACACCAGACTAGTTCACACTTTACCGGACTAGTCCAATATCTCGAGTTTTGATTTGGTTGTTAAGTGTTGTAGGTTCCAACAAATATCGAAAAGGCCTATTCACCCCCCCCCCCCCCCCCCTAGGCCACATTCAATTGGTATCAGGGCAAGGTTCTTCAAGAAAGAGACTAATCGCTCGAAGAGATCATGTCGGACATGAAGGACGTACACAAGAGCAACAACCAAGAGAAGGTTGATTATGACAAGAATCAGAAAGTGGAAAAGCTCCTCGGAGCCATTCAAGACTTCGAGGATGACGATGAGGAGACGCTTGAACTAAAGGCGCTCCTAATAAAGAAGACTCTTTCGAAAGGGAAAGTGAAAGTCGAAGATGAAAAGAAGAAGAAGGGGAGTAGTCACACCGACTACTCCCGATATCCTTTCAACTACGATCGTCTTAATTCCAGCAATAATCATTATTTAACTATCCCTCTAGGAAAAGCCCCACACTTCGATGGAAGTGATTACTCAATGTGGAGGCAAAATATGAAAATGCATATAATTTCTCTCAATCCAAGTTTATGGCATATTGTGTGCACAGGGATAGATATCCCAGACGACGATGAAGAGCTTACACCAAGCCAAGAGCAGGCAATTCATCAAAATTCTCAAGCCACGGCAGTCATTACCTCTTCGCTCAGTCGGGACGAGTTCACCAAGGTGGATGGACTCGAGATTGCAAAGGAGATCTGGGACACATTGCAAACTACACATGAAGGTGATCGTCATGTGCGTGAAGCAAAGATCGAAATGATCGAGGGCGAATTGGGAAGATTCGCAATCGAAGAAGATGAGTCACCTCAATATATGTACAACAGACTTAAGACGCTTGTCAACAAGGTTTGATCTTACGGAAGCAAGAAGTGGAACAACCACGAGGTGGTGAAGCTCATCCTTAGAGCTTTCATGCCTCGCAACGTCACCTTATGCTCTATGATCAGAGAAAGCCCTGCATACAAGAGAATGACTCCGGATGAGCTACTTGGAAAAATCATCAATTTCGAGATGATGGAAAACAAGCGGAGCATGTCAAGGAAATTGTCGTCCTTACCTCGGCAAAGAAGAAAGGGGCTGCCTCGAAGTCCACCCTCAAGCCCTTATCTAAAGAATCACGAGAAGCTCAGTTAGAAGAAGACGGTGATGATGAGAGCAGTGATTTGAATGAAGATGACATGATACTATTTATGAAGAAATTCAAGAAGATGATGAAGAAGAGACAAGGCGCTAAGTCAAGTGAAGGAATACAAATAAAGAACAAAGTCAAAGTTGAGGCGGGCATGCTATAATTGTGGTGAGTATAGCCACTTTAGAGTTGATTGCCCATATGAAGAGAATAAGAAGAAGACCAAAGAAGCCAAGCCTCAACCCAAGAAATTCTTCAAGAAGAAGAAACAAGCCGAACAGGCACACATAGGGAAAGAGTGGGACTCAAATGATGAGTCCTCATCATCATCAGAAGAAGAGATGGCTAGCATAGCCATCGAAAAGACATCCAAGAAGTCTACTCTTTTCCCTACACTCGGCACATGGAAGGGGAACGGCATTTGCCTCATGGAAAAGGAAGGTAAACGCAAGGTAACAACAAAACCCTCCTCCATGCATTCCTATTCCAGTGGTAGTGATGTTAATAGTGATAATGAAGATATGCTCATTGGGTTAGATAAAAAAAGAGCCACTAAAATGAAATTTTTGCTTGATCAACTTGTTGAGAAGGAGAGGTTAATACATCGTCAAGAAGACATGATTGTCTCCAAAAAGGAGGAGCATGTTGAACTTGACAGACTAATAGAGATTGAAAAGGAGCAGAGCAAGTCACTAGAGCTTGAGTTAGCTTAAAGCATGGAAACTTGCTTGGAGTTAAGTGACTCAAATGCAACAATCAAGGAAGAACTTGCTAACCTAATCAAGGTTAACAAGATCCTTGAGGTGCAAGTTGAGTCACTCAAGCAAGGTGACCCTTCATCCTATTCAAGCTCACCTTCTCAACACATCAAAACTAAAATTGCTTCTACATGTACATGTGGTAAAGTTGACAACAGTTTAAAAGTCAAGTCACCCTCTACCAAGGACACACATCTTGCACAAAATGGCATATTTGACAAGGAGAAGATCAAATAAGCACGTAGTGCATACTTGGTCACAAGACCTCCAAATGTCAATTATGGCATTGGTTACTCTTATGGTGAAAAGCAACAAGCTAGAAGCCATAAGAATAACAGGGATAGCAATGTCTTTGTAAAGGGAGGACTCTTTCAAACTGGAAAATCAAAAATTAATGAATACAACACGAATGACCACCAGACTAGTTCGGTCAGGGTCCGGACAAGTCTGGTACTCCGGACAAGTCTGCCTTCCCAGACTAGTCCTGTGTATAAACAACAAAAGTTACTATTCAGAACTTTTGATGCATCTTATGTCTTAATGAGAAGTAATTATGGAAAGGTTTATGCTCATTATGTTGGGCCACGCCATGAGAACACCAAATCTCACGTGTGGGTGCCCAAATACCTTGTGACTAACCTAAAAGGACCTAAGCCAGCTTGGGTACCAAAAACCAAGGCATAATTTGTTTCTGCAGGCCTATTCCTCCGGTGGATCTAAATGGGTCCTAGACAGTGGCTGCACCAACCATATGACCGGAGAAAGGAGGACGGTCGTTGAATATGAAGCAAATGAGGATCCAAGCGAGGGCATCTACTTTGGAGACAATAGTCAAGGAAAGGTGCTCGGTACCGGTAAAATTGTCACATCACCACAACACACTCTTTCTCATGTATTACATGTTGATTCCTTAGATTATAACCTGCTGTCCATATCTCAATTATGTGACAAAGGTTATAATTGCTTGTTCACTAACGAGGGTGTGACCGTCTCTAGGAGGAGTGATGGTTCCATTGCATTCAAGGGTATGTTAAAGGACAAGCTTTATCTTGTTGACTTCAACAAAGATAAAGCCGAACTTGACACATGCTTGATTGCAAAGACCAACATGGGATGACTGTGGCATAGACGGCTAGCGCATGTTGGTATGAGGAATCTTCAAAAACACCTCAAGGGCGATCACATCCGAGGTTTAAAGGATGTTGTTTTTGAGAAAGACAGGCCCGATAGCGCATGCCAAATCGGGAAGCAAGTTGGAGCACCTCATCCTGTGAAGAACGTCATGACTACAACAAGACCACTTGAGCTACTTCACATGGACTTATTTGGTCCAATTGACTACATAAGCATCGGCGGTAACAAATATGGTTTAGTAGTGGTTGATGACTTTTCTCGCTTCACTTGGGTTTTCTTTTTACATGATAAGTCAGAAACACAAGGAACACTAAAGAAGTTCTTCAAGCGAGCTCAAAATGAATTCTCATTGACAATCAAGAATATTCGAAGCGACAACAGCACGAATTTCAAGAACACACAAGTGGAGGAGTACCTAGATGAAGAAGGCATAAAGCACGAGTTTTCAGCTCCGTACTCCACTCTACAAGACCTTGGATCGATTTTGGGCAAAAGCGATTAACACCGCTTGCCATGCCATAAATCGACTTTATCTTCATCGACTACTCAAGAAGACATCCTATGAGCTACTCACCGGTAACAAGCCTAACATATCATATTTTCGAGTTTTCGGTTCCCCATGCTATATTTTAAACAAGAAGCCTAGGACTTCAAAGTTTGATTCAAAGTCCGATGAAGGTTTCTTACTTGGTTATGATTTGAACACTTACGCCTATCGTGTTTTCAGCAAGACCTCCGGACTTGTTGAAGTGGCACATGACGTAGTGTTCGATGAAACTAATGGCTCCCAAAAGGAGCAAGTAGATCCATGTGTGCTAGATAAAGAAGAAGCTCCTTGTCAAGCATTGAGAAGAATGGAGTTAGGCAAAGTTCGACCACAAGAGCCACCTCTACATATGCATGAGGAAAATGAACCACAAGAGGAGATCAATGATCAAGGGGGAGCTTCCATACAGGATCAACCTCAAGAAAGTGAAGATGATCAACATGTCAATGAGGGCAACCACTTAGGGGGAGAAGAAGATGATCATGAAGATTCAAGACAGCAAGTACCACACCAAAGAGTACACCAATGTGTCCAAAGGGATCACCCAATTGACAACATCATCGATGACATCCAAAAAGGGAGTAACTACTAGATCTCGCATAGCTAATTTTTGTGAGCATTACTCATTTGTGTCCTTTTTGGAACCGCGCAGGGTTGAGGATGCATTGAAGGATCCAGACTGGGTAGTGCCCATGCAAGAAGAACTCAACAATTTCCAGAGAAACAAGGTGTGGGAACTAGTCGAAAGACCCAAGTCCAACGTCGTCGGCACTAAATGTGTCTTTCGCAACAAACAAGACGAACACGGGGTGGTGACAAGGAACAAGGCACAACTTGTGGCAACGGGTATTCACAAGTCGAAGGTTTGGATTTCGATGAGACCTTTGCTCCCGTAGTTAGACTTGAATCTATTAGAATATTACTTGCATATGCTACTCACCATGATTTCAAGCTCTATCAAATGGATGTGAAAAGCACCTTCCTCAACAGACCAATCAAGGAGGAGTTGTATGTGGAGCAACCCCCCGGGTTTGAAGATGAAGAGTTCCCCGACCATGTATTTAAATTGCATAGATTTGAGATTTCTATGATAGGAGAGCTAAAGTACTTCTTGGGATTCCAAGTGAGGCAACAAAAGGAAGGGACGTTCATGGGCCAAACGAAGTACACTCAAGACATACTCAAGAAGTTTGGAATGGACAAGGCGAAGCCCATAAAGACTCCCATGGCAACGAATGGTCACTTAGATATTAATAAATATGGACCTAGCGTCGACCAAATGGTATATCGCTCCATGATTGGATATCTACTCTATTTATGTGCATCTAGGCCAAAAATTATGTTGAGTGTATGTTTGTGTGCAAGATTTCAAGCCAATCCTAAGGAGTGTCACTTGATAGCCGTAAAAAGGATCTTGAGATATTTAGTTCATACACCCAACCTTGGTATTTGGTATACAAAAGGCTCCAAACTCAATCTCATTGACTACTCCGATGCAGATTATGTCGGACGCAAAGTAGATAGAAAAAGTACCTCCGGTACATGCCAATTCCTAGGTAGATCCCTAGTTTCTTGGTCCTGCAAGAAACAAAACTCCATTGCCTTATCCACAACCGAAGCGGAGTATGTTGCAGCCGGGAGTTATTGTGCACAACTCCTTTGGATGCGACAAACTCTAAGGGACTACGGTTACAATATGAACCGTATTCCACTCCTTTGTGATAATGAGAGTGTCATTAAAATTGCCCATAATCCAGTTGAGCACTCTAGAACCAAACACATAGACATCCGGCGTAACTTCTTGAGAGACCACTCCATGAAAGGAGATATAGCCATTTCCCTTATCAACACCGAAAAACAATTGGCTGACATTTCACCAAGCCACTTGATGAAACACGCTTTTGCGAGCTTCGAAATGAACTAAACATCCTTGATGCTCGGAATGTGGCTTGAAATTTTGCATACCTGTATGAATTCTTGAAAATATGTTGACTGGATTGTGATAATCATCTCACTTAATTTTCTCTGAAAAACTATGTCAATTACTAAATCTTGGTGAATTATGGTCATGCTTGATTATTGTATGCTTACTGATCATATTCATCAAGATTATTTGATTTGATTTGCCTCCCTATTTTCTAAATATGTACCTTCAAATATATATGAATGTGCTAAAAGGTTCTTCCCTGGTGACCACGAACTAGTCCGTGGTTACCCGGACTAGTCCGCAGAGCGCCGGTTAGGCCGGACTAGTCCGGTAGACCACGAACTAGTCCGATATAGCCTCTAGAAAAGTTCGGACTAGTCTGGTCTCCTCCGGACTTGTCCGATTTTTTGTATCCATAACCCTACCCACGGCCAAACCCTAATTCCCTCACCCTCACAACTTGCCTCAAGCTTCTCTCCTTCGCGCTCGAGCTCCCAAGGCGATTCCTTGTTTTCTACACCAAAAAGCTCCACATTTGGGCGGAAATCAAGCTTCCTCGCTCGAAGTTTGAAGTTCGCGGACTTGCCCGGCCTTCAACACCATCCACTTCGAGATTCAAGCGATTTCTTCGGTAATTTCCACCCAAACCCTAGAAATCCCTATTTTCTTCATCGTTGATCGAATAGCCTAGATTCATTCACCTAATACTAGTGTCCTTGATGTATTACATTGCTGTTAGGCTAATTTTGCATTGAGTAAGTCCATTTATCTCATAAGTTAGGTTTTTGAGGATGAATACCGGACTAGTCCGGTCCATGCACGGACAAGTTCGGTCACCCGGACTAGTCTTTGCCTGTACAATGGACAAGTCCGATTTTTCTGAACTCAACCCTATCCTTTTAATTCTTCAATGCAAATTCTCTTGTCATTCATTCAATTCCTTGTCATCCATTCTTATCCATACCTTATACAATTCATTCTCATGGCATGTCGAACTCTCACGACGAAGCTTCGGACTTCGAAGTCGAGATGGCCCAAGAAGCCCAGCTTCGGTCCTCGACAGACCAAAGCAAGAAGTGACCTTCTGAGCCAGCCCCCTCACCTCCTCAGTCTCGAAAGAGGGTGGCTCGACGAAAGGTTCCTGCTTCTAGGGCCTCCGCCAGTGGTGGCCCTAGCTTGGCGAGTGCCCGCCTAGCCAGGGGAAAGGGCAAGGGGATGCAACGGGCCCGATTGGCCCCCTGAAGATGTCAGCTCCGAAGCAAGGGGCTCAAGATCCGGCAGAAGAAAGGTTCAATGGGAAAGGCATCGACTCGGCTGCAAAATTCAGAAATGTTGATTGGTATGGCCGCCCGAAGCAATCTGTGGATGGCAGATTTTGGAGCAATTTCCATGCAGATTTCTACAAGTCTGTGTACCTCCCCATGAAGACACCTGTAGTGCGCAACCAGTGGATTGATTGGGCACATTTTAAAAAGAAGGGCTGCTCACCATTTGTTGAAGTGGTGGAAGCAATGGAAAGGCATGGCTTGAAGGACCTCTTCGCCTTCAAGTACAATTGGAATGATGAAGTGGTGGCCCAGTTCTTTGCAACTTGCCATTTCTCAATGGTGAAGAGAGTGTTACTTGGATGACTCATGGATCTAAGTACAGTATAAACTATGAAGACTTTGCAAGCCTGCTGCGCCTTGACACCTCAAGCCATGACAACTTGGTCATCCACAATATAGGTGTCATTGAGAAGGATAAGATGAAATTCCTCTATGAGCCCAACTCCAAGTTCAACCCTCCCTCCACGAAGAACATGAAGCCATTCTTTGTGGTGTTGAACAGAGTTTTGAGGAAGACAATTGCCCCCAAGGATGGGGATGCTGGGAGTGTGTAGGGCTACCTCCGGTCCCTGATGAGGTTCATAAGAAAGGACCGCAAGTTTGATGTGGCTGACTACATCTGGAACGATATGGTCAACATCTCTTGCACACCCAACAGGTCGTGTGGCTATGCTCCGTATCTTATGTTCGTGATAGAGAAGGTCACTGGGATTGTGTTTGTCAAAGATGTGGAGCACCTTCCTTTGAGGCCCCCGATGCCTCAAAAGCCAAACATTCAGGCTGCTCCATCTCTAGCCTCTAGTCCTGAGGCTCCCGCAAGAGCAAGTGGAGATGTCAGGGCTGCCCCTGCCACTAGGGCAGCTCCTCAAAAGGGATCTGCGAGTGGCATATTCAAATACTTGGCTTCTATCTTTGCTTCCTGCAGAAAGGCCGAAGTGAAGGCCCACAAGCTGAACAAGAGAAGAAAGGAAGACATGAAGTATGTCAAGGAAAATGTGAAGCAAATTTTCTAGAAACTGGAGATCGAGCCCATCGGATCTCCAGTAATCTCTGATGATTCCGACTCCGACTTCACCGAGCTCGGGCCCTTGACCCCCTCCGAGCTTGCCTACTTTGGCATTGGGGGCTCGAGTGGCTTCGCACTTCCTCCTCCTCCTCATCAGCCCAAAGACGAAGATGAAGACGATGAGAGGACCGACAGCGAGGCGTGAAGACTTTAGGTACCTCCTCTCCTTCTTTTTGGTGTCTTGATGCCAAAGGGGGAGAGATTGAGGGGGAGTCTTAGGTCTTAAGCTGTAGGATGCGAGGAGAGAGCTTCCTTTGTGATTTTTGTCTATTTTGTGGGTTGTAAAACTTTTATTATGCTCTTATGTTAATTATGGTCCTGTGATGCAATACTTTGAACTTTATGTGTATTAACCTATGAAATCTGTGATTTTTCTCCTAGAATGACATATATGCTTGTTGTTGGTATGTTAAAGTCAATCATGTCATTCTCTTCATGATTATTGTTTCAATTTACTTGGTTAGGCATCCCACCATAAAGAATGCACATATGTATCATGTTTTCATTGCTTGATGTATTTTAAACTCATATGTGCATACTTTATAAAAAGCTCAACTTTTTGTCATATTTTGTGAAATCTCAATTGGTTGTCATCAATCACCAAAAAGGGGGAGATTGAAAGTGCATCTAGGAATCCCTTGTGGGTTTTGGATGATTTATGACAAGCAAATGAGCTTCTAACTACTTTGTTGAGATGAGCACAGGTTTTAATGGGAAAATAAGCAAAGTGGCAAAAAGAAGAGAGAATGAGGAGCAATGTGGAGAATAGCTCAAGGAACAAGAGTAGTAGATCATTGTGTGTGGAGTGTGTTAAGGAAACACACCCCAAGAGCTCAAACACAAATAAACACACACATTGCACAAATTTATACAGGATCGGACTAGTCCGACTGACACCAGACTAGTCCGATATCTCTTTGCACAAGATTGGACAAGTTTGATACCACCACAGACTAGTCTGATATCTCTCTGACTAGAATCGGACTAGTCCTCCCCAGTGCGGACTAGTCCTCAAAGCACATCACAAGTTGCATAAAATCAGACAAGTCCGATCACACAACGGACTAGTCTGATATCTTTCCGATCCAAATTGGACAAGTTCGATATTGGGACGGACTAGTCCGAAAACCATCTGACCTAAATCGGACAAGTCCTCCAAGTGCGGACTTGTCACCCAATTCACTTAGGGTTTCACTGATCCGGACAAGTCCGATGACTATCAGACTAGTCCAATGATTTCCAGATGCAAAATCACACAAGTCCGCTCCTAGCCGGACTAGTCCGATATTTCGGAACACTTAGGGTTTGCGACACACACCAAACCGGACTAGTCCGGTGTCCACCATGGACTAGTCCGATCTTTCTAAACCCTAACGGTCACTTTTAGAAACCCCATATAAATAGAGGTGCACGACCCAACTTTAATCATCTCTCGACCCCCTGCGCCGTCACACCCCCCAAGAGCTTAAAAAACACATCTCTCCACGAAATCAAAATCCAAAAAGATAAACCCCTTGAGGATACACTTTGGAACATTGGAGAGACACGATTCATCGCTCTTGAGCTCTTGGTTTGATTCCCTAACACACTCCTTTGATTTTAGTTGTAATCTTTTGAGTGTGTTCTTGGTGGAGTTTTCATTCTAATCTAGGGGAGCCCTCAACGTGTGAGAAGGCCCCTTGAATTTGGTTATTTACCCTTTGTGATAAGAGAAGAGGATTGGCCTTCGTGGCGATCCGATGAGGGTAGGGTTGGAGAAGACCCGGTCCTTTTGTGGACTCCTCAACGTGGATGTAGGTTGCCTCCGTGGGAGTTGAACCACGGGATAAATTGCTCGTGTTCTTGCTTTGTGTTCATTGCTCATATTCATCATATTAATGTAGTGTTTCAATCAATCTTACTCACTTTACATTGAAACCTCAAATATAAAATTGACTTGTGGTATACTCTAGCTCATAATCTTGCAACACCTATATTACAAGTATATTTCTGCTACATACATCCTAGAATCAAATTAATCGATCAAACTTAATTAACCTAGTCGGTACACACCGGACTAGTCCACACTTTCCCGGACTAGTCCGATATCTCGAGTTTTGATTTGGTTGTTAAGTGTTGCCAATTAACCCCCCCCTAGGCCACATTCAACCAGCCATGTCTTGAACTCAAGCAACACCTACACATGAATAAACCACCAATACTTCCGAGCCAAGTCCTCAACTTGACCATCGTTAGTTCCGAAACTAAAACCTTCTATGTGAGCACCTCACATAAGAATGTTGCAAACCATAGCAAAATCATATCAGTCTTAACAACCAAAACACACCAAAAACTTAGTAAAAGAATACTAAGCAACCTTTCCATAAGTGTAAAGAAAGTTCGAAATATTGCAAGATAAAAGTAGAAACACTGCGATCAAGCACCGGACCTTGCCAAAGCTAACTGGAGCTTGAGCTGGAGCTTACCAAAGCTAGTACAACCCAGCACCGGAGCTTACCAAAGCTAGTACAACCTAGCACCAGAGCTTACCAAAGCTAGTCGGAACTAGTTAGCCCAAAAGCCAGAGCTAGAAAAACATGTCACAGCTAACCAACACAAGTCGGACCTAGCAAAAACATATCAGAGCTTAAGCCAGAGCTAAAGACAAAACTCACCAGAGCTTCCCAAAAACATGTCGGACCTAGACAAAGAAAGTCAGACCTATTGTCGGACCTTGTGGAAGCTCGGAGCTAGAGTCGGACCTTGCTAAGAAGATGTTATGGCAGCATTCAAAACTTTTATCATCAAAGCCAATGTATTTAGCACACATAGGTCTCACACCTTCTCCTTGCCTCAACCGTGGAGAAGGTTAAATACATGGTACACCTTGACTTCAAGGAAACCAACAACATGGCGGAGTATGAAGCTTTCATCTACGGCTCAAGGTGGCACTATCTTATGGTGTCAAACAGTTGTTGGTGAAGGGTGATTCGCAGCTCATCATAAAACAAGTCAAAGGTGAATGCTGCTGCAACAACCGACATCTAGCCCTTACCTCCTTGAAGTCCAGAGGCTTCAGAAAGACTCCTGAGTACTGATCTCCACCATGTTCAGCATCTTCATAACGCTGAATCTTCATCCGGAGGTTACCAAGACCAACAGCTCAGTCCGCCGAACTGAGCGAAGGGGGTGAGACTAGCACCTCGAAGCTGGCGGTCCCGGTGGACCTGTTACCATGGTGTCCACCAAGGGTTGTAGGTGATGTCGGAAGCTCCGAGCAACCCAACACACAAGACTCAAAAGCTCAAGTTAGCTCCAATGCATGGATCTCGAAGATCCGGGGCTACTTGAAAGACAACATTCTTCCTAAAGACAGTGTATCCGCTGACCGGATAGTCAGATTGGCTAAAAGATACATGCTGGTAGAAGGGGATCTCTACTGGCACGGTGCCAACGACATCCTAATGTGATTCATTGCAAGGGAAGAAGGCCACGAGCTCCTCATGGAGATCCACAGAGGCGAGTGTCGGAACCATGCGTATTCCCGCACGTTGGTTGGTAAAACGTTCCGGCATGGCTTCTACTGGCCTACAACACTCCAAGATGTAGTCGAGCTAGTGAAAAAGTGTGAAGCATGCCAGTTTCACACACCAGCTCAATCACTGCAAATGATACCTCCTACATGACCATTCCCAAAAGCCGTCGGAGGTTACAGGTTCCTGTACGTCGCCATTGACAAGTTCACCAAGTGGTCGAAAGCTACTCTAGTTGTGACAATCAACAAGCAATCAACAATCATGTTCTTGAAGTCCATAATATGTAGATTTGGAGTTCCGAACAAAGTCATAACTGACAATGGAACCCAATTTACAAGTGTTGCATTCCAAGAATATTGTGAAGACCTCGACATTCAAGTCAGCTATGCATCAGTAGCTCATCCAGCAAGCAATGGTCAAGCTGAGAGAGCAAATGCTGAAATTTTAAAGGGACTCAAGACGCACACATATGAGCGCCTGAAAAAGCATGGATCCAACTGGATAGAAGAGCTTCCATCTGCACTGTGGGCAAGCATGACTACACCTAACCAGTCAACTGGAGAGACACCCTTCTTCTTGGTATACGGAGCTGAAGCAGTCCTTCCTCCAGAGATCACCATGGGACCGCTCTTGGTTTGGACCTTCGACAAAGCCGCGTAGGACCAAATCCGGTGTGAATACCTTGACCTCATCGACGAGAGAAGGTGCCAAGCAGCTGTCCGGAATGCACGCTATCGCCAAGCGCTCCGGCGCTATCATCAAAGTCATGTGCGCAACTGACAGCTCGAAGAAAGCGATCTGGTGCTGCGGAAAATACTAACTCCTGAAGGGATGAACAAACTTTTCTCTAGTTGGGATGGTCCCTTCCGAGTGATTAAAGTATCCCGTCCCGGATGCGTTCGCTTGGCAACCAAGGAGGGGAATCCGCTTCCTAAAACTTGGAACATCGAGCACCTCTATAAGTTTTATACTTAGAATGCCAACGCCTGTCGTGTCTTCAACAAAGTCTCTAGCCTTGTTGAAATAGCACGTGACATAATGTTCTAAACTAACAGTTCCCAAGTGGGGCAACTTGATAAGTGTGTGCTAGATCAAGAAGAAGCCCCATGTCAAGCATTGAGGAGGATGGCACATTATGATATTTGACCTAAAGAGCAACCACAAGACTCAAGTGCACAAGATGAACCTCAACAGGAAACCAATGATCAAGGGGGAGCTCATGCACGAGATCAAGATCACGAAGATCAAGAAGATTGATATAATCATGAAAGCAATGATCTGTGGGGAGACTACGAGAATGAAGACAGTGAAGTGCAAGCAACTTCACAAGTCCCTCAGCCAAGAGTACATCAGAGTATACAAAGAGATCATCCTATCAACAACATAATTGGAGACATTGCTAATGTGGTAACTACTAGATTTCGCATAGCTAATTTTTGTGAATACTACTCTTTTGTCTCTTTTCTAGAACCATACAGGGTAGAAGAAGCACTAAAGGATCCAGATTGGGTGATTGCAATGCAAGAGGAGCCGAACAACTTCAAGAGAAATGAAGTATGGGGACTTGTCGAAATACCAAAGGCGAACATCGTTGGAACCATATGGGTCTTCCGGAACAAATAAGATGAACATGGAGTGGTAACAAGAAATAAGGCGCGACTTCTGGCAAAATGTTACTCACAAGTCAAAGGTTTTGACTTTGATGAACTTTCGCTCCCGTAGCTAGACTTTAGTCCATTCGTATTTTATTGGCATATGTTACTCACCACAATTTCCAGCTGTATCAAATGGACGTCAAAAGTACTTTCCTCAACAGTCCCATTAAGGAGGATGTGTACGTGGAGTAGCCACCAAGATTTGAAGATCAAGAGTACTCCAACCATGTGTACAAACTGCTTAAGGCTCTCTATGGCCTCAAACAAGCTCCTAGAGCTTGGTATGAGTGCCTTAGAGATTTTCTAACTCAAAATGGGTTTGAAATTGGCAAAGCCAATTATACCTTATTTACAAAACATTTTGAGGATCATCTATTTGTATGTCAAATCTATGTTGATGATATCATCTTTGGCTCTACTAATAAGTCTATTGTGAAGAATTTAGCAAGATTATAACAAACATATTCGAGATGTCAATGATGGGCGAATTAAAGTTCTTCTTGGGATTCCAAATGAAGCAATTAAGAGAAGGCTCATTCATAAGCCAAACCAAGTACACGTACGACATCCCCAGAAGTTCAATATGGACAAGGACAAACCTGTAAAGACACCCATGGAAACTAATGGACATCTCGATCTCAAAGAAGATGGTCCATATGTGGACCAAAAGATATATCGGTCTATGATTGGGTCATTATAGTATTTATGTGCATCTAAGCCAGATATTATGCTTAGTGTTTGTATGTGTGCAAGGTTTCAATCCGCACCTAAAGAGTGACACTTAATAGCTGTAAAAAGAATTTTAAGATACCTTGTGCACACACCCAACATGGGCCTTTTGTATCCCAAAGGATCCAAATTTAACTTGATAGGATATTCCAACACTGACTATGCAGGATGCAAAGTCGCTAGAAAGAGCACGTCGTGGACTTGCCAATTTCTTGGCAGACCCTTAGTTTCATGGTCATCTAAAAAGCAAAACTCCATTGCTATTTCCATAGCCGAAACAGAGTATGTTACATCCAGTGGTTTTTGCGCACAACTACTTTGGAACTTATAAATTCTTATTTGCATGAAGTCTACATTCAATTCATATCATCCCTTGAATTCCTTTGTCGGGCATGATGTCTTCAGGTTCAGAGGACAACTCTTTCGATTATGATGAAGATCGTTACCGTGCTAGAGTGCAAATAGCCAAAGGGAGGGTGATGAAGAAAAGACATGACCACAATGTTCACCCCTCTCCTCCCGAGGATGTACTTCCCAATAAGACGAGAGTGGTGGTGAAGAAACCAATGAGCGAGGACGGTGCTGGGAGTTCATGTTGGTGCGCCCTTGAGAAAAGTTCTTGTTGTTGTATGTGGTGTTTGGTTGAGACAATGCAACTTGTAGTCATAACAATAAGAGTTGAAAAATAGAAAGAGTATATCAGATTCAAAAATCTTCATTACATTCTTTACTCGGGGCTTGGGCCTGTCAAATTCTGAAACTCCTCTAGTCATATCGTAAATGCATGAGTTATATATCCACGCCTGTCGGAGTGTGATTCCGGCAATTCTCCCGGTACCACCGTTGGTAGTTCGTGGAGTATGTAGTTCGGTTGTGGGCGCGTAGAGATTCAGAACAAGGTGGCTAGTTGACACGAGGGTTTACGTGGTTCATACCACCTGAGCGTAATACCCTACTCCACGGATGTGTGTTGTTGTTGTATTGAGCGTCTGAGCGCTTGAGTGTGAAAAACTAGAGTCACTCCTCTCATCGTACGTGGACGTCTGTGTGTGTGTCCGCCCCTGTGTATCGCTCCGCCAGTCCTTTTATAGTACAAGGACTGACTGTTACATCATCAGCCTGGCCCGACATGTGGCCCTGGTGATTACTCATGCTTAATACACAATTAATGTACTTAACTGCCCTTAACAGCATGGTAACGCCCCTTGATGGTGGCGTTACTGGTATTAAGGGCCCTCCGATCTTGTGTCATTAAGATAGCATTAATGACACTTAATGGGGTCTTGACGTCTTTATTGTTCCTTGAAGGTCCGAGCCGTTGGAAGTCCACCACTCTGCCTGTTGAGGTTAAAGGTCTGGCGGTTGGACGCGTGGCAGCTCCGGAGCATACTATATTGGACGAGTTGGTCCGATGCTGTTGTACACGTGTCAATACCGGAGCTTCCCTCAGTCGGGGGTTAGGTCCGGGGGTGCCACAATGGTATCTAGTACGAAGCTTTCCCATGTGTGGAATGTAGCTCCGGTTTAACGATACATGTGGTGGCACTGGGACTAACCATGGAAGGGAGGTAGGTCCGGTTCCGTATGACACGTGGGGCTTTCAGAAGTCTTCAACTCAGGCAGGTGAAGTTCCTTTGATCTCTTTGTAGGCCCAAAGGGTATCCTGTACGCAGGGTACCGATAGTGGCCCCCTGGGCCCACCTTTGGGAGAGACTTTTTGGATTAAGTCATTCTGCCGGAGGTGGGTCCATTCTTCCATTTTTGTGCCGTGTCTTTAAGGGTCTTTGGATGTGCCATTGAGGTGGTGGTTTGCAGTTAAACCACCGCCGCGTGGTGCCTTCAGGATGCGTCAGGTGAGATCTGCGCGTGCGGATCTCACACAATTGAAGGTCGCCGGTTCCCGATACGAAACTTGTATCGGTTCCGCGCCCCCTATCAGGCCGCTGCCCTTGGGTTTCCCACCTTTCATCATGACAATTGTTCGCCTGGGGTAAGGACCTCGACTTGATCGTGGCTGAGGTCGCGGCAGCTCCGGTGCCAGCTGTCGTGGTCCATGACCTCAATTCATCTCCTGAAGCTCCTATAGTAGCACCAGACCATAGGAATGAAGATGTACTAGCGGCACCAGCTCTGGAGGTTGAAGCTCCGGTTTTGGATGTTGTGATGATAGATGCTCCGGCCCAGAGCCGGAGGTAGCTGCAGTTCCGGCCTTAGAGCCGGATGTTGTTGAAGCCTCGTGTAAGACCTATGTGTGCTGAATACATTGGCTTGTAGTGAATACACTTGGCTTTGATGATAAAAGTTTTTAATATCACCAAAACACCTTTTTATCAAGGTCCGACTCTAGCTCCGAGCTACAGCAAGGTCCGACGATAGGTCCGGCTTGCTTTGGGTAGCTCCGGTTACGTTTGATGCTAGGTCCGACTTCTTGGTAAGGTCCGACCAGCTTTGGTTAGCTCCGGTGAGCTTTATCTTTAGCTCCGGCATATATTTGATAGCTCCGGCATATTTT
Source organism: Tuctoria greenei (assembly GCA_036927565.1). Lineage (NCBI taxonomy): Eukaryota > Viridiplantae > Streptophyta > Magnoliopsida > Poales > Poaceae > Tuctoria > Tuctoria greenei. The sequence goes on along the minus strand of JAYESD010000006.1, from coordinate 148,771,896 downwards.
CGTTAGCTCCGGGATACTAAGCTTCGACGTACTTTGTCTAGCTCCGGGTTTTGGGTTGACTAGTTCCGACTAGTTTTGATAAGCTCCGGATCCAGGATCTACTAGTTTTGATAAGCTCCAGATCCAGGATCTAATAGTTTTGATAAGCTCCGGATCCAGGATCTACTAGTTTTGATAAGCTCCGGATCCAGGATCTACTAGTTTTGATAAGCTCCGGATCCAGGATCTACTAGTTTTGGTAAGCTCCGGCGCTAGGTTCTACTAGCTTTTGTTAGCTCCGGCTCAAGCTCCGGGTTGCTCTGGCAAGGTCCGGAACTTGACCGCAGTGCTTCTGTTTTTCATTTGAAATGTTTCGTACTTGCTTTACTTGTTAGGAAAGATTACTTAGTATTCATTTGCTAAGTTTTTGGTGCGTTTTGGATGATACGGCTGATATCGTTTTGCTATGCTTTGTAACATGCTTATGTGAGGTTCTCACGTAAGGTGTTGTGTTCGGAACTAACGTGAGTCAAGTCGAGGACTTGGGCTCGTATGGATTGGTTGTTTGTTCATGTGCAGGTTTTGCTTGAGTTCAAGTCATGGCTGGTGACAGGATCCATTGGACTAGTCTCAAGAGGAGATGAGGTTCCAACAACCAAGTTCGGGAGGAACTGTGGTTGAGCGGGTCAGGAGGTCGCGCAGGATGATTGAATCAAGGACAGTGCATATGAAGGTCGAAGGAAGGTGTTCGCACGTATGCATGCGGTGCATGACGTGGCAATATGCTTCTAGAGACGGATTATGGAAGGAAGATCTGATCGGAAGGATCGGATCGTATCGGTTGAAGACTTTGGCTGCGGCAGAGTCGGTTATGGCTCGGTATGGGAAGTATCGAGTTAGTTATGTTAGGATTTCGTGTGTATCACGAAATTGAGTTGTTTAGGAATGTGGGATACGTTCCTAAGGTGTTTGGAAGTCTTAAGATTGCTTCTATCTGCGTATAGAAGAATCTTGAGCAGTTATGGTAAGTTCCGATTGTGATCAGATTAGGATTGGAGTCCTAGTTGAGATTGGGATGGCCTAAGGGCTGGTTATATAAGCAAGGGAAGGCCAAAGCTCGATAGAGATGACTTTGGGGGCTGTTCCTCTTGTGTTCTATTGAATAAAATTCATAGTTTGAAGGAACTTTTGTGCCTTGTTCGTCCGACTTGTTCCAGACAAGTTTTACTTGTCGAGTTTCTGGACAGCACTACCTCTCGTCGTGGTTTTATCATAACTCGAGTTTTACTGATCCAATTGACGTGATTCTTTTTGGGTTGTCTTCACAACTTGATTGTATATCATCTGTCAAAATTTCACGGTCATTGGATTTGTGGTTTTTGATCTACACGAGTTTCTTTGCAGCACTCCAGAAACTGTTTTTCTCGGGTAGGTCAGATTGACCAGTGTTTGATCTTTTGATCATAACTTGAGTTGTTCTCGACGGATTTGAGTAATTCTTTTTGTGTTGTCTTCGTAATTTGATTCTCTCTGATATATATCACTTTTGTCACGGTGAAACACGTTTAGATTAGTCTTACACATGATTTCTTTAACAGATCATTTTTCTACCGAAGGGATTTGGGTTTTATTGTTTCCGCTGCGTAAGATTTTTTAATCTACCATTCACCCCCCCCCTCTGGTAGCTTTTCACGTGCTCTTCGATCCTACAATTGGTATCAGAGCCACGGTGCTCTAATCTTTGTGTTTTGCACGTGTTTTTGACTAATCATCATGGAGAAGTACTCCGTCAAACCTTGTGTGTTTTCTGGCATTGATTTCCAGGTTTGGAAGGCACGCATGGAGGCCTTCATCCAGGCGCAAGGCTTCGCAATATGGGAAAAGGTATACAAACCTTATGAAGTCCCGCCTAACGATCAAGTTACGTCTACGAACCTCCGGGACGTCGACAACAACAACAAAGCCCGAAACTTGATCATCCAAGGACTCACTCAGAGCGACTTTGATCGTGTCGCACACCTCCGGTCAGCATACGATGTTTGGAGAGCTCTCTGTGATTATCATGAAGGCTCCAACACAATCAAGGAGGTAAAACAAGATATGTTCAAAAAAGAGTATATGCGTTTTGAGATGCAACCAGGTGAGTCTATCGATGACCTCTTTGCTCGTTTCAATAAAATTCTCAGCAACTTACGTAGTGTCAATATTAATTTTTCTGATGCTGAGAATGCTAGACAACTTCTTAGTGCATTAGACATGTCAGTTTGGGAGATGAAAGTAACATCCATTCGTGAATCAACTGTCATGAGTTCTCTTACATTAGATGTACTTTATTCTAAACTAAAAACTCATGAAATTGACATCCTAGCACGTAAGAACCCAAACAAGTCTATTGCATTTGTCTCACAACGTGATATGTCTAGCTCCGGCCAATCATCATCTTGCAATACTCTTGCTTTATTGTCCTCGCTAACCCTGGAACAGATCGAAGAATTTCCAGAAGAGGAGTTGGCACTCATCTCTACTAGATTCTCAAAGGCATTGCAAAATGTGAGAACTAGAAGGAGAGGAAGCTCCGGACCTCAACGCTGTTTTGAATGTGGTAAAATAGGACACTTTCGTACAGAATGCCCTAACCTTTCAGGTCCGACCACCCGGGAAGAAAAACAAAGCAAGGTCCGGACCTCCTCTGGAAACTCCAACAAGAAGAAGAAGGGTACCATAGGACGCAAGATGATCAACAACTTCATCACCGTGCTTCAAGAGCTCAGTTCAAGTGACATTGATTTTGAAAGTGATGAAGAGAATGATGACCTGGCCAACATATGCTTCATGACGGGCAAAGCAAGATCAAGATCAAGTCAGGAGGATGCAGAACACAGCAGTGAAGACGATGAGGTATGTTCTACCTGTAATGAAATGTGTGATGCTATTTCTCGTGCAACTATTATTGTCAAGAAAAAGGACAAAAAGCTTAGGGATAGTGCTGCTAAAATTGAATCACTAGAATCTGAAATTAACCGTTTAAAAACTTTGATTCCTAGTGATGATGCATGTCCCTCATATGACTTAATCTATGAACAATTGTCCACATTAAGAAGTGCACACTCCTCCACTCTAGATAAACTTGATGTAGAAATTAAAAAGAACAAAGACCTTGCTGCACTTAATGATAAAAACTTGAAAGATACTAGCTGTTCTACAATTGACTTGCATTGTTCTGCATGTGAAAATCTTGATAAGAAACTGCAAGATGCTATGAATGAAATTTCTATGTTGAACAATGCTTTACGTTCTCATGAAGTTAAATTTTGTTCCAATTGCAAACTAAAAGGAAAAACTTCATGTGAAAACTGCCTAGACTTGTCCAAGAAACTTGATGACATGAATAGGACACTAGGTCGGTTTTGTAATGGGGATAAGAATCTAAACTTGCTGCTGAATTCTTCCAAGTCTAGCAAAGATAAAACCGGTTTAGGTTTTGATTCTCATGTGCATGCTAAGGCACATCCACCTAAAATTGTAAGGTCATTAGGAAGTGGTTTGATTCAAACAGTTCCTAAACAAAAAGAAGTGGTTTTCAAATCTGCAGGAGTGTTGCCTCATTCGGTTTCAAATAAAAATATTGCTTGCTCATCTAGACATGAACACAAAGTTAAATTTCAATGTACCTTCTGTGGTAGAGATGGTCATGTCATAGATTTTTGTTATAGACTAGCTAAACAACAGAAAAAGGAAAGAAAAATTGCTAGATCTTATAACTTTCATGCAATTAGAAAAACACAACCTGCTTTAGTGAGTCAGAAATTTCAAAAGGTAGCTTCCGGACCTTCTGGTAAGAAATCCGCAAAAGCAGCTCCGATAGTTCCGATAGCTCCGAGAGCTACCGGATCTTCTGTTGCTCCCTCCGGAGCTTCAGTTTTTGCCTCCGGACCTTCTGCTTTTACCTCCGGAGCTATTGGTTTTCACTCTAAACAAGTAACAACTTCTAAATCAACTGTTAAGAACAGAAAACCTCAATCTTTGACTCATAAACCTGCTGTTTCATCTCAGCATTCGCGTGTTTTTCCTGGTGCACGTCGCGTGACTCAGTACTGGATTCCTAAATGCCTTTTGACTAACCCCAGTATTGAGTCATCGGCGTATTGTGCTTCTATGTAGGTTACACGCTTGAGGAAGGAGAATATTTGGATTGTGGATTCAGGTTGATCACGCCACATGACCGGTAACAAAGATTGGTTCTCCTCCCTCACCTTTGTGTCACGTGTAGAGAATGTTACTTTTGCCGATAATTCTTCAACTCCTATAATTGCTAAAGGTTCGGTTAGAGTAAATGATCACTACACTTTGAAGGATGTGGCACTTGTCAAAAATTTGAAATATAACTTGCTTTCTGTTTCACAATTGCTAGATGAAAATCTAGAAATTACTTTCAATAAAAACTGCCGCAAAGTTGTAGATTCAAATAGTGAGCTTATTTTTAACATGTCTCGGTTTGGAAGAGTTTTTAAAGCTGATTTTGATATGTCTTCTTCTAAGCATAGGTGTCTAGTTGCTAATGATTCAAAGGACTTATATTTTTGGCATCGTAGACTTGGTCACGTAGGCTTTGATCACCTAACGCGTGTTAGTGCTCTTGATCGCATACGTGGGCTGCCTAAGCTTAAAGGGGACAAAGAAATTGTGTGCTCTTCTTGTAGACATGCTAAGATGGTTGTAGGTTCACATACTCCTCTCACAATGATCATGACAACTGAACCATGTCAACTTTTGCATCTTGACACCGTAGGACCTTCACGTGTTCAATCCTTCAGAGGTAAATGGTATGCTCTTGTTATTGTTGATGATTATTCTAGATATTCTTGGGTGTATTTTATGGCGTCTAAGAATGAAGTCTTTAGTCACTTTAGAACTTTATTTCTTAGATTATCAATTAATCACCCAGGATCATTAAAAGCAATTAGAAGTGATAATGGAACTGAATTTAAAAATCAATTCTTTGATCACTTTTGTGCTGAAAATAGAATAGATCATCAATTTTCTTCACCATATGTACCTCAACAAAACGGTGTTGTAGAAAGAAAGAACAGAACCCTAGTTGAGATGGCTAGGACTATGCTTGATGAATATCAAACCCCTAGGAAATTTAGGGCTGATGCATTAGCAACCGCTTGTTATGTCTCAAATCGTGTTTTCTTGCGTGCTAAGCTAGGTAAAACACCATATGAGCTCCGGTTTGGACATAGGCCTAGTGTTACACACTTTCGGGTCTTTGGTTGCAAATGCTTTGTTAAGAAACATGGTAATCTTGATAAATTTGAACCTAGATCCAATGATGGCATGTTTCTTGGTTATCCATCTCATACTAGAGGCTACCGTGTGCTTTTACTTGACACTAACAAAATTGTGGAGACTTGTGAAGTGTCTTTTGATGAAGCTAGCCCAGGTACTAGCTCCGGTGTTGCAGGACCAGATTCATATTCTCAGGGGGAGGGTATTTTCGAAGATGAAGAAGAGCCGGTGATACTGCCTGGTAGTTCCGAAGTTGACACGTGTCCAGCTCCGGACATTGAACAAGCTCCGGCTGTCACCTCTGCTGGTCCTAATCGTCCACAAATCACAAGCTCATCAATCTACAATGAACCTAATGAAAAAGAAGCTTGTGAGACATCTGTTCCCCTACGTTTTTACAAAGATCATCCCCCACAATAGATGATTGGAAGCTTGCATGAACGAGTCACACGGTCCAGGTTTTGCGATCCAAACTCTCATGCTCATTCTGCTTTTGTTGCTTCTTTTGAACCCAAAGATATATCACACGCACTCACTAATGAATCTTGGATTATTGCCATGCAAGAAGAGTTAGAAAATTTTGAAAGAAATAATGTTTGGAAACTTGTACCTCCACCTCAAGGCCACACTTTAATTGGAACTAAATGGGTATATAAAAATAAACAAAGTGAGGATGGGGTAGTGATTAGGAATAAGGCTAGGTTTGTTGCTCAAGGTTTCACTCAAGTTGAAGGTCTAGATTTTGATGAAACTTTTGCTCCTGTCGCTAGATTAGAAGCCATAAGAATTTTGTTAGCTTTCGCAGCATCTAAAGGTTTTAAGCTATATCAAATGGATGTTAAAAGTGCTTTTCTTAATGGCTACATAGATGAGGAGGTTTATGTCAAACAACCACCAGGTTTTGAAAATCCAGATTTTCCTAATCATGTTTACAAACTGTCCAAAGCCTTATATGGTCTCAAACAAGCCCCTAGAGCATGGTATGATAGGTTAAAAACATTCTTACTTGAAAAGGGGTTTACAATGGGAAGGTTGATAAAACTCTTTTTGTGCTTAATCATGGCAATGACTCATTATTCGTTCAAGTGTATGTGGATGATATTATCTTTGGTTGTGCTTCTCATGATCTTGTGTCCAAGTTTTCAGCAATGATGAGTTCCGAATTTGAAATGAGTATGATGGGTGAACTCACTTACTTTTTGGGGCTGCAAATCAAGCAAACCAAGGAGGGTACCTTTGTGCATCAAACAAAGTATACCAAAGATCTACTAAGGCGCTTCAACATGGACAAAAGCAAGCCTCTTCGGACACCAATGGGAACAGCAACAACACTTGAACTTGATGAAGATGGTGAATCCGTGGATCAAAAAGAATATAGAAGTATGATCGGATCACTTTTGTACCTTACAGCATCAAGAACGGATATACAATTCAGCGTATGTCTTTGTGCACGGTTTCAAGCTTCCCCACGTGTTTCACATCGTCAAGCCGTCAAAAGGATTCTCAGGTACTTACATGGAACTCAAGAATTTGGCATTTTTCTTCCTTCTTCCTCAATCGTTTCTTTGAAAGCTTTTTCGGATGCTGATTTTGGGGGTTGTAGGATTGATAGGAAAAGTACTTCCGGTGCTTTTCATTTTCTTGGTAATTCTCTTGTTGCTTGGTCCTCTAGAAAACAAAGTTCAGTTGCACAATCCACAGCCGAATCTGAGTATGTAGCTGCTGCTAGTGCTTGTTCACAAATTCTTTGGATTGTTCAAACACTTAAGGACTATGGGGTTGATCTAGATAGTGTTCCACTGTTCTGTGATAACACTAGTGCTATTTGCATTGCTAAAAACCCCGTGCAACATTCTAGAACTAAGCACATTGACATTAGGTATCTTTCTCCGTGATAATGTTGAAAAAGGAAACACTGTGCTTCACCATGTAGATACCGAACAACAATTGGCTGACATTTTTACAAAACCTTTGGATTTCACTCGTTTTTGTTACATTCGTAGTGAAATAGGGGTTATGCATCCTCATGGCTTAAATTGAGGGGGAGTTTTTGAAAATTAGGAAGTCTATGTGTGAATCTGAAATTAAAATAATATGAGCATATTATTTCATACATATATGACTTTGTGATTCCTTTTACATGCTGAAAGTTCTTACTACATTACTCGTGTTATACTTTTTGTAGTTTTTGCCATGTCTAGTAATTGGAATAATTACTTACACTAAATCTGGTCATGGTCGAACTTTCTTGCTGTTTTGAACTTGTTGCATGCTCACAAATGCTTTTAATCATTAAGAATTTATCAAGTAATCAACTCACATGTTGAGTTTTTATGAACAAATATAAATTGAGAAAAGATCAAGAGAATATGCATGCATCGCACTTCTTCTTTCGAGATGGCTTGTCATTGCACTTAGATATGAACTTGGAAGAAGTTGTGTATGACTAAAACCATGTCCTTAAGCTTCTGATTGTCAAATGACATAGGCTTGGCTTGGTTGGTTAGAATAAGGCAGATGAGCATATAATCTCTTGCAAATATCATATTATCTAAATTTATGCCTTGAAAAAAATAAGATGCAGCAACAAATGTCATGCTTTCAGGTTTTAAATAGTTGAGTTTGTGAGATCACGACCTGCTAAAATTGAAAATCACACTTGCTTTCTAGCATGGCTTACACTACATTATGTATCTCATTGATGTGATAGTGTAAGTTACTTGAAAGTATGACTTGGGTGAGCTTTGTTTATATGTATATGTTATAATATGCTCATAACAACTAAAGAAGGAGAGATAATTTGTTTATATCTCATAACAATTAAAATTTCTCTTTTACCTTGCCGAATACATTGTCAAAGGGGGAGAGATTAATCACACATTCAAAAAGGAAGAGATAAGCATGAAGAGAATATGTGCATAAGGAAAGTTAATAAAGGGGGAGAGATAATATGGGATATTTTTCCTTCTCATTTTACTGTTTATTTAAACAAAAAGGGGAGAAATTGTTTTCAAAACTTTTATTTGAATAAGCCAATGTTCGGAATTTTAAATGGTGTTGCCAATGCATTCATCAAGGGGGAGATTGTAAGACCTATGTGTGCTGAATACATTGGCTTGTAGTGAATACACTTGGCTTTGATGATAAAAGTTTTTAATACACCAAAACACCTTTTTATCAAGGTCCGACTCTAGCTCCGAGCTACAGCAAGGTCCGACGATAGGTCCGGCTTGCTTTGGGTAGCTCCGGTTATGTTTGATGCTAGGTCCGACTTCTTGGTAAGGTCCGACCAGCTTTGGTTAGCTCCGGTGAGCTTTATCTTTAGCTCCGGCATATATTTGATAGCTCCGGCATATTTTTGTTAGCTCCGGGATACTAAGCTTCGACGTACTTTGTCTAGCTCCGGGTTTTGGGTTGACTAGTTCCGACTAGTTTTGATAAGCTCCGGATCCAGGATCTACTAGTTTTGATAAGCTCCGGATCCAGGATCTACTAGTTTTGATAAGCTCCGGATCCAGGATCTACTAGTTTTGATAAGCTCCGGATCCAGGATCTACTAGTTTTGATAAGCTCCGGATCCAGGATCTACTAGTTTTGGTAAGCTCTGGCGCTAGGTTCTACTAGCTTTTGTTAGCTCCGGCTCAAGCTCCGGGTTGCTCTGGCAAGGTCCGGAACTTGACCGCAGTGCTTCTGTTTTTCATTTGAAATGTTTCGTACTTGCTTTACTTGTTAGGAAAGATTACTTAGTATTCATTTGCTAAGTTTTTGGTGCGTTTTGGATGATACGGCTGATATCGTTTTGCTATGCTTTGCAACATGCTTATGTGAGGTTCTCATGTAAGGTGTTGTGTTCGGAACTAACGTGAGTCAAGTCGAGGACTTGGGCTCGTATGGATTGGTTGTTTGTTCATGTGCAGGTGTTGCTTGAGTTCAAGTCATGGCTGGTGACAGGATCCATTGGACTAGTCTCAGGAGGAGATGAGGTTCCAACAACCAAGTTCGGGAGGAACTGTGGTTGAGCGGGTCAGGAGGTCGCGCAGGATGATTGAATCAAGGACAGTGCATATGAAGGTCGAAGGAAGGTGTTCGCACGTATGCATGCGGTGCATGACGTGGCAATATGCTTCTAGAGACGGATTATGGAAGGAAGATCTGATCGGAAGGATCGGATCGTATCGGTTGAAGACTTTGGCTGCGGCAGAGTCGGTTATGGCTCGGTATGGGAAGTATCGAGTTGGTTATGTTAGGATTTCGTGTGTATCACGAAATTGAGTTGTTTAGGAATGTGGGATACGTTCCTAAGGTGTTTGGAAGTCTTAAGATTGCTTCTATCTGCGTATAGAAGAATCTTGAGCAGTTATGGTAAGTTCCGATTGTGATCAGATTAGGATTGGAGTCCTAGTTGAGATTGGGATGGCCTAAGGGCTGGTTATATAAGCAAGGGAAGGCCAAAGATCGATAGAGATGACTTTGGGGGCTGTTCCTCTTGTGTTCTATTGAATAAAATTCATAGTTTGAAGGAACTTTTGTGCCTTGTTCGTCCGACTTGTTCCAGACAAGTTTTACTTGTCGAGTTTCTGGACAGCACTACCTCTCGTCGTGGTTTTATCATAACTCGAGTTTTACTGATCCAATTGACGTGATTCTTTTCGGGTTGTCTTCACAACTTGATTGTCTATCATCTGTCAAAATTTCACGGTCATTGGATTTGTGGTTTTTAATCTACACGAGTTTCTTTGCAGCACTCCAGAAACTGTTTTTCTCGGGTAGGTCAGATTGACCAGTGTTTGATCTTTTGATCATAACTTGAGTTGTTCTCGACGGATTTGAGTAATTCTTTTTGTGTTGTCTTCGTAATTTGATTCTCTCTGATATATATCACTTTTGTCACGGTGAAACATGTTTAGATTAGTCTTACACACGATTTCTTTAACAGATCGTTTTTCTACCGAAGGGATTAGGGTTTTATTGTTTCCGCTGCGTAAGATTTTTTAATCTACCATTCACCCCCCCTCTGGTAGCTTTTCACGTGCTCTTCTATCCTACACCTCGGCGGTGGAGCGGAGTGTAGATGAAGTTCCAGCGCCTGAGCTGGTTGTCGCAGAAGTGCTGGCGTCCAAGCCGGTGGAGGTCGAAGCACTGGAGCCTGAACCGGCGGTGGAGGAGGCACCAGCATTGGAGCCGGAAGTGGCCTCAGCTACGGCTGAATCTTCAACGCCTGCCCAGAGGTGGTGGTTCCGGAGGTACCCGCACCTGAGCCAGGGCGCCAAGACTAAGCTACCAGTCCCCCGCTTAAGGGACCAGTTGCTAATGACCTGGCGGCGGGACCTTCGGAGCCGACTCCGGAGGTGGAAACTTCCGTTTCAGGACCTTCCTCGGCGACGGTCGAGGCTATCCCGGAGGGTGGCCCTAGTGCCGTGGAGGCTCAAGGGACCGCTCTTGTAGAGTGGGACCCTATTTTTGTTATAGAGAACCCGCTGGAGCCAGCGGAGAGGACCTCGGCAGGTCCGGAGCTAATCCCCTTGTCGTTGTCCGTCGACAACACCTGCTCCGGCCTTCGTCAGGTTCAGTTGGCCTTTTACCACGATAGCAAGGCCCTCGAGGAGGAGCGCCAAATCCTTAAGAGGTGGCACAGCTAGCTCCAATTCGAGACCAAGCTTGCGTAGACGAGGCTGGCCGACGATAAGGAGTGGGTGAAAAGGGAGAAGGCTCGGTTGGAGTACTGGGGTCAGCTACTGGATGAGAGGGAAAGCATGGTGCGATCCCTCGACGACCAGTCCCAGTCCATTCACGAGCAGGCCGTGGCTGCTAATGAAGCAGCAAATGACCGCCAAGAGAAGCTCAGCGCCATCCACGACAGCCTCGTCAAGCGCCGGGAGGCTCCTGAGGAGCAGGAGAAAAAGCTTGAAGATAAAGAGCAAAAACTCCTGGAGCTGCAGGATGACCTCGTGAAGAGGGAGGAGGAGCTTACTCAGAGGCTGACTCTGGGTGACAAGAGCCTCACAGAGTGCACCAAGAAGATGGAGGAGCTCTGCGAGAAGGAGGAGAAGAAGGTCTGGCAGTGTGGACAGGACCTCACCAAGAGGGAGAATGAGGTCACTGCTAGGGAGAAGAAAGTGAGGGGCCGTGAGAGAGACCTGGTCGACTGCCGGAACAAGATCCACGTCCGGGAAGAGGAGCGAAAGGCAAGTTGCTAAGATTCAGCAGAACGCCAAAGAGTTCGAGCGCCTTGCCCGGGAGGATTCAGAGCTTGCGGCGACCAAGAGGTTCTTGGAAGAGGTGCGAGGCTCAAGGGCTGTGGAGTCCCGACAAGTTTGGGACTTCTTGGGCAAAGCCAATGACGCACTGACGCCGCTGGGTTTTAGTTCCGTGCGTCCGGATGACCCGGAGCTGGAGCTGGACCTGGAATTGAAGGCGTTGAGCTCGGCTGGCAGCAAACTCAACAAGATGGGCAATTTCATCACGGATCCATTGGAGACTGAAGGGAAATCCCTTGCGCAGAACATTGCAGAGTACATGCTGACATGCTACACAAGTCAGGATCCTCAATTCCCATTAGATCCGGTGCTTGAAGGTCCCATTGACGGCAAGGGAGAAGCCGCCAAGGCCAGCGTGTCGGAGGTTGCCCAGAAGGTCGCCTCATTCTTCCATAGGATTTAGGACTTTCTCCTTATATCTCCCGCTTGTATCTTCTCTTCCTTTCTTCAATTTTGTAATCTCTTGTCTCCAGATTAATGAAATCCAAGAATTTTATGAATTTCATTTTTTGTCTTCAACACGTTTGTCTCACATGGCCCCCTGATAGATGTACACAATTTGATTGTGAACATGTACCAAGAGGATGTAGCATTTTGTTGAAGACTTGCGTGCTTCGAACTTGTAGTTTGTTGGTACAAAGTCGTCGATAGTAGGGCCCCCTGATGTTGTCGGAGCTTAGTAGCTTTGGCAACAACCTTTATCAACGTGCAGAACATTGAAAGCTGGTCCTCTAGGGTTGTTGGAGCTTAGTAGCTCTGGCAGCGTCCACTGTTAACACGTAGAGCGTCGACAGCAGACCCCATTTTGGTGTCCTTCTATCATCTTTTCTTCACGTTGACAGCTGGCCCCCCAGATTTGCCGGAACTTGGCAGCTCCGGCGACACCTACTATCAATGTTTAAATCATCGACAGCGGGCCACCTTAGGGGATGTCGAAGCTTTGATAGCTCCGACATCATCCCCCATCATCATGAGATCTTTATTTTTCCTGCACACTGAAGTCAAGAAAAACAGTAAAATTCGTTTCTTATCTATAACTCATTTGCAGCTTATTATTCCTGAAAGAAATTTTAGATCGACAACAATTCTGTATACAATCAAGCTCATTTATTTGTTTTATTCAGGTCCAATCGTTTCTGGACTCGTCTTACTTCGGCTTGTCGGGGTGTAGGTAGAGTGGCATACTTAGGGTGCAGGACCAGGCTAAGTCGATATAACACTCCAGACCTAGATTGGCTTGGTGGTATTCAGGCGAGTAGGCTATCCAACAATGTTTATGTAACACCCTAGATTTTCGCATCATGCATTGCATACATGATCATGCATTAAACATTAATAGGATAAAAGAAAAATAATAAAATATAAAAGATGGAGCATATATATATATACAAATGTATGTAGCAAAAGAAGAAATAGAAAATAATAATTATAGGCTAAAACATGTATTAGGGAATAAATATAAAATAATAACAATAATAATATATAAAAAGAAATATATATAAATAAATTATATATAATAATAAATATATATATAAAGTAAATAAATAAAATAAATAAGATAAAAAATAAATAAAATATAAATAATATATATATTTTAAATAATATAAAAAATAAATAAGTAATAATATATCTATAAAAAAAGAGAAAAATAAAAAGAAAAAAAAAACAAGGCAACCGCCAGCCAGGCCGCCGACCGGCCCAGCCAGCACCGACGCCCCGCCGCCAGGCCCCACCCGCACCGCGCCTCGTCCCCGCACCCTAGCGCCCTGGGCCCCGCCTGTCCCCCACGCCCGCGCGCCGCCCCCGGCCTCGCCCACGCACCCGCCGAATCCCTCCCGCGCGCGCTGCTCCCGCGCTCACCCGCCGCCCACCCGATGCACACCCACCCCGACCTCGCCCTGGGCCCCGCATCCCGCTCCCACCGAGCCGATCCCGCCTGGCCCACCCCGCAGCGCGCCCCGATGCCGCTCCCGCACTCTCACGCGCGCGCCCGTACCGCGCCTTGGCCCCTCCGCCACGCGCCTCCCTCTGCTGCTGGCCCCACCCCGCGCCGAATCCCGCCTGCCCCGCCCCGGCCGACGCGGCTCGCGCCGCACGCACCCCGCCTGGGCCCTGCCTCCCGATTCCCGCGCCAACCACCCCACGCCCCGACGCCTCTCGATCGCCCGTACCGGCCGCACGCGCGATTCCCGCTGACTCCCGCCCCGATTCTCCCGAGCGCAGCGCGCTCCCGCGATCGACGCAACCGCTCGAGCCGTAACCGATTGGGAGACTGCCGATCGTCGCTCTAGCCGCCGCCTATAAAAGCACCGTAGGGCCTCGTAAATTCTAGCGCCAGAAGCCACTCCCCCAGAAAAAAAAGTGGGAGAAGCCAGCCGCCGGTAGAAAAAAAAAGGCACCAGAGAACTGCGTCAGGGAAGAAAAAAGAGAAGAAAAGGGAGGAAAAGAAGGGGAAGAAGAGGAAGAAAAAGAGGAGGGCGCCGCCGTCCACCGGAGATCGTCGTCGCCGTCGTCGTGCCGCCGAAGGACTGCTGCGCCATCTACTTCGTCTACGCGTCACCCTCGTCCCTCGATCTACTAAGCCATCGCATCTACGGTAGGATTCGTTTTTCCAATGCGAATTTTAGCGACGTATTAGATCTAATAGACGTAAATTGATTTTAGTTGCACCATAATTTTATCTTCAGCAGCATTAATCCACTCTAAAACCCCCATAAACTCGTATGAACACGTATGAACTAGTTGCATCTAATTAATAAACAACCGTAGTTAATTAATTATTGTACTTTGCATGCATGCATATCATCGCATGTTGATTAATGGGTGTGCATCATGTTGATTTGTATGTATATTCTTGTATGTGTGATCACTAGTAGAGGGAAGTGCTCAAGAGGTCGTGTACGAGGATTTCCAGAATCAAGACTTCAAAGCGCTTGAGCAACCCCATCCGTCGGAGCAAGGCAAGTGTCCTTGAAGCATATTGATCCTGTTTTTAAAATAAATGTTTTGTTTACAAAACTGCATGCTGTGTGAATTTGATGGGAATCCTATGGTAGGAAGTTTACTAGTTTTGTTTGACCACCCTTGTCACCTGGAATTTATGGTAGAGAGTCGGGAAGGGTTTTTACCTTTTTTGCTTCGCTTAATTAATTGGGTTGGCAAACAACACTACACGTTTAATTATGCATCAATGATATTTTGGATAATATGGACTGGTCAATACGATATGGTAATGGGTGATCTAAGCAAGCCTGGTATGTGGATGGGTTGGATGTTATAGTGGTTTGCTTGCTTTAGATCTAAGGACCGGTTCATGCGAGAATAAGCCAGGACTACAGTGCCACCACGAGGCCAAGTATGGGTGCGGCGTAGCTGATTAATTAGGGCTTTGCTAGTGCTGTTTGGACCATTGTGGATGCTCGGGGAAGGGGTAGTCGGATTGGGTTTGTTGATGATTGGTGGGACTACCCTGGGATCCGAATGGCTAAAGAGGGGGCCCTTGGTTGAAGATGTGCTCAGTTGGAGGCATCGCCACCGGTGAAACCTCAGTGGGGTCTAAATAGGCTAGTAATCCCTTTGTAAAGGCTATTTTGTGATCTCTTGGGCACAAACCAACGGAAGTGTGTAATGTGACCGACGGGTCATGGGCATAAGGGAGGTTCTTAGTCGCCGAAAGGTGATGAAATCACGAACACGTGGGTAAAGAGGTACAAACTCTGCAGAGTTAAATAAAACTATCATGATAGCCGTGCTCCCGGTTATGAGCACCTGGACAACTTACATGATTAGAGGGAAATTGGAATTTGGTATGGTTATGGTTTGGTAATGGTTATGGTGGATATTATGGTTTGGTAATGGTTATGGTGGATATTATGGTTATGGTTATGGTTATGGTTATGTGATGGAATCATGGTTTATGACACTGATTATGGTTATTGGCAATGGTAAATTGTGGAGTGGTATTATGATGGTTACATGATTAAGATGGGATTACTTCACATACATATAATGTATTGCTTTTCAAATGTTTTACTGTACTTTTCAGCACTTAGCCATTATTACATTCGTCATTTGAATCAGCCACATGTCATACTTTCGACACTTGCTGAGTACGACATGTACTCACTCTTGAAATTCCTCCCCCCCCCCCCCCAACAGTTGCAGGTCAGGATTGTAAGTTTAATGGCGATAATGCGGAGTTCTAGGCCGTGTCTACCGTCAGCTTTGCCTGTGGTGTTATTGGAGCCGCGCTATCCCTTTTGCTTAGTTTGCTTAGTTGTTTAATTAGTTTATTTCCGCTGCATTAGTTGAACTTGTTATAAATATTCATTAGAGCTTGTATTCGAGGATATAATGAATTATGTAATTAGAGTACTTATTTAATAATTTGAGCTGTGGTAATTATCTGTTTATCATTTGTGAATCACTCGTGTATGTGTGTTGAACATCCTGGGCACACATATACGTTAGCTTGGTTCATTTTCCGAACCGGGCGTCACAGATTGGTATCAGAGCCACAGGTTGACCGTAGGACGCAGCCTAGATAGAATGGACACTTTAGAGCACATAGGAGCACTTAGGAATCGATGTGTTTTTGCTTAAGTGTGCTTTTTGCTATATATATTGTTTGCTTGTGTGCTTAATAGAGGATTTTGGGATGCTTTAGCATTGCTATGTCCACCTAGGCTAGTATAGCTAGTTGGTTAGCTTCATATCCCTTGATGCATATAGTTGGGAACGTTTCTTAATTCTTACCTATTGCTCTCCTTCAGATGGTGAGGACTCGCAATCAGAGGGATGTCAATGGTGAGGAGGAGAACCATGGAGTACGTCAGAATAATACTGGACAAGGACCTGCTCATGGAGCCATCAATATCGAGCAACTACTGGCTATGCAGAACCAGCTCTTGCAGACCATGATACATACTATGGGACATCTGCAGGCTGGCAATAACAACAATGAGCCCCACATGCCTCCACCGCCACCCCCACCTCCTCATAACCGATTGGGAGAGTTCATGAGTACTAGGCCGCCAACCTTTGCTCAAGCTGCTGACCCTATGGATGCTGATGATTGGCTCAAGTCCGTGGAGAAGAAGCTAGCCATTGTCCAATGCAGTGACCGGAAGAAGGTCCTATTTGCTTCTCATCAACTCGTTGGAGCAGCTGCAGATTGGTGGGATGCTTATTGCAATGCTCATGAGAATCAAGAGAGGACCAATCAGATTTTGGAGGACATGTTAAGAGCTTGTGCTTTAAAGCATGGGAAAAGTTGGGACAAAATCTTGCCATACGCGGAATTTTCATACAACAATAGTTACCAAGCCAGCTTGAAGATGTCACCATATGAAGCACTTTATGGAAGGAAGTGTAGGACACCTTTATTCTGGAATGAGGCAGGAGAAACTCAAGTATTTGGTCCGGATGTGTTGCATGAAGCCGAAAAGCAAGTCCAGATAATTCGTGAAAACTTGAGGGCTGCCCAATCAAAACAAAAAGGCTATGCGGATAATAGGAGAAGGGAACTAGCCTTCGAAATAGGAGATTTTGTTTACCTCAAGGTGTCACCTATGAGAGGTCATAAGAGGTTTAATATAAGAGGCAAGCTCGCACCTCGTTATATTGGACCATTCAAGATTTTGGACAAAAGAGGAGAAGTAGCATATAAGTTGGAGATGCCGACGTATCTCTCCAATGTACACGACGTGTTTCACGTGTCTCAACTCAAGAAGTGTCTCAGGGTACCGGAAGAACAAGTGCCGATGGACGAGTTAGAACTTCAAGAGGATTTGTCTTATGTCGAGCAACCCATCAAGATCCTGGACGTGAAGGAAAGGGTCATAGGAAATAAGAGGATCCGTTGGTACAAAGTGCAATGGAAACACCATACGGAAGCCGAAGCTACGTGGGAACGTGAAGAAGACCTGATGGCAGAATTCCCTCACCTCTTCTCCACGCTATCGAATCTCGAGGGCGAGATTCACTTTAAGGGGGGTAGGTTTGTAACACCCTAGATTTTCGCATCATGCATTGCACACATGATCATGCATTAAACATTAATAGGATAAAAGAAAAATAATAAAACATAAAAGATGGAGCATATATATATACAAATGTATGTAGCAAAAGAAGAAATAGAAATAATAATTATAGCCTAAAACATGTATTAGGGAATAAATATAAAATAATAATAATAATAATATATAAAAAGAAATATATATAAATAAATTATATATAATAATAAATATATATATAATAAATAAATAAAATAAATAAGATAAAAAATAAATAATAATATAAATAATAATATAAATAATAATATATATATAATAAATAATATAAAAAATAAATAAGTAATAATATATCTATAAAAAAAGAGAAAAAGAAAAAGAAAAAAAAACAAGGCAACCGCCGGCCATGCCGCTGACCGGCCCAGCCAGCACCGACGCCCTACCGCCAGGCCCCACCCGCACCGCGCCTCGTCCCCGCACCCCAGGGCCCTGGGCCCTGCCTGTCCCCCACGCTTGCGCACCGCCCCCGGCCTCGCCCACGCACCCGCCGAATCCCTCCCGCACGCGCCGCTCCCGCGCTCACCCGCCGCCCGCCCGATGCACGCCCACCCCGACCTCGCCCCGGGCCCCGCATCCCGCTCCCACCGTGCCGATCCCGCCTGGCCCACCCCGCAGCGTGCCCCGATGCTGCTCCCGCACTCCCACACGCGCGCCCGCACCGCACCTTGGCCCCGCCGCCACGCGCCTCCCTCCGCTGCTGGCCCACCCCGCGCCGAATCCCGCCTGCACGCCCCGGCCGACGCGGCTCGCGCCGCACGCGCCCCGCCTCCCGATTCCCGCACCAACTGCACTGCGCCCCGACACCTCCCGCTCGCCCGTACCGGCCGCACGCGCGATTCCCGCCGACTCCCGCCCCGATTCTCCCGGGCGCAGCGCGCTCCCGCGATCGATGCGACCGCAACCGCTCGAGCCGTAACTGATTGGGAGACTGCCGATCGTCGCTCTAGCCGCCGCCTATAAAAGCACCGTAGGGCCTCGTAAATTCCAGCGCCAGAAGCCACTCCCCCAGAAAAAAAAGGGGGAGAAGCCAGCCGCCGGTAGAAAAAAAAAAGGCACCAGAGAACTGCGCCAGGGAAGAAAAAAGAGAAGAAAAGGGAGGAAAAGAAGGGGAAGAAGAGGAAGAAAAAGAGGAGGGCGCCGCCGTCCGCCGGAGATCGTCGTCGCCGTCATCGTGCCGCCGAAGGACTGCTGCGCCATCTACTTCGTCTACGCGTCACCCTCGTCCCTCGATCTCCGAAGCCATCGCATCTACGGTAGGATTCGTTTTTCCAATGCGAATTTTAGCGACGTATTAGATCTAATAGACGTAAATTGATTTTAGTTGCACCATAATTTTATTTTCAGCAGCATTAATCCACTCTAAAACCCCCATAAACTCGTATGAACACGTATGAATTAGTTGCATCTAATTAATAAACAACCGTAGTTAATTAATTATTGTACTTTGCATGCATGCATATCATCGCATGTTGATTAATGGGTGTGCATCATGTTGATTTGTATGTATATTCTTGTATGTGTGATCACTAGTAGAGGGAAGTGCTCAAGTGGTCGTGTACGAGGATTTCCAGAATCAAGACTTCGAAGTGCTTGAGCAACCCCATCCGTCGGAGCAAGGCAAGTGTCCTTGAAGCATATTGATCCTGTTTTTAAAATAAATGTTTTGTTTACAAAACTGCATGCTGTGTCAATTTGATGGGAATCTTATGGTAGGAAGTTTACTAGTTTTGTTTGACCACCCTTGTCACTTGGAATTTATGGTAGAGAGTCGGGAAGGGTTTTTACCTTTTTTGCTTCGCTTAATTAATTGGGATGGCAAACAACACTACACGTTTAATTATGCATCAATGATATTCTGGTTAATATGAACTGGTCAATACGATATGGTAATGGGTGATCTAAGCAAGCCTGGTATGTGGATGGGTTGGATGTTATGGTGGTTTGTTGCTTTAGATCTAAGGACCGGTTCATGCGAGAATAAGCCAGGACTATAGTGCCACCACGAGGCCAAGTATGGGTGCGGCGTAGCTGATTAATTAGGTCTTTGCTAGTGCTGTTTGGACCATTGTGGATGCTCGGGGAAGGGGTAGTCGGATTGGGTTTGTTGATGATTGGTGGGACTACCTTGGGATCCGAATGGCTCAAGAGGGGGCCCTTGGTTGATGATGTGCTCAGTTGGAGGCATCGCCACTGGTGAAACCTCAGTGGGGTCTAAATAGGCTAGTAATCCCTTTGTAAAGGCTATTTTGTGATCTCTTGGCCACACACAACCGGAAGTGTGTAATGTGACCGACGGGTCATGGGCATAAGGGAGGTTCTTAGTCACTGAAAGGTGATGAAATCACAAACACGTGGGTAAAGAGGTACAAACTCTGCAGAGTTAAATAAAACTATCATGATAGCCGTGCTCCCGGTTATGAGCACCTGGACAACTTCCATGATTAAAGGGAAATTGGAATTTGTTATGGTTATGGTTTGGTAATGGTTATGGTGGATATTATGGTTTGGTAATGGTTATGGTGGATATTATGGTTATGGTTATGGTTATTTGATGGAATCATGGTTTATGACATTGATTATGGTTATTGGCAATGGTAAATTGTGGACTGGTATTATGATGGTTACATGATTAAGATGGGATTACTTCACATACATATAATGTATTGCTTTTCAAATGTTTTACTGTACTTTTCAGCACTTAGCCATTATTACATTCGTCATTTGAATCAGCCACATGTCATACTTTTCACACTTGCTGAGTACGACATGTACTCACTCTTGCAATTCCCACCCCCCCCCCCCAAACAGTTGCAGGTCAGGATTGTAAGTTTAATGGCGATAATGCGGAGTTCTAGGCTGTGTCTACCGTCAGCTTTGCCTGTGGTGTTATTGGAGCTGCGCTATCCCTTTTGCTTAGTTTGCTTAGTTGTTTAATTAGTTTATTTCCGCTGCATTAGTTGAACTTGTCATAAATATTCATTAGAGCTTGTATTCGAGGATATAATGAATTATGTAATTAGAGTACTTATTTAATAATTTGAGCTGTGGTAATTATCTGTTTATCATTTGTGAATCACTCGTCTATGTGTGTTGAACATCCTGGGCACACATATACGTTAGCTTGGTTCATTTTCGGAACCGGGCGTCACAGTTTAGACCTGGAAGAATTAACAATTCAACTTGAATTATACATGAATTGCACGAGCTAATGTTTCTTGAGAATTGCACAACTTTGTTATAGACAAGAAAGAGAAAAATAAAAAAATATAGAGCCTGTACAAAATAAATGCACGTGGAGTCTGTTTTCACACGATGATGGCTTTCATTATAGGTCCGGGGTACAGGGGAAACAAGTACACTCTTAGGGTACGGAACCAGGCTAAGTGTGTTACATTTCTTGTTTGACCCAGGGTAGCTAGCTTCACTTTTAGTTCTGAGACTGTGTCAAGTGTTGCCTGAATCTTGCGGACCTTCCGGGAAAGGTTCGGCTATTCTCTCGGAGGAGCTACCTGACTCTATACAATGATGCTATAACATACATCATATGTAACTACAGACTCACCTCCATGATATTAAGCATAGAACTTACTGAGGTGCTCAATGTTCCAAGGATTAGGGAGAGGTGTCCCATCCTCGGGTGCCAAGCAAACGCATCCGGGACAGGATACTTTGATCACTCGAAAGGGTCCTTCCCAGCTGGGGTAAAGTTTGTTTAACCCTTCTCGAGTTTGTATTCTCCGTAGCACCAGATCGCATTCCTCCAGCTGTTAGTTATGCACATGCCTTTGATGATAGTGCCGAAGCGCTTGGCAATATCGTGTGTTCCGAACAGCGGCTCGGCACCTTCCCTCTTCGATGAGGTCAAGGTCTTCACGCTGGAGCTGGTCCTGCGTGGCTTCGTCGAAGGTCCGGACACGGAGTGACCCCAAGGTGATTTTCGAAGGAAGGACTGCTTCAGCTCCCTACACCGGGAAGAAGGGTGTCTCTCCAGTTGACCAGTTTGGAGTTGTCCTGTTTGACCACAAGGTGAGTGAAAGCTCTTCAATCCAGTTGGCTCCATGTTTTTTTAGGCGCTCATATGTGCGCGTCTTGAGTCCTTTTAGGATTTCTGCAATTGCTCTCTCATCTTGGCCATTGCTTGCCGGGTGAGCTACAGAAGCGTAGCAGACTTGGATGCCAAGGTCTTTGCAATATCCTTGGAATGCAGAGCTTGTGAATTGGGTCCCGTTATCAGTTATGATCTTGTTTGGGTCTTCAAATGTGCATACCATGGACTGCAAGAAGTTGATAGCTGGTTTCTTTTTTATTGTACTAACTGGAGTTGCTTCCGGCCACTTGATGAACATGTCGATGGCAACGTAGAGGAACTTGTAACCTCCGACGGCTCTTGGGGAAGGTCCCAAGATATCAATCCCCCACACAGCGAATGGCCATGTAGGAGGTATCATTTGTAATGGTTGAGCGGGTGTGTGAATTTTCTTTGCATGAAACTGGCATGCTTCACATTTCTTCAGTAGCTCAGTTGCATCATGCAGTGTTGTAGGCCAGTAAAACCATGCGGTGAGGCTTTACCGACGAACGTGCGGGAAGACACGTGGTTCCCACACTTGCCTCCATGGATTTCCGCGAGAAGATCGCGGCCTTCTTCCCTTGTAATGCACCGCATTAGGACGCCGTTGGCACCACGCCGGTAGAGATCCCCTTCTACCAGTGTGTATGTTTTTGCCAATCTGACTATCCGGTCGGCAGATACATTATCTTCAGGAAGGATGTTGTCTTTCAAGTAGCTCCGAATCTCCGAGATCCGTGCATTGGAGCTAACTTGAGCATTTGAGTCTTGCATGTTGGGTTGCTCGGAGCTTATAGCAGCACCTACGACCCTTGATGGACACCATGGTAACAGGGCCATCGGGACCACCAACTTCGAGGTGCTGATCTCGCCCCCTTCGCTCAGTTCGGCAGACTGAGTTGTTGGTCTTTACAATCTCCACACGAAGGTTCCGTCGGGAACTGGAGCTCCGGTTGAAGCTTTCGTTGAGAGTTCATCGGCTTCAGCGTTGTTGAGATGCTGGACATGGCAAAGATCCAGGACTTCAAAGTCCTTCTGAAGCTTCTGGACTTCCAGTAGATATCTATCTAGTTGAGGGTTGTTGCAGCAGCATTCACCTTTGACTTGTTTTATTATGAGCTGCGAGTGACCCTTTACCAACAGCTCCTCGACAACATATGATAGTACCACCTTGAGTCCATAGATTAGTGATTCATACTCCGCCATGTTATTGGTCGCCTTGAAGTCAAGGTGAACCATGTATTTGACCTTCTCCCCAGCCGGAGCGAGGAGAAGAACTCCAGCTCTGGCCCCTTGCTTCCGCACAGAGCCGTCGAAGTGAGGCTCAGTGAAGATAGGAACCTTAGGTTCCAGCTTCTTTTCACTGGGGCCCCCATGATTTGATGGAGAGGGGGTCCATTCCGCCACGAAATCTGCCAATGCTTGACTCTTGATCGCTTGTCTTGGGACGAATTCAAGATCGAACTCGACCAGTTCCGCTGCCCACTTTGCAATGTTCCCAGTAGAGTTCAGGTTATGCAAGATTGCACGCAGTGGATACACTACCAGGATTCCGGGTTATTGCGACGAAAACATTGTTGCAATAGGTCAAAATTCGTCACGATAGGTTGTTGTCGCAACAAAATAGAACATCGCAATAGTTTTTCCGACTCGTGGCGATAACAGCCGTGGCAATAGGTTATTGCGACGACTTGACATCTGTGGCAAATAGTATGGTATTGCGACGACTTGACATCCGTGGCAAATAGTATGGTATTGCGACGTCTCCACGTTGGTGGCAAATAGTATGGTATTGCAACGGTTTAACGTATTGCGACGATTTAATGTATTGCGACAAAAATATCGGTGTTGCAACGATGTCACATTCGTGGCAAAAAGTATGGTACTACAACGACTCCACGTTTGTTGCAAATAGTATGGTATTGCAACGGTTTATCGTATTGCGACGATTTAACGTATTGCAACGAAAATAACGGTGCTGCAATGATGCCACATTCGTGGCAAAAAGTATGGTATTGCAACGACTCCACGTTCGTGGCAAATAGTATGGTATTGCAACGTTTTAACGTATTGCGACGATTTAACGTATTGCAACGAAAATAACGGTGTTGCAACGATACCATATTCGTGGCAAAAAGTATGGTATTTCGACGACTCCACGTTCGTGGTAAATAGTATGGTATTGCAACGGTTTAACGTATTGCGATGATTTAACGTATTGCAACAAAAATAATGGTGTTGCAACGATGCCACATTCGTGGCAAAAAGTATGGTATTGCAACGACTCCACGTTCATGGCAAATAGTATGGTATTGCAATGGTTTAACGTATTGCAACGATTTAACGTATTGCAACGAATAGTATGTTATTTGCGACGATTCCACATCTGTGGCGATAAGTACGGTATCGCGACGATTTCATACGCGTGGCAAATATTATGGTATCGCGACGTTTTCACATTCGCGGTGAATAGTACAGTGTTGCAATGATTTCACATCCGTAGCGAATAGTACGGTATGGCAACGTTTTTACATTCGTGGCGAATAGTATGGTGTTGCAGCGATTTCACATCTGTGGTGAATAGTACGGTATCACAACGATTTCACACGCGTGGCGAATAATATGGTATCGCGACGTTTTCACATCCGCGGCGAATAGTACGGTATCGCGACGATTTCACACTCATGGCGAATAATATCGTATCGCGACATTTTCACATTCGTGGCGAATACTACGGTGTTGCAACAATTTCACTTCCATTGCGAATAGTACGGTATCGCAACGATTTCACACTCGTGGCGAATAATATGGTATCGCGATGATTTCACAGCCGTGGCCAATAATATGGAAATGCAACGATTTCATGTTCATGGCCAATAGTACAGTATTGCAACGATTTCAAAACTGTGACAACAGTATTGTATTGCAATGATTTTTGATGTGTGGCAATAGGTTCATAATGCAACGTATTCAAATCTGTTGCAACAGGGTCGTAAATCGACGTTCTCTGGGTGGTGGCAATAGCAGTCTAGTGCAACGCTTTTTTGGTCATTGCCAAATGTTTATAGTGCAACATTTTATAATTTGTGGCAATAGCTAGCTTCCTATTGCAACAGTTTATTTTCGTTGCAATAATCTGTTAATGCCATGTTTTATAATTAGCGGCACTAGAATCCTAATGCAGCAGGTTTTAAAATTAGTGGCAACAGAATCAATTTATTCGCACACAATACGTCTGTCGACTTAACAACAAACATCCAGGAATTGATGCAACACTCAAGGACCCTTGCGTCATTGCGAGACGATGTTATTTACAGTTTTTTCAGGTTGCAACATTGTACCCATTAAAAGAGCACCGCGACGAGTTGTAGTATTAGGAATAGTTTCTCAAACATCCATCTTCGACTCGCTGCGAGCAGAAGCCTTTTGTGGAGTTGCTGCTAGTCGTTGTTTATTTTGCAAGCTCTCCATCATTCTGCGCATGTCTGCTAGCTCCTTTTCTTGCCGTGCAGAATTGGCTGCCATCTGATCATGCAGAATTGGCTGCCATCTGAGCTGTTCATTTGCCTGGATGAAGCCATCCATCTGGGAGGTCGTATAATCATTTCTTCCTTCCAACTCTTGCACCTGAGAGCTGAGGTCTTCATTTCTATTTTACAAGGATCGAACTTGCTGGTCGAGCTGGTCAGACATCTGGATACGCAGTCTTTCAGAGTCATTAGGTTTAGCCATATAACCACGCCCCCGAAACTGTGATCCTCCAGAACCGGTTGCGGATATATAAGTAAGCTGGAAGATGTTGTTTCTTTCCTCATCTGGGATAGGGACTCCCAGCTCAGCTTCCTTGACGTTGATTTGGGCACGTGCCTGGGTCTATATACAAAAAGAAAAGTCACATGTACATTGCAAATATTTATTTAAATGGGGACTGTTTGAAGTGTTTCTCACATGTACAGCTTCTGCCTACTCGTTTGCCCATTGACCGTTCTTCACATGGCTTGCCTCCCACAGTTCTATGTCATCGGGTTATTATTCGATCTCTGGGTCTCACTACATCAAATACAAGTAAAATTTGATTGAATGATTGCAGTGCAAAGTAAAAGCATGATTTAGTTTTCATACCTTCCCATAACTAAGTTGGGCGTAGGATTTCGAGCCAAGCAAGTGTTTTGTCTTTTGAGTACTTCGATTTCATGAATTGGTTCTGCTTATTGACTGCAATTTTAAGAATTAATTTCACGAATGGGTGTTATCAAATAGTTTTTGTAGGATATGAAGGTATTAGAAAGCTAGCTGACCATGAATCACTCGGACCCAAAATAGTCCATAAGCGCCAACGATTCGAAATCTGCTACGTCAATAGGCTTGTTTTGTATACGTTCCTCATCGGTCGAATACTTCTTATAGGTGGCATGCAATGTTGATCGCCACCCCTTGTAGCGCTCACCAGCAATATTCAATATTTTTCTTCTGGTATCATCTGTGTCCTCCAAGTCCCAGGCATTCTGTACATTGTATATCACACTGTTGTAAACGTACAAGATGGAGGTCGCTAGAAAAAAATACTTATGTGGGGTGTCACTGCACTAACCAGAATGTCTCTCACTATATCGTTCTTCGAAATATCGCCAACCTCTGCCCACTTCCTTACACCAGTGAGGGGTGCATTTGTTTTGTTGTAATAACCACATCATCGACAAAGTGCTGCTGATTAGGACCAACCGCAGCACCCAACCTATCGGACCACTGAATTTGTAGCTTCCGATTCTGATCATTCGTTCTATTTGCAGATGCTAGATAGCGCAATTTAGCAACTTTAAGTCCTTTAGCAACCCCTCTTCCAAACTTCTTTCCTTCTGTTAGTGTCATTTAAACGGTAAGCGTTTAATGCAAATTAGCAACTGATCAGGCCTAGTATCATGTACAAATAGTGTGAAAGAAGAAGAAGTCAGATGTTTTACCATCTTCAGGACGAGTGCGGCAAATACGAGCGTGGGAACACCGCATCGCAACAGCATTTTGCTCCATATTGGGCGATGCATCGACTTGTTGAATTCTTTGTTGCCGTTCATACCCTACAATCAGGCATCAGGCAGTAGTCAGTGGCGCTACAGCACCCGTAGTACTGCAGGGGATTTTCATTCTAGCTGCGAAGCAGGCAAGACAGTAGCTGGCGATGCTCAAGAAAGAGAGGGTTCGCCGGGTGCTCATCCTCTGCAGAACTGCTGGTTCGGTCTGACCGACATCAGCAGGAGCGCGTCTCGAGGCGAATTGGTGGCAGGGCGAGTCATGGACGAAAGCGGTATTAGCAGGTAGAGGATGCAAGACAGATGAGGCGGGCAGCCTGCGACGTTTAACAAAGCTAGGGTTCGGTCTGGCAGTGCAGTGACCACATTTAAGTCAGAGGATCGATGTCCAGATCACACTGGTGATCTCACGTGACTTACGTTTTTACTGCAGGCGATGCAGTAAAGATCCAACGGTGTGATTCCGTTGGATCTTTACTGCATCGCCTGTAGTAAAAACGTATAGGTCAGGTGATCTGCATCCATTGATATCTCCCCGAAGAAAGTCTCGAGGCTAGGATCTGCATCCATTGATCTGCATCCTGACATGGAAATGTACTAGAAATACACTACCATAAACTATCGGAGCGACATTTATTTCGGGGCGGAGGTGTAGTGTATTTTATATATGGAAAAAAGTAGAATGCAATTAGATGCTAGGGTAAAATAAAAAGATGAATCGTCTGTAGGATGCAGATCTAACGATTGAGGATAGTTGATTGCACGATTGCACCATTAATCAGATTTTATACTAGACATTCATGAAACATAAGAGCATATAAGGAGAAGGAGATGGGATGACAACTAGGAATGAACTGGCTGCAGCTGTTGGGATGACAACTAAAGCGATAAGGAGGGAGTAGCTCTATAAAAAGACGGCATGGATCGTGTAGAACTTACGTAGCACAAAACTGGAGTACGGGATGTCACAGGGCGGGGTTGGCGACGAAGAGGTTTGGTAGAGCCCGTCAAACTTGGTCGCTCGATGTTGTACCCACAGTCACCACCACCACTCACACGGGAATTTCTTAGGAATGCAAGTTTGGAACACAGCAATACGAGGAGAACATGTGTGCCGGGAACGGAAGCCACTGCAGGATTAGAGGGAGATGCACATTTATATTCGTTGTGGCTAGCTACAAATGGGCGGGACTGGAATTTTGGGTGCACGGAGTGAAGTTTCAATTGTGAAAATCTCAATTGTGCGCGCCAAGAAGAACGAAAATTTTTTCGAGGGACCGCTACCTGCCGTTCATCTTTGTTTTCATGGAGATGTAAAAGCAGTCATGTGGTAGTGGGACATTCCAAAAAAAATACGAACAAAAATATGAATCGCCAAATGTATCATTGTGCTAATGTAAACGACATGCAAATACAGAGAACACCCAAGTCCACGAAAGGAGGATGGAAAATCCATGGTCTAGTAAAAGGTCAACAATCAACATTTTATATATAACGTTCGTCGCAATGAAATGGTAACATATACAGAGTATATACTACTACTACAAAAAAACATTTTCCCCTGTGATGTCTAATCTTCAGGCCGTTGATCCAAAGCCGCCTGTGATACGAGTATCACAGGTACATACAACGATATATATATATATATATATATATATATATATATATATATATATATATATATATATATCAACAATGTCATCGGATATTAGTTACAACGGATAAAGTACTTTTCATGCACCTGTTGCATCAGGCGATGGACTAGTTAGCAATTTAGATGACGTAATTTCCTAATCAAGTTAATTATGCATCATGTCTATTGTTAGTTCTATTACTTGTAAGGATAATGTTTACCGGATTTCATTCATTCAGCCACAAGAAATATAGACGGTCCCAAGTTACAAACATATAGGAGATGTTTTCGATAAAAGAAGTTTTTTGATACTGCATATATAGAACACATTGTTCATGAACATAAAGACATATTTCATTAACAAACAAGTAATAGGAAAACACATAGTAGACAGCAAGAACAAGATAAACTACACCTAATACTACTCTACTCAGAGATCACGAAATAGATAAACTACTCCTAATACTACTCTACTGGGAGAAAACCACGTCCTCCTCCTCTGCCGCTGTCGCCTCCTCCGCCTCCGTCGCCAGTGCCGTCTCCTCCTCCTCCTCCTCCGCCACTGCCGCCGCTGCTGCCGCCTTCGCCTCTGCCTTTGCCGCAGCTGCCGCCTCCTCCTGTTCCTCCTCTGCCGCTGCCGCCGCCTCCATAGCCGCGTCCACCTCCGCCTCAAGAGACGCCTCCTGCTCCGCCTCCTCCGCTGCCGCCGCTGCCCAAGCCGCCTCATACTCCTCAACCTCCATCACAGTCCGAAGCTTCCCGGCGACGAGGCGCTTAATCTTCAGGAGGCCTTCTACCCCAGCAACCTTCGCGATCGTCTCGTGGAGGGCGTCAGGACGACCAGCCACAGTCATCAACCCGTAGCAGTAGTGGCCCGCAGTGTACATGCTCGTGCAGAGGGGAAGGGTCCCAAGACCCAGACGGCAACACGAGCGATCTGTGTCGGAAAAGACCTTCCGTGCCACTGTGTTGAGCGCTAGTGCGATATGAGCGGCGACGGACTTGGCATTGGTGGCCACCTTAAGGCGCCGATCGACTTCGTCGATGCGGTCGGTGAGGAGTCTGAGAGTCTGCTCAACCCAACCAAGATGAGGAAGTGCAGGCGCCGCGGGCGGAGATGCGGGCGCCGCCATCAGTTCCACCGGCATTGCTGGCGGCGATTGAAACGGAGAAGGAGGTTCGGAGGACATTGATGGCCTAGAGCGCTTCGGCGCGGGGCTACCCATTTGTGTGGCGACGGAGGTGCAGAGAAAGAGCGAGAGGTGGTCGACGGTGGCGGGGGAGAAGTTTAGAGGCTTGGATATAAGGAGTGGTGCGGCGGAGAAGCAAGAGGACGGTGAGCCTTTATAGCGGGCCATCGTCTAAACGGGCATGTCGAGATGATCGGACGCTAGAGGAAACCGCGCTTAATTATGAACCGGTCGGTGGCCCCGGTTTCCTCGAAACCGCGGTTTGCATCCTCTCGGTCCCAACGGCTCGACGCGTCCCATTAGGAGTAAATTTACACGCGGGGAAAAACAATTTTATCGTTATATAAAAAAACCTATCCGTACACGCCTAAGCCAACTTCGTGACCGCACGTCCGTGCCAGGGGATGCCTTGCAGCGAACATGGGCCTAGTCCTGCACGCATTACTGAGGTTTGAGGTATATATCTATGCATGCATGTTAGTGTTGTTAAACACGACCGAGGTGTTTTAATTCTAGCTATGTCTAACATGCACGGACCGCAAACATGATCAACCAATTACACTATGTAAGAAACCCAAATCGGAGACAATGATGGGCGACAGATCGGATGTCCATCGATCAAAAAGTAATGCGAGACACGCTTAAAGTCATTGTTTGTCTCCTTTAGCTTTGCAATTACAAATCGAGACGAGCTTCAAACCCTAAGATCTTTTGTTTTTGTCCAATTTGCTCGGTTCACTTGTGATAGATTAACACATCACTAAACTTAGAGCACATTCACTTGATTGAAATCCGGAAATTCTAACACACCAGTATTCATTGACACGAATGAACACATATATATTACAAAACACAGTAAATATGTACAAGAACAGAATTGAAGCTAAACATGTACAAGAACTCCTAAAACTACTATGTCGGCCCCGCCTCCTCTGCCCTCTCCCCCAAGTTCTCAAACCACGACAAGCGGTGCTCCTCATCCTCGTCGTCGTTGTCGTCGTCGTGGTGGTGGTGGTCGTTGTCATCGCCGTTGTCATCGTCATCATCATCATCGTCATCATCATCGTTGTCATCGTCGTCGTCGTCCTCCTCCTCCTCCTCCTCCGACGATGACGACGACAACGATGCAGCAGAAGAGTGGGCCGGCTGCTATGGCTGAGCTGATTGCTCCGGCTGCACCGGTGGCTCCGGCTGCACCGGCGATGGAACCCCACAACGACAGAAGTTCCTCTCCGTCGCCGCCACCAGGGCACTAAGGCCCTCGGTGCCGAGCTCCTGGGCCATCGTCCTGAACAAGATGTACAGACAATCGGCTGCACCCCTGAGGGCGTAGAGGTAGCGGTCGGTGGTATCCATTCCCGGAGACTCGGGAAGGGTACCAAGACCCAAGGAGTGCATGGCCCGAGACGTACTGTTGTACCCCTCTCATGCCATAATGAG
The DNA here is from genome assembly GCA_036927565.1 of Tuctoria greenei. Taxonomy (NCBI): domain Eukaryota; kingdom Viridiplantae; phylum Streptophyta; class Magnoliopsida; order Poales; family Poaceae; genus Tuctoria; species Tuctoria greenei. The sequence goes on along the minus strand of JAYESD010000006.1, from coordinate 148,740,938 downwards.
GCGCTGGTCGTCGTTCACCCTCTCGGCGGGCTAGGAGGCGGAAGGTTGGCCATGGCTGTGGTGGTTCGTCGGCGCCGGGCTAGGAGGTGGAACGATGGAATAAGAAGAAAGGTGTGCAAAAGTTCTGTGCTTGTACATAATCGACGACATTCCTATATGCTCTGTGCGGAGTAGATGAGGGAGCGGTTCATTTCCCGCGCATTGAACTCTTTGCAGACCTCGTGCGGCGCAATTAAACCACTATGGAAGACGAGCTTCAGAGATCCTTCCGTCTCTCTTGTGGAACCGAATCCCCTGCAGTACTGCAAGTGCATTAGAGGTCACTAACATGTGGGCCCTATCCTCTATGGGACCCACATGTCAGTGACTTCTAATGCACCTGCAGTACTGCAGGAGATTTCAGTATCCATGTGGAACATCGCGCACGCGTCCCTGCACCACGGCTTCTTAACTTCTCCGCAGACCTCATGCGGCGCGTCAGTTGCTTGGCGCACTGGAAAGGCCAGCGGCGAGATCTCCGGGCCCAGCGAGCCCCGCCACGGTTTGTGATGTTGGTTTTCTTGTTTCTTGATGTTGTTTTTCTTGTTTTGTAGTAGTATTGTTTTATGTTAATGAACTCAATGTCATTGTTCCTCTGTGAAGACCTTTTACCGTAGCCGGTTTCTACCATAACAGTAACCGCCTGAGATAATTAGGTTATCATAGATGGTTCTTTACTTGTATCTAGCCGTCTTTGATAATTGTTTTTCACAAACATGCCTAGCTGTTGGTTAATAACCGCCTATAATAAGGTATAACCTATGTTGTACTACTGTTGTTATTTCTAATTTCCATGTCAATTCAACATAATCACAGAACAAAAATCAATAATATCATCATAGAACAAAAGTCAACAATATTATCATCACAGAAGTCAATTTCACTAAAACAATATACATATGTACAAGTTATAGATACAATTCATCTCAAAGTTTACAAGTTTTCACTAAAAACTATTTCTATTGGCTTAGTCGCAAAGTTCTGGCACATCAGCTGCTGCACCATCCTCATCAAAAAACTCCCCTCTTTTGTGCAAAATTTCGTGATGAATGAATTGACAGAGTTCAGCAGCAATCCTGTCAGCTCCTCCACTAGGAATACTTCTACAAACCGGCCATTCTTCGTTCAGATTCTTCGTGTGCTGCAATATAACACATAACAAGGTTTAGAATGTATTGGTTTGAACAATCTCAAAGTATAGATCAAAGTGAGAGTATACATGAATTTGTTTGGTATTTCTGGAGCAGTTGTACTATGAGCAATTGAATTTTGAAGTTGGAATCAAAATATTAAAATAATGTTTTTGGTAATATTGAACAGCAGAGAATATAAGTATTAAACTATGCTAGTTAGAATGAAAATGAAACACAAAAGTAAGAAAATAAGGTATCGACATTAAGGATAACTTACATCCTCAGAATTCACTCTATATACGCCGGCGGTCCGAAGATGCTCGCATACATAATTCCTGCATAAGACACTCCCACCAGGCTGCTTCGGACAAGCATAATACGTTTTAATGTCCAATGCATTCGTATTGGAAGGTCTCTCACTGCCAAGCCGTTTCGCGAAAAACCACCAAGCGCTATAACACAAGAAATGTCATATAAAACTTGTCAACACATTCTAATGTGCGTAAATTAAAATTATTGAATAAACGTACGATTTCAAAATGGAAAGGAAATCTTTGTAACGATCTGGTGAGAAATCGGCCGAGTCCAAGGCTGTGGCCATTCCCTACGTTGGCTTCATGAAGATCATTATGTAGTGATTAGTGCAAACATACAAACACATGTGTTAACAATTACCAATAATTGCTATTTCAATGTCATGTGCCGAACTTACTCGAAGTGGTACAGAGCCTTTACGAGGTCCATGCCGTCTCTGACAAAGTTAAACATCGCATATCCTATGTAAGCTGCAACTTATGTCCGTTTATCCTTCTTAAGTTTTTCGATTGCTATTTCAAAATCTTATTTTTTTCATGTGTTTGAACTGTGCTGAGTGTTGATCCGCCTGGATGTCGAATATCACCTTTGCAATCCTAGTAGGGTCAATGGTATCTGTCTTGCGCTCCAACTTTTCATTATCCATGTATTGCATCCTATTGAAGAAGTCCATAATTGTTATAATCTCATGAAATGCATATGCGTGTAGTAAGAAAAGCAAATACAAAATATTAGAGCACTTACAAGCACCAGACGAGCAGCAGGTTGATTTCGAGCATGCCCCGATGGAAAAGGGCATGCAGCTCTTCAAATAAAATGACTCGTCTATCCAATCCAGTGCTCCAGAATGCTTCTTTTGGAATACGAAATGTGACGCAATTAAGACCATATTTTTTGCTGGCAAGGATGTACCACTCATGCATTCTTCTGAGCTGGACAGGTTGTTTGCTAAATTGTACGGATGTCATGAACGGCTTCCCATTCTTAAATTCAGGAGGAACATCCTCAAGCTTGTATATTGGAACTCCTGGTTTAACTAAAGCCGTCTGCCGATTATACATGACACTATATTCTTCCCACTCCTCGATATCTCCTAATGATGGCTCATGAGAAGAACGAGATGCACTCGATTTTATAATATTTTCCTTCATAGTTTCCAAATATTTTGACACTTCCAATGAAGTTTTCTTATTTTCGTATGAGGTAACTTTGATAGGCACTGATGATCGAGGAGTAGTCGTCGGAAGTTGGACACTGGCTTGTTGTTGAACCTGTTGTTCAACTGATTGCTCTTTACTCCCAACAGTTGGCTCTAGTACTACTTCAAGCTGTTGCTCAACTGGTTGCTCTTTACTAGCAACATCTTGCTCTGGTACTGCTTGAAGCTGTTGTCCAACTTGTTGCTCTTGGATATCATCCTTGCTGAGACATAAGGGGAGTGGATCTTCCTGGACTTGGAGTGTATCTTCATGCACTTTCGCCTTAGAAGATGGGGTTGCAGTATTTGGAGATGCGATGGGGCTAGAAATTCGCTCATCGTCCAAAATGATATCGCGTCGGTGCCAAAGGATTAATTGGTTGACAACCTGCCCCAGAGTCGCGATCCCCTCAGGTGTGATGTGGTCTATTTCATAATCTTCATAATCATTATCAATGATCTGAAGAACTTGCACCACGGCATAACACAACGGAAGTGGATTCCCGTTGAAGTCACGATCAGGCTTTGCCATAGCAGTGGCAACATGTTTGGTTTTGTTCCCTGCTCTGCCAACCGGGATAAGAAGACGACAAGATTTGTCGTTAGCAATATCATCGATAGGGAACTTATGGGTTGACCCTGAGCCTGGCACGGAACCAACGCTGCTAGGGTAGGCAGTTGGAGATACTAATTGCTCCTTTTGCACCGGAACCATCACTGTACTCGGTGCCACTAATTGTCCTGATTGTCTAAGTTGTTCCATTATTTCTTGCATATTTTCTTTCACCTTTTGAGAAATCATTTCATAAAGTGTTTTCTTAAACTTCTCACGTCTTCTATATGTGTCTTTATCTTTAGGGAAACCATCTAGCCAAGAAATTTGAGAAGAGACCGCTCGAACCCGTCCGCTGTGTTCAGGGTTTCCTAAGATAGCGGTAAGTTGGTCATTCTTCCTCTTCGGCTTGAAGAGACCCTTCTGTTGCTTTTCAATTACTTCTTTTATTTTATCCTCTACTTCATTCAGAGAGTCGGGCTTTTCAAGTTTGCCCTCGCTGGTCAAACCTGACCGAGCAAAGACCCAGCATTGAGTTCGCTCATCGCACCCTTCTAATGGGTGAGAATTGCCCTTACTGGTAGTTTCGTCTAATATCATATTCCATTTATGGACTTTGGGGGCATATCCGGCAGACCCCAAGCGATGATGGTATTTGTTCTTTTTTGCAAGCTCTGACCTAGTTGCACTTAGAGCTTTAGCATCAGGTGTGCTCTTTTGACGAACAAACTCTTGCCACTGAGCTTGTGTGATTTTTCCCATCTTCCTCGGGCTAGGGACCTTATCAGCATTAACATAAGCATCCATTTCACTCTTCTAGCATCGAAACTTCTTGCCGCAAGAGGCCAATGTTGCTTTCTTTATAGCTTCTTCTGTGCCCTTCAGGAACTTGAATTGTTTCTTTATCCTTTCCCACAACTCACTCTTGGTCTACTCGGGTAATTTCCTCCAATTCTCGGTTTTGATCGGCACAACCTCCCTAACAAGAAAACTGCATGCATTACGGTACTTGGTAACTGAATCCAGTGGTTCTTGGGGAAGCCCACCTGGACCGACCCTTGTTATGTACATGATGCGGTCCAATGGACCCTTATTGGGACATCGTGGCCCTCGTTTTCGCTTGAGTGAAGTTGAGGATTCATCCATTGGAGAACCTTCTGCAGTTTTAGGAGCCGATGTCACCTCATTGTCTTCGCGATTAATCTAGGTAGAAAAAAATTATGAGACTTCATATACTTGACAACCAACATTAACTTGAACTGCTGAAGTTAAGATTCGTGATACATACCTCGTCGGCAGGATCATATTCCGGGTCTAGATCCACTGAAGTCTTTTTAATTTTTATATTCGGAAAAGGATCCGATGGACTGTGATAGGAGCCTGAACTGCTGGAGTCAGTAAACTCCATATTGTCTTCTTTATTGTTACTACCAGGACCAGTCTTCTTAGGGCTTTCCATTCTAGAACTAATAAGACAAAAAATCTAATAAATGGCATATTAACTATACATGAAGTGTAGCATGAAGAAAAAGATGGAAGCATTCTAGGATTTGATAAGGCATTCTAGGGTTTAAGGCGACTGACCAAAAGGTTCCTATACATTGCGAGGGTGACAAGCATGTTAAAGTTGCTCACCAGCAATGGCAATTTTATCTTCTTATTCTAAATAGGCTAGCTTCGTTCAGAGTGGCGACCACGTTCTTGAGGTTTACTACGCGGAGCCTAGCTCCGGACCTATAACTGATCAAGCAAGGGACAAAAAGCAAATCCTCCAGCCTTTTTCTAGTATCATGAATCGCAAAGTGTGGCACTTGGATTTGGATGGTGAGGTGAGGCGAGGCGAGGTAGCTGCATGCGAGAAGAGACACTCTTTTTCAGCAATGAGGGCGTACCTTGAAGTGACTAGGGCAAAGCTCGGCGGCGACGGCAAAGCTCAGCGGCCTACCTGGAAGTGACGAGGGTGAACACTTGGCTGCCAAGGGTATATATAAACTCCTATTTTCTCAGGCAGATTTTAAGTACCGACTGTTTAAGAAGATGGTTACCTCAGGCGGGTTTTACTTACCAACCGCCTGAGAAGATAAAATTATCTTAGGCGGTTGGTTAGTAACATCCGAGATAAACATCTTCTCAGGCGGTTATTAAGTACCAACCGTCTATGAAGATATTTACTTCTTCTTAATTAATATTCTTAATTAATGTGGGTCCTTTAAACATGCAAAATTCCACTTTCATGTAATATTATTGATATGTAAAGGTTACCATTAAATTTCACTTCATAAATCATTTGAAATTGGTCAGAACATAAAAAACATACAACAAATGCTATTTTTCATTTTTCTACCTTGATGAATATAATGTTTTTTTATTTATTTTTTCAGTGGACATTTTTACTCATCATACCAACCTCTATTAAATTTTTCAGACTTTTTTAAATTTTTTTGATTCAATGTGTGTTCATAATTTGATGAACGCCTACATAAAGACCCCTCACCAACCTCCTGTGAAGGCGTGTCGACGACCGTGCGCGACCTTTCTTTTCCCCAAGGCGCGACCTTTCAATGAGCGGTAAACCAACTGCTCCATCTTCCACTCCGCGCGGCCTTAAAGACGCGCTATCACCCGTTAGTTCTCCACAAGCGCGTCGCTCACTTTGAATCCTCTTCTTTTCTTCGACTTCCTCCACTCCGACGACCCAACACCACTATGGACGACCTTCTGCCGCAAAGCCCTCCGAAGGAGCCACCTTGCAAGAAACTATGTTGCAGCTCCCCCGAGAGGTTCAACACCTAGCAGCGCCTCCTCATGGTGCGAGAAACATACAACAATACGTCTCGCGCCATGAGTGCCTTGGGGTTGGGTACCCTTCCAGAATATACTTGAATGGGTACCATTGGCCACTACCTCTACGCCCTCACGGGGGTGGCTGATCATCTCGACATTATGTTCGCAACGATGGCCCAGGTTCTTGGCCCCGAGGGCCGCAGAACGCTGGTGGAGGCGACGGCTAGCAACCTCGGGGTTGCACCGCCGGTGCAGCCGGTGCAGTCGGTGCAACCAGCCCCTATTGCACCGGCGCCGGAGGACGAGGAGGAGGAAGAGGAGTAGGAGTAGGAGTAGGATTTAATTAGTTTTTCATTGTTGTTTTTAGTTGCTTCTGTTTTGAAAATATGGTTAATGAATGAAATATATCTTTGTTCATCTATGTGACTGAATATTACTTGTGTATCTTGTGTTCTTTTGTGAAACGCGTGATTGAATATTGTTGATGAATGAGTATCCTTTGTGTTCTTCAACTGTGTGAATGAATGAATGTGGAGTGTGTTCATCGTGTTCCTCAGACTCGGGTATCATAAGGTAATTATCTTAGGCGGTTGGTAATTCAAACTCGTCTGAGAAGAAGATTATCTCAAGTGGTTGGTAAGTAATACCCAACTGAGATAAACATCTCAGAAGGTTATTAAGTACCAACTGCCTGTGAAGATATTTACTTCTTAATTAATATTCTTGATTAAATGTGGGTCCTTTAAAAAGGCAAAATTACACTTTCTTGTATTATTATTGATAAGTAAAGGTTACCATTAAATTTCACTTCATAAATCTTTTGAAATCGGTCAGAACATAAAAAACATACAACAAATGATATTTTTCATTTTTCTATCTTGATGAATATAATGCCTTTTTCATTTATTTTTTCAGTGGACATTTTTACCCATCATACCAACCTCTATGTATTTTTTCAGATTTTTTTAATTTTCCTGAATCAATGTGTGTTCATAATTTGATGAATGCCTCATATGTATATGAGCATTTAGTTAGAATGATGGATACTTTGAAGTTTGACATGTTGGAATGCTTTTAAAAAAATTAACAAAATTCATACATGTATAAATGATACAAATATGTTCATACAAAAAATTTGAGTGAATGATCTTTTTTTAACGAGAAACACAAATGTGAATAATATGTGAGTAGAAATTAATTTGATATTTACCAAAACATTACAATGTCAGCTATACAAGTTTTAAAATTTTTTGTTCAGGTGGTAGATGTTAATTTTATACAAATGTAGAAGAAAGAATCATATAATTTGGACACAATTTGCATAATATAAACATGTTTGAGTATTTATATTGGAATCTAAATAAAAAAGAAGCAAGGGATAAGGAAACTGAAGAACAGTATCGGGCATTATCTGAGGCGGTTGGTAAGTAATAACCGACTGAGATAAAAATCTTCCTTGACGGTTATTAAGTACCAACCGCCTGTGAAGATATTTACTTCTTCCCAATTAATATTCTTGATTAAATGTGGGTCCTTTAAAAAGGCAAAATTCCACATTCTTGTAATATTATTGATAAGTAAAGGTTACCATTAAATTTCACTTCATAAATCTTTTGAAATTGGTCAGAATATAAAAAACATAAAACAAATGATATTTTTCATTTTTCTATCTTGATGAATATAATGCCTTTTTCATTTATTTTTTTAGTGGACATTTTTACTCATCATACGAACCTCTATGAAATTTTTTCAGATTTTTTTTTAAATTTGTTTGAATAAATGTGTGTTCATAATTTGATGAATGCCTCATATGTATATGAGCATTTAGTTAGAATGATGGATAATTTGAAGTTTCACATTTTGGAATGCTTTTTAAAAAAAATTAACAAAATTCATACATGTATAAATGATACAAATATGTTCATACAAACAAATTTGAGGGAAGGATCTTTTTTTTACAAGATACACAAATGTGAATAATATGTGAATAGAAATTAATTTAATATTTACCAAAACATTACAATGTCAGCTATACAAGTTTTAAAATTTTTTGTTCTAGTGTAGATGTTAATTTTATACAAATGTAGAAGAAAGAATTATATAATTTGGACACAATTTGCAGAATCTACATGTTTGAGTATTTATATTGGAATCTAAATAAAAAAAAGCAAGGGATAAGGAAACTGAAGAACAGTATCGGGCATTATCTCAAACGGTTGGTAAATAATAACCGACTGAGATAAAAATCTTCCTTGACGGTTATTAAGTACCAACCGCCTGTGAAGATATTTACTTCTTCTTAATTAATATTCTTGATTAAATGTGGGTCCTTTAAAAAGGCAAAATTACACTTTCTTGTATTATTATTGATAAGTAAAGGTTACCATTAAATTTCACTTCATAAATCTTTTGAAATCGGTCAGAACATAAAAAACATACAACAAATGATATTTTTCATTTTTCTATCTTGATGAATATAATGCCTTTTTCATTTATTTTTTCAGTGGACATTTTTACCCATCATACCAACCTCTATGTATTTTTTCAGATTTTTTTAATTTTCTTGAATCAATGTGTGTTCATAATTTGATGAATGCCTCATATGTATATGAGCATTTAGTTAGAATGATGGATACTTTGAAGTTTGACATGTTGGAATGCTTTTAAAAAAATTAACAAAATTCATACATGTATAAATGATACAAATATGTTCATACAAACAAATTTGAGTGAATGATCTTTTTTTAACGAGAAACACAAATGTGAATAATATGTGAGTAGAAATTAATTTGATATTTACCAAAACATTACAATGTCAGCTATACAAGTTTTAAAATTTTTTGTTCAGGTGGTAGATGTTAATTTTATACAAATGTAGAAGAAAGAATCATATAATTTGGACACAATTTGCATAATATAAACATGTTTGAGTATTTATATTGGAATCTAAATAAAAAAGAAGCAAGGGATAAGGAAACTGAAGAACAGTATCGGGCATTATCTGAGGCGGTTGGTAAGTAATAACCGACTGAGATAAAAATCTTCCTTGACGGTTATTAAGTACCAACCGCCTGTGAAGATATTTACTTCTTCCCAATTAATATTCTTGATTAAATGTGGGTCCTTTAAAAAGGCAAAATTCCACATTCTTGTAATATTATTGATAAGTAAAGGTTACCATTAAATTTCACTTCATAAATCTTTTGAAATCGGTCAGAATATAAAAAACATAAAACAAATGATATTTTTCATTTTTCTATCTTGATGAATATAATGCCTTTTTCATTTATTTTTTTAGTGGACATTTTTACTCATCATACCAACCTCTATGAAATTTTTTCAGATTTTTTTTAAATTTGTTTGAATAAATGTGTGTTCATAATTTGATGAATGCCTCATATGTATATGAGCATTTAGTTAGAATGATGGATAATTTGAAGTTTCACATTTTGGAATGCTTTTTAAAAAAAATTAACAAAATTCATACATGTATAAATGATACAAATATGTTCATACAAACAAATTTGAGGGAAGGATCTTTTTTTTACAAGATACACAAATGTGAATAATATGTGAATAGAAATTAATTTAATATTTACCAAAACATTACAATGTCAGCTATACAAGTTTTAAAATTTTTTGTTCTGGTGTAGATGTTAATTTTATACAAATGTAGAAGAAAGAATTATATAATTTGGACACAATTTGCAGAATCTACATGTTTGAGTATTTATATTGGAATCTAAATAAAAAAAATGCAAGGGATAAGGAAACTGAAGAACAGTATCGGGCATTATCTCAAACGGTTGGTAAATAATAACCGACTGAGATAAAAATCTTCCTTGACGGTTATTAAGTACCAACCGCCTGTGAAGATATTTACTTCTTCTTAATTAATATTCTTGATTAAATGTGGGTCCTTTAAAAAGGCAAAATTCCACTTTCTTGTAATATTATTTATAAGTAAAGGTTACCATAAAATTTCACTTCATAAATCTTTTGAAATCGGTCAGAACATAAAGACATACAACAAATGATATTTTTCATTTTTCTATCTTGATGAATATAATGTCTTTTTCATTTACTTTTTCAGTGGACATTTTTACTCATCATACCAACCTCTATGAATTTTTTCATATTTTTTTAATTTTTTTTGAATCAATGTGTGTTCATAATTTGATGAATGCCTCATATGTATATTAGCATTTAGTTAGAATGATGGATAATTTGAAGTTTGACATGTTGGAATGCTTTTAAAAAAATTAACAAAATTCATACATGTATAAATGATACAAATATGTTCATACAAACAAATTTGAGTGAAGGATCTTTTTTTTTTACGAGATACACAAATGTGAATAATATGTGAGTAGAAATTAATTTGATATTTACCAAAACATTACAATGTCAGCTATACAAGTTTTAAATTTTTTTGTTCAGGTGGTAGATGTTAATTTTATACATATGTAGAAGAAAGAATCATATAATTTGGACACAATTTGCAGAATCTAAACATGTTTGAGTATTTATATTGGAATCTAAATAAAAAAGAAGCAATGGATAAGGAAACTGAAGGATAGTATCGGGCATTATCTTAGACGGTTGGTAAGTAATAACCGCCTGAGATAAAAATCTTCTCGGAAGGTTATTAAGTACCAACCGCCTGTGAAGATATTTACTTGGGACGGAGGGAGTATAAGATGGTCACCCGTGCCGTCGTCTTTTCCGCACAACCGTTCCAACATCCTCTCTTCTCTCTACAAAACCTAGCCGCGGCTAGTATACAGCAAATGCTTTCGAGCCCGCCGAGGGACCCGACCGCCGGTAAGCGGCCACGGCTGGACCCCCCCCTCGCCGCCGCGCGTGAAGGATACCCTCCTGTTCAACATGGCCCGAGATGTATTTACGGATACATCTCACTCCATGGAATTCCTTGGGCTCGGTACCCTTACACAATGTACTGGAATGGACACCACGGGCCACTACGTTTTCGGCCTCTCGCACGTGGCCTCTCATCTCGACTCCCTCTGGGAGACGATGGCGGCCGATCTCGGCGTCACGGGTCGTCGCAAACTCGTCGTGGCGGCGGCCTTGAGACTGGGTCACCTTCCGCCGTCGGAGCCCGAGGCGCTAGAGGAGGGTCAGGAGCCCGAGGACCCACCCGAGGAGGAGGAGGTGGAGGCTGAGTAGAGTAGTATTTAGGTGTTTTCTTTTCATGTTTTTAGTTGTAGTTTTTCGTTTCATGTTTTTAGTTGTAGTTTTTTATTTCATGGTTTTAGTTGTAGTTTATCTTTTCTTGTGTTTGTAATATACTCCCTCCATCCAAAGCGACAAGTATTTTTGGACGGAGATACTCCCTCCATCGAAAGGGACAAGTAGTATTTTGGGACGGAGGGAGTAATGATTTTAAGTTAAATGTACTTGGTGTTCTTGTTCATGGATGTACTATCTGTGCAAAATTAGTTCGAATTTTCCGATCACCAAACCCCCCTTGTCCCCAAACCGGTGGAGTTGCCAGGAGATCGCCTGCAGCGGGGCCCGCAAAGCGGTCTGTAAAGTAGTAGTAACAGGAAAATGCAACAGGCCGGTAGCTAGGACTAGAAAGAAAAAAAGTGACGGTTATTAAGTACCAACCGCCTGTGAAGATATTTAGTTCCTCTTAATTAATATTCTTGATTAAATGTGGGTCATTTAAAAAGTCAAAATTCCACATTCTAGTAATATTATTGATAAGTAAAGGTTACCATTAAATTTCACTTCATAAATCTTTTGAAATTGGTCAGAACATAAAAAACATACAACAAATGCTATTTTTCATTTTTCTATCTTGATGAATATAATGCTTTTATCATTTATTTTTTCAGTGGACATTTTACTCATCATACCAACCTCTATGAATTTTGTCAAATTTTTTTAATTTTTTTTAAATCAATGTGTGTTCATAATTTGATGAATGCCTCGTATGTATATGAGCATTTAGTTAGAATGATGGATAATTTGAAGTTTGACATGTTGGAATGCTTTTAAAAAAAATTAACAAAATTCATACATGTATAAATGATACAAATATGCTCATACAAACAAATTTGAGTGAAGGATCTTTTTTTATTGGATACACAAATGTGAATAATATGTGAGTAGCAATTAATTTGATATTTACCAAAACATTACAATATCAGCTATACAAGTTTTAAAATTATTTGTTCATGTGGTAGATGTTTATTTTGTACAAATGTAGAAGAAAGAATCATCGAATCTGGACACAATATGTAGAATCTAAACATGTTTGAGTATTTATATTGGAATATAAATAAAAAAGAAGCAAGGGATAAGGAAACTGAAGAACAGTATCGGGCATTATCTCAGGCGGTTGGTAACTACCCGCCTGAGATAAACATCTTCTCAGGCGGTTATTAAGTACCAACTACCTGTGAAGATATTTACTTCTTCTTAATTAATATTCTTGATTAAATATCTTATCAGGCGGTTGGTAAGTAAAACCCGCTTGAGATAAACTTAAAAACCGCCTGTGAAAAACCGACGCCGAGACGGGGACCCCTCACCACACGCTTGCTATTAGATGACGGCCCGCTATAAAGGCTCACCATTCTCTTGCTTCTGCGCCGCACCACTCCTTAGATCATAGCCTCCAAACTTCTCCCCCGCCACCGTCGACCACCTCTCGCTCTTTCTCTGCACCTCCGTCGCCACACAAATGGGTAGCCCCCCGCCGAAGCGCTCTAGGCCATCGACGTCCTCTGAACCTTCTTCTCTGTTTCCGTCGCCGCCGGCAATGCCGGTGGAACTGATGGTGGCGCCCGCATCTCCTCAGCCCGACTGGTTACAGGAGACTGTCCGCCTCTTTACCACCCGCATCGACAAATTAACGCGCCGAATTAAAGATGTCGAAGACGACGTGTCCTCCGCCGTGGAACATGCAAGAGTGATGGACACAATGTCATGGGATGTATTTAACAATAAATCTCTCATATGTCGCCGTCTGGGTCTTGGGAGGCTTCCCCAGCTCCCCAGCATGGACTCCGCCGGCTACTACTTGTTCGGGTTAAGCTTTGTGGCCGCTCGTCTCGACGCCCTCCACGAGACAATTGCGGAGGTTGCTGGGGTACAGGGCCACCGGAAGATTTTGCACAGCGTCGCCTGTAAGCTCGGTGTGGAGACGGAAGAGGAGTCGCCGCCGCCGTCGAAGACGGAGGCGGAGCCGCCGGAGGATGCGTCGGACGCGGCGTGCATGGTGGCGGAGGTGGACGAGGCCTCCGAGTGGAATAGGATTAGGAGTAGTTTTGTTCTTGTTTCTACGTGTTTTTCGACCATGTTTTCTTTACTCTTGTTTGTAATATATGTGTTGGTAGTATGTTAATGTAATATGTCTTTTATGTTCATGAACAATGTGCCTGATGTATTATCGAAAAATTCTCCTTTTATCGAAAAACATCTCCTTTAACAAAGCCAAGTTTTAACCTATAACCCACTTCGTGCGTGAATCGAAAAACATCTCCAGTCGTGATGTTGTGTTTCTCTTGTTTTTTTTGATATTTTTCCTTTTCACGTTTTGTCATGTTGTTTTCTTTGATGCAAACAGGGCTAAAAAAAAGACGAGCGCGCATAGGGGAAACACAACAAGTGCAACATTCATCCGAGACAAGCATGCATATATAGGAGAAACACATCAACATGCCTTAGACAAGTCTATTTTATATACAGTGCTCCCTTTGTTCAGTTTTCATTGGCGTTGGGAGAACTAGGGGTAGCGCATCCAAAAGAGAATGGAGGGAATATAACCCATAGAGTACAACATGTTATGGCAGAACAGGTCATACTCGCGCTCAATCCTACAGTTCTCAATACAGAAGACAATCCACTCGTACCACCCTCACCGGCCGCAGCAGGCAGGCCCCTAGTTCCCCCCTGTTCGGCAGCGGCAAAAGTAATCGTCAATTTCGGGCAGCGCCACCGGCTGCGGTCCCAGAGGAGGCCTACGCAGAAACCTCCAGCTCAGGAAAACGTCGAGCCTCTGCATGGCTTGATTCCGACACCGGCAGCACTCTGTGTTGGTCCTCTTCATCGCGACGGACCCGACCGCGTTGTCGCCGACGTGGGCCTCGCCTTTGACCCGCCGGATATATTCGAGGGTGTCACAGTACCCGCGGTCGGCGTCGTAGTATAGCATGGCGAGGACGTAGGCCGCCACCTTGTGGCCGTTCGCGGCCGCCCGAGCAAGGAACTGGGTGCCCCGCTGCGCTTGCACACGGCCGTAGTTGAAGACGAGGTCGAACCCCGTGACGTAGAACGCATGAGGGTTGCCCATGTTGGCCAGGCGCTCCACGAGGGTGTCGTAGCTCCTGTTCCCGTGCCGTTGGAACCACTCCCAGATGCTCTCCCGCTCCAGCGCCACGCGCCTGCCCACGGCGGGATCACGGCACGCCGCGTGCATGGCCTTGCAGGTGGCGCGCAGACTGGAGAGGTCGTCCATGGGCTGGGTGGAGGTTGCGGCGACCCACCCCACGATCAGGACCGCAATATCGTGCGACAAGGGGAACTACATGGGCTTCGAAGGGAACCAACGAGGACGCGCGCGATGGAGAGGAAGAGTACGCGCGGAGAAGAGAATGGTGTGTGTGGCGGAGTAGAGGATGGTGTGTCGTCTTACTACTCTTTATTAGTACGCGCAGAGAAGACGATGAGACGCCCGGTGATTTTTAGTACGCGCAGAGAAGAGGGATGGTGGTGTGTGGGCAGTTATTTCCAGCCATTTTTTTTGTCCCAGCTCAACTTTACTTTCACTGTATGGTCATGTCAGCTGTGTGCTCTGCACATTTTCAGCTACTGTCCTTTGTTGCCGTAGCAACTTGCTGGCATTGAATGGAAAGTGGGATGATATGTATTGATGAAGGGTGTTAGGGTAAGTTTATGTGTTGACTAATGTGCGGTTTGAATCCTCAAAATTAGTTTTTCTTTGTTGTTTTTAGTTGCTTCTGTTTTGTAAATATTGTTAATGAATGAAATCTATCTTTGTTCATCTACGTGACTGAATATTACTTGTGTATCTTGTGTTCTTTTGTGAGATGCATGATTGAATATTGTTAATTAATGAGTATCTTGTGTGTTATTCAACCGTGTGAACGAAAGAATGTGTAGTGTGTTCATCGTGTTCCTCAGACTCGGGTATCATAAGGTAATTATCTTAGGCGGTTGGTAATTCAAACTCGTCTAAGAAGAAGATTATCTCAGGCGGTTGGTAAGTAATACCCGATTGAGATAAACATCTCAAAAGGTTATTAAGTACCAACCGCCTGTGAAGATATTTACTTCTTCTTAATTAATATTCTTGATTAAATGTGGGTCCTTTAAAAAGGCGAAATTCCACTTTCTTGTAATATTATTGATAAGTAAAGGTTACCATTAAATTTCACTTCATAAATCTTTTGAAATCGGTCAGAACATAAAAAACATACAACAAATGATATTTTTCATTTTTCTATCTTGATGAATATAATGCCTTTTTCATTTATTTTTTCAGTGGACATTTTTACTCATCATACCAACCTCTATGAATTTTTTCAGATTTTTTTAAATTTTTTTGAATCAATGTGTGTTCATAATTTGATGAATGCCTCATATGTATATGAGCATTTAGTTAGAATGATGGATAATTTGAAGTTTGACATGTTGGAATGCTTTTAAAAAAATTAACAAAATTCATACATGTATAAATGATATAAATATGTTCATACAAACAAATTTGAGTGAAGGATCTTTTTTACGAGATACACAAATGTGAATAATATGTGAGTAGAAATTAATTTGATATTTACCAAAACATTACAATGTCAGCTATACAAGTTTTAAATTTTTTTTTTCAGGTGGTAGATGTTAATTTTATACAAATGTAGAAGAAAGAATCATATAATTTGGACAAAGTTTGCAAAATCTAAACAAGTTTGAGTATTTATATTCGAATCTAAATAAAAACGAAGAAAGGTATAAGGAAACTGAAGAACAGTATCGGGTATTATCTCAGACGGTTGGTAAGTACTACCCGATTGAGATAAAAATCTTCCTTGACGGTTATTATGTACCAACCGCCTGTGAAGATATTTACTTCTTCTCAATTAATATTCTTGATTAAATGTGGGTCCTTTAAAAAGGCAAAATTCACTTTCTTGTAATATTATTGATAAGTAAAGGTTACCATTAAATTTCACTTCATAAATCTTTTGAAATCGGTCAGAACATAAAATACATACAACAAATGATATTTTTAATTTTTCTATTCTGATGAATATAATGCCTTTTTCATTTATTTTTTCAGTTGACATTTTTACTCATCATACCAACCTCTATGAATTTTTTCAGATTTTTTTAAATTTTTTTGAATCAATGTGTGTTCATAATTTGATGAATGCCTGATATGTATATGAGCATTTAGTTAGAATGATGGATAATTTGAAGTTTGACATGTTGGAATTCTTTTAAAAAATTAACAAAATTCATACATGTATAAATGATACCAATATGTTCATACAAACAAATTTGATTGAAGGATCTTTTTTTACGAGATACGCAAATGTGAATAATATGTGAGTAGAAATTAATTTGATATTTACCAAAACATTACAATGTCGGCTATACAAGTTTTAAAATTTTTTGTTCAGGTGGTAGATGTTAATTTTATACAAATGTAGAAGAAAGAATCATATAATTTGGACACAATTTGCAGAATCTAAACATGTTTGAGTATTTATATTGGAATCTAAATAAAAAAGAAGCAAGGGATAAGGAAACTGAAGAACAGTATCACGCATTATCTGAGACGGTTGGTAAGTAATACCCAACTGAGATAAAAATATTCCTTGACGGTTATTAAGTACCAACCGTGTGTGAAGATATTTACTTCTTCTTAACTAATATTCTTGATTAAATGTGGGTCCTTTAAAAAGGCAAAATTTCTCCTTGTCCCCAAACCGGTGGAGTTGCCAGGAGATCGCCCGCAGCGGGGCCCGCAAAGCGGTCTGTAAAGTAGTAGTAACAAGAAAATGCAATAGACCGGTAGCTAGGACTGGAAAGAAAAAAGTGAAGAAAATACGAGGAAGAAAATGTTTGAAAAAAAGGAAGGACAACCGAAATGTTAAAGAGGAAATCTTTTCACGGAAATTAATCTAGTCGTAATCCTCTCAAACATAGGCTCCCTTCGAAGGATAGGATTTGTAAAGGATTTTTAGTTTACATAGGAAACATAACACATGAGCTAGGACACTTTGGTAGCCATACTAAAAGAGCTGCTTATCCGCCTCATCCACTTCCCCACGCCGCCAGTAGAATCTCTTCGGCCACGGGAAGATGTCCCCCGAAGAGTTCGAGGACATCGAGGAGTGTCCGTCAGAAGAGTCACCTGATGACGAGGAGGCCGGGGAGTTGGGGTGGACCGGCGGCGTATAGTCAAGGTAGTGATCCAGGTGGATGATGAGCTCCGTCGTGAGGCTGCCAGGACGGACCACTGCGGCATGGTTGAAAGGTTCCGCCGGCGGCCCGCCGTCACTCCTAGTTCGGCCATCACTTCCTGCAAAGAAGGTGGCCATTTTGGCCCGAGGAAGGAGGCTTGGGTCTTTCATCCACCCAACGACCGTGCACAGGTCAGCACGCTCTCGGTGGTAAGTGGAAGCATCGAAGTGATCAAAGAGGAAGACGTCACCCAGAACCTGTCTGATGCCCTCCGCAGACCAGACATGCTGAGGGAGGTTCTCGATGACAACCTGCACTTGGAAGAACCACCCGACGATCGTCACACCGACGCCAAAGATCCATGGCCGGAAGTAGTGGTTATCATCCGGCATGGTGATGATTGTTGTCTCGATGGCAAGCTCCCGATAGTCATCACGGGTGAACCGCACCACGAACTCACCATCCCCAAACGTGGACACGGTGAAAGCCCAATGCAGGATTTCAAGTTGGTGATGGATGACCAGGGTGATCTTCATGGGCGTCGCCTCGCTGCGACCTCCTCTGGGTCCCAGAAACAGCTGCTTGGCGGCGCAAACGGATAAACTCCATCGTCATGAGGCGGTTGTTGACCACCGTGCATTGCCCCTTACGAGGGCACAGGGACGGCGAGCCTGCAGGTACCTGCTCGTGTCTATCATGGTTGTGAGGCATGGCACTGCGACAACAGAGGCAAAGGACTTCTCAGGCAACACACGGGAGCATGGATGGGAATCAGTCGGGAACTTGAGTCTGGAAGCAATAGGGGGGGGGGGGGGGGGTGGTTTAAGAAGGCGAGGATGAAGAGGCCAAACATCGGAAGCAGCGTCCCATGAGGATCTCACGAAAATCCGGTGATAGGACTGGACCTTTCGAGGCCTTCGGCTCTGTGCAAGCGTCATGAATGCGCGAAGGCCCAGCTTGAATATAAAGTGAATCAACGTAGTTTCAGCCCACAAATAACAAGCGGCCCAGCTTTTTCGTCCTGCCTGCCTGCCCGCGGCGGGAAATTTTTGTCACGCCGAATGAAGAAGGAAAATAAGAAACGAAAATAATATTTTATTAAGGTACCCTTCAACCCGCATCGCCGGCCCCCTCTCCGCAACGTGCTTATAGGAGCATCCGCCGGCCGCCACGATTGTAGGAGCAGCCGACCGCCACGCTTGTAGGAGCATCCGCGGGCCACCACGCTTGGAGGAGCATTCGCCGGCCACCACGCTTGGAGGAGCATCCGCCGGCCGCCACGCTTGGAGAAGCATTTGTCGGTCGCTATGCTTGGAGGAGCATCCGCCGGCCGCCACGCTTGTAGGAGCATCCGCCGACCGCTACTCTTGTAGGAGCATCCGCCGGCCGCCAAGCTTGGAGGACCAACCGCCGGCCGCCACGCTTGGAGGAGCATCCGCCGGCCGCCACGCTTGTAGGAGAATCCACCGGCCGCAGCGCGTGGAGTAACAACAGCTAGGTACAATTTCTCACAAAATGTGTTCTTGTACATCTATCCTCTTACGGATAGGCTGATGGCTGATTGAATTGTAGGAAGCAATGTCAGAAGATAAGACGTGGATGGGAAAAGACATGCATACGAGGGAGTGGTAGGATGGAATGAAGTCATTTTTAAATTTTGCATTTCAGGGCACTCGTGAAGGAGGAACTATGCCTTGTCCTTGCACAAGATGTCGTAATATTTGCCACAAGACACGCAAGGGAGTTCATTTACACCTGCTCAAAAATGGGATGTTATTTGATTATACTTGTTGGATACACCATGGAGAAATACGAGTTCAGGAAAATATTGCTGAGGAATCAGCAAATAATGAGGAGATAATTTCTGATGATGGTGCTATGCAAAATATGTTGTCCAGTCTACATAGAGGCACTGATCATGGTGGTACTTCAGCAGATGTTGATGATCAAGAAAATGCTATAAACCAGCAGGAGCCAACTGGGGATGCAAAGAAATTCTATGACTTATTAACTGATGCCAAAAAGGAGTTGTATCCAGGATGTTCGCAGCTGACCCAATTATCCTACATTGTCAGATTCTACCAGATAAAGTGTTTAACTAGTATGAGCAAAGTAGCTTGTAAGATGTTTCTTGAACTATTCTCATTTGTGCTTCCAAAGGGCCACTGCATTCCTAATACATTTGATAAACTTCAGAAGGTTGTTCGTGACCTCGGGCTGGACTACCAAAAGATTGATGCATGTTTCAATGACTGTGTGTTATTCCAGAAGGACTATTCTCTGCTGAATAGTTGCCAAAAGTGTGGTGAATTAAGATGGAAAAATAGTACTGCTAGGGATGCCAGAGAGGCTTTACCTTGTGGAAAATCCAAGAAGCTTGTAGCACGCAAGTTTCTACGTTACTTCCCTATTATTCCCGGTCTACAAAGGTTTTATATGGGAGAATCAACGGCATCAAACATGCGCTGGCACAAAGAAGGTCGTACTGATGATGGAATATTACGCCATCCCACCATTTCGAATGCATGGAAGCATTTTGATAGCATTCACCCAAACTTCTCATCTGATCCTCACAACATAAGACTTGGGCTAGCATCTGATGGTTTCAATCCTTTTGGAGTAATGAATGTTTCTTACAGCACATGGCCTGTGATTCTAATCCCTTATAATCTACCACATTGGTTGTGTATGAAGCAGTCTTATTGAGTGATGTCAATGATAATTCCTGGGCCAAAGTCACCTGGAAACAACATTGATGTGTATCTGCAGCCTTTGGTTGATGAGCTACTGAAATTATAATCTGATGGTGTTGAAACATATGACAGTTTAAAGAAAGAGACATTTGTCATGTGAGATTCTTTATTGTGGACAATAAATTATTTTCCAGCATATGCAATGCTATGTGGATGGAGCACAAAAGGGAAGCTAGCATGTCCATACTGCCATATAAACACTGACGCCTTCTGGTTGAAATATGGACGAAAGCATTGTTACATGGGTCATCGTCGTTTCCTACCTCAGGATCACAGATGGCGTCAAAACAAAGGTTCTTTCAACAAAAAGGCAAAGAATAGAGAGGCTCCAACATCACTCTATGGTGACGAAGTACTCCAACAATACGAGTGTTTTGATCAAGTGAGTTTTGGACCGACGAATAATAAGAGAAAGCACACCGAGGAAAATAGATGGCATAATTGGAAGAAGAAAAGTATATTTTTGACCTCCCTTATTGGAAGACATTGCTAATAAGGCATAACTTGGATGTCATGCACATTGAGAAAAACATTTGTGATAGCATATTGGGGACATTGCTTGCTATGGATGGTAAAACAAAAGATAGTCTACAAGCTCGTCTTGATATGAAGGATATGGGTATACGGCCAGGTCAACATCCGAAGTTCATAAAGAGCAAGTAGACATTCCCACCAGCATTATATACATTGGGCAAAGATGAGAAGACCACCTTGTGCAAGTTTCTGGGGAATGTGAAGGTGCCCGATGGTTATGCCTCAAACATCAAGAGATGTGTGGACATAAAAGCATGTAAGGTATCAGGTCTAAAAACTTATGACTGCCATATTATATTTCAGAAGCTCCTTCCTATTGCAATACGTAACATATTGACTGAAAAGGTTGTTGCACCTTTAATTGAGTTTAGCACATTCTTTTGTTGAATTCGTTCTAATGAATTGGCGGAACCAGATTTGGACAAGATGAGCAAACAAATTCCTAAAACAATTTGTAAGCTTGAGATGTTGTTTCCTCCCGATTTCATTCAAATCATGGTACATCTTCCAACCCATCTTGTCGAAGAAGCACAATTGGGTGGACCTGTTTCTTACAGATGGATGTATCCAATTGAGAGGTACCTTGGTACATTGAAGAGGTATGTACGTAACAAAGCTCACCCAGAGGGTTCTATAGCTGAGGGATATATTGCCGAAGAGTGTATGACTTTTTGTAGTCAGTTTTTGGATAACATCAGCACCAAGCGTAATAGACCAGAACGTCATGAAGCTGCAGCTACAAATGAACCTTCTATTGATAATTCTAACATATTACAGAAGTTGATAATTCTAAAAAAGGGTATAAATGGGACCAACTTACTATGGTGGAACTACATAACATCAGGCATTATCTTTGAAGAGGCCGCTCCATGGATCAAGTAATAACGTATAACTCAGATGTTGTATACTATGTATATGGCTTATTGTAGATGGCTATTTTAATTTTGTACCCTTTTCAGTGAGCATATTGAAGAGCTGAAAAAGATTCATTCTCGTGATGTTGATAAACACTATAGAGATGAGTTTATTGATTGGTTTCAGAAATGAGTAAGTACATTCAAGTTTGCACATTGATGAAATATTGAACAAATATGTGTTCTGAAATTGGTTTGTCGTCGATAACCCCTGTTATACAAATGTGTACAGATTACGACATTACACAAAGAAGGCAAAGCAACCGATTATCTGTATGCATTATCTAGAGGACCTGATCGTCGGGCACGTTTTTTTAGTCGGTTATTCATCAATGGCTTCTTCTTTCGAACTGCAGATGTGGAAAAAGATTTACGGACCCAAAATAGTGGTATTGTTGTTCGGGGCACTGATCATGATTGGTTTGGAGTAATCAAGAAAATCATTGCTGTTGATTTTGAAAAAAATCAAGAGGTTCTGTTATTTCAGTGTGAATGGTTTGATCGGCCTTTTGGAAGCAGTCAGAACCAAAGCAGAGGCTACAAAAAGGATCAATACGGAATGATAGATGTTGACACTACTCTGTTTCGATTCCAGTATGAGCCTTACATTCTAGCCACCCAAGCAGAACAAGTTTTTTATGTTCCAAGTGTGAAGCATCCTAAATGGGCCACAATTCTTAAAACGAAGCCACAAAACCTTTTTGCCA
Organism: Tuctoria greenei; assembly: GCA_036927565.1. NCBI lineage: Eukaryota > Viridiplantae > Streptophyta > Magnoliopsida > Poales > Poaceae > Tuctoria > Tuctoria greenei. The sequence continues at coordinate 148,718,548 of JAYESD010000006.1, read as the reverse complement.
TGCCCCCTGGAGACAGTGAAAATAATGTGACTGAGACGATGGAGGCTGAGACATTTCATGTTGATCTGCTTACTGATGATATCAATAATGAGGATACGACCGCATGGGCTAGGAATGACATCGAGGGAGCCAGCGGCAATGCTTCCACTCTTATAATGACAACGTATGGTGATCGGTTGAGTAGATGGAGTTTCATCAGAAAATGAAGACGACGACGATGATACATATACCAATGATGGTCATGTAGCTCCATTATGGGGGGACGACAGCGAAGATGATGATTTTTAGTATAATTAAGTACGTGACATGTAGCTCCACAATGAATTCATCCGTCCGAACCCGATATTTATTTTTCAGATATTTATATTTGCTACCCGAAAAGTACGCGATACCCGATATTTCAGTCTTTTCAGTTCCGGTCTCAGTTTTATCGGTTTCGGTTTTTCGGTCTCGGTTTATTTGCCCACCCCTAATTTTCGGTTTCGGTTAAAACTTTTTCAAAGGGAAGTCTTAGGTTTTGTCAAATCTATCTTTCAAATTTACGCAATTTTGATCCGTTTTAACAATACAAGAATTGTACTTTTAGATTCACCATGAAAAATATTTCCATAATATACAATCTAGTACTACATGTTATTGAAGTTAATAAATTCCATATAAATCATTTGTCAAAGGTAATTAGTTCAACCAAAACATAAATAGAGTTGAGTTGGGGCGGAGGAAGTATTATACGTTGCTGTTTGCCGCATAAGGTTTCGTCCTTCGTTCAAGCCGTAGCCATTTGTACAGGCAGCTGATGCGACCGGCGCACCGAGCTTACGTAAGCGCCAGTCACCGAGGCGCCTTAGACGCGCGTAGCGCATGAGTTCAAATCACCTGCGGTACTTTTAAATCTACGCATTAGTATTCTCCCCCTCATATTTGTTGATGCGTTAATACCTGATGTTTTGCATCATTGAGTATGTTACGGATCATCAGCATCGTTAGTCCAGCACTGAGTCGTCAGGAGGCAAAAAGTAATGAACGTCATTGATCAGCACTGTGCCGAGGAGAACGCAAAAATTGTTTGCTGATTCGTGACAACAAATCCTAATGCAATGACTGTGTCCCGTGGCAATAAAGCTGTAACGCCATGAACCAGTATTTCGTGGAAACACATCCTAATGCAACGATTATATTTCGTTGCATTACGGTCCAAATGCAAATGTTTGCTGATTCGTGGCAACAGATCCTAATGCAACGACTATGTTCTATGGCAATAAAGCTGTAACGCCACGAACCAGTAATTCGTGGCAACAGATCCTAATGCAATGACTGTGTTCCGTGGCAATAAAGTTGTAACGCCACGAACCAGTATTTCGTGGCAACAGATCCTAATGCAACGACTGTGTTCCGTAGCAATAAAGCTGTAACGCTATGAACCAGTAATTCGTGGCAACACATTCTAATGCAACGATTGTGTTCCGTGGCTATAAAGCTGTAATGCCACGAACCAGTAATTCGTGGCAACAGATCCTAATGCAACGATTAAGTTCCGTGGCAATAAAGCTGTAACGCCAGGAACTAGAGTAATGTGGCAACACATCCTAATGCAACGATTCCGTTTCATTGCATTACAGTCCAAATGCAACTGTTGGCTGATTTGTGGCAACAGATCCTAATGCAATGACCGTGTTCTGTGGCAATAAAGCTGTAACGCCACTAACCATTAATTCGTGGCAATAGATCCTAATGCAACGACTGTGTTCGGTGGTAATAAAGTTGTAATGCCACGAACCAGTATTTTGTGGCAACACATCCTAATGCAATGATTCTATTTCATTGCATTACGGTCCAAATGCAACTGTTTGCTGATTCGTGGCAACAGATCCTAATGCCACGATTGTGTTCCGTGGCAATAAAGTTGTGACGCCACGAATCAGTATTTTGTGGCAACAGATCCTAATGCAATGACTGTGTTCCGTGACAATAAAGTTGTAATGCCACGAACCAGTAATTCGTGGCAACAGATCCTAATGAAACGACTATTTTCCGTGGCAATAAAGTTGTAACGCCACGAACAAGTATTTCGTGGCAACAGATCCTAATGCATCGATTGTGATCCGTTGCATTAGCATCCTGACGCCAAGAACTAGTGAATCATAGCAATAGATCCTAATGCAACGATTGTGTTCCGTGGCGATAGATCCTAGTGCCACGAACTAGTGAATCGTGGCAAAACCCAAGCTTACTGCAACGATTTAGTATTCATCGCAGTACAATCGTTGCAACAGGTCGGAATCCTTGTAGTGATAAGCGGTTACCACTAAAATCTTGTGAGCTTGGAAGTAGTGTCGAAGCTTCCTAGAGGCAATAAGAACTGCGTAGAGTAGCTTATGCACCTCTAGATATCGAGTCTTGGTGTCATGGAGTACTTCGCTGATGAAGTACATAGGGCATTGAACTGTCTGGACCCTTCAGGAGGGGCCCGAAGTTTCCACTTCATCAACCCGGACCCTCCCGGAGGGGTCCGGACCTTTGGGGATTTCCAGGTTCATGCTTGAAGAACCCGGAGCTTCTTCTGAAGTGACCCAGACCTTCCCAGAGGGATGCGGATCTTCTTGTTCAGCAACAGCAACTCCTTCATTTGAAGGAGGTTGATCCTCCGGTGTCTTGCCTTGAGGATCCTGGTCTGGGGGCTGGAACCCAGACTCGCCTTCAGGTAATTCTGGACCCTCCCGGAGGGGTCTGGCTTTCTGAACTGGAGATGGTTCTTGTCTTGCCGCGACCAGGACCGTACTAACAACTTCGACAGTTGCCGAAATGTAAAGCAGAAGTGGCTCACCAGGATTTGGAGCTACCAAAGTTGGTAGAGTGGTGAGGAGCTGATTTAGCTCTTGTAAAGCCTTCTCTGCTTCTTCAGACCATTAGAATGGTCCGGACTTCCTCAATAATACGAAGAATAGTAGCGCTCGTTCCGCCAGTCTTGAGATGAACTGGCTAAGGGAAGCTAGATATCCAGTCAGCTTCTGGACGTCCTTGATGCGAGCTGGTGGCCGCATGTCTTCAATAGCTTTAATCCTTGCTGGATTCGCTTCTATTCCTCGGTGGTTCACCAAGAATCCAAGAAGCTTTCCAGAGCTAACCCCGAAGACACACTTGTCTGGGTTCAGCTTTGTGCATGTGATTGGCAACTTGTCGAAGACAACTTGCAAGGTGTCAAGGAATGACTCCTTGTTCTTGATCTTGACGACGATGTCATCGACATACACTTCCACTACATCTCTGATAAGCTCGCCAAAAGTTTTGTACATAGCTCGTACAAACGTTGAAGCAGCATTTTTGAGACCGAATGACATGGCAGTGTAACAATATAATCCATCTATTGTGATGAAGGAAGTATGCTCTTCATCTTCCCTAGACATTCTGATTTGATGATACCCAGAATATGCGTATAGGAAACACAGTAATTCACACCCGCAGGTGGAATCCACTATCTGACCTATTCTAGGTAATTGGAATGGATCCTTTGGACATGCCTTATCTAGTGTAGTGTAGTCGATACACATCTGAAGTTTCCCGCCGACTTTTGGTACAACGACTAGATTTGCCATCCATTTCGGGTGGAAGACTTCTCGGATGAATCCAGCTTCGAGCAACTTCTTCACTTCTTGACGTATGAAGTTCTGTCGCTCTACTGATTGCTTCTGAGGCTTCTGATGTACAGGTCGAGCATCGGGATAAATCTTTAGATTGTGCTCAATCACTTCCCTAGGGATCCCAGGCATTTGTGACGGTTGCCAGGCAAACACGTCGACTTTAGCCCAGAGGAAAGTGATGAGCGCGAGTTCCTATTTGTAGTTCAGACCTCCCGATATACCGGTGGTCTGAGCGGCGTCAGAACCAATTTGGACAACTTTGACGGGAATGTCGGTGTCGCCGCTCGGTTGCACACGAGGTGCGGAGGTTGAGCCTCGATGACGAATGCTCGGGGGTTTCGGAGCTTGCTCTTTTCCGGATTCTTCCTCCTGCGCTGTAGCAAGCGCATGGAGTTCTTCCAGAGAAGTAACTCCAGCGGTGCGATCTCTGCAGATCTGGAGAACACCTGAGGGTGTTGGCATCTTAACCACCAAGTAGCCATAATGAGCAGCAGCCATGAATTTGTACAAGGCTGTCCTGCCCAAGATGGCGTTGAATGGTAAGTTGATATGCGCTACGTCAAAGATCAACTTCTCAGTCGGTAATTCTCCCGGGTCCTGAAGGTCATCGGGAGAGTAATAGCACCGAGTGGAGTTATGGCCCCAGACCTACTCCGGAGAACAGTCGGGAGGGGCGAAGATCCGAAGGTAGGAGTTGAAGCTTGACGAAGGCCTCGAATCTTATGAGGTTCAACCCCGAACCTCCGCCCACCATTACATGGTGGAGCGAGATGTTGTTGATGGTCGGAGATACCATCAATGGGAGTTGGCCAGCTCCAATCATGTTTCGTGGGCAGTCTAAAGCATCGAAGGTGATGGCAGTGTCCATCCACTTCCCTGCGGCATCGCCCTGGCGGTGGGAGCTACTGAGGCCATGTCCCGCCGCATGGTCTTGAGGACACGGCAGGAGGTGATGTCCCACCAACCACCAAAGATGGTGTACATGGTTTTCCGACGCTTGTTGTCGGAGACGTCAGAGTCGTCGTCGACGGAGGTGTAAATAGCCTTCAAAACCTTTTTGGGGTCTTGAAAGCCTAACTCCTCTTCAGCCGGAGCTTTGTTGACTTTTTGCTTTCCTTCTCTTTGATGGAAAGGAGCTTCTTCTCGACGCTTGTTGTAGCGCTCGGCGAGGTTCTGGACCTCTCGGCAGCCTTCTAGGTTGTGGCTATTCGTATTGTGTATGGGACACCACATTTTGGAGCTGCCACCATCTTCAGATGATGACCAAGGTCGCCTCTCGGGGCATGGCCCCCGGCCACCCGGAGCTGCGGCAGCAGCGGCAGTGGGTGTGCCGGCCGACGGCTTCTTCTTACGAGTCCCGGAGGTAGCAGCTTCACCCTTGGAGGACTTTTTGTTTTCCTCCAGCGGTGGTTGGGAGTGCATTTCACGGCCCTCTGCAGCTTTGACACACTTGTCTGCCAAGCTGAAGAGTTTCATGACGCTGGTGACTTTCTTTGACGCCAGCTTCTCCAGCATCTTCTTGTCTCGCACGCCATGTCTAAATGCTACAATAACAGAAGCGCTTGAGATAGAAGGAATGTTATTTCGTACCTGGGAGAACCTCTGGATGAAGGATTGCAGGGACTCTCCCCCTTTTTGCTTGACAGCAAAAAGGTCCAGTTCGGTGCCTGGTCGGGTATATGAGCTTCCGAAGATGGCGGTGAACTGTTGGCACGACTCAACCTAACTGATGATGCAGTCATGCGGAAGGCACATGAACCAAGACCTAGCGGTCCAAGTTAAATCCACAAGGAAATAATTGGCCATCACGGCCTCATTTCCCCCAGCCGCAAGGATAGCAGTGGAGTAAATTTGGAGAAATTCAGCGGGATTGACAGTCCCGTCAAATTTCTCCGGCAGGTAATGTCGGAACCTCTGCGGCCATCTGACCATGGATAGATGCATGGCCAAGGCAAAACAGCCTCCTCCTAATCCCTCAGTAGCAGGGCTGTCCCGAGCCTCTCACCTCTCATGAGCACGCTCGATGTGGACGCGACTGTCCTGTTGACGATTGTAGGGATCGAATGCCCAAGAGGGGGGGGGGTGAATTGGGCTACTTCAAATTTTAAGTCAATTTAAAGCTTAAGTGAAATCTAATCCTCTAAGCAAGCCAACAGTGCAATTAAGAGAATTAAGTGCGGAATTGAGAATTGCGTAATCGTAAAGGAGTAGGGAGGAGGAATGCAAACGCTCGAAGACACGGGGACACGTCGATTTTTCCCGTGGTTCGGTGAGATCACTAGGATCCACCTACGTCCACGTTGTGGCACCCACCTAAGGGTATTGCCACTCCCAAGTCACCGAGACGAGGGAATCCACTAACTTCCTCCGTTTGCCATCCTTGGCAAGGTGGAGCTCAAGCCTTGTACAACTTCGATCCTCCGGGCTTCCACAATGGTCTCGGCAAGCTCCGGAGCGATCTCTTCACTCTCCTCTTGATACAAGGTGAGTGCAATCACCAAGAATGCACTTTCTCACGGCTCTCCCTACTCTAGAGTCTCCACTCACCCAGAGAGGACGCACACAAGCTTAACTCTAAGAGGAACTAGCCTATATCTTGAGGTGTGAAAGGGTTACAAGAGTGTGAAAATGAGTATTTTAAGTCTTGGACACTTGGGGAATGTGTAGTGGTGCTCTTGTTGTTCAGCCGCATCGAAATGACTGGTGGGAGGGGGTTAAATACTCAGCCCAACCGAATTAGCCGTTGGAAAAGTGGGCTGATTACTTTTCTGTGTGCATCGGATGATCCGATGACCCCCTTTTATGAGCATCGGTCTAATTAGATTAGCTGACGTCATTCTGTCAGAAATGACCGTTATTAGACCGATGCTTCACCTCCTTCATCATCGGAGGATCCGATGAATAGATCTTCAGTCTGGTTGAGCTGATAATTTGCTTCTGTTGTAATCGACCGATGTGCATCTGCCTTCAACATCGGATGATCCGGTGTTCAGTCCTTCAGAACACTTCAGAAAATTTGCTTACTGTTGTATTCATCCGATGTTCACTTGATACACATCGGATGATCCGGTGTGTACTTCATTCTGAGGTCTTCTTCTTCTGTTGAGTCCAAATCGACCGATGCAGTCATTCTTCAGATCACCGGATGATCCGGTGTGTACAATTTGTTTCCTTCGAGTTGAGTTGGACTGATCTTTTGGATTTTGGACTTGTGACCTCTTGAACACTTGTTTGTATGGCTCTTCTGATGGATATGAAGCTTCTTGTGTTGCCAATTTTGATAAGGTTGCGTCGTTGTACGAGTTCTTCATTAGTTTCCGATTAACCCCTTAGGTTAGTTCGTTGAGGGGTCTCCTTTTGCATCCAATGAGCAGTAGATGACATTTATGAGTGATTGATCGACGTTTGATTCATTGTACATGAAACCTCGCATCCACAAACTCATTAGTAGTAAATAACGGTTGTCATTAATCACCGAAACCGTACCTCGTGGGGGCCTAGATGCTTTCAATCTCCCCCTTTTTGGTGATTGATGACAACACAACGAGTAGAGCATAAAAGTAATGGAATTTGAAACGCAAGCGCAATGCTCATAAAGAAATGTAATCGGAACAACATGCAACACAAGGAGCTCGAAGGCTCAAACAGTGATCAAATATAAATCATAAGAGTGAAGTAGCATACTGAATTACAAATAGTAGCAAATGATAACAATCAAGTCTCAAATAGAAGCAAATGACAAGTCTGAAAGCAAATAGATAAATAGCACTCCCCCTAAGCCCAAGACACTCCCCCTAACTCTAACTCTTCTCCCCCTTTGGCATCAAGACACCAAAAAGGGAAGAGGAGTACCTAGGACTCCGGAGCTCTCGGGGCGACGGTGAAGCGGACGACGTCGGCGGTGTCGGAGCTGCTCGAGGTAGACGTCGCCGGAGCTGGTGCTGGAGCGGGAGGAGCCGGAGGTGCTGACGTGGCTGGAGCTGGAGCTGCTGGAGGGTCAGCTGGAGCTGGAACTGCTGGTGGAGAACGCACGGCCGGGAGAGGCGAGAACTGGAACGGCACCGTCGAAGCCAGCAGTGGAGACATGCTGTAGCTCGGGATCGGCGACGCCGGTGCTGGAACTGAAGCTGGAGCCAGAGGAGGTGCTGCTGGAGGCTGACTGAGACCGGTGTGCTGTGGCGGAAGGGCTATCCCGGTCTGCTGGTAGAGGTTGGTGATCAACCCCAGGATACCCATCATCGCCTGCTGGGTCTGCTGCTGCTGGTCCAGTGTCCTCCGGTGCATCTGGTCCACCAGACTCGTGAACCGGTCCGTGTCCTCGCGCCTCTGGCGGGCCATCTCTAGCTGCATCTCTGTCTGCTGCCTCTGAAGTTCTTCGAGCCGCGCAGCCTGCTCTGCCCTGGCCTGCTCGGCTGCAAGCCGGTCCTGCCGCTGCTGCTCGACCATCTGCTGGAGCAGTGTGGTGAGCTCGGACGGCTGGGACACCTGAGCCTCTGACACTGGTGGAGGCGTCGGTGGTGCAGCAGTGGAAGCTCCCGCCTCCGCGTCGTGCTGCCACGGAGAAGGAGGCGGAGGAGGGAAGTACTCCTCAACACTGTCGCTGGTGTCACTGTCTGACCACACGTGCTTAAGTCCACCTCCCTGAGCCTCAGTCTGAGCGAGCGCCTCATCCTCCTGAGCTAACTCGGTCCAGTCCTCCTCGGAGAGGCGAGCTCTGACCTGTCGCTCAACTGGACGACCAAGACGGCGGTCTCCAGGAGCCGGCACCCGGTAGTGGCCGAACCTCGTGGCGTGCATCTCTGTCATGGGTGCGGTGACTGGCGAGTCCTCTGGCGCTAGCAGGAACAACAGACGGCTGATCCAGTGACCGTAGACCAACTGTCTCAGCATGCCGACTCCGTCAGTGATCACGTCCTCCATCTCGCAGATCAGCACATCTACGATGTCGAACTCCATCCCGTTCATGACGTAGAACAGGATGGTCTGCTGGAGGCTGGTGAACCCCTCTAAGTAGCCGGACCTCGGCAGGAGCGTGCGGCGCAAGGCGAGGTGCACAATGCGCGCAGCTGGGGTCAGGAGTGCTGGGACTCTCGGCTGATCTGGAGAGAACGTGGGGCCAAACAAGGAGCGGATCTCGTCCAGCTGAGGTGCTACCCCTCCAGTAAGTGGCCTCCTCGGTGGATCTGCCTGCCCATAGACCTTCTCGTGTATGCTAGTGTCGTGCAGGTCCAAGCCAAGGATGTGCCCCAAAGTCTGCCTCGTGAGATGGTAGTGCTGACCATTGAACATGAAGGCAATTGATCTTCTGCCCTCTGAGATGTACAGGGTCGCGTAGAAGACACGGACCCATTCTTCCACATACGCACTTCTCTCATAGTCCAATAGCTCTACCAAGCCTCTGTACCTTTCAAAGAAGGGGCGGATCTCAGTCTCCGCTGCCACTGCAAGCTGCCTCCAGTCCAAGTGGTTGTGCTGAAAGAGCTTGTGCCCCCAGCGCTTGTAGGTCTCATAGAGAGACGCCTGGGTGACAGTCCAGAAGCGACTGTCCACAAGAAGCTCTCGGGGCTGTGGGAACCACTCCTCAAGAAGAACACTCCATCTGAGCTTCCGGAGTTGCTTCGCCTTCATCTTCCGGTAGTCCACAAGACGGACTCCTTCACTGACCCGGACGGCCGTGTCCATCTCATTGATAGCCCACTCAAGCTCCCTGTCCTCACGACGGTCGGCAGCCGTCGGTCTCGGACGAGCAGCAGCCTCGGAGTGACCTCCTCGAGTCCGGGCTGAGCGCCGGCGAACGAGAGGCTCGACTGGCTCCTCTTCAGCGTCGGAGTCGTCGACCACTGGAGGCGGCCTCGGACGGGCCTCACGGATCCTCAAGGAACCCCCACGGCCGCGCTCACGCTCCTCGGCGGCGCGAGCGGCCATCAAGGCCTTCTTCTCATCCTTCGAAAGTTTCCGCTTTTTCGCGGCGGGCTCCGCGATAGCCTTGCCTTTGCCTTTGCGATCACGGGCCATCTTCAAGAAATTCGAGAGCAGGGGTTAGCGAAAAGATGACGGGAACAATGAAGGACGTCGCGCTGCACGGAACAAACCTCGTCGACGAAAAGACACGAGATCGATGAAAGGCGACGAACGGCGACGATCGATGGCTCGGGCGAGAAACCCTAGCAGGGAGAACTGCCGGCGGTGTGGCGGCGGCGACCAGAGGAGAAGTGGCGGCGGCGCCCTGGAGGGGCGGCGGCGGCGCCCTGGAGAGGCGGCGGCGGCAGCCGACAGAGGCGACGGCGGCGGCGCGGCCTGGGGAGGCGCGGCGGCGGCGGTCGGGAGAGAGGCGGCGGCGGCGGCGCGGCCTGGGGAGGCGCGGCGGCGGCGGTCGGGAGAGAGGCGGCGGCGCCCTTGGGGACGGCGGCGGCGCGGCCTGGGGAGGCGCGGCGGCGGCGCGGCCTAGGGTGGCGGCGCGAGGGGCGGTGATGGAGGTGCGGCGGCGGGAGAAGGCGAGGCGCGGCGGCGCGGGAGGTGAGGAGGCGTGGAGTGAAGAAGCGCCGGCCGTACGATTTTTAGTAGGAACCCGATGACCTAGCCGTTACGCGAACACCGGATCGACCGATGCGCATTGGGGGGATCATCGGTCGAGTTCAACAGAGAGTTGGTCCAAAAACTCTCTTTGCACACCGGATGATCCGACGTTGCTACGTCGATCATCGGTCGAATTCTGCAGGGTAACAGAGGATTGAACATCGGATGCTCCGATGTTTCCTGAAATGAACTCATCGGTCGATTTCTTGGTTCTGACTGATCTGCTCGTTGAACTGAAGCACCAATTGATCCGATGTAGCTGCTGACCCTAGCATCGGATAATCCGATGACCACAGAAAACCTAAAACTGCCCATATATGTCCTTGGACTTTAAACACACAAAGAGAAAACGAGTCTTAGGACTTTTTGGGCACCTCCTAACCCTAATAAGGCTTTTAGAAATAGTACCACATATCGGCTAAGCCCTTAAGCAAAAAGAGCACACAAAGAGAATTAGGAGGGAAAAACCACGAAAATGTAGGCCCATGCTTTGTGAGCTAGAGTATGGAAACTTCTATCTCATTATAGCATGTTCCTTTAGAATTTTGCTCTTTCCACATCATATGAGTTGAGATATTGCATTTCAAACAAGTCTCCTTCTCATGATGTGGGTTCCCCTTTGTGACAATCTACCGTATGCAATGTCAAACAAGATAATGCAAAATATTAGATGAATGCAAGTCTATATGACAGGAATCATGCAAGGCATAAAATAAATCTATCTTGCCAAGTTTAAACCTGCCAAAGGCTTACTCAGGGAAAACTATTTCTAGCTCGCCCCTATCCTTTGGGAGTTAGGCAAGACCTATATGACATGCAACCTTACATGAACATGGCAATTTACATGACGTTAGATGCATCTAGCACATTTAACTCACTTCTAAGCCTAGAAAAAGTTTTCTCATCAAGTGGTTTGGTGAAGATATCCGCCAATTGTTCTTCGGACCTAACACCTTGCAAAGAGATTTCTCCCTTAGCCTCATGGTCCCGCAAGAAGTGATGGCGAATATCAATGTGCTTAGTGCGGGAGTGTTGAACGGGGTTTCTAGCTATCTTAACCGCACTTTCATTGTCACAAAGGAGAGGCACACAACCAAACTTAATTCCAAAGTCCAAGAGGGTTTGCTTCATATATAGGATTTGGGCACAACATGCACCGGCCGCTATATACTCCGCCTCCGCGGTGGACAAAGCCACGGAATTTTGCTTCTTGCTCGACCAAGAAACTAGGGAACGCCCAAGTAAGTGGCAACCCCCGGAGGTACTCTTGCGGTCTACACGGCATCCGGCAAAGTCCGAATCCGAGTAACCTAAGAGATGAAAACTAGCGTTCTTGGGGTACCACAAACCTACACTTGGGGTATGCTTGAGATACCGAAGTATCCTAAAGACCGCCTTCTTGTGCGATTCTTTAGGTGCCGCTTGAAAGCGAGCACACAAGCACACACTAAACATAATATCGGGCCTAGATGCGGTAAGATATAGCAATGAACCAATCATGGAACGGTAATGAGATTGATCAATAGATTTACCGTCCATGTCCGCGTCGAGATGACAATTTGTCGCCATTGGAGTGCTTCTTGAGCTACAATCTCCCATCTCAAATTTCTTCAAGAGGTCCTTAGTGTACTTCTCTTGATGGATGAAGGTCCCCTCTTGAAGTTGCTTGATTTGAAATCCTAGGAAGAAGTTGAGCTCTCCAATCATTGACATCTCGAATTCCCTAGACATCATTTTGCCAAACTCATGGCTAAGAGCTTTGTTAGTTGAGCCAAAAATAATATCATCGACATAAATTTGACAAAGAAATAAGTCTCCGTCGATGTCCTTGGTGAAGAGTGTAGTGTCCACCCTCCCAATCTTGAAACCTTGCATGACGAGGAAGTCCCTTAAGCGCTCGTACCATGCCCTTGGAGCTTGCTTGAGTCCATAGAGTGCTTTGTTTAGCCTATAGACATGGTTAGGGTTTCTTGGGTCCTCAAACCCGGGAGGTTGCTCAACAAACACAAGTTCATTAATATAGCCATTGAGAAATGCACTCTTAACATCCATTTGATAAAGCATGATATTATGATGAGAAGCAAAAGCAAGGAGTATGCGGATAGCTTCTAACCGTGCTACCGGGGCGAATGTCTCCCCAAAATCCAAACCTTCAACTTGAGCAAATCCCTTTGCCACAAGCCTAGCTTTGTTGCGGACCACCACGCCATTCTCATCTTGCTTGTTGCGGTAGACCCACTTCGTTCCAATCACATTCTTGTCCTTGGGTCGCTCCTCCAACACCCAAACTTCATTGCGGGTGAAGTTGTTGAGTTCCTCTTGCATAGCCATCACCCAATTGGAGTCTTGGAGAGCTTCCTCAATGCTTTTGGGTTCTACACACGACACAAAAGAGTAGTGCTCACAAAAAGATGCAACATGACGTGAACGAGTACTTACTCCCCGTGAAGGACTTCCAATGATTTGATCCATTGGATGTGCCTTGGAGATGCGCCCATGTCTCATCAACGGTTGTGAGTCACTTGGTGGTGGTGAAGCATCTTGCTCGTCTTGTGGTTGGACTTCATCTTGGACTTCATCTTCTTCTTGGTGTTGTGTTGCTTGTTGGTCTTGCATAGGCAATGGATCATCTTTGTCTTCTTCTTCATCCACTTGAGGCGCCATGGAGGTGTTGATGTTCGGACTTGAAGCTCCCCCTTGATCATGGCTCTCCTCAACTTCGGGCTTGATGTCTCCTATGGTCATGTTCTTCATAGCTTCTCGTAGAGGCTCATCATCTATATCATCATGACCAAAACTCTCCTCTTGGGAGCCATTAGTCTCATCAAACTCAACGTCACAACTTTCTTCAACTAACCCGGAGGTTTGGTTGAATACTCGATATGCCTTTGAGTTCGACGCATAACCAAGGAAAATACCAACATCGCACCTTCTTTCAAACTTACCAAGTCTTTTCTTGCGGTAGAAGTAGCACTTGCATCCGAAGACCCGGAAGTAGGAGATGTTGGGCTTTCTCCCAATGAGGAGCTCGTAGGGAGTCTTTTGGAGAAGTCGATGAAGGTAGACTCTATTTACGGCATGGCATGCCGTGTTGATCGCTTCCGCCCAAAACTTCTCCGACGTCCCATAATCATCAAGCATGGCTCTCGCGAGGGTGATTAGAGTCTTGTTCTTTCTCTCAACAACACCGTTTTGTTGAGGGGTGTATGTAGCCGAAAATTCGTGCTTGACTCCTTCACGATCACACCACTCCCCAATATTGTAGTTCTTGAACTCGGTGCCGTTGTCACTCCGGACCTTGATGATGGGAAGTTGGAATTCCCGTTGAGCTCGTTTTGCAAAGGTCTTGAAGACTTCCGGGGTTTCACCCTTGTCACCTAAAAACAAAGTCCAAGCATAGCGAGAGTAATCATCAACAATAACGAGACAATAGAGATTACCGCCAAGGCTTTGGTAGGTGGACGGTCCGAAGAGGTCCATGTGAAGTAGTTCGAGCGGCTTGGAGGTAGACACCATTGTCTTCATCGGATGGTGCGAAGCCACTTGCTTCCCGGCTTGACATGCGCTACATAGCTTGTTCTTTTCAAACGTCACGTCCTTTACGCCGGTCACCATCCCTAGCTTGAAGGACTTCTTGAGCTTGCTCATTCCTATGTGAGCAATCCTCCGATGCCATAGCCACCCCAAACTTGTCATGGTGAAAAGACAAGTGGTTAGGCTTGCGCTCTTGTTGGAGAAGTCCACCAAATATAGATGACCATGCCTAAAACCCTTGAATATAAGCTCTTTGCTAGCTACACTAGACACCACAACACCATCTTTGTCAAATGTGCACGTTAGTCCAAGATCACAAAGTTGAGCAATAGAGAGCAAATTAAAGCTAAGAGACTTAACGTAAAGCACATTCGAAATGGACAAGTCATTAGAAATTGCAATTTTACCTAAACCAATTACCTTCCCCTTTGAGTTATCACCAAAGGTGACTTGTTCATGATTGCCGGGGTCTTCTATGGAGGTGAACATACCATCATTGCCGGTCATGTGTTGAGTGCACCCACTATCGAGTACCCAATGTTTTCCTCCGGCTTTGTAGTTCACCTACACACATGAAGTTAGTTTTTGAGTTTAGGAACCCAAGCCAACTTAGGTCCTTGTATGTGTGATACAAGTGATTTTGGGACCCAAAGTTGCTTGGGGAGCTTCCCCTTCATGCCCTTGATGTTTTTGCCAATGAACTTCGCCTTCACCTTTCCACCTACTTTGCTCAATAGATAGTGACAATCATTGAAAGTAGATGAATAGTTAGGAGGTAATTTTGGAGAAGGACGAGTGGGAAGAGGGCACTCCCTAGTGTGATGTCCGGTGACCTCACAATGTTGGCAATAGGATCCCACTTCCTTGATGAAGCTTGTCCTAAGCTCCGGTGAGGGCACCTTCCATTTGTTGGGCGTAGGGAAGGTCCCAAGTCCCCTCTTGTTGAAGCCTTTAGCTTGTTGGAAGAGGATCTCCTTGTGCTTGTCCTCTCCCTTGGAAAGTCTAGCCACACTAGTGCGGAGACCTTCGATCTCGTCCATTAGCTCCTTCTCCCTATTAGCTTTCAATGGCAAAGACTCATGCAAATTGTTAGTGGCATGTGAACTAGCCGGTGTTTTGCCATCAAGAGTTTCTTTCTTCAAGTTATTCAATTTTAGTTCCATTGCTTCATAGGAAAGACTAAGTGTCTCATGCTCTTGAACTAACTCGTTATGCTTAGCCAATAGTGCCGAGTTAGCTAAGTCAAGCTCATGGAACTCAAGCTTGATTTGAGCCTTCTCCTCCTCGATTTGCTTGACATGTGACTTGAGCGTTTCATGCTCATTAAGTATGGTGACATACTTGTCTTGCAAATCGAGGTTGGCACCCTCTAGCTTAGCGCGAGTTAGCTCAAGTGCCTTAACCTTAGCCTTTTCCCTTTTGATAATGGCATGATATTCATTAATCATAGATGCTAGTTCATCGGGAGAAAGTTCATCATCACTTGAGTCATCACATACCTTTGTGTTACCTTTCGCCATGAGGCACATAGGCGGTGGAGGAAGGGGTGAGTCATCCTTGTTGACGATAGCGAGGCTTGCCAAGTTTTCTTCCTCATCTTCACTATCATCACTTGTTTCTTCATCGGTGACCCACTCATTTGCTTCGCACATGAAGACCTTTTGAGGTCCTCTTCTCTTCTTTGGAAAGAGCTTGGTCTTCTTGCCTTTGTCAAGTTTCTTCTTTCCAAAGGTGCGCTTGGGCTTTGCATCTTCATCATCATCACTCTCTTCTAACTTGCGATGCTTGCCTTTGTCCTTCCTCTTGTCCGGTCTTGGACAATCATATGATATGTGGCCTTGATCGCCACAATTGTAGCACGTCTTGTTTTCATCTCTCCTTGGCAAGAAGGCTTTCTTCTTGGGATCAAACGAGTATCCCTTCTTGGCAATCTTTGAGTTGAGACGTGAAAACTTCCTCATCATTAATGCAAGCTCATCATCATCATCATCTTCACTTGTAGCTTGTTCTTCCTCACTTGAGCTAGGCTCAACCACTTTCTTCTTCTTGGTATGTGTCTTCTTGGTTGAGGCCTTGAGAGCAATGGTCTTTGATGATGATGACTCCTCCATCATTCCAAGCACACTCATCTCATGAGCATGTATCTCTCCAATGAGCTCCGAAACCTCAATGTTGTCAAGTGACTCCTTTTGGAGCATTGAGTTGATGATGTTGTACTTGGGCTTGGGAAGTAGCATGAGGATCTTGCGGTTGATGAGTCCCTTGCCAAGAGAAGCAATGTCAAGAGCATTAATTTCCTCAATGAGTACATTTAAGCGAGAAAACATTTGATTAACATTCTCATGAGGAAGCATTTTAAAATCATCATACTTGGATTTAAGCAAGTGATATTTGAGCTCTTTGACACGAGAGGAACCCTCATGGATCTCAATCAAGCAAGCCCAAATTTCACAAGCTTTCTCCTTACTAGCAATTCTAGCAAATACATCTTGACTAATGCACTCATAAATAGCATTCCTAGCCTTAGCATCCCATTTTAGTTGATCACCAATATATTCATGGTTGCCAAACCCCGCATGGGTCGCTTCCCACACTTCGGGAGAAATTGCCTCAAGGTAAGCGCGCATGCGTGCTTTCCAATAAGCAAAATTCTTGCCCTCGAAGGTAGGAACCGAGCCCCCATTCTTGGCCATTTTTGCTCTCTAGCGGTGAAGCTAGAATGATCCAATGAGCAACCTTGCTTTGATACCAATTGTAGGGATCGAATGCCCAAGAGGGGGGGGGGGGTGAATTGGGCTACTTCAAATTTTAAGTCAATTTAAAGCTTAAGTGAAATCTAATCCTCTAAGCAAGCCAACAGTGCAATTAAGAGAATTAAGTGCGGAATTGAGAATTGCGTAATCGTAAAGGAGTAGGGAGGAGGAATGCAAACGCTCGAAGACACGGGGACACGTCGATTTTTCCCGTGGTTCGGTGAGATCACTAGGATCCACCTACGTCCACGTTGTGGCACCCACCTAAGGGTATTGCCACTCCCAAGTCACCGAGACGAGGGAATCCACTAACTTCCTCCGTTTGCCATCCTTGGCAAGGTGGAGCTCAAGCCTTGTACAACTTCGATCCTCCGGGCTTCCACAATGGTCTCGGCAAGCTCCGGAGCGATCTCTTCACTCTCCTCTTGATACAAGGTGAGTGCAATCACCAAGAATGCACTTTCTCACGGCTCTCCCTACTCTAGAGTCTCCACTCACCCAGAGAGGACGCACACAAGCTTAACTCTAAGAGGAACTAGCCTATATCTTGAGGTGTGAAAGGGTTACAAGAGTGTGAAAATGAGTATTTTAAGTCTTGGACACTTGGGGAATGTGTAGTGGTGCTCTTGTTGTTCAGCCGCATCGAAATGACTGGTGGGAGGGGGTTAAATACTCAGCCCAACCGAATTAGCCGTTGGAAAAGTGGGCTGATTACTTTTTCTGTGTGCATCGGATGATCCGATGACCCCCTTTTATGAGCATCGGTCTAATTAGATTAGCTGACGTCATTCTATCAGAAATGACCGTTATTAGACCGATGCTTCACCTCCTTCATCATCGGAGGATCCGATGAATAGATCTTCAGTCTGGTTGAGCTGATAATTTGCTTATGTTGTAATCGACCGATGTGCATCTGCCTTCAACATCGGATGATCCGGTGTTCAGTCCTTCAGAACACTTCAGAAAATTTGCTTACTGTTGTATTCATCCGATGTTCACATGATACACATCGGATGATCCGGTGTGTACTTCATTCTGAGGTCTTCTTCTTCTGTTGAGTCCAAATCGACCGATGCAGTCATTCTTCAGATCACCGGATGATCCGGTGTGTACAATTTGTTTCCTTCGAGTTGAGTTGGACTGATCTTTTGGATTTTGGACTTGTGACCTCTTGAACACTTGTTTGTATGGCTCTTCTGATGGATATGAAGCTTCTTGTGTTGCCAATTTTGATAAGGTTGCGTCGTTGTACGAGTTCTTCATTTGTTTCCGATTAACCCCTTAGGTTAGTTCGTTGAGGGGTCTCCTTTTGCATCCAATGAGCAGTAGATGACATTTATGAGTGATTGATCGACGTTTGATTCATTGTACATGAAACCTCGCATCCACAAACTCATTAGTAGTAAATAACGGTTCTCATTAATCACCGAAACCGTACCTCGTGGGGGCCTAGATGCTTTCAACGATAACAGCGATCGAGCTCCGCCAGAAGGTGATGAGATCACATCATGAACATTATTATTGCACCTACAAACATGACACAATGTTTATTTGTTTGGGATCCTGGCTCAAGTGATTATGCACTCTTATTTGATGGACAAGATCAAGATGGTGCACTATGTCATCCACCACCTTGGCCTCCTCCTTTGATGCACACAAGAGGATTTGATGGCGTTGCGCACATGGACCCACACATGAGAGAAGAAGAACTTGAGTCGAGGACGACTCCAATTCAAGAAGGGGAGGATGATGAGGACATCACTCCTATGCATATACACTACACTCCATTCAACATACAAGATGGAATCAATAGGATTCACACACACCAATTATTTTCAGAGGTGAGCTCGTTCTTATATGTTTCCATATATATTTTGGAGAATAGATTGCTACCTAATGACTTAATTGTGATTAGGATCCATAGATAAGTTGAAGGAGTAATTGGAGGAAGATTTAGGGGCGTGGAGGACCATAGGATACATTCAAGGAGGATGGAAACCGACCCCAACTCAAAATCGTGTCCAACTAGGAGTCCAGGAGCAGTACGCACTTAAACAGACGCCCAGGATGCATGCATACTTCGTTTTGGACGTTCTACATATGCACGGCAAGGGGAGAGGATAAACTTTCCAATGCCGCTGGTCCCATGTCAAAATTCCTGAGGAGTCGACAGGAATCGTCGAAACAAAATCGAGTTTAGAATCTGTCGGGCTGCTGCACCACTATATTGGGCCAATGGGCCTTGTATCAAGTCTAAGTCCATTATTTTTGTATCTTAGGGTTAGGTCACGACCTCAACACCGCCTTGGACGTCCTCCCACCTATATATACTCCATAGTAGCCGCCATGAACAATTGGGTTTTGCTTAGATCAATAATGTCGCCGTTCTACAGTTTGTGAAACCCCAACTTCGCGATTTCAGATCGCGTCTTCTATGTTTTGTCTTGTGCTCTCAGTTGCACTTGCAGGGATTAGCCTTCTTGACGAGGTCAATCGTGTGCAGCATGGTTGATAACCAATGGAGTTGTGGTGTAGTGATTGCAGGGGTTTTTCGTGTTCTACTCGATAGCCTCGGATCATCAATGTTGAGATCTCCATCAATCGACTTATCCTTACCTTTCGGAAGATCAGGACTCATATACTCATCAGAAGGTCATGAGTCGAAAGCCTGGTTACCGTGTGGGTACGTCGCGCCCCATAAGGCAGCGACGTTGCTTGTTGAGATGCAGCACGCCTCTTGTGCTGCGAAGCGTGCGGACCAAGTCTACCCGACATGGTCCGATGTTGAGATGGGCCCGCCCCGAGGGGGGAGGACCTTTATTGCTGATGCTATCAGCTGCTGCCGCAACCAGATGTTCCACATCAGCTCTCCACTGCTCCATCGCACCTTGGGGTGCTCCTGGAGGCGGTGGACACTGGAGAAGAGCACGCGTGGCATTAATCGCGTGTTCAGGGTTGTTGTTCGGCGATACAGTGACCGACGCAGATGCCCCATCTCGACGTCCAGCTTCATTCGCAGGAGCAGATGGTGGCGGCGGTGGCATGACTCCTGCTGGAGCCACGGCACCTGCTGACTGTTGCATGTTGGAGGGATTGCCTCCAGCATGTTTCACAGCATGGTTACCATTGGATGATCCAGCGGTAGAGTTCACCATGTTTGAATCTCGGGCCCCCCTACCTGGCGCGCCAACTATCGGATTGTGATTCCGGCAACTCTTCCGGTACCACCATTGGTAGTCCGCGGAGTTTGTAGTTCGGTTGTGGGCGCGCAGAGATTCAGAACAAGGTGTCTAATTGACACCAGGGTTTACGTGGCTCGGGACGCCTAAGCATAATACCCTACTCCAAGTATGTGTGTTGTTATTGTATTGAGCGTCTGAGCGCTTGAGTGTTAAAAACTAGAGTCACTCCTCTCAGCGTTCGTGGACGTCTGTGTGTATGTCTGCCCCCGTGTATAGCTCGGCCAGTCCTTTTATAGTACAAGGACTGACCGTTACATCATCAGTCTGGCCCGACATGTGGCCCTGGCGATTACTGATGCTTAATACACATTTAATGTACTTAATTACCCTTAACAGCATGGTAACGCCCCTTGATGGTGGTGTTACTGGTATAAGGGTCCTCCGATCGTCTGTCATTAAGATAGCATTAATGACACTTAATCGGGTCTTGAGGTATTTAATGTTCCTTGAAGGTCCGAGCCGTTGGAAGTCCACCACTCTGCGTGTTGAGGTTGAAGGTCCGGCGGTTGGACGCGTGGCAGCTCCGGAGCTTACTGTCTTGGACGAGTAGGTCCGGTGTTGTTGTACACGTGTCGATACTGGAGCTTCCCTCTGTCGGGGGTTAGGTTCGGTGGTGCCACACAGGTATCTAGTCCAGAGCTTTCCCATGTGTGGAATGTAGCTCCGGTTTAACGATACACGTGGTGGAATTGGGATTAACAATGGAAGGGAGGCAGGTCCGATTCCGTATGACACGTTGGGCCTTCGGAGGTCTTCAACTCACACAGGTGATGTTCCTTTGAGCTCTTTGCAGTCCCAAAGGGTATCCGGTACGCAGGGTACCGACAGTGGCTCCCTGGGCCCACCTCTGTGAGAGACTTTTTGGATTAAGTCATTCTGTCAGAGGTGGGTCCATTCTTTGATTTTTGTGCAGTGTCTTCAATGGGTCTTTGGATGTGCCATTAAGGTGGTGGTTCACAGTTAAACCACCGCCATGTGGCACCTTTAGGATGCGGAAGGTGAGATCTGCGCATGCGGATCTCACACAATTGAAGGTCACCAGTTCCCGATATGAAAACTGTATCGATTCTACGCGCCCTGTCAGGCTGCCGCCCTTGGGTTTCCCGCCATTCATCATGACAACTATTCGCCTAGGGTAAGTACCTCGACTTGATCGTCGGGGTGGCTCTGGGCCCCCTTGTTAGTGGCAGGGTGAAGTTTTTGAATTGTATCATTGGCCCTTTTGCGGTTTCCATCCAAGCATTGCGGGGACTTACTTAAGAAGGAAAGCGCGCACCGTTTGGGGATTCCTTACACCTTCATTTGAACTTGCGCTCGAATCCTCCAAACTTTCGCTTGTTTTTCCTCTCTCGCCCCACCGTGCTGCGATGGAGTTGGGTCTCCGCAAGAGCCATCTCACGATCGACGGCGATTTGAAGAAGGTCCAGACCTACATGAGGTGGTCCAGTGACTTCTTCAACCACCTGGTGCGCGCCGGCAAGCTCTCGTTCAAGAAGGAGTGCACCGGCAAGCTCCCGTTAAAGAAGGAGTGTGCAGATGACATAGTGTACTTCTGTGCGTACGCCATCGTGGGACTGATCCCACCCTTCTCCAATTTTCTCTTGATGCTGCTAGACTTCTATGGTCTGCAGCTGTACCACCTCAGTCCCCACTCCATTCTTCTCGTGTCCACCTTTGTCCATTTTTGCGAGATGTGGGTGGGTATTCCCCCCCTACGTTGAGCTCTTCAGCACCTTCTTCACCATCCACACCACTGGCAAGAGTGGCAAGTACCTTGGCTTCTACTATTTTCTGAAGCGCAAGAAGTGCCCGTACAAGTACTTGAGGTCGTTCCCTTCCGGCAAGTGGGACGACTGGAAGAAGGATTGCATTGTCGTCATGGCGGAGGAGAACGAGAAGCTGGAACTGCCCGAAGGCCTTCCCAACATTGACACTAAAGCCTAGAGCAAAGTTCCGGTGTTGTCAGACGCCTTCAATCCTGCCCTCACCAGGATCCGCCAATGTGTTGAAGGAGGGGTGACTCCCCAGACGGTTTTTTTCAACTTCCTAGTCAACAGGCGGGCTCCACAGAAGAAGAGGGAGAAGCTCGCCTGGGCCCTCAACAGCGTGATGGACAATGACCGGATTGAGACTGGTTTGAAGTCCAACCTGATAGGCGAATCTTTGGAGCTTCATCTCAAGATGTTCCAGCACGGCATTGACGTCGAGGGCGATGACATGACTCCGCCAGCGGCTTTCCTACCTCTGAACATGGAGGCAGAGTTCAGCAGGGAGCTCCGGGGGAAGATGTCGGTGCTTGACGACCTCAGTGAAGTTGAGAGGTGTCCGACCACCAAGCTGGTGACCCCGGAGCTTCCGAGGGTGGCCCTGCTTCTGCTTCGAGACAGAGGGCTGAAGTCGTAGGTAAGGGCATAGAGTTGGGCGAGCCCTCCAGCCGCAAGAGGAAGTTGAAGCACTCTGACGGGAGGTCCGTCAGACCAGCTCCTTCCGCAGCAGCTCCTTCTCCCCGAAGGGGGAGGTCTTCAACGGCGATTGCCGCTCAAACAAGGGCGTCTCCTCAGGAAGCCATCTCTGGCCATGTGACTTCGGTACAAGTGCCAGCTGAGGGCTCTAGGTCCGAGGGTCCTTCTCAGTCGAGGGGAACCTCAACTAAGACATCGCTGATGGCGGCAGCAAGTTCCGAGGAACCTTCCGGAGCTACTACGCCAGTGGTGACAGGGTCCGGTCTGGAGCGTCCGGTGAAGAGGTTCCGTGCTAGCTGGAGCGGAAGCCTTCAAAGGTAAATTTGCTTTTTTACCTCAGTTCGTTATTTTTTGTTGTAATCATATTTTGAGTTTCTTCGTCTTTCATCCACAGGGTACCCAGGAAAGGGGATGAAGCTCCGGTTCCTGCAATAGCGGTTGATGCTGTGTAGACGGAGGCTCTGGCTCCAATCCCAGCACCGCCACAGGAAGTGGCTAAGGTCGCTGCAGCTCCGGCGTCAGCTGTCGTGGTCCTTGACCTCGAGTCATCTCCTAAAGTTCCTTTGGTAGCGCCGGACCACGGCAATGAAGATGTACCAGCGGCACCAGCTCCGGAGGTTGAAGCTCTTGTTTTGGATGCTATGATGATAGATGCTCCGGCCCTAGAGCCAGAGGTAGCTGCAGTTCCGTCCTTAGAGCCGGATGTTGTTGAAGCCCCAGCAGCAGAGCCGACTATTGATGAAGTTCTGGCGCCTGAGCCAGTTGTCACGGAAGTGCTGGCGCTGGAGCCGGTGGAGGTCGAAGCGCCAGCGCCTGAACCGGTGGTGGAGGAGGCACCAGCGTTGGAGCCAGAAGTGGCCTCAGCTCTGGCTGAATCTTCAATGCCTGCCCCAGAGGTGGTGGTTCCGGAGGTACCTGCAATTGAGCCAGGGTGCCAAGACGAAGCTGCCAGTCCCCCACCTGAGTGACCAGTTGTTGATGTCCTGGCGGCAGGATCTTCGGAGCTGACTCCAGAGGTGGAAACTTCCGTTGCACGACCTTCCTCGGCGACAGCCGAGGCTATCGCGGAGGGTGGCCCTAGTGCCACGGAAGCTCAGAGGACCGCTCTTATAGAGTGGGACCCAACTTTTGTTATGGAGAACTCGCTGGAGCCAGCGGAGAGGACCCCGGCAGGACCGGAGCCAATCCCCTTGTCGTTGTCCATCGAAAACGCCTGCTCCAGCCTTCGTCAAGTTCAGCTGGCCTTTTACCACGACAGCGAGGCCCTCGAGGAGGAGCTTTGACCCGTTAGGAGGTGGTGCAACCAGCTCTAATTCGAGACAAAGCTGGCGCAGACGAGGCTGGCCGACGACAAGGAGTCGGTAAAAAGGGAGAAGGACCAGTTGGAGTATTGGGGTCAGCTGCTGGATGAGAGGAAAAGCATGGTGCGATCCCTCGACGACCAGTCCCGGGCCATCCACGAGCAGGCCGTGGCTGCTAATGAAGAAGCAAATGACTGCCAAGAGAAGCTTAGCGCCATCCACGACAGCCTCGTCGAGCGCCAGGAGGCTCTTGAGGAGCGGGAGAAAAAGCTCGAAGATGAAGAGCAAGAACTCCTGGAGCTGCAGGATGACCTCGTGAAGAGCGAGGAGGAGCTTACTCAGAGGCTGACTCTGGGTGACAAGAGCCTCGCGGAGCGCACCAAGAAGTTGGAGGAGCTCTGCGAGAAAGAGGAGAAGAAGGCCTGGCAGCGGGGACAGGACCTCACCAAGAGGGAGAATGAGGTTATGCTAGGGAGAGGAAAGTGCGGGGCCGTGAGAGAGACCTGGTAGACAGCCGGAACAAGATCCACATCTGGGAAGAGGAGCTTGGTAAACTCGAAAGGAAAGGTGCCGAAAAGATTTAGCAGAACGCCAAAGAGGTCGAGCGCCTTGCATATAGAATTATATATTTTAGTTAATCATACATATCATATATGACCACAATAAATGAGCTTACACGAGCTTGAGCTCATCAAGCTCGCAAGCTCATGCCTGGCTCATTTATAATTGGCACAATACTCAACATCATCCTCAAACTTTCAATCAAAACTCAGTTTGGTCCTTCAACTTTCAAATGGGTCAATTTAGTCCATCAACTACACATAGCCATTTTACTTTCATCGTGAGTCTGAGTTTGACATCCACATTGGCATAACACATAAGCCATTATGTAGTCATTTGTACAGTAAGCTTTAAAATGGCATGCCACATAAGCTATTATGTAGCCAATTGCTGCATAAGGTTTGGTCCTTGAAGCAGTAGCCATTTGTATAGGCGGCTGATGCGACCGGGCGCACCGAACGTACGTTCTTTCCAGTTACTGAGGCGTCTTAAATACGAGCAGCGCATGTGCATCTTTGAATTCAATTCGAGCCACTCCATGTCCCATCACCACTACTGCGTGCGTCGACAGATGAACCGCCAGGCTGCTACGCTATAAGATCCCCCGGGCATGCCATCGTCTTCTCTGCACAGCTACTCTTCCTCTCTTCCAAAAACTGCGTCAGGAACACCATGGCTTACAAGAAAATGCTGCCGCCAAGCCCGCCGAAGGACACCAAGGCGAAGCATCCCGGACCGGACTCCCCCTGGACATGGAGTGGGCTCACCGGAAGATGGTGCACGATGTATTTGACATTACATCACCCTCCATGCGCCACATTTGGCTTGGTTCCCTTCCAGAGCATACTGGAATGGGGACCACGAGACACTACGTCTTTGGTATGATGCACTTGGCCTGTCGCCTCGACATCCTCTAGGACACGCTGGCAGTCGAGCTCGGTGTTGCTAGCCGCGACAACTTGGTGGAGGCGATGTCCAGGAATCTGGGCTTGCCGTCTCCGCTGCGGGAGGGCCCCCACCCTACTAGGAGCCCAAGAAGGAGGAGGGGGAGGAGGAGGAGGAGGAGGAGGAGGAGGAGGAGGAGGAGGAGGAGGAGGACAAGAAGTAGTTTTTTTTCTTGTTTTTAGTTGTGTTGTTTTTCTTTTCTTGTTTCTAGTCTGTGTTTTTCTTTTTTCTTGTTTGTAATATATCGTCTTAAGGTAACGATGTTTATTTTGCTATTCATTGGTGTGCAAAAATAGTTCTAATATTGTTGTTCTAACATTAAACTAGTGGACTATTTACCTCTTTTACGGATGTGTTATACATTGTTGATGTAGAAATTCATTATAGATATGTATCTTCTCAGGCGGTTATAAATGCATCGGCCACGCCCCACAACCCTAACATTTTCATTTTGCCGCCAAGCCCTCTCCCGCTGCTCCCAAACCCCCATCCTCGCCGTCCTCGCCCAAGCCGTTGCAGTCAACGCCAAGTGTTGTCCTCACCCTCGGCATCACCGCCGAGCATCGTCCGGACCCTCGCCACCGCCATCCACCGAGCACCATAATCACTCTCGTCGTGCATGTTTGACATGAAGGATGTTCCCTCGAGGGTTCGAGGATAGAATGTACCATCTAGGCACAACTCACTACACGGTTCATCAAATTAATCGCATGCCTTGTACAATATAATGTCCAACATGATGTACTCGTCCTTTCAAAGAAACGATAGTCGTAGGCGCTAGCCGCTACGTGTTATGATTTTAGGAACAAATGAACACACTTGTAAAAACATGTACACCACATCCGATCCTCAACATCATCAAATTAACATTATCCTCAACAAGGAGAGCAACGTCTCTCCACGACGTTCTGCTTGGTGTTGCACACACGGCTCTCACCTCACGCAGGACACATATCCTGATCCAACCGTACAACTTCAAATAAAGGAGGACTAGAGATTGGAAAAAATTATATGCAGCACTAATGCAAAATCATCCTGGTGATGCACCTTTCTGATACGCGGCACGTGTCCCCACACATATCTCGATGCGTCCTTCGCAGCAGGCACGCTCGGTTTGCTTTCGACCGTGCGTTCGAAGCCGTCTCCACACCCACATGCATGCCCGGCTCGGCTCGGCTCCATGCGGAACGCTCAATGCTGGAAACCCGGACCAGCCAGTAGATCCGTCGATCGATCCCAGTCGTCCCCTCGTGCTGGTGTCAGGCCAGCGGATCGATCCAATCCCGGTCGTCTTCAAACACAACATAGTGAGTCGTTCTGTCAGCGCGAACGTGGTGTGCGCACTCGCAATCTTTTTTCTTTTACAATCTGTATTGGCATTGCCTCACACTCACAAACCCACTGCATATTTGCTGCGAGTGTCCATTGCTGCCCATCATGTCTCGCACTCATCTGACCGCATTGCAACAATATTGGACATCAATAGTTGAATGCAGCTAGGATTTGGGAGAAGCAAAGAGTAGCTTGCGGAGGTGTAGCACTGAGCATGCCGTCGAGGTCACATTCCTGCACCATGGGATTCGTCAGTCTCGTGATGCCCTCTTTCTTCATCTTCCTTGTCCTTCCTTGACCTGTCCTTCAGGCGTTCGAGCCTTGAGATCGCTGTCCGTGAGGAGGATGCGACCGGAGCATCCACCGCTTCCATGGCGCGTAGACGGTCCTGCCCAACATCAACACACTGACGGGAGTGACATCTATTGGCGTCGCCAGTGCCAATGGCGTCAGCACGTGGATGTACTGCCACCGAGGAACTCGCAGTGCGTGGAGCTGAGCCGAGCCGGGTATGCATGAAGGCGTGGAGACAATGACAACTTCAAACTTTTGCACAAGACCTAGCTGAGCGTACCTGTTGCGGAAGCCACATTGAGATCTAAGTGGGGACACGTGGCGTGTATCAGAAAGGTGCTGCACGAGGATGAGTTTGAAGTAGTGCTGCATATAACTTTTTTCCCTAAAGATTGGTGGAAACATAATATAAGAAAAAAGGAAGAAGAAAAAGCGTGGCACACGTTTTGATCCATGAAACGTGAGACCGCTGACTTCAATCTTCATTGGCCAGTTCCCAATTCCGCCGATCTCTCCAGCATGCATTCACACTAGCTACTCTCTGGTGGCTAGACACAGTGTATGCCATGTCCCACCCGCATACCCTGTGGGTGCGCCCCTAAGAACAGTTGTTGTTGCTGTTACACATGGTGTTTGGTTGAGACAATGCAACTTGTGGTCATAACGATAAGAATTAAAAAATAGAAAGTGTATATATGATTCAAAAATCTTCATTACTTTCTTTACTCGAGGCTCGGGGCCGTCAAATTCGGGAACTCCTCCACTCATATAGTAACTGTATCAGTTATATATCCACGCCCATTTCCAAAATCCAAACTAGAGGTAGAGGAAGGTTTGCACAATACATAAGTTGTGTTGCGCCGTCGAAGACCGCAACCGTAGGGACAAGGAGAAGACCCAATGACGGAGACTCAGGTGTACAACATGATGTTCTAGGACGACATGATCACCACCACCGTGACGTTGTAACACCCTCATTTTCATGCATCATGCCCTACATACATTCATATACATGTTTAACATTAACCAACATAAAGAGAAATGAGTTTAAAATTGATTTGGAGCATTTAAAATTGATTTGGAACAAAACCACACTTAAAATGCTCAAAAATGCGGACTAGTCCGATTTTAGTGAGGACTAGTCCGATTTCTCTCTGACTATAAACGGACTTGTCCGTTTTTCCTGTGGACTAGTCCGATTTTGCCTATGGAAACTTTTGGACTTGTCCGATTTTGTGTGGACTAGTCCGATATTCCAAGAATCCTTGAAAATTTGCTAAGTCCCTGGACTTTTCCGGACTAGTCCGGTGTTCCAGCGGACTTGTCCGTTTTCCTCTCTGACTAAAGTCGGACTTGTCCGATTTTTGGCCAGACTTGTCCGATTTTCTCTCTGGACAACTTCGGACAAGTCCGGTTTTTTCCGAACTTGTCCGATATTTCGCGACTCTGAGTTGATCTTTTGTTTTACGACTTGTTTCTTTGGGTTCACGTTAAGTGGGCCTAGGGACGTCGTGCCTAACTCTTTTAGAGCCCATGTGGGACTCTAAACCGGCCTCTACTCCTCTCAAACTCGAAATCCATCTAACCCTAGCCTCCACCTCTATACAAACAACCCCACCCCTTGGCTTGACATCTATTTGCCACATTTCCACCCCAACCAAACCCTAGTTCGTGGAGAGCCACCACCAAGGAGGGTGGAGGAGATCCCAAGCAAGAAGAAGAAGAGGAGGAAACAAAACAGGATCAAGATCTCCATCAAGTTTTGTTCTTCAGCACCAATTCATCTCCAAGTTCATCCCAACCCTAGATCATCAAGATCCAAGTGTTACCACAAAGTTTCTTGATCCATTGGAGTTCTAAACACCTGGTATACCTTCTATTATCTTTTTCTTATGTGAATTCAACCCCTAATCTCCAAATTTACGTCGATCTAGAAAACCCTAGTTCGCTAGTTCTGCGAAGTGCGGACTAGTCCGACCTTCTGCAGACTAGTTTGATTTTCCTTGTTAAATTGTGTTGAATTGATTCTAAAATAAGATCTAATTACATCCAAACCTGTATAAACTTGTTAAAATCTATTAGAACTAGTTAGTGATCATTAAAAGCAATCTATTAACAAGTTATACCTTGCATTTGCATTAATCATGCATGTCATGTCATATTCAGTAATATTTGTGCGCTCTTTGATTGTGTTTCTTGTCTTGTATGTTTATTGTGTGGATAAGACGGATTTGTGTTAGAGAGTGTCGCGGAGGATCTACAGCACCAAGAGTTTGAAGGCTTTGACCCGAATCAACCGCAAGAGCAAGGCAAGTGTCCTTGAAGCATATTGGTCCTGTTTTGAAATAAATGTTTTGTTTGAAAATTGCATGCTTGTGTCAATTTGATGGGAAATCCTATGGTAGGAAGTTTACTAGCTTTGTTTAACCACCCTTGTCACCTGGAATATATTGTAGAGAGTCGGGAAAGGCTTTTTACCTTTTTGCTTCGCTTAATCAACTAGGATGGGAAAACAATTATACCACTCAACATAATTATGTATTTATGAGATTATGGGTTAACATGAACTAGTTAATACGATATGGTAATGGGTGATCTAAGCAAGCCTGGTACGTGGATGGGTTGGATGTTATGGTGGTTTTGCTTGCTTTAGATCTAAGGATCAGTTCGTGGAGCGACCATCCAGGATTTACAGTGCCACCACGAGGCGAAGTATGAGTGTGGCGTAGCTGATTAATTAGGGCATTGCCAGTTCTATTTGGACTATTAAGGATGCTCGGGGAAGGGGTAGTCAGATTGGGCTTGATGATGATCGGTGGGACTACCCTGGGATCCGAATGGCTCAAGAGGGGGCCCTTGGTTGAAGATGTGCTCTTTGGGAGACATCGTCACCGGTGAAACCTCAGTGGGGTCTAAATAGGCTAGTAATCCCTTTGTAAAGGATATTTTGTGATCTCTTGGCCACACACCTACGGAAGTGTGAGACGGCATAATTGAGATTCTATAGTCATCGAAAGGTGATGAAATCACAAACACGTGGGTAAAGCGGTACAACCTCTGCAGAGTGTGTCTAAAACTATCATGATAGCCGTGCTCCCGGTTATGAGCAACCTGGACCCTCACAAGATTAGAGAAAACTTGGTATTGGAATGGTTTTTGGGATCGTTATGGATGGTTATGGATTAATTTCTGGTATTGAATATGGTTATTGGCAAATGGTGAAATCTGGAATTATTGATGATGGTAATGAATTCAGACTGGTATCATGATATTACTTATGATTATGATGGGTTTATTTCATATACATGTAATATACTATTTTTTCAAGTGTTTTAATGTACTTTTCAGCACTCAACCATTATTATATTAGTCATTTGAATCAGCCACATGTCATACTTTCCACACTTGTTGAGTACGACATGTACTCACTCTTGCAATCCCCCCCCCCTTCAACAGTTGCAGGTCAGGATTGGGAGTTTAATGGTGATAATGCGGAGTTCTAGGCCGTGTCTACCGTCAGCTTTGCCTGTGGTGTTGTTTTGGAGTTGCGCTATACCCTGTCGCTTATGCTGCCTAGGTGTTTAGTTTGCTTATTTAGTTTATTTCTGCTGCATTAGTTGAACTTGTCATTAATATTCATTAGAGTTTGTATTCAAGGATATTATGAATTGTGTAATAAAATTTGGTTAATTAATCTTGTTTTGTGGTAATTTTGTGTATACCCTTTTGTGAATGCACTCGTGTATGTGTGTTGAACGTCCTAGGCACACATATGCGTTTACTTGGTTCTTTTCATAGCCGGGTGTCAAAGATTGGTATCACAGCCACAGGTTGACCGTAGGATGGATCCTAGATAGAATGGACACTTTAGAGCACATAG
The DNA here is from genome assembly GCA_036927565.1 of Tuctoria greenei. Taxonomy (NCBI): domain Eukaryota; kingdom Viridiplantae; phylum Streptophyta; class Magnoliopsida; order Poales; family Poaceae; genus Tuctoria; species Tuctoria greenei. The sequence goes on along the minus strand of JAYESD010000006.1, from coordinate 148,688,030 downwards.
GAGCACTCAGGAACCGATGTGTTTTGTTTGGTGTGCTGTTGCTATATATTGTTTGCTTGTGTGCTTAATAGAGGATTTTGGGATGCTTTAGCCTTCCCATGTCCATGTAGTCTAGTTAGTTGTGTAGTTTCATATCCCTTGATGCATATAGTTGGGACATTTTCTAATTCTTACCAATTACTTTTCTCCAGATGGTGAGGACTCGCAACCAGCGGGATGCTAATGATGAGGAGGAGAACAATGGAGTACCTCAGAACAACAATGGACAAGGACCTGCTCATGGAGCTATCAATATCGAGCAGCTTTTGGCTATGCAAAACCAGCTCATGCAGACCATGATATAGACTATGGGACAGCTGCAGGCTGGAAACATCAACGATCAGCCCCACATGCCTCCACCGCCACCCCCGCCTCCTCATAACCGGTTGGGAGAGTTTATGAGGACTAGGCTGCCAACCATTGCTCAAGCCGCTGACCCTATGGATGCTGATGATTGGCTCAAGTCCGTGGAGAAGAAACTTGCTATTGTCCAATGCAGTGACCGGGAGAAGGTTCTAGTTGCATCTCATCAACTAGTTGGAGCAACTGCGGATCGGTGGGATTCATATTGCAATGCTCATGAGAATCAGGAGAGAATTACATGGGTCGAATTCAAGGAGAGTTTTCGTTCTCATTATGTGTCTGAGGGTGTTATGATCTTGAAGCGGCAAGAATTTGAGAACTTAAGGCAATGAAAATAAACCGTCAGTGAATATCTCAACAAATTCACTCAACTCTAAAGGTATGCGCCTGAGGATGTGAGCGGGGATAGCCTGAAAAAATACTTGTTCATGAGGGGCTCGAACAATGAGATTCAAGTGCAATTGCTCCATTGTGACTATGCAAATTTTCAGAAGCTTATGGACAAAGCAATCATGATTGAGAACAAGATCCGTGAGATGGAACAAGACAACAAGAGGAAGGCGCCATAACAAGGACAGCAACAAGGAAGTAATGTGCGCCCTCGCTTTGCGCCTCCTAATGCGGCATATTACAGCTCCTCTACTCCTATACAGCGCCCTGGATTTGCACCACGCCCAACTCAGTTTGTGCAGCAGCGCCCTTTTATGCAAGCACCTAGGCCTCCGATGCCATATGCACCTCGTGCTAATTATCCTGGTGCCAATGCTAAAATCCAAGCTCGTCCCAATAATTCTGGTGGAGTTAAGAAGTGCTATACTTGTGGAGAAGCTAGACACTTTGTGCATCAATGTCCTAAGTCAGGCCTTGGTCAAGGAAGTAATGCGCTAAGGCAAAACCCAAGACCCAATGGAGGACAGCCACAAGGGAACCGGGGACAGCAGAATTTTGCTCATGGCAATGTGAACCATGTCTTTATGAAGGATGCTCAACAAGTGGATGACGTGGTCATTGGTATGTTTCTCGCCAACTCCAACCCCGTGACTATGTTGTTTTATTCTGGAGCATCGCATTCATTCATTGCATCAAAGTATGTTGCCAAGTATAGTTTGCCTGTCTCTCATATGAAGTTTACTCTATAGGTTAAGTCTCCTGGAGGAGATATGAGGACAAATATAGTATGTCCAAAAGTAAGCCTTAGAATAATGGGGGTAGACTTCTCTACCAACCTCGTTATTTTGGATTCTCAAGGATTGGACATTATACTTGGTATGGACTGGTTGAGGAAGCACCATGGAGTTATTGAGTGTGCCACGAAGATGGTGAAGTTGACCAATGAAGAAGGGATCACCGTAGAATTTGAAGCATCTCAAACTGCACCGAAGCAATTGGAGCTGAATCATATGGACGGTGCCGCAATTGAGGAGATTCTAGTGGTGTGTGAATTTTTGGATGTTTCCCTGGATGAATTGCCAGGTACGCCACCTGATCAAGACATTGAGTTCGTTATTGATTTAATACCTGGAACTACACCTATAGCTAAGAGGTTATATAGGATGCCTCCTATGGAATTAGCGGAGCTCAAGAAACAGATTCAAGAGCAACTAGAGAAGGGTTTTATTCGCCCAAGCTCTTCACCTTGGGGAGAGCCCGTTGTATTTGTGGACAAGAAGGATAAGTCGCAAAGGATGTGTGTAGATTACTGAGCTCTCAACAAGGTGACCATCAAGAACAAGTACACCTTGCCATGCATAGAAGACTTGTTTGATCAGATGATGGGTGATTGTGTCTTCTCTAAGATTGATTGGAGGTCGTGATACTTTCAAATGAAGATTAGACCATCGAACATACCCAAAACAGCTTTTAGGACGCAGTATGGATCTTATGAATACACCATGATGTCTTTTGGTTTGACCAATGCGTCTGCCTACTTTATGTACCTCATGAATAAGGTCTTCATGGAGTACTTGGATAGGTTCATTGTGGTGTTTATTGATGACATTATGGTTTACTCGAAGGATGAGAAGGAACATGAGGAACAGTTGAGGCTTACGCTGCAGAAATTGAGGGAGCATCAATTGTATGCCAAGTTCAACAAGTGTTAGTTTTGGTTGGAAGAGGTGTCGTTTTTGGGTCATATCATCTCAGGAGGAGGAGTATCGGTTGACCCCGGAAAAGTGAGAGACGTGTTGAAGTGGGAACCACCGCAAAATGTAAAGGAAATAAGGAGTTTTCTTGGAATGGCTGGATATTACCGTAGATTCATCAAGGACTTTTCCAAGATAGCCAAGACAATGACGAAATTGCTAATGAAGGGAAAGGCTTTCCAATGGACTCAAGCTTGTGAAAATAGTTTTGAGGAGTTGAAGAAGAGGTTGACAACAGCCCCAATTTCGATATTGTCGGATGTGAGCAATAGTTTTGATATATATTGCGACGCCTCGAGACAAGGACTTGGATGTGTGCTCATGCAAGAAGGTCAAGTGGTCGCCTATGCGTCAAGAAAATTGAAGAAACATGAGCAGAATTATCCAACGCACGATTTGGAACTTGCAGTTGTGGTACATGTGTTGATGATTTGAAGACACTATATCCTTGGACATAGGTGTGAAATTTATACGGATCACAAGAGTCTTAATTATATTTTCACACAAACATATCTGAATTTGAGGCAACAAAGATGGTTGGAGCTCATCAAAGATTATGATTTGGGGATCAACTATCATCCGGCGAAAAGCCAACGTAGTGTTCGATGCTTTGAGTAGAAAAGGAGTAAGTAATCAACTCACAGTTCGAGAGATGCCAACCGAGTTATGTAAGGAGTTCGAACGGTTGAACCTCGGATTTGTAAATGAGTTGGGGACAATGGAATTAAATCCAACCTTGGAGCGAGAAATTCGAGCGGGTCAAACAAAGGATGAAGAAATCAAGGAAAGGACCCAAGAAGGGAGAGAATTCAGATTCGATGAGGATGAACATGGTACCTATGGCTTGGAAAAAGGATTGTCGTGCCTAATGTGAAGCATATTCGGGAGACGATATTAAAAGAGGCACATGACTCACCTTAATCAATTTATCCTGGTTGTACAAAGATGTACAAAGACTTGAAGACGTGCTATTGGTGGGCTAGCATGAAGAAGGACATAGCTGAATATGTAGCATTGTGTGATGTGTGTCAACGGGTCAAGGCGGAACATCAAAGGCCAGCTGGATTATTGCAACCATTGAAGATTCCGGAATGGAAGTGAGAAGAGATCAGTATGGACTTCATAGTTGGTTTACCATGTACTCAGTCCGATTACGACTCAATTTGGGTAATCGTGGATCAATTGACCAAGTCAGCCCACTTTATTCCCATCAAGACCACCTATAATGGAGAGAAATTGGCGGAACTGTATATGGGAAGAATAGTATGTTTGCATGGAGTTCCGAAGAAGATAGTCTCGGATAGAGGTTCACAATTCACTTCCAGGTTTTGGCAAAAGTTACATGAAGCATTAGGAACAAGGTTGAATTTTAGTTCAGCATACCACCCTCAAACGGATGGACAAACCGAGAGGACCAATTAGATTTTAGAGGACATGTTAAGAGCTTGTGCTTTAAAGCATGGGGAAAGTTTGGACAAAAGCTTGCCATACACGAAATTCTCGTACAATAATAGGTACCAAGCAAGTTTGAAGATGTCACCATATGAGGCACTTTATGGAAGGAAGTGTAGGACACCTTTATTCTGGAATGAGGCAGGAGAAACTCAAGTATTTGGTTCGGATGTGTTGCAAGAAGCCAAAAAGCAAGTCCAAATAATTTGTGAAAACTTGAGGGCTGCCCAATCAAGACAAAAAAGGCTATGCGGACAATAGGAGAAGGAAATTAACCTTTGAAGTGGGAGATTTTCTTTACCTCAAGGTGTCACCGATGAGGGGTCATCAGAGGTTTAACATAAGAGGCAAGCTAGCACCTCACTACATTGGACCATTAAAGATTTTGGACAAAAGAGGAGAAGTAGCGTGTAAGTTGGAGATGCCAACTCATCTTTCAAATGTATGTGATGTCTTTCATGTTTCACAGCTCAAGAAATGTTTGAGAGTACCGGAAGAACAAGTGCCAATGGAAGGATTGGAATTAGAAGAAGATTGACCTATGTCGAGCAACCGGTCAAAATTTTGGAAACCAAGGAGAGAGTCACAATGAACAAGGTTATTTGATGGTGTAAAATTCAATGGAAGCACCACACAGAAAAAGAAGCAACGTGGGAATTGGAGGATGATCTCAAGAAGGAATTTCCCTATCTCTTCTCTTCTGCCTCGAATCTCGAGGGCGAGATTCATTTTAAGGGGGGTAGGTTTGTAACACCCCCATTTTCATGCATCATGCCCTACATACATTCATATACATGTTTAACATTAACCCACATAAAGAGGAACGAGTTTAAAATTGATTTGGAGCATTGAAAATTGATTTGGAATAAAACCGCACTTAAAATGATGAAAAGTGCGTACTAGTCCGGTTTTAGTGAGGACTAGTCCAATTTCTCTCTAACTAAAAATGGATTTGTCCGTTTTTGCTGCGGACTAGTCCGATTTTGCCTCTGGAAACTTTCGGACCTGTCCGATTTTGTGCGGACTAGTCCGATATTCCAAGAATCGTTGAAAATTTTCTAAGTCCCAGGACTTTTCTGAACTAGTCCGGTGTTCCAGCATACTTGTCCGTTTTCCTCTCTGGCTAAATTCGGAATTGTCCGATTTTTTGCCAGACTTGTCCGATTTTCTCTTTGGACAACTTCGGACTAGTCTGTTCCTTTTCGGACTTGTCCGATATTTCGCGACTCCGAGTTGATCTTTTGTTTTACAACTTGTTTCTTGGGGTTCACGTTATGTGGGCCTAGGGACGTCGTGCCTAACTCTTTTAGAGCCCATGTGGGACTCTAAACCGACCTCTACTCCTCTCAAACTCGAAATCCATCTAACCCTAGCCTCCGCCTCTATATAAACAACCCCACCCCTTGGCTTGACATCTATTTGCCACTTTTCCACCCCACCCAAACCCTAGTTCGTGGAGAGCCACCACCAAGGAGGGAGGAGGAGATCCCAAGCAAGAAGAAGAAGAGGAGGAAACGAAAGAGGATCAAGATCTCCATCAAGTTCTGTTCTTCATCACCAATTCATCTCCAAGTTCATCCCCAACCCTAGATCATTAAGATCCAAGTGTTACCTCCAAGTTTCATGATCCATTGGAATTCTAAACACCTGGTATACCTTCTATTCTCATTTTCTTATGTGAATTCAACACCTAATCTCCAAATTTATGTCGATCTAGAAAACCCTAGTTCACTAGTTCTGCGAAGTGTGGACTAGTCCGGCCTTCTGCAGACTAGTATGATTTTCCTGGTTAAAATGTGTTGAATTGATTCTAAAATTAGATCTAATCACATCCAAACCTGTATAAACTTGTTAAAATCTGTTAGAACTAGTTAGTGATCATTAAAAGAAATCTATTAACAAGTTCTACCTTGCATTTGCATTAATCATGCATGTCATGTCATATTGAGTAACATTTGTGCACTCTATGATTGTGTTTCTTGTCCTTTATGTTTATTGTGTGGATTAGATGGATTTGCGCTAGAGAGTGCCGCGAAGGATCTACAACACCAAGAGTTTGAAGGCTTTGACCCGAATCAACCGCGAGAGCAAGACAAGTGTCCTTGAAGTATATTGATCCTGTTTTGAAATATATGTTTTGTTTGAAAATTGCATGCTTGTGTCAATTTGATGGAAAATCCTATGGTAGGAAGTTTACTAGCTTTTTTTAACTACCCTTGTCACCTGAAATATATAGTAGAGAGTCGGGAAGGGATTTTTACCTTTTTGCTTCGCTTCATCAACTAGGATGGGAAAAAACTATACCACTCAACTTAATTATGTATTTATGAGATTTTGGGTTAACATGAACTGGTTAATATTATATGGTAATGGGTGATCTAAGCAAGCCTGGTACGTGGATGGGTTGGATGTTATGGTGGTTTTGCTTGCTTTAGATCTAAGGACCGGTTCGTGGAGCAACCATCCAGGATTTATAGTGCCACCACGAGGCCAAGTATGGGTGCGGCGTAGCTGATTAATTAGGGCTTTGCTAGTTCTATTTGGAACATTAAGGATGCTCGGGGAAGGGGTAGTCGGATTGGGCTTGATGATGATTGGTGGGACTACCCTAGGATCTGAATGGCTCAAGAGGGGGCCCTTGGTTGAATATGTGCTCTGCGGGAGACATCGCCACGGGTGAAACCTCAGTGGGGTCTAAATAGGCTAGTAATCCCTTTGTAGAGGCTATTTTTTGATCTCTTGGCAACACACCTACGGATGTGTGAGACGTCATAATTGAGATTCTATAGTCATCAAAAGGTGATAAAATCACAAACATGTGGGTAAAGCGGTACAACCTCTGCAGAGTGTGTCTAAAACTATCATGATAGTCATGCTCCCGGTTATGAGCAACCTGGACCCTCACATGATTAGAGAAAACTTGGTATTGGAATGGTTTTTGGGATGGTTATGGTTGCTATTATGGTAATGGATGGTTATGGATTAATTTCATGTATTGAATATGATTATCGTCAAATGGTGAAATCTGTAATTATTGATGACGGTAATGAATTCAGACTGGTATCATGATATTACTTATGATTATGATGGGTTTATTTCATATACATGTAAATTGCTTTTTTTAGTGTTTTAATGTACTTTTCAGCACTCAACCATTATTATGATCGTCATTTGAATCAGCCACATGTCATACTTTCCACACTTGCTGAGTACGACATGTACTAACTCTTGCAATCCCCCCCCAACAGTTGCAGGTCAGGATTGGGAGTTTAATGGTGATAATGTGGGGTTCTAGGCTGTGTCCTACCGTCAGCTTTACCTGTGGTGTTGTTTTGGAGCTGCGCTATACCCTGTAGCTTATGCTGCCTAGCTGTTTAGTTTGCTTATTTAGTTCATTTCCGCTGCATTAGTTGAACCTGTCATTAATATTCATTAGAGTTTATATTCAAGGATATTATGAATTGTGTAATAAAATTTGGTTAATTAATCTTGTTCAGTGGTAATTTTTTTGTATACTCTTTTGTGAATACACTTGTGTATGTGTGTTGAATGTCCTGGGCACACATATACGTTTACTTTGTTCATTTTCAGAACCGGGTGTCACAGACGTCCTTAGGTGAGGCCGTGGAGGACTGGCTCAATGAGGTCCTCTCAGTCTACTGTCGGCGCCTTCAATAGCTCGTCGTCAGGCTCGACATTGAGTGGCCCCCTAGCTACTCCGCCGACCAGAACCACATCGCCGTTCTGCAACTCTGCGTTAGTCGTCACTGCCTCATCTTCCAGGTCATTCATGCTGACTACTTCCCCAACGAGCTGGAAGATTTCCTCGACAATTTCGACTACCGCTTCGTCAGCTTAGACGTGGAGGGTGACGTCGACTGACTTTGGAAGGACTGGCAGCTGAAGGTGCCCAAAATGGTGGACATGTCCGAGCTCGCGGTAGAGGAGATGGATTCCTTAAGCCTCCGCCATGCGGGGCTGAAGGACATCGCGACGCGTAAGATCTCTTCGGCGAGCAGATCAACTATGCCTGCATCGATGCCATCGTCTCCTTCGAGGTCGATCGCAAACTGCTCTCCGACGACTACTGATCTAACCACCTAGTTTGTGGATCGGCTACTGTAGATCATCTTAGCAGGCAATTCGCAGGTGCATCGCTCAAGTTCTAGCTTTTCTGCTTGTGGGCTCAGTCTCTCATAAAATTATTTTTTTTCTTGAGGAAACACTATCTTAGGTTCATATCACATGTGTGCCCCACCGTTGTCGAGTCCACATGTCAGTTGCAATAACTACAGGGCATAGGATTTCATCACCATTGTCTTGGCATTTAAGTTAATGTTTTAGTAGTTTATATGATGTTTGTTCAAAAAAAGAATAGTTTTTGTGACGGAAGAATTAGCTGGAGTCTATTTGTCATGTGACTGAAATTTGCTAAAATTTTAGGCAACAGATCATTAGAAGGTAATAAATACTGTCATTGGTCACTTATTTTGCAAATTAATTATTAACCACTAATTTTATAGGTTGAGCAATTACAAATTAACATAGTCCTTACAATTACGGATTTACAACTACTCCCTCCATCCCAAATTACTTGTCACTCTTTTTAGTTCAAAAATGAACAAATTAATTAAAGAGCGACAAGTAATTTTGGAGATGTAGGGAGTACCCATATTAATAATTTCGAATGAGTAAGAAACTTACTTCGCCCTTCTTACGGTCGGTCTGCTGGTAGCGGTGGTGCCTCTGCGAGCTTCTAGTGCTGCCACCCAGAGCTCCACGCGCCACCGTGCACCGTGCCCCGCCTCCACGTTCCACCGTGAGGCAGCAAACTGCGAGCTAAAATGTCGGTGTTGCACGCCAACGGTCGGGCCTCCGCCTCCGCATCGCCTCGGCGTGCCGCCGTCTCGGCGCGCTTCCTTTGACCTTCGTGCCACCGCCATCAGTTAGATTAGAAATATGCATGCTACGCCCCAAATATGCATTCCAAGAATAGAATATTTCCTACCATGTATTGATATATATTTCTATATTTATCATATTCTCTACCATGCATGTGTATACTCTCAACCTATATGGCAGTTTATCTACCACACTAATGATGAATATTAACTTGTCATCATTAGAGATAACAAACTATGTTTGACAGGAAGGATGTTCCCTTGAGGGTACAAGGATATAATGTGTACTACCATCTAAGCACAAAACTCTCACTACATATGTGGTTCATCAAATTAATCGCATGCTACCATGTATATAGTATATTTTCTAACAAGCATGTTGTACTCGCCTTTTAAAGCAACGACAGTCTAGACTCTACGTGTTTTGAGTTTAGGAACAAATGAACACACTTGTGAAAACACTTACCCACATTCGATCCTCAACGTCATCAAATTAAAATGATCCTCAACAAGGGGGCGCAAAAATCCTCAACACGTGATCTAACATGTTTGATCGCGATCTCTCTTTCACATGCATTGTATTAATGTCCACCATCATACATGATCACGAAAATTATCATCGGTTCGATATGGACTGTCGATCACCAACGGTCAGATCCTTCAAAAAAAAAGATAAGAACTCTCGGTCGATTGCCACGTGCGTTCACATCAATATTCTGCACCTCGTTGAACTCTTTCACATGAAATGCTACGAACACAGCGAGATGAACCTACAAAGTATTCCAGGTGGGCCATTGCATTCCATGGGCCCTTTGTGTGTCAAATTCAAAAACTGCCTGTGAAGCCGACACGTGTCGAGTCGTTGCGATATCCGAGAGGAGGCAAACTGCGGCTTATAGTAACTCTGACCAAACCGCCGATTCAAAAGCACAATTTTCGAAGGGTCCGATCATCTCATTCGTGCACTTAGACGACGACCCGCTATAAAGGCACACTGTCCTCTTCTTCTGGTCGCACCTTTCCATCGATCTTAGCCTCCAAACTTCTCCTCTTTCTTCTCCACCACACCAATGTCAACAAGATCTTGCTCTTTCTCTGCACCTCCATCTCCGCACAAATGGGTAGCCCTGCATCGAAGCGCTTCTTGCCATCAATGTCCTCCGAACCTCCTTCTCTGTTTCTATTGCCGCCAATGCCAGTGAAACTGGAGGCAGCGCCTGCACCTCCTCCGCCCCCGTCTCTGCCCACGACGCCCGCACCTCCTCAGCCCGACTGGGTTGAGACTGTCCGCCTCTTCATGGACCGCATCGACAAACTCGAGCGCCAACTTAAGGAGGTCATCGGCAACCTATACTTCACCAACGTGCGTGCATGAGCGCTCGACACAATGGAGTGGGATGTGTTTGACAATACATCTCGCTCCTGTAGCCGTCTGGGACTTGGGAGTCCTCCCCACCATACCAGCATGGACTCCGTGTAACACCCTCATTTTCATGCATCATGCGCTACATACATTCATATACAAGTTTAACATTAACCCATATAAAGAGGAACAAGTTTAAAATTGATTTGGAACAAAACCGCACATAAAATGCAGGAAAGTGCAGACTAGTTCGATTTTACTGAGGACTAGTCCAATTTCTCTATGACTAAAAATGGACTTGTCCGTTTTTGCTGCGGAATAGTCCAATTTTGCCTCTGGAAATTTCGGACTTGTCCGATTTTGTGCGGGCTAGTCCAATATTCCAAGAATCCTTGATAATTTGCTAAGTTCCTGGACTTTTCCGGACTAGTCCGGTGTTCTAGCGGACTTTTCCAATTTCCTCTCTGACTAAAGTCAGACTTGTACGATTATAGGCGAGACTTTTCCGATATTCTCTCTGTACAACTTCAGACTAGTCCGGTCCTTTCCGGACTTGTCCGATATTTCGCGACTCCAAGTTGACCTTTTGTTTTATGACTTGTTTCTTGGGTTTCACGTTAAGTGGGCCTAGGGATGTCGTGCCTAACTATTTTAGAGCCCATGTGGGACTCTAAACCGGCCTATACTCATCCCAAACTCGAAATCCATCTAACCCTAGCCTCCACCTCTATATAAACAACCCCACCCCTTGGCTTGACATCTATTTGCCACTTTTCCACCCCACCCAAACCCTAGTTCGTGGAGAGCCACCACCAAGGAGGGAGGAGAAGATCCCAAACATGGAGAAGAGGAGGAAACGAAAGAGGATCAAGATCTCCATCAAGCTTTCGTTCTTCATCACCAATTCATCTCCAAGTTCATCCCCAACCCTAGATCATCAAGATCCAAATGTTACCTCCAAGTTTCTTGATTCACTTGAGTTCTAAACACCTAGTATACTTTCTATTCTCTTTTCCTTACGAGAATTCAACACCTAATCTCCAAATTTACGTCGATCTAGAAAACCCTAGTTCGCTAGTTCTGCGAAGTGCGGACTAGTCCGGCCTTCTGCAGACTAGTCCGATTTTGCTGACTAAATTGTGTTGAATTGATTCTAAAAGTAGATCAAATCAACTCCAAACCTGTATGAACTTGTTAAAAGCTATTAGAACTAGTTAGTTATCATTAAAAGCAATCCATTAACAAGCTCTACATTGCATTTGAATCAATCATACATGTCATGTCATGTTGAGTAATATTTGTGCACTCTTTGATTGTGTTTCTTGTCCTGTATGTTTATTGTGTGGATTAGATGGATTTGCGCTAGAGAGTTCCGCGGAGGATCTCCAACACCAAGAGTTTGAAGGATTTGACCCTAATCAACCGCAAGAGCAAGGCAAGTGTCCTTAAAGCATATTGATCCTGTTTTTAAAATAAATGTTTTGTTTTCAGAATTGCATGCTCGTGTCAATTTGATGGGAAATCCTATGTTAGGAAGTTTACTAGATTTGTTTAACCACCCTTGTCACCTGGAATATATGGTAGAGAGTCGGGAAGGGCTTTTTACCTTTTGCTCCGCTTAATCAACTGGGATGGGAAACAACTATACCACTTAACTTAATTATACATTTATGAGACTATGATTAACATGAACTGGATAATATGATATGGTAATGGGTGATCTAAGCAAGCTTGGTATGTGGATGGGTTGGATGTTATGGTGGTTTGCTTGCTCAAGATCTAAGGACCGATTCATGGGAGAATAAGCCAGGACTACAGTGGCACCACAAGGCCAAGTATGGGTGCGGCGTAGCTGATTAATTAGGGCTTTGCCAGTGCTATTTGGACCATTATGGATGCTCGAGGAAGGGATAGTCTGAATGGCTCAAGAGGGGGCCCTTGGTTGAAGATGTGCTCAGTTGGAGGCATCGCCACCGGTGAAACCTCAGTGGGGTCTAAATAGGATAGTAATCCCTTTGGAAAGGCTATTTTGTGATCTCTTGGCCACACACGAATGGAAGTGTTTAATGTGACCGACGGGTCATGGACATAAGGGAGGTTCTTAGTCACCGAAAGGTGATGAAATCATGAACACGTGGGTAAAGTGGTACAAACTATGCAGAGTCTAATAAAACTATCATGATAGCCGTGCTCCCATTTATGAGCACCTGGACAACTTCCATGATTAGAGGGTACTCGGTATTGGGATGGTATTTGGGATGGTTATGGTTGGTATTATGGGTATGAATTAATTTGTAGTATTGAATATAGATATTGGTATATGATGATGGATATGGAGTATGGACTGGTATTATGATTACTATGTGGCTTATGATGGGTTTGATTCGTATACATATAATATATTGCTTTTCAAATGTTTTAATGTACTTTTCAACACTTAGCCTTTATTATTGTCGTCCTTTGAATCAGCCACATGTCATACTTTCCACACTTGTTGGGTACGAAATTTACTCACGCTTGCAATCCCCCCCCCCCAACAGTTGCAGGTCAAGATTGAGAGTTTAATGGTGATAATGTGGAGTTCTAGGACGTGTCTACCGTCAGCTTGCCTGTGGTGTTGATTGGAGCTGCGCTATACCCTATTGCTTGTGCTGCCTAGCTGTTTAGATTGCTTATTTAGTTTATTTCCGCTGCCTTAGTTGAACTTGTCATCAATATTTATTAGAGTTTGTATTCGAGGATAATATGGTTTGTTTAATAAAATTTGGTTAATTAATATTGTTCTATGGTAATTATCTGTATATCGTTTGTGATTGCACTCGTGTATGTGTGATGAACATCCTGGGCACAAATATACGTTAGTTTGGTTCATTTTTCGGAATCGGGCGTCACAGGAGGTAGTATGTAATTTCTGGATTTAGAAGTAAATGACGCACGAGTTATCTAATCAACCACTCCAAATGTTGTACTCTCATTCCTGTGTTACAAATTTGTATTCCTACGATTTTCAATTCCCACGGTTTTTACACTTATTTCTTTCTTGTGGTTTTATCGGATTGTACGTTTTTTCCTTCTCTTCCATTTCTCATTGCTCCGTTCCAAACAAACAATGTTAGTTTATAGAAACCAGACCATTCGATCCAAAATCTACGTCGGTCATGTAATCTGATGTTATCACTGTTATTTGGAATGACTACTTACAATATATGCTCTTTACTTTATGAACAAGACACCAAACCGTCATGTCGTCTACAAGTATTCATGGTTGCCAACAAGCACCTGGTATAACTATAAATGTGTTTACTATCAAAATTATAATTTTTAAAAACATTAATTCCTTTGCATGGTGTGCAGAGAATATTGCAGTACATGATGTTCAGGAACCCCGAGATTCTTCATTCCCTGATACTATAGTGCATGAACCAACAACAGGTATAGATATACAAACCATAAATAGTACTAGGCTCTACCAATTGTTTTATCATGCCTTGCGATTCTACTTTCCTAGTTCCAGTTAACAGTTCATCAGCCTGTGTGATGGTGTGATTTTTTGATGCCTCAACGTTGTGCTCTCTCATCGCCGGCCACTCCGAGCGGCACCGGCGCCCATGCCCTTCTGTTGGTCACTTCATTGTCCTCCCCGACGCATCTCCCTCATCCATCGCCACGTCCCATCCTCTGTGTGCCATGATGACCCCACCGCTCGAAATCCTGGCCATTACTCGCCCTGCCACAATATTCTCCTCGAGAGGTTCTCTTGGTGATTTTGGCTAGACTGAACCCTCGCTTTGTTAAGCATCGTAAGCTGGGACTATGCAATACTGCACCTGAAGTAGCTGCCACTGACCAATGGACCCGATGTCTCATGGGCCCACATGTCAGTGGCTGCTACTACAGGTGCAGTACTGCAGAGGATTTCAGTCCCGCAAGCTGCCCACCTCATCTGTCTTGTATTTGCCACCTGCTACCGCTGGCGTTCATTGCTTGCTATGCAACCAATTTTTCTCGAGACGCGATCCAGCTGATGTCGGTCAGACCGAACTGGCGAACACTATCTTTATCTAGTCTAGTGTGGCCAGCTGCATGCTTGCCACCTCAGTCTTACTTGCTTCACTACTGGACTGAAAATCCTTTGCAGTACTACGGGTGCAGTTGTGCCATTGACTTGTGTACCCGAAGGCTCATTTTAGGGTGTGAACAACAACAATGAAGTCAATAATGTACTCCCTCCTAATCAAAATAATTGTTGTTCATACAGTCCTAACTAGTACATTTTTAATTCAATTATTGGTTCGATACGACAATTAATATAAACCAGGAGGGAGTAATACAAAACAAAATGCTGCTGGGATGCAGTCGTCCCACGCTCGTATTTGCCACACTTGTACTGAAGATGGTACGAACATTAGACTTTTCTTCTTTTCACACTATTTGTACATGATACTAAACTTGGCCAGGCAGTAATTTGGTTTAATAGTTTGAGTCAATTGCTTTAATCGTTTACCGTTTGCCAGGAAGGAAGTTTGGAAGAAGTATGGCTAAAGGACTTAAGGTTGCTAGCATAAGCTATGCAGCCCAATTAGTAGAACGGAGATTCTGGATCTACAAATTTAGTTCTCCACTAGGTTGGGTGCTGTTGTTGGTATTAATCAGCGGCACGTTGTCGATGATTTGGTTATGTTTACAAAAAAAAAACATGCACCCTTCAGCAGAGCAAGGAAGTGGGAAGAGGTTGGCAATACTAACAAGTGAGAAATAGTATGAGACATTCTGATTAGTGTCGTTACACCCCACACAAGTAATTTTTTTCTTGCAATCTCCATCTTGTACTTTTACACCAATGAGTTATATAATGTACATAATTTCTGGGACCTAGAGGACACAGAGTAGATTGCAAGAAAAATTTTGAAATTTGTTGGTGAGCACTACAAGGGGTGGCGCTCGACTTTGCATGCCACCTATAAGAGTTATTCGACCGATGAAGAACGTATATGAAACAAGCCTGATGACGTACAGGTGACCGAGTGGTTGCACCTAAAAGAATATTTTGGGTTTGAGCGATTCACGGTCAGCTAACTTTTTAATAGCTTCACATCATACAAAAACTATTTGATTTTCATTCGATGAAATTAATTCTTAAAATTGCAGTCATTAAGCAGGACCAATTCCTAAAATCGAGAAGACAAAAGACAAAACACTTGCTTGTCTCCAAATCATATGCCCAACTTAGTTACGAGAAAGTATGAACAATAAATCATGCTTTTACTTTGCGCTGCAATCAATATGAATACCTATATGTTGAATTTTACTTGTATTTTATGTAGCAACACCCAGAGACTGGAGAAGAACCCGATGACATAAAACTGTTGGAGGCAAGCCTTTTGAAGAATCGTGAATGGGCAAACGAGCAGACATAAGTTGTATATGTGAGTAGCACTTCAAACAATCCCCATTTAAATAAATATTTCAATGTACATGTGACACTTTTCTTTTCGTATGTAGAGCGGGGCACGTGACCAAGTGAACGACAAGGAAGCTGAGCAGGGAGGCCCAATTCCAAACGGGGAGAGAAACCACATCTTCCAGTGTCGTTATAGATCCCCAATCGGTTGTGCAGGATCACAAGTTTGGGGCGTGATTATATGGCTAACTCTAATGGTCCTAAACATGAACATATGTGTACCCGGATGGCTGAACACCTCAACGACCATGTTCGAAACTTAGAATATAGAAATGCAAGTCTCAATCACCAAGTGCGGGAGTTGGAAGTAAGAAATGATAGCTTAACCACCCAGATCATAATCTAGAAGAATGAAGAGTTAAACCCTAAAGTATATAACTTAGAAGGTCAGATAGAAGCTAAACAGAGAGCTCAGTAAATGCAGGAAATGCGCCTCTCAATGATGGCTGAAATGCGCAAAATGATGGAGACTCCACGAACAAGTACACAATAGCTGGTAACTACTCCACAAAAGGGCCAACAAAAGGCACCTGTTCCAATTAATCCCGGTCTTCTTAGGCACACTTTAAACATGCATCAATGCCGCATTAATAATTCTTGAGTGTTGTTATGCGTGTTGCATCAATTGATGGATGTTTATTGTTAAACTCAACATACATATTGTGTGTGAACAAATTGATTCTGTTGCCACTAATTTCCAAACCTAGTGCATTGAGATTCTACTGCCGCTAATTATAAAAAGTGGAATTACAAATTTCTTGTCTCGAATGATAAAATTTTGCAATAGGAATCTATTGCCACGAATTACAAAAATGTTGCAGTATAAACATTTTTTCATGACTAAAAAAACGTTGCACTAGACTGCTATTGCCACCACTCAGAAAACGTTGCATTACAACGCTATTGCCACAAATGTGAAAATGTTGCATTACTCCTCTATCGCCACAAATCATAAAATGTTGCATTACAACCATATTGACACATATCAGAAAACGCTGCATTACAAACATATTGACACTGATCAAGAAATATTGCATTACAAACCTATTGCCACATATCAGGAAATGTTGCATGACGAACCTATTGCCACATGTAAGAAATTGTTGCAATACCATACTATTTGCCACGGGTGTGAAATCCTTGCAGTACCATACTATTTTCCACGGATATGAAATTGTTGCAATACAATACCATTCGCCACGCTTGTGAAATTGTTGCAATAACATATTATTTGCCAGCAAGGTTAAATCGTCGCAGTACCACACTACTTGCCACGGATGTCTAATCGTTGCAATACCATAGTATTTGCCACGAATATGAAATCGTTGCAATACCATACTATTGCCACGAATGTGAAATCGTTGCAATACTATGACATTCGTTGCAATACGTTAAATCATCGCCATACATTAAATCGTTACAATATCATACTATTTGCCATAGCTGTGAAATGGTTGCAATACCGTACTATTGTAACGAATGTGAAATCATTGCAATACCGTGATATTCACTACAATATGTTAAATCGTAGTAATACGTTAAATCGTTGTGATCCCATACTATTTGCCATGACTGTGAAATCGTTGCAATAACATACTATTGCCACAAATGTGAAATCGTTGCAATATCCTGCTATTCGTTGCAATACGTTAAATCGTTGCATTACGTTAAATCATTACAATACCATACTATTTGCCACGAATGTGAAATCGTTGCAATAACATACTACTGGAAAGAATGTGATATCATTGCAATATCATGCTATTTATTGCAATACGTTAAATCATCACAATATGTTAAATCATTGCAATACCATACTATTTGCCAGCGATGTGAAATCGTTGCAATACCATACTATTTGCCACGAATGTGAAATCGTTGCAATACTGTAATATTCATTGTAGTACGTTGAATTGTTGCAATACGTGAAATCACTTCAATAGCATACTATTTGCCACCAATGTAAAATTGTTGCAATACCATACTATTTGCTACGGATGTCAAGTCGTCGCAATAACCTATCGCCACAAGACTTATGCCAACAATTCATATAACCTATCACCACATTTTTTTTAATTGCAACAGTGACCTATTGCGACAAAAAATGACCTATTGCGATGAATTTTTCCATTGCGATAAACCGGAATCCTTGTAGTGGAAGAATAGTGCACGTAGGCATTTTTTGCAGGAAATGAGGTAAAAGAAGTGGAGCAATCCTATAAAATATCATCCCAGCCAATCAAGAATCGACATGTCACATCACATGGATCAAATGGCCCACAAACAAAAGTATCTGAAGCCATCCAACAGTGTATCACTCGCATCAATCAATAAGACCAACATGTAAGTGACCTGGAGAAAGCAAAACCTCAATGGTGCAATGACCAGGTCGGTCAAACAACCTGTTCGGCCAACTAGTTCTATGCGCACATGTCGTCAACTTCCATTTGGCGATCCCAGTGGTGCCCTGATCACGATGAAGACTGATTCACATGCTTTTGGTGGCGGGAACCGACCCTTCTGCAGCTATAAATAGGACCTCCTATCCTCACTTCACACACACACACCATTTGAGTATTCATTCTATTGTATCCACTATTCTCCATAGGTTTATAGGAGTTTAGGCTATAGAGAGGAGAGTCTCTAGTCCATAGTCCAAGTTAAGAAGGAGTAGAAGGAAACTCTCTCTTCCCAAGTCCAAATTGGGAAATGTCGGTACCCTGCGTACCGAATACCCCTTGGGACTGCAAGGAGTGCAAAAGAACTCCACCTATCTGAGTTGAAGACCTCCGAAGGCCCCACGTGTCACTCGGAACTGGACCTGCCTCCCTTCTATGGTTAGTCCCAGTGCCGCCACGGGTATCTTAAAACTGGAGCTACATTCCATACGAGGGAAAGCTCTGAACTAGATACCTGTGTGGCACCCCCGGACCTAACCCCCGATAGAGGGAAGCTCCGGTACCGACACGTGTACAACAGCACTGGACCTACTTGTCCAAGACAGTAAGCTCTGGAGCTGCCACACGTCCAACCGCCGGACCTTCAACTTCAACAAACAAACTGGTGGACCTCCAACCGCTCGGACCTTCAAGGAACAATTAAAGCTTCAAGACCCGATTATGTGTCATTAATGCTATCTTAATGACACACATCGGAGGACCCTTAACACCAATAATGCCGCCATCAAGGCGCGTTATAATGCTATTAAGTGTAATTAAGTACATTAACTGTGTATTAAGCATCAGTAACCGCCAAGGCCACATGTCGGGCCAGGCTGACGATGTAACGGCCAATCCTTGTACTATAAAAGGACTGGCCGAGCGATACATAGGGGGAGGCTTTCACACACGCCTAAGACTCCCAGACACTCTGGTCTCTCAAACTCAAGCGCTCAGACGCCCAATACAACAACAACACACACCCGTGGAGTAGGGTATTACGCTTAGGCGACCCGAACCACGTAAATACTCGTGTCAAATCGCCTCCTTCTTCTGAATCTCCGTGCGCCCACTACCGAACTAAGAACTCCACGGGCTGCCAACGGTAGTACAAGGAGAATTGCTGGAATCACACTCCTACAGGAAAGGTATGGCTCATATTTTCCTATTTTAATTTGTGACTTTGTTCTTAATAAAGATGTTATATTTAGTCTTCTTTTATTCATATACTTGGACGAAGCGTATCTTATTTCATTGTTGATACCATGTATGTGGTAGGAGTAGTCTTTCTGATTATGCTATAACAATCTTAATCGATCATCATAAACACTACAAACCTCCACTATAGTCTAATTAGTTATAATATGATCATGTTAATATGAATAACTTATGCTATGTCTCAACATTGGCTCAACAATGTTTAGGTTAGTCATTGCCTTAGGATGGCTTGTGCCTAGGCTCCTATGGTATTTGCTTAATATGCTAGCATGGTGCTAGGATAGTTAAGTAGCGTTGTATTTCTCATAGACCCATGGATTGAAGAGGTAGGTAGTAGGTTGTGATAGCCCTATCTGTCCTTGTAATCCTCCATGTTTGGCTATGCCACATGCTCTTTGTGGGAGTCGTCCTAGTATTGCTAGGGTAAACACGTGTCTGATGTGTTGAATAACTTAGTATAAGAATTCATCATTGACATGTTCATTAGTATCTAACCTTGGCTATGTATATGTATAATAGAGGAATTGTAGGAGCAACTAACTAACTCTTAGCCTAATCCCTCTTTGACCGATTATTCCCCCTTGCAATAGAATGCTCTTGTGCGTGTCACACTACCTCTACATATCTATTACCCATCCTCACTAGAACCTTAACTATAGCAATCAACTCTTTTAATTTAATGGTTGCTATGCTTCCACTTAGCCTTCCTTTGGGAAAATATAAATGACACCCTTGGGAATACTCTTAAAGGAGAAATGCTACTTCGATAGTTTCCGTGCACTTGCGGATTTTTACCTGTGACATAAGAAACGTCGATAAGCATTTCTTGCACCGTTGTCGGGGAAGGCAGCTGAAGTATTGCATGATTGAGTGAATAGGATATGTCCCTGGGTAGGTTTTTAGTAGGATAACCTTTCCTTGTTTTTGCATTTTATGTGAAAACAAAGTAGTGCATGTCTGGTTTCTGCTTACCGAACAACTTTGTTGATGATACTGAATTCCTTTTAAGAGATCGACCCCGTGTCGTTACTCATCAGATGCTTCGTGCGGCAAAGCAAGCTAGCACTACTGCACTAACAACCGAAGCGCCAACAGCCCAGAAGACCCTTCATGAGTTTTCGGCTTTCTCTACTAATAATGTGCTGTTGGGCCCACTGTTAACACGGGAGACGTGAACTTTGAAATCAAGACTGGCCTGATCACTATGGTTCAAGCCAACCCATTTTGTGGGAAGGGTAACGAGGATGCATGTGCTCACCTGCAACAGTTCCTTTAGATCCGAAGCACTTTTAAGATCAAGGATGTCTCTCTTAATGTCGTCCGTCTTAGGCTGCTTCCGATATTCCTTCTTGGGAGAGCAAAGCAGTGGTTCTACGCAAACCGAAGTGTTATAGACACTTGGGAGGAGTGTTCTACGACATTCCTTGCAATGTTCTTTATGTTGCCCAAGACTAATGCCCTACGTGGAAGGATTTCCAGCTTCCAGCAAGACGCTTAGGAGTCTAGTCCCAAGGCATGGGAAAGGCTTCAGGAATACATTCGGTCCTTTCCCCACCATGAAATGGATGACTAGCTGATTATTCAAAACTTCTACAATCTGCTGATCCATTCCGCCTGTGACTACGTGGATGCTGCTGATGGAGGATCCTTCTTCTCATTGACAATTCCCAAAGCTAAAGATTTGATTCAGAAGATGGTGTCCAACATGTGTTGGAGCGATGAGCGTCTCCAAACCCGTCAGCGAGGCATGCACACCTTGAAAAGGGTAGACATGATCGCCGCAAAGTTGGACCTCCACATGAAGAAGATTGATGGACAAGCCGGTGGTGAAGTATGTGGCAATGCCTATGCCTTAGACTCTCACATCACCTAAGAATTTTTTTTGGCAATACGGGTCACTTGGGTAATGACTGCCCAAAAACTCGTGAGGATGCCCTATACGTAGCCAACAACGCGAACAACAATGGCTATCGTCCAGGAGGTCACAGGAGGGGCCAACCACACCCTTTCTTTCAAGGAGGGTACAACAACAATGGCAACAATGGAAATTAACCCAACTTGAGAGATTTTGCCATTAGCCAATTGTAGATCAATGATGCATTATCAAAGAAGCTTTCGTCTAATAACAAGACCCTAGAAAGTATCAATACCAAGATTGAAGGACTATCCTCGGACTTCAAGAACCAATTAAGTTGAGACTCAGTTGGCTCAAGTGGAAGCTGCTGTTCCGCCAGTAGACAATGGCAAGACGCGAGGACAGCCTGAACCTCCCTTGGAAAATATCAACATAATTTCTCTACGGGAAGGCAACTGGCTGAAGGACCCTGTATATCCCTTCATATCTTTCTCGAATTGGGCTCACTACTTTGACAAGCCACTTTGTGACCATGGAGCAAGTGTAAGTGTGATGCCCAAGGTAGTCAACCAACTAAACATTACGGAGCTTACTCAAACACCACTGTAGCTCTAACTGGCTGACTCTTCAGGGCGTTATTTGGCGGGTATTACAGAAGATGTTCTAGTGAAAATCCGGAATTACTTCATACCCGTGGATTTTGTGGTGCTCGACATGGATGTTGAAAACGATACGCCGCTCATTCTTGGGTGCCCGTTCCTTAGTACCACGAAGGCTCGCATAGATGTGGGAACTGGAGAAATCCAGTTCCGTATCAATGGCAAGGAGGAGAAGTTTAACTTTCACCCAATGCCGGAGCAATGCTCTATGATTTGCATCAAGTATAGGCTGAATGTTAAACACACTCAAGAGGTCGAAGTCACACCTCCAATGGATCTGCTCATTGCATTCATGAGGCAACTAATATATGCGGAGGACTAGTATTATCATCCATGCTGACACCCCGAGAAGATGGAGAAGTCCAGGCCTCCCCAAAGGTCCAAGTCCACCAAGCCGCCAAAGAAGGAATGGCAGAAGAGACAAGCCATTCGAGCACATCCCTCCAGGCCCGGATGTCAAGAAATGAAGAAGGAGGAAAAGTCCATGTCATCGAACTGTGGTGAGACCTAGCCAATAGGAAAATTGGTAGTTATGTTTTCTTTAATTTTTCTTTTCTCTTCACCTTGTTTTTACCACTTAGTTGATTTTTCCCCACTGCATATTTGGTTTTTCTTAGCAATTTGAGAATGTATTCTCAACATCATTTTTATTTCCTTATTTTTCACGAAACAATAATTGTTGGTTTCGAAAAAGGGTTTTATTCAAAAAAACAACTTTTCTGAGCTGCAAATGTGGCATTTTACCAACGTGCTAATTTTATAGCTGTTAGGAAGCCACCTGCCAAAAGAGGGAACAGGGGGCCCACATTCGAGTGCGGCCGACCCCCCCCCCCCCTCCCTGTTCGACCAACATGGGAAAAGGGCCAATTTGTCTCTCTCCCCTCCAATGGCTATATTTGAGCCTCTAATGATCGTTGGAGAGTGTACACTATAAATGGTGGCTGTGAGGAGAACTCCACTTCACACTTCACCTCATTTACACCTCCCTAGGTCACTTTGTTGCTCACATTGTTTTTCTTGATCTTTATTGAAGCACTCTTGCTCAAATCAAACTCAAAAAGATTTTCTTTCATTTGCATTGGCAATTTGCTCTCATGTTCTTTAAGGGAAAATTTGTTGAGGGTTTTGCTTTCACTTACATCACTCCTTTTTGTGTTTTTTGCCTTGTTGTGTTCTCGCTTGTTGTGGCCATGAAAGGAATGAAAAGGTTGTTTGGAAAGAGGAAGGGGGCTGCAAGCTAAGGCCATGGTGGAGACTCAAGTGCATGTCCCTCCTCCATTGCTACACCAAGTCCATGGAGTAGGAGTGTGTGTGAAGACACTCCCATGGGTGAGAGGAGCAACCCGCGACAACTTCTCCACGACAAGGACCTTGACATACAAAGTGAAGTTGAAGACCAAGCGGGCAAGCCCCTCCAAGATCGTGAGTTTTATAACACTAAAGCTTATGATATGGATTTGATCTCCAAAATAGGTATGGATTCCGAATTCTTTTCCATTTGGAGTGCATTAGGATGGAAATTTTTTTCTCTCATAGAGGAGAAAGGTTCATGTCTTCTCACTATGCAATTCCTTTGCACCCTCAAAATAGGATTTGATAGTATTACTTTTAGATTATTTCAAAAAGAATACAACATCCTATGGAAAGAAATAAGTGAACTCCTAGGCTTCCATAAACGTTGTTTGCTAGATTTAGACACTTTGCCTAAGTTTAAGAAACAATGTTTTTGGCATGAATTGATTAGTGAGGTCAGATGTACTGCTCCTAGGAATAGCCACTTGCACAATCCTACTTTACGCTTCATGCATAGATTGGTGGCTATGACAATGTTCCTAGAGGAGATGCTAGAGTAGTGCATGATGATGAGCTAAAAAATTTATTTGCCATGTTTAAAAACATAAAAGTTGCTCCAGTTATTGCCATGATGACACAATGGTTAGATTACATTTCAAGGACAGGGCCAATTGATTGCACTTCATTGATTACCTGCATTGCTACTAGGGTAGGAGCAATAGAATATGCTTCATTTGAATATATTGAAACCAAACAAGAATTAATTAATGTATCTAGTTGAAGGACATACCCTAAAGCATGATCATAATGGCTCTTTAATATTTTATTATCCTGGCTTTGTCATTGAAATTCGGTTACATAACCCGCATTTTCATTTGTACAAATGTTGGAGGCTAACCCTTGATCTTCTTCCCATGAAGGAAGCTCAGAGAAGTAATCTCACTGGTAGGGTAGCTAGAAGCCATGCAAGGATAGCAGCCATTACCATGCCTCCAACAACCTCCATGGTCCATGAGTACGAAGACGAAGAGGACCCAACGGGTGATGCACTGGGATGGACTCAACCTCCATCGTATTAGACCGAAGGACTGTCTTGTCATTGATTGTGGGGTACCACGTGGGATCCATCCTTATCCACTTCAAGCTCTAGCAGCTTGCCTCCAACGTCCATGAGAGAACGTCATTCCTTTTCGGCTAGAAGTCATCATGACAATAGCCAAGGAATGACGGATCTCCCTAGACGTATAGGAGATCCTAAAGTGAGGACGGGAGACACATACAACACTCTCCAAGAGCACATCCAAGATACCAAAGATTGGCAACAACACATGGACGGCCAGTTCACCAACTTCAACTCCACGCTACAACAACAACAAGCTGATCTCACGACACACTTCTGTCATCAAGGGTTCGACCTTTCTCACGAAGATGATTGAAGAACATGCTTGGGGGAGGACCCCCACTTGAGGTAAATTGTATCACATTGCATATTTATTTTCCATTCATCCACCATTCACCTTGCATATAAAAAGAACTTAGAATAAATAGAGTAGATTTGCTTCTAAATAAAATAAAAGATGTGCGGTAAGAATGGTTAGAATTCACATAGACGAAATGATGAATAGTTGCTCTGTTTTTATTTTTCTAAGCACCTAGTTTACAACTTAATACTCTCCAAAATATTGCTTTCATTGGCTAAAATTAACTTTGCCTTGATTTAAAAATTGTGTGTAGCAAAAGCTTAATCCAATTCTAAGTTGTTGTAAGATATGATATAGTCATAGGGCTGGTATTCCTACTTTGAAAGGTGAAACTTAGATTTCCAAGGAAATTCTAAAAAGATAAGTTACTCTCATTTGATTGGAAATACCTACCAAAGCCATATGATATGTTACATTGACAGACCTTATGCATATGCTATTTGCCTTTACATTGAGCTCAGTCAAACTAGTATAGTCCTATGTGAGAATTCATTGATTTCTTTTTGGATTCAAGACTTCACTTGCACATGCTATACATCTACCCCAGAAGTTAGCGAAATTCCATCATATCATCATTCCACAATAAAAATACAAACTCCATGCCTTTCCTTTTTAGTACTCTCTTCAAATTTATTGCATGCAAAAGAAGTAGAAAACATGGCTACAAGAAAAAGAAAAACAAAATGCATGCTTACATCAAAAGTCTGAGAAAAATTACATTGTTACATCAATAGCACGAGAAAAAAGGAGATAAAAGTAGTCATGATTCATCCCTGCATATAAGAGAGTCCACACAAATAGGAGTCATCTCAACATCCATTTCCACTTCCACTCCATCACACATGCACAAGTCTTGAATCAAATTGTTTTGAATTGATTTCTCCTAAGGCTTTGTTTTTTGACTTAGCAATATCATGTGATGCAAATATGCCTACTACATTCTCTACCAAGCTCCACATACAAGCCTTATTTAGTGGTACGTTGAGTACAGGCAAAATGCCTTGGTAAGGATATATTTCCACTACATACAATGGAGTGAATGAGAGAATCAAATTGAGGTACTTAAGATCTAAATTAAAACCCTCGGGAATTTGAGTGGAACTTGTTCTCTAGGCTATGCTTGCTCCATTTGTTGTTCTGTCTTTCAACCACTCATGAATAGGAGAAGGCATAAGCACCATGATGACATAAGATGGGTGAAGTACCGTAAGCCAATTTTTGCAATACTAGGTAGAGTATTTTGTTGTGCACATGGTACTTTTGAAAATAGGAGCATTGTAGCAACTCCTGATAATCAACTTAAAGTCTTGACTTTGCTTGGGGCGGGCATAGGATAAGCTTGGGGGAGTTTCTTGACGGCTGTTATATACCAATTTCACCCGTCAATATAACTCAATTATATAAAGGAAATACCATTTCTTGCACACATCACCTTTTTACTTAACCTATTTCCACTTGTCCTTGGAAGAATAGTGCATGCAGTCATTTTATGGAGGAAATGAGGTAAAAGAGGGGGAGCAATCCTAGAAAATAACATCCCAACCAATCATGCACCGACATGTGGCATCACATGGATCAAATGGCCCACTAACAGAAGTATCTGATGCCATCCAACAGTGTATCACCCGTATTTATCAATGGGACCCACATGTTAGTGACCTGGAGAAAGCACAACTTTAACGGTGCAATGAACAGGTCAGCCGAACCACCAGTTCGACCAACAAGTTTCTAGTGCCAAACGCGGTCAACTTCCACGTGGCGAATACTGTGGTGCCCTGATCATGATGAAGACTGATTTGCGCACTTTTGGTGGCGAAAACCAACCCATGTCCAGCTATAAATAGGTCTCCCTACACTCACTTCACACACACACACAACACTTGAGTATTCATTCTATTGTATCCACTATTATCCATAGGTTAAGAGGAGTTTAGGCTGTAGAGAGGAGAGTCTCTAGTCCATAGTCCAAGTTAGGAAGGAGTAGGAGTCTCTCTCTTCCCAATTCCAAATTTGGAAAGGTATGGATCATATATTCCTCATTGTATTTTTGACTTTGTTCTTAATAAAGATGTTATATTTAGTCTTCTTTTATTCATATACTTGGATGAAACATTTGTTATTTGATTGTGGATTCCATGTATGTGGTAAGAGAAGTCTTTATGATTATGTCATAACATTCTTACTCTATCATCATAAACACTACAAACCTCTACTATAGTCTAATTAGTGATGATATGATTATGTTAATATGAATAACTTATGCTATGTCTCAACATTGGTTCAACGATGTTTAGGTTAGTCATTGCCTTAGGATGGCTTGTGCCTAGGCTCCTAAGGTATTTACTTAATATGCTAGCACGGTGTTAGGATTGTTAAGCAGCATTAGATGTCTCGTAGACCCACAAATTGAAGAGGTAGGCAGTAGGTGGTGACAGTCCTATGTGTCCTTGTAATCCTCCACATTCGGCTATGTCACAGGCTCTTTGCGGGAGTCGTCCTAGTATTGCTAGGGGTACCCATGCACGATGTGTTGAACAACTTAGCATAAGAATTCATAATTGACATGTGTATTAGTATCTTAGGATATGTATATCTATATTAGAGGTATTGTAGGAGCAACTCCTTAACTATTAGGCTAATCCCTCTTTGACCCATTTATCCCTTTTAGAATAGAATGCTCTTGTGTGTGTCACACTACCTCTATATATCTATTACCCATCCTGACTAGAACCTTACCTAGACAGGTATACCCTTTTCATTTGATGATTTCTATGCTTCCACTTAGGCTTCCTTTGGGGAAGATATAAAAGACACCCTTGTGGGAAATGCTACTTCGATAGTTTTTGTGTGATTGCGGATTTTTATCTGTGATATAAGAAATGTCAATACTTAGGTTAATCATGGTTGATATGTTAATTATTATATGTAATTAGACAAGCTTCGTCCAGACCCACCCTGACACGGCCCATTTAGTAGCATTGTATTTGTCGAGATAGGCATAAAGGCAAAAAGCGACGATGATGACAGCAAGCTCTAGCGTGTGGATAGCAGGCCCAGATGGGGCGATTTCCTCCCGTTCTTTCCTCCTCTCTCGTTCCTTCCTCTTTCTATCTCTTGTTCTTTCCTTCCTCGTAAATGACTCGAAAATGGAAGATTAACATAACTTGTACAATATGCGTTACCCATTTTGAACCGCCCCGTCTCACACGCATTACGCATGTGAGGTGTGTCGGTTCGGAATTGTCTCTTTTTTCGACAGTCTGAGAGTGACCAAGGGGGCATGGCTTGTGAAGGGACGCAGGTCTGGATCCATACAAGATTTCAATGGCATAAACCTGATGTTCTCTGTTGTACCATTGTGGGCGTGTAGTTGGAGAACAGCGGGGTTATGCTGCCAAAATTTTGTCCGAACCTAGACCACCCGTATCGTCATAAGCATGCCCCCGAAGTCACTCTTGGGTTGGTTTAGGACCTATCATTCCAATAGATGTAGGTCCATGACATTAAAAAATGTATGAAATAACGACAATTTCTCTCTGGCTTTATACTACAGAGTCAAACATGGGTGAAGATCGCAGTTGGATGTATACGGGTTGGAAGAGCAGATCTGGTGGTCACTCAGATGAGTAGTTCGCCAAGACAGATCAATTTTTGGATCAAGCATTTTCATTGTCAATGAATGATTAGGTGCACGACCCATGTACAAAATGTTGAAACACCAAGTTTTTGGACATAATGGATCTTTCAATAAACTTGTGTCAAAACAGTTACACGCCACATTATGAGGTGTGAACCCTCTACAGCGAGACTAAATCTTGAGTCGTAGAAGAAGTGGATGAGGATTATGATAGCACGGGAGTTGATAGGATGGATAAGATGCTAGAAGCTATAGAAACGAAGGATCCTCCTACAATGGAGGCAAACGACTTCTTCAAGCTTCTCAATGAATAAGAACAGTTGTTGCATGAACACCCGGATGTGACCATCCTTGCTTTCATGACCAAATTTATGGCAATAAAGTCTAAGTTCTTCTTCTCCAACAATTGCTACAACGATCATATTAAATTGATCAGGGATATACTTCCACTACCTCAGAAAGTGCCTAAAGATATGTATGAGTCAAAGAAATTGATATTCGGTCTCAGTATGAACTATGAGAAAATTGATGTGTGCCCAGACAACTGCATGTTACTCTTGAAAGAGAATGCCCACGAGAACAGGTGCATGAACCGTGATAAAACGAGGTATGTTGACATTTTTAATGATGATAGTGATAATGTGATGTCAGATGTCGCACATAGGAAGTTTTGTTACATGCCCGTGACACCTCGGTTGAAGTGGTTGTTTCTTTCAAAAAGAACTACAAGACACATGAGATTGCACAAAGAAGGTGTACATGAGAACAAAGAGTTCCTTACACACACATTTAACGGTGATGCATGAAAGGCACTGGATTGTTTCAAGCCAGATTTTGCTCGGGATGCAAGAAATGCTCGCATTGGATTAGCAACAGATGGATTCTCACCATTCAGTATAAATGCCAGGCCATACTCCTCTTGTCCTGTCTTTGTCATTCCGTACAACCTGCCACCGAAAATTTGTATGAAGTAGGAGTTCATGTTCCTCAGCCTCGATGTGCCTAGGCGAGGTCATCCTGGGTCACGTCTCAACTTGATGTTGAAACCTCTGATCGAAGGATTGAAAATTTTGTGGATAGGAGTCGAGGTGTATGACTGTTCAGAAATTCATCATTCGAGCTGCTTATTTGTGGGCCATCTATGATTTGCTGGCATATGACATGCTTTCCGTATGGAGCACTCACGATCGTCTAACGCGTCCGATAAGTGCTTCAGGCAAGGATTGCTTTCGACTTACTCATGAAGACAAGATATCTTACTTTGATGTTCACAAATGTTGGCTGCCTCCGAATCACCTGTTTAGGCAACAGAGGCATGTCTTTAGAAAGGACACCGTTGTCACTAAAGAACCACCCAAACGTCTGAACAGGTCAGAAATTTCTGATATGTTGGACATACTAGTGCCAGATGAAGGTTGTCCTAGATATATCTTAGGTTACGGAGAGAAACACAATTGGACTCACATATGTGGACTTTGGGAGCTATCGTGTGTGAAGTCGTTCAATCTAATGCAGAACATTGATGTCATGCATCAAGAGCGTAACATGGGCGAAAGTATCATAAGCACGTGTATGGATATGACGGCCAAAACAAAAGACAATATAAAAGCTAGACAAAATTTGTCAGAGATTTGTAACCGTCCAACACTAGAAATATCTGAAAGTGGTGGTAATCTACGTGCTTCTTTCTATCTACGACCTAAAGAAAAGAAAAAAGTCATGAAATGGTTTAAAACTATGAAATTCTCAGATGGTTACGCAACTAGTCTGAAAAAAGATGTGAATACGGACACTGGAAACCTCACTAGGTTGAAGAGTCATGATTATCATATAATCATGAAAAGACTCCTACCTGTTATATTTCAAGGCTATCCAGATGATGGGGTGTGGAAGGTTTTAGCCGAGCTTAGCTATTTCAATAGACAGCTCTGCGCTAAAGAAATCAAGATTGAGATGATAGATAAGTTAGAAAAAGAGATACTGGTACTATTATGTCAGATAGAAAAAAATTCCTCTTGGTTTCTTCAATCCAATGCAACATCTGCTTATCCATCTTCCATTCGAAGCTAAAGTTAGAAGTTTTGTGCGACAAAGGTGGACGTATCACATTGAAGAGCGCTATGATATGTGAAACCAATGGTTGGCAACAGGGCCAGGGGTGGAAGGGTGCATCACTGAAGCATTTACTGTTAAAGAACTAAGATACTTTTCAAGTTTCTACTTTGCAGAAGAGCACAATGTCAATACTTCGGCAATGCGGTACAACATAGATGGAGCACCCTCTTGTAACGACCTCTCCATTTTTTCAAATGAGAGGCACTACCATTGGTAGCTACACGATCTACGATTGTAGCAAATGTGAAAGGACGACTGCTTTACTATAGACGTACGCAAATACAGAAGGCATGGACGAATATTTTGAGTAAGTGTCTGTCCTATATTTATGCTAATCAACATATTTTGCTACACTTGTATTCTAAAAAGTGTTTTTTCATTCAGCGAGTTCCACGGGCAATATTGGCCACATAGGCATCAACCTACGAGCAAACAAGTAGAACGGATGCGACGAGATGAAATAAATGGAGGTCAAAATTTCCTATCCTGGTTTCGAGATTATGTAATACTCCCTTCTCTTCTTTATATTATAACTTATGATTACTAATAAGTATACTTATAACTTATGATCATTTTGGACAATGTGTGACTCATGACGTCCATCAAGATTTGCGGCAGCTATCTTATAGATTGGTGAAAGTTAGAAGCTATGGTCGACATGAAGTAAGTGGCTTCCGATTCCGTAGAACTCAATTTGAAGCTCTTCGTCCTCTCGCGACAACATCAAATTCCGGAGTTGTGATGAGGGCAACTGACTCTCAAGGGCATGAAACCAATTGCTATGGGATCATTAACAAAATCCTTGAGTTTACTTTTACCAAAAATAAGAAACTTCGAGTTGTATTCTTTGACTGTGATTGGTTTGATAGCAATCATGGAACTCGACAAAACCAATTTGGCATGGTAGAAGTCAAACACAAGGACCGTCTACGAGGTTACGATACATCTGTTCTTGCACACCAAGTGGAGAAAGTGTATTATGTACCTTATGCATGCACAAAGCTCAATGATTGGTGGGTGGTAAATAAAGTGAATCCTTTTGAGCGGTTATATACTTCTGGAGATGATGGTTACCATGATAGTGAAGAGGTTCAAGTAGTTTACCAAGAAGTAGAGTTGCCAAACACTTTTATCATCGAGCCTGGTACAGGACTCGATCAATTAGTTGGATCGTTGAAGACGTAGAGACAGCTGATATGCGAAAACGGAAATGGGAACAGGTCACGGTGCAAAATCGATGGGATGGTTTAAGGAGTAGGGCACATGATAATGATGTTGATTACTTGTCAAAATGATTACAAGTAATGTTCTCTTCATGATAGTAAAAAGAATTTTGTATACCTTCTTTGCATATTTATTAATTACCGTTTAAAATGGGATGTCATCAAAGAAGGGTAAGAAGGTGGCAGGAGTGAGGAGTTCCTCACCAAGGCATCGGATGCTTGCACTGGTACTGCATCGGCCGGGAGCAGACACTCAGTTGATGAGTCACTTCTCAGTTCCTTCACAGCAGTGCACAGAGGTGAATTGCACTAGTCTTCGACAAATTGTTAAGATACAATTTCCAATTAAACTTACTTATGAATCATTTTAATGTTGCGGCCCGACTCAGCGTTTGACTCAGAGGCTACAGAGCCAGTTGAGCCTAGGCACCCTTCGACTAGCCATCCCTCGGGTAGCCAGCCGTTGTCTGCTCAACTCTCTTCCTCGACTAGTGATGAGCCTTCTGGGTCACCAGATGTTGTGCCGCAGCAGAGGCGGCAGACGAGGAGGACTCACTTTGTCAGTCCTCCTTCGGTTCCTTCACAAGGGATCATGATTCTGGCGGATGGAGATAGGTAACAAAATCATCGTTTTCAATTCTGATTTCTTTTGGTTACTTAAGTAATGATTCAACAAATATCTTGCAGCACTTGGTACGACGCGTCTTTCATCGGTGATATACGACACCACAGAACTGTGAACGGTGCCCTCGTGTCCTTAGTGTGTTTGCACTATCTAGAGGTCATGGATTGGGTCCTCACTACTTCGTGGGATGACTACGCTCGCGTCCCTCACCAGGAGCATGACAACATAAGTTTCAACTCTTAAACTTTTATATTATTAATGTACATCTCTTCAATATCTCCTTTATTATAGGCAAGGTATATTTTAGAAGACCCGGATGACCCTCGCATGCTTCAGCACGCGAGGAATGTGTTCCACTTTAACGTTGCGAAGACGATTTAGCAAGCTTTGTTGAACGCTCGCACTCAAGTGATCAATGAGTACTTGAAGGGAGGGCAACACGATGTGCAACACTTTGGACAGAGAGCGACATGCACTTGACGGAGGAGGAGTATGCGTAGGTACGTGGGCTGTAGTAAATATTATTTCTCATGATTTTGTTAATGGTATTTTAACGACCGAGGGTCGATCTAATGCTTATCGGGCCTCCTGTAGGTACTGGGTTAACAGTGAGTTCAAGTCTAAGTCCAACAGGGCTCGGGGGTGCACAGGGGTCGACGGGAAGTACAACCAAGACCATGATAACCACTTGCGTTTAGTTAAACACATAGTAAGGTTGTCTAACTTATTTTTATATATTCAAAATATATTGTTTGTACTAACACGTATTGACTGGAGCGCGAGACGGGGGTGGCACCGACCCCTGCTCAGGTCTGTAAGAGGTCATAGGGACCCTTCTCATCCTAAGGGGTGCAGTCAGGTGGCAACTGACCGCCTAGTAAGTTTAAAAATTATTCAAATTAATTATAACTATATCGATTGTTGAACTTACATGGTTTTCTTGTTTTTTCAGACCAGATACAGAGAGAAGGCTCCAAGGATACACGGCCTAGATTTCGATTGGGAAAATGAAGCAATCGACCCTCGAGCCGCGTATGCAAGTGGATGTGAGATACTTACGTAATGATGTGGTGACTTTGTGTAATGATGCTTATTTGCTGTTGTGATATGAGATGCTTATTTGTTAATGTCTGTTGCTTTTCTGGCAATCGAGCCGACCAAAATTTTCTATTTTTTAAATAAAAATACTTATTTGCGATGACTTTTATACAGTACCTTCGCAAATAAGACCTCTATTATTTTAATGGCTGCCATTGTCATCGCAAATAAGCCCTTTAATTGCAACGGCTAGTGCAGCCGTCGCAAGTTAACAGGCCCAGCCCATCCGCTGGTGTAACGCCCCAGGTATGAACACCCCTGGAAGCTACTAAAATTATTTAAATATTCCTACTAAGTAATAAAGATATTAGAAATTTCAAAAAAGTCTCCTTTGAAAACTCTATCAACCGCAGGCAACAAAACACAATAGCAGACATAATATTATATAGCAACACTATTAAATTCACATTCATCTACACAAGTGAACTAAAGACTCAAACAACCGCAGCACAGTCTCAACGACACAAAAACAACTAATTAAGAATATTCATAAACTAAGCTTATTAAATGGTTTGCGTGCTCAAGTGCCGATGCTACCCTGTTTCCAATGCATGCTTGATCAACGGGTACTTGAAAACCAAATAAACACAAGAGTGAGTAAAAACACTCAGCAAGTACACTTAGAGCTTGAAGAACAATAGAATCTAACCGAATGAAACATAGCGATAGCTGAACTGAAAATGAGAAACAATGAAATAGAAGTTTTCGCCTGAAATGGACGATGATGGGAGGACGAGTCCCGATCTTCCGAGAGGTATGGTAAACTTGATTGGGTGGAGATCTCGACGTTCATGATCCAAGGCCCCGAACGAATGAAACCCCGCAATCACTACACCACTGCTCCATTGGTTATCACCCATGTCACACGAATCACCTCGCCACGAAGGCTTATCCCTGCAAGCACAATCAAGAACACAAGCAAGAACAGAGAAGTTGCAATTAAACTGAATTGATCACGAATTTGGGGTCTCACAACCGATGATCAGCGACACTGTTCAATGACAGATTGTATCTAAGCAAACTCCAACCCTAATGTGGTGACGTCTGCTGTAAAAAAAGGAGTTTAGGGGCGTCCAAGACCCCTGGACGCAACCCTAATGGGCTTCCACATGATACATGGGCCAGCAGCCCAAAAGACGGTGGCGCAGCACCAGACAGATTGTGGACGTCCACTTGTTTCACTGATTCCTGTAAATTTAGAATGTATTTTGAGGTGGGTATGGTTCCATTGGAAGCTTTATGAAATCACGGTTCCAACCATATATAGAACTCCCAAATCCGACTCTGTATGTGTCCGGGACGTCAGTTTTGGTGAAGGCAGCTCCTGGAACCCGAGGTGGAGTCGAAGTCGAGTTGTACTAGGGTTCCTCCTTGGTGTGCACGTCCTATCTCCTCCTCCTTTATTCCTTGGACTCCTCCAAGTCCTTGCTGGTCCTCTCTATTGTTCCTAATCAATAAAACATGCATGGAAACAAGCGTTAGTTCTGAAAAACAATTGACAAGGTTAGAACGTACCTGGAGATCCAATTGTAGTGCACGTGCTCTAGTGATTGGTCATTGCATTGTATGCAAAGAAGAGATGTCCTCATCATTCTCCCCCTCTTGAATTCGAGTCATCCATGACTCAATCTTATCTTCCTCACCCATGTATGGCCTCAAATCTGAAATGTTAAATGTGGGACTGACCCCAAACTCGGGAGGCAACTCAAGTTTATATGCATTGTCATTTATCTTCTCAAGAACCTTAAAAGGTCCAGCAGCACGTGGCATGAGTTTGGACTTTCTCAAATCCGGGAACCTATCTTTTATCAAATGAACCCACACCATATCATCGGGTTCCAATTTTACCTCCTTCCTAACTTTGCTAGCAGCAATGTGATACTTTTCATTCATTTTTTCAATTTGTAACCTAGTAGTTTCATGCAACTTATGAATATTTTCAGAACGTTGTGTAGCATCCAAGTTCACAATTTCAGTATGTGGTAAAGGTAGCAAATCAATTGGAGCACGAGGATTGAAACCATAGACTACCATAACGGACTTATCTCGGTTCTGGAGAGAATAGACCTGTTATAAGCAAACTCAATATGTGGCAAACACTCCTCCCACAACCTCAAATCGTCTTTCAAAACAGCCCACAACATAGTAGATAAGGTACAATTAACTACCTCCGTTTGCCCATCAGTTTGTGGATGACAAGTAGTAGAAAACAGCAACATTGTTCCCAATTTATACCATAAAGTTCTCCAAAAGTGACTCAAAAACATAGCATCCCTATCAGAAACAATAGTATTGGGAACACCATGAAAATGCACAACCTCATTAAAGAACAAACCAGCAACATGTGAAACATTATCGGTCTTGTGGCAGCGTATAAAATGAGCCATTTTCGAGAAACGATCAACACCACAAAGACACTATCCCCCCCCCCTCTTTGTTCTAGGCAATCATAAAACAAATTCCATAGAAGTATCATCCCAAGGCGCACTAGGAACCGGAAGAGGCATATAAAGACCATGTGGGTTAAGTCGAGATTTAGCTTTGTTGCATTTCGTGCAACGTGAAACATAGCGCTCCACATCACGCCTCATCTGTGGCCAAAAGAAGTGAGCGGCCAGCGCATCCTCTGTCTTTTTAACACCAAAATGTCCCATCAAACCACCTCCATGCGCTTCCTGCAACAACAAAAGACGAACGGAGCTAGCTGGAACACACAGCTTGTTAGCACGGTAGAGAAGGCCTTCACGCAGCAGGAATTTTTGCAACGTTCTTCCCTCTCTACAATTTTCAAAGGCATCTTTGAAGTCCAAATCAGTAGCATATAACCTTTTTATGGTTTCCAAACCAAAGATTTTATGAGAAAGTTGGGACAGCATGGTATAACGTCTAGATAAAGCATCGGCAATCACATTGTCTTTCCCTTTCTTATGTTTAATGATGTAAGGAAATGATTCTTTGAAGTCAATCGATTTAGCATGACATTTGTTCAGATTAGCTTGTCCTTTAAGATTCTTCAAAGACTCATGATCTGAATGTATGACAAATTCTTTAGACCATAGATAATGTTTCCAAGTTTGCAAGACACGCACTGAAGCATAAAGTTCTTTGTCATATGTAGAATAATTCAGCGAAGGCCCATGCAATTTTTCACTAAAGAAGGCAACAGGTTTACCTCCTTGAATTAGCACTCCACCAATGCCAATGCCGCTCGGATCACATTATAGCTCGAAGGTCTTCTAGAAATTAGGAAGGTGCAGCAATGGTGCTTGTGTGAGCTTCGACTTGAGAACATCAAAAGCTTGTTGTTGTGCTGGTTCCCATCGAAATGGAACTCCATGCTTTGTCAACTCGTGGAGAGGTGCCGCAATGGTGCTGAAATCCCGCATGAAACGCCGGTAGAAACCTACGAGACCAAGAAAACTCTAAACCTGCATGACTGTAGTCAGAAGTGGCCAGCTCGTGATGGCAACAATCTTTGCCTCGTCAACCTTAATGCCCTGTGAAGTAACAACATAACCAAGAAAAGACACACGATCGGTGCAAAAGGTGCACTTCTCAAGGTTACCATATAGACGTGCATCGCGCAAGACATTAAAAACAGCACGCAAATGTTCAAGATGCTCATCACATGACTTGCTGTAAATAAGGATATCATCAAAGTAAACTACCATAAATTTACCAATGAAAGCATGTAAAACCTCATTCATCAACCTCATGAAAGTGCTAGGCGCATTAGTTAAACCAAAAGGCACGACTAACTATTCATAAATTAAGAATTTAGTTTTAAAAGCAGTTTTCCATTCATCACCTAAGGCCATACGAATATGATGATATCCACTACGCAAATAAATCTTGGAGAAAATAACAGAACCACTCAACTCATCAAGCATGTCATCCAATCTAGGAATAGGATAGCAATAACGAATGGTAATGTTATTGATAGCTCTACAATCAACACACATGCGCCAAGTTCCATCTTTTTTTTGGAACCAAAGGAGCAAGAACAGAACAAGGACTAAGGCTCTCACGAATGTACCCGCGGTCCAGAAGATCTTGGACTTGTCACTGAATTTCCTTAGTCCTGTTGGGGTTGGTCCTGTAGGTGGCACAATTTGGCAAGCTCGCCCCTGGAATCAAATCAATTTTGTTCTCAATGCCTCGCACAGGTGGTAATCCAGGGGGTATCTCTAATGGAAAAACATCTATATATTCCTGCAAAAGGTTAGCAATAGCAGGTGGCAAGACAGTGGATGTATACTTAATGGAATATAAAGCATGTTTGCACACTAAAGCATAGCAAATTCCATTAGAGGCATATAAATCATAAAGATCAGATTTAGTTGCAAGCAAAATAGGATTTTTCAACATAATAGGTTGCTGAATTTCGGAATTGAAAACACCCTCTTGCTTAGCATTATTTTTTTTCTCCTGCTCAAATTGCACAATTTCAGTGGGACTCATAGGAAGCAACACAATTTTCTTGCCCTTATTCATGAGAGTATACTTATTAGATCGACCATGGTGAATAGCATAAGTATCAAACTCCCAAGGACGTCCCAACAAAAGAGAACAAGCATCCATAGGTACCACATCAAAATCAGCAAAATCATGATAAGAACCAATAGAAAAATGTATCCTTGCTGTTTGTGTTACCTTTGCTTTACCATTGTTGTTAAACCATTGAATGTGATAAGGGTGGGGATGCTCCCCTGTGGTCAAGCCAAGCTTCTTGACCACCTCAACGTTCATCAAATTGTTGCAGCTACCACCATCGATGATGGTATGTACACGGCAGTCCTTGACAATTAGAAACATGTTGAAAAGGTTGTGACGTTGGCGGTTGTCATCCTCTTGAATCGTGGCACTCAAAGCTCGCTGTACAATCAAAGTCCTATAGTTGTTTGTCGCAGATGTACCAAGAACCTCCTCAGCACCATCATCTGAACCTGAAATGTTTGTTGCAATAATATTTTCATCTTCAATATCAGAAGCACTAACATACCCACCATCAGCAGTAGCAATGATCGCCCGTTTGCTGGGGAAATATCATTGCATATGGTCAAGTCCCTGGCAGCGGTGGCACTTGATGTCGAAGTTGCGACTTGTCGAAGTGTTGGGTGCAGCCGCCTTTGCTGCAACACCTTGAGGCATCAAGGACTTGTTGTTATCTTGTCCCCGTGATGTAGAAGGTGCTGTGCTGCTGTGTACAACACCGGTGGAGGGTGGTGTAGAAGCACGTACGCTTGAGGAGGGCGCTGCTTTGGACAATGGCACCGGAAACTGTCATGGCGGGAAGGTGTTGTTCCGCCGCTGCTGTTGGCGACCCTGTACTTCTTTTTCTGCTAACATAGCAAGTTAAAATAAACGTTGAATAGAATGATATTCCTTGTAGTCAACTATGTCCTGGATCTCACGCCGCTAGCCCCCACAAAACCTAACCATTTGGTCTTCCTGATCCTCTACTACCCCACAACGAAGCATACCTTTATGCAACTCTTGGTACTACTCTTGGACAGTCATGTCACCCTGATCAAAGTGTTGCAATTTCTTAAGAAGGTCACGTCAATATGAAGGAGGAACAAACCTAGCGCGCATCTCTTCTTTTAACGCAACCCATGTTTGTGGTGCATTACATGTATTGACAAGTTGATTCCACCAAATTATAGCAAAATCTTTAAACTCACTAGTGGCTTGTCTAACTCTATGTCGCTCAGGAACAAGATGAGAGCTAAATTTTTGTTCTACCGTCAGCTCCCAATCCAAATAAGTCTCAGCATCATAAGATCCATAAAATGGTGGAATAGAAAACTTAATCTTAGCGTAAGGATCATTATCTTGTTCAGGAGCATGAGGATGAGGTCTACCTCCCATACCTTGACGATTTCGTTGAGGGCCACGGCGCTGTTGTGCATCAACCTCATCATTATTGAAGTCATCCCCTGTGTCATAGTGACCATGTGCATCAGCATCAAGGATGATAGAGGGTGTAGCTTGTTGGGAAGAAGAGTCTCCATCTCGTCCAACCGTGTGGTCAGACCAGCAACACTTGTATGGAGCCTCTAAAAGGTGGCTGTTGTAGTGGTCTAGTAACTGTTGAAAGCTTCGATCCTCGCCCGCATCGTCTCCCTTAGTTCCATATGGGACACGCACTCATCATCATCCAGAGGTGTAGAAACAGAGGTCTTATCCATTGGCTTCTTTCCTGTCATTATTAGTACAAAACAGAAACAAAGACAAAAAGATTGTGAAGAACCCTATTACTACGCTCTCTGAAGTGGAATTGGAAAATCGATCAGTAAGATGCGTCTTACCCCGCACTTACAAGTTTCTTACCAGCACTGCAGGTGGC
This sequence comes from Tuctoria greenei, assembly GCA_036927565.1. Taxonomy (NCBI): domain Eukaryota; kingdom Viridiplantae; phylum Streptophyta; class Magnoliopsida; order Poales; family Poaceae; genus Tuctoria; species Tuctoria greenei. The sequence continues at coordinate 148,648,316 of JAYESD010000006.1, read as the reverse complement.
CAACAGTGACCGGTGTCAAGCAAGCAGAGAATGGGTGTGATTGTAGAGGTTACCTGTTCTGCTCGAGAGAAGGTGGAGCTTGGAAGGCTCAAATGCAGTATATGTATGTGGCACACAAGTTAGTAACAGATAGTAATGCTGAATAAATGTCCAAAGAATTTCACCTAGTTGTTGGCCTAAGATTGTATTAGAACAGTTGTTGCAACAAGCTAGGACAAGGATGAATGATGATTAACAATAAGGATAATATTAGCAAGTATCCAACACTCACACAGGAACAGCACAACTAGAAAACCCCTTAGCCTCCTGTTTTTGTCTTGAAGCACTAGTAGAAATCAAAATCTTTTTTTCTCTTTAATTTTTTGATATTTTTTTCTTAACCAGGGGCAAAGAATAGAAACAGCACCAAGTATTAGCTCAAACCGATGAATGATGTTATCGGTACAAATTCAGGAGCGATTGAAAAAACTGGTGTCGAAACTTCGAGGTTCGAAACCAGGGCCTTCTTATTTTTTTTAAAACACCGTGACCGGCGTAGCCAGGTGTTGTATGTGGATTTTTCGAGACCTTTCCGAGAAAAAAAAATGTGCCTCAATCGGAGTTTCGAGCGAAAAGTTATACCCATTTTAAGGAGGATACCCCGAATCAGGTATTGGTGGTGCTGGAAACTGCAACGGAAATGAATCGGTGGATGGAATTTTTTGTAGATTGGTTTTTTGTTGATGGCAGCGGATGGAAGAAACAAAACTGAACCAAAACAAATCTAAACCAGCAACCAGACTCAACCTAGGACATGAACTCAGAACTACAGACTCTGAAACTAAATTGTGCAAAAGGCTGAGCGGGGGTTGTAGGTCAGGGAAAGTACAATTTTTTGTGGCTTTTTGTGGACGATAGGACTGAAATAAAATAAATATAAAGGGCACACAAGTATACCTCACGGTGAACCTGGAAACCTGATAGCAATTGATAGGAGGACGAGTCCCGATCTTCCGAGAGGTATTGTAAACTTGATTGGGTGGAGATCTCGACGTTGATGATCAAAGGCTCCAAACGAACGAAACCCCGCAATAACTACACCACTGCTCCGTTGGTTATCACCGGTGTCACACGAATCACCTCGCAACGAAGGCTTATACCTGCAAGCGCAATCAAGAACACAAGCAAGAACAGAGAAGTTCAATCCAAACTGAATTGATCACGAATTTGGAGTCTCACGACCAGTGATCGGCGACATTGTTCAATGACAGATTGTATCTAAGCAAAACCCAACCCTAATGTGGTGACGGCTGCTGTATAAAAGGATTTTAGGGGCATGCAACACCCCTGTACGCGACCCCAATGGGTTTCCACACGATACACGGGCCAGCAGCCGAAAAGACGGTGGCACAGCACCAGACAGATTTTGGACGCCCACTTGTTTTGCTGATTCCTGTAAACTTAGAAGGAATTTTGAGGTGGGGCTGGTTCCATTAAAATCTTTATGAAATCACGGTTCCAACCATTTATAGAACGTCCAAATCCGACTCTGTATGTGTCCGGGACGTCAGTTTTGGTGAAGGCAGCTCCTGGAACCCGAGGTGGAGTCGAAGTCGAGTTGTACTTGGGTTCCTCCATGGTGTGCACGTCCTATCTCCCCCTCCTAGATTCCTTGGACTCCTCCAAGCCCTTGCTGGTCCTCTATATTGTTCCTAATCAATAATACATGCATGGAAACAAGCATAAGTTCTGAAAAACAATTGAAAAGGTTAGAACGTACCTGGAGATCCAATTGTCGTGCACGTGCTCTAGTGATTGGTCCTTGCATTGTATGCAAAGGAGAGATGTCCTCATCAGACGACACTTGAATTCTCCTTAGAATTTACAGGTAAAGCCGAGCAAGTGTGATTAGAACTTACTCATAGGAACTTGAATATAAGAACGACTCTGAACTTAACCGGTACTTGAATGATAATTAATTGAATTCCTCGAATTGTGAACATCAACAAAATATAACCATAAAGCAATTGAATCATGGAAAACTCAAATAATGAAGTGACAAGGAGTATCAATCATGAGCAAATTATACATATTAGGAAACAACTCGTCATGCACTTGCCTTAACCTCGGCGAAAGCCTGAAGACGCTCTTTCGACACCAGAATCCTCCAATCCTAGAGAACATAAGCTACTCTCAGTACGTAGTTAACACACAACGAAATTCATTCTACTCGTAAATCTTTATTTTATTCTTAGCCGATAAATATGACTAAATACATTATGGATATCAACAAACATTAGCTGAGCTATTTGAAATCACTAGAGCATTAATATGAACAGATTTATTATAATTTTGAACGGCAGTCCAAATAAATAATTGAAGCACATTCTAGTAGCAGCCAGCAGTAAAACACTAATTGCTACAGCCGGTGGCAATCAACTGGCACACAGAGCAAGGAGCACCGGCAGCACAACGAGGAAGCGCACAACTAAAAACTCAGGCTCTAGTAAGCAATCGCATGTAGCAAGAAAAAGTACCTGCAAGCAAAATTGTTCTAGCAGGCAGCAGCACTGCACAAAAATTAGGCAACGGACCAAGGCCGGCAAGTCTAATGAAACTCAACATCCGTGGATAACTCACCGCAGAACAGCAGCAAGGAGCAAAACAGCATGACCAGCAGCAGTCAAAACCAAGCAGCGGCAGCAGCATAAACCAAATCAAGTAGTAAAACATCAGCTATGAGCAGAGAGAGCGGCAATTCTCAAATTGCGGCGGCGGAGCAGCAATACAAGTAGAATAACCAGAGGAAAACTTATGGCAAAGCTGGGAGCAATCAGAGGGAGCCAGCAAGCGGAGGAATCAAGTCAACAGTAAGACACTTGTTCTCTTTGCTCCCCACGGCAGGCAGCTGGAGCAGGATGGGGTGCGGTAACAGGAGGTGGATCGTGCTCTAAAATCCCGACGGCGGCTAGTTCAGGAGGAAGAAGGAAATCAGAAGTTTAACCTAATTCTATATCTAACGGTCTAAAATAAACTTGCTCCCAACCGACTCATCCAATCTCCAAATGAAGCATATGAGTAGTGAAACGGAATTGTATCAACGAGCTCTACGCAACTACGGTCTTCGATCATTCATCGGATCTAAGATTCAATGAGTCAAATTTTGGTCAAGTTTCTAGTGTTTCTCGTCACAAAGTTAATTTTCCTGAAATCATTTCGACAAACTCAAAGCACCTACGGTCTCCGATCGTCCATCGGATCAATGGATCAATGAGTTAAAGTTTGGTCAACTCTGTGTATTTCTGACCCCAAATTTTTTTCCTCAAATGTTCAGGATATTACATTCTCCCCCCCCCCCCTTCAACAGAATTCACCCTGGAATTCTTTATTATCACTATAGGGAAAAATGATACGAAACTGATAATTTGAGGAAACTATAAATGCTCACTAGTGTTGAATAGTTCACGGAATTTATCTTGCATATCAGACTGATGCTCCCAAGTGGTTTCACACTCAATTTTGTTCGTCTACAGAACCTTCACAAACTTGAATAACTTGCGTCTAAGCACCCTCTCAGACGTATCCAAAACCCTCACTGGATGAGATTCAATTGATATATCTTGTTCAATAGTCGTTGGCTCTACGACTATGTGATGTTGTGGGTCCCTTAGATACTTTCTAAACATTTAGACATGGATCATTGAATCTGGCAACTCTAATCGATATGCCAATTTCCCCACTCGTGGCTTCATAACAAAGGGTCTAATATATCTTGGACTAAGCTTTCCCTTAGTAACAAATCTCACAACACCATTGGTAGGCGACACTCTAAGAAGAACCTCATCACCTTTTTGAAACTCCAAGCCTCGCCATCTAATGTCTGCATAGCTCTTCTATCTACTTTGTGCTGCCAGCATGTGTTCTTGAATTATAGTAACTCGCTGAGTCGATTGTTGAACCTAATATGGACCCCAAACAGTTTTCTCACCAACTGCATTCTAATAAAGTGGCGACCTACACTTCCTTCCATAAAGAGCCACATATGGTGCACATTGAATGCTAGAGCAATAGCTATTATTATAAGAGAACTCCACAAGAGGTAAGTGATCTTCCCAACTCCCTCTTTGTCGAAGCGTGCGATCGACACTTCCCCTGGTACTACTTGATCCGAGCCCTCGAAGGTTCTTGATTAGGTTGGGCGCGCGTGAGATTTGGACAAGACAGAGACACGATGATTTTACGTAGTTCGGGCCGCCTCAGCGTAACAACCTACTCCACGGTTTGTGTTGTTGTATGTATGAGTGTATGGCACTTGTGAGCATGTGAGCTTGCTTCTCATGTATCGTGCAATGCAACCCTTTTATAGTATAAGGACTGGCGGTTACATTAGCCTTGCCCAACATGTGGACCTGGCAGTAGTTAATTGCCTAATACACGATCTCTGAATATTAAGCACAATTAACAGCACGATAATGCGCCTTAATGGTGTCGTTCCTATTGTTAAGAGTCCTCCGATCGTGTGTTGTTAATATGGCATTAATGACACGCAATCAGGTCTTGTAACTGTAGGCTTAATTGTCCCTTGAATGTCCGCGCCATTTGAGAACGCCAGTCTCTTCGTTGCTGTCTTAGGTCCGGAGGCTTGACACATAGTGGCTCCAAATCTTCCCTTGGTGCGGAGGCAGGTTGGGAGCCACTATACACGTGGTAGCACCGAAGCTTCCCTCTACCATGGGTTAGGTCTGTGGTCATTGAATACAAGGCAAGACAAGAGCTTCCCTATAGGGGGAGTTAGCTCTGGCCTCTCGTTACACGTGGCAGTGCTGGAGCTACCAAAAACGGTGGATGCGGGTTCAGTGCTGTATAGTACAGGTAGCCTTCGGGGTCTTCAACTCGGAAGGGTGGAACTCCTCGATGTTTCTTGCGGTATCATGAGGTACGCTGAAGGAGAAACCCTTTGGGTTAAGTTATTCTACCAGAGGTGGGGCCATCTTCAATTCCCAAGTTCCGGCTTCAAAGGTTTTCTAATGTGCAATTGGGGCAATGGTTCTTTGTTAAACCATCGCTTCGTGGCTTCTTTTGAATAAGGCAGATGAGATCATCCCGTGCGGATCTCTCGCCATTGAAAGTCACTGGTTCCCAATGCAAAAACCGTATCAGTTCTGCGCACCTTGTCAGGCCGCCGCCATCGGGCTTCCATCTTCCCATCATGACATCGGTTCACCTGGAGTAATAACTTCGGACTTTTTCACCGGAGTGGACCCAGATCCATTCGTCATTGACTGTGTAGATTTTTGAAAATGAGATCTCGATCAAATTGCGGTTTCCATCCAAGCATTGCGAAGGCTTACTTAAGAAATAAATCCAGCATGGTTTGGGGACTCTTTACGCTTTCGATCAAACTTATGCTCAGAGCCTCCCAACCGTCACATAGCCTTCCAACTTTCACTCCACTTTGCCGCAATGGAGTTGGGTCTTCCCTGGAGCAAGGTCAAGACCAATGAAAAGATGGCGAGTGTCCGAACCTACATGGGGTGGTCCAGCGACTCCTGCAATAAAGACATCCGCTTTGGCAAGCTCCCCTTCAATAAGGAGCGCACCGGAGAGATGGTGTACCCCTCTACGTACGCCATGGTGGGTCTGATCCCGCCTTTTTCAAGCTTTCTCTTGATGCTACTAGATTTCTACAGCCTCCAGCTCATCTTGGCCCCCACTCCCTCTTGCTAGTGGCGACTTTCGTCCACTCCTGCGAGATGTGGGTGGGCGTGCCTCCCTGCAACGAACTTTTTCGGACCTTCTTCACGGTCCACACCACCGGCAAGGGGACAAAGCTCATCGGCTTCTACTACTTCGTGAAGCAGAAGAATTGCCCCTTCAAGTACTTGAAGATCTTCCCCTCCAACTAGTGGGACGATTGAAAGAAGTATTGGGTGATCATCACTGTTGAGGAGCACGAAGACTGGAGCTGCCCAAGGGCCTTCCCAATGTCAACACCGACGCCTGGAATGTAGTTCTAGAGCTATCGAATGCGTACAATTCCATCCTGGGAAGGATCGAAGAATGCATAGAGGGAGGAGTGACCCCCCAAATGGTCTTCGACAATTTCTTGGTGAACAGGTGGGCTCCACTAAAGACTAGGGAGTGGCCCGCATGGGTTTCCAATGGTGAGATGGATCATAACCGAGCTGAAGTCGGTTTGAACACCAACTTATATGAGGAAGGTTTGAAGATCCATCTGAAGAAGTTCTAGAATGGAGGTATCTCCCGCGACGCCTTAGCTCCACCGTCTGCCTTTTTGCATCAAAACATGGTTTCAGGCATTAGGCGGGAGATCCAGAGAGGAATGCCAGCATTGGATGACCTAGACGTGGTGGAGAGAGGCCATATCTCTAGGGTTACAATCCCCGGAGCTTCAGAGAGCATGACTACCCCTACTGCATGCCAGAAAGTCGATGACGCCGGCAAGGGCAAGGGCGAGGGCAAAGGAAAGGAGCCGGTCGAATCCTCAACCCGAAAGAGGAAGTTGAGGCATGCTGATGGGAGCCACGTCAGATCATCTCCGACTACAACTAACCCTTCTCCCCAGCGAGGTAGATCTTTGGCGGCCACACCTCCTCCAGTGTAGGCGTCCTCAAGGGGCGCTAGCTCCGGCAGATCAACTCCGGTCCTAGGGCCGGGCGTGGGCTCAAGATCTGGAGGTCCTTCTCAGTCGTGGGAGGTCCTGGCTGAGGCAACACCATGGACGGCGACAAGTCCCGGCAGCAGTCCAGAGCTCCAGCCACACCGACCACAGTGGGCTCTGGCTCCGATTGCCCGTTGAAGAAGTTCCACGCCAGCTAGAGTGGTAGCCTCCTGAGGTATACATTACGTCCACACCTTTAGTTGCTGTTTTTATTTTTGTCATGTATTGAATCTTTTGATTCTTTGTTTATAGGGCAATGAAGAAACGCACGAAAGGTCCAGCACCCGCTACAGCGATCCAGGCTCTGCAGGCCAAAGTTCTAGCTCCGACCCCTGCGCTTCCCCAAGTGGTGGATGAGGTCACGATAGCTTCGGCGCCAGCTGTCATGGATCTGGATCCCAAAGCGACACCAGAAGCTCCCTTGGTAGCGCCTGACCACAAGGGAGACATTTGTGAAGATGCACCAGCAGCAGCAGCAGTGGTAGCTAAATCTTCTGCGTAGGACACGGAGATGGCGGAAGTCCCAGCATTTTAGATGAAGGCAACCAAAGCTTCGGCACCAGTGCCAGAAGTTGTCTAAGAGCCGGCGGGTGATCCAGTAGTGCCCGCAATTTCAGCCTCCATTCTGGAGATAGTTGAAGTTCCAGCACCTGTGCAGGAGGCAGTAGAAGTACCGGCACCTGAGTCTGTAGTGGTGGGGGCTCTGGACGAAGCTCCAATGTCCGCCCCAGAGGTGATTACTCTGGAGGCGCACTTGTCTGAGCTGCAACGCCAAGAGGAATTAGCAGCGGGCCCTCCACCTGCACAGCCGTGGATCAAAGATCTGGAGGGGGGACCTTCGGCATCAGCACCGGAGGTTGATGTTCCCACAGTGGGACCCTCGTCGGCTGCAGTAGAAGCAGAAGAGCTTCTGGGGGCGACCCTAGTGCCGCAGGACAGCAGGGGGCCAAACTTGTGCCGTGGGCCCAAATTTTGTACTGGAAGACCCCTTGGAACCAGCGGAGATGACCCCGGCAGGTACGGAGCCTATTCCCTTGGTGTTGTTTATTTACAACCCTGCTCGAGTCTCCATCACGTCTAGCTCGTCTTCGACTACGACAGCAAGGCTCTCGAAGAAGAGCGCCAAACCTTGAGGTGTTGGCACGACAGACTTCAATTCAAGACCAAGCTGGCACAAACAAGGCTTGCCAACCAACGGGAATGGGTTGATAAGGAGAAGGCCTGGATGGAATACTAGGGCCAGCTTCTGGAGGAAAGGGAGGCCTCTATCAAGGCCCTCGACGCTAAGTCTTGGGATATTCTCGAGCACTCTAGGAAAAGTAGTGACGCTGCTGACGATCGTCACAACAACCTCAAAACACAGAACGAGATTCTCCTGAAGCGTCGAGCGGACCTCGATGAGAAAGAAGAGAAGCTCCTGGAGATGCAAGAGGATATTTTGAAGAGAGAGGGGGACCTCGCCCAGAAACTGACTCTGGGTGAGCAGAACTTGGTGGACCGCACCAAAAAATTTGATCAACGGTGCAAGCAAGAGCAAGAGAAGTAATGGAAGCTTGGGCAGGAGCTCCTTAAAAGAGAAGCTGATGTTGCCACCAGAGAGGGGAAAGTGAGAGGCAGGGAGAAGGACCTGAATGAATGGGGGAATCGCATCCATCTCCAGGAGGTGGAGCTCGTTGTCCATGAAAAGTAAGTGGCTAAAAGCATTCAGCAACATGCCAAAGAGGTCGAGCGCATCGCCCAGGAGAGTTTAGAGCTTGCGTCGGCCAGATGGTCATTGGAGGAGTTGCGGACCTCAAGGGAAACTAAGACCCATCAGGTGTGGGATTTCATGGGGCATGCCGAAAGAGGCTTGGTGCCACTTGGCTTCAGTCCAGTACGTTCGGAGAACCCAGCACCAGAGCTGGACCAGGCGCTGTGGCACTTAGCTCTACTGGCTGCAAACTCGACACTATGGGTGATGTCATTGTCGACCAACTGGAGACAGAGGGGAAGTCTCTGGCCAAGAACATCGCCGAATATGTTTTGACATGTTACAAGAGCCGAGACCCCCAACTTCCTTTATATCCGGTGTTTGATGGACCCATTGTCGAAGAAGAGGATGCCGCCAGGGCTAGCATCCAAGAAGCTACCGAGAAGGTTGCCTCATTTTTCAAAAGGACTTAGAACCTCCAATAGCTAGGACCTTTCTCGTTTGCATTCTATTGTAATCCTCATTTGTAATCCAATACTTTTGATGAATGAAATCACTCTTTGAATGAATGAATTTCATTTTATGCTTGTCTTCAATACATTGCCCTTTATCTTATTGCCCCCCTGGTAGATGTACACAATTTGACTGCGAACATGTATCAAAACGTTTGACATTGTCTTGATGACTTGAACATTTCGAACTTGTAGCTGAAACGCATAGCATTTAGGTCCGAACTTTATTTCCGAAATCTCTAGGGACCCTTTGTGACATCGGCGCACTTGTCTGCCGGGCTAAATAGCTCTGTAACGCTGGTGACCTCTTTCGTTGCTAGCTTCTCCAACATCTTCTTGTCTCTTACACCCAGTCTGAATGCCACAATGACAAAAGTATTGGAGATGGAAGGGATGGTATTTCGTAGATAAACCGCTGGATGAAGGAACACAGCGATTCTCCAGACTTTTGTTGTACACCAAGAAGGTCCAGCTATGTGCCAGGTCGGGTGTAGAAGCTCCCAAAGTTTGCGGTGAAGTGTTGGCATAGCTCTGCCCAACTGTTGATGGAGTCAACCAGTAGACTCATGAACCAGGACCTGGCGGTCCCAGTCAGAGCCACTAGAAAACAATTGGCCATCACAGCCTCATTGCCACCTGCCGCGAGAACGGCAGTGGAGTATATCGGGAGGAAGTCAGCAGGGTTGACAGTACCGTCGAATTTTTCCGGCAGATGAGGCTGATACTTCTGAGGCCAGTGGACCATGTGCAGGTGCATGGTCGGGGCTGAACAACTGCCCCCTACTCCCATCGGAGGAGGGTTTTCCCGAGCCTCCTGCCTTTTGGGAGCACACTCGATGTCGATGCGGTCATCCTTCCGTCTGTATCGTTGATCGATCTTTGAACGAAGATCATGCGTCGAAAGTCTCGACGCGGTGTGGGTGCGACCCGCCCCGTAGGGCAGCGATGTCACCTGCTGAGAGATAGAACGTCTCCGGTGCTGTGGAACAAGTCTTCCACACAAGATCCGATGTTGACATGGTGCCATCCCCGAAGGGGGAGGACCTTGGTTGCCGAGGCCATCGGCTGCAGCTACAACCAGATGTTCCCCATCAGCACACCACTGCTCCATGGCACCTTGAGGTGCGCCTAGCGACAGTGGGCGTTGGAGAAGAGTACACGCAGCAATTAACACGTTCTCCGGGTTGTTGCGCGTCGATGTTGTGATCGATTGCGGTGGTGGTGGTACGACGCCCTTCGGGACAACAACACCCACTGGCTGTTGCACGTTGGAGCGATTCCCTCCACCAGGTTTATCAGCGTTGCTATTGGATGATCCTATGCCGGAGTTCACCATCTTGAAAACTCAAAGGCCCCCCTACCTGGTGCGCCAAATATCGAAGTGTGTGATTGACACTTCCCCCGGTACTACTTGATCTTAAGGTTCTTGATTGGTTGGGGCACGCGTGAGATTTGGCCAAGACAGTGACACAATGATTTTATGTGGTTCGGGCCGCCTGAGCGTAACAACCTACTCAACGGGTTGTGTTGTTGTATGTATGAGTGTATTGCGATTGTGAGCCTGTGAGCTTGCTTCTCATGTATCGTGCAGCGCAACCCCTTTATACTCTATGGACTGGTCGTTAGCTCAGCCTGGCCCGACATGTGGACCTAGCAGTAGTTAATTGCCTAATACACAATCTGTGAATATTAAGAACAATTAATAGGATGATGACGTGCTTTAATTGTGGCGTTACCATTGTTAAGAGTCCTCTGATCGTGTGTCATTAATAGGGCATTAATGACACACAATAAGGTCTTGTAACTATAGGCTTAACTGTCCCTTGAATGTCTGCGCCGTTGGAGATCTGCTAGTCTCTTCGTTGCTGTCTTAGGTCTGGAGGCTTGACACGTGGTGGCTCCAGAGCTTCCCTTCGTGGGGAGGCAGGTTTGGAGCCAGTATACACGTGGCAGCACCGAAGCTGCCCTCTACTGTGGGTTAGGTCTGGGGTAATTGGACACATGGAAAGACCGGAGCTTCCCTACAGGGGAGTTATCTTCAGCCTCGCATTACACGTGGCAGTGATGGAGCTACCCAAACGAGGGAGGTGGGTCGAGTGTTGTATATCACATGTAGCCCTCGGAGGTCTTCAATTGGGACGGGTGGAACTCCTCGGTGTTTCTTGCGGTATCATGGGGTACCCAGTACGCAAGGTACCGACACTTTCCAAGAAAACACACATGATCTGAGCATATCATCCATGGTCTGAATTGTACGCTCTGGCTGTCCATCTGCCTAAGGGTGAAAAGCGATGCTCATCCATAGTGTTGTGCCCAGCGCTATTTGTAAGCTCCCCCACAGCTTGGAGACAAACTTAGCATCCCTATTTCAAACAATGTTGTGAGGTACACCATGCAGTCCCACTACTTCCCTCATATAAGTAGGAACCAAATAACTTGTTGAACTATTAGACCGAATAGGAATAAAGTGAGCCACCTTGATAAGACGATCAACTACCACCCAAATAGTATTTTGTTCTCTTAGAAAACGTGGTAAGCAAAGAAAAAAATCCATAGCGATATCCTTCCATGGCCACACGGGAAACTCAAGAGACTGTAATTTTCCAGTGACACACTTATGCTCAGCCTTCACTCTTTTGCAATCCCCACATGAAGCCACATATTTCGTTACATCCACCTTCATCCTCTTCCACCAATAGATTCTCATCAAATAATGGTACATCTTATTCTCTCTAGGATGCATGGTAAAATATGATGTGCCTCTTTAAGAATATCTTCCTTAACTTGAGATGTTTGTGGCACGCATAAGCGGCCATGAAATCAAATGGCCCCAGTGGCATCTAAGGTGAAATCCCTGACCTTTCCTTCTTGAATTTATTTCTTAACATCTAGCAACATGCGACCTCGTTGTTGTGCCTCTAAGACCCGTTTTGGGATATTTGATGATAAGATTAGTTGAGTCTCTACCTCCACAACTCCAGCATAACAATAAGAAATATTCATCCGCTCAAAATCAGTTATTAAGGAATTCATAATAGGGAGGGTAGCTCTATGACTTAATGCGTCATCCACCACATTTGCTTTACCAGGGATTTACTTGATATTCATGTCATTATCCTTTATCAACTCCAACCATATTCATTGTCTCAAGTTTAGGTACTTCTGAGTAAATATATACTTCAAAATCTTATGGTATGTAATGTCAAATGACTCGCCATATAAATAATGTCCCCAAATTTCAGTGCGAAGACTACAACAGCAAGCTCTAGATCATGGGTGGGAAAATTATGCTCGTGTCTTCAACTGGCTTGAGGCATAAACGATCACTTTTCCTTCTTGCATAAGTACACAACCAAGTCCCACACGAGAGGCATCTGAATAGATGGTGAAACATCTGCCGGGCTTAGGAAGAGCAAGCATAGGAGCAGTCATCAACCTCTCCTTCAATAACAGGGAGCAACACTCACATTCTTGACTCCACAAGAACTTGTCATTCTTTCGGGTAAGCTGTGTCATATGCTGAGCAAGCCGAGAGAAATCCATTACAAAGCGATGGTAATAACCAGCCATACCCAAGAAACTCCTAAGCTCCTTAACATTGGTTGGTCTTTCCCATTCAACTATTATAGAAACTTTGCTGGATCAACCGAGATGTCATGTTGATTAATTACATGATCTAGAAAGACAACTTCCAAGAGCTAAAACTCACACTTCTTCAAATTAGCGTAGAACTTATGACTTCTCAGGGTCTCAAGAATATTCCTCAAATGTTTCTCAAGTTCAGCTTCAGTCTTGGAAAAGACGAGTTATCATAATAAAGACCACTACAAACTACTCCAATCTATGAAGCATATTATTTATCGTCTCAGTAAAGTACGCAGGTGCATTAGTGAGTCCAAAAGACATAACTCTGAACTCATAATGACCAACATGGTGGAAAAAACTGTCTTCTCAATATCCTCCTCACGAACAGGAATTTGATTATAGATAGATTGAAGGTCAATTTTGGAAATGACTCTGGCTCCTATTAATCGATCAAATAACACATCAACACAAGGTAATGGATACTTGTTCTTAATGGTCATGAAATTTAAGCCACGATAAACCACACACATACGCCAGCTTCCATCTTTCTCATTAGTGAACAATATTGGAGCTCGCCATGGTGAAACACTACGACGTATCAACTTCTTAGCCAATAGATCATCCAACTGTTTCCTCAACACCTCCTGAAAAGAATGAGATAATCGGTATGGAGCAATGGATACAGGACGTGTACGAGGTATAAGATAAATGCAAAACTCCACTTCTCGCGTAGGTGGCATTCCTGACATCTCATCTGGGAAAACATCAGGATAGTCTCGCACTACTAGAATATCCCAAATCTGCAATGACTTGTTCTGCTTCTCACTAAGTCTCCATAGAAAATCGGACTTTACAGTATAACAACCAAGAAAAAGATTCGCCATCATAGTTAAAGAACAAAGAGGTACATCCGCTTGAAACGTGAGAATCTTCACAGAAGGCGCCTGTAATGGAACGATCTTCCAAAAACAAGATATAATGGCTCGATAGCGATGTAGCCAATCCATACCAAGGATGACATCAAAAATTTGTAATGGAACCTATCGGTACCATGCGTATCGGGTACCCTTTAGTACCGCGAAGAGTACAAGAGAATTCTACCTGACGGAGTTGAAGGTATTCTTAGGTCCCACATATCACACTGCAGAGGACCCGCTCCCCTAATTTGGCTAGCTCCTGAGCCAACAAAGGGAAGCTCCGGCGTCGACACGTGTACAACGGCTCTGGACCTAACCCCAAGCAGAGAGGAGCTCTAGTGCGACACATGTACAGTTGCCCCAGACCTAACTCCCCGTAAGGTAAAGCTCTGGAGCTTCCACGTGTGGAGCCTTCAGACCTTCATCGACGCGTACACTGGCAGATCTCCTTTAGCATGAGCCATCAAGTTTAATTACAGCGGCAATTACAAGATGTGATTATGTGTCGTTAATGTTGTATTAACGACACACGATCAAGAGCGCTGTTATTAGGAGTAATGCAGCAATTAAGGCACGTTATCAAACTATTAATCATACTTAATGCTCTTTAGATAGTGTATTAGGCTATTAAATATGGCAGGGCCACATGTCGGGCTAGGCAAGCTTTGTAACGGTCAGTCCTTAGAACTATAAAAAGGTTGTAATGCACGAACATGGGGGCGGGGGGGGGGGGGGGGGGGGGGAGACTGATTCGACCTGATCCCAACTGACTAGCGAACAGACTCGCGCAATACAACAACACGAATCGCGTGGAGTAGGGTTTTACACTCTGGCGGCCCGAACCACGTAAATCTCTAGTGTCATCATCTTGATCCTGATCTCTGTGTACCCCAATAACAAAAAGAACCTCCACGGGCTGCTTCTTAGCGGGTCCGGGGGAAGTGTTGTATCAAACACTTCGACATTTGGCGCGCCAAGTAGAGGGGGGGGGGCAATCCCGAGATCACAAGATGGTGAATTCAGCTGTTGGATTCTCCAATGGTAATTACGCTGGACAACCTGCTGGAGGCAATCCCTCCAACGTCCAACAACTAGCAGGTTCCATTGTTCCTGCAGGCGCTATGGTGCCATAGCCACCATCTGTTCCAGCAAACAACGCCGGTCAACAAGATGGGGCATACGCGTCGATACTGCATCGAGAAACAACAACCTTGAGCATGCACTTATAGCCGCGTGAGATCTCTTGCAACGCCCACCACCTCCAGGTGCACCCCATGGTGCTATGGAGCAGTGGAGGGCTGATGTTGACCATCTGGTCACAGCTGCGGCTGCAGGCATCAGCAATCAAGGTCCTTTCACTTCAGGGCGAGCACCGTCACAACGACGGACCTTGTTGGGCTGACTTGGTCCACAAGTTTCGCAGCAGAGGAGACGTGCTGCATCCCAGGAGGTGACCTCGTTGCCACCTGGGGCACGACACACCCACACAATTACCAGGATTCTGACTCATGACCTGCGGTCGGAACTGGGTCGCTGTTACCGGCAGTAGGATGGTCGTGTCCACATCGAGCGTGCACATGAGAGGTGAGAAGCTCAGGACAAACCTGCTCCTCAAGGAGTAGGATGACACTGTTCTGCCCTGTCCATGCACTTATGCATGGTCAGATGGCCACAGAATTTCCGGCCTCACTTATCGAAAAAATTTGACGGGACTGTCAAACCCGTCGAATTTCTTCAAATCTACTCTACTGCCATATTGGCAACAGGGGGTGATGAGGCTGTAATGGACAATTACATCCCGGTGGCTTTAACTGGGACTGCAAGGTCCTGGTTTGATGAGTCTTCCACCCGACTTCGTTAATAGTTGGGTGGAGCTATGCCAGCAATTCACTGCCAACATCGGGAGCTCCTACACCCGGCCCGGCACTGAATTGGACCTGTTTGCTATAAAGAAAACATCGGGGGAATTGCTACAGTCCTTCATCCAGCGGTTCTCTCAGGTACGAAATACCATCCCTTCCATGTCGAGCTCTTCTGTTATCGTTGCATTCATACAGGGCGTTGGAGATAAGAAGATGTTGGACAAGCTGGCCATTAAAGAAGTTACCAGCGTCACGGAACTCTTTAGCCTAGCCGACAAATGTGCTAGAGCTGCGGAGGGCCGTGAAATGCATTCTCATCCAGCTCCGGAGGCCAAGCAGAAGTCCTCCAAAACTTAAGTCGCTACCTCCGGTAGTGGCAAGAGGAAAAAGAAGCCCAACAGCAAAAAGAAGCTGTCGGCCAGCGCTCCAGCTGCTGCTGCAGCTCCTGGAAGCCGGGGTCCACACCCTGAGAAGCAACCTCGACCTTCATCATAAGACGGCATCAGATCCGAAGCATGGTGTCCGATTCACAAGACGATCCGACACAGCTTGGAAGAGTGTCGGGAGGTCCAAAACCTTGCCGAATGCTATAACAAGCGTCGAGAAGAAGCTCCTTTCCGTCAAAGGTGATGAGTTGGTTTAGGCTTAATCTTCCGATGGGTAAGGATAAGTCGATTGAGGTGGAGATCTCGACGTTGATGATCCGAGGCTCTCGAGTAGAACACGAACAGCCCCAGCAATCACTACACCACCGCTCCGTTGGTTATCAACCGTGCTGCACACGATTGACATCGCAAAGAAAGCTAATCCCTGCAAGTGCAACCGAGAACACAAGCAAGAACGAAGTAGAAGCAATCTGAAATTGCTGAATTGGGGTTCCACAAACTGATAAACGGTGATATTATTAATCTAAGCAAAACCCAATTGTTCATGGCAGCTACTATGGAGTATATATAGATGGGAGGACGTCCAACAGGGATTTGGGGTCGTGACCTAACCCTAACACACGAAAATAATGGACTTAGAGTTGATACAAGGCCCAATGGCTCAATATGGTGGCGCAGCACCCTGATAGATTTTGAACTCGATTTTTTTTTTCGACGAGTCCCATTGACTCTAAAGGAATTTTGATATGGGACCAGATCCATTGGAAAGTTTATCCTCTCCCCTTTCCGTGCATTTGTGGATTGTTCAAAACGGAGTTCGTATGCGTCCTGGGCGTCCGTTTTAGTGCGAACTGCTCCTGGACTCCGTGTTGGACACGATTTTGAGTTGGGCTCGGTTTCCATCTTCTTTGAACGAATTCTCTGGTCTTCCACGTCCATAATACTTCCTCCAAGTACTCTTTGAACCTCTCCATGGATCCTAATCACAATTAAATCATTAGGTAGCAATCTATGCTCAAAAACATATAAGGAAACATATAAGAATGAGCTCACCTATGAAATTAATTGTTGTGTATGAACTCTATTGATTGCATCTTGTATGTTCAATGGAGTGTTGTTTGTATCCATAGAAGTGATGTCCTCATCATCCTCCCCTTCCTCAATTGGAGTCGTCCTCGACTCATGTTCATCTTCTCTCATGTGTGAGTCCATATGTGCAACGCCATCAACTCCTCTTGTGTGCATCAAAGGAGGAGACCAAGATGGTGGACGACATAGTGCACCATCTCCATGTTCTTCATCAAATACGCATGCACATTGACTCGAGCCAGGATCCCAGACAAATAAACATTGTGCCATGCTTGTATGTGCAATGACAATGTGCTTGATCTCATCATTCTCCCCTTCTTTATGACAAGCCGTCCTCGGCTTGCTTGTATGTCTAGCAAAGGGGCTTGCTTTGGGGGTAGAATGAGCGCTGTCCATATTGCACAACCGCAGCGAACAATGCTCCTCTATTAAATGTTGTCCGTGCTGCAAGAAAAAATACTAGAAAAAACTTGACAAAGAATTATTAGTGTTAGTGCATCCATTCGTTTCACCATTTTGTTGCAGCACAAAAGGAGTTTTCGCATTTGAACATATGCAAACTTTATGCACCATAAACATACCACTATGTTCATATTTGCCTATAGCATGAAAAATATTTCTACTTAACAAAGGCAATTCAGATTGGGAAAATATCTCTTCTCTACGATATCTAGATCACAAAGAGTGTCCAATTCAATATAACCCAAAGTATTTAGAGAAGACAAAAATTTCACCTTATCATTTTCAGCAGTAGCAGTGGTCAAATTATGAATTCAGCACAAGTAGGTGAATCCAAAGTACAATCATCTAGTACATTAACTTGTTTTTGCATAGGTATAATAGAGTTATCAGCACACAACTCTTTCTTAGCGCAACGATCGAGAAGAAAATCAACATGTGACAATGGTGTATACATAAACGATTCTAATAGTTTCTCCTCAAAAATACCATGATTGGTGGAAAAATTCAAAACATACAAAAACTTCTCACCTTCTGTATTTGTAGAATGTTTTGCCTTACCATATTCAGCAGTGATTTCAAGTGCATTATGATTTGATCCATATAAAATTCCACAAGTGTTGTCGAAAGTCTCGTTCTCTTTTGTATCATCTATATTATTTTCTATATTGTCCTGCAAAACGTTAGACACAAAAGGAGGTACAACAAGAAGTTTCTCCTCAAATTGTTGCACTTCATCTTTGCAATTAGATACATTCATAAAAGTTTCTCGCGTTCAAATTTTCATATCCTTCCATGTTTGAGGTTTTTCTAAATCATTTAAATTGTTCCACCAAGTTAATGCACAACATACTAATGTAATTGCAATATTTCTAATCTTCCTCCTCTCACACATATGACATTTTCCAAAAATTTTATCTAACTCTATTTCCCAAGCAATATATTCATCATAACCAAGACAATCAAAAGAAGGAAAAGATGGGAGAATGCAATTACATACTGTTGAAGGAGTTGTAAAGGTGGTCTGGACGTCATGTGCAACCTTGGTTGATGTTTGATTTTTAGTGAGCAACTCCATCGTCGTCCTCATCATGTCAATCATCTCAGCATATAATGCATGATTCTTGCTTTTACCTGACATTGTTAGTAGCAAACAAAAGACAACAAAAAAATATGTTATCCATATGAACTACAAAGGATAATGGCAATGTGGAAGTGGAATCTCACACTCTCAAGCGTCTTACCACGCTCTTACAAGTGTTCTTACCGACACTGTAGGTGGCAAACGGTGGCTGGTATGAAGAAACCAATGAAGCGTGAGATGATTACAAAGGTGTATCGATTCTGCTCAACAGTAAGGTGTAGCTTGGATGACACTTTATATGTAGAAAGTATTAGCAACAATGCAATCAGATAGTAAAATTGAATAAGTGTCCAAAGTACTTGTCGAAGTTGCTGGCCTAAATGTGTTCCTAGTAGTTCAAGCTAGCAAGACATGAGACAAAACTAGATGACACAAAGAATGCAAGCACTTATGTTTTTTTTTGTTGTTTTTTTCCTCTTTTTTTTTGCGGATTTTGTTTCTTGTTTTGCACTTGCCTCTTTCTTTTTTCTTCCTTTTATTTCAGAATGTGCCGCAAGGGAAGAACACAATGAAAATCAATCCAAGATATCCTGTGTGTCTATCGCAGATTTTCTGCTCAATTTTCCAAGGACAAATAGGCACACTTATAGGCTCTAAATTGGAAAACTTAGAACAGCAAGATTGTTGATATATCTCTCCTATTTAATTTCGATATATGGAAGACCTATTTTGGAAAAGAACAATAGGAGATACTGCCCCCGAAATACAGACTGTCCAGAATTTTTAGGTCAATAACAGATTCAAATCTAATGCAATTTGGACATCAATAACTATATTTTCTGGGAAAATGATGAATAAGAAAGTTATAGATAACTTCTTAGGCTTTACTGAAAGTATAAGAACTCGAAAATCCGAGTTCGTATGAGCGAGATATGATGAAAATACCAAACTAGACAGAGGTAAATCTAACCTGGACGTGATGATAAGATTCAAAAGGATGAATCACACAATGCAAAACTCAAACTAAGACCAAAAACACTTTCTAAACCAGCAATATGACTCAACAGCGGACACAAACTCAACAAAACCAAACTGAAAACGAAAGTTGCAAAGGGTCAATGGTGGTTTGGACAAAGTAATGAACAGATCTACTAAACTACAAGTTTTTTGTGGCTTTTTTGTGGACTCTAGGTATGAAAACAAAACAAATCGAAAGGATAGAAGAATTACATAATGGGCAACCTGGAAATCTGATACCAATGGACGAGTAGGTTTAGGCCCAATCTTCCAATAGGTAAGGATAAGTCGATTGAGGTGGAGATCTCGACGTTGATGATCTGAGGCTCTCGAGTAGAACACGAACAGCCCCTGCAATCACTACACCACCGCTCCGTTGGTTATCAACCATGCTGCACACGCTTGACCTCGCCAAGAAGGCTAATCCCTGTAAGTGCAACCGAGAACACAAGCAAGAATGAAGAACAAGCAATCTGAAATTGCTGAATTGGGGTTACACAAACTGATAAACGGAGATATTATCAATCTAAGCAAAACCCAATTGTTCATGGCGTCTACTATCGAGTATATATAGGTGGGAGGACGTCCAAGGGGGTTTTGGGGTCGTGACCTAACCCTAACACATGAAAATAATGTACTTAGACTTGATACAGGGCCCATTGGCCTAATATAGTGGCCCAACACCCTCACAGATTCTGAACTCGATATTTTTTCGACGATTCCCGTCGACTCCAAAGGAATTTTGATATGGGACCAGCGCTATTGGAAGGTTATCCTCTCCCCTTTCCTTGCATATGTGGAACGTTCAAAACAGAGTTCATATGCGTCCTGGGCATCCGTTTTAGTGTGTACTGCTCCTGTACTCCGAGTTGGACACGATTTTGAGTTGGGCTCGGTTTCCATCTTCTTTGAACTAATTCTCTGGTCTTCAACGTCCCTTATACTTCCTCCAAGTACTCTTTGAACCTCTCCATGGATCCTAATCACAATTAAATCATTAGGTAGCAATCTATGCTCAAAAACATATAAGGAAACATATAAGAACGAGCTCACCTCTGAAATTAATTGTTGTGTATGAACTCTATTGATTGCATCTTGTATGTTCAATGGAGTGTTGTTTGTATCCATAGAAGTGATGTCCTCATCAAAAGGGAAGGAAAACAAAAAGTCGACGAAGCTCCGGTTAAAAAGGAGCTAGGTTTCCAGGACCCCAAAAAGGTCTTGAAAGCCATTTACAACACTGTGGACGACGACTCCGATGTCTCTGACAACAAATGTCGGAAGACCTTGAACACCATCTATGGTGGTTCTTGGGACATCACCTCTCGCTGCATCCTTAAGACAGTGCGGTGGGACATGGCCATGGCGGCTCCCGCTGCTAAGGCGGAACCACATCGAAAGTGGATGGATACACCTGTTGATGGTGTCACCCACCATTAACAAAATCCAAATCAACCATGTAATGGTGGACGGAGGTTCTAGCAAAATCTCATAAGCTTTGAAGCTTTCGTTGAGCTTTAGCTCCGACCTTCGGACCTTCGCCCATCCCGACCTTTGTCCGGAGTAGGTCCGAGAACCATTACTCCTCTCTGTTCCATCACACACCCAGTAACCTTCGGGGCTAGGGAGAACTACAGAACTGAGAAACTGGTTTTTGACGTCGCGCAGATTAGTCTGCCTTTCAATGCCATTTTGGGTAGACTAGCTTTATGCATGTTTATGGCTGCTGCCCATTATGGTTACTTGATGTTGAAGATGCCAACACCCACGGGCGTTCTCCGGATCCGCGGAGATCGTACCGCAGGAGTTACTGCACTGGAAGAGCTCTATGCGCTTACCACAGTGCAAGAGGAAGCATCTGGTAAGGAGCCAGCTCTGAATCCTCCAAGCATTTGTCATAAAGGCTCTACCTCCGCACCTCGTGTGCAACCAAGCGGCGACGCCGACATTCTCATCAAAGTCGTCCAAATAGGTTCCGATGCTGCTCAGACTACCCGTATATCGGGGGGTCTGAATAACAAGTAGGAACTCGTGCTCATCACTTTCCTCTGGGCTAATATCGATGTGTTTGCCTGGCAACCATCACAAATGCTTGGGATCCTTAGGGAGGTGATTGAACACAATCTGAAGATTTACCCAAACGCACGGCCTGTACACCAGAAGCCGGAAGCAATCAATTGAGCGACAAAACTTCATCGGACACAAAATCAAGAAGTTGCTCGAAGCTGGATTCATTCGGGAAGTCTTCCATCCAAATTGGTTGGCAAACAGAGTTGTTGTACCCAAGGCCGGTGGGAAGCTTCGGATGTGTATCGATTACACCACCTTAAGTAAGGCATGTCCAAAGGATCCATTTCCACTACCTAGAATAAATCAGATAGTGGACTCCACCTCCGGGTGTGAGCTATTGTGTTTCTTAGATGCATATTATGGATATCATCAAATCCAAATGTCTAAGGAAGATGAAGAGCATACTGCCTTCATAACAATAGATGGATTGTATTGTTATACTAACGTGCCATTCGATGTTAAGAATGGTGCTTCAACATTTGTGTGAGCTATGTACAAAACATTTGGAGAGATAATTAGAGATTTGGTGGAGGTGTATGTCGATGACATCGTTGTGAAGATCAAAAATAAAGAGTCACTCCTTGACAACTTACAAGCCATCTTTGACAAGCTGCGCACCACGTGCACCAAGCTGAACTCGAACAAGTGTGTTTTTGGGGTTAGCTCCGGGAAGCTTCTGGGGTTCTTGGTGACTCACCGAGGAATTGAAGCAAATATGGCAAAGATCAAGGCTATAGAAGATATGCGGCCCCCATCCCGCATCAAAGATGTCCAAAATTTGACTGGATGTCTAGCTGCGCTTAGCCGGTTTATATCAAGACTGGCAGAACGGACACTGTCCTTCTTCAAACTCTTGAGGAAGTCTGGACCTTTTCATTGGTCCGAAGAAGCAGAAAAGTCGTTTCAAGAGCTGAAACAGCTCCTCACCACACTACCAATATTGGTAGCTCCTAATCCTAGAGAGCCTTTACTGCTTTACATTTCGGCAACCACATCCGATTCAAACGTCTGAACCCCTCCGGGAGGGTCTGGAATCACCTGAAGACGTGAATGGGTCTCAGCTCCCACACACGGAGCCTCAAAATGAAGTGCTAGGAGATCAACCTCTTTCGTCTGAAGAGGTTCACCTGGCTAACCAAGATAATCTGGATCCTCCTAGTGATACCCGGGTTGAACAAGAAGGAGTTTTGGACCCCTCCGGGAGGGTCCAAGAAGCAAAACCTGAAGGTCCGAGACCCTCCAGCAGGGTCCAGGTCGATGGAGAGGAAGCTCCGGGTCCTTCTGAAAGGGTACGGACTATCCAACACCCTATGTACTTAATTAGTGAAGTACTACACGACACCAAGACAAGATACATTGAGGTGCATAAACTTCTTTACGAAGTTCTTATTGCCTCAAGGAAGGTTCATCACTACTTCCAAGCCCACAAAATATCAGTGGTAACTTCTTTTCCACTACGTGCAATTTTGCATTACCCTAATTCTACTGGGAACATTGCAAAGTGGGCAGCGGAACTGGCCCAATTCAATCTAGAATTCGTGTCAAGACAGGCAATTAAAAGTCAAGCCTTGGCTGACTTTGTGGTGGAATGGACCCCCTCTCCATCAAATCCTGGGGGCCACAGTGAGCATAAACCAGAACTCAAAGTTTCGGCATTCACCAAGCCTCACTTGACCCTATACTTCGACGGCTCCGTGCGGAAGCAGGGGGCCAGAGCCGGAATCCTTCTCCTGGCTCCGACCGGGGAGAAGGTCAAATACATGGTACACCTTGATTTCAAGGCAACCAAAAATATGGCGGAGTATGAAGCGCTCATCTATGGACTCAAGGTGGCACTATCTTATGGTGTCAAATAGCTGTTGGTAAAGGGAGATTCACAACTCATCATCAAACAAGTGAAAGGTGAATGTTCCTGCAACAATTCTCAATTAGCTGCTTATCTCATTGAAGTCCAGAGGCTTTAGAAGGACTTTGAAGTCCTGGATCTCCACCATGTTTAGCGTCTTCAAAACTCTGAAGTCGAGGAACTCTCAACGAAAGCCTCAACCGAAGGTCCAGCTCCCGACGGAATTTTTGTCCGGAGGTTGTCAAAACCAACGGCTCAGCCTGCCAAACTGAGCGAAGGGGCTGAGACCAGCACCTCAAAGCTGGCGGTTCCGGTGGCCCTGCTACCATGGCATCCACCAAGGGTCGTAGGTGCTGTCGGAAGCTCCGAGCAACCCAGTACGCAAGACTCAAAAGCTCAAGTTAGCTCCGATGCATCCATCTCGGAGATTCAAAGCTACTTGAAAGACAATATCCTTCCTGAAGACACTGTATCTGCTGACCGGATTGTTAGATTGGCTATAAGATACACAGTGGTAGAAGGGGATCTCAACCGACGTGGTGCTAATGGTATCCTAATGCGGTGCATTACAAGGGAAGAAGGCCGCGACCTTCTTGTGGAAATCAACTGAGGCGAGTGCGGGAACCACGCCATCTTCTCGCACGCTGGTCGGTAAAGCCTTCTGGCATGGCATTTACTGGCCTACAACACTTCAGGATGTAGTTGACCTAGTGAAAAAATGTGAAGCGTGTCAGTTCAACGCCAAACAGATTCACACACTGGCTCAATCGCTACAAATGATACCTCCTACATGGCCATTCGCTGTGGGGGGCATGGACATCTTGGGACCCTTCCCAAAGCCATTGGAGGTTACAGGTTCCTGTATGTCGCCATCGACAAGTTCACCAAGTGGCCGGAAGCAACTCCAGTAGTAACAATCAACAAATAATCAGCAATCAAGTTCTTGAAGTCCATTATATGCAGATTTGGAGTTCCAAACAAAGTCATAACTGACAACGGAACTCAATTTACAAGTGCTGCATTACAAGAATATTGCGAAGACCTCGGCATTCAACTTAGCTACGCCTCAGTAGCTCATCCCGCAAGCAATGACGAAGCCGAGAGAGCAAATGCAGAAATCATAAAATGACTCAAAACGCGCACATATGAGCGCTTGAAAAAGCACGGAGCTAGCTAGATTGAGAAGTTTCCTTCCACATTATGGGCGAACAGGACAACTTCAAACCGGTAACCTAGGAAACTCAATTCTTCCTGGTGTACGGAGCTAAAGCAGTTCTTCCTCCGGAGATCACCTTGGGGTACCTAAAGGTCCGGAATAGCTCAGGCGTGAAGACCTTGACCTCACCGATAAGGGAAGGGGCCAAGCAGCTGTTTGTAATGCACGTTATCGCCAAGCGCACCGGCGCTATCATCAAAGGCATGTGCGTGACCGACAGCTTGAAGAAGGCAACCTGGTGCTTCGGAAGATACTAAGTCGTGAAGGAATGAACAAACTTTCCCCCAGCTGGGAGGGTCCCTTCTGAGTAATTAAAGTATCCCGACCAGGATGCGTTCGCTTGGCAACATAGGATGGGACCCCGCTTCCCAATCCTTGGAACATCGAGCACCTCTGTAAGTTTTATGCTTAGAATCATGGAGTTGAGTCTGTAATTACACACAATGCATGTTGTAGAGTCATTATACAGAGACGGCCAAGTCCTCCGGGAGAACATCCGGACCCCTCCGGGAGGGTCCAGGAGGTTCAAGTAACACTTGAGACAGTCACTACAATAAAAGTGTAACTACGTGCTCTGGGCTAGTACAAGATGTATAGCACATCTAGCATGGTCCAGCACCCTCTGTGTGTCCTTGTCTCCCCTGTAATTTGGACATATAATGAAAGGCATTGTTGTGTTAAAACAGACTCCACGTGCATTTACCTTTTATGCAAGGCTCAATATATCAAATTATTTTCACCCCGCTTGTCTAAAATAAAGTTGTGCAAATCTTTTTGAGCTTTGTTCCAAGTAATTCACATGTATTACAAGCCTTATTGATAGTCTTTTGGATCTTAACATTGCTACATAGTCTACTTGCCTGAACGCCAAGGCAACATAGGTCCGGAGTGTGCTATCGGCTTAGCCTGGTCCTGCACCCTAAGTACACCGCTCTACCTACACCCCGACAGGCCTCAGTAGGGTGAGTACTAAAAATGGCATGCAGATTTAGAAATATTATATCAAAACACTCGTTATTATGTTGAGTTTCTTCGGACCTAAAAACCAAATAAGAACAAAAAGTCACAACCAATTTATAGACAAGAGGACGAATTTTACTTTCTCTTGCCTTTAACGTGCAGGAAAAGCAAAAATTCATAGCAATGGTAGACGACACCGGAGCTACTAAATCTTTGACATCCTCCAAGGGAGCCTTCCATCAACGCTTCATACGTTGAAAGTGGGTATTTTTGGAGCTACTAAGCTCCAACAACCTCCGGAGGTCAATCATTGACGACTCGTGCGTTGGCATCGGCCACTACCGGAGCTACGAACCTCGAACTATCCCAGGGGGCCAACAGTCGACGTATCAAGGATATAGACTTCAAACCTAAAATTTACAAGTGCGAAGCATTCAAGTTGTCAACATAGTGCCACAACCGTTGGTACATGTACAAACTTCAATTGTACACATGTACCAGAGGGCCAACAAGATACGACACTATATATTGAAGACAAAGTGAAATTTAAGGCAGAAAGGAGGATTTCATTAATCAAAAGTACTGGATTACAAAATTGGGGTTACAAGGGGCAAAAGGAGAAAATTCCTAGCTCCTGGAGGATCTAAGTCCTGTGAAAAAACAGAGTAACCTTCTCAGCAGCTTCTTGGACACTAGCCCTGGCGGCATCCTCTTCCTCCGTGATGATTCCTTCAAAGACCGGGTCAAGGGAGAACTGGGGGTCTCGGCTTTTGCAACATGCCAAGACATACTCAGCGACGTTCTTGGCCAAGTATTTTCCCTTCGTATCCAGCTGATCGGCGATGATGTTACCCATCGCGTCAAGTTTGCTCCCAGCAGAGCCAAGTGCCACTAGCGTATGGTCCAGCTCCTGCGCTGGGTGTTCCGGGCGTACTGGACTAAAACCAGGAGGCAAAAGGGCCCGATCCGCACGTCCCAAAAAGTGCCATACCATCAAGGACTCGGTTGCCTTTGAGCTCCGCAGCTCTTCCCGTGCCCTTCGGACAACTGAAAGCTCCGAACCTTCACAGTCAAGGCGCTCGGCCAACATAGCATGCTGCTGCATTTTCTCAACAACTTGTTTCTCCCGGTCGGCCAGCTCCGTCTCCCGGAGGTGGATGCGGTTTCGCCTTTCAGCTAGGTCCTTTTCCCTACCTTTGACTCTCTCCTCTCTAACGGCAATGTCAGGCTCTCTTTTTGAGAGCTCTTGGCCCACCTTCCAATTCTTCTTCCTTTCTTCCTCCCTCCATTGATCTAGCTTTTTGCTGCGATATGCAAAATTCTGCTCGCCCAGAGTCAACTTCTTGGTGACCTCCGCCTCTCTCCTTAATACATTCTCCTGCTGCTCAGGAGTTTTTCTTCCCTCGCATCTAGGTCTGCTTGATGCTTTAGGACAACCTCATTGAATGCAGTGAGTTTTTTGTGACTCTCGTCAGCAGCATCACGCCTCTCCCTGGCTTGCTCCAGGATCTCCCTGGAGTTAGCATCGAGCGCTCGGATGGCGGCTTCCTTCTCCTCCATTAGTTTGTCCCAATATTCTAACCGGACCTTTTCCCTCTTAATCCACTCCTTCTGGTCAGCATGTCTTGTTTGGGCAAGCCTGGTCTCAAAATGGAGTCTGTTGCGCCAACGCCTGTGGCGCTCCACCTCCAAGGCTTTGCTCTCATGATCGAAGGCAAGCTGGACCTGTCGTAGACTTGAGCGGGCATTGTCTATGGACAATGCCAGAGGGATAGGTTCCGGGCCTACTGGGACACAGGCTCAAAAGGATTTTCCATTAAAAAAATGTGTCCCACACAACAATAGTGGCCCCCTGTACTCTTGCAGCGCTAGGGCTGCTTTTGGGAAGCCCCCTCAGTGGTAGCGGAGGAAGAACCCGTTGGGGGAATTCCCACCTCTTATGTGGGAGTTCAAGGTGCCGCTTCCGGACCTCCAGTCACAGGCTCTAAGGATGGGGGACCTGTCGCCACTTCCACAGGCTGCTCCAGCTCTGTCCCAGATACCTCCAGGGCAACTACCTCCGGAGCAGCACTCGGGGCTTCAACTGGGGCCTCAATCACCGCTAACTCAGGCCGCAGCACAGCGGCTATTTCCGGTTCAACGATCAGAGCTTCAGGCGCCTTCGGCTCAACCACTGGACTTTCAACCGCTTCTGGCACAAGGGCCGGAGCTTGGGTGATTTCCGGCTCAATAGCCAGGGCTTCAACCACTTCTGGCTCAGCAGCCAGGGCTTTGACAACTTTTGGCTCAAAAGCCAGAACTTCTGGCATCACCGGTGCTGGAGCGTCAAACTCCGCCACCATCACCAGGGGTACATCTTCAACTACTCTCTTGTAGTCCGGCCTACCACAGGAGCTTCGGGCGAGGACTCCGAGTCCAAGCTCACGGTAGCTGTTGCAACTTCTGCTTCCGCTTGACGAGGAGGCTCAGCGCTTGATGCCAGAGTTTCGACAGGCGCAGCCCTAGCAGTAGCAATAGGCCCTGAAGCTCCCGGCCCCTTCTTTGACACCCTAGAAATAAAGGGAAGAGCAGATTAAAAACACGTTAAAAACAAGACTGGCATGTTAGGCTGAGCAATCAATGCTTACCTAGGGATGCTGCCACGCCAGTCGCCTCGAAACCTTTTCTTTTGAGGCCCAGAGCTAGAGCCCACCAAGTCCAGTGAGACTATAGCTTCAGAACTCAGTTGTGGGCCGCTTGCAGCAGCCGGAGTCTTCTCAGCCGGAGCTTCTCTTGGCTGGTAAGAACTCCCGGGCCTGGAGATTTTGGCCGGCACTGAGGATGGGGTCGATTGCCCAGAGCTGACGCCTCTTGAAGACGCTTGTACTGGAGCAGAAGTAGTTGCAGAAGACCCCCCCCCCCCCCACCAGGGAGAAGGGGCTGTCGTGGAAGGAGCAGGTCTGACAGACCTCCCGTCAGCGTGCTTCAACTTCCTCTTCTGGCTGGAGGGCTCAGCTGGCTCTTTAACCTTTCCTTTGCTGGTGTCTTTAGTCTTCCAGCTCGGGGCGGAGGCAGGACCACCCTCGGAAGCTCCGGGGATCACCAATCTGGTGGTCGGAGGCCTCTCTACCTCGCCAAGGTCATCAAGCACCAGCATACTCCTTCGGAGCTCCCTACTTAACTGCGCCTCCATGTTCAGAGGGAGAAAAGCTGCTGGCGGAACCAAGTCATCACCGTTGACGTTAATCCCTTGCTAGAATTTCTTCAAATGAAACTCCAAGGGTTTATGATCCAAGTTGGATTTCAGACTGGTTTCAATCCGGTCGTCATCCGTCACGCTGTCGAGGGCCCACAGGAGTTTCTCCCTCTTCTTTAGCGGAGCCCACCTGTTGACCAGGAAGTTGTAGAAGACCATCTGGGGGGTCACTCCACCTTCCACGCACTCGCGGATCCTGGTCAAGACGGGGTTGAAGGTGTTTGAAAGCACTGGAGCTACACTCGAGTCGTCAGTGTCAACATTGGGGAGACCTTCCGGCAGCTCCAACTTCTCGTGCTCCTCTGCTGCAATGATGATCCAATCTTTCTTCCAGTCGTCCCACTTGCCGGAGGGAAAAGACTTCGAGTATTTGTAGGGGGCAGTTCTTGCGCTTCACAAAATAGTAGAAGCCAAGAAGCTCACTCTCCTTGCCGGTGGTGTGGATGGTGAAGAAGGTGCGGAATAGACCAACATAGGGGGGAATACACACCAGCATCTCGCAATGAGCAGAAGAGAATGGGGTCCAAGGTGATACAACTGCAAACCATAAAAGTCTAGCAGCATCAAAAGGAAGGAAGAGAAAGGTGGAATGAACCCCACCATGGCGTACGCTGTGAAGTACACCATATCGCCATTGCACCCCTTCTTGAACGGGAGCTTGCCGGCGCAGACCAAATGGTTGAAGGAGTCGCTGGACCACCCCATGTAGGTCTGGACCTTCTTCAAATAATCATCGCTCTTGAGGTGGCTCTTGTGGAGACCCAACTCCATCGCAACAAAGCAGAGCAAAGGAATGGAAGTTAGGCGGAGTTTTGGGAGGCTCTGAGTGCAAAGATGATCGAAGGCGTAAAGAGTCCTCAAATCGTGCGCACTTTCCTTCTTAAGTAAGCCTCCGCGATGCTTGGATGGAAACCGCATTGAGATCGAAGGCACTTTTCAAAAATCTACCCCGTCAATGACGAGTGGGCCTGGGGCCACCCCCACGAAGAGATCAACGTTCTTACCCAAGGAGAAACATTGTCATGATGAGCGGTGGGAAACCCAATGGCGGCACCCTGACAGGGCGCGCGGAACTGATACGGTTTTCATATTGGGAACCAGCGACCTTCAATTGTGTGAGATCCTCACACAAAGATCTCATCTGGCGCATTCATAACAGGCCACGCGTCGATGGTTCACTCCCGGACAATCGCTCCAATAGCACATCAGAAGGTTCTTGAAATCAATGTGCGGGAATTGAGAATGGCCCCACCTCCAGTAGAATAACTTAACCTAAAGGGTTTCTCCTATAGGTGGGCCCGAGGGCCACTGTTAGTACCCTGCGTACTGGGTACCCTTTCGTACCGCGAAGAGTACAAGAGAATTCTACCTGACGGAGTTGAAGGTATTCTTAGGTCCCACATATCACACTGCGCCGGAGCCGCTCCCCTCATATGGCTAGCTACTGAGCTAACATGTGTAAAGGAAAGCCAGAGCTAGATTCCCAACAAGAAGCTCTGGCGTAAACACGTGTACAATGGCTCTG
This sequence comes from Tuctoria greenei, assembly GCA_036927565.1. NCBI lineage: Eukaryota > Viridiplantae > Streptophyta > Magnoliopsida > Poales > Poaceae > Tuctoria > Tuctoria greenei. The sequence goes on along the minus strand of JAYESD010000006.1, from coordinate 148,618,202 downwards.
GACCTAACCCCAAGTAGAGAGGAGCTCCGGTGCCGACAGGTGTACAGTAGCCCCGGACCTAACTCCCCGTAAGGGAAAGCTCCAGAGCTTCCATGTGTGGAGGCTTCGGACCTTCATCGACGCGTACACTGGCAGATCTCCTTTAGCATGAGCCATCAAGTGTAATTAAAGCGGCAATTACAAGATGTAATTACGTGTCATTAATGCTGTATTAATGACACACGATCAAGAGCGTTGTTAATAGGGGTAACGCAGCCATTATGGCATGTTATCACACTATTAATGATACTTATTGCTCTTTAGACAGTGTATTAGGCCATTAAATACGCTAGGGCCACATGTCGGGCGAGGCAAGCTTTATAACAGTCAGTCCTTAGAACTATATAAGGGATGTACCACACAAACATCGGGGGGAGACTGATTCTACTTGATCCCAACTGACTAGCAAACAGACTCGCACAATACAACAACACAAATCCCGTGGAGTAGGGTGTTACGCTCTGGCGGCCCGAACCACGTAAATCTCTGGTGTCATCATCTTTATCCTGTGCTGTGTACCCCAACTAGAAAAAGAACCTCCACGGGCTTCTTCTTAGCGGGTCCGAGGGAAGTGTCGTATCAAACACTTCGACAGAATCACTGTGAAATTAGATAAGAATTCAACATCTCCTATAGAAATAGTGCAACCAGCAACACCACAGAACTAGAAACCAAGTCTCCAGAAGAACTAACACGAACCTACTGAGATATATCTTGACTGGAAATATTTGTCTTTCTTACGAAACCTAGTAAACTGAACAAAAAAAGTTGCACCCCGATCAAGTAAAACATGAGTGTCATGGAAGTCAACAATCAGGATACTTGAAACCACATATGGGTGCCTCAAAGATTGCGTAGGCATGGCGTAGACACCAGTGGGTGTAGAAGTAGATCCATCCGCAAGGTACTAAGGGGGCCAAGCAGGAGGAGCCGGTGGAGCTAGAAGCTAAAGAGAAACATATGGTACCAGAAGCTGAGGCACGGGCCAGTAGCAGCCTGGAGGATAAAAGCACTAATAAAAAAGTTGATAATGTGGAGGTGCAGGACTAGTGATCATCTGAATGGCACCACGAAGAAGATTGATGGTGGAAGTTGAACCAATAGAATCAATCAACTAGTTGGGTCCTAAAGAAGAAGAATTTGTCTTCTACCACTTGATAATAAACTAGGGTTTCTCTAGCAACCCACACCCTCATGCCTGTCTCCGAAGATACCATAGGTCCAGAAAAAACACACTCTCAAGTATAGTGGAGGTTCCCATACTTGAAGCAAATTTAACCTTGTCCTAGAACTGGAAGCATATTCCTGGAAGTGTTGAGGTCCTAGTTGTTTAGGTTTGAAAGACTATTGATAGGATAGATTTGTCGTAAACATCTTAAAAGTGATTATTGAGGAAAGTCTCATCCTTCCTAATGAATACTCTTGTGATCACTATCCATGATAGTCAGACTCCCTCTATGTCTCTACTATAGAAGTATAAGCTGAAACAAGGTCTTCAAACACATATGATGCTCAACTACTATGATGTATGTGGTGGAAGGATTTCATCCCATCACCTCCCAATATCAAGCACTACATCACATAAAAAATATCCTCGACTTCCCATGATTATCACATATAACTCAAGATGTGAAACGGACAGCTTCGCTATAATCTCTCCACCAAGCTCTACCACAGTGGTTTGTGCACTCTTACTTGGAGGCATAATTCTAAAAATTTGTAATATAAATAAGAGTATGTGTATTAACATATTATCATGATAAAAATAAACACAAAATAAAAGATGCAACAGAAACATGAATGCAATGTATGCCCATGAAACCCATCCTGTCGTGCATAAGTGTGCCAATTTTAACTCTAAACCTTTGTTAATTTATTTCTATAATATTTTAGTTATTAAAATCTATAACTAGACAACATGACCTAGGCTCTGAGTACCAACTGTAACGCTCCAGGTATGAACACCCCTAGAGGCTACTGAAATCATTTAAACATTCCTACTAAGTAATAAAGATATTAGATTTTTCGATAGAGTTTCATTTGAAAACTCTATCAACCACGGGCAACAAAACACAATAGCAGACATAATATTATATAGCAACCCTATTAAACTCACATTTATCTCCACAAGTTAATTAATGACTCAAACAACCAAACCGCAGTCTCAACGACACAAAAATTATGCAATTAATTAAGAATATTCATAAACTAAGATTATTAAATGGTTTGTGTGGTCAAGTGCGGATACTACCCTCTTCCCAATGCATGTTTGATCAATGGGTACCTTAAAATAAAATAAATACAAGAGTGAGTAAAAAACACTCAACAAGTACACTTAGATCTTGAAGAACAATAGAATCCAACCGCATGAACTTGAACTGAAAATGAGAAATAATGAAATAGTAGTTTCCGTCTGAAATGGACAACACTTGAATTCTCCTTAGCATTTACCGGTAATGTCGAGCAAGTGTGATCAGCACTTATTCATAGAAACTTGAATTTAAGAATCACTCCGACCTTAACCTGGTACTTGAATGATAATTAAGTGAATTCCTTGAATCATGTGCATCAATAAAATATAACCATAAAACAATTGAATCTTTAAAACTCAAATAATGAAGCGACAACACAAGGAATATCAATCATGTGCAAATCACACATATTAGGAAACAACTCGTCATGCACTTTTCTTAACCTCGACGAAAGCCTAAAGACGCTCTTTCGACATCCGAATCTTCCAAGTCTAGAGAACATAAACTACTCTCAGTAAGTACTTAACACAAAACAAAATTCATTCTACTCGTAAATTTTTATTTTTCTTCTTATCCGAGAAATGTGACTAAATACATTATGATATAAACAAACATTAGCTGAGCTATTTGAAATCACTAGAGCATTAATATGAACCAATTTATTCTAGTTTTGAACGACGGTCCAAATAAATAATTGAAGCGCATTCCAATAGCACCCAGTAGTAAAACACTAATTGCTACGGCCGGCGGCAATCAACTGGGACTTGGAGCAGCAGCCAAAGCAATGCAGCTGCAAGAGGCACCTGCAGAACAGCAAGCAAGCGCACACAGACCAAGAAGCACCCACAGCACAGCGAGCAAGCGCACAAATAAAAACTCAGACAGCTCCAGTAAGCAATCGCAGGCAGCAAGCAAAAGTACCTGCAAGCAAATTTTTTCTGGCAAGCAGCACCACTGCACGAAAATTAGGCAACGGACCAAGTCCTGGAAATCTAATGAAACTCAACATCCGTGGATAACGTGGAATTTGGACTTATGCTACTTCCCACACCGGGCTTCACTAGAATACTATTCGCAACATGCGACACGCCCAAATACCATTATAATGGTATGAGACTTGCTCTTTTACTATTGTAAGTGGATTAGACTACTAATTGACACTTTTCACAGCTAAACATTTCAGAAATGACCACAATACCCTTAGTTTGTCAGAAAAAAATAAAAATGGCAGAATATTCAAAAATAAATAGAAAAACTTTAAAATCAGAAAAAATAACTAAAACAATCTCAAATAGACAAAAATACTGTAACACCTGGTTCCGAAAATGAACCAAGTGAACGCATGTGTGCCCAGGATGTTCAACAGACATACACGAGTTCATCACAAATGATATACAAACAATTACTAAAGCTCAAATTATTAAATAAGTACTTTTATTACACAATTCACATTATCCTCAAATACAACCTCTAATGAATATTAATGACAAGTCTGAACTAATGCAGCGAAAATAACTAAATAAGCAACTAAGCAAACTAAGCAAAAGGGTATAGCGCAGCTCCAATCAACACCACAGGCAAAGTCGACGGTAGACACGCCTAGAACAGCGCATTATCATCGTTATACTCCCAATCCTGACCTGCAACTGTTGGTGGGGGAATTTCAAGGGAGAGTACATGTCGTACTCAGCAAGTGTGGAAAGTATGACATGTAGCTGGTTAAAATGACGAATATAATAAAGGCTAAGTTCTAAAAAGTACATTAAAACATTTGAAAAGCAACATATTATATGTATGTTAAGTAAACTCATCATAAACCATGTAGTTATCATAATACCAGTCCATATTCCATATCGATCACCATTATACCAGATTTCACCATTACCATTAACCATATTCAATACCAGAATTTAATCCATAACCAGCCATAACCATAACTATATTATCAACCATAACCATTACCAAACCATAACCATTACCATATTACCTCTAATCATGGATGTTGTCCCGGTGCTCTTAACCGGGAGCATGATTAGCATGATTGTTTTATTAGACTCTGCAGAGTTTGTACCACTTTACCCACGTGTTTTTGATTTCATCACCTTTCGGTGACTAAGAACCTCCCTTATGCCCATGACCCGTCAGTCACATTACACACATCCGTTGGTGTGTGGCCAAGATGAATGTGGCCTAGAGGGGGGGGGGGGGTGAATAGGCCTTTTTGAATTTTAGTCGGAACCTGCAACACTTAGCAACTTGATCAAATACCAGGAAATCGTACTAGTCTGGTAGATTGCGGACTAGTAAGGTGCGTGCGGACCAGATCGGTCAAGTTTGATCGATTATCTCTATCCTAGACTCTATGCAGAGGAAATGTACTTGTAATTAGAGTGTAATACTTCTATGAAACTGGATGTTGCACAAGTTAACCTTATATTCAATGTTTTAAGATAATATGAACAAGATCAAGTAAAACCCTAGATATCAATGAAAAGTAAGAACAAAATGCACAAAGTGAAGACACAAGATGTTTATCCTGTGGTTCGGTTCCCACAAAGGCAACTTACATCCATGTTGAGGAGCCCACAAAAGGAATGGGTCTTCACCAACCCTAACCTCATCGAATCGCCACGAAGGCCAATTCTCTTTCACTATCACAAGGGTAAATCACCAAGTTCAAGGGGCCTTCTCACAAGTTGAGGGCTCTCCAAGATTACAAATGAAAATACCACCAAGAACACACTATTAAGATCAACAATGAAATAAAAGGAGTGTGTTAGAGATCAAACCCAAGAGCTCAAACGTGTGAATCGTATCTCTCCTTTGATCCAAGAAGAATCCTCAAGAATTTGATCTTTCTTGCGTTGGATTGTTTTCTAAGGTCTTGGAGGGTGTGACAGCGCGGGGAGTCGAGAGAGTTGAAAGTAGGGCCGTACACATCTATTTATATGGTGTATCCAAAAGTTATTGTTAGGGTTTCGAGGGTCTGGACTAGTCCGTGGTGGAGTACGAACTAGTACGGAGTGCGGCGTGTGGGAAACCCTAAGTTCTCAAGAAGATCGGACTTGTCCGTCTTAGGGTGGACTAGTCCAATTTAGGCTCTGGAAAAGTTCGGACTAGTCCGGTTATTTTCGGACAAGTCCGGCTGTGGTGATCTCCTTAGTGAATTGGAAACAAGTCCGCAACTGGAGGAGTAGTCCGATTTTAGTCAGAGAGGTCAGCGGACTAGTCTGGATATCATCGGACTTGTCCGATGTTTGTGCAAAGTTGTGAGGTGTTGAGGACTAGTCCGATCTTAGTCAGAAAGATATCAGACTAGTCCATGGTGATATTGGAATAGTCCAGTATGTGTAGACTTGGACTATGCAGACAAGTCCGCACTGGGAGGACTTGTCCGATTTTGAACAAAGGGATTATCAGACTAGTTCGGATATCATCGGACTAGTCCAGACCTGTATAAAATTGTGTAATGAGTGAGTTTTCTTGTGATTGAGCTATTGGGGTGTGTTTCTCCAACACACTCTATACACAACGATCTAATCTATTTAGCTCTTGAGCTCTTTGCCATATAGATCCTCATTCTCCTTTCTTTTGAGCATTCTTCATAATTTCTTTTAAGACCTGCGCTCGTCTCACCAATTTGGTTAGGATGTCATTTGTTTGTAATAAATCAAGCAAAACCCACAAGGGATGCCTAGATGCGCTTTCAATCTCCTCCTTTTTTGTGATTGATGACAACCAATTTAGATTTCACAAAATATGATAAAAATACAGAATCTTCATAAAGTGTGCACATATGAGTTAGGTACAAGTTAAGCAATGAAAACATAGGTCATATGTGCACTCTTTATGGTGGGGTGTAAAACTACGTGAGTGTGAGCAATAAACGTGATGGGAATGAAGTGATTGACATTAAAATACCAATATCAAGCATATATGTCAATTTCAAGGCAAAACACAATTTTCATAACATAAGAAAAGTCATTCAATCACACCACAATACCAAAGATAGAGATAATAGTATTAAAGTTTTACAACCCAAGAGAGACAAAAAAAGATACACAAGTGAAGTACTCATCTCTCAACCTACAACTAGAATCTAGTGACTCCCCCTCAATCTCCCACCCTTTGGCATCAAGACACCAAAAAGAAGGAGGAGAGGGATCTAGTGGCTCATTCCTCGTTATCAGTTCTCTCCTCATCTTCATATTCATCTTTCGGCTGTGGAGGAGGAGGAGCAGATCCGCTCCAAGTGCCCCCAGTGCCAAAGTAAGGAAGCTCGGAGGGAGTCAAAGGTCCGAGCTCAGTGAAATCAGAGGCTGAATCTTCAGAGATGACTGGGGATCTCCGCTTCTAGCAAATATGCTTGACATTTTCTTTGACATATCTCATATCTGCCTTCCTCGCCTTGTTCAGCTTGTGAGTATTCACTTCTGCCTTCTTGCATGAGGCAAAGTTTGCTGCCAAGTACTTCAAGATTCCACTAGGAGACCCTTTTTGGGGAGGGGCCCTAGTGGTGGGAGCAGTCCTCTCATCTCCTCTAGCTCTCCTCGGAGCTTCATCACTGGATGCAGGGGATGGAGCAGCTTTGACAGTGGCTTGGGGAGGCTTCTGGGGCCTCAAAGGAGTGTGTTCCACATCCTTCACGAACTCGATCCTTGTGACCTCAATCATGAACATCAAGTAGGGGGCATAGACATAGGATATGTTCGGTGTGCAGGAGATGTTGACCATATCATTCCAGATATAGTCAAAGATGTCAAACTTCCTGTTCTTGCTTATTATTTTCATCAAGTACCTCTAGAAACCTTGGGACACTTCCTGCATCCCAATCTTTTAGTCCTATTATCTTCCTCAGCACCCTGTTGAGAATAATGAAGAAGGGCTTCATGTTCTTGGTTCAGGGGGGATTGAACTTCAGAGTAGTATCATAGAGGAAGTACATCTTGTCCTTTCCTAAGACACCGATGTTGGTGGATAGTCAACTCATTGTTGCTGGTGTCTTCTAGGTGAAGGAGTCTTGCAAAATCATCATAGGTGATAGTGTACTTGGATCCATGAGCATTCCAAGTCACCCTTTCCTCCTCATCACTGGCAAAGAAACAAGTTGCATAGAACTGAGCAATTATCTCATCATTCTAGTGAAATCCGAAGGAAAACTGCTCCTTCAGTCCATGCCTCTCCACTGCATTTATGACCTCATAAAATGTTGAACAACTCTTCCTCTCAATGTGATTCAAGTTGATCCACTGGCTGCTGACCACCGGAGTCTTCATGTAAGGTAAACTGAGCTGTAGAAGTCTGCATAAAAATTGCTCAAAAACCTAGTATCAACAACCTTCTTGGAACGGCTGTAGCAATCAACAAATTTGAGTTTGGAAGCAGTGTCGCTTCCCTTGCCATTGAACTTCTCCTCGGAGGGGTCTCTGTTTCCCTGCCTCGGAGCGTGCATCTTGAGAGGACCGACTGGGCCCGAAGCAATCCCCTTCCTTTGCCCTTCACTTGGCGAAGTGCCGCTGTCAGGGTGTTTTTCTGGAAATTCTCCCGGTACTACTGTTAGTAGCCCACGGAGTTTGTAGTTCGGTATTGGGCACGTAGAGATTCAGAATAAGATGGCAAGTAGACACAAGGATTTACGTGGTTCGGGCCGCCTGAGCGTAATATCCTATTCCACGGGATGTGTAGTTGTTGTATTGAGCGTCTAAGGGTTGAGAGCCTCCAAAGAGGTGGGGGGGGGGTCCCCTTGTGTATCGCCGACCAGTCCTTTTATAGTACAAGGACTGGTCATTACACCGTTAGCCTGGCCCACCATGTGGCCCTGGCGGTTACTGATGCTTAATACACAATTAACGAGATTAATTACCCTTAATACCGTGGTAACGGGCCTTGACAGTGCCATTATTGGTATTAAGGGCTTTACGATCGTGTGTCATTAATATGGTATTAATGTCAATTAATCAGGTCATGAAGTATTTGATTGCCCATTGAAGATCCGAGCTGTTGGGGGTCCACCAGTCTGATTGTTGAGGCTGAAGGTCCGACGGTTGGACACGTGGCAACTTTGGAGCCTTCCGTCTGGGACGGGTAGGTCCGGTGTAGATGTACATGTGTCGGTACCGGAGCTTCCCTCTGTCGGGGGTTAGGTCCGGGGGTGCTGCAAAGGTGTTTAGCCTGGAGCTACCCCATGTGTGGGATGTAGGTCCAGTTGCAGTATACACGTGGCAGCACCGGGACTAACCATAGATGGGAGGCAGGTTCGGTCCCGTAGGACACGTGGGGCCTTTGCAGGTCTTCAACTCAGACAGGTGAAGTTCATTTGGTCTTTTTGTAGTCCCAAGGGGTATACGGTATGTAGGGTACCGACAGTGGCCTCCTTGGCCCACCTCTGGGAGAGACCTTTTGGATGAAGTCATTCTGCCGGAGGTGGGTCCATCCTTTGGTTTTTGAGCCGTGTCTTCAAGGGTCTTCGGATATGCCATTGGCAGTAGTTCGCGGTTAAACCAACGCCGCGTGGCATATCCAGGATGCGACAGGTGACATCTGAGCGTGCAGATCTCACGCAATTGAAGGTCGCCGGTTCCCAATACAAAAACCGTATCGGTTCCGCGCGCCCTGTCAGGCCACCACCCTTGGGCTTCCCGCCTTTCATGATGATAACCATTCGCCTAGGGTAAGGACCTCGGCTTGGTCATCGGGGTGGCCCTGGGCCCCCTTGTCATTGGCAGGTTGAAGTTTTTGAATTGTATCGCCGGCTCCTCTACAGTTTCCATCCAAGCATTGCGGGGGCTTACTTAAGAACGAAAGCGCGCACCGTTTGGGTACTCTTTACGTCTTCATTTGAAGTTGCGCTTGAATCCTCCAAACTTTGGCCTGCTTTTGATCTCTCGCCCTGCTGTGCTGCGATGGAGTTGGGTCTCTGCAAGAGCTGACTTAAGATCGACGGTGATTTAAAGAAGGTCCGGGCCCTCATGGGGTGGTCCAGTGAGTTCTTCAACCACCAGGTCCGCACCGGCAAGCTTCCATTCGAGAAGGAGCATGCCAGCGACATGGTATACTTCTCCGCGTATGCCATGGTGGGACTGATCCCACCCTTCTCCACTTTTCCCTTGACGCTGCTAGACTTCTATGGTCTGCAGCTGTACCGTCTTGGCCCCCACTCCATTCTTCTGGTGTCGATCTTTGTCCACTTCTGCAAGATGTGGGTGGGAATTCCTCCCCGCGTTGAGCTTTTCCGCACCTTCTTCACCATCCACACCACCGGCAAAAGTGACGAGTACCTTGGCTTCTATTATTTTGTGAAGCGCAAGAAGTGCCCGTACAAGTACTTGCGATCGTCCACTTCTGGAAAGTGCGACGACTGGAAGAAGGATTGGATTGTCATTAGGGTGGAGAAACATGAGAAGCTAGAGCTGCCCGAAGGCCTCCCCAACGTCGACACTGAAGCTTGGAGCGAAGTTTCGGTGTTATTGGACACCTTCAACCCTGCTCTGACCAGGATCCGCCAATGTGTGGAGGGAGGGGTGACTCCCCTGGCAATATTCTGCAACTTCCTGGTCAATAGGTGGGTTCCACAGAAGAATAGGGAGAAGCTTGTCTGGGCCCTCAACAGCGTGATGGACGATGACCAAATCGAGACTGGTTTGAAGTCCAACACGGAAGGTGAAGCTTTGGAGTTTCACCTCAAGAAGTTCCAAAACGGCATCGACGTCGAGGGTGACGACTTAACTCTGTCGGCGGCTTTCCTCCCTCTAAACATGGAGGCAGAGTTCAGCAGGGAGCTCTGGTGGAAGATGCCAGTGCTCGATAACCTCGGTGAAGTTGAGAGGCGTTCGACCACCGGGTTGGCGATTCTCGGAGCTTCCGAGGGTGGTCCTCCTTCTGCCCCGAGACAGAGAGTTGAAGTCCTGGGCATGGGCAAAGAGTTGGCCGAGCCCTCGAGCCGTAAAAGAAAGCTGAAGCACTCTAACGGGAGGTCCATCAGACCTGCTCCTTCCGCAGCAGCTCCTTCTCCCCGAAGGGGAAGGTCTTCAACGGCAGCAACGACTCTAGCATCAGCATCTCCCCGGGGTGCTAGCTCCGGCCATGTGGCTCCAGTACCAGGGCCAGCTGAAGGCTCTGGGTCCGGAGGTCCTTCCCAGTCGAGGGGGGCCTCAACCAAAGTGACGTCGACGGCAACAGCAAGCTCCGGGGAACCTTCCAGAGCTGACACGCCAGTGGCGACAGGATTCGGCCCCGAGCGTCCGGGGAAGAGGTTCCGTGCTAGCTGGAGCGGAAGCCTTCCAAGGTAAATTTTGTTTTTTACCTCAGTTGGTTGTTTTTTGTTGTAATTGTGTTTTGAGTTTCTTCGTCCTTCATCCACAGAGTGCCTAAGAAAGGGGATGAAGCTCCGGTTCCTGCAGCAGCAGCTGAGGCTATGCAGACGGAGGCTCCGGCTCCAATCCTAGCGCCGCCTTAAGAGGTGGCTGAGGCTGCGACAGCTCCGGCGCCGTCTGTCGTGGTCCTGGACCTTGACTCATCCCCAGAAGCTTCCATGGTAGCGCCATACCACGGCATTGAAGATGTACCAGCGGCACCAGCCACGGAAGATGAAGCTCCGGGTTTGGATGCTGAGATGACAGACACTCCGGCTTCAGAGCCAAAGGTAGCTGAAGTCTCAGCCCTAGAGAGGGACGTTGTTGAAGACCCGGTAGTGGAGCCGGTGGTTGACGAAGCCCCAGTGGTAGAGCCGGTGGTTGATGAAGTTCCGGCACCTAAGCCGGTCGTCGAAGAAGTTTTGGCGCCTGAGCCGGTTACTGCAGAAGTGCTGGTGTCTGAGCCCATGACGGTCAAAGTGCCAGCACCTGAGCCGACGGTGGAGGGGGTGCCAGCATCGGAGCCGGAAGTGGCTTCAGCTCCGGCCGAATCTTCAATGCCTGCCCCAGAGGTGGTGGTCCCGGAGGTGCCCATGCCTGAGCCAGGGTGCATAGATGAAGCTGCCGGCCCCCCGTCTAAGGGACCAGTTGTTGATGACCTGGCGGCGGGACCTTCAAAGCCAACTCCGAAGGTCGAAACTTCTATTGCAGGACCTTCCATGGCGGAGGCTGGGGTTATCCCGGAGGGCGGCCCTAGCACCGTGGAAGCTCAGGGGATCATTCTTGTAGAGTGGGACCCAATTTTTGTTATGGAGAACCCGATGGAACCAGTGGAGAGGACCCCTGCAGGTCCAGACTCAATCCCTCTGTCGTTGTCTATTGACAACGCCTGCTCCAGTCTTCGTCAAGTGCAGCCGGCCTTCTACCACGACAGCAAGGCCCTCGAAGAGGAGCGCCAGACCCTTAGGAGGTGGCGTAGCCGGCTCCAATTCGAGACCAATCTGGTGCAAACCAGGCTGGCTGACGACAGTGTGAGGGTGAACAAAGAGAAGGCCTGGATGGAGTACTGGGGCAGCTGCTGGACGAGAGGGAAAGCATGACGCGATCCCTTGACAACTAGTCCCGGGCCATCTATGAACAGGCTGTAGCTGCTAGTAATGTAGCGAGTGATCGCCAAGAGAGGATCGACACCATCCACAACAGTCTCGTCAAGCGCCGGGAGGCTCTTGAGGAGCGGGAGAAAAAGCTCGAAGATGAAGAGCAAAAACTCCTGGAGCTGCGGGATGACCTCTTGAAGAGGGAGGAGGAGCTCAATCAGAGGCTGCCTCTGGGTGATAAGATTCTCGCAGAGCGTACCAAGAAGTTGGATGAACGCTGCAAGAAAGTGGAGAAGAAGGCCTGACAGCGAGTACAGGACCTCCACAAGAGGGAGGATGAAATTGCTGATAGGGAGAAGAAGGTGCGAGGCCGGGAGAAGGACCTGGTCGACCGCCGGAAAAAGATCCACCTCCGGGAGGAGGAGCTCAGTAAACTCGAAAGGCAGGTTGCTAAAAAGATCCAGCGGAATGCCAAAGAGGTTGAGCGCCTTGCCCGTTAGAATTCGGAGCTTGCGGTGACCAGAAGATCATTGGAGGAGTTGTTAGGCTCGAGGGCTGCGGAGTCCCAACAAGTTTGGTACTTCTCGGGCAAAGCCAACGACGCGCTGACGCCAATGGGTTTTAGCCCGGTGCGTCCGGATGACCCGGAGCCGGAGCTGGACCAGGCGTTGCAGGCGTTGAGTTCGGCAGGCAACAAGCTAACCAAGATGGGCGATGTCATGGCGGACCAGCTGGAAACCGAGGGACAATCCTTGGCGAAGAACATCGCATAATACGTGCTATACAAGCCGGGACCCTCTGTTCCCACTGGACCCGGTGCTTGAAGACCCCATCGACAGAGAGGGAGAAGCCGCCCAAGCCAGCGTGTCGGAGGTTGCCCAGAAGGACGCCTCGTTCTTCCATAGGGTCAGGGACTCTCTCTTTGTAGCTCCCGATTGTATTATCTCTTCTTTTTCTCCAATTTTGTAATCTCTTGTCTCCAGATGAATGAAATCCAAGTTTTTTGTGAATTTCAGTTTTTGTCTTCAACACCTTTGTCTCACTTGCCCCCCTGGTAGATGTACACAATTTGATTGTGAACATGTACCATGCGGATGTAACAAGTGTTGAAGACTTGCGTGATTCGAACATGTAGAGCGTAGGTCCGAAGTCTTCGATAGTAGAGGCCCCCTGAGGTTGTATGTCGGTGTTTGGATCCGGCAGATCTCCCGACACTACCTTAGGTAGATTAAGGAGTTGTAGTTCGGTAATGTGCGCAGAGATTCAAGAAGGTGAAAGACAAGTGTACACAGAGATTTACGTGGTTCAGGCCGCCTGAGCGTAATACCCTACTCCACGGGGTGTGTTGGTGATGTATTAAGCATGTGAGTCTAGAAGAAGCTCCAGAAGAAGAAGCTCGTCTAGCTCAGGGAGTTCCGTAGTGGTCTGGAACCGTCCCTTGTGTATAGTCGACCAGTCCTTTTATAGAACAAGGACTGGTTGTTACATTGCTAGCATGGCCTGACAGGTGGTCCCGGCGGTTACACATGCTTGATACACAATTAATGAGGTTAATTACCCTTAATAGCCTGGTAACGGGCCTTAACAGTGCCATTTACCAATATTAAGGGCCATCCAATTGTGTGTCATTAATATGGTATTAATGACACTTAATCGGGTCTTTAAGTCTTTGATTGCTCCTTGAAGGTCCGGAGCCGTTGGGGGATCCACCAGCTTGATTGTTGAACTTGAAGGTCCGGCGATCGCAATGTGGCAGCACCGGAGCTTACCGTCGTGGGTGAGTAGGTTCGGTGCTACTAGACACGTGTCAGTACCGGAGCTTTCCTCTGTCTGGGGTTAGGTCTGGAGGTGCCATACTGGTATTCTGACAGGAGCTTCCCATATGTGGGTGATAGCTCCGGTCTTATGATACATGTGGCAGCCCTGGGACTATTCATGTCAGGGAAGCAAGTCCGGTTATGCCTGACATGTGGGGCCTTCGGAGGTCTTCAAATCTGGTAGATGGAGTTTCCTTGTGATCTATTCAATCCCAAGGGGTATCCGGTATGGAGGGTATCGACAACGGCCCCCTGGACTCACCTCCGGGAGAGACCTTTTGGATGAAGTCATTTCGCTGAAGGTGGGTCCATTCTTCAGTTTATGATCCGTGTCTTCAAGGGTCTTTGGTTGTGCTGTTGGCGGTAGTTCGCAGTTAAACTTCCGCCGCGTGGCGTATCGAGGAGGTGGCAGGTGAGATCTTAGCGTGCGAATCTAACGCAATTCAAGGTCACTGGTTCCCTATACGAAAATCGTATCGGTTTCGTGCACCCTGTCAGGCCGCCGACTTGGGGTTTCCCGCCTTTCATGATGAAAACCGTTCGCCTTGGGCAAGAACCTCGACTTGATCATCGTGGTGGCCTCGGGCCCCCTTGTCATTGGCGGGGTGAAATTTTTGATTGGTATCATCAGCTCCTCTTCGGTTTCCATCCAAGCATTGCAGGCGCTTACTTAAGAAGGAAAGCATGCACCGTTTATGGTTCTTTACGCCTTTCAATCGATATTACGCTCAAACATTCCAAACTTTTGCTTGCCTTTCCTCTCTTGCCTCGCTGTGCCGCGATGGAGTTGGGTCTCTGCCAGAGCCGACTGAAGACCAATGACGATTTGAAGAAGGTTCGGGCCCTCATGGGATGGTCCCCTGACTTATTCAACCACTTGGTCCGCGCTGGCAGGCTTCCGTTCAAGACGGAACACGCCGGCGACATGGTGTACTTCTCTGCGTACGCCATGGTGGGACTGATCCCACCTTTCTCCTCTTTCTTCTTGATATTGCTAGACTACTATGGTCTGCAGCTGTACCACCTTGGCCCCCACTCCATTCTGCTGGTGTCAATCTTTGTCCACTTCTGCGAGATGTGGGTGGGCATTCCCCCCTGCATTGAGCTTTTCTGCACCTTCTTCACTGTCCAAACCACGGGCAGGAGTGACGAGTACCTTGGCTTCTACTATTTTGTGAAGCACAAGAAGTGCCCGTACAAGTACTTTCGGTTGTTCCCTTCTGGGAAGTGGGACGACTAGAAGAAGGATTGGATTGTAATCAGGGTGGAGGAGCATGAGAAGCTGGAGCTGCCGGAAGGCCTCCCCAACATCGACATTGCAGTTTGGATTGAAGCTTCAGTGCTGTCGGATGCCTTCAACCCTGCTCTGACCAGGATCCGCCTGTGCGTGGAAGGAGGGGTGACTCCCCAGGCAGTGTTTTGCAACTTACTGACCAATAGGTGGGCTCCGTTGAAGAGGAGGGAGAAGTTAGCTTGGGCCCTCAACAGTGTGTTGGACGACGACCGGATCGAGACCGGTTCGAAGTCCAACATGGAGGGTGCAACATTGGAGATTCACCTCAAGAAGTTCTAGCACAACATCGACGTCGAGGGCGACGACTTGGCTCCGTCGGCAGCTTTCCTCCCTCTGAACATGGAGGCAGAATTCAGTAGGGTGCTCCGGCGGTCGATGCTGGTGCTTGACGACCTTGGTGTCGTTGAGAGGCGCTCGACCACTGGGTTGGCGATCTCTGAAGCTCCGGAAGGTGGCTCTGTTCCCGCCCCCAAGCCATGAACCGAAGTCGTTGGCAAGGGCAAGGAATTGGCCGAGCCCTCAAGCCGTAAGAGGAAGCGTGCCGACATAAGGTCCGCCAGGCATACTTCTTCCGCGGCGTCTTCTTCTCCCCGGAGGGGGAGGTATACAATGGTGGCATCTACTCCAGTAGCGACTTCTTCTCGGGGTGCTAGCTCCGGCCAGGTGACTCCGGTTCCAGAGCCAGCTGAGGGCTCCGGGTCCGGAGGTCCTTCCTGGTCGAGGGGGGCCTCGACCAGAGCAACGCCGATAGCAGCATCAAGCTTCGGGGGACCCTCCGGGTCTACCACGCCAGTGGCAGTTGGGGCCAGTCTGGAGCGTCCGGAGAAGAGGTTCCGTGCTTACTCGTGAGGAAGCCTTCCGAGGTTATTTTTGATTTTTTACCTCAGTCAGTTATTTTATTGTTAACTGTATTTTGAGTTTCTTCGTCCCTTATCCACAGCGTGCCTAAGAAAAGGGTTGAAGCTCAGGTCCCTGCAGCAGCGGTTGAGTCTGTGCAGGCTGAAGCTCCGGCTTCGATCCCAGCGCCACCCCAAGAGGTGGCTGAGGCTGCGGTAGCCCCAACGCTGGTTGTCGTGGTTTTGGACGACTCATCCCCAGAAGCTCTTGTGGTAGAACCGGACCACGGGAATGAAGATGTACCAGCGGCGCCAGCTCCAGAGGTTGAAGCTCCAGGCTTGGATGCTTAGATGTGGGACGCTCTGACAGCAGAGCCGGAGGTAGCTACGACCGGCCCTAGAGTCAGTTGTTGTTGGAGCCACAGCAGTCGAGCCAGTGGCTGATGAAGTCTCAACAGTGGAGCCGGGTGTTGATGAAGCTTCAGCACTTGATCCAGTTGTTGAGGAAGATCTGGTGGTAGAGCCAGTTGCTACAGAAGTTCCGGCTGTGGAGCCAGCCGTTGAAGAGGTTCTGGCGTCCGAGCCAGCTGCTGCGGAGGTTTCGGCGCCTGAGCCTTTGGTGGTCGAAGCGTCAGCGCCCAAGCCCATGACGGTCGAAGCGCCAGCACCTGAACCCGAGGCGGAGGAGGCGCCTGCGCTGGAGCCAGAACTAGCTTCTGCTCCAACCGAACCTTCAACACCCGCTCTGGAAGCGGTGATCCCGGAGGTGCCCGCTGCTGAGCCAGAGTGCCATGATGAAGCTCCAGGCCCCCCACCGGAGGGGCCAGTTGTTGATGACCTGGCGGCTAGGCCTTCGGAGCAAATTTCGGAGGTTGGAACTTCGGCTTTGAGTACATCCTCGGCGGCGGCCGAGAATATCCCAGAGGACGGCCCTAGTGCCATTGAAGCTCAGGGGACGCTCTCGTAGAGTGGGACCCAATTTTTGTTGCAGAAGATCCACTGGAGCCAGTGGAGATGACCCCAACAGGTCCGGACCCGATCCCCCTATCGTTGTATATCGACAATGCCTGCTCCAGTCTTCGCCAAGTCCACCTGGCCTTCTGCCACAACAGCAAGGCCCTCGAGGAGGAGCACCAGACCCTTAGGAGGTGGCGCAACTGACTCCCTTTCGAGACCAAGGTGGCGCAGTCAAGGCTGGCTGATGACAAGGAGCGGGTACAAAGGGAGAAGGTCCGCCTAGAGTACTTGGGTAAGTTGTTGGATGAGAGGGAAAGCATGACGCGGACCCTCGACAACCAATCATGGGCCATTTACGAACAGGCCGAGGCTGCAAATATCGCAGCGGATGAATGCTAGGATAGGCTCGCCGCCATCCATGATAGTCTCGTCAAGCGTCGAGAGGCTCTTGAAGCTCGGGAAAGACGGCTCGAAGATGAAGAGCAGAAATTCCTGGAGCTGCGGGACAACCTCGTGAAGAGGGAGGAGGAACTTGTCCAAAAGACAGCTCTGGCTGATAAGAGCCTAGAAGATTGCACCATGAAATTGGATGAGTGTCGCAAGGAGGAGGAGAAAAAGGCCTAGGAGCGAGGGCAAGATCTCTACAAGCAGGAGAATGCCATCGCCGCCCAGGAGAAGAAAGGGCGGGGCCGGGAGAAAGATCTAGTCAACCACCAAAATGAAATCCACCTCCGGGAGGAAGAGCTCAGCAAACTCGAAAGGAAGGTTGCTGAAACGATTCAGCAGAATGCCAAAGAGGTGGAGCGTCTTGCTCGGGAGAGCTCAGAGCTTGTGGCGGCCAAAAGATCCTTGGCAGATATGCGGAGAAGAAGGGTTGCAGAGTCCCAACAAGTCTGGGACTTCCTGGGCAAGGCCAATGACGCGCTGACGCCAATGGGCTTCAGTCCCGTGCGTCCAGATGATCCAGAGCCAGAGTTGGACCAGGCATTGGAGGCGTTGAGTTCAGCAGGAAACAAGCTCTCCAAGATGGGTGATGTCATCGCGGACCAGCTGGAAATAAAGTGTCAGTCCCTAGCGAAGAACATTGCAGAGTTTGTGCTGACGTGCTACACCAGCCGGGACCCTCAATTCCCTCTCGACCCGGTGCTTGAAGGCCCCATCAAAGGAGAGGGTGAAGCCGCCCGAGCCAGCGTGTCGGAGGTGGCCCAGAAGGTTGCCCAGTTCTTCCATAGGGTCTAGGACCATCTCTCTGTAGCTCCCGCTTGTATTCTCTCTTCTTCTTCTCCAATTTCGTAATCTCTTGTCTCCAGATGAATGAAATCCAAATTTTTGCAAATTCAAATTTCATTTTTTGTCTTCAGCACCTTTGTATCACTTGGCCCCCTGGTAGATGTACACAATTTGATTGTGAACATGTACCAAGAGGATGTAACGGTTTTTGAAGACTTGCGTGCTTCGAACTTGTAGAATGTAGGTCCGAAGTCTTCGATAGTGTAGGCCCCCTGAGTTTGTCGGAGCTTAGTGGCTCCGGCACTTACCATCGCCGAAGCTTAATAGCTCCGGCAGTAGTCTCCATCGATGCGTAAAGCATCAATGGTTAGCCTTCTGGGGTGTCGGAGCTTGGCAGCTCCGGTAGTGACCTCCGTCAACATGTGTTGTGTCAATGACAGACTCCACTTTCGAGTCTTTCCACCATCTTCGTGTTGACGGCTTGCTCCTTAGCTTTGCCGAACAGAGTAGCTCTAGAGATGCTCAATGTCAATGTTTGAACATCGTCCACAAGCCGCCTAGAGGATGTCGGAGCTTATTTATTTTTCCTGCACAATGAAGTCAAGAAAAATAGTAAAATTCATTTCCTATCTATAACTTCATTGCGGCTTACTGTTCCCTAGACAGTTTTAGGTTGAACACAATCCTAAATACAATCTAGAGCGCCATCTTGCTTCCTTCAGGTCCGATAATTTCTGGACTCGCCTTACTTCGGCCTGCCGGGGTGTAGGTAGAGTGGCGTACTTAGGGTGCATGACCAGGCTAAGTCGATAGCACACTCCGGCCCTAGATTGGCTTGGCGGCATTCAGACAAGTAGGCCATCAACAATGTGTTAACCCGGAAGGATAGACAATGCAACTCGAATTGTACATGAACTGGTCAAGCTAAAGTTTCATAAGAACTGCACAACTTTGTTACAGACAAGAAAGAGAAAAATAAAAAATATTGAGCCTGTACAAAGTAAATGCACGTGGAGTCTGTTTTCGCACAATGATGTCTTTCATTATGGGTCCAGGGTACAGGGGAAACAAGTACACTCTTAGGGTTTGGAACAAGGCTAAGTGTGTTTCGTTTCTCGTTTGACCCAAGGTAGCTAGCTACACTTTTAGTTCTGAGACTGTGACAAGTGTTGCATGGACGTTGCGGACCTAGTGGGGTAGGTCTGGCTGCCCTCCCGGAGGAGCTACCCGACTCTGTACAATGGCTCTATAACATACACCACATGTAATTACAGACTCAACTCCGTGATATTAAGCGTAGAACCTACGGAGGTGCTCAATGTTCCAAGGATTTGGGAGAGGTGTCCAATCCTCGGTTGCCAAGAGAACGCATCCCGGACGGGATACTTTGATCACTCGGAAGGGTCCCTTCCAGTTGGGGGAGAGTTTGTTTAACCCTTCTCTGGATTGTATTCTCTGTAGCACCACATTGCCTTCCTCGAGCTGTCGGTTGTGAACATGCCGTTGGTGATAGCGCCGGAGAGCTTGGCGGTATCGGGCATTCCGAACAGCTGCTCGGCACCTTCCCTCCTCAAGGAGGTCAAGGTCTTCACGCCGAAGCTGGTCCTGCGTGGCTTCATCGGAGGTCCAGACCTGGAGCGACCCCAAGGTGATTTCCGGAGGAAGGACTGCTTAAGCTCCGTACACAAGTAAGAAGGGTGTCTCTCCAGTTGACTGGTTTGGAGTTGTCCTGTTGGCCCATAGAGTGGGCGGAAGCTCTTCAATCCAGTTGGCTCCATGCTTTTTTCAGGCGCTCATATGTGCGCGTCTTGAGTCCTTTCAGGATTTCTGCACTTGCTCTCTCGACATGGCCATTGCTTGCCGAGTGAGCTACGAAGGTGTAGCTGACTTGGATTCTGAGGTCTTCGCAATATTCTTGGAAAGTAGAGCTTGTGAATTGGGTCCCATTATCTTTTATGATTTTGTTCGGGGGTCCAAATCTGCATACTATGGACTGCAAGAAGTTGATAGCTGATTGTTTGTTTATTGTCACAACTGGAGTTGCTTCTGGCCATTTGGTGAATTTGTCAATGGCAACATACAGGAACTTGTAACCTCTGACGGCTCTTGGGAAAGGTCCTAAGATGTCCATCCCCCACACAGCGAAAGGCCATGTAGGAGGTATCATTTGTAGATGCTGAGTTGGTGTACGAATTTTCTTTGCATGGAACTGACATGCTTTGCATTTCTTCACCAGCTCAGTTGCATCCTGGAGCGCTGTAGGCCAGTAGAAGCCATGCCAGAAGGCTTTACCGACCAGCGTGCGGGGAAGACGCGTGGTTCCCACACTCGCCTCCATGGATTTCAGTGAGGAGCTCGCAGCCTTCTTCCCTTGTGATGCACCGAATTAGGACGCCATTGGCACCATGCCGGTAGAGATCCCCTTCTACTAGCGTGTATCTTTTAGCCAATCTGACTATCCGGTCAGCGGATACATCATCGTCAGGAAGGATATTGTCTTTCAAGTAGCTCCAGATCTCCGAGATCCATGCATTGGAGCTTGCTTGAGTATTTGAGTCTTGCGTGCTGGGTTGCTCGGAGCTTTCGACAGCACCTACGACCCTTGATGGCTGCCATGGTAACAGGGCCATCGGGACCGCCAGCTTTGGGATGCTGGTCTCGCCCCCTTCGCTCAGTTCAGCAGGCTGAGCTGTGGGTTTTGACAACCTCTGGATGAAGGTTCTATCAGGAGCCGGAGCTCCGGTTGACGCTTTCGTCGAGAGTTCGTCAGCTTCAGCATTATGGACATGCTGGACATGGTGGAGATCCAGGACTTCGAAGTCCTTCTGAAGCCTCTAGAATTAAAGGAGATAAGCAGCTAGTTGGGGATTGTTACAGGAGCATTTACCCTTCACATGTTTAATGATGAGCTGCGAATCTCCCTTGACCAACAGCTGCTTGACACCAAATGATAGTGCCACCTTTAGTCCATAAATGAGTGCTTCATACTCCGCCATGTTGTTGGTCGCCTTGAAGTCAAGGTGGACCATGTATTTTACCTTCTCCCTGGTTGGAGCGAGGAGAAGGACTCCAGCTCCGGCCCCCTGCTTTTGCATGGAGCCGTCAAAGTAGAGGGTCCAGTGAGGTTCAGGAAGACCAGAGCCTTGGGTTCCGGCTTCTGCTCACTAGGGCCCCCATGGTTTGATGGAGAGGGTGTCCATTCCGCCACGAAGTCTGCCATTGCTTGACTCTTGATCGCTTGTCTTGGGATGAATTCAAGATCGAATTCGGCCAATTCTGCTGCCCACTTTGCAATGTTCCCAGTAGAGTTGGGATTATGCAAGATTGCACGTAGTGGGTAAGAGGTCACCACTGAGATCTTCTGAGCTTGGAAGTAATGGCGAAGCTTCCTGGAGGCGATGAGAACTGCGTAGAGCAGCTTGTACACCTCTAGGTATCGAGTCTTGGCATCAAGTAGTACTTCGCTGATGAAGTACACTGGGCGTTGTATTGTTCGGACCCTCCCCAAGGGGCCCGGAGCTTCCTCCACATCGACCCCGATCCTCCCAGAGGGGTCCGAACTTGCTTTAGGGACCTCCGGGTCCTTGATGGAGGAACCTAGAGTTTCTATTGGAGCGACCCGGACCCTCCCGGAGGGGTCCAAACCTTCTGGAATAACTCCATGTAGATCCAAGTCTGGGGGCTGGGAACCAGACTCACCTTCAGGAACCTCCGGACCCTCCCGGAGGGGTCTCGGATGAATCCAGCTTCGAGCAACTTCTTCACTTCTTGTCGTATGAAGTTCTGTCGCTCTACAGATTGCTTCCGAGGCTTCTGATGTATGGGCCATGCGTCAGTATAGATCTTCAGATTATGCTCGATTACTTCCCTAGGGATCCCGGGCGTTTGTGACTGTTGCCAGGCAAACACGTCATCATTAGCCCGGGGAAAAGTGATGAGCGCGAGTTCCTATTTGTCATTCAGACCTCCCAATATACGGTGGTCTGAGTGGCATCGGAACTGATTTGGACGACTTTGACGGGGATGTCGGTGTCACTGCTTGGTTACACGCGAGGTGCGGAGGTTGAGCCTCGTTGACGGATGCTCGGGGGTTTCAGAGCTTGCTCCTGTCTGGATTCTTCCTCCTGCGTTGTAGCAAGTGCATGAAGTTCCTCCAGAGCGGTCACTCCGGCTGTACGGTCTCCGCGGATCCAAAGAACGTCAGCTGGTGTTGGTATCTTCAACACCATGTATCCATAATGAGCAGCAGCCATGAATTTGTACAAGGCGGGCCTGCCCAGAATGGCGTTGAAAGTCAAGTTGATCTGAGCGACATAAAAGATCAACTTCTCAGTGCGATAATTCTCCCGAGTCCTGAAGGTCACAGGGAGAGTAAGGGCAACGAGTGGTGTTATGGCCCCAGGACCTACTCCAGAGAAAGGTCGGGAGGGGCGAAGGTCCGAAGGTCGGAGCTGAAGCTTGACGAAAGCTTCAAAGCTTATGAGGTTTAGCCCCGAACCTCCGTCCACCATTACATGGTGGAGTTGAATGTTATTGATGGTCGAAGATACCATCAATGGTAGTTGACCAGCTCCGATCATGTTCCGAGGGCAGTCTGAAGCATCAAAAGTGATGGTGGTGTCCATCCACTTTCGATGAGGCTCGGCCCTGGCTGTAGGAGCTACGGAAGCCATGTCCTGCCGCATGGTCTTGAGGACACGGCGGAAGGTGATGTCCCACGAACCACCAAAGATGGTGTTCATGGTCTTCCGATGCTCATTGTCGGAGACGTCGGAGTCGTCATCGACGGAGGTGTAAACAGCCTTTAGGACCTTTTTATGGTCTTGGAAGCTTAACTCCTCTTCAGCCAGAGCTTCATCGACTTTCTGTTTTCCTTCCCTCTGACGCAAAGGAACTTCTTCCCGACGCTTGTGGTAGCGCTCGGCAAGGTTTTGGACCTTCTGGCAGTCCTCCAAGTTCTTGCTATTCGACTTGTGGATAGGACACCACACTTTGGACTTGCCACCGTCTTCAGAGGACAGCCAATGTCGTTTCTCAGGGCGTGGCCCCCGGCCAGCCGTAGCTGCAGCAACTGTAGCGGTAGATGTGCCGGCCGACGGCTTCTTCTTGCAGTTGGACTTTTTGTTCTTTTTGCCAATCCCGGAGGTAGTGGCTTCGCCTTTGGAGGATTTTTTGCCATCCTTCGGAGGTGGTTTGGAGTGCATTTCACGGCCCTCAACAGCTTTGGCACACTTGTCTGCCAAGCTGAAGAGCTCCGTGACGCTGGTGATCTCCTTGACCGCCAGCTTCTCCAGTATCTTCTTGTCTCGTACGCCCTATCTAAATGCCACGATAACAAAGGCGCTAGAGATAGAAGGAATGGTGTTTCATACTTGGGAGAACCTCTGGATGAATGAGCGCAGGGATTCTCCCCCCTTCTGCACGACTGCAAAAAGATCAAGTTTGGAGCCTGGCCGGGTGTATGAACACCTGAAATTGGCGGTGAATTGTTGGCACAATTTCTCCCATCTATTGATGGAGTTGTGAGGAAGGCTCATGAACCAGGACCTGGTGGTCCCAGTCAAGGCCACTGGGAAGTAGTTGGCCATTACGGCCTCGTTACCTCCGTCCGCAAGGATTGCGGTGGTGTAAATTTGGAGAAACTCGGCGGGATTAACAGTCCCGTCAAATTTCTCTGGCAAGTGAGGCCGGAACTTTTGTGGCCATCTGACCATGCGTAGGTGCATGGCAAGTGCAGAACAACCTCCTCCTACTCCCTTGGGAGTAGGACTGTCTCAAGCCTCTCGCATTTCTCGAGCACGCTCGATATGGACACGGCCGTCCTGGTGTCGGTAACGGCGATCAAGCTCTGCCCTAAGGTCACGAGTTGAAAGCCTGGTTACCGTATGAGTACGTCGCGCCCCAGAAGGTAGCGACGTAACTTGCTGTGATGCAACATGCCTCCTATTCTGGGAAGCATGCATACCATGTCTGCCAGACACAGTCCAGCGCTGCGATGGGGCCCGCCCCGAAGGAGGAGGACCTTGGTTATTGATGCTGTTGACTGCTGCTGCAACCAGATGTTCCACATCAGCCCTCCACTGCTCCATTGCACCCTGGGATGCACCTGGAGGTGGCGGATGTTGGAGGAGAGCACGCGCTGCATGAAGCGCGTGATCGGGGTTGTTGTTATTCACCGATGCGATGACCGACGATGATGCACCGTCACGCTGCTCAGCTTGACGTGCTGGTGCAGGTGGTGGCGGTGGAGGCATGACTCCTGCTGGAGCCACGACACCTGTCGGTTGCTGCATGTTGGAGGGATTGCCCCCAGCGGGTTGAATAGCGGGGTTGCCATTGGATGATCCAACAGCTGAGTTCACCATACTTGAAATCTCGGGCACCCCCTACCTGTCGTGCCAACTGTCGGTGTTTGGATTCGACAGATCTCCCGACACTACCTTAGGTAGATTAAGGTGTTGTAATTCGGTAATGGGCGCGTAGAGATTCAAGAAGGTGAAAGAAAAGTGTACACAGAGATTTATGTGGTTCGGGCCGCCTGAGTGTAACACCCTACTCCACAGGGTGTGTTGGTGACGTATTAAGAGTGTGAGTCTAGAAGAAGCTCCAAAAGAAGAAGCTTGTCTAGCTCAGGGAGTTCTGTAGTGGTCTGGAACCGTCCCTTGTGTATCGTCGACCAATCCTTTTCTAGAAAAAGGAGTGGTCGTTACATTGCTAGCCTGGCCTAACAGGTGGCCCCGGCGGTTACACATGCTTGATACACAATTAATGAGGTTAATTACCACTAATAGCCTGGTAACGGGCCTCAACAGTGTCGATTACCAGTATTAAGGGCCATCTGATCGTGTGTCGTTAATATGGTATTAATGACACTTAATCGGGTCTTGAAGTCTTTGATTGCTCCTTGAAGGTCCGCTGCCGTTGGGGGATCCGCTAGCCTGATTGTTGAAGTTGAAGGTCCGGCGGTTGCCACGTGGCAGCACTGGAGCTTACCGTCATGGACGAGTAGGTCCGGTGCTACTGGACACTTGTTAGTACCAGAGCTTCCCTCTGTCTGGGGTTAGGTGCGGGGGTGCCATACTGGTATTCCGACCGGAGCTTCCCATTTGTGGCTGATAGCTCCAGTCTTATGATACACGTGGCAGCACTGGGACTAACCATTTTGGGGAAGCAGGTCCGGTTACGCCTGCCATGTGGGGCCTTCGGAGGTCTTCAAATATGGTTGATGGAGTTACCTTGTGATCTTTGCAATCCCAAGGGGTATCCGGTACGGAGGGTACCGTCATTGTCGGAGGTTAGTAGCTCCGGCATTGACCATCGTCGGAGCTTAGTAGCTCTGGTAGCAGTCTCCATCAACACGTAGAGCGTTGATAGCAAGTCCTCTGGGGTGTCGGAGCTTGGTAGCTCTGGCAGTGACCTCAGTCAACATGCGGTGTGTCGACAGCAGAACCCACTATGGAGTCTTCCCACCATCTTTTCTTCACGTTGACGCATGGCCCCCTGGCTTTACCAGAGCTTAGTAGCTTCAACGACGGTCGCTATCAATGTTTGGAACATCGACAACAAGCCACCTTAGGGGATGTCAGAGCTTTGGTAGCTTCGCTCATTCACCATCATCATGGGATCTTTATTTTTCCTGCACACTGAAGTTAAGGAAAACAGTAAAATCCATTTCCTATCTATAACTCAATTGTGACTTACTATTCCCGAGAAAGTTTTAGGTCGAACACAATTCTAAATGCAATCAAGTGCACTAACTTGTTTCCTCCAAGTCCAATCATTTCTGGAATCGCCTTACTTCAGCCTGTCGTGGTGTAGGTAGAGTGGCGTACTTAGGGTGCATGACCAGGCTAAGTCGATAGCACACTCTGGCCCTAGATTGGCTTGGCGGCATTCAGACCAGTAGACCATTAACAATGTTTAGACCAGGAATAATAGACGATGCAACTCGAATTATACATGAATTTGTCGAGCTAAAGTTTCTTAAGAATTGCAAAACTTTGTTATAGACAAGAAAGAGAAAAATAAAAAATATTGAGTCTGTACAAAATAAATGCACGTGGAGTCTATTTTCACACAATGATGTCTTTCATTATAGGTCCGGGGTATAGGGGAAACAAGTACACTCTTAGGGTACGGAACAAGGCTAAGTGTGTTTCGTTTCTTGTTTGACCCAAGGTAGCTAGCTACACTTTTAGTTCTGACACTGTGACAAGTGTTGCCTGAACTTTGAGGACCTTTCCGGGGAAGGTCCGGTTGTTCTCCCTGAGGAGCTACCCGACTCTGTACAATGACTCTATAACATACATCACGTGTAACTATAGAGTCACCTCCGCGATATTAAGCGTAGTAATTACGGAGGTGCTCAATGTTCCAAGGGTTAGGAGAGGTGTCCCATCCTCGGTTGCCAAGCGAACGCATCCTTGACAAGATACTTTGATCACTCGGAAGGGTCCTTCCCAGCTGGGGGAAAGTTTGTTTAAACCTTCTTTGGATTGTATTCTCCGTAACACTAGATCACCTTCCTCGAGCTGTCGGCTGTGAACATGCCGTTGGTGATAGCGCCGAAGGGCTTGGCGGTATCGGGCATTTCGAACAGCTGCTCAGCACCTTCCCTCTTCAAGGAGGTCAAGGTCTTCATGCCGAAGCTGGTCCTGCGTGGCATCATCAAAGGTCCGGACCCAGAACAACCCCAAGGTGATTTTTGGAGGAAGGACTGCTTCAACTCCGTACAACAGGAAGAAGGGTGTCTCTCCAGTTGACCGGTTTGGAGTTGTCCTGTTGGCCCATAGAGTGGGCGGAAGCTCTTCGATCCAGTTGGCTCCATGTTTTTCAGCCGCTCATATGTGCGCGTCTTGAGTCCTTTTAGGATTTTTGCATTTGCTCTCTCGGCTTGGCCATTGCTTGCCGGGTAAGCTACAAAAGCGTAGCTGACTTGGATGCCGATATCTTCGCAATATCCTCGGAATGCAGAGCTTGTGAACTGGGTCCCATTATCAGTTATGATCTTGTTTGGGACTCCAAATCTGCATACGATGGACTGCAAGAAGTTGATAGCTGATTGCTTGTTTATTGTCACAACTGGAGTTGCTTCCGGCCATTTGGTGAACTTGTCAATGGGAACGTACAGGAACTTATAACCTCCGACGGCTCATGGGAAAGGTCCCAAGATATCCATCCCCCACACAGCAAAAGGCCATGTAGGAGGTATCATTTGTAGAGGCTGAGCTGGTGTGTGAATTTGCTTTGCATGGAACTGGCATGCTTCACATTTCTTCACTAGCTTAGTTGCATCGTGGAGCGCTGTAGGCCAGTAGAAGCCATGCCGGAAGGCTTTACCGACCAGTGTGCGGGAAGATGCGTGGTTCCCACACTCACCTCCATGGATTTCTGCGAGGAGTTCGTAACCTTCTTCCCTTGTAATGCACCGCATTAGGACGCTGTTGGCACCACACTAGTAGAGATCCCCTTCTACCAGTGTGTATGTTTTATCCAATCTGACTATCCGGTCAGCGGAGACATTATCTTCACGAAGAAATTGTCTTTCAAGTAGCTCCGGATCTCCGAGATCCATGCATCAAAGCTAACTTGAGGATTTGAGTCTTGCGTGCTGGGTTGCTCGGAGCTTCCTGCAGCACCTATGACCCTTGATGGACGCCATGGTAACAGTGCCATCGGGACCGCCAGCTTCGAGGTGCTAGTCTCGCCCCCTTTGCTCAGTTCGGTAGGTTGAGCTGTAGGTATTGACAATCTCCGGACAATGGTTCCGTTGGGAGCCAGAGCTCCGGTTGAAGCTTTCATCAAGAGTTTGTCGGCTTCAGCGTTGTTGAGACGCTGGACATGGCAGAGGTCCAGGACTTCGAAGTCCTTCTGAAACTTCTGGACTTCAAATAGGTACGCATCTAATTGAGGGTTGTTGCAGCAACATTCACCTTTGACTTGTTTTACAACAAGCTATGAATCACCCTTTACCAACAGCTGCTTGACACCATACGATAGTGCCACCTTGAGTCCATAAATTAGTGCTTCATACTCTGCCATGTTGTTGGTCCCCTTGAAGTCAAGGTGCGCCATGTATTTAACCTTCTCCCCTGTCGGAGCGAGGAGAAGGACTCCAGCTCCGGCCCCCTGCTTCTGCAGGGAGCCGTCGAAGTAGATGGTCCAGTGAGGCTTAGTGAAGACCGGAACCTTGGGTTCCGACTTCTGCTCACTGGGGACCCCAGGATTTGATGGAGAGGGGGTCCATTCCGCCAAGAAGTCCGCCAATGCTTGACTCTTGATCGCTTGTCTTGGAACGAATTCAAGGTCGAACTCGTCTAATTCCGTTGTCCACTTTGCAATGTTCCTAGTGGAATTGGGGTTACGCAAGATTGCACGTAGTGGATAAGAGGTTACCACTGAAATCTTGTATGCTTGGAAGTAGTGTCGGAGCTTCCTAGAGGAAACAAGAACTGCGTAGAGCAGCTTATGCACCTCCAGGTACCGTGTCTTGGCATCATGGAGTACTTCACTGATCAAGTACACTGGGCGCTGGACTGTCCGGACCCTCCCGAAGGGACTCGGAGCTTCCTCCTCATCAACACGGACCCTCCTGGAGGGATCCATACCTTGTTCGGGAACCTCCGAGTTTCGGCTAGAGAAACTCGGAGTTTCTCTTGAAGTGATCCGGACCCTTCCGGAGGGGTCTGAATCTTCTTGTTCTGCAGCAATGAATCCTTCATTTGTAGGAGATGGATCCTTCGGCATCTCGCCTTGAGGATCAGGGTCCGGGAGCTAGGACCCAGACTCGACTTCAGGTAGCTCCGGACCCTCCCGAAGGGGTCTGGATTCCTGAATTGGGGATGATTCTGGTCTTTCTGCAACTGGGACCATGCTGACAATTTCGTCAGTTGCCGAAATGTAAAGCAGGAGTGGCTCACCAGGGTTCGGAGCTACCAAGGTCGATAGGATGGCGAGGAGCTGCTTCAGCTCCTGGAATGCCTTTTTTGCTTCTTCAGACCATTGGAATGGTCCGGACATCTTCAATAGCTTGATGAAGGGTAGCGCCCGTTCCACCAGTCTTGAGATGAACCGGCTGAGGGCAGCTAGACATCCAGTCAACTTCTGGACATCCTTGACGCGGGCTGGTGGCCGCATGTTTTCAATAGCTTTTATCTTTGCCGGGTTTGCTTCTATTCCTCGGTGGTTCACCAAGAAACCAAGAAGTTTTCCGGAGCTAACCCCGAATACACACTTGTCTGGGTTCAGCTTCGTGCGAGTGACTCGCAGCTTGTCGAAGACAGCTTCCAAGGTGTCAAGGAATGACTCCTTGTTCTTGATCTTGACAATGATGTCATCGACATACACTTCCACTACGTCTCTAATAAGCTATCCAAAAGTTTACATAGCTCGTACAAATGTTGAAGTAGCGTTTTTGAGACTGAATGGCATGGCAGTGTACCAATATAATCCATCTACTGTGATGAAGGATGTATGCTCTTCATCTTCCCTAGACATTCTGATCTGATGATACCTAGAATATGCGTCTAGGAAACACAGTAATTCACACCCGGAGGTGTAATCCACTATCTGATCTATTCTAGGTAGTGGGAATGGATCTTTTGAACATGCCTTATTCAGTGTAGTGTAGTCGATACACATCCGAAGCTTCCCACCAGCCTTGGGTACAATGACTGGGTTTGCCAGCCATTTTGGGTGGAAGACATCTCGGATGAATCCAGCTTCGAGCAACTTCTTCCCTTCTTGATGTATGAAGTTTTGTCGCTCTACTGATTGCTTCCGAGGCATATGATGTACAGGCCGAGCATCGGGATAGATCTTTGGGTTATGCTTGATCACTTCCCTAGGTATTCCAGGCATTTGTGACGGTTTCTAGGCAAACACGTCGACATTAGCACGGAGGAAAGTGACGAGCGAGAGTTCCTATTAGCCATTCAGACCTCCTGATATACCAGTGGTCTTAGCATCGTCGAAACCGATTTGGAAAACATTGACGGGAATGTCGGTGTTGCCGCTTGGTTGCACGCGAGGTGCGGAGGTTGAGCCTCGATGACGAATGCTCGGGGGTTTCGGATCTTGCTCCTTTCCGGATTCTTCCTCCTGTGCTTTAGCAAGCGCGTGGAGTTCTTCCAGAGCTGTCACTCCGGCAGTGCGATCTCCATGGATCTGGAGAACACCGACTGGTGTTGGCATCTTCAACACCAAGTAGCCATAATGAGCAACAGTCATGAACTTGTATAAGGCTGGCGTGCCTAAAATGGCGTTGAAGGGTAAGTTGATCTGTGCCACGTCGAAGACCAACTTCTTAGTTCAGTAAATCTCCTGGGTCCCGAATGTCAACGGAAGAGTAATTGCACCGAGCGGGGTTATGGCCCCCGGACCTACACTGGAGAAAGGTCACGAGGGTCGAAGGTCCAAAGGTCGGAGCTGAAGCTCCACGAAACCTTCAAAGCTTATGAGGTTCAGCCCCGAACCTCCGTCCACCATTACATGGTAGAGTGTGATGTTGTTGATGGCCGGGGATACCATCAATGGGAGTTGGCCAGCTCCGATCATGTTCTGAGGGCGGTCCGAAGCATCGAAGGTGATGGCAGTGTCCATCCACTTCCGATGCGGCTCCACCCTGGCAGTAGGAGCTACTGAGGCCATATCCCGCCACATGGTCTTGAGGACACGGCGGGAGGTGATGTCCCACGAACCACCAAAGATGGTGTTCATGGTTTTCCGACGTTCGTTATCGGAGGCGTCGGAGTCGTCATCGACGGAGGTGTAAATAGCCTTCAAGACCTTTCTAGGGTCTTGAAAGCCTAACTCCTCTTCAGTCGAAGCTTCGTCGACTTTTTGTTTCCCTTCCCTTTGACTGAAAGGAACTTCTTTTTGGCGCTTGTTGTAGCGCTCGGCAAGGTTCTGGACCTCCCGACAGTCTTCCAGGTTGTGGCTGTTCGACTTTTGTATAGGACACCACATCTTGGAGCTGCCAACGTCTTCAGATGACGGCCAAGGTCATTTATCGGGGCGTGGCCCGGCCACCCGGAGCTGCGGCAGCTAGAGCAGTTGATGTGCCGACCGACAGCTTTTTCTTGCTGTTGGACTTTTTCTTCTTTTTGCCACTCCCGGAGATAGTGGCTTCACCCTTGGAGGATATTTTGTTGTCCTCTAGAGGTGTTTGGGAGTACATTTCACGGCCCTCCGCAGCTTTGGCGTATTTGTCTGCCAAGCTGAAGAGTTTCGTGATGCTGGCGATCTCCTTGGTCGCCAGCTTCTCCAACATCTTCTTATCTCGTACACCCTGTCTAAATGCCACAATAGCAGAGGCGCTGGAGATAGAAGGAATAGTGATTCGTACCTGGGAGAACCTCTGGATGAAGGATCGCATGGACTCTCCCCCCTTCTGCTTGACAGCAAAAAGGTCCAGTTCAGTGCTTGGTCGGGTGTATGAACTCCCGAAATTGGCGGTGAACTGTTGGCACAGTTCCGCCCAACTGTTGATGGAGTCGGGCGGAAGGCTCATGAACCAAGACCTAACGGTCCCAGTCAAAGCCACGGGGAAGTATTTGGCCATTACGGCTTGTTGCCTCCGGCGGCAAGGATTGCAGTGGAGTAGATTGGGAGAAACTCAGCGGGATTGACAGTCCCATCAAATTTCTCCAACAGGTGAGGTCGGAACTTTTGTGGCCATCTGACCATACGTAGGTGCATGGCCAAGGCAGAACAGCCTCCTCCTACTCCCTCGGGAGCAGGACTTTCTCGAGCCTCTCGCCTTTCGCGAGCGCGCTCGATATGGACGCAGCCATCCTGTTGACGGTAGCGGCGATCAAGATCCGCCTGGAGGTCGTGAGTTGAAAGCCTGGTTACCGTATGGGTGCGTCGCGCCCCGGAAGGCAGCGATGTCGCTTGTTGAGATGCAGCACGCCTCCTATGTTGGGAAGCGCGCGGACCATGTCTGCCCAACATGGTCCGATGCTGCGATGGGGCCCGCCCCGAAGGGGGAGGACCTTGGTTGCTGATGGGATCAGTTGTTGCTGCATCCAAATGTTCCACATCAGCCCTCCACTGCTCCATTGCACCCTGGGATGCACCTGGAGGTGGTGGGCATTGGAGAAGAGCACGCGCGGCATGGATCGCGTGTTCAGGGTTGTTGTTAGCCGATGTCGTGACTGACGCAGACGCCCCATCCCGCTGTCCAGCTTGATTTGCTGGTAGGGACTGTGGCAGCGGAGGCACGACTCCTACTGGAGCCACAGCACCTGCTAGCTGCTGCATGTTTGAGGGATTGCCTGCAACAGGTTGCGCTACAGGGTTGCCCCCTACCTAGCGCACCAACTGTCAGGGTGTTGTACCGGCAATTCTCCCGGTACTACTATTAGTAGCCCACGGAGTTTGTAGTTCGTTATTGGGCGCGCAGAGATTCAGAATAAGATGGCAAGTAGACACAAGGATTTACGTGGTTCGGGCCGCCTCAGCATAATACCCTACTCCACGGGGTGTGTAGTTGTTGTATTGAGCGTCTAAGGGTCAAGAGCTTCCAAAGAGGGGGGGGGGGGTCTCCTTGTGTATCACCTACCAGTCCTTTTATAGTACACGAACTGGTCTTTACACCATTAGCCTGGCCCGACATGTGGCCCTGGCGGTTACTAATGCTTAATACATAATTAATGAGGTGAATTACCCTTAATAGCGTGGTAACGGGCCTTGGTAGTGCGGTTACTGGTATTAAAGGCCTTCCAATCGTGTGTTATTAATATGGTATTAACGACACTTAATCAAGTCTTGAAGTCTTTGATTGCCCATTGAAGGTCTGAGCCGTTGGGGGTCCACCAGTCTGATTGTTGAGGCTGAAGGTCTGGCGGTTGGACACGTGGCAGCTTTGGAGCTTTCCATCTGGGACGGGTAGGTCCGGTGTAGATGTATATGTGTCAGTACCGGAGCTTCCCTTTGTCGGGGGTCAGGTCCGGGGGTGCCGCACAGGTGTTTAGCCCGGAGCTACCCCATGTGTGGGATGTAGGTCTGGTTGCAGTATACACGTGGCAGCACTGGGACTAACCATAGATGGGAGGCAGGACCGGTCCCGTATGACACGTGGGGCCTTTGCAGGTCTTCAACTCAGACAAATGAAGTTCATTTGGTTTTTTTGTAGTCCCAAGGGGTATACGGTACCCAGGATACCGACAACCGCCAAGCTAGAGCCAGCTGCGTCCTTGGCCTTGGATGTATGCTTCTTGACGAGCACCTTGCGACGCACCTGAGGTGGGGAAGGTGCAGGCTCGGAGGGAAGCTCTTGCCTCTTTTGAGCGCAAGACTCCAAAGCATGCCGCAACAAGTCTTGTTCCATATCATCTTCGAAGTTGGGGATGTTCTCGTTCGACATTGTCCTAAGAGAGCATTGCACAATGTATGGATAAAAACTGATGGCAAGGAGGTGCATTGAGGATTGGGAAATCATGGTTGAGTTCAGTTAAAAATCAGACTTGTCCGGTGTACAGGTACAGACTAGTCTGGGGGACCGAACTTGTCCGTACATGGACCGGACTAGTCCGGTGTTCATTACCTCAAACCCTAACTAGACGACAAATTGTGATTCCCAATGTTAAACTAGTTCAAGATAAATGTAATACAGCAAGGAGGCATGTATTAACCGAGAGGAACTAGGCTATTTATTCAACGATGAAGAAAATTACAATTTCTAGGGTTTGGCAGAAAATTTTACCGAAGATCCTTGATTCTTTGAGATGGAGGGGTTGAAGGTGCGGACAAGTCCATGGCCGTCAATCCCTATGCAATGGAGATCGAATTTCACCCAAACTTAGAGGGATTTGATGGAGAACGGGAGGAAATCGCCTTGGGAGCACTCGAGCGAGGAGAGAGAGCATGGGGCAAGTTGTGAGGATGAAGAAGATTAGGTTTTGGCTGCTGCTAGGTTTATGGAGTCGAAAATTCAGACTAGTCCATGGTCAATCGGACTAGTCCGGACTACCGGACACTCTGCGGACTATTCTGCAGTGTGCGGACTAGTTCGGATAACCACGGACTAGTCCGTGGTCACCAGAACAGATTAGTTGAGCCCATTCATATATATTTGAAGGTTCCTATAAAGAAAATAGGGGCCAAAACAATCATGTAATCTTGATGAATATGATCAGTAAGCATACACCAATCAAGCAATGACCATAATTCATCAAGATCAAGTAATTGCGATAGTTTTTCAGAGAAATTTGAGAGAGATGATTTTCACAACACAATCAACATATTTTGAAGAATCCATACAGGTATGCAAGTTTTCAAGCCACATTCCGAGAGTCAAGGATACTGAGTTCATTTTGGAGCTCGAAAAAACGTTTTTGATCAACTGGCTTGGTAAATATAACAACTAGTTGTTTTTTGGTGTTCACATGGGAAATATCTATGTCTCCTTTCATTGAGTGGTCTCTCAAAAAGTGGTGTCGGATGTCTATATGTTTGGTCCTAGAGTGCTCAACTGGGTTATGGGCAATCTTAATAGAATTCTCATTATCACAAAGGAATGGAATACGGCTCATATTGTAACAGTAATCCCTTAGAGTTTGTCGCATCCAAAGGAGTTGTGCACAACAACTCCCGGCTGCAACATAATCCGCTTCGGCCGTGGATAAGGCAATGGAGTTTTGTTTCTTCGTGGACCAAGAAACTAGGGATCTACCTAGAAATTGGCATGTACTGGAGTTGCTTTTTCTATCTACTTTGCATCCGGCATAATCTGCATCGGAGTATCCAATGAGATTGAATTTGGAACCTTTAGGATACTAAAGAACCATGTTGGGTGTATGAACTAAATACAGCAAGATTCTTTTTACGGCTGTCAAATGACACTCTTTTGGGTTGGCTTGAAACCTTGCACACAAACATACACTCAACATAAGTACAGTAGTGATCCAATCATGGAGCGATATACTTTTGATCGACGATGGGTCCATCTTCATTGAGATCCAAGTGTACCTTTGTTGTCATGATAGTCTTTATAGGATTCGCCTTGTCCATTCCAAACATCTTGAGTATGTCTTGAGTATACTTAGTTTGGCTTATGAACGTCCCTTCCTTTTGTTGCCTCACTTGAAATCCCAGGAAGTATTTCATCTCTCCCATCATAGACATCTCGAATCTATCTGTCATAATATTACTAAGTTCCTCACAAAAGGATTTGTAAGTTGAACCAAAGATAATGTCATCAACATGAATTTGACAAATAAAAAGATCATTGTCAAAGTGCTTTGTGAATAACGTATAATCTGCTTTACCAATCTTAAAACCATTTTCAATTAAGAAATCTCTAAGACCCTCATACCAAGCTCTAGTGGATTTTTTGAGGCCGTAGAGAGCCTTACGCAATTTATTGATGTGGTCGGGGAAGTCTTCATCTTCAAATCCGGGGGGTTGCTCCACATACACCACCTCCTTGATTGGTCCATTGAGGAAGGCCCTTTTCACATCCATTTGATAGAGCCTGAAATCATGGTGAGTAGCATATGCAAGTAATATTCTAATAAATTCAATCCTAGCTACGGGAGCAAAGGTTTCATCCAAATCCAAAACTTCGACTTGTGAATACCCTTTGGCCACAAGTCGCACCTTGTTCCTTGTCATCACCCTGTGTTCGTCTTGTTTGTCGCGGAAGACCCATTTGGTGTCGACGACGTTGAACTTGGATCTTTCGACGAGTTCCCACACTTCGTTCCGCTTGAAGTTGTTAAGTTCTTCTTACATCGCCACCACCCAGTCTGGATCCTTCAATGCATCTTCAATCTTGCGCGGTTCCAAAAAGGATACAAAAGAGTAATGTTCAAAAAAATTAGCAATTCGAGATCTAGTAGTTACTCCCTTTTGAATGTCCCCGATTATGTTGTCGACGGGATGATATCTTTGGACGCATTGGTGTACTCTTGGGTGTGGCACTTGTTGTCTTGAAACTTCATGATCATCTTCTACTTCCCCTAGATGGTTGCCCTCATTGACTTGTTGATCGTCTTTGTCTTCTTGATGGTGATCTTGTGTGGAAGCTCCCCCTTGATCGTTTACCTCCACTTGTGGTTCATCTTCTTCATGTGCATTTGGAGGTGGCACTTGTGGTCGAATATCGCCCAACGCCATTCTTATCAATGCTTGACATGGAGCTTCTTCTCTATCTAGCACACATGGATCAACTTTCTCTGCTTGAGAGTCATTAGTTTCATCGAACACTACGTCACGTGCTACTTCACCAAGTCCGGAGGTCTTGTTGAAGACACGATAGGCGTAAGAGTTCGAATCATAACCAAGCAAGAAACCTTCATCGGACTTCGAAGCGAACTTCGAAGTTCTAGATTTCTTGTTCAAAATGTAGCAGTTAGAACCGCAAACATGAAAAAAAGGAAATATTTTGTTTGTTACCTGTAAGTAGCTCATATGATGTCTTCTTGAGTAGTCGATGAATGTAGAGTCGCTTTATGGCGTGGCAAGTGGTGTTAACCGCTTCCGCCCAAAACCGATCCGAGGTCTTGTATTCATCGAGCACTGTTCTCGCCATCTCTATGAGGGTTCAGTTCTTCCCTTCGGCAACTTCGTTTTGTTGAGGGGAATAAGGTGCTCAAAACTCATGCTTTATCCCTTCTTCATCTAGGTACTCCTGAACTTGAGTGTTCTTGAACTCCATGCCGTTGTCACTTCGTATGTTCTTGATCCTCAATGAGAACTCATTTTTGGCATGCTTGAGAAACTTCTTGAGTGTTCCTTGAGTTTCTGTCTCATCATGCAAAAAGAAAACCCAAGTGAAGCGCGAAAAGTCATCAACAATTACTAAGCCATATTTGTTACCGCCGATGCTTATGTAAGCAATTGGACGAAT
This sequence comes from Tuctoria greenei, assembly GCA_036927565.1. Taxonomy (NCBI): domain Eukaryota; kingdom Viridiplantae; phylum Streptophyta; class Magnoliopsida; order Poales; family Poaceae; genus Tuctoria; species Tuctoria greenei. Next base: position 148,581,476 of record JAYESD010000006.1, on the reverse strand, counting down.
AAGTCCATATGAAGTAGCTCGAGCGGTCTTGTTGTAGTCATGACATTCTTCACTTGATGAGGTGCTCCTACTTGCTTCCCGGCTTGGCACGTGCTACAGGGCTCGTATTTCTCAAAAAGAACCCCCTTTAAACCTCGGATGTGATTGCCCTTAAGGAGTTTTTGAAGATTCCTCATAACAACATGTGCTAGCCGTCTAAGCCATAGCCAACCCATCACTACTACAAAAAACATTTTTACAGGCGCTTCTATATTTTTTTTATAGACGGTCCATTAAAAGTGCCGCCTGTGATGTCAGATGAGTTAATAACCGCCTGTGATAATAGAATATCACAGGTGGTCCGTAACAAACAACCGCCTGTGAAAATGTATTGATTTTCACAGGCGGTCCGTAACAAAAACCGCCTGTAATAATAGTCATTATCATAGGCGGTCCGTAACAAACAACCGCCTGTGAAAATATAATGATTTTCACAGGCGGTCTGTAACATAAAAACCGCCTGTGATAATGATGGCTCCTCATTGGTCCGCTGCTTCATCCCACGGATCACTCTTGGACTTCGTATCTCCGCTGTCCGCTGCTTATCGATCCAACGACTCAGTTTAGAAGCCGCACGATAGATGTGTCTATAACAGCAGCAACCACGGTTCAGTCTGTGATCCTCCGTCAGCCTCCCAAGGTACGGCTTCCGGCGGCATCTCCCAAGGCGCGGCTGCCGGCGGCCTCTCTCAAGGCGCGACTTCGGTTGCTCCAGACCTCGGCGGCTCCGGCGCGGCCTCCCGACGAGTGCGAGCCCTGCCGACGCGAGCACGGGCGCGGATCTGGCTCACTCTACCTCGGGCTCCCGGCGGCATGGCTGCCGGCGGCCTCTCTCAAGGCGTGACTTCGGTTGCTCCGGACCTCGACGGCTCCGGCGCGGCCTCCCGACGAGCGCGAGCCCTGCCGACGCGAGCACAGACGCGGATCTGGCACAATCTACCTCAGGCTCCCGACGGCGCGGCCCCGACGCGCCTCCCGGCGAGCGCGCGCCCTACCAGCGTGAGCGCGGGCACAGATCCGACGCGGTCTATCTCGGGCATCCGGTGGCGCGGTCTACCTCGGGCTCTCGACGGTGCGGCTCCTCCGGCTCCAAGCGGCACGGCCTCGTCGGGCTTCGGGCGACACGACTCCTCCGGCTCTCGGCGGTGCGACCTCCTTCGACACTTGGCGGCGCTCTTCCGACTCCCGGCAATGCGGCGGCCTCCAGGCGGCGCGACCTCTTCTGACTCCCGGCGGCACATGTGAATTTTTTTTTGTTTCACTAGCCATTTTCACAGGCGGTTTTTAATAAAAAACCGCCTGTGAAAATGCATTTTCACAGGCGGTCGGTAATTAAAAACCGCCTGTGAAAATGCATTTTCACAGGCGGTCGGTAATTAAAAACCGCCTGTGAAAATAGATTTTCACTGGCGGTTTTTTATTACCGACCGCCTGTGAAAATGCATTTTCACAGGCGGGTTTTTATTAAAAACCGCCTGTGAAAATGTAGTTTCACAGGCGGATTATGCCACCGCCTGTGTTAATCGATCATTTTCACAGGCTCTTCGTTACAGGCGGTTTTTAAAACCGTATGCGATAATATATTTAGAACCGCCTGCGATGAAGCATTTTGTAGTAGTGCATGTTGGTCTTTGCAATCAAGCATGTGTCAAGTTCGGCTTTATCTTTGTTGATGTCAACAAGATAAAGCTTTCCCTTCAACACACCCTTGAATGCAACTGAGTCATCACTCCTTCTAGAGACGATCACACCCTCATTAGTAAACAAGCAATTATAACCTTTGTCACATAATTGAGATATAGACAGCAGGTTATAATCTAAGGAATCGACATGTAAAACGTGAGAAAGAGTATGTTGAGATGATATTGCAGTTTTACCGGTACCGAGCACCCTTCCTTGACTATTGTCTCCAAAATAGATGCCCTCGCTTGGATCCTCATTCTTTTTGTAATCAACGAACATCATTGTTTCTCCGTTCATATGGTTGGTGCATCCACTGTCTAGCACCTATTTCGATCCACCGAAAGAATAGGCCTACAAAATCAAATCATGCCTTGGTTTTAGGTACCCAAGCTTGCTAGGGTCCTTTGAGGTTAGTTACAAGAGATTTGGGCACCCACACATGAGACATGGTGTTCCCATGGTGTGGCCCAATATAATGAGCGTAAACTTTACCAAAAATTTTCATAAGAACATATGATGCATCGAAAGTTCTATACAATAACTGTTTTTGTTCATGAACAGAACTAGTCCGGGAATCGGGACTTGTCCGGGGGACCGGACTTGCCTGTGTAGGGACCGGACTAGTCCGATTTTTATATGTGTTAACTATCTTAGATTTATTAGTATCATTAGTCTTTCTAGCTTGAGAGGAGTTTCCCCTCACAAAGGCAATGTGCTCCTTGTTATTCTTATGGTTTCTAGCATTTTGCTTTTCACCATAAGAATACCCAATGCAATATTTGACATTAAGACGTCTTGTGGCCAAGTATGCACTACGTGCATATTTGACCTTCTCCTTGTCAAATATGCCACTTTGGGAAGGATGCTTGTCCTTGGTAGAGGTTGACTCGTCTTTGAAGCTAGTGTCAGTTCTAAGCGGTTGAGAGGGTGAGCTTGAAGAGGATGAAGGGTCACTTTTTTTTAGTGACTCAACTTGCACTTCTAAGATCTTGTTAACTTTGTTTAAGTTAACAAGTTCTTCCTTGATGATTGCATTTGAGTCGCTTAACTTCAAACAAGCTTCCTTGCTTGAAGCTAACTCAAGTTCAAGTGATTTGCTTCGCTCCTTTTCAAGATCAAGGAGCTCATTGATCTTGAGATACTTCTCCTTTTGGAGAATGATCATATCTTCTTGACGATCAATCAACCCCTCCCTATCAATAAGCTTATCCATCAAGAATTTTATTTTGGCAGTAGTTTTCTTGTCTAAGCAAGCTATCATGTCCTCAACATCACTATAGTTGTCACTATCACTATCAAATGAATGTGAAGAGGTTTCTCTCGTTGTTACCTTTCGTTTACCTTCCTTCGCCATGAGGCAAGTGTCATTGCCCTTCCATGCGCCGAGATTTGGGAAGAGGGTGGACTTCTTAGTTGTCTTCTCGATGGCTATGCTAGCCATCTCCTCTTCCTCTTCGGATGAGGACTCATCATTTGAGTTCCACTCCTTTCCTAGGTGCGCATGCCCAGCTTGCTTCTTCTTCTTGAGGAATTTTTTGGGTTGAGGCTTCGTTTCCTCGGTTTTCTTCTTGTTTTCTTCATACAAGCAATCAACTATAAAGTGGTCATATTCACCACGGTTATAGCATGCACGCCTCAGCTTCGGTCTTGATTTTTCTTTGTACTTTCCTTCACTTGATTTTCCCCCTTTTCGTTTCCTCATCATTTTCTTGAATCTTGTCATAAAGAGGATCATGTCTTCTTCGTCAATATCGTTGCTCTCGTCATCGCTTTCCTCTTCTTATTGAGCTTCTTTTGACAAGGGCTTGCAAGTAGATTTTAGGGCAACCCCTTTCTTCTTTGCCGAGGTTAGGTCGGCAATCTCCTTGACATGTTTAGCTTGCTTCTCCATCATCTAGAAAGTGATCATCTTTCCAAGTAGTTCGTCCAGAGTCATTTTCTTGTACCCTGACCTTTCTCTAATCATCGAGCATAGGGTAAAATTGCGAGGCATGAAAGCTCTAAGGATGAGCTTCACTACCTCGTGATAATTCCACTTCTTACTTCCGTATGCTCGAACCTTGTTGATGAGAGCCTTTAACCTGTTGTGCATCTCCTGTGGCGACTCATCTTCTTCTATGGCAAATCTTGCCAGTTCGCCTTAAATAATTTCGATCTTCACCTAGCGCACATGACGATGGCCTTCATGTGCAGTTTGCAATGTGTCCCAGATTTCCTTTGCAATCTCGAGTATATCCACCTTGATGAACTCTTCCCGACTTAGTGAAGATGTGATGACTGCTGCAGCTTGAGCATTCCGATTAATTGCTTGCTCTTAGCTTGGTGTAAGCTATTCATCATTATCCGGGATATCTATTCCTGTACACACAATATGCCACAAGTTTGGATTGAGTGAGATAATGTGCATTTTCATGTTTGCCTCCACATAGAGTAATCTTTCCAGTCAAACTGTGGGTCTTTTCCTAAAGGAATAGATAGATAATGGCTATTGTTAGAATTTAACCGATCGTAGTTGAAAGGATATCGGGAGTAGTCGATGTGACTACTCCCCGTCTTCTTGTCCTTGATCATCACTTTCCATTTGGAGAGGGCTTTCTTCCTTAGGAGTGCCTTGAGTTCAAGCATCTCCTCATCGTCATCCTCGAAGTCCTGAATGGCATAGAGGAGCTTCTCCAATTTTTGAGCTTTTTCATCTTCGACCTTCTCTTGGTTGAGACTCTTGTGCATGTCCTTCATGTCCGACATGTTCTCTTCGAGCGATTAGTCTCTTGCGAAGAGTACTACTCTAATACCAATTGAATGTGCCCTAGAGGGGGGCTGAATAGGCCTTTTTGAATTTTAGTCGGAACCTGCAACACTTAGCAACTTGATCAAATACTAGGAAATCGAACTAGTCCGGTAGAGTACGGACTAGTCCGGTGCGTGCGGACCAGATCGGTCAAGTTTGATCGATTATCTCTATCCCAGATTCGATGCAACGGAAATATACTTGTAATTAGAGTGTAATACTTCTATGAAATTGGATGTTGCACAAGTTAACCTTATATTCAATGTTTTAACATAATTTGAACAAGATCAAGAAAAACCCTAGATATCAATGAAAAGTAAGAACAAAATGCACAAAGTGAAGACACAAGAATTTTATCCCGTGCTTAGGTTCCCACAAAGACAACTTACATCCACGTTGAGGAGCCCATGCAAGGACCGTGTCTTCACCAACCCTAACCTCGTCGAAGCGCCACGAAGGTCAATTATCTTTCACTATCACAAGGGTAAATCACCATGTTCAAAGGGCCTTCTCACAAGTTGAGGGCTCCCGAAGATTACAAATCAAAACATAACCAAGAACACACTCTTAAGATCAACAATGAAACAACAGGAGTGTGTTAAACATCAAACCCAAGAGCTCAAATGTGTGAATTGTGTCTCTCCTTTGATCCAAGATGAATCCTCAAGAATTTGATCTTTCTTGCGTTGGATTGTGTGGAGAGATGTGATTTCTAAGCTCTTGGAGGGTGTGACGGCACTGGGAGTCGAGAGAGTTGAAAGTAGGGCCATGCGCATCTATTTATATGGTGTTTCCAAAAGTTACCATTAGGGTTTCGAGGGTCCAGACTAGTCCGTGATGGAGTCCGGACTTGTCCGGTGTGCGGCGTGTAGAAAACCCTATGTTCTCGGGAAGATTGGACTTGTCCGGCTTAGGGTGGACTCGTCCGATTTAGGCTCTACAAAAGTTCAGACTAGTCCGGTTATTTTCCGACAAGTCCGGCCGTGGTGATCTCCTTAGTGAATTGGGGACAAGGCCGCATTTGGAGAACTTGTCCGATTTTAGTCAGAGAGGTCATCGGAATAGTCCGAATATCATCGGACTTGTTCGATGTTTGTGCAAAGTTGTGAAGTGTTTGAGGACTAGTCCACATTGGGGAGGACTAGTCCGATCTTAGTCAGAAAGATATCAGCCTAGTCCATGATGATATCGGACTAGTCCGGTCTATGTAGACTTGGACTGTGCAGACAAGTCCACACTGGGAGGACTTTTCCGATTTTGAACAAAGAGATTATCGGACTAGTATCGATATCATCGGAGTAGTCCGAACCTGTATAAATTGGTGTAGTGAGTGAGTTTTATTGTGATTGAGCTCTTGGGGTGTGTTTCTCCAACACACTCCATACACAATGATCTAATCTAGTTAGCTCTTGGCCTCGTGGTGGCACAGTTGTTCTGGCTTATTCTCGCATGAACTAGTCCTTAGATCTAAAGCAAGCAAACCACCGTAACATCCAACCTATCCACATATCGGGCTTGCTTAGATCACCCATTACCATATCATATTAACCAATTCATATTAATCATAATCTCATAAATGCATAATTAAGTTAAGTGGTATAGTTGTGTTCCCATACAAAATAATTAAGCAAAGCAAAAATGTAAAGATCCCATCCTGACTCTCTACCATGAATTCCAGGTGACAAGGGTAGTTATACAAATCTAGTAAACTTCCTATCATAGGATTCCCATCAAATTGACACAAGCATGCAGTTTTGCAAACAAAACATTTACTTTAAAAACAGGATCAATATGCTTCAAGGACACTTGACTTGTTCTTGGGATTGGTTCAGGTCAAAGCCTTCAAAGTCTTGGTGCTGGAGATCCTCCTGGGCACTCTCTAGCGCAAAATCATCTAATCCGCCAGCAAACATTTAAGACAAGAAACACAATCAAACAGTGCACAAATACTACTCAATATGACATGATATGCATGATTAATGCAAATGCAACGTAGAACTTGTTAATGAGTAGCTTTTAATTTTCACTAACTAGTCCTAATAGATTTTAACAAGTTTATACAGGTTTGGAGTTGATTAGATCTAATTTTATAATTTAATTTGACACAATTTAACAAGGAGAATCAGACTCGTCCGCTAGGGACCGGACAAGTCCGCACTGCGTGATAACAGCAGATTAGGGTTTCCTAGACCGACGTGAATTTGGAGATTTGGGGTTGAATTCACGTAAGTAAAACAAACTAGAAGGTATAACAGGCGTTTAGAACTCAAATGAATCAAGGATCTTGGAGGCAACACTTGGATCTTGACGATCTAGGGTTGTTGAAGAACTTGATGGTGGATTGTTGACGAAGAACGTGAAGTTGATGTAGATCTTGATCCTCTTTCATTTCCTCCTCTTCTTCTTCTTGCTCTAGATCTCCTTCTCCCTCCTCACTGGCGGCTAATCATGAGCTAGGGTTTGGGTGTGGTGGAAAAGTGACAAATAGATGTCAAGTCAGGGGGTGGAGTTGTTTATATAGAGGTGGAGGTTAGGGTTAGATGGATTTCGAGTTTGGGGATGAGTAGGGGTCGGTTTAGAGTCCCACATGGGCTCTAAAATAGTTAGGCACGACGTCCCTAGGCCCACTTAACGTAAAACCCAAGAAACAAGACGTGAAACAAAAGATCAACTCGGAATCGCGAATTATCAGACAAGTTCGAAATGGGCCGGACAAGTCCGAAGTTGGACAAAGAGAAATCAGACAAGTCCGGATTGGACATCAGACAAGTGTGAACTTATCCAGAGGGGAAAAACAGACAAGTCTGGCAAAAAATCATACAAGTTAGACTTTAGTCAGAGGGAAAAACGGTCAAGTCAACTGGAATACCTGACTAGTACGGACAGTCTAGAGACTTAGCAAAATTTCCAAGGATTTGGAACACCGGACTAGTTCGCATAGGACCGGACAAGTCCAAAAGTGTCCAGAGAGAAAAACAGACTAGTCTGCGGCAAAACGGACAAGTCCGTTTGAAGGCAGAGAAAAATCGGTCTAGTCCGCACTTCCCAGAATTCTTAAGTGCGGTTTTGTTTCTAATTCATTTTAAACTTTTTCGTTTTTATGTGGATTAATGTTAGACATACATTAGAATGTATGCAATACATGATGGATGAAAATGACGGTGTTACAAATACCCCTGTGTCATCTTTCTTTGTTTTTAACCCTATTTTTTTGTAGATAATATAAATAAAAGAGGAAATGATGAAAATATTTTTAAATAGTATAAAACTAGCAGCAATTAGTAAAAAATTATTCCAAATAAGGAAAAATTAGAAAAAAGGAAAATATACAGAAAATTGAGAAAAAATTAAAATGGGAAAATTACTCTTAATTAGTAAAATTATTTCAGAATAGGAACAAAATTGTCAAAAAATGGAAACATATGCAAAATGATAAAAAAAATCAGAATAAGAAACATATAAAAAAATAAGGAAAATTTTGAAAAAAATATTTGGAATATTGGAAAATATGTGGGAAAATAAGGAAAAATACATAACACATACACAATTAAATTTAACAAATGATAGATACAAACTATACATTTAACACATACATAATAAAATTAACATGTCACATCCATAAACAAGTCATAGCCATAAACAATAATGTTCATATGTCACAAGTCATACACAATAATTTTCACACGTCACAAATGACGTCACAGATCATACACAATAAAATTTACATCTCACATGTCACAAAACCACACTATCTTTCTTAAGTGGTGTTGATGGCTGGTATTGGAAACTAAACTTTAGTGGTATTCTTTCTTTGTTTCCACTTCCTACAAAGTGAAAAACAACACAATTAGATGATGAATTGAATGTAAAAGCATGAAATTGTATGCCTCCATCGGCAAGAACTAGGCAATTATAATTAGTGTGACACACCAGTTATATGAACAAAACTAGTGTGACACACAAGTTATATGAACAAAACTAAGCAATCAAATAGTATACCTCCATCGACAAGAACTACAGGTTGCCAATGCACGTAATCTAAATATACGAGAACACTCAAACATCCGACTACGAGAAGCACTAGATGTTTTGCGATTCAAGCACACTAGAAATTGGGAAAACTAGAGGAATTCCAATATAAACTGGGCAAGTGCAGATGTAAATATTACACTGAACGTAAACCAAAACAGACGAAGTAATCCTGTCATTTTCTCGTTGATCAATATGGTCCACCAATCCACTTCAGCCTAATTATAGTGCACCATATGTTTTAACTTAGAGCAACATATTTTAAACATGCACTTATTCAGTGGAATACCACTCATTTTCTCCATTATCTTTCATGTTCTGCAATATGCAATGTCACAAGAATAACAAACATATTTAAAAGTTCATTGATTCATTTTTCCGCAGCCTAACGAACCATTGAACAGAAAAGCCTAGCCACATTTCTTAAAGGGTCTGTCAATATTTCAGGTGCCTAAAATTTGAGAAAAAATCAAGCACCAGATAATTAAGAGTAAATTACCATCATTAGTTACCAATCCTTGTAATTAAGCTTTAACCCTTAATTCTATATGTTAATCATTTACAAATTTTTTGTTTGATTATTTTACAATTAACATAACCCTAAAATTACGAATTAACAATCACAATTAACAAAATAAACAACTTACCTCAAAGCCATCAAGGCCTGCGGCTCTACTGCCACTGCCGCCTCGGCCTCGTCGCTGGTCCGCCATGCCTCCGGTCGCAGGCCATGGTGCTGCCACTCTTGAGTCCGCCGCCACCGCCGTGCTCTCTCGAGGCCACCGCCGCCGCCATGGGCTTGAGGTCGTCCGCCGCTGTCGGTACCCTGCATACCGGGTACCCCACGATACTGCAAGAAGAGTCACAGAGCCTCTCCAAGTTGAAGACCTTCGAAGGCTCCACGTGTTACACCGCACTGGACCCGCCTCCCTCGTATGGGTATCTCTAGCACTGCCACGTGTAACTCAAGGCTGGACCCAACTCCCTTCACATGGAAGCTCCGGTCTTGACATGTGTCCAGTGACCTTGGATCTAACCCCCAGTAAAGGGAAGCTCTGGTGTTGCCATGTGTATAGTGGCTCCGGACTTGCCTCCCAAAATGGGAAGCTCCGGAGCCGCCACGTGTTAGGCCTTTGGACCTAAATATACAACGGGAAGACTGGTGAATCTCTAATGGCACGGACATTCAAGGAGCAGTTAAAGCAACCGTTACAAGACCTGATTGCGTGTCATTAATGCCATGTTAATGACACACGATCAGAGGACTGTTAGTACTGATAACGCCGCCATTAAGGCTCGTTATCACATTGATAATTACACTTAATACATACAGGTCATGTATTAGGTTGTTAATGACCGTCGGGGCCACATGTCAGGCAAGGCTGACAATGTAACAGCCAGGCCGTGGACTATAAAAGGGTTGCATCACATGGTATAGAGACAACTAAGCTCATACGCACACAAGCCACCACATACTCATACATCAACAAACACCCTGTGGAGTAGGATATTATGCTCAGGCATCCTGAACCACGTAAAACTCCCTGTGTCATCATCTCGCCTTTAATCTTCGCGCGCCAAAACCGAATACGAACCATCGCGGAATACATTTTAGTAGTACCGGGGGAAGTGTACTAGTCCACACTTCGACATTTGGCGCACTAGGAAGGGGTGCCTGAGATTTTGAGATGGTGAACTCTGCAACAGCACCATCCAACAGCAATGTCGGACAGCCTGACGGAGGGAATCCCTCCAACATTCAACAATAGATTGGCACAGTTGTCCCGACGGGTGTTGCTGCACCACCACCACCACCTGCTCTGGCAAACAACGTCGGTCAACAGGATGGTGTATTCACGTCGATCACTACCTCGACGCATAACAACCCTGAGTACACGCTTAAAATGGCTCCGACTCCTCTCCAGCGCCCACCGGCGCCTGGAGCACCTCAGGGTGCAATGGAGCAATGGTGTGCTGATGTGGAGCATCTGGTTGTAGCCGCAACCAATGCAATCAGCAACCAAGGCCTGCCCACCGCTCTGCAGGCAACTCCTCAGCGTAAGACGTTGTCTGCTAGACTTGGTCCTCAGGTTTCACAAATAGGAGACGTGTTGTATTCCAACAGGTGATGTCACTACACTCTGGGGCACGTCACACCCATACGGCATCGAGTCTCTCGACCCATGATCTTTGGTTGGAGCTTGACCACCGTTATAGGCAGCAGGACGGCCGTGTCCATATCGAGCGCAATCGCAAAATGTGAGAGGCTCGAGAAAACCCTTCTCCTTTGGCAGTGGCGGGCGGCTGCTCAGCCTTGGCCATGCATCTACACATGGTCCGACGGCCACTGAAGTTCCGGCCTCATCTGCCGGAGAAATACGACGGGATTATCAACCCCGTAGACTTCCTCCAGATATACTCCACCGCCATCCTCGAGGCGGGTGGCAATCTGGCCGTGTTGGCCAATTATTTTCTCGTGGCTCTGACTAGAACAGCCAGGTCCTTGTTCATAAGTCTACTGCCTGAATCCATCAACATTCTGCGAAGCTATGCCGCCAGTTCACCACCAACTTCGGGAGCTCCTACACCTGGTCCGACACAGACCTAGATCTATTCGTCGTACAACAGAAATCGGGAGAGTCGCTACGGTTCTTTATGTAGCAGTTTTCCCAGGTACGGAATACAATCCCTTCCATCTCCAATGCTTCTCTCATCGTGGCGTTCATACAAGGTGTCATAGACAAGAAGATGTTGGAGAAGTTGGCGACAAAAGAAGTCATCACCGTCATGGAACTCTTCAGCCTAGCCGAAATGTGTGCCAAAGCTGCAGAGCGACGTGAAATGCATTCCAAGCCAACACCGCAGACTGGCAAGTCCTCCATGCTGAATCCATTGTCACAGGCAGTGGAAAGAAGAAGAAAAAGTCCAACAGCAAGAATAAACTGTCGATCGGCACACCTACTACTCCGGCAGTCGCAGCTCTGTGTGGCCGGGGGCCATGCCCCGAAAAGCGACCTCGACCTTCATCTGAAGACAGCGGCGGTTCGAAGATGTGGTGTCCGATCCACAAAACAGAGACTCACAATCTTGAAGATTGTTGTGAGGTCCGAACCTTGTCGAGCGCTTCAACGAGTGCTGGGAAGAAGCTCCTTTTCGCTAGTGGGAAGGAAAGCAGAATGTGGAGCAAGCTCTGGGTGATCTGGATCTAGGCTTCTAAGACCCCAAGAAGGTCCTGAAGGTTGTGTACAACACCGTCGACAACGACTGTGACATCTCCAACAACAAGCGTTGGAAGACCATCAACACCGTATATGGAGGGTCCTGGGATATCACCTCCCATCGTGTCCTCGAGACAATGCGACATGAGATGGGTGCCACAGCTCCGACCGCCAAGGCAGAATCCCATCGGAAGTGGATGGACACTCCCATCACTTTCAATGCTTCAGACTACCCAAGGAACATGATTGGAGCTGGGCAACTGCCGTTGATGGTGTCACCTACCATCAATAACGTCTAGCTCTACCATGTCATGGTGGATAGGGGTGCGGGGCTCAACCTCCTGAGCTACGAAGCGTTGTTGAAGATCCAGCTCTGACTCTCGGACCTTCGCCCCTCCTGTCCATTCTCTGGGGTAGGTCCATGGGCCATGAGTCCTCTCAGTTCAATTACACTCCTGATAACCTTCGGGACTCGGGAGAACTACAGGACCGAGAAGCTGGTCTTCGACGTAGTGCACATCAGCTTAGCCTTCAACTCTATCCTAGGAAGGCTAGCCCTGTATAGGTTCATGGTCGCTGCTCACTATGGCTACTTGGTGTTGAAGATGCCAACACCTTTGGGTGTTCTCCGGATCCACGAAAATCGCACTGCAGAAGTCATTGCACTGGAAGAACTCCACATGCTTGCAACCGCGCAGGAGGAAGCATCCGGGAAGGAGCTAGCTGCTCAACCTTCGATCACTCGTCACTGAGACTCAACCTCTGCACCACGCGTTCAACACAGTGGTGACACCAACATTCCTGTCAAAGTCGTCCAAATTGATTCTGATCCTGCCTAGACCACCCATGTATCGAGAGGTCTGGACAACAAATAGGAAATCATGCACATCGCTTTCCTCCAGGCAAATGTTGACATGTTTGCCTGGCAACCGTCAAAGATGCCTGGGATCCCTAAGGAGGTGATTGAGCACAACCTGAATATTTATCCTGACGCACGACCAGTACACCAGAAGCCCCAGAAGCAATCAAACGAGCGGCAAAACTTCATCAGACAAGAAATCAAGAAGCTGCTCGAAGCTAGATTCATCTGAGAGGTTCACAAACCACGATGGCTAGAAACCCAGTTGTTGTACCCATGGCTGGCCTGAAACTTCAGATGTGTATCGACTCCACCACCTTGAATAAGGCATGTCCAAAAGATCCATTTCCACTACCTAGAATAGATCAAATAGTGGACTCCACCTTCGGGTGTGAGCTATTGTGTTCCCTAGATGCATATTCTAGTTACCATCAGATCCGAATGTTTAGGGAATATGAAGAGCATATTGCCTTCATAACATTAGATGGAATGTGTTGTTATACTGCCATGCCATTCGGTCTCAAAAACGCTGCTTCAATTTTTGTGCGAGCTATGCACAAAACATTTGGAGAGCTCATGGGGGACATGGTGGAGGTCTATGTCGATTACATCATCGTGAAGGTGAAGAACAAGGAGTCACTCCTTGACAACCTACAAGCCGTCTTTGACAAGTTGTGCATCACTTGCACCAAGCTGAACCCTGACAAATGTGTCTTCGGGGTTAGCTCTAGGAAGCTCCTCAGATTCTTGGTGACTCACCAAGGAATTGAGGCAAACTCGGCGAAGATCAAGGCTATAGAACACATGCGGCCCCCAGCCCGCATCAAGGATGTCCAGAATCTAACTGGATGTTTACCTACGCTCAGCCGATTCATCTCAAGATTGGCAGAACGGGCGCTTCCCTTCTTCAAACTCTTGAGGAAGTCTAGGCCATTCCATTGGTCCGAAGAAGCAGATTTCCAAGAGCTCAAGTAGCTCCTCGCCACACTACCAATCCTAGTAGCTCCGAACCCTGGTGAGCCTTTACTGCTTTACATTTTCGCAACTACGGAGGTTTTCAGCATGTTCCTGGTCGCCGAAACACCAGAGCCATCTCCACTTCAGGAGCCCAGATCCCTCCCAGAGGATCCGGAGCTACTTGAAGGAGAGTCTTGGTCCCAGCCCCCAAGCACGGATCTTCAAGGCAAAATGCTAGAGGATCAAATTCTCTCATCCGAGGGAGTTCACATGGCTGATCAAGAAGATCCGGACCCCTTTGGGAGGGCCCGGGTTGAACAAGAAGAAACTTCGGACCCCTCTGGGAGGGTCCTGGAAGCTCAACAAGAAGCTTCGGACCCCTCCGGGAGGGTACGGGTTGATGAAGGATAAGCTTCGGGCCCCCCTGAGAGGGTCCGGACTGTCCAGCGCCCAGTGTATTTAATCAGTGAAGTACTTCACGATGCCAAAACTCGATACATTGAGATGCATAAGATGATTTACAAGATATTAATCGTAACCTTCTATCCTTCGCGTGCCATACTGCACAATCCCAACTCTACTGGGAACATCGCCAAGTGGGCAGCGAAGTTGGCAGAATTCGATCTCGAATTCCTGCCACGACAAGCTATCAAGAGTCAATACTTGGCTAATTTTGTGGTGGAGTGGACACCTTCTCCATCAAATCATAGGGGCCCTAGTGAGCAGAAGCCAGAACCCAAGGCCCCAATCTTCACCAAGCCTCACTGGACCCTCTACTTCGACGACTCCATCCAAAAGAAGGGGGCCAGAGCTAGAATACTTCTCCTCGCTCCGACCAGGGAGAAGGTAAAATACATGGTGCACCTTGATTACAAGGCAACAAACAACATGGAGGAGTATGAAGATCTCATTTATGGGCTCAAGGTGGCGCTTTCATGCGTCGTCAAGAAGATGCTGGCGAAGGGTGATTCGCAGCTCATTATCAAGCAAGTCAAAGGTGAATGCAGCTGCAACATGTGGGGACCGGGGTCCACACATTCCAGGAATCGCATTGGGTGGTGCCGTGCGATGCGGCACCCAACAACACACAAGAAAAACCATACAAAATAACCAACACATTATTTTATATCACAAGATGATCCTCTTCTACAACATAATATACAACGCAGCAGAATATACATACTCATACTCTCTACTAGCTATGCACAAGAGAAGTCGTCCATGCCCGCGGACGCTTCTCACTAGCAACACAAAGTAGAAGGGCAATGGCACGGTTTCCGTAAGATACATCTCGACAAGCTCAAGGTCTCAGGGACAACCACGACATTAACATAAGCTAATAATACCTGCAAAAACCACAATATAGCAACCGTGAGCACAAGGCTCAGCAAGACTTAACTATCTCACCTAAAGCATGAAACTCTACATGATGGAAACTTTAAAGACTGGGAAGCTTAATTTGCAGGAAGGGACTCGCCGAAAGTAAATCCTTAGTGGTCAATTTTAAAGTAGCATAAGCGATCCATGCGCATAGCATCATTGTGAATTTCACAATCAAACAAGAAACGCTTCATCCACGATGATACTTGCTCAAGGTTGCATAAGCCTAATCCAAGTTAAATGTTTGGAAATTCTAAATTTTATTACGCTATCTCTATAGAAGCCAAGATTTCAATACAAATAATTATTCACAGCAGAATATTCATAATCTTTCCATTTCTCTTTCTTACTACGTCAAGACTCAGTGTACGAGTATGCTAAAATAACTGCGAGTGACGGTGATTGCAACCAGTAGACAACTGGACTGCACGACACGTACGCCCATACTCAGAGTTGCAACGACACACTCCACTGATGTCGCACGCAGCCACCTTTCCCAAGACTAACCCATATCAAAACAGTTCGATCTACCCGAACAGCAAGCTCCCTCAAGGTACACCTCCACTGTGAGATGTTCATGAGCGAGTTACCTTCCACTGTACTAATAGTCGACAGCTTAAGCCGATTGAAAAGGTTCCAACATAGGATCCTCAAGGTACATCGGATTCCTGGGTCCCATATAGCCAATATGCACCCGGTATAGTTCAAACTTGTCCAACAGGGCCAGGCACGAGACGGGCCTTAATCAACACAGGCAGGACTACGTAGCCAGGACCATGTCCTGCTGCATCCTATGCTCCTGCCCGGTCTCCAATTTTTTAAAGGGAATCATCACAATTAAACTCATAATTCCAATCCAGTATAAACCAAGTGCTAGTCTCACGGGAAGGTTCCAACCTCTCGACTTCTACCGTTTCTACCAACTAGACATTAAGCATAGCATATCGAAACGTGGAGTACTAATCTACCCAAAACCACTTTTTGGATTATTCTGGTCATGTAAGTGGGTTTCATTGCACAAGACCCAATGCTCAATTTATCTCTTCCATATAGTGTGTTTAAATGAAAACTTTGCAATATTTCTTAAATGCATACTGGCGCTTGCCTTTTGGTTGAAATAAAACTTAGCAATGATCAGTTAGTAGCCTTCGTCGAGAATTCACGCCACAACAGATCCAATAGAGAATTCCACTCCTCCAGGTTGTGCTTCTCGCTGGCCACCTTCATCGCGAACACTATCTAAATGATATGTAATTAAGAGATTGCAATTTATTAATATAACAACTCAAGTTGATTATAACTCAAGAAGGATTAATATCAGTTAGGACTTGAAGTTCTGTTGCTAGACTGGACAGCAACAGAAAGGAAACAAGATGAACTTAGGCAACGGACATATGAAGTGAAAAAGATATTGTTTTGTACATAAGGATGTGGTCTCAATTTATACAGGCTCAACATATCCCCTAAGCCTCAAAAAATTAAAGGGAGTTATATGGTCATTTAGGAATATCCAGGTAAGTTTCAGGTACAACAATTGAATATATTGGTCTATAAAATTTCTTAAGTGTTTAGCCTTCTCTGAATTTTATTCTAATTCTGGAGGTCTATCATGGCTACTAGTGGTTTTACCATATAGAGGGGGTCTCACTGGTTCTAGAAAAATTTGTTTCACAATTTTCTAAGCTTCCTACCGAGAGAAATTGATTTTACAATTTTATAATAAATTCTAAAATGGTTACTGCATTTTTCCAATTTTTTAATTACATAGTGATTTGGAACACTGATCAACCCAGTAAATGAAGTCCAACGAACTTGAAGTTTTTACTGGTGGTCAAGTGTATTACTAAGAGTGTCCTGACCAAAATTGGGAATTTTTCCCATTTACAGAACAGGAGTAATTAATTTCCCAAGCAGTTAGCTCAAAGGAATTAATTATAATAAAAAATTGGGAGTTTCATAACCAACAAATTGCACCACTGCAAACTACTTGTCATGAGGAATCCAACAAAATATTTCACAATTTTTGGATATTTCTACTGGCCATGGTGAACTTCCAAATATTGGGTAGTTTTCTGCAATTATTTCTCTATGGGAAATTAACTGGACCGTTGATAGTGGGCCCCACTATTTGAAAAGGGCCACTGAGGTGGAAGCAGCTCCGTGGTCCACAAAGTATTTCTGCAACCACACTTGATCCCGACCGTACATAGATCCCGCACTACCTTATTAGGATGACTGGTGGGGCCAGCCCGGTGCCTTCTTCAACCTCGAGCAAGGAAAGAGCGGCGGTGCCCGACGGCGGACCCAGCGGGCCCCTTGCCGGTGGCCTTTCCCCTGCATCTCCTTGCCCCCAAATGGCCGTCTGTGCCTAACTCCACATGGGAAGAACGCTGGTGTGGTCAGGGAAAGCCAAGGATGGCCAGAAACGGTGTCCCCACGGAGGCGGCTGTCGGCACAGCTTCGGCGAGGTCGCCCGAAGCATAAACTGCACTATTTTGCTATGTAATTGGTCACAAGGCGCCAGGGTCAAATCTAAGAAATAATATGAACACAAATAGAGGAGAAAAGTGATTGGAATTGGGATTCCGCCTTCGACCTAGGTCCAAAGGTCCGACCGTTGCAAGAACTCGGATTTTAGCGAGTATGGTGGATGAAAATCGAAGCCGTTTGATCCTAAAGGTCCTTCGAAACATGAGGACTCTATCCTCTAGTTTAGTTAGAAAATTTTTAGGCGTGGACACTGAATTCCTAGGCCGAAGTCTCTTTGTTCGTAAAAACATCTGATGCAAAACTTCATACTCCAGTTAAATCGTGCCCTTACTGGCACAGAACCCATGGGGGAAGTAAAGTAGGGCCGGGGCGAACCTTATTGCATGGTGAGCGAGCTGGGAGCAAGCCCGAAGTGCTGGACCGCCGTGGAAATCACCTTGACGTGTTGAAACAGAGGAAGAACAAATCACCCGCCGGGGTGGCTGGACAGCGGCGACGAGGAAGCTGTGGCGACTTGCCGGAGGGGTAGGGAGGATGCTTGCGCAGCTTATAGAACCTTCGCCTGAGCTGCAACGTTGACGAAGAGAGCTGCCGCCATGTACCAGAGAAAATGGTCGAAAAAACAGAGCGCCAGTTGTTAGCGTTGAGCAGAGTGGAAGAGGGAGTCGATGAACTCTTTCCTAGTGATGATAAGGGCAACAGGTTGGGGCATGCTGTGGACAGGCATCAGGTGTGGTGGTTCTATGGGAGGACCAGAGAAATGGAACATGCCTGGCTCTATTGTCACTGGTTGACAAGTGGGTCCCACCCTTCAAGCTTATCTTCTCTGGACACTAAAAATATCCCACCAACATTTGTCCAAAAATTCTATAAATTTCATGGTAGACTAATTTGAAGGTTTAGAAATTGATTTTGAAATCAAATTGTTGAATTGGCAAAGTTTCATTCGAATTCATATTTGAATTTGAATTTGAGTTGAATTCAATGAAGCCATTGAATTAAATAGCAAACTTGCTTAAAAAACTATAAAAATTTGCAGGGATACTATTTGGAATCCATTGGTCAACTCAATTCTTCATGTTAAATTCCTATGAACATTAGCTAAGTTTATTCTTTTGAATTTCCTCATTTGGAGTTTGAATTAATTTGTTTTTCTCATTCCCTTTTTAATTCATTATGGAAATTAGGGCTTTTACATCCACCCCTTAAAAGAATCTTGTCTAGAGATTACAAATGAAAGACACAGAAGTAAAATATTACCAGAGATTTGACGGAAATAGGTTCGGATACTTTGTGTGGAGATAGTTTTCATTCTCCCATGTTGCCTCCTCGACGGTGTGGTTACTCCATAGAACTTTGTAAAACCACATCGTCTGATTCCTTGTGACACGAGTCTTTTTATCGATAATCCGGATTGGATGTTGGACGTAGGTGAGATCCAGTTTCAATTTTTCCAATTCTTCAATGCGGATGTCGGTAGATGGTTTGAGAAATTTCTGTAATTGGGATATGTGGAAAATGTCATGAACACCAGCCAGAGTCATTGGTAACTCCAATCTGTACGCAACAGGACCACATCTTTCAGTGATAGCAAATGGACCTATGAATCGTGGAGACAACTTTCCTTTTACTCCAAATCAATGAATTCCTTTCATAGGAGAGACACTGAGATACACGTAGTCTCCGATGTTGAAGCTTAAAGGACAATGCCTTTTATCCGCATAACTCTTTTCTCGAGACTGAGCGGCTTTGAGATTAGCTTGAATAACTTTTACTTGCTCTTCGGCTTCCTTTATCAGATCAATTCCATATACCACTCGTTCACCAGATTCACACAAGTTAAGTGGTGTGCGGCACTTCCGGGCGGAGAGAGCTTCACAGGGTTCCATTTTGATACTAGATTGATATCTGTTGTTGTACGATAATTTCGCCAACGGTAATTGATCATCTCAATTTTTAACGTGGTGTATGGCACATGCTCTTAACATATCGTCAAGTATTTGATTTACCCTCTCAGTTTGTCCGTCAGTTTGAGGGTGATATGTGGAACTACAAAATAACTTTGTTCCCAATGATGCATGCAGCTGCTCCCGGAAACGAGCAACAAACAGTGATCCTCTATCCGATACAATGGTGCAGGGAACTCCATGTAAGCACATAATTCTTGATATGTATAAGTCCGCATATTTCTTAGCATTGTACGCCGTATGCACTGGAATAAAATGTGCCAACTTAGTTAATCGGTCAACGGTCACCCAAATGGAATCGCGCTTATGAAAGATTAGAGGCAATCCGACAATGAAATCCGTACTCAGATCCTCCCATTTCCATGCCGGTATTTTTAGTGGTTGCATGTAACACCCTCATTTTCATGCATCATGCCTTGCAGACACTTATATACATGTTTAACATTAATCCACATCAAGAGGAACATGTTTAAAATTTATTTGGAGCATTTAAAATTAATCTAGAACAAAACCGCACTTAAAATGCAGGAAAGTGCAGACTAGTCCGATTTTACTGAGGACTAGTCCGATTTCTCTCTGACTAAAAACGAACTTGTCCGTTTTTGTTGCGGACTAGTCCGATTTTGCCTCTAGAAACCTTCGGACGTGTCCGATTTTGTGCGGACTAGTCCGATATTCCAAGAATCCTTAAAAATTTGCTAAGTCCCTAGACTTTTCCAAACTAGTCTGGTGTTCCAACGGACTTGTTCATTTTTCTCTCTGACTAAAGTCGGACTTGTCCGATTTTTGGCCAGACTTGTCCGATTTTCTCTCTAGACGACTTCGTACTAGTCCGGTCCTTTCCGGACTTGTTCGATATTTCGTGACTCCGAGTTGATCTTTTGTTTTACGACTTGTTTCTTGGGTTTCACGTTAAGTGGGCCTAGGGACCTCGTGTATAACTATTTTAGAGCCCATGTGGGACTCTAAACCGGCCTCTACTCCTCCCAAAACTCGAAATCCATCTAACCCTAGCCTCCACCACTATATAAACAACCCCACCCCTTGGCTTGACATCTATTTGCCACTTTTCCACCCCACCCAAACCCTAGTTCGTGGAGAGCCACCATCAAGGAGGGAGGAGAAGATCCCAAGCAAGAAGAGTAGGAGGAAACGAAAGAGGATCAAGATCTCCACCAAGCTTTTGTTCTTCATCACCAATTCATCTCCAAGTTCATCACCAACCCTAGATCATCAAGATTAAGTGCTACCTCCAAGTTTCTTGATTAATTAGAGTCCTAAACACCTGGCATACCTTCTATTATCTTTTCCTTACATGAATTCACACTACTACAAAAAGCATTTTTACAGGCGCCTCAAATTTTCAAACACAGGCGATCCTTAAAAATATGCGACTGTGATGACGAATGATATAATAACTGCCTATGATGACAGAACAACATAGACGGATTTTAAAGAACAACCATCTGGGTAAATACATGATCTTCACAGACGGTTCTTAATTAAGAACCGTTTGTAATGCAATGAACTTCACAGACGGATTTTAAGAAACAACCGCATGGGTAAATACATGATCTTCATAGACGGTTCATAATTAAGAACCGTCTGTAATGCAATGAACTTCACAGGCGGATTTTAAAAAACAACAGTCTGGGTAAATACATGATCTTCATTGACGGTTCTTAATTAAGAACCGTCTATAATGCAATGAACTTCATAGACGGATTTTAAATAACAACCGCCTGGGTAAATACATGATCTTCGTTGACGGTTCTTAATTAATAACCGCATGTAATGCAATGAACTTCATAGACGGTTCTTGGTTAACAACGGCCTGAGAAGATCATGTATTTTCAGTGGCGGTCGTTGTTTAAGAACCGTATGTAGTTGTTCAATTATCACAAGCGGTTTTCATTGAAATTACAGGGATGTAGTCGTTGCAATTATCACAACCGTATGTAGTCGTTGCAGGGAAAATTGTATCAGGAAAAAAACACAGATGAGTGGATACTAGTACAGTAATGCATTATAGGAAATGCTCGATCACCAGTTCGGCTGGCTTAATTGTTATAATACACCATTAGAGGCTTTACAATTGTTCAAAGATAATTTCTTCACACTGAACAAGAATCATGCTACATTCATTGTAGACCGACGATGAAGCTCCCATCGATCAATCTAAATTGTACCGTCCTGCTTGCTCCCGAACACGTCTCTTATATTCCACTGGATCCTGAAAATATTGACATTATTTAAATTAACAAATGTCGAAGGAGGAATGAATAACCTACATTGGTCACTAAGTCAAAGTGTCATCTAACCTTGATAAGTAAATTATAGCAATCGTTTTCAACATCAGGCACATTTGGCTGATGCACCAAACGCTGAACTTCAAGTAGTATAGTTCTGATTGTAAAAGCACTGCACCACCCCTACGAAATATAATTTAAGCAATATAAGAAACCAGTTCAAATAAGTTCGACAACAATTATAAGTAATAATTACATGAACAAAATAGGTCTATCTTACGGTCTCTTGATTGAGAATCCCGATGCAGAGTGCTCGCGAACGATGGACATTTGGGTGGAAGAACCCAATTGGAAAGGTGCATCTTGGAGGCACCAAGGGATAGTCCTTAGAGAAGGAGATTGTCAGGGGGTAGTAACCATCTTCCCATTCAGTCTGCAAAAGAAATTTATTAATAGGAGGATGATGGTTAAACTCATATTGTGCTTGTTCTTCATGACTTACGCCTTCTTTACCGGGGACGATGCACTGCCACTTCAATAAATCTCCCGATTCAGGCTTCGCAGAGAAACCCTACGCGGAGAAATTGAAAATACCAAAAACAAAAAAGACGGAAAAACAAACTACAGTTAAGTTCATCAGTCCATTACAGATACATATGTATATACAACCATGCGACCGGTGTGCCATATGTACATACATGGGGATGGTTCTTGCGCCACGCCAAGCGCTCCTCCTTCAATCGGCTACACGCCCGAGACATCATTATCTGAAATACCAAGCTTCCAAACTTCCAAATTATTGAGTCCAAACGCATACGTACACAAATGCAAAAGGACACAATCCATATACCAACATTGTTCTAAGTTGATTTCAGAATATACAAATATATACAATATATATCATCTTGCATTGCCAGATACATTTTTTCCAGCATTGACATTTTCTCGCATATAGGGTTTCAAATTCTTTTAAATGCTTCCCTCTACTCGCTTGATCTTTTCTGGTTCGGTGAAAAGGTCCTATTCATTATCTCCCACATTCTCAACCCCAACAGTATTTTGCTTTCCAGAAACAACTACGTGCAACTTCTCAGTTTCAGGATCTTGAACATAAAAAGCTTGGGCAACATTATCGGCGAGAACCCACAGGTCATCTTTGTAACCCACTTTATTCAAGTCTACCAGTGTCTGCCCATAATTGTCCACTTTCAAACCATCAAAATGTTTGACCCATTGGCACTTAAATACGGGCATTACCATTCTTTCGCCATAATCGAGTTCCCATATTTCCTCTATGAACCCGAAGTATGTGGTCTTCTGCCCTTGTGAATCATAAGCCTCAATACGAACACCACTATTTTGTGCAACACTCTTACTGCCTTTTTCATTAGTGTAAAATGTGTAACCATTGATGTCATATGCTTGCCATGATGTTACCAAAGTGGATGGGCCAGAAACTAACTTCTTCATTGTTGCCTCTTCTATAGTGTTTCCGTATGATATATTTTTTTCCATTAACCATTCAATGAAACATCTTCTGTGCTCTTTCATGATCCAGTCCTCTGTGCGGTCTTGGTTTTTATCACGAAGCTCAATTTGGTGTTCCTCGATGTACGGCTCAGCTATTGCGAGCTGTTGTAGTACACCGAAATGTGCACGGTGTACATTCTTGTAATCTTGAACAATAAAAGTTTTCTTACCCACTTTGCCTCTCCCACGTAGTCTACCCTCATGTACTGGTAGAGGCAGACCTATCGATTTTCCATCTTTGATGTAATCAGCGCAACCCTCAATCACTTCTTCAGTGGTGTATCCTTCTATAATTGAACCCTCTAGGTGAGCACAGTTCCGCACATAACCTTTTAATACTCCTAAATATCTCTCCAACAAAAATATATGATGTAAATATAGTGGCCCCAATGCTTTTATCTGATCAATAAGATGTATGATTAGGTGTACTTGCATATCAAAAAAGGATGGTGGGAAACACATCTCAAGCTTGCACATTGTCCCGACGATGTATGTTTTCAGATAGTCTAAATCTTCACGTGCTATCACCTTTTGTGATACTGCATTGAAGAAGTAACACAAACGTGTGATGACAACTTTTATATGCTCAGGTTTGATTACTCCTATTGCAATGGCAAGGAAAACTGTCATCATCATGTGATAGTCGTGAGAATTATAACCGAATAAAGACAAGTCTTTCATCGAGACTAGTTTAAGGATATTGGATGAGAAACTTGTGGGCACTTTGATCCCGCGCAAGCATTCGCAAATTGCTTTTTTCTCTTCTAGCGTCAAGTTGTAGCTGGCTGGGGGAAGGTAATGCTTCTCGTTCGCCTTTTCTACTGGATGAAGCTCTGGTCTCAAATCAAGATTTACTAGGTCCATACGTGAATTTAATCCGTCCTTTGTTTTCCTCGGCATGTCCAGCAAGGTCCCAATGATGCTGTCAAATACATTCTTTGTAACGTGCATCAGATTAATACTATGGCAAAATTCCAGATTCTTCCAATACGGAAGATACTTGAAAAAAATTAATTGTTTCTTGAAAGCCATGTCAGTTGTATCATCCGAAGATGTACTTTTCTTTCTCTTAATTCCTTTACTATTTTTCCCTTATCGAAAGCAATATGAATGTTCTTGACCATTTCAAACACAAGTTTTCCACTGTAAGGTTTTGGTGCAGTATCTTTTTCGATTTTGTTATCAAATTGTTCTTTCATCTTCCTATACTTGTGTGTATCTATCAAGAACCGTCGATGTCTCATGTACACTGTCTTTCTGGATGAAGTGATGTATAGAAATCCAGTTCTATCCACGCATAAATGCAACCTTTCTTCCCTTTCATTTGTCCCGATAATGTAAACAGTCCGGGATAATCATGCACGGTAATGAATATCATTGCTCTTAGCGTGAAATACTCCCGCTTGTACTCATCCCATGTACGTACCCCTTCATTCCACAATTTTGCCATATCTTCCATTAAAGGTTCCGAGAACACATCAATTTCGATGCCGGGTTGTTTCGGACCTTGGATAAGAACAGATAATAAGATATATTTCCTTTTGTGACACAACCACGTTGGTAATGATTATGAAGATTATGAAATAGACCACGTCACACCTGAGGGGATCGCGACTCCGGGGCAGGCTATCAACCAATTAATCCTTTGGCACCGACGCGATATCGTGTTGGACGATGAGCCAATTTCTAGCCCCGTCGCATCTCCAAATACCGCAACCCCATCTTCTAAGGCGAAAGTGCATGAAGATCCACTCCCAGTCCGGGAAGATCCACTCCCCCTATGTCTCAGCAAGTATGATATCCAAGAGCAACAAGTTGGACAACAACTTCAAGCAGTACAAGAGCAAGCTATTGCTAGTAAAGAGCAGCTAGTTGAGCAACAACTTGAAGTAGTACTAGAGCCAAATGCTCGGAGTAAAGAGCAATCAGTTGAACAACGGGTTCAACAACAAGCCAGTGTCCAACTTCCGACGACTACTCCTCGATCATCAGTGCCTATCAAAGTTAGATCATACAAAATTAATAAACCTTCATCAGAAGTGTCAAAGTATTTGGATGCTATGAAGGAAAATATTAGAAAATCGAGTGCATCTCGTTCTTCTCATGAGCCAGCATTAGAGGATATCGAGGAGTGGGAAGAAGACAGTGTCATGTATAATCGGCGGACGGCTTTAGTTAAACCAGGAGTTCTAATATACAAGCTTGAGGATGTTCCTCCTGAATTTAAGAATGGAAAGCCGTTCATGACATCCGTACAACTTAGCAAACAACTCGTCCAGCTCAGAAGAATGCATGAGTGGTACATCACTGCCAGCACCAAATATGGTCTTGATTGCGTCACATTTCGTATTCCAAAAGAAGCATTCTGGAGCACTGGAGTAGATAGACGAGTCATTTTATTTGAAGAGCTGCATTGCCTTTTCCATCGGGGCATGCTCGATATCAACCTACTGCTCGTCTGGTGCTTGTAAGTGCTCTAATATTTTGTATTTGCTTTTCTTACTACACGCATACACATTTCATGAGATTATAACAATGCTGGACTTCTTCAATAGGATGCAATACATGGATAATGTAAAGTTGGAGCGCAAGACAGGTATCCTTGACCCTACTAGGATTGCAAAGTCGCTATTCGACGTCCAGGCGAATCGAGAATCAGGACAGTACAAACACATGAAAAAAAAGGGATTTTGAAAAAGCAATTGCAAAACTTAAGAAGGATAGAAAGACAGAAGTTGCAGCTTACATAAGACAGGCGATGTTTAACTTTGTCAGAGACGGCAATGACCTCGTAAAGGCTCTGTACCACTTCGAGTAAGTTTGACACATGACATTGAAATAGCAATTATTGGAAATTGTTAACACGCATGTTTGTATGTTTGCAGTAATCAATACATATTGATCTTCATCAAGCCAACGCACGGAATGGCAACAGTCTTGGACTCGGCCGATTACCCACTAGATCATTACAAAGATTTCCTTTCCATTTTGAAATCGTACGTTTATTCAATAATTTTAATTTACGCACATTTAGAATGGGTTGACATGTTTTATATGACATTTCTTGTATTACAGCGCTTGGCGGTTTTACAAGGAACAGCTTGGCAGTCAGAGACCTCCTAATACGAATGCATTGGACATTAAAACGTATTATGCTTGTCCTAAGCAGCCTGCTGGGAGTGTCTTATGCGGGTATTATGTATGAGAGCATCTTCGGACCGCCGGCGTATATAGAGTGAATCGTGAGGATGTAAGTTATCCTTAATGTCGATACCTTATTTTCTTACTTTTGTGTTTCATTTTCATTGTAACTAGCATAGTTTAATGCTTATATTCTCTCCTGTTCAATATTACCAGAAACATTATTTTCATATTTTGATTCCAACTTCAAAATTCAATTGCTCATAGTACAACTGCTCCAAAAATACCAACTAAATTCCTGTATACTCTCACTTTGATCTATACTTTGAGATTGTTCAAACCAACACATTCTAAACCTTGTTATGTGTTATATTGCAGCACACAAAAATCTGAACGAAGAATGGCCGGTTTGTAGAAGTATTCCTGATGGAGGAGCCAATAGGATTGCTTCTGAACTATGTCAGTTCATGCGTCGCGAAATTTTGCATAAAAAAGGGAAGTTCTTTGATGAGAATTGTGCAGCAGCTGATGTGCCAGAACTTTGCAACTATGCCAATAGAAACAATTTTTAGTGAAAACTTGTAAACTTTGAGATGAATTGTATCTGTAACTTGTACATATGTATATTGTTTTAGTGAAATTGACTTCTGTGATGATAATATTGTTGACTTTTGTTCTGTGATGATATTGTTGTTTTTTGTTCTGTGATTATATTGAATTGACCTGGAAACTAAAAATAACAGCAGTAGTACTGCATAGGTTATACCTTATCACAGGCGGTTATTAACCAACGGCTAGGCATGATTGCGAAAAACAATTATCACAGGCGGCTAGATACAAGTAAAGAAACATCTGTGATAACCTAATTTTCACAGGCAGTACTGTTATGGTAGAAACCAACTGCGTTAAAGGGTCTTCACAGATGGCTGATGTAGGTAAACGCCCGTCTGTGATAACAACATTATCATAGACGGTTAGTTATGCTTCAATACCCGCCTGTGAAGACAAATTATCATAGGCGGTTAGTTATGCTTCAATACCCGTCTCTGAAGACATATTATCATAGGCGGTTAGTTATGCCTCAATACCCGTCTGTGAAGACACGTTATCATAGGCGGTTAGTTATGTGTCAGTACCCGTCTGTGAAGACACGTTATCATAGACGGTTAGTTATGCTTCAATACCCGTCTATGAAGACACATTATCATAGACGGTTAGTTATGCTTCAATACCCGCCTGTGATAAGACATTTATCACAGGCGGTTATATATGCTGCACGACCCGCCTGTGATAATGTATCTTCACAGGCGGCTAGCCTAAGTGAAAAACCGCCTATGATAATTTGTCTTCAAAGGCGGATCACTTCTCCGCCTGTGAAATTGCGGATTATCACAGATTCTTTGTTTCAGGCGGTTTTAAAAGCCGTTTGTGATAATAGGTTTAGAGCCGCCTGTGATGAGGCTTATTGTAGCAGTGTCAACACCTAATCTCCAAATTTATGTCGATCTAGAAAACCCTAATCTGCTAATCTCGCAAATTGCGGACTTGTCCAGTCCCTAGCGGACTAGTCCAGTCTTCCTGGCTAAATTGTGTTGAATTGATTCTAAAGTTTGATCTAATCAACTCCAAACATGTATAAACTTGTTAAAAGCTATTAGAACTAGTTATTGACCATTAAAGCAATCATTTAACAAGTTCTACCTTGCATTTGCACCAATCATGCATGTCATGACATATTGCGTAATTTTGTGCACTCTTTGATTGTATTTCTTGTCTTGTATGTTTATTGTTTGGATTAGACGGATTTGCGCTAGAGAGTGCCGCGGAGGATCTACAGCACCAAGAGTTTGAAGGCTTTGACCCTAATCAACTGCAAGAGCAAGGCAAGTGTCCTTGAAGCATATTGATCCTGTTTTAAAATAAATGTTTTGTTTGCAAAGCTGCACGCTTGTGTCAATTTGATGGGAATCCTATGGTAGGAAGTTTATTAGCTTTGTTTAACCACCCTTGTCACCTGGAATATATGGTAGAGAGTCGGTATGGACTTTTTACCTTTTTGCTTTGCATAATTAATTGGGATGGGAAAACAACTCTACACATTTAATTATGCATTAATGTTATTTTGTTAATGTGAGCTGGTCAATATGATATGGTAATGGGTGATCCAATCAAGCCTGCTATGTGGATGGGTTGGATGTTATGGTGGTTTGCTTGCTTTAGATCTAAGGACCAGTTCATGCGAGAATAAGCCAGGACTACAGTGCCACCACGAGGCCAAGTATGGGTGCGGCGTAGCTGATTAATTAGGGCTTTGCCAGTGCTATTTGGACCATTAAGGATGCTCGGAGAAGGGGTAGTCGGATTGGGTTTGTTGATGATTGGTGGGACTACCCTGGGATCCGAATGGCTCAAGAGGGGGCCCTTTGTTGAAGATGTGCTCTGCGGGAGACATCGCCACCGATGAAACCTCAGTGGGGTCTAAATAGGCTAGTAATCCCTTTGTAAAGGCTATTTTGTGATCTCTTGGCCATACACCAAAGGAAGTGTAATTGGCATAAGGGAGGTTCTTTAGTCGCCGACGGGTGATGAAATCACAAACACGTGGGTAAAGTGGTACAAACTCTGCAGAGTGTGTCTAATAAACTATCATGATAGTCGTGCTCCCAGTTATGAGCACCTGGACAACTTCCATGATTAGAGGGAACTCGGTATTGGGATGGTATTTTGGATGGGTATGGTTGGTAATGGTTATGGATAGTTATGAATTAAATTATGATATTGAATATGGATATTGAATATGGATAGTTGGTGCTATGTTATTAATTATGGTTTATGATGGGATTACTTCACATACATATAATATATTGCTTTTCAAATGTTTTAATGTACTTTTCAGCACTTTGCCATTACTATTGTCATCAATTGAATAAGCCACATGTCATACTTTCCACACTTGTTGAGTACGACATGTACTCACTCTTGCAACCCCCCCCCCCCAACAGTTGCAGGTCAGGATTGGGAGTTTTATGGCGAAAATGCAGAGTACTAGACTGTGTCTACCGTCAGCTTGCCTGTGGTGTTTTGGAGCTGCGCTATCCCTTTTGCTTAGTTGCTCAATTAGTCTATTTCTACTGCATTAGTTGAGCTTGTCATAAATATTCATTAGAGGTTGTATTCGAGGGTAATATGGTTTGTGTAATAAAATTTGGTTAATTAATCTTGTTCTATGGTAATTTTCTATATACTCTTTTGTGATGCACTCGTGTATGTGTGTTGAACATCTTGGGCACACATATGCGTTCACTTGGTTCATTTTCGGAACCGGGTGTCACATTGCAGCAGTCCGCTTCTTCCTTATGTGGTCAGATTTCACTCTCCGACATGTGTCACACTCGGACACATACTTTGCTATTTCTCATTTCATACGTGTCTACCAAAATTTTGTACGGAGATCTTGGTACATTTTATTGCTTCCTGGGTGGATGGAATATTTGGACAAGTGTGTCTCATCCGAAATCTTTTTCCGTAGGTCCATGTCCCGGGGTACCACTATTCGATTCTTGAACCATAAAGTTCCTTGTTCGTCTTCCCGGAAACATTTCATTTCTCCACTCTTAAGTCTTCTCTGAATATGAGACATTCCCTTGTCTTTTTTCTGAGCCTCTACAATCTCCTCTCTGATTGTAGGTATGAGAGCAAGGTTATACAAAGCTCCATAAGGAATCACAAGTAGACTTGGTTCATCTTCTTCCATAGGACCGATGGTCAAATTATGAACATGAGACTTTCGACTAAGTGCATCTGCAACCACATTGGCCTTGCTAGGATGATAATGAATCTCAGGTTCATAGTCTCTGATTAACTCTAACCATCTCTGTTGTCTCATTTTTAATTCTTTCTGGGTGAATATGTACTTTAAACTTTTATGATCTGTGTAGGGATTCACTAGATTTCCCATTAAGTAGTGCCTCCACATCTTCAATGCAAGAAATACTTATGCCAACTGTAAATCTTGTGTCGGATAATTGTGTTCATGATTTCGGAGTTGTCTTGATCCATATGCAATTACTCTTCCATCTTGCATAAGTACGCAGCCCAATCCGATGTCGGATGCATCACAATAAACATCAAAAGATTTCGTCGTATCGGGTTGAGCCAAGACTGGGGCTGTCGTGAGATGCTTCACTAGAGTTTTGAAGGCTTCCTCACATGATTCACTCCATACATACTTTCTGCCCTTCTTTAATAAGTCCGTCATAGGATTTGCAATTTTTGAGAAACTTGGAACAAATCTCCAATAATAGCCTGCTAAACCCAAGAAACTACGGACTTCATGTACGGAGGTGGGAAATTTCCATTTCAGCACGTATACCACCTTACTCGGATCCACAGCTATGCCCTCCGCTGAAATAATATGACCAAGGAATGGAACTTGATTAATCCAGAACTCACATTTACTGAACTTGGCATATAACTTGTGATCACGCAGTCGTTGAAGCACGATCTTGAGATGTTCAGTATGTTCCTCTTTTGGCTTGGAGTAGACCAAAATATTGTCGATGAACACCACGATGAACTTGTCTAACTCTGGCATGAATATCGAATTCATCAAGTACATTAAATGCGCTAGGGCATTTGTGAGACTAAAAGACATAACCAAATACTCATAAAGTCCATATCTAGTTGAGAATGTCGTCTTCGGTATATCCTCCAGTCGTATCTTAATCTGATGATAACTAGACCAAAGATCCATTTTAGAGAATACCTTAGCACCCACTAATTGATCAAAGAGCGGATCAATACGTGGTAGTGGATACTTGTTCTTAATAGTCACGACATTAAGTGGACGGTAATCCACGCATAGTCGTAATGTTTTGTCCTTCTTTTTAACAAAGAGAGTCGAACATCCCCAAGGTGATCACCTCTGGCGAATGAAACATTTACTCAATAAGTCATTTAGCCGCTCCTTTAATTCAGCTAACTCCATGGGTGCCATTCTATATGGTCGTCGAGAGATAGGTGTAGTTCCCGGTATTAATTCAATCTTGAATTCCACATCTCGGTCGGGCGGCATACCCGGCAGATCATCAGAGAATACATCTGGGAAATCATGGACCACTGGAATGTCTTCCAACTTACTTGTTTCAGAATGATACACCGCTGCTCTTTCTTGAACCGTGTTCTCAAGAATTAAGGTGTGGTGGCCGTGAGTTGAAGAGTTGAGCTCAACAGTGCGAGGATTGATGTTTAGAACAGCTTTGTGGTTGCTTAGCCACGACATTTCCAAGACTAAATCAATCTTTTGACCTTCAAGGATGATAAGAGTAGTGGGATATATTCTACCACCCAGACATAATGGTGCTCGAGAGATAATATCACTTGCGGTAATATTACCTCCGGGTGAAGATATAAGAGAGCGATGTTTGGTGGTAGTGATTGGAAGCTGGTGCTTGAACACAAAGGGTTGACTTATGAAATTATGTGTAGCACCGGAATCAAAGAGAATCAATATAGGTACATGGTTGAGAGTGAACATTCCCGCTAACATGGGTTCTCCTTCCGGTACACCCTTAATGGTAGTATAGTGGACACTACCAAGCTTTGGTTTCTTTTGCTGCTGATTGGAAAACTGACTTAAATGTTGAAGTAATGACTGGCTGCAGCTTTGATTTCTCTCTGGACAATATCTAGTAAAGTTACCCACAAGACCTTAAGTGAAGCATGGATATTTAGTCGGTTCAGCGCTGACTTGTGGATGAAAACTGGGTATCTCTGGCTGCGGTGGAGATGGATAAGAATTTAAGTGCTGCTGTTACGGGAGTGATTTGAAACTTGATGTAAGCAGCGGGCGACTATGATATCATGGTCGGACAGATGGCTGCCATTCTTGATCGGATGGTGAACAGTATACCAACCGATATTTTTGAGCAACAACACTGGTGTTGCCATGCAGAATACTCCGCTTTCTCTTCTCCGCTTGAAGACAATGATCTTCCTTTTCTTGTAGGATAGCGGCATTGACTAATTTTTTGTACTTGCTGTGATTAAACAACGCCAGCCTAGCTCGAAGTTTAACTCTTAGTCCTCTGAAGAAATGATCACACCTCAACTTTTCTGTATTCACATAGTCGGGCGCATATTGTGCCAAACGGTTGAACTCCTTAAAATACTCATGGACACTCATGTCCCCATGCTTGAGTTCAACGAATTCCTCATACTTGGTCTTTATAATCCCTGTCAGAATATGACGAGCACGGAAAGCCTCACGGAATTCATTCCATGCTATCCGATGACCTTCAAGGCGAGTTGCACTATATTCTGCCCACCAAGCTCCGGCAGCTCCATGGAGTTGTTGAGCAGCGAACAAGGTCTTTTGATGATCGTCACAAGGAAACACACCAAATTTGGATTCTATTACATGAAACCAATGATCTGATTCTAATGGTTCAGTTGCTTCCGTGAAGACTGGCGGTTGTGTTGCCAAGAAATCCAAATAACTGTTTTGAGGTGGAATAACTTGCTACGATTGATGAATTAGGCCTTGCTGCACCAAAGCTTGGAGTAACTTATTGTTCTCTTGGTGAGACTCAAACATTTTTGACATGACATCCACCAATACCGTTGACAGTGGTGCCTGCGGTGGATCCGAATCATCACCGTCTCGACGAGAACTTCCGACCTTACTCGATGAGCGAGTACGAACCATACTGCACAAATGAATTTGGGATGAGTCAAAGCTCGATATCAGCAATAAGTGAAGATAAGGAAAACATGAACATGACAAGAACTTTGTGAAATTATAATAATATTCATGTTCGCGCAAATTTTCAAACTTAGCTTCAATGACGAACTGTTCTGCCAGAAATGACCAGTCTGGAGAAATTTGAGAATTTCATCCAGTTAGAGGCAAAATCCTGCCTTGAGGTGAACAAAAAAGTTGTAGTTCACATCCTGGAACTTCCGGAATGTATTTAGTTGCTTCAATGTCAGTTCTTCTTAAGGAGATATAAATTTCCAAAGTTGACAATGTTCCCAGATTTTCTGAGAAATTTTGACAGCACCTCCTTTGTATATGGCTGTTTTGTCCACAGTTTTTCATATACAAAGTATCTAACTTCGCCAAAACTGTAAATTACAACATTGTCACATATCTCATCTAGTTTTTATAAATATATCATATGCCCTCATTCGATGTTTCTACTGAGAGTTATGATCAAATTGGTGAGAAGTACAGAAACTGCTCCAGTTTCTGACCAGTTTTGACAGGTTTTGGAATTTTCAAATTTTAACTATGATCCAGGGGAATTCTGCTCTGGTAATGAACAGAAATTATTTAGAAGACTCACATGCATTTCTAACCATGTATGCAACAACTTCATCAGATAATTCTACCAGGAGATATGACTTTTCAAACTAGAGCTATGTTTCAGCCAGAATAACACAGGGAAGAACTAAGGTTGACAGTTTTGGTTCAAATTTCATTTTTATCATTTGAAGATAGGAATCTTCCTTGGATATTAACTTGACACTTGTGTTGTGAGATACACCTTCAGCACGGATTTTAACCATCGATGTGCCGATGTAACCTGAATGCAATGCCGGTACTACGTCCTCACCAAATAAAAATCCAAAGCCGGTATTCCGGCATACGTCTCAATGTGGCGCTAATGACGTTCACTCACAAACATTTTCTACTTGACCTAAGAATAACACGGTTAGTGTACCTGCTACTACACACAAACGATAGATCAAACATATGGTACCGTACGGCACAGCCTGCACGGGCAATCAATTCACAATAATACATATTAAAGTGAAAACATTCGTCCCGTATCATACCATACGGGCCGCCCCGAGCTAAGCCATGTCTCGAGGTACATGACCGGGTTTTCTACCACCCGATGGGGTCCCACGTCTTTGCATAGTGCTGCACCAGTAGGGGGCACATCAGGTTATGCCCCACCCGATGGGGGCTCCCACAAACTTTGAAGCACATTGGGGTACCGCGTGTCATATGTTCTCAGAAACATGGAAAGTTTCAGAGACTCATATTGACATTTCCAAGCCAAGCCAAGAAAACAATTACATGCTACCTCTCTCATGGTGAGCTTACCGCAATTGATCCGCCTGCGGTGGCGTACCTTACCTCTTACCTGACGTCGAAGTGTCGTTGCAGAATATAATAACACATATGTTAGCTTTGAAACCTTAAGTAACTTATACTATAATAGACCTTATATGGGAAAAATAACTAATCCTCACTCGACTACTTTGTAGTTTTCAAAAATAGGCTCTTTTCAAGCGTGCTATTCCCAACATGGCTCTGATACCAAGCTCTGGGGACAGGGGTCTACACATTCCAGGAATCGCATTGGGTGGTGCCTTGAGATGCGGCACCCAACAGCACACAAGAAAAACCATACAAAATAACCAACACAATTATTTTATATCACAAGATGATCCTCTTTTACAACATAATATACAACGTAGCGAAATATACATACTCATACTCTCAACTAGCTATGCACAAGAGAAGTCGTCCGTGCCAGCGGACGCATCTCACTAGCAACACGAAGCAGAGAGGCAGCGGCAAGGTTTCCGTAAGATACATCTCGACGAGCTCAAGGTCTCACGGACAACCACAACACAAGCATAAGCTAATAATACCTTCAAAAACCACAATATAGCAACCATGAGCACAAGACTCAGCAAGACTTAACCGTCTCACCTAAAGCATGAAACTCTACATGCTGGAAACTTTAAAGACTGGGAATCTTAATTTGCAGGAATGGACTCGCCGAAAGTAAATCCTTAGTGGTCAATTTTAAAGTAGCATACACGATCCATGGGCATAGCATCATTGTGAATTCCCTAATCAAACAAGAAACGCTTCATCCACGATGATACTTGCTCAAGGTTGCATAAGCCTTATCCAAGTTAAATGTTTGGAAATTGTAAATCTGATTATGCTATCTCTATAGCAGCCAAGATTTCAATACAACGAATTATTCAAAGCAGCATATTCATAATCTTTCCATTTCTTTTTCTTACTATGTCAAGACTCAGTGTCCATGTATGCTCAAATAACCGCGAGCGACGGTGATTGCGACCAGTAGACACCCGGATTGCACGAAACGTACAACCATACTTAGAGTTGCAACAGCACACTCCACTGGTGTCGCAAGCAGTCACCTTTCCCAAGACTAACCCATACCAAAACAGTTCGATCGACCCGAACAGCGAGCTTCCTCAAGGTACACCTCCGCTGTGAGATGTTCATAAGTGAGTTACCTCCCACTGTACTAACAGGCCGACAACTTAAGCCGATTGAAAAGGTTCCAACATAGGATCCTCAAGGTACATCAGTTTCCTGGGTCCCATATAGCCAGTATGCACCTGGTACAGTTGAAACTTGTCCAACAGGTCAAGGCACGAGACGGGCCTTAATTGACACAGGCAGGACTACGCAGCCAAAACCATGTCCTGTTGCATCCTATGATCCTGCCCGATCTCCAATTTATTAAAGGGAATCATCACAATTAAACTAAAAATTCCAATCCAGTGTAAACTAGGTGCTAGTCTCGTGAGAAGGTTCCAACATCTCGACTTCTACCATTTCTTCCAACTAGACATTAAGCATAGCACATCTAAACGTGGAGTATTAATCTACCCAAAACCACTCTTTGGATTATTCTAGTCATGCAAGTGGGTTTCATTGCACAAGACCTAATGTACAATACATCTCATCCATATAGTGTGTTTAAATGAAAACTTTGCAAGATTTCTTAAATGCAAACCGGGGCTCGCCTTTCGGTTAAAACAAAAGTTAACGAAGATCAGTTAGTAGCCTTCATCGAGAATTCACGTCACAGCAGATCCAGTAGAGAATTCCACTCCTCCAGGTTGTGCTTCTCGTTGGCCACCTTCGTCGCGAACACTATCTAAATGATATGCAATTAAGAGATTGCAATTTATTAATATAACAATTAAAGTTGATTATAACTCAAGAAGGATTAATATTAGTTAGGACTTGAAGTTCTGTTGCTAGACTGGACAGCAACAGAAAGGAAACAAGATGAACTTAGGCAATGGACATATGAAGTGAAATAGATATTGCTTCGTACATAGGGATGTGGTCTCAATTTATACAGGTTTAGTAGATCCCCTTAGCCTGGAAAAATTACAGGGAGTTCATATGGTCATTTAGGTATAACCAGGTAAGTTTCAGGTACATCAATTGAATATATTGGTCTACAATATTTCTCAAGTGTTTAGATTTTTCTGAATTTTCATTGTAATTCTGGAGGTCTATCATGGATACCAGTGGTTGTACCATACAAAGGGGGTCTCATTGGTTCTAGGAAAATTTGTTTCACAATTTTCTAAGCTTCCTACAGGGATAAATTGATTTTAAAATTTTGTAATAAATTCTGAAATGGTTACTGTATTTTTCCAAATTTTCAATTACATAGTGGTATGGAACACTGATCAACCCAGTAAATGAAGTCCAATGAACTTGAAATTTTACTAGAGGTCAAGTGTGTTATTAAGAGTGTCCTCACCAAAATTGGGATTTTTCCCATTTACAAAATAGAAGTAATTAATTTCCCGAGCAGTTAGCTCAATGGAATTAATTATAAAAAAACATTTGGGAGTTTCATGACCGACAAATTGCACCACTGCAAACTACTTGTCATGAGGAATCCAACAAAATATTTCACAATTTTTGGACATTTCTACTGGCCATGGTGAATTTCCAAAGATTGGGTAGTTTTCTGCAATTATTTCTCTATTGGAAATTGACTGGACCGTTGACAGTGGGCCCCACTATTTGAAATGGGCCACTGAGGTGGAAGCAGCACCGTTGTCCACAAAGTATTTCCGCAACCACACGTGATCCCGGCCGTACTTAGATCTGGCACTGCCTTTTTTGGCTGACTGGTGGGGCCGGCCCGGGGCCTTCTTGAACCTCTGGCAGGGACCGAGCGGCGGCGCCCGACGGTGGACCCGGCGGTGCCCCTTGCCGGTGGCCTTTCCTTTGCATCTCCTTGCCCCCAAAAGGCCGCATGTGCCTAACCCCACATGGGAAGAATGCTGGTGTGGTCGGGGAAAGCCAAGGATGGCCGGAAACGGTGTCCCCACAGCAGTGGTGAACGGCACAGCTCCGGAGAGGTCGCCCGAAGCATAAACTGCACTATTTTTTTATGGAATTGTTCGCATGGCGCTAGGGTCAAATCTGAGAAATAATATGAACACAAATAGAGGAGAAAAGGGGCTGGAATTGGGATTCCACCTTTGACCTAGGTCCAAAGGTTCGACCGTCGCAAGAACTCAGATTTTAGCGAGTATGGTGGATAAAAATCGAAGCCATTTGATCCTAAAGATCATTCGGAACATGAGGATTCTATCCTCTAGTTTAATTAGAAAATTTTTAGGCGTGGAAACTGAATTCCTATGCCAAAGTCTCTTGGTTCGTAAAAACATCCGATGCAAAACTTCGTACTCCGGTTAAACTGTGCCCTGACTGGCACAGGACCCGTCGGGGAAGTAAAGTAGGGTCGGGGCGAACCTTATTGCAATATGAGCGAGCTGGGAGCAAGCCCGAAGTGCTGGACCACCGTGGAAATCACCGCGACGGGTTGAAACAGAGGAAGAACAAACCGCCCGCCGGGGTGGTAGCACCGCGGCGACGAGGAAGCAGTGGCGACATGCCGGAGAGGTAGGGAGGATGCTTGTGCAGCTGATAGAACCTTCGCCCGAGCTGCAACGTTGAGGAAGAGAGCTGCCGCCACGGACCATAGAAAATTGTCGAAAAACAGAGTGCCGGTTGTTAGCGTTGAGCAGAGTGGAAGAGGGAGTGGATGAAGTCTTTCCTAGTGATGATAAGGGCAACAGGTTGGGGCATGCTGTGGACAGGCTGTTGATGGGGAGGTGGCACATGCAGTTGGTGTGGTGCCGCCATGGGAGGACCAAAGAAATGGAACACGCTTGGCTCTGTTGTCACTGGATGACGAGTGGGTCCCACCCTTCAAGCTTATCGGCGAGAACCCACAAGTCATCTTTATAAGCCACTTTATTCAAGTCTACCACTGTCAACCCGTAATTGTCCACTTTCACACCATCAGGATGTTAGACCCATTGGCACTTAAATACACGCGTTACCATTCTTTCGCCATAATCGAGTTCCCATATTTCCTCAATAAACCCGAAGTATATGGTCTTCTGCCCTTGTGAATCATAAGCCTCAATACGAACACCACTATTTTGTGCAACACTCTTACCGTCTTTTTCTTTAGTGTAAAATGTGTAACCATTGATGTCATATGCTTGCCATGATGTCACCAAAGTAGATGGGCCAGAAGCTAACTTCTTCATTGTTGCCTCTTCTACAGTGTTTCTGTATGGTATATTTTTGTCCATTAACCATTCAGTGAAACATCTTCTGTGCTTTTTCGTGATCCAGTCCTCTGTGCGATCTTGGTTTTCATCACGAAGCTCAATTTGGTGTTCCTCGATTTACGACTCAGCTACTGCGAGCTGTTCTAGTACACCAAAATGTGCACGGTGTACATTCTTGTAATCTTGAACGCTAAAAGTTTTCTTACCCACTTTGCCTCTCCCACGTAGTCTACCATCATGTACCGATATAGGCACACCTATCGATTTTCCATCTTTGATGTAATCAGCGCAACCCTCAATCACTTCTTCAGTGGTGTATGCTTCCATAATTGAACCCTCTGGGTGAGCACGGTTCCGCACATAACCTTTTAATACTCCTAAATATCTCTCCAACGAAAACATATGATGTAAATATAGTGGCCCCAATGCTTTTATCTGATCAACAAGATGTATGATTAGGTGTACTTGCATATCGAAAAAGGATGGTGGGAAACACATCTCAAGCTTGCACATTGTCTCGATGATGTATGTTTTTAGATAGTCTAAATCTTCACGTGCTATCACCTTTTGCGATACTGCATTGAAGAAGTAACACCAACGTGTGATGACAACTTCTATATGCTCAGGTTTGATGACTCTTATTGCAATGGAAAGGAAAATTCTCATCATCATGTGACAGTCATGAGAGTTATAACCGAATAAAGACAAGTCTTTTATCGAGACTAGTTTGCAGATATTGGATGAGAACCTCGTGGGCACTTTGATCCCACGCAAGCATTCGCAAATTGCTTTTTTCTCTTCTAGCGTCAAGTTGTAGCTGGCTGGGGGAAGGTAATGCTTCCTGTTCGCCTTTTCTACTGGATGAAGCTCTGGTCTCAAATCAAGATTTACTAGGTCCATACGCGAATAATCTGACCTTTGTTTTCCGCGGCATGTCCAGCAAGGTCCCAATGATGCTGTCAAATACATTCTTTGTAACGTGCATCAAATCAATACTATGGCAAAATTCCAGATTCTTCCTATACAGAAGATACTTGAAAAAAATGGATTGTTTCTTGAAAGCCATGTCAGTTGTATCATCCGAAGATGTACTTTTCTTTCTCTTAATTCCTTTACTATTTTTGCCCTTACCGGAAGCAATATGAATGTTCTTGACCATTTCAAACACAAGTTTTCCACTGTAAGTTTTTGGTGCAGTATCTTTATCGATTTTGTTATCAAATTGTTCTTTCATCTTCCTATACTTGTGTGTATCTGTCAAGAACCTTCAGTGTCTCATGTACACCGTCTTTCTGGATGAAGTGAGGTATAGAAATCCAGTTCTATCCACGCACCTAACACAACCTTTCTTCCCTTTCATTTGTCCCGATAATGTAAAAAGTCCAGGATAATCATTCACGGTAATGAATATCATTGCTCTTAGCGTGAAATACTCCCGCTTGTACTCATCCCATGTACGTACCCCTTCATTCCACAATTTCGCCATAACTTCCATTAAAGGTTCCACGAACACATCAA
The DNA here is from genome assembly GCA_036927565.1 of Tuctoria greenei. Lineage (NCBI taxonomy): Eukaryota > Viridiplantae > Streptophyta > Magnoliopsida > Poales > Poaceae > Tuctoria > Tuctoria greenei. Next base: position 148,541,229 of record JAYESD010000006.1, on the reverse strand, counting down.
TTTCGATGCTGGGTTGTTTCGGACCTGGGATAAGAACAGATAACAACATATATTTCCTTTTGTGACACAACCACGTCGGTAGGTTGTACATTGTTAAGACCACGGGCCATGTGATGTGTATGCTCCTTTTTTCACCAAACGGATTCATTCCGTCCGTACCCAAGGCAAACCTCACACTTTTTATTTCCTTTGCAAATTCTGGATACTGAATATCAAAATTTTTCCACTGCGTTGCATCACCAGGGTGTCATATTTTTCTTTCTTCTTGCGTTGCTCGGAATGCCAACGCATAATTTCAGCCTCCCTAGGGTTTGAGAACAAACGCTTCAAGCGATCAATTACCGGAAGGTACCGCATCACCAAGGCAGGAATTTTTCTCTTATTCTTTCCGTTTGCATCGCCAGAAGTATCGTCATCGTCACCTTCAGGACCAATAATAAACTTCTTATTCTTCTAAGTCTTTTTCATGTTGGTAACATACTAGTGATTGTATTCCTTTTTATATCTACTGACACCACAAATGGGGCATCTAGTTGCGAGCTCATGCTCATTGCGATACAGAATACAATGGTTCACACAAGCGTGTATTTTGGTGACACCTAGTGCCATCGGGCAAAGAAGTTTCTTCGCTTTATAAGTGCTTCTGGGCAGTTTATTTGGATTTGGAAGAATTTCTGCCAGAAGATTCAAAAGATCAGAGAAACTACAATCGGACCACCCGTGCGTAGCTTTCAACTTTAGTAGTTCTAAGACTGCATACAATGTAGTAAACTCTTTATCACAACCGTTTGATTCATCATATAAAAGCTCTGTTGCCACATTCTGCAATGTCTCCATTTTACTTAAACCTTTGCTTGCTCCCATAGAAGTCAATACATATGGTTCAATGTGACGCAACATCTCCTCACAATCGAACTCATCATCATCATCACCAGCTTGATTGTCACTACCATCATCGATATGAACATTATCATTATCTGAACCTCTCTCATCATCTTTATCCACATCATGTGTATCTAACTCACCATGCTCTGTCCATATTGTGTAGTTTTTTTTGAAACCTCTATTCACCAAATGAGATTGGATTACTATAGTATCCGTCCAAGCAATCTTATTTTCGCAATCGATACATGGACATAATATGTCATCTTCTTTTGCAACTTCGCATGTCTCTTTGATGCTTCAATAAAATTTGCAACATTATGAATGTACATAGGATCGGTTCTTGGCATGTTATACATCCACGCTCGACGTTCCTTGCTTCAATAATAGAATTTTTGTCAGATTTACAAAATTTTGCCACAAATATTCTCTAAAGGTCTTCTATAAAATGAATTTACAACGACATAACAACTATGATTAGGGCGACTAATGTAGGAGACGGGCGACGTCTTGAGGCGGATGGAGTCGAAGGCATTTGGAGCAGCAAGTGGGGGTGAAGGATTGAAGTCGTGGGGCAAACAGGCCCAGTGGCATGGGCTAGGTCTGGGTGGGATCTAGGGATGGCAATTATACCCGCGGGTACGAGTACCCAACGGGTATTGCACCCGACAGGTGCGGGTACGGGAGGATTTTTTTACCCGTGGGTACAACCCGTACCCGATCTGATGTGTTGCGGGTATGGGTGCGGGTATTATTTCCTACCCGCGGGTAACCGTCGGGTACCTGACATACTGTTATGATGTAGATGTGGCCCATAAAAAAACTCAGACCAGAATAGTTAAAAATTCACAGCCCACAAGGCCAGGTAACTAGCTATTCACGGTATTCAGACGTCCACCATCCATTGCAATCAGACCAATCCCTATCCCTGGAGGCTGGAGTCTGGCCCCGGTGTCGCCTTCAACTCTGGTTGGAGATGGATTTTGTGAGCAAGTCGTTGCATTGCACTCGGTGCTTTATAAAAGGGCATAAGGTCAGAGTAAGAGGAAGAAGATCGTGCTCTGCTCTGCTGCCAATGCCAAGTACTCCTATCCGACATCAACAGTCATTTGCTCTCCTGACTCGCCCCACGCAGCACGACATATGCATCATGGCGGAATTGGGTGCAACGTGCCATGTGAGCAGCTGCTAGATCCAGCACAGTTGTCTGAGGGCGTTATGCATCATGAGCATACATGTCTGTCGTAAACTCCGTGCGAGTAAGACAGAGCACTATTACTCTTAGCTGACGTGACACATGTTGCCTGGGTGCAGCTTGGTCTCACGCGCAGCACAAGCTGCAGAGTCAATACGGGAAACCCAAAGCTCTTGTACCAACCGACAGCTTGGCTACATGCAGTCACAGGTGTAGACTTGTTCTATTGAGTCATGCATGCATTGATTCAGTTTAGACGTGGTGACTGGTGTCACTTGTGCTTGTGCGCTAGAAAGCTAACCCTAATCACTCCTTCGAAATATATGCAAGTAGGAGGTACGCACACACAAGTAGCATATTGAAAAGGAAAACACATAAAACTACAATTACAAGTTCGGGTAAACATCATGCATCTTATATATATTACAATAGCATCTGTTAATTAAACATCATATTCATGTCACATAATAGGTACAAACTACATAAGCTTATTACGATATAGTCCATACATCAATATATAAAAGACCAAACTAGCAGAACACACAAAAAGGAAACAATCCATATAGTCCATACATCAATATACCAAAACACAATCCATACAGTCCTTACACATGCAAAAGGACAGAATCCATATACCAGAACACACAAAATTAACAGCTTATCAGCTAATGAAAATATACAAATAAAAAGTAAAGAAACTACATTTACCTTGCAGAGGCATTAGCACGGTGGGGAGGCATCAGCACGATGGGCCGGCTGGGTGGAGAAGTGGCGGTGCGGGGTTGAGCGGCGGCACGGCAGTATGGGCTGGGCGGCAGAGCGGCAGAGCGGCAGCGCGGCGCAGGGGAAATTCGGCAGCCTTGCGGCGTCGATATAAATCCTCCAGGGTTACGTTTTGACTGTGGTGAGGGGTCCTTATATAGGCGTCGGTTTTTCACATGCGGTTCTTAACTTTTTCTCAGGTGGTTGGTGCTTAATAACCGCCTAAGAAAATGATTATTTCAGGCCGGTTTTACTTACCAACCGCCTGAGAAGATATTTAATCAAAAATATTAATTAAGAAGAAGTAAATATCTTCACAGGCAGTTGGTACTTAATAACCGCCTGGGAAGATGTTTATCTCAGGCGGGTACTTACCAACCGCCTGAGATAATGCCCGATACTGTTCTTCAGTTTCCTTATCCCTTGCTTCTTTTTTATTTAGATTCCAATATAAATACTCAAACATGTTTAGATTCTGCAAATTGTGTCCAAATTCGATGATTCTTTCTTCTACATTTATATAAACTTAACATCTACCACCTGAACAAAATATTTTAAAACTTGTATAGCTGACATTGTAAAATTTTGGTAAATATCAAGTTAATTTCTACTCACATATTATTTACATTTGTGTATCTAATAAAAAAAAGATCATTCACTTAATTTTGTTTGAATGAACATAATGTATCATTTATACATGTATAAATTTTTTTAATTTTTTTAAAATGCATTCCAACATATCAAACTTCAAGTTATCCATCATTCTAACTAAATTCTCATATACATATGAGGCATTCATCAAATTATGAACACACATTGATTCAAAAAAAATTAAAAAAATCTGAAAAAATTCACAGAGGTTGGTATGATGAGTAAAAATGTCCACTGAAAAAATAAATGAAAAAAGCATTATATTCATCAAGATGGAAAAATTAAAAATAGCATTTGTTGCATGTTTTTTATGTTCTGACCACTTTCAAAGGATTTATGAAGTGAAATTTAATGGTAACCTTTACTTATCAATAATATTACAAGAAAGTGGAATTTTGCCGTTTTAAAGGATCCACATTTAATCAAGAATATTAATTAAGAAGAAGTAAATATCTTCACAGGCGGTTGGTACTTAATAATCGCCTAAGAAGATGTTTATCTCTGGCGGGTATTACTTACCAACCGCCTGAGATAATGCCCGATACTGTTCTTCAGTTTCCTTATCCCTTGCTTATTTTTTATTTAGATTCCAATATAAATACTCAAACATGTTTAGATTCTGCAAATTGTGTCCAAATTCGATGATTCTTTCTTATACATTTGTATAAAATTAACATCTACCACCTGAACAAAATATTTTAAAACTTGTATAGATGACATTGTAATGTTTTGGTAAATATCAAATTAATTTCTACTCACATATTATTCATATTTGTGTATCTCATAAAAAAATCCTTCACTTAATTTTGTTTGTATGAACATAATTGTATCATTTATACATATATGAATTTTGTTGAATTTTTTTAAAAGCATTCCAACATATCAAACTTGAAATTATCCATTATTCTAACTAAATGCTCACATATATATGAGGCATTCATCAAATTTTGAACACACGTTGATTAAAAAAAATAAAAAAATCTGAAAAAATTCACAGAGGTTGGTATGATGAGTAAAAATGTCCACTGAAAAAATAAATGAAAAAAGCAATATATTCATCAAGATAGAAAAATGAAAAATAGCATTTGTTGTATGTTTTTATGTTCTGACCAGTTTCAAAGGATTTATGAAGTGAAATTTAATGGTAATCTTTACTTATCAATAATATTACAAGAAAGTGGGATTTTGCCATTTTAAAGGACCCACATTTAATCAAGAATATTAATTAAGAAGAAGTAAATATCTTCACAGGCGGTTGGTACTTAATAACCGCCTGAGAAGATGTTTATCTTAGGCGGGTATTACTTACCAACCGCCTAAGATAATCGTATCTTCTCAGGCGGTTGGTAAGTAAAACCCGCCTGAGGCAACCATATTCTCAGGCGGTCGGTACTTAAAACCCGCCTGAGAAAATAGGAGTCTATATATACCCCTCGGCAGCGTTGGAAAAACCTAACCCGGGCGAAACACTTAGACGCCGTTAGGCTGCCAAAATTTCGTTTGCCGCCAAGTGTTCGCCGCCGTCGCCGCCGAGCTTCGCCCTTGTCACTTCTAGGTAAGCCGAGCGAAGCCATTGTCGTCGTCGCCGAGCTTCAAGGTAAACCCTAAACCCTTCGACCTTCCGTCCTCCTTCGCCATGTTGCCTCCCTCCCCGCCCTCGCCGCCGCCTTGAATATCCTTGGTTAGGGTTCGGGAATTGGAAAATGGTAGGCATCCTTGGTTAGGGTTCGGTGGAATTCGAAAAACTATCACGTTCGGTGGCATCTTTGGTTAGGGTTCGGTGGGTCAATCTTCTAGCGGTGCTGGATGCCAAACATATGATGTGTCACTCAAATACATAGGATCGTGATGATAAAGGCCATATTGGCACAATTGAACGAAATTAGTGGCTACAATTTGCATTTTTTAGTACAATGGTCAAATTCAAATACATGAACATGTACAATAAACATATATGTATCTTATCCTTTGGAGAATGGTATATTACTATGTTGAATCATTCTTGCTGATAGTGTAGCTGTTATATGACTATGAGTTTGTTTATTGAATAGCTTATTCAATCATGATGATGTGAAGAATTACAGAAGGATTGCATGCGTTAAAACAATTATGTATCCCATTATTGAACTCAGCTTAATATTAAGGCATTTCATAGGAAAAAAGTTTATACCCATTTATGATTTGTTAGCACCATTTGTATCAAACTAGATATATTGGGACTTCATTTTTGTTGGATGATCTGGGTATCTGGTGCACCCAGTAGAGGAGTCAAACTTGGACTTTGGACAAAGGTGCGGAAACACCAGTCTAGGGGTATATGATTGTTCTAGATAAAGAAGATTTCGTCCTTAACGATATTAGTAGAGTCCTATTCTGAATAGAGGTAGGAGTCAGATTCAGTTTAGGAACAAGTCCTAGTCCTAGTACGAATTGAGTTACATTCCATATAGGATTTGGAGTCACATGAAGGTGGATTTCAAAAATAAGCCCCTAGCCCCTCGACCTAGTTAATCCCATCCTATCAGAAATATTCCACCAAAGGTTTCATATGCCCAGACTTGATCAAGTCACCTAAACCTCGTGAACCTCTAGAACTCACCAAGTTTATCACTATAGGAGGCTTCGACTTCCCTGTCCTATTTTCTGAACAGCCAGGACAATTGACCATCCCAGAAGTCCTTGGTGCCATCATATGTGGGGTACGTAATGCCTTTCATGATGGCTGAACCTGCTGCCATGATGAGCCCATTTGGTGCGGCCGGGCAGACCGGGATTAGATTTTGGGAAATGTTTCCGAATTCCTGATTCATTTGAGAATGTGGGTCTTTTATCTCTTTTTACCGTGCAAATCCTATGGTTGTAGAGATGATTGCTGAAAAAGAGTGTCTCTTCTCGCCTGCAGCTACCTCGCCTCGCCTCACCTCACCATCCAAATCCAAGTGCCACACTTTGCGATTCTTGATACTAGAAAAAGGCTGGAGGATTTTCTTTTTGTCCCTTGCTTGATCAGTTATAGGTCTGGAGCTAGGCGCCGCCTAGTAAACCTCAAGAACGTGGTCGCCACTCTGAACGAAGCTAGCTTGTTTAGAATAAGAAGATAAAATTGCAATTGCTGGTGAGCAACTTTAACATGCTTGTGACCCTCGCAATGTAAAGGAACCTTTTGGTCAGTCGCCTTAAACCCTAGAATGCCTTATCAAATCCTAGAATGCTTCCATCTTTTTCTTCATGCAACACTTCATGTAGAGTTAATATGCCATTTATTAGATTTTTTGTCTTATTAGTTCTAGCATGGAAAGCCCTAAGAAGACTGGTCCTGGTAGTAACAATAAAGAAGACAATATGGAGTTTACTGACTCCAGCAGTTCAGGCTCCTATTACAGTCCATCGGATCCTTTCCCGAATATAAAAATTAAAAAGACTTCAGATGATCTAGACCCGGAATATGATCCTACCGACGAGGTATGAATCACGAATCTTAACTTCAGCAGTTCAAGTTAATGTTGGTTGTCAAGTATACAAAGTCTTATAATTCTTTTCTACCTAGATTAATCGCGAAGACAATGAGGTGACATCGGCTCCTAAAACCGCAGAAGGTTCTCCAATGGATGAATCCTCAACTTCACTCAAGCGGAAACAAGGGCAACGAGGTCCCAATAAGGGTCCATTGGACCGCATCATGTACATAGCAAGGGTCGGTCCAGGTGGGCTTCCCCAAGAACCACTGGCTTTAGTTACCAAGTACTGTTATGCATGCGGTTTTCTTGTTAGGGAGGTTGTGCCGATAACAACCAAGAATTAGAGGAAATTACCCGAGCAGACCAAGAATGAGTTGTGGGAAAGGATAAAGAAGCAATTCAAGTTCCCGAAAGGCACAAAAGAAGTTGTAAAGAAAGCAACATTGGTCTCTTGCGGCAAGAAGTTTCGTGGCTGGAAGAGTGAAATGAAAGCTTATGTTAAGGCCGATAAGGTCCCTAGCCCGAGGAAGATGGGAAAAATCACACAAGCTTAGTGGCAAGAGTTTGTTCGTGAAAAGAGCACACCTGATGCTAAAGCTCTAAGTGCAACTAGGTCAGAGCTTGCAAAAAAGAACAAATACCATCATCGCTTGGGGTCTGCCGATATGGCCCCATAGTCCAGAAATGGAATAAGATATTAGACAAAATTACCAGTAAGGGCAATCCTCAGCCATTAGAAGGGTGTGATGAGCGAACTGAACGGTGGGTCTTTGCTCGGTCAGGTTTGACCAACGAGGGCAAACTTAAAAGCCCGACTCTGTGAATGAAGTAGAGGATAAAATGAAAGAAGTAATTGAAAGGCAATAGAAGGGTCTCTTCAAGCCGAAGAGGGAGAATGGCCAACTTACCGCTATCTTAGGATACACTGAACACATCGGACGGGTTTGAGCAGTCTCTTCTCAAATGTCTTGGCTAGATGGTTTCCCTAAAGATAAAGACACATATAGAATCCGTGAGAAGTTTAAGAAAACACTTGATGAAACGATTGCTCAAAAGGTCAAAGAAAATATGCAAGAAATAATGGAACAACTTAGACAATCGGGACAATTAGTGGCACCGAGTACAGTGATGGTTCCAGTGCAAAAGGAGCAATTAGTATCTCCAACTGCCTACCCTAGGAGCGTTGGTTCTGTGCCAGGCTCAAGGTCAACCCATAAGTTCCCTGTCGATGATATTTCTAACGACAAATCTTGTCGTCTTCTTGTCCCAATAGGCAGAGCAGGGAACAAAACCAAACAGGTTGCCACTGCTATGGCAAAGCCTGATCGTGACTTCAACGGGAATCCACTTCTGTTGTATTATGCTGTGGTGCAAGTTCTTCAGATCATTGATAATTATTATGAAGATTATGAAATAGACCACGTCACACCTGAGGGGATCGCGACTCTGGGGCAGGCTGTCAACCAATTAATCCTTTGGCACCGACACGATATCGTGTTGGACGATGAGCCAATTTCTAGCCCCGTCGCATCTCCAAATACTGCAACCCCATCTTCAAAGGCGAAAGTGCATGAAGATCCACTCCCAGTCCAGGAAGATCCACTCGCCTTATGTCTCAGCAAGGATGATAGTAACCTTGCTAGTAAAGATATACAAGAGCAACAAGTTGGACAACAACTTCAAGCAGTACTAGAGCAAGCTGTTGCTAGTAAAGAGCAACTAGTTGAGCAACAGCATAAGGTAGTACTAGAGCCATCTACTGGGAGTAAAGAGCAATCAGTTGAATAACAGGTTCAACAAGCCAGTGTCCAACCTCCGACGACTACTCCTCGATCATTAGTGCCTATCGAAGTTAGCCCATACAAAAATAAGAAACCTTCATCAGAAGTGTCAATGTATTTGGAAACTATAAAGGAAAATATTATAAAATTGAGTGCATCTCATTCTTCTCATGAGCCAGAATTAGGAAATATCGAGGAGTGGGAAGAAGACGGTGTCATGTATAATCGGCGGACGACTTTAGTTAAACCAAGAGTTGTAATATACAAGCTTGAGGATGTTCCTCCTAAATTTGAGAATGGGAAGCCGTTCATGACATCCGTACAACTTAGAAAACAACCCGTCCCGCTCAGAAGAATGCATGAGTGGTACATCCTTGCCAGCACAAGATATGGTCTTAGTTGCGTCACATTTCGTATTCCAAAAGAAGCATTCTGGGCACTGGAGAAGATAGATAAGTCATTTTATTTGAAGAGCTGCGTCCCCTTTTGCATCGGGGCATGCTCGAAATGAACATACTGCTCCTTTGGTGCTTGTAAGTGCTCTAATATTTTGTATTTGCTTTTCTTACTACACGCATACGCTTTTCATGATATTATAACAATTCTGGACTTCTTCGATAGAATGAAATGCATGGATAATGAAAAGTTGGTGCGCAGAACAGGTATCCTTGACCCTACTAGGATTGCAAAGGCGCTATTCGACGTCCAGGCGGATCAAAACTCAACACAGTTCAAGCAAATGAAAAAAAAAGGATTTTGAAAAAGCAATCGCAAAACATAAGAAGGATAAAAGGACAGAAGTTGTAGCTTACATAGGACATGCAATGTTTAACTTTGTCAGAGACGGCAAGGACCTCGTAAAGGCTCCGTACAACTTTGAGTAAGTTCGACACATGACATTGAAATAGCAGTTATTGGTAATTTTTAACACGTGTGTTTGTGTGTTTGCAGTGATCACTACATAATGATCTTCATCAAGCCAATGCAGGGGAAGGCAACAGTCTTGGACTCGACCGATTTCCCACCAGATCGTTACAAAAGTTTCCTTTCCATTGTGAAACTGTACATTTATTCAATAATTTTAATTTACACACATTTAGAATGTGTTGACAAGTTTTATATGACATTTCTTGTATTACAGCGCTTGGCGGTTTTACGTGGAATAGCTTGGCGGTGAGAGACCTTCCAATACGAATGCATTGGACATTAAAACGTATTATGCTTGTCCGAAGCAGCCTGCTGGGAGTGTCTTATGCGGGTATTATGTATGCGAGCATCTTCGGACCACCGCAGTATATAGAGTGAATCATGAGGATGTAAGTTATCCTTAATGTCGATACCTTATTTTCTTACTTTTGAGTTTTATTTTCATTGTAACTAGCATAGTTTAATACTTATATTCTCTGTTGTTCAATATTACCAGAAACATTATTTTCATTTTTTGATTCCAACTTCAAAATGCAATTGCTCATAGTACAACTGCTCCAAAAATACCAACTAAATTCCTCTATACTCTCACTTTGATCTATACTTTGAGATTGTTCAAACCAACACATTCTAAACCTTGTTATGTGTTATATTGCAGCACACAAAGAATCTGAACGAAGAATGGCCGGTTTGTAAAAGTATTCCTGATGGAGGAGCCGACAGGATTGCTTCTGAACTCTGTCGGTTCATTCATCGCGAAATTTTGCACAAAATAGGGAAGTTCTTTGATGAGAATGGTGCAGCAGCTGATTTGCCAGAACTTTGCGACTATGCCAATAGAAACAGTTTTTAGTGAAAACTTGTAAACTATGAGATGAATTGTATGTGTAACTTGTACATATGTATATTGTTTTAATGAAATTGACTTCTGTGATGATAATATTGTTGACTTTTGTTCTGTACTGATATTGTTGATGTTTGTTTTGTGATTATATTGAATTGACCTGGAAATTAGAAATAACAGCAGTAGTACTGCATAGGTTATACCTTATCACAGACGGTTATTAACCAACGGCTAGGCATGCCTGTGAAAAACAATTATCACAGGCGGCTAGATACAGGTAAAGAACCATCTGTGATAACCTAATTATCGCAGGCGGTTACTATTAAGGTAGAAATCGGCTGCGGTAAAAGGTCTTCATAGGCGGCTTGATCTAGGTCAACATCCGCCTGGGATAACACCATTATCATAGGCGGTTAGTTATGTTGCGAGACCCGCCTGTGATAAGACAATTATCACAGGCGGATATATATGTTGCACCACTTGCCTGTGATAACTTATCTTCACAGGCGGCTAGCATAAGTAAAACCGTCTGTGATAATGTTTCTTCACAGGCGGTATCACTTCTCCGCCTGTGAAATTGTGGATTATCACAGACTCTTCGTTTTAGGCGGTTTTAAAAACCGTGTGTGGTAATAGGTTTGGAGCCGCCTGCGATAAGGCTTATTGTAGTAGTGTGTGGATGAGAGCTTTTTACGATGTCCATGAAAAACTGAGAAACAGACTTGGGACAGACATATTGTTGGTAAAATAGAAAAAAAAAACTATAAGACCTATGTGTGTTGAATACATTGGCTCGTAGTGAATACACTTGCTTTGACGATAAAAGTTTTGAATATCACCAAAACACCTTTTTATCAAGGTCCGACTCTAGCACTGAGCTACAGCAAGGTCCGACGGTAGGTCCGACTTGTTTTGGGAAGCTCCGGCTATGTTAGATGCTAGGTCCGACTAGTTGGTAAGATCCATCTAGCTTTGGTTAGTTCCGGTGAGTTTTGTCTTTAGCTCCGACATGTTTTTGCTAAGCTCCGACTTACTTTCTCTGGCTCATGTTTTGGGTTTACTTGTTTTGTTAGCTTCGGCTCAAGGTCTGGGTTGCTCTGGCAAGGTCCGTAACTTGACCGCAATGCTTCTGTTTTTCATTTGCAATGTTTCATACTTGCTTTACATCTCTGGAAAGATTGCTTAGTATTCATTTGCTAAGTTTTTGGTGCGTTTTTGGTTAACATGGATGATATCGTGTTACTGTAGTTTTGCAACATGCTTATGTGAGGTTCTCACGTAAGGTGTTGTGTTCGGAACTAACTTGAGTCAAGTCGAGGACTTGGGCTCGTATGGATTGGTTATTTATTCATGTGCAGGTGTTGCTTGAGTTCAAGACATGGCTGGTGACGGAATCCATTGGACTAGTCTCAGGGAGGAGATGAGGTTCCAAAAACCAAATTCAGGAGGAATTGTGGTTGAGCTGATCAGGAGATTGCGCAGCATGATTGAATCAAGAACAATGCATGTGAAGGTATCATGGACGTCATTGGAAGATGTTTGCACATGTGCAAGGAGTGCATGGACGTGGCTACATGGTTCCGAGATGTGATGAAGAGATGTGGACATAAAGAGTTGGTTGGAAAGGTCCAACCGACTAGGTTATGGACTCAGGCTGAGTCGGGTTTGACTCAAATATGGAATGATTTGAGTTGGTTATGATAGGATTTCGTGTGAGTCATGAATTTGAGTTGTTTAGGAATGTGGGATATGTGCCTAAGGTGTTTGGAAGTCTTAAGATTGCTTCTATCTGCGTATAGAAGAATCCTAAGTAGTTGTGGGAAGTTACAATTCGTGAACAGAGTAGGATTAGGTTCCTGATTTGAGTTGAGTTGGCTTTCGAGCTGGTTATATAAGCAAGGGAGTCCAGAGCTCGTGGTGCACGACTTTGGGGCTGTTCCTCTTGTGTTCTATTGAATAAAATTCCTAGTTTGAAGGAACTTTTGTGCCTTGTTCGTCCGACTTGTTCCAGACAAGTTTTACTCGTTGAGTTTCTGGACAGCACTACCTTTCGTCGGTGGTTTTATCATAACTCGAGTTTTACAAATCCAATTGACATGATGCTTTTTGAGTTGTCTTCACAAATTGATTATCTATCATCTGTCAAAATTTCACGGTCTTTGGATTTGTGGTCTATGATCTACACGAGTTTCTTTGCAGCATTCCAGAAACTGTTTGTCTCAGGTAGGTCAGATTGACTTTTGTTCGATCTTTCGATCATAACTTGAGTTTATCTCGACGGTATTGAGTGATTCTTCTTGTGTTTTATCCGTGATTTGATTCTCTATGATATCTATCACTTTTGTCACGGTGAAACACGTTTAGATTAGTCTCACACACGATTTCTTTAACATATCGTTTTTCTGCCGAAGGGATTGGAGTTTAATTGTTTCCGCTGCGTAAGATTTTTAAATCTACCATTCACCCCCTATGGTAGATTTTCACGTGCTCTTCGATTCTAAAATTGGTATTAGAGCCACGTTGCTCTAATCTTTGTGATTTGCACGTGTTTTTGACTAATCATCATGGAGAAGTACTCTGCCAAACCTTGTGTGTTCGCTGGTATTGATTTTCAGGTTTGGAAGGCACGAATGGAGGCTTTCATTCAGACACAAGGCTTTGCAATATGGGAGAAGGTATACAAGCCTTACGAAGTGCCATCAAACGATCAAGTTATAGCTACAAATCTGAGAGATGTCGACAACAACAACAAGGCTCAGAACTTGATCATACAAGGATTAACTCAAAGTGACTTCGACTGTGTTGTGCACCTCCAATCTGCATACGATGTGTGGAAAGAACTTTGTGACCACCACGAAGGATCCAACATGATAAAGGAGGTAAGAGAGGATATGTTCAAGAAAGAATACATGCGCTTCGAGATGCAACCCGGTGAGTCCATTGATGACCTTTTTGGTCGCTTTAATAAGATTCTCAGCAACTTGTGTAGTGTCAATGTTAATTTTTCAGATGCTGAAAATGCTAGGCAATTGTTAAGTGCATTAGACATGTCAATTTGGGAGATGAAAGTCACATCTATTCGTGAATCTACTGTCATGAGTACACCTACTTTAGATGTTCTATATTCCAAGCTAAAAACTCATGAAATTGACATAATATCACGTAAGAATCCCAACAAGTCTATTGCTTTTGTTTCTCAACGTGATATGCCTAGCTCCGGCCAATCTTCATCTTGTAGTACACTTGCTTTGTTGTCCTCTCTAAAACTTGAATAGATTGAGGAGTTTCTAGAGGAGGAGTTAGCACTTCTCTCTACGAGGTTCTCAAAAGCATTGCAAAATGTGAGAACTAGAAGGAGAGGAAGCTCCGGACCTCAACGATGCTTCGAATGTGATAAGACAGGACACTTTCGTACATATTGTCCTAACCTTTCAGGTCCTACCTCCCGGGAAGAAAAAGAAGGGTTTTAAGAACGTCAATTGGTGAGCAGTTTTATCTCAGCACTCCAGGAACTTGGCTCAAGCGACGTGGACATTGGAAGTGATGAAGATGAAGATGATTTGCCAAACAAGTGCTTCATGGCGGGCAAGTCAAGATCGAGTACGGAGGAGGCAGAACACAACAGGGACAATGAAGAGGTATGTCCTACTTGCGAAGAAATGTGTGATGCTATTTCTCGTGCCAATGTTATTGTACAGAAAAAGGACAAAAAGCTTAGAGACAATGCTATTAAAATTGAGTCACTAGAATCTGAAATTAATCGTTTGAAATCCTTGATTCCTAGTGATGATTCTCGTTCCTCATGTGACTTAATATATGAACAATTATCCTCCCTAAGAAGTGCACATACCTCCACACTTGATAAACTTGAACTTGAAATTGAAAAGAACAAAAAACTTGCTGCACTTAATATTGGAAACTTAAAAGATGCTTCTTGTTCTACAATTGATTTGCATTGTTCTAGTTGTGATGATCTTGATAAGAAACTGCGAGATGCTATGAATGAAATATCTATATTGAACAATGCTTTACGTTGTCATGAAGTTAAATATTGTTCCAATTGCAAATTAAAAGGAAAAACTTCATGTGAAAATTTTCTTGATCTGTCCAATAAACTTGATAACATTCATAAGACATTTAATCGGTTTTGTAATAGGAATAGGAACCTTAACTTGCTGCTGAATTCATCCAAGTCTTGCAATGATAAAACTGGTTTAGGTTTTGATTTTCATTCTCATGCTAAGGCACATCCACCTAAAATTGTAAAATCATTAGGAAGTGGTTTGATTCAAACAGTTCCTAAACAAAAAGAAGTGGTTTTTAAATCTGCCGGGGTGTTGTCTCATTCGGCTTCAAATAAAAATATTGTTTGCTCATCTAGTCATGAACACAAAGTTAAATTTCATTGTAACTACTGTGGTAGAGATGGTCATGTCATATATTTTTGTTATAGACTAGCTAAACAACAGAAAAGGGAAAGAATGGTTGCTAGATCTCATAACTTTCATGCAAAATTTGCTGCACATATTGAACCGAATGTATAACCTGCTGTTTTGAGTCAAAAACATTCAAAGTTTACCTCCAGACCTTCTGTTTTTGCCTCCAGAGCTACTGTTTTTTGTGCTACACAAGTAACACCTTGTAGGTCAGTAGTTAAAAATAAAAAATCTCAAACTTTGATTCATAAACCTGCTGTTCTGTCTCAGCTTTTGCGTGTTTTTCCTGCTGCACGTCGCGTGACTCAGTACTGGATTCCTAAATCCCTTTTGACTAACCCCAGTATTGAGTCATCGACGTATTGTGCTTCTATGTAGGTTACACGTTTGAGGAAGAAGAACATTTGGATTGTGGATTCAAGTTGCTCACGCCACATGACCGGTAACAAAGATTGGTTTTCCTCCCTCTCTTTTGTGTCATGTATAGAGAATGTTACTTTTGCCGATAATTCTTCAACTCCTATAATTGCTAAGGGTTCGGTTAGAGTAAATGATCACTACGCTTTTAAGGATGTGGCACTTGTCAAAAATTTGAAATACAACTTGCTTTCCGTTTCACAATTGCTAGATGAAAATCTGGAAATTATTTTCAATAAAAACTGCTGCAAAGTTGTAAGTTCAAATAGTGAGCTTATTTTTAACATGTCTCGGTTTGGAAGTATTTTTAAAACTGATTTTGATATGTCTTCTTCTAAGCATAGGTGTCTAGTTGCTAATGATTCAAAGGACCTACATTTTTGGCATCGAAGACTTGGTCACGTAGGCTTTGATCACCTAACGTGTGTTAGTGCTCTTGATCGCATACGTGGGCTGCCTAAGCTTAAAGGGGACAAAGAAAGTGTGTGCTCTTCTTGTAGACATGCTAAGAAGGTTGCAGGTTCACATACTCCTCTCACAATGATCATGACAACTGAACCGTGTCAACTTTTGCACCTCGACACCGTAGGACCTTCACGTGTTCAATCCTTTGAAGGAAAATGGTATGTTCTTGTGATTGTTGATTATTCTAGATACTCTTGGGTTTACTTTATGGTGTCAAAGAATGAAGTTTTTAGTCACTTTAGAACTTTATTTCTTAGATTATCATTTGATCACCCAGGATCATTAAAAGAAATTAGAAGTGATAACGGAACTGAATTTAAAAATCAATCTTTTGATCACTTTTGTGCTGAAAAGGGAATAGATCATCAATTTTCTTCACCATATGTACCTCAACAAAACGGTGTTGTAGAAAGAAAGAACGGAACCTTAGTTGAGATGGCTGGGACTATGCTTGATGAATATCAAACTCTTAGGAAATTTTGGGCTGATGCGTTAGCAACCGCTTGTTATGTCTCAAATCGTGTTTTCTTGCGTGCTAAGCTAGGTAAAACACCATATGAGCTCGGGTTTGGACATAGGCCTAGTGTTACACACTTTCGGGTATTTGGTTGCAAATGCTTTGTTAAGAAACATGGTAATCTTGATAAATTTGAACCTAGATCCATTGATGCCATGTTTCTTGGTTATCCATCTCATACTAGAGGCTACCGTGTGCTTTTACTTGACACTAACAAAATTGTGGAGACTTGTGAAGTGTCTTTTGATGAAGCTAGCCCAGGTACTAGCTCAAACATTGCAGGTCCAGATCCATATCCGCAGGGGGGGAGCATTTTCGTTGAAGATGAGGAAGAATTGGAGCTGCTGCCCGAAAATTCAGCAGCTAAAGACTTTGGTTCAGCTCCGGATGTTAATTCTCAACCAGCACCGACAACCATCAATGCTGATTCAAATCATCCTCAAGTCACAAGCTCATCGATTTGTGATGAACATGAAGAAGAAGAAGCTTGTGAGACATCTGTTCCCCTACGGTTTTACAAAGATCATCCCCCACAACAGATGATTGGAAGCTTGCACGAACGAGTCACACGGTTCAGCAATGATGAGTTCCGAATTGGAAATGCGTATGATGGGTGAACTCACTTACATTTTGGCGCTGCAAATCAAGCAAACTAAGGAGGGTACCTTTGTGCATCAAACGAAGTATACAAAAAATCTCCTAAGGCGCTTCAACATGGACAAAAGCAAGCCTCTTCGGACACCAATGGGAACAGCAAAAACACTTGGACTTGATGAAGTTGGTGAACCCGTGGATCAAAAAGAATATAGAAGCATGATCGGATCACTTTTGTACCTCACGGCATCAAGACTAGACATACAATTCAGCGTATGTCTTTGTGCACGGTTTCAAGCCTCCCCACGTGCTTCACATCGTTAAGTCGTCAAAAGGATTCTCAGGTACTTACATGGAACTCAAGAATTTGGAATTTTTCTTCCTTCTTCCTCAACCCTTACTTTGAAAGCTTTTTCGGATGCTGATTTTGGGGGTTGTAGGATTGATAGGAAAAGTACTTCCGGTGCTTGTTATTTTCTCGGTAATTCTCTTGTTGCTTGGTCCTCTAGAAAACAAAATTCAGTTGCACAATCCACAGCCAAATCTGAATATGTAGCTGCTGCTAGTGCTTGCTCACAAATTCTTTGGATTGTTCAAACACTTAAGGACTATGGGGTTGATCTAGATAGTGTTCCACTATTCTGTGATAACATTAGTGCCATTTGCATTGCTAAAAACCCCGTGCAACATTCTAGAACTAAGCACATTGACATTAGGTATAACTTTCTCCGAGATAATGTTGAAAAAGGAAACATTGTGCTTCACCATGTAGATACCAAACAACAATTGGCTGACATTTTTACAAAACCTTTGGATTTCACTCGTTTTTGTTACATTCGTAGTGAAGTAGGGGCTATGCATCCTCATGGCTTAAATTGAGGTGGAGTTTTGAAACTTGGGAAGTCTATGTGTGAATCTGAAATTAAAATAATATGAGCATAGTATTTCATACATATTTGACTTTGTGATTCCTTTTACATGCTGAAAGTTCTTACTGCATTACTCGTGTTATACATTTTGTAGTTTTTGCCATGTCTAGTAATTGGAATAATTACTTACACTAAAACTGGTCATGGTCGAACCTTCTTGCTGTTTTGAACTAGTTACATGTTCACATGTCCTTTTAATCATAAAGAATTAATTAAGTAAACAACTCACATGTTGAGTTTTTATGAACAAATAAAAATTGAGAAAATATCAAGAGAATATGCATGCATCACACTTCTTCTTTTGAGATGGCTTATGATTGCACTTAGATATGAACTTGGAAGAAGTTGTGTATGACTAAAACTATGTCCTTAAGCTTCTGATTGTCAAATGACATAGGCTTGGATTGGTTGGTTAGAATAAGGCAGATGCGCATATAATCTCTTGCAAATATCATATGATCTAAATTTATGCTTTGAAAAATAATAAAATACAGCAACTAGTGTCATGATTTCAGGTCTTGAAATAGTTAAGTTTGTGAGATCATGACTTACTTAAATTGAAAATTACATTTGATCTCTAGCATGGCTTACACTACTTTATATATTTCATTGATGTGATAATGTAAGGTACTTGATAGTATGACTTGGATGAGCTTTGTTTATATGTATATGTTATAATATGCTCATAACAACTAAAGGGGGGTGATAATTTGTGTATATGCTCATGACTTGCTAAATACATTGTCAAAGGGGGAGAGATAAGCATGAAGAGAAAGAGAATATGTGCATAAGGAGAGATAATATGGGATAATTTTTGGATTTTCTTCTCATTTTACTTTTGATTTACAAAGGGGGAGAAATTGCCTTCAAAACTTTTACGTGAATAAGCCAATGTTCGTATTTTAAATGGTGTTGCCAATGCATTCATCAAGGGGGAGAATGTAAGACCTATGTGTGCTGAATACATTGGTTTGTAGTGAATACACTTGCTTTGACGATAAAAGTTTTAAATATCACCAGAACACCTTTTTATCAAGGTCCGACTCTAGCACTGAGCTACAGCAAGGTCCAACGGTAGGTTCGGCTTGTTTTGGGTAGCTCCGGCTAAGTTAGATGCTAGGTCCGACTTATTGGTAAGGTCCCACTAGCTTTGGTTAGTTCCGGTGAGTTTTGTCTTTAGCTCTGGCATGTTTTTGCTAACCTCCGACTTACTTTGTCTAGCTTCGGTTTTGGGTTGACTTGTTTTGTTAGCTCCGGCTCAAGGTCCGGGTTGCTCTGGCAAGGTCCGAAACTTGATTGCAATACTTCTATTTTTCACTTGTAATGTTTTGTACTTGCTTTATATCTCTGGAAAGATTTCTTAGTATTCATTTTCTATGTTCTTGGTGCGTTTTTGGTTAACATGGATGATATCGTGTTACTGTGGATTTGCAACATGCTTATGTGAGGTTCTCACGTAAGGTGTTGTGTTCGGAACTAACTTGAGTCAAGTCGAGGACTTGGGCTCGTATGGATTGGTTGTTTATTCATGTGCAGGTGTTGCTTGAGTTCAAGACGTGGCTGGTGACGGGATCCATTGGACTAGTCTCAGGGAGGAGATGAGGTTCCAACAACCAAATTCAGGAGGAATTGTGGTTGAGCTGATCAGGAGGTTGCGCAGCATGATTGAATCAAGAACAATGCATGTGAAGGTATCATGGACATCATTGGAAGATGTTTGCACGTGTGCAAGGAGTGCATGGACGTGAATACATGGTTCCGAGACATGATGAACAGATGTGGACGTAAGGAGTTGGTCGGAAAGGTCCAACCGACTAGGTTATGGACTCAGGCTGCGGCTGAGTCGGGTTTGACTCAAATATGGAAAGATTTGAGTTGGTTATGATAGGATTTTGTGTGGGTCACAAATTTGAGTTGTTTAGGAATGTTGGATACGTTCCTAAGGTGTTTGGAAGTCTTAAGATTGCTTCTATCTACGTATAGAAGAATCCTAAGTAGTAATGGAAAATTACGATCCGTGAACAGAGTAGGATTAGGTTCCTGATTTGAGTTGAGTTGGCTTTCGAGATGGTTATATAAGCAAGGGAGCCTAGAGCTCGTGGTGCACAACTTTGGGGCTCTTCCTCTTGTGTTCTATTTAATAAAATCTATAGTTTGAATAACTTTTGTGCCTTGTTCGTCCGACTTGTTCCAGACAAGTTTTACTCATCGAGTTTCTGGACATCACTACCTTTCGTTGGTGGTTTTATCATAACTCGAGTTTTACAGATCTAATTGACGTGATTCTTTTTGGGTTGTCTTCACAACTTGATTATCTATCATCTGTCAAAATTTCACGGTCTTTGGATTTGTGGTCTATGATCTACACGAGTTTCTTTGCAGCATTCCAGAAACTGTTTTTCTCGGGTAGGTCAGATTGACTTTTGTTCGATCTTTCGATCATAACTTGAGTTTCTCTTGACGGAATTAAGTGATTCTTCTTTTGTTTTCTCCGTGACTTAATTCTCTCTGATATCTATCACTTTTGTCACGGTGAAACACATTTAGATTAGTCTTACACATGATTTCTTCAACAGATCGTTTTTCTGCCAAAGGGATTGGGGTTTAATTGTTTCCGCTGCGTAAGATTTTTAAATCTGCCATTCACCCCCCTCTGGTAGCTTTTCACGTGCTCTTCGATCCACCGAAAACAAGTAAACAGCTGCACATATCCTTGGGCAAGCCCAAGCGGCCATCGCCAGTGTTTTTGGCCTTTTGGGTAATATTTACCTTGCTTGGTCTGAGTTGTTTGAGCCGATTTGCTTGGGCTTAAAATGATAGTTGTTTCAGTGAGCTTATAAACTACGTACATGTGATTTTTTATTAGCTCAACCTGAACCAGCAAGAGTCATGTTGGAATTATGGGCCCTCTGTCACAAGCATTTTTGTAAATGCTGCCGAACCCGGCGCCTGATCGACGGCGCCGCCATTGCGTCGCTGGTGAATAGGCACAAAGATAAAGAGACACGTTCTCTTAAACTAATTCTTGCTTGACTGATTTGCCGCACGCCGGTCAGAATATATAGCTGGTCTGCATAATACAATAAGGAAGCTAGGACTCTATCTGTAATATAAAAAATTAATCTCAACTTTTTTATCTCTAATATTAATCAATAGACTTGGACTCTCTTTATTTTTTTCCTAGTTTATGGCCACGTGACACCCTCCTCCGCATGGGCCCTAGGCAGTCGCCCCTCCCGCCTAGGCCTAGAGCTAGGCCTGATAACCACAGCGATGGACATCGACAGCAGCGAGGATTCAACGTAGGGATTGGCTAAATCAATATTATTTGTGACGGCGCCCTCGCAAATAACCATGGCCGTCGTAAATTTGATATTTTCCTTTAGTGTGCCTTCCATGTTTGTGGGTATTTTGAAACTAACCACCTCTTCAGAGAATGTCTCTTACTTCAAGCTATCTGGACTTGGGCTTGGGCATCGCAATGGTTCAAAGCGTTATGGCTAGACCCAGCAACATGGTCTATAAGGCTATCCGCACTCGTTTCCTCTAAAGCAATTCTATATATTATTTTTCTTCTACTTTTACAGTATGTACTCTAAATTTATACATATCCAGTATGCTTTACAGTACACCACTGCGGACTGGTTCTGCAACCTCTTTGCCTGATGTTCAGACTTTGCAGATTAAAGGTTGACGCTCTGCAATCATCCTCATCAGCTGGGAGATTTGAATGGAGCGCAATAATGCCAGAGTTTTCCTGTGTCAGTTATCATAGATGCAATTCAAGATGAGCCCCGTCTTTGGTCACCAGCTGGCGCAGAGAGCTTGATCTACTCTGGTGCCTAAGTTCAGTATCCGCTGATCTGCAACTAGCTTCAGTTTCAGTTCCTGTCAAAACCATACAATC
Source organism: Tuctoria greenei (assembly GCA_036927565.1). Taxonomy (NCBI): domain Eukaryota; kingdom Viridiplantae; phylum Streptophyta; class Magnoliopsida; order Poales; family Poaceae; genus Tuctoria; species Tuctoria greenei. Next base: position 148,519,464 of record JAYESD010000006.1, on the reverse strand, counting down.
TAGGATGTGTAAAATTTCCTTATCTTCTTAATACAAATGCACCGGCAACCCACTAATATGTACACCCCTCTTTACCTAAACTCAAAAGATTGCTCCAAACAACTAGGTTACTACAGGAGAAAGCTGGCGTGCAGCACTAACTACTAACGGGCCGGAAATTAAGAGATATATGGCTCATTAATGTGGAGAATCTTGACCGACATGGCAATTAACTAGACAAAAGTACACATTTCAGAGTTTCTTCTGAAAGTAACAAGTAAATCTAGCTTGCAAGACAGTGGCGTCATTATTAGTTATCGCAGATGACGGCACACTTCATTCAGCGCTATGCATCAATTTTCACTATATGTATTTAACCATTGCGGTGTACGAGTGGGGGCTCGTGTTGCTAGCACCGTGTTGTTGGTGCTAGCTCGCTCGCGTTCGAGCGCCGGCTCTTGCACTTGTGCCCACCTTCTTAATGAATTTGCTCATAGCATCTAGATCATGATGGCTTTCAAAAAAAAAATTAACCATTGCTGACAAGATAAGAAAGCGTGCAAAGCTTTTTGAATCTTCAGATAAACAATTGCATGCTTATCGAATCTTCAGATAAACAATTGCGTAGGAGGTGTGGGTATAAACAGGGGTACGTTTTGTTGTGTTTTAATGTAATGCAAAGCTCTTCCTGCCTATATAAATTTTGTTTTGGATAAATTGCTGCCTATATACATTGGAGTTGGAATACTATTCGTAGGTAACACTCGTACCTAACCTATTTATATACTAATCTTAAAGATTTTAAGCATGCTAAACAAAAGCGTCCTAACAGCGAAGTGACCAAGACCAGAAGCCAGTGCCGTCAGTAGAACAAGCTAGCTAGTTACCGCAAGCAGAGGTGTATTGTCCTTTTGAGGGCTGTTATTAGCTGGCATAGCAAAGCTGTTTGTACTACTTAAACCTAATTAACGAATCGACTAAAAGAAACTAGCTGGGGAAACTAAAACATATATACTTACTGTATACACATGTCGGCGGCTGAATATTCCGCTGCAGGGACCGCGCATATTCTCTTAACTGCTGCATATTTGTCAGATGAATATATATACACGGTGCCATGCATACACACGTCCCCAGATAGCACGAGTTTTGGCGGGCGCGCACGTAACGTAGTACAACGCCTTGCTTTTGCTGCTCGTGCCGCCGGCACTGCATCTGCATGTGACGCTGATGGCATTTCCTCTGCGATGCATGCATGACTCTTGGACAGAGCTATAGGGCCGTGTAATGCGGAAGAGCATGCGATTAAGACAATGGACTGTGCACAAGCTATCGGAATAAGCCATTAACCTGCTGCGTGCGCATGTGTATCATTTTGACTGGACTTGAGTACAACTCACATACAAGTACGCCAAAGTACTTCAACAAATTGATCCCAAACTGTTAATATAATAGAACCTAGATGCCTTGACAGGGCTGTACCTGCTGCAAGCATATGGCAAGGATCGGATATATATATATATATATATATATATATATATATATATATATATATATATATATATATATATATATATATATATATATATATATATATATATATATATATATATATATATTACCGGGAAAGAGAGTAGGATCAAAGTTCAAAGCAACGATATTCTAGGTCAGATCCTTGGCCTACCAGCAAAACTATCATATTCTAAGGAGTTCCAAGGCCAAAGGAGAAGCTCTTACCGACATGGCGCTTTTTAATTTTTGTGGCAGATGCAGAAGGTAACGATGCAGGTAACGCGCGCACGCACCTCTCCACTAGGAAGTCGTTTGCTGGCCGGAATCTGGACGTAACTGCAGCTAACATAATAATCAATGTAGTTGCAGTTGGACGGTTGCTGAATAATTCAGCATACAGTACTTACATGGTACGATAAAACTGCCGCTTTGCAATTTAGTTTTTGTTTTAAATCTAGACTAGAAAGCTGCTTTCGGGTTCATATATATAGTGTACTATAGATCAAAATACAGGTACACGGGCTCTTCTCTATGTCCTATCATGACATATAGGCCACGCAACTTTTTCGAGATAACATAGTCAAACTGACTATACGTTATCATCAGCTCAATGAAAAATAAACATATTTAATTAAATTGCTAATGGAACCACTAGGCTAAATCTATATGTTATCATCAGTAATAAATTTCTAATGTGCATACGTATAAAATTAGGAAAAGTCTACTTACCCTCCTCCCCTCACAACCATACTCTAGGGACTAATTTACCTCCCAAACTACAAAACCGTATTGTTAGCCCCATAATCTTCTCAAAACCATCTATGTTACTCCCTAATCTGTTTTTCAGGGCAGTTTTGCCACATCACATGCTGATGTGACGTCTCTTGCATGCCTTCCACGGTGGGCCCTTATGTCATTGAGTAGAATCAAAAATACACCCTAGGGACATGGATCTACCAGGACAGGAGTAATCATACCTGGAGGTGATTTATTCCTTGGCTGATATCTTTCCTCTTGGACGCGATCTGTTTTCTGGCCGTGTTATGTTCCCACGATCTGCCTGGACGCGATCTCTTCCAAGCGGCATGTTGAATGATTTATGCTGTTATGACTAGAAACTCTTTGTTATTAGCGAGTATCAAGTTATTATCCTTTTGACTGATAACTCTTCGTTATCTTTAGTCTCATCTTTTCGTTATCCTATGTACTCAGTTAGTGTAATCCTGCTCTATAAACATAAACCTCCGGCTAGCCCTCAAAGTGACGCCTGATCAATTCTCCGTGTTTCCTACATGGTACCAAGAGCCACTAATTCCCCACGGTGATCATGGCATCCAGCTCAAATAATCCAGTTCCTCCAGTCATCTCTAATCTCCTCTCTCACAACTCTGTCACGGAAAAATTGATCCGTGACAATTTTCCCTTATGGCAAGCCCAGGTGCTACCTCCTCTACGTGCGAATCACCTTGAAGGATTTCTAGATAGATCTGTCAAAGCTCCATCAGAAACTATTGAAGCAGTGGTCAAGGGAGATAATGGAGAAGAGAAGACGGTGATCATTGAGAACCAAAGCTACATCTCGTGGTTGTCACAGGATCAACAAGTGCTAGGATACCTACTGGCATCTCTGTCAAGAGAGATACTCTCTCAAGTCACGACGTTGACAACATCTGCTGAGGTATGGAAGGTACTTCATAACATGTTCTCTTTGTAGTCTCGTGCGAGAGTCATGCAGCTCCGTCTGCAACATGCGGTCACGCAAAAGAAAGATTTGTCGGTAGCTGAATATTTCTGGAAGATGAAATCGTTGGGAGATGCAATGGCTACAGCTGGCAAGCTGTTAAGTGATAAAGATCTCGCATCTTATATATTGGCAGTTTTGGATTCTGAATGGAATCCGGTAGTAACTGCAGTGACCTCTCGGGCTGATGAAGTTTCACTAAGTGAACTATATGCACATTTACTGAGTTTTGAGATGTGTTTGGATCTCCAGGGAGCTGGTGACTCATACTCCTCTTCGGCCAACTCAGCAATCAGAGGAGGAGGTGGAGGCTATCGCGGTTCACGTGGTGGCCGTGGCTGTGGAAACTCTGGTGGTCGTGGCTTTTCAAACTTCAACTTGAACAAGAATAGCTATGGCAATAGTTACAAGGTGACAGGAAAACCTCAGTTCCAACTTTGCAAAAGGTTTGGTCATGAGGTTAAGCGATGCTAAAAGAGATTTCAGAGAGATTATATGGGAGAAGAGAAGTCGGCATCAGCAGCAATGAATTCAAATTCCTATGGGCTTGACACAAATTGATATGTGGACTTCGAAGCAACTGATCATATCACATGTGAGCTTGATAAACTGCAAGCACTACAGGAAAAACGATCATTTGCGACGGCTGGTTTTATTTGCGACGGCCAGCCGTCGCAAATAGATTAAATTGCGACAGCCCGCCTTTGGCCGTCGCAAATAACTTGGCCGTCGCAAATAAGAGCTTGTTTGCGACGGCCGACCATAGAGCCATCGCAAATAACATCTTATTTGCGACGGCCAACCCTAGGACCATCGCAACTAACATAGCCGTCGCAAGTAAATGTTTATTTGAGACGGCTGCTGAAAAGGCCATCGCAAGTAACATTAATTGCGATGGCTTTATCGTTGGGCCGTCGCAATTTACTAGGCCGTCGCAAATAAGGGCTTTTATCCTGACCCGGCGGTTCATTCACGACCACTCAACACTGCCCGCTGCCGTCCGCGCCCCGCCGCCGCCCATGCTCGCCGCCCCCGCCGCCCCAGCCCGCCGCGCCCCCGGCCTCGCCGCTGCCGCCCCCGGTCTCGGCCAGCTGCGCCCCCGCCGCCCCGGCCTCGTCGGCCCTGGCCTCGCCGGCCCCGGACCACCGCGCCCCCGGCCCCCGACGCCTCCCCTCCGAGGTGAGCTCTATTAGTTGATTTGATTGTGTATGCTTGTTTATTGCAAAAAAAATGTTTACAGTCCAATCCTCATACCTTAAACTTACTCTTGTTTATTTCATATAATGATCATACCTTAAACTTACTCTTGTTTATTTCAAAAATGATTATTAAAATGTAATATGATTAAAGTATGCAGTGTTACAAATTTACTAGTCTTGTCGCAAAAAAAAAACTGTTGTAGCCACTTAACCAACTTTTTCACTTGTTAGATTAGATATGCCATAGCTATTTTATTTTAAAATCTAGAAGGGGAATCAATCCGAGCAGGCACTGATTTATTAAAGGTTTAAGTCGCTGTTCCCGGTGCAATCTTGAAGATTATTTGCAAATATATGTTTAGTACAAAACAGTGAAGCAAATTCTGATCCTGCGCCGCTCGTTCATTGACAGAACATCTAGGTCCTATAACTTAGTACGAAACATAGCTATAGTGTAAGCCGCAAGCAATCGCTAGGATGTTTAATTCGTATTCTTCTTCTGACCACAAGCGACAAATGCAGCATGTGTAGTACGTTGTCAAGCGTTGATGAACCCTTACATGTGTTGCGTTGCAGCCCATGCATCTGCCCTTTTGCCGTTTCCCTCAAATCCGAGTCGCCATCACGTCGGTCGAGCTCAGAGGCATTATTATTACTCCAGTGAAAACGTACGCGCAGCAGTGGCAGATTAAAAGCCATCATCACTCGCAACCACCTTAAATATAATATTATCAGATAATAATCCCATCAGACACACATTGACAAATAAATCCAATATTCTATGGCTGCGAGGTGCGTGGCCTGCGTGTGCATGTCAGTTGCTTCCCGTGAAATCTTCCTTAATTTCCCTGATGTGGACGGCCTCTTATTCGATCATGGGAACCGCCGTGACCTTCTGAAGCTGTCTGCTGTCATTGTTCATCAGAGCTACAAATGACAATTAACAACTGCAGTGGGTGACTCAGCAGTGCGGAAATCAAGTGCCAAATAAATTCAGCCCCACCACATGCGCGTCGAGCGCGGCGGCTCAGACGTCACGTCGTTGTGCAGCTGCAACTTGCCCTAATCCTTCACTCCCCTCCTTAATATCACCTCCTGGCTAGCAAAGTCGAAGTTCCTCCGTTCTTGTGCTTCCTAGAGCAGAAACTCTGGCAGCCATCACCATTCTTCATTTTTCCAGCCGAAATCAAGCGTGCGGACCGGGACCGCTGGTTTCACTCTTTCTAACTTCCTTCCCCGGTGCGGCCTGCTGCTTTTGCTCGATCCGACTGCGCCTCTTAAATCTGAAAATTAGCACTAGGGTAACCTCTTAAAGCTGAAAATTAGGTTATTAACCATTGTGTTTTAGCAAGTGGGGGACTTGCTTCTGGATCAACCAAAAGCATAATAATATGGTGATCTAGCTGGTCTAATTATATTCAGTTCTTTGAGTGTTCTAGCTATTTTTATGAAATCGGTCTTGACATAATGCATTTTCTTTACATTGCTCAGGTCCCCTCCCCACCGTGCACACTCAGATCCACTTCACTGCTCAGGTATGGCACCATCATTCTTCTCATATTGTAGCTGCCCTGATATGTATAATGTTCCAACTGTTTTTTATCAATCTTTTAATGATGTAACACATTTTCTTTAGATTTGCATCACCATGTTACTAGTTCAGCCTATGTCAAGTGTGTGATCTAGATGTTGCTACATGATTATGTTTTTTTAGGTATAGATAATTTTTTGTCATGCTTTGGTAAATATGTTTATTATGTAGGTTACTAGAATTAATAATTTTTTTCTCTTGTTCTTTTGATTGCGTGAGTGTTTAGAATTAATAGTTTTTTTCTATTCTGTTTAGTGTATGTTTGGACTTTAGTGCATTCAGATAATGTTTTTGAGTGACTACTTAATATATATAAATAAAGGGATTTTGTGCCGGCTCGGACCAACCCGGAAGGGAACGACACACAATAAGTGTGATCGTGCCATGTAGACCATAGTAGTCAAGGCGGCATGGAAGCGAACGGGTTGGTAAGGACGTCAATGACCCGCGATTGCGTGGAAGGTGGAAATGGATGTGGAATTGTCATCTAGGACCAACATTCCTCTCACTCTTTCTCTAGTTCTTTCCTCTCTCTTAAATGACCTAAAAATGAAAATGATCAACGTAACCTATAGCAATGTATTACCCGTTTCGGATCGGCACGTCTCACATGCCATTGGCATGTGAGACGTGCAGGTTCGGAATTGTCCCTTTTTGGACAGCCTCCGAGTGACCGAGGGGGCGTGGCTTGTGACGAGACGCGGGTCCGGATTTGGACGATTTCGGTGGCGTAACCCTGTTGTTCTCTGCTGCACCATTTTTGGGCGTGCGGTGGAGAACAGCGGGGTTATGATGCCGAAATTTTGTTCGAATCCGGATCACGCGTCTCGTCATGAGCACACTCCTCTTGGTCACTCTTGGGTGGGTTTAGGATCTATCTGCCTAGGTTGTAGGGCGGTGACATAACACAAAAATACATTAACGACAATTTCTTTAGCGTTAAACTATAGAGTCAAACATGGGTGAAGACCGCAGTTGGATGTATACTGGCTAAAAGAGCAGAACTGGTGGTCACTCCGATGAGTGGTTAATCAAGTAGATCATATTTTGGATCGAGCATTTTCGTTGTCAACGGAATATATGGTGCGGTGCCCATGTACAAAATGCCGGAACACCAAGTTTTTGAGAAGATTGGAGCTTTCGTTTCACTTATGTTGAAATGGTTTCACTCCACATTATGAAGTGTGGACCTTTCACGGCGAGACTAATTCTCGAGTCATAGCCGAAGTGGATGAGGATGATGATATAACAGAGGTTGATAGGATGGATGAGATGCTAGAAGCTCTGGAAGCGTAAGATCCTCTTGCAAATGAGGCAGAGAAGTTCTTCGAGGAGCTGAAGAAATCACAAGAGTCGTTGCATGAACACACGGCAGTGACAGTACTTGCTTTCTTGACCAGATTAAGACAATTAAGTCCAAGTACTTTTTTTCCATCAACTGCTACAATGATCTCATGAAATTGATCTGCGATATCCTTCCACAACCTCACAAAGTGCCACCAGATATGGATCAGTCAAGGATCAAGATATCTTGTCTCGGTATGAAGTATGAGAAAATTGATGTGTGCCCAGACAACTGCATGCTATTCTGGAAAGAGCACGCCAATGAGAAGATGTGCTTGAAATGTGGTAAATCGAGGTATGTCAAAGTTGTTAATGACGATGACGATAATGTGATTACAGATGTCGCACATAAGCAGCTTCGTTACTTTCCTGTGACACCTCGGTTGAAGCGGATGTTTCTTTCAAAAAGAACCGCAAGACACATGAGATGGCACAAAGAAGGTAAACGTGAGAACAAAGAATTCTTGACGCATCCGTCCGACGGTGATGCATGGAAGGCGCTAGACCGTTTTGATCCAGACTTTTCTCGTGATGCGAGGAATGTTCGCATCGGATTAGCAAAAGACGGATTCTCACCGTTCAGTACGAACTCCACACCATACTCATGTTGGCCTGTCTTTGTCATTCCGTACAACCTGCCACCTACTTTTTGTACGAAGAACGAGTTCATGTTTCTCAGCCTCATTGTACCTGGACCTAATCATCACGGGTCACGTCTCAACGTGATGTTAAAACCGCTGATCGAAGAATTGAAAGTCTTGTGGACAGGAGTCGAAGCGTACGACAGTTACAAGAAGCAAAAATTCAACCTTCGATCTGCTTATTTGTGGTCCGTCCATGATTTGCTGGCATACGGCATGTTTTCTGGATGGAGCACCCACGGTCGTCTGACGTGTCCGATATGTGCTTCAGACACGGATTGCTTTCGACTAACTCATGGAGGCAAAATATCTTACTTCGATTGTCACAGACGTTGGCTGCCCTCGAATCATATATTTAGGCAACAGAGGCATGTCTTTCGAAAGAACACTATTGTCACTAAAGGACCACCGAAGCGTCTCAACGGGTCTGAAATTTCTGATATGTTGGACAAACTGGTGCCTGATGAAGGTCGTCCTGGATATTTCGTAGGTTATGGAGAGGAACACAATTGGACTCACATATGTGGACTTTGGGAGCTACCATATGTGAAGTCGTTGATTCTAATGCACAACATTGATGTCATGCATCAGGAGCATAATATGAGCAAAAGTATCATAAGCACTTGCATGTATATGCCTGGCAAAACGAAAGACAATTATAAAGCTAGACTAGATTTGGCAGACATTTGTCACCGTCCAACTCTTGAAATCTCTGAAAGTGGTGGAAAGCCACGTGCTTCTTTCTGTCTTCGATCGAAAGAAAAGAAAGAAGTTATGAAATGGATGAAAACTTTGAAATTCCCAGATGGTTACGCAGCTAGCCTGAAACGAGCCGTAAATGTTAACACAGGAAACCTCATTGGGTTGAAGAGTCATGATTATCACATTATAATGGAAAGACTCCTACGTGTTATGTTCTGAGGCTATCTAGATGATGCGGTGTGGAAGGTTTTAGCCGAGCTCAGCTATTTCTATAGACAGCTTTGTGCTAAATAAATCAAGATCCGGATGATGGATAAGTTAGAGAAGGAGATACCCGTACTTTTATGTAAGATGGAATTTTTTTCCACCGGGTTTCTTCAATCCAATGCAACATCTGCTTATCCATCTTCCATTCGAAGCTAAAGTTGGCGGTCCTGTGCAATATAGGTGGATAAATCACATTGAAAGAGCGCTACGATATCTGAAACCAATGGTTGGCAACAGGGCAAGGGTGGAAGGGTGCATCGCTGAAGCATATGCTCTTAAGGAAGTAGGATACTTTTCAAGTGTCTACTTTGCGGAAGAAAACAATATCAATACTTCGGCGATGCGGTACAATGTGGACGAAACACTCCCTCTAAGCGACCTTTCCATTTTTCAAACGAGAGGCGCCACCGTTGGTAGCTACACGACCTACTTGCTATCTGAATAGGAAAGGATTGTTGCTTTACTCTACATGTACACAAATATAGAAGGCACGCAAGAATACTTCGAGTAAGTGTTGATACTACGTTTATGCTAATCGACATATTTTGCTACACATGTACTCTAAAAGATCTATTTTCATGTTCAGCAAGTTCCACAGACAATATTGGCCACATAGGCATCAACCTACGGCCAAACAAGTAGAGGCGATGTGAAAGGAAGGAATAAATGGGGGGCAGAGTTTTCTATCTTGGTTTCGAGAATATGTAATATTCTCTCGTCTTCTGTGTATTATAAATTACTATTATTAAAGAAGTATTATGTAATATTCTCTCGTCTTTAATAACAGTGTCGGACTCACAATGTCCATGAAGATTTGCGGCAGCTATCTTATGGATTGGTGAATGTTAGAAGCTATGGTCGATATGACGTAAATGGCTTCCAATTCCGTACAACTCATTTTTGAAGCTCATCGTCCTCTCGCGACAACATCAAATTCCGGTGTTGTGACGAGAGTAATGGACACTCAAGGGAATTTAACCGATTATTATGGTATCATTAACAAAATCCTTGAATTTACTTTTACTGGAAATAAGACCCTTTGAGTTGTCTTCTTTGACTGTGACTGGTTTGATTGTACTCATCGAACTCGAGAAAACCAATTTGGAATGGTGGAAGTGAAACATAAGGACCGACTACGAGGTTACGATACATTTGTTCTTGCGCATCAAGTTGAACAAGTGTATTATCTACCTTATCCATGCACGAAGCTCAGTGCTTGGTGGGTGGTATATAAGGTGAATCCTCGTGAGCGGCTATATACTCCTAGGGATGATGGTTACCATGATAGCAAAGACGTTGAAGAAGTGTACCAAGAAGAAGAGTTGCCAGACACTTTTATCGTCGAGCTTGGTGCAGGACTCGATCGATTAGTTGGAGATGTTGAAGACGTTGAAGATGTAGAGGCAGATGATACGCGGAAACGAAAATTAGAACAGGCCACGATGGAAGATCGTTGGGCTGGTTTAAGGAGTAGGGCACATGCACATGACAATGATGTTGATGAATTTTGAAAGTGACTACAAGTAATATTTTCTTGAAGATAGTAACATGAATTTTGTATATTTTATTTGCATATTTACTAATTATCTAATTACAACAGGATGGCGTCAAAGAAGGGTAAGAAGGTGCCGCCGACGAGGGGGTTCTACCCCTCTAGACCTGAGGACGCTTTCATTGGTGCCTCGTCGACTGGCAGCAGACGCTCTCAGCTGCTGGGGCACATTCAGACCAGCTATAGAGCTTCGTCATAGATAAATGTCACTCGTTTTTGACAAATTCTTTAAATTAAAATTCATATTAAACTTACTTATGAATCATTTGAATGTTGTAGTCCTCACCGGCTGACTCAGAGGCTGCGGCGCCTTCGGTGAGCCAGCCCTCGGCGAGGCAGCCCTCGCGAGTCAGCCCTCGGCGAGCCAGCCCTCGGCCAGCCAGCCCCCGGCTGGCGATGAGTTTGTTCCTGAGGCCTTTGACTCGGATGGTGAGGAGCCGTCTGGGTCACCTGACGTGGCACCCCAGCAGACGCGGAGGACGAGGAGGACTCACTTTGTCAGTCCTCTCGCGGTCCCTTCACAGAGTTCACAGTGGATCGTGATTTGTCCAGTCGGAGACAGGTTATAAACATTATAGTGTTCAATTTTAGTTTCTTTTGTTTACATAAGTAACGAATGAATAAATATCTTACAGGGCTTGGGACGACACGTCTTTCACCGGTTAGAAACACCACAGACCGGTGAATGGTGTCCTTGGGTCCATAGTGCGTTTGCACTATCCCGGGGTCATCGACGGGGTGCCTGCTCTTTCGTGGGAGGACTACGCACGCGTCCATCACCAGGAGCACGGTAGCCTTCAGGAGGCCGTATGGGCCGATTTTATGGTAAGTATGTTAAAAAAGTTTCTAAGTTTCAACTCTTAAACTCTTTTAGTGAACATCTCTTCAATATATTCTTTATCGCAGGCAAGATATACATTAGAGGACCCGAACGACCATCGCCTGTTTGAGGATGCGAGGCGAGTGTTTCACTTCAACGCTGCCAAGGCGCTTCGACAAGCTTTGTCGAACGCCCGTGTTCAAATTATTAATGAGCACTTGAAGGCGAACCAGTAGCACGTGTTACACTTCCAGCAAGAGAGCGAGAGGCACCTGACGGGGGAGGAGTACGCCCAGGTACGTGGAGTGTAGTAAGTATTTTTTTCTGATAATTTCGTTGATGGTATTTTTAACGACTTCCAACTATGTGCAAGGCCACGTGAGCTGGTTGCAGGGTCGGACCGATGCATTTTGGGCCCTTTGTCGCTACTGGGCTAGCGATGAGATTAAAGCTAAGTCTGAGAAGGCTCGAGACTGCAGAGGGGTCGAGGGGAAGAGTAGGCACGGGCAAGATAACCACTTGCATTTAGCTAAACGCATGGTAAGTGTGTGTAACTTATGTTTATATATTAATAATATATTGTTCGTACTAACACGTATTGACAAGAGCGCGAGACGGGTGTGCCGCCCACCCCTGCTGAGGTCTGGAAGAGAGGTCACAGGGACCCTTCTCAGCCGACGGGGTGGAGTCAGGCTGCAGCCGAGCGGTTGGTAAGTTTAGAAATCATTCATATTAAATATAACTATATAGATTGTTGAACTTATACGGTTTTCTTGTTTTGCAGGCTAAGTACGTGGAGGAGGCTAGGAAGATACACGGCGAGGATTTCAATTGGGAATGTCAACCGATCGATCCTCAAGCCGCGTATGCAACCGGTGGTGGAAAAGCACACGGAAGGTGAGTTTACAAGTCATTTTATCGTTTTCAATTCAAAGTATTCAAGATATTTCAATTTCATATTACTGACTCTCTTTTTTATAGGCTCTCCATATTCGACGGAGTTGCCGACTCGAGGGCGGGAGACCTGCGAGAGGCAGCTCCTCGCAGGCTTCGTCGGTGGGCATGGCAGGTCGCCGCGTATCGCAGAGGGACATTGACATGCAGTCCCTCCGAGAAACTGTAGAAGAAAATGAAAGGCGACATGAGGAGGAAAGGAGGGAGGCGGAACGCCAAAGGATCGCGATGGAGGCCACGATCCAAACCCAGGCAGCAGTGTTGGCGCAGATGCGGGAAGCAATGGAGGTAACAAAATAAAAACTAAAATTCTTATTAATTCAGCGTAAATGACTTACTAATAGGTAGCATTTAATGTTTTCAATGACAGGCTATGGCTCGGGCGCAAGGTCTGGGAATCGAGCTACCGGTACTACCACTGGTCCTTCCAGGCGATCCTTCTTCAGCGGGTCAGGTAAGTTTCTATGTAATCCTTCTTCTCCAATGTAATAAGATTGAGATAGATGAAAGAGAGAGATAGTTAGATAGAAGAAAATGATTGAGATAGACAAAAGAAAGAGATAGAAGAAAGAGAGACAAAAGAAAGAGTGAAAGATAGATAGAGTAGGATGGGAATGAAGAGAGAGAGTAAGATGTAGATGGAGATAGAGAGAGGGGAAGATAGAGGGAGGGAGATGTAGATGGAGATAGAGGGAGGAAGATAGAGGGGAAAGGATAGCAATAGAGAGATAGAGTGAGAGAGAAAGATAGAGTGAGAGACAAAGAGAGAAATGAAAAGAAAGAGGACGAGAGGGGGATCTAGATGAAGATAGAGGGAGAGGAAGGGAGGGAGAGAGATGTTGATGCATTTATATTCTAACTCTAAGTTTTATTAATTGCAGGGATCCGCGACGGCTGCACAAACGCCGTCGCCGTCGCTACCACCGTCTGGAATGAGGCGCGACGACGACTTCAACTTCGGAGGTGGCTCCGGAGGTCAGATGGGCGAGTGAGCCCTTTTGTTTGCTTTGTTGACGACGATGTGAGATGTATTGGAACTTATTAGTTTGTGATTGTGATGATGTTTGTGTGTGTATAAACTGTGTGTATTAAATATGTTCTGTGATTCTGGCCATCGAGCCGGGTAGTATTTTCTGTTTTTTAAAAAAAAATAAAAAACCTTATATGCGACGGCTTTTTATACAGTACCGTCGCAAATAAGGTTCTAGGCCGTCGCAATTAAGCTACTGCTATTTGCGACGGCCTGGCCGTCACAAATAAGGTTTAATTGCAACGGCCTGGCCGTCGCAAATAGCGGTGTGGGTCCCGGAGGAGGACACGTGGGCCCTGCCCACTGAACTTATTTGCGACAGCCAGGCCGTCGCAAATAGAGGCACTTAATTGCGACAGCCTGGCCATCGCAAATAAGCTTTAATTGCGACGGCCTGGCCGTCGCAAATAAGGTTGCGGGGCCCACCGGCCCGCGACAATAACTTGTGACGGCAATATCATAGCTTAATTGCGATGATTTATTTGCGACGGCAAAAAACCGTCACAAATAAGGAAAGCCATTGCAAATCGCTTATTTGCGACGGCATTTGGCTTATTTGCGACGGCCATGGCCGTCGCAAATCGTCGGGATTCCTGTAGTGAAGTGAAGGAGCACTATCACGGAGGTGATCAAGTTCACACGACAAGTGGTACAAGTATGAGCATTAAACATGTTGGTCATTTGATAATTAATACCCCTAATTCAAAGTTAAGCCTAAAAATATTCTCCACATACCGCAAGCCAAAAAGAATCTCTTGTCAGCTAACAAACTTGTTTGCGATAACAATGTTTTTCTTGAACTTCACCTTCACTTCTTTGTTGTGAAGGATCAGAAGTCGAAGAAAACTCTTCATAGAGGTAGAGCTGTTGGGGGACTTTATCCTTTGGTCTCAAGTTCTATTCCTCCAGAGAAAGCATGCCTCCGGCATTACAAAACCCTCATCATTGGTGTGGCATAATCGTTTAGGTCGACCCTCTCCAGCCAAGGTTCAACAAGTCATAAATAAATTATGTCTTCCCGTTTCCATGTGTGAAAAAATGTCCATGTGTGCGATGCTTGTCAAAAGGCAAAGAGCCATCAATTTCCTTATGGGCAATCTTCGGGTGTGTCTAGTTTCCCTTTTTAGCTTGTTTTTTCCGATGTTTGGGGCCCTGCCCGTGAACCCATCAATAAGAACAAGTACTACGTGAGTTTTATTGATGACTATACAAAATTCATATGGATCTATTTGTTCGAAAAGAAGTCTGACGTATTCCAAATCTTTTCAAACTTCCAAGCCTATGTTGAGCATATGTTTGGAAGGAAAATAATTACAGTCCAATCGGATTGGAGTGGAGAGTATGAGAGGTTAAGCTCATTTTTCCATCAACTAGGCATTACACATCATGTCTCATGCCCACCAAAAAACGGCTCTGCCAAGACAAAGCATTGTCATATAATTGAGGATGGACTCCCCTTACTTGCCCAAGCCTCTATGCCACTTAGATTCTTGGACGAAGCATTTCTTGCAGCCACATATTTAATAAACCGTGTCCCTAGCAAAGTTATAAAAAATGACACGCCCCTAAAAAGATTGTTTCAAGAAAAACCAAATTATTCTTTTTTGCGCACATTTGGTTGTGCGTGTTGGCCCAATTAAAGACCATACAATGCTCATAAATTAGAATTTTTATCTAAGCAATGTGTATTTCTTGGGTATAATAATATGCATAAAGGATGCAAATGCTTAGATGTCTCTAGGGGGCATGTTTACATATCACAATAATGTAGGGATGCGGTTTAGAGAAAAAATTCTCCTTCCTTCATCCATCCCCTTGAGTGTCTCACAAGGATTAAGGGGGGAAATATTGTCGACTGATCGCATGAATAATGACTCTACTTGTACTACTAATCCTCTTCTCAGCTGTTGTGTGAACAGGGAAAAAATCAACTGGGGGAGCAGAAAATAATGCTGATTCTAGCAGTATTAATACTGGAGAAAATGAATGGCACAACAGAATTCCGTTGAGCCCAAAACCCGGAGGAGTGGAGTCCAGTGCCATGCAGCAACAGACAGGCACGACTACAGGGGTAGATTAGTCATGCGTGGCTCCCGAAACTAATATCATTGGGACGTCCGGAACATCAGACAGTGGGGAATTAAATATGTAATCAGGTACCTCGCTCATTGGCTCGCCAGAAGCTGCGCACAATTCTGTGATTGGTTCTCTGACACCTCGGTCTAGATCCATGCAGAGCTCTGGATGTTCTGCACCGAGTACACAAGCGAGTGCTGACTCCTCTTCTCGACAGATGGTCACACAACTGCAGCGCGGAATAATCAGACCAAAAGCATTGTTTCCTGGGTATGTAAGATATGGAAAAATTTTTGCCACTGGTGAACCTGAAAGTTTTCAAGAAGCAGCTAGAGATCCAAAATTGATGACTGCAATGAAAGATGAGTTCCAAGCATTGTGCAAAAACAAAACATGGCGCCTTGTTCCTTGTCAGGACCCGCCTTCCGAGAGTCTATTTGTGCATCTCGTACCAATCCCTGGATCAGTAGTTGATGCGCACAATAGAATAGATCGAGATCCATACAATGATTATCTATTATAATCAATATAATTCTTACAAACATGATCTAGATTACATTGGATGTGGTTAGAGATGACCACCAAACTAGATAAATCCTCAAAACAGCGGAGCAGAACGGTGCCATGCCCAACAAGCAGACTTAGAAAGTAGGACTAAACCTAACCGTCATCCTCACGCGATTCAGCTTCTTTGTCTTCTGATAAACCACATATAAAGCAAGAGTGAGTACATAAGGTACTCCGCAAGCCCTAACACTACTCAAGGGGAGATGTTTCATGCATTGGGGCTTGTAGCAAGGAGAGGCCATACGACTTAGTTTTGCCGAAAAGCATTTTATGCAAGGTTCTCTTTGAAAAGAGTTTCGCAATAACAGGGAGAAGCAGTTGAATCAGTATTATTATAGTTGGCGGGCCCTAGGGGAGTTTCAGACCATCCCTCCAATTCCCTCACTTTTAGATGAGTCTTTAGACCTATGGCCCTGACGACTCCGGCACGCATGCCAACACTTTCCCAAAACATGGCGGCCTCGACCACCCACCCACACACACTTCAAGGAGATGCACTAATGCTAATCATAAGGAGCCCAAAGCATAGCATGTCAAGACTCTGACAATAGCTATCCGGATAGATTAAGCCTATGTAGAGTTTGTACACTTTACCCGTTGGCCATGCACACCTTGCAAGGGTATGACATGATGCTCATCTCATCTTCCCCGAGTAACCCCACAATCACATCTCGACCCGACACAGGAGCTATTAGGGCATTAACTACCCAGCTGGCCAACAGATGACCCTCAGTCTCTGTGCCATTTCCTGGTCCACCGTACCCTCCATGGCTCTCCAAGTTTCCTCTTGTGGCAGTTACCAGAAAGGTCGTGTGAGTCCCACCCATACAGTTATGTGGTTTTACGAAATCACTATGTTGCGATCAAATAAACCGGTCCTTATATTGGTGAGGCGGATCCATCCGTCCTTGGTAGAAGGACTAGTCCAGAACACACAACATCGAAGTAGATTGAAGTACTCAACATAAGGCTAGTCCAGAAATCATGGTCATCAGACATTTACTGAAGCACTCATCACCGTTCGGTGAGTAACACCGAATATACAGCCGTAGTTGGTATACCTCTTAGGGAGACCGCTGCATCCCATCACCATACACGCCTCGACCACCCTTCCGCTTCACACAACAGTTCATTAATCACCCACCCATATCCTAACTAACACCACCAAACACATTTTAACACATTTCACAATCATGTATACAGTGTGTAGTGGTTCGCGATGCCAACATCACAGGGGTTCCTAAGCATAGTACTAAGAAGGAGGTGCTCGCATCACTGCTATAGCGCAATGATGAAGCTGTTAGGTAGTAAATAGGTCAGGTTGTCAAGACCAAGGAGGGGTTTGTGATAGTCGCTGCTATTATCATAACTGAAGCAGTGTCTTGCTTCAAGCCTTTGATAGCAAGTAACTATTGTGTTACTGTTTATCATTGGCTAGTAGCTAACACCGATATTCAGTCATCAACATAGCTCATGCTACCACATTTCAATTGGTTAATAGCATAGCAACATTTCAAAACAGTCACACAGTAATGCAATCAAAACAGGCCAATAGGTGCAATTGCAAAACATAGGTGAAATATGATCAAGGAGTTAGAGCTTGTCTTTATGATGGTTTTATCCAAGTCTTTGTCCGGTTCTTCATGATTCGGGTCTTGAATATCTCCTTCGCGAACTCTCCGATTACTAATTACATAGCTTCATGAAGAAAATACGATTCATCGATAAAGATCCAAGAAATTCAAATAAAACTCCAATAAATACAAATAATCGTGCATTAACATGGTTTCTAAGAACCAGAGAATGCTATCAGAGAATACACCATTCTACTGGTGGCTTATTTGGAAACATTACTATTTCTTTGGTCAACCAAATGATCATTGGAAGGTTATGATGATCTTATCGGTCTTCTGGTTATTTACAGGGTTTATGACCATTATAATTAATTCACTAGTTGATGTTATAAATTACTTATGTTACGGGCAACGAGTTAGCCATAACTTCTATGAGACTTCTTTATAATTATCTATCTTCACAATGGTATATTCACTAAAGTTCTACTAATGTAAGTCTCATGTAATTTAGAGACTAAACATGAGTCCTAATGTGTTTGGACTTAAGGCAATATTTTTAGTGAAGACTAGTGTGTGACTTATCATCTCATTCTATTTCTTAATATATTATTGTCTTAGTATAATCTAAAGGTTATGAACTTATTCTAGAATTCCTTTAGTGCATGGATATTAGGACATCAGGGAATTACTAGTGGAGGGTCTATTCTATTTAGGGCTTCTATGTGAATTTCCATTATCCAATATCTCATTAATTGTTTTCTACAATGACACTAGTTAGTACATTATATTTTATTTTATTCAATAATTATTCTAAATTTCTAGTAATACATTCCTTGGAATATTTAGAAGGCCATTTGTGGAGAGATCATTTAATTGTGAGCTTCTACGCATATTTTACTAATTATGATTAATCACTTGATTCTACTATGGGCATGATAATCAATTTCCTATCCCATATTCATATTATATAAATACTACCTAAGTTGTATTTTATAGGTGAAGTAATATTCCTATAGATTTGCAGCTAATTGTTGGTTTTGGAAACTAAACATGCATTTTCCCAATTCCAATTAATATAATGATTTACAACAAGATAAAAATATTTTTATACTTCTTGTAATTTATTTGAGATAATATCTCTAATTCATGTTATAATATTCTCTAAATATTTGTAGAGAATTCCTAGAAAATTATTTGTAAATGTTTATCATTCTAGTTCCTAAACATATTTCCTCTTCAATTTCCTAACTGATTAATTCATTTTTGTAAACCAATTATATTTAACACAATATCTATAACTAGTTTTTTCTATCAGTCACTCTTAATATGCTCTACAAGCAATCAGTGATTATTAATGAATTATCTAGAATTTTCTTATATTGAGAAATGTTATTTATTATCTTCTGTGTACACAGTCCGGGTAGACCTAGCATTTTTACGTTGAGTTTCAGGCTGATAGTGAGTCTCATGGTGGTCTGTGTGTGCACCTAGCAGTTTCAGCTTTAGACACGTAGGGCCTAGATAGCAGTGACATGTGGGTCTTCGGCCTTCGTGGACCGATTCCACTCAATCACAGGTTATCTGTGTGTGAACTAAATATCCTTGATGCTCAAAATGTGGCTTGAAATCTTGTATACTTGAATGCTAACTTCAAAACTCATTTATTGTGTTGTGAAAATCATCTCTCTCATTTTTTCCGAAAACTATGTCAATCTTGGTGAATTATGATCATTGCTTGATTGTTGAATGCTTAGTGATCATATTCATCAAGATTATAGGATTTGCTCTGCCTCCCTGTTTTCTTAATAAGTATCTTTGAATATATACGAATGGGCTAAGCATTTCTTCCCTGGTGACCAAGGACTAGTCCGTGGTTGCCCGGACTAGTCCGCCCGTGCAGACTAGTCCGCAGTGTGACAGTTCGGTCGGACTAGTCCAGCAGACCACGAACTAGTCCGATATAGGCTCTGGAAAAGTTCGAACTAGTCCGATCATTTTCGGAGAAGTCCGATTTTTTGTGTCCATAACCCTAGCCGCTGCCAAACCCTAATCTTCCTCACCCCCAAACTTGCCTCAAGCTTTCTCTCTCCATGCTCGAGCTCCCCAAGGCGATTTCCATCATCCTCCATCAAAGCTCCTCGTATTTTGGTGGAAAATGACCTCCATTGCTTAGGGATTGAAGATCACGGACTTGTCTGCTCCTTCAACCCCTACATCTCCGAGAATCAAGCAATTTCGGTAAAATCTCATCCAAACCATAGAAATTGCTATTTCCTTCAATGTTGATCAACTAGCTTAGTTCCTTTCACCATACATGCTTTCTGGATGTATTACATTGATGCTAAGTTATTTGTGCATTAGGAATCACCATTTGTCTCATAGTTAGGGTTTTAGAGGTTGAATACCGGACTAGTCCGATCCATGCATGAACAAGTCCGGTCAACCGGACTAGTCCGTGCCTGTACACCTGACTAGTCCGATTTTTCTGAACTCAACCCTAACTTCTTAATTCCTCAATGCAATTCCTTGTCATCTATTCTCATCAATACCTTTTGAAATCCATTCTCAGGACAATGTCGAGCACCAACAACAAAATCTCTAATTTTGAGGGCGAGATGGACCACGAAGCCGTGCTTCGGTCCTCGACGGGCCTAAGCAAGAAGCGCCAAGAGTGCCCATCCAAGCCGGCTCCTTCTCCTCCCCAGGCTCGAAGGAAGGTGCTCGCAAAGAAGCTTGCCTCCAAGGCTTCTGCTGGAGGTGGCCCTAGCTGAGCAAGTGCTCGCCAAGCAAAGGGCAAGGGCAAAGAGATTGCGACGGGCCCGATTGGCCCCCTAAATATGTCAGCTCCAAGGCAAGGGGACATGGATCCCGTTGAGGAGAGGTTCAATGGCAAGGGCAGCAATACGGATGCCAAGTTCAGGAATGTTGATTGTTACAGCCGACCCAAGCAGGCTGCTGATGGGAGATTTTGGAGTAATTTTGATGCAGATTTCTACAAGACTGTTTTTCTCCCAATGAAGACACCAGTTGTGCGCAACCAATGGATAGATTGGGCGCGCTTTGAGAAGAAGGGTTGCTCACCTTTTGTGGAGGTGGTCGAGGCAATTGAAAGGCATGGCTTGAAGGATCTCTTTGCCTTTGGGAACAACTGGAATGACGAGGTCATAGCTCAGTTTTATGCTACTTACCACTTAGCTAGTGATGGGGAAGAAAGGGTGACTTGGATGACTCATGATCCAAGTACACCATCACCTATGAAGAATTTGCAAGAATGCTCCATCTTGACAGTTCCAGCAATGACAATTTGATCATCCACAATATTGGTGTCATTGAGAAGGACAGGATGAAGTTTATTTATGAACCCAACTCAAAGTTCAATCCTCCTTCCACCAAGAACATGAAGCCTTTCTTCGTGGTGTTGAACAGGGTCCTTAGGAAGACCATTTCCCCCAAGGATGGGGATCCTGGAAGTGTGCATGGATATCTCAGGACATTGATGAAGGTCATAAGCAAGCACATAAGGTTTGATGTCTTTGACTACATTTGGAACGATATGGTCAATATCTCCTGCACACCGAACAGGTTCTGTGGCTATGCTCCCTACCTCATGTTTATGATTGAGAAGGTCACATGGACATAGTTCATCAAGGATGTGGAGCACCTCCCCTTGAGGCCCCAGAAGCCTCAACAGCCAAGTGTTCAAGCTGCTCCCTCTCTTGTTTCCAGTGCAAAGGCTCCGGCGAGAGCAAGTGGAGATTCTAGGGCTACTCCCGCAACTAGGGGCCCTCCTCAAAAGGGGTCACCAAGTGGCATCTTGTAGTACCTGTCAGCCATCTTCGCCTCTTGCAGAAAGGCCGAAGTGAAAGCCCATAAGCTGAAAAAGAGGAGAAAGGCCGCCATGAGATATGTCAAATCGAATGTGAAGCAAATTTGCAAAAACTAGAGATTGAGCCCATTGGATATCCAGTCATGTCTAATGATTCTTATTCTAATTTTACCGAGATCGGGCCCTTGACTCCCTCCGAGCTTGCCTATTTTGGCATTGGGGACTCGAGTGGTTCCGTTCCTCCTCCTTATCAGCCAGAGAATGAAGATGAAGACGATGAGAGGACCGACAGCGAGGCATGAAGACCTTAGGTCCCTCCTCTCCTTCTTTTTGGTGTCTTGATGCCAAAGGGGGAGAGATTGAGGGGGAGTCTTAGGCTTTAGCTGTAGGATGCGAGGAGAACTCTCTTTTTTTTCTATTGCCTATTTGTGGGTTGTAAGACTTTTAATATGCTCTTTTGACACTTTTGGTCCTGTGATGCAATGTTTTGAACTACTTATGAAGATATGTATGAAATCTGTCATTTTGCTCTAAAAATGACATATAAGCTTGTTGTTAACATGTTGATGTCAATTATGTCATTCTCATCATGATTATTGCTTGTATACACTTAGTTCTGCATCCCACCATAAAGAGTGAACATATGGATCATGTTTTCATTGCTTAATGTGTTTCAAACTCATATGTGCACACATTATGAAAATCTCGACATTTTATCATATTTTGTGAAATCTCAATTGGTTGTCATCAATCAACAAAAAGGGGGAGATTGAAAATGCATCTAGGAATCCCTTGTGAGTTTTGGTTTATTTATGACTAGCAAATGAGATCCTAACCACATTTTTGAGATGAGCACAGGTACTAATGAGAAAATGAGCAAAGTGCCAAAAAGAAAGAAGAATGAGGAGCAATGCGGAAAAGAGCTCAAGAAACAAGTGTAGTAGATCGTTGTGTATGGTGTGTGTTAAGGAAACACACACCCAAGAGCTCAAGCAAAAATAATCTCACACATTGCACAAATTTATACAGGACCGAACTAGTCCAACTGACCCCGGACTAGACCGATATCTTTCTGCATAAGATTGGACAAGTCCTCACAATGCGGACTTGTCCTCACAGTCGAGTTTTTCACTGACCGGACTAGTCCAATATCACCACAGACTAGTCCGATATCTTTCTGACTAGAATCAAACTAGTCCTCCCCAGTGCAGACTAGTCCTCCAAACACTTCACAAGTTGCACAAAATCGGACAAGTCCGATAACACAACAGACTAGTCCGATATCTTTCTGATGTCAATCGGACAAGTTCGATATTAGCACGGACTAGTCCGAAAACCCTTTGACCTAAATCGGACAAGTCCTCCAAGTACGGACTTGTTCCCTCAAATTCACCTAGGGTTTCACTTATTCGGACAAGTCCGATATTCATCGGACTAGTCTGAAGTTTTCCAGAACCAAAATCGGACAAGTCCGCTCTTAGCCGGACAAGTCCGATATTTCGGGACACCTAGGGTTTCCTACACGTAGCACACCGGACTAGTCCGGTTTCCACCACAGACTAGTCCGATCTTTCTCAACCCTAATGGTAACTTTTGGAAACCCCATATAAATAGGTGTGCACGTCCCATCTTTCACATCACTTGACCCCCTGCACCGTCACACCTTCCAAGAGCCTAGAAAACACCTCTCTCCACGAAATCCAATGTAAGAAAGATCAATCCTTTTAGGATACACTTTTGATCATTGGAGAGACACGGTTCTTCAATCATTGAGATCTTGGTTTGATTCCCTAACACACTCCTGTGGTTTTTATTGTGATCTTAAGATTGTGTTCTTGGTGGTGTTCATATTGTAATCTTGGGGAGCCCTCAACGTGTGAGGAGGCCCCTTGAATTTGGTTATTTGCCCTTTGTGATTAGTGAAGAGGATTGGCCTCCATGGCGATCCGACGAGGGTAGGTTGGAGAAGCCGGTCCTTTTGTGGACTCCTCAATGTGGATGTAGGTTTCCTCTGTGGAAACCGAACCACGGGAAAAGTGCTTGTGTTCTTACTTTGCGCACTGTAAGACCTATGTGTGCTGAATACATTGGCTTGTAGTGAATACACTTGGCTTTGATGATAAAAGTTTTTAATATCACCAAAATACCTTTTTATCAAGGTCTGACTCTAGCTCCGAGCTACAGCAAGGTCCGACGATAGGTTCGGCTTGCTTTGGGTAGCTCCGGTTACGTTTGATGCTAGGTCCGACTTCTTGGTAAGGTCCGACCAGCTTTGGTTAGCTCCGGTGAGCTTTATCTTTAGCTCCGACGTGTCCTTGATAGCTCCGACATATATTTGATAGCTCCGACATGCTTTTGCTAAGCTCCGACGTACTTTGTCTAGCTCCGGTTTTTGGGTTGACTAGTTCCGACTAGTTTTGGTAAGCTCCGGGTCTAGGATCTACTAGGTTTGGTAAGCTCCGGATCCAGGATCTACTAGTCTTGGTAAGCTCCGGCGCTAGGGTCTACTAGTTCTTGGTAGCTCCGGCTCAAGCTCCGGGTTGCTCTGGCAAGGTCCGGAACTTGACCGAAGTGCTTCTGCTTTTCATTTGCAATGTTTCGTACTTGCTTTACTTGTTAGGAAAGATTGCTTAGTATTCATTTGCTAAGTTTTTGGTGCATTTTGGATGATACGGCTGATATCGTTTTGCTATGCTTTGCAACATGCTTATGTGAGGTTCTCACGTAAGGTGTTGTGTTCGGAACTAACGTGAGTCAAGTCGAGGACTTGGGCTCGTATAGATTGGTTGTTTATTCATGTGCAGGTGTTGCTTGAGTTCAAGTCATGGCTGGTGACAGGATCCATTGGACTAGTCTCAGGAGGAGATGAGGTTCCAACAACCAAGTTCGGGAGGAACTGTGGTTGAGCGGGTCAGGAGGTCGCGCAGGATGATTGAATCAAGGGCAGTGCATATGAAGGTCGAAGGAAGGTGTTCGCACGTATGCATGAGGTGCATGACGTGGCAATATGCTTCTAGAGACAGATTATGGAAGGAAGATCTGATCGGAAGGATCGGATCGTATCGGTTGAAGACTTTGGCTGCGGCAGAGTCGGTTATGGCTCGGTATGGGAAGTATCGAGTTGGTTATGTTAGGATTTCGTGTGTGTCACGAAATTGAGTTGTTTAGGAATGTGGGATACGTTCCTAAGGTGTTTGGAAGTCTTAAGATTGCTTCTATCTGCATGTAGAAGAATCTTGAGCAGTTATGGTAAGTTCCGATTGTGATCGGATTAGGATTAGAGTCCTAGTTGAGATTGGGATGGC
Source organism: Tuctoria greenei (assembly GCA_036927565.1). Taxonomy (NCBI): domain Eukaryota; kingdom Viridiplantae; phylum Streptophyta; class Magnoliopsida; order Poales; family Poaceae; genus Tuctoria; species Tuctoria greenei. The sequence continues at coordinate 148,494,784 of JAYESD010000006.1, read as the reverse complement.
CTAAGGGCTGGTTATATAAGCAAGGGAAGGCCAAAGCTCGTTAGAGACGACTTTGGGGCTGTTCCTCTTGTGTTCTATTGAATAAAATTCGTAGTTTGAAGGAACTTTTGTGCCTTGTTCGTCCGACTTGTTCCAGACAAGTTTTACTCGTCGAGTTTCGGGACAGCACTACCTTTCGTCGGTGGTTTTATCAAAACTCGAGTTCTACAGATCCAATTGACGTGATTCTTTTTAGGTTGTCTTCAAAACTTGATTATCTATCATCCATCAAAATTTCACGGTCATTGGATTTGTGGTTTTTGATCTACACGAGTTTCTTTGCAGCACTCCAGAAACTGTTTTTCTCGGGTAGGTCAGATTGACCAGTGTTTGATCTTTTGATCATAACTTGAGTTTCTCTCGACGGATTTGAGTAATTATTTTTGTTTTGCCTTCGTGACTTGATTCTCTCTGATATATATCACTTTTGTCATGGTGAAACACGTTTAGATTAGTCTTATACACGATTTCTTTAACAGATCGTTTTTCTACCGAAGAGATTAGGGTTTTATTGTTTCCGCTGCGTAAGATTTTTAAATCTACCATTCACCCCCCCTCTGGTAGCTTTTCACGTGCTCTTCGATCCTACAATTGGTATCAGAGCCACGGTGCTCTAATCTTTGTGATTTGCACGTGTTTTTGACTAATCATCATGGAGAAGTACTCCGTCAAACCTTGTGTGTTTGCTGGTATTGATTTTCAGGTTTGGAAGGAACGCATGGAGGCTTTTATCCAGGCACAAGGCTTTGCAATATGGGAGAAGGTGTATAAGCCTTATGAAGTGCCACCCAATGATCAAGTCACGGCCACGAACCTCCGGGATGTCGACAACAACAACAAAGCCCGAAACTTGATCATCCAAGGACTCACTCAAAGCGACATTGATCGTGTCGCACACCTCCGGTCAGCATACGACATTTGGAGAGCTCTCTGTGATTATCATGAAGGCTCCAACACAATCAAGGAGGTAAAACAAGATATGTTCAAGAAAGAATATATGCGTTTTGAGATGCAACCAGGTGAGTCGATCGATGACCTCTTTGCTCGTTTCAATAAAATTCTCAGCAACTTACGTAGTGTAAATGTAAATTTTTCTGATGCTGAGAATGCTAGACAACTTCTTAGTGCATTAGACATGACAATTTGGGAGATGAAAGTAACATCTATTCGTGAATCAACTGTCATGAGTTCTCTTACATTAGATGTACTTTATTCTAAACTAAAAACTCATGAAATTGACATCCTAGCACGTAAGAACCCAAACAAGTCTATTGCATTTGTCTCACAACGTGATATGTCTAGCTCCGGCCAATCATCATCCTGCAATACTCTTGCTTTATTGTCCTCACTAACCCTGGAGCAGATCGAAGAAATTCCAAAAGAGGAGTTGGCACTCATCTCTACTAGATTCTCAAAAGCATTGCAAAATGTGAGAACTAGAAGGAGAGGAAGCTCCGGACCTCAACGCTGTTTTGAATGTGGTAAAACAGGACACTTTCGTACAGAATGCCCCAACCTTTCGGGTCCGACCACCCGGGAAGAAAAACAAAGCAAGATCCGGACCTCCTCTGGAAATTCCAACAAGAAGAAGAAAGGTACCATAGGACGCAAGATGATCAACAGCTTCATCACCGCGCTTCAAGAGCTCAGTTCAAGTGATGTAGACTTTGAAAGTGATGAAGATAATGATAATCTGGCCAACTTATGCTTCATGGCGGGCAAAGCAAGATCAAGATCAAGTCAGGAGGAAGCAGAACACAACAGTGACGATGATGAGGTATGTGCTACCTGCAACGAAATGTGTGATGTTATTTCTCGTGCAACTATTATTGTCAAGAAAAAGGACAAAAAGCTTAGGGATAGTGCTGCTAAAATTGAATCACTAGAATCTGAAATTAACCGTTTAAAAACTTTGATTCCTAGTGATGATGCATGTCCCTCATGTGACTTAATCTATGAACAATTGTCCACATTAAGAAGTGCACACTCCTCCACTCTAGATAAACTTGATGAAGAAATTAAAAAGAACAAAGAGCTTGCTGCACTTAATGATAAAAACTTGAAGGATGCTAGCTGTTCTACAATTGACTTGCATTGTTCTGCATGTGAAAATCTTGATAAGAAACTGCAAGATGCTATGAATGAAATTTTTATGTTGAACAATGCTTTACGTTCTCATGAAGTTAAATTTTGTTCCAATTGCAAACTAAAAGGAAAAACTTCATGTGAAAACTACCTAGACTTGTCCAAGAAACTTGATGACATGAATAGGACACTAGGTCGGTTTTGTAATGGGGATAAGAATCTAAACATGCTGCTGAATTCTTCCAAGTCTAGCAAAGATAAAACTGGTTTAGGTTTTGATTCTCATGTTCATGCTAAGGCACATCCACCTAAAATTGTAAGGTCATTAGGAAGTGGTTTGATTCAAACAGTTCCTAAACAAAAAGAAGTGGTTTTCAAATCTGCAGGAGTGTTGCCTCATTCGGTTTCAAATAAAAATATTGCTTGCTCATCTAGACATGAACACAAAGTTAAATTTCATTGTACCTTCTGTGGTAGAGATGGTCATGTCATAGATTTTTGTTATAGACTAGCTAAACAACAGAAAAAGGAAAGAAAAATTGCTAGATCTTATAATTTTCATGCAATTAGAAAAACACAACCTGCTCTAGTGAGTCAGAAATTTGAGAAGGTAGCTTCCAGACCTTCTGGTAAGAAATCCGCAAAAGCAGCTCCGATAGTTCCGATAGCTCCGAGAGCTACCGGATCTTCTGTTGTTCTCTCTGGAGCTTCAGTTTTTGCCTCCGGACCTTCTGCTTTTACCTCCGGAGCTACCGGTTTTCACTCTAAACAAGTAACAACTTCTAAATCAACTGCTAAGAAAAGAAAACCTCAATCTTTGACTCATAAACCTGCTATTTTATCTCAGCATTCGCGTGTTTTTCCTGGTGCACATCGCGTGACTCAGTACTGGATTCCTAAATGCCTTTTGACTAACCCCAGTATTGAGTCATCGGCGTATTGTGCTTCTATGTAGGTTACACGCTTGAGGAAGGAGAATATTTGGATTGTGGATTCAGGTTGCTCACGCCACATGACCGGTAACAAAGATTGGTTCTCCTCCCTCACCTTTGTGTAACGTGTAGAGAATGTTACTTTTGCCGATAATTCTTCAACTCCTATAATTGCTAAGGGTTCGGTTAGAGTAAATGATCACTACACTTTGAAGGATGTGGCACTTGTCAAAAATTTGAAATATAACTTGCTTTCTGTTTCACAATTGCTAGATGAAAATCTAGAAATTACTTTCAATAAAAACTGCTGCAAAGTTGTAGATTCAAATAGTGAGCTTATTTTTAACATGTCTCGGTTTGGAAGAGTTTTTAAAGCTGATTTTTATATGTATTCTTCTAAGCATAGGTGTCTAGTTGCTAATGATTCGAAGGACTTATATTTTTGGCATCGTAGACTTGGTCACGTAGGCTTTGATCACCTAACGCGTGTTAGTGCTCTTGATCGCATACGTGGGTTGCCTAAGCTTAAAGGGGACAAAGAAATTGTGTGCTCTTCTTGTAGACATGCTAAGATGGTTGCAGGTTCACATACTCCTCTCACAATGATCATGACAATTGAACCATGTCAACTTTTGCATCTTGACACCATAGGACCTTCACGTGTTCAATCCTTCGGAGGTAAATGGTATGCTCTTGTTATTGTTGATGATTATTCTAGATATTCTTGGGTGTATTTTATGGCGTCTAAGAATGAAGTCTTTAGTCACTTTAGAACTTTATTTCATAGATTATCAATTGATCACCCAGGATCATTAAAAGCAATTAGAAGTGATAATGGAACTGAATTTAAAAATCAATTCTTTGATCACTTTTGTGCTGAAAATAGAATAGATCATCAATTTTCTTCACCATATGTACCTCAACAAAACGGTGTTGTAGAAAGAAAGAACAGAACCCTAGTTGAGATGGCTAGGACTATGCTTGATGAATATCAAACCCCTAGGAAATTTTGGGCTGATGCGTTAGCAACCGCTTGTTATGTCTCAAATCGTGTTTTCTTGCGTGCTAAGCTAGGTAAAACACCATATGAGCTCCGGTTTGGACATAGGCCTAGTGTTACACACTTTCGGGTCTTTGGTTGCAAATGCTTTGTTAAGAAACATGGTAATCTTGATAAATTTGAACCTAGATCCAATGATGGCATGTTTCTTGGTTATCCATCTCATACTAGAGGCTACCGTGTGCTTTTACTTGACACTAACAAAATTGTGGAGACTTGTGAAGTGTCTTTTGATGAAGCTAGCCCAGGTACTAGCTCCGATGTTGCAGGACCAGATTCATATTCTCAGGGGGAGGGTATTTTCGAAGATGAAGAAGAGCCGGTGATACTGCCTGGTAGTTCCGAAGTTGACACGTGTCCAGCTCCGGACATTGAACAAGCTCCGGCTGTCACCTCTGCTGGTCCTGATCGTCCACAAATCACAAGCTCATCAATCTACAATGAACCTAATGAAAAAGAAGCTTGTGAGACATCTGTTCCCCTACATTTTTACAAAGATCATCCCCCACAACAGATGATTGGAAGCTTGCATGAACGAGTCACACGGTCCAGGTTTTGCGATCCAAACTCTCATGCTCATTCTGCTTTTGTTGCTTCTTTTGAACCCAAAGATATATCACACGCACTCACTAATGAATCTTGGATTATTGCCATGCAAGAAGAGTTAGAAAATTTTGAAAGAAATAATGTTTGGAAACTTGTACCTCCACCTCAAGGCCACACTTTAATTGGAACTAAATGGGTATATAAAAATAAACAAAGTGAGGATGGGGTTGTGATTAGGAATAAGGCTAGGTTGGTTGCTCAAGGTTTCACTCAAGTTGAAGGTCTAGATTTTGATGAAACTTTTGCTCCTGTCGCTAGATTAGAAGCCATAAGAATTTTGTTAGCTTTTGCAGCATCTAAAGGTTTTAAGCTATATCAAATGGATGTTAAAAGTGCTTTTCTTAATGGCTACATAGATGAGGAGGTTTATGTCAAACAACCACCAGGTTTTGAAAATCCAGATTTTCCTAATCATGTTTACAAACTGTCCAAAGCCTTATATGGTCTCAAACAAGCCCCTAGAGCATGGTATGATAGGTTAAAAACATTCTTACTTGAAAAGGGGTTTACAATGGGAAAGGTTGATAAAACTCTTTTTGTGCTTAATCATGGCAATGACTCATTATTCGTTCAAGTGTATGTGGATGATATTATCTTTGGTTGTGCTTCTCATGATCTTGTGTCCAAGTTTTCAGCAATGATGAGTTCCGAATTTGAAATGAGTATGATGGGTGAACTCACTTACTTTTTGGGGCTGCAAATCAAGCAAACCAAGGAGGGTACCTTTGTGCATCAAACAAAGTATACCAAAGATCACCTAAGGCGCTTCAACATAGACAAAAGCAAGCCTCTTCGGACACCAATGGGAACAGCAACAACACTTGAACTTGAGGAAGATGGTGAATCCGTGGATCAAAAAGAATATAGAAGTATGATCGGATCACTTTTGTACCTTACAGCATCAAGACCGGACATACAATTCAGCGTATGTCTTTGTGCACGGTTTCAAGCTTCCCCACGTGTTTCACATCGTCAAGCCGTCAAAAGGATTCTCAGGTACTTACATGGAACTCAAGAATTTGGCATTTTTCTTCCTTCTTCCTCAATCGTTTCTTTGAAAGCTTTTTCGGATGCTGATTTTGGGGGTTGTAGGATTGATAGGAAAAGTACTTCCGGTGCTTGTCATTTTCTTGGTAATTCTCTTGTTGCTTGGTCCTCTAGAAAACAAAGTTCAGTTGCACAATCCACAGCCGAATCTGAGTATGTAGCTGCTGCTAGTGCTTGTTCACAAATTCTTTGGATTGTTCAAACACTTAAGGACTATGGGGTTGATCTAGATAGTGTTCCACTATTCTGTGATAACACTAGTGCTATTTGCATTGCTAAAAACCCCGTGCAACATTCTAGAACTAAGCACATTGACATTAGGTATCACTTTCTCCGTGATAATGTTGAAAAAGGAAACATTGTGCTTCACCATGTAGATACCGAACAACAATTGGCTGACATTTTTACAAAACCTTTGGATTTCACTCGTTTTTGTTACATTCGTAGTGAAATAGGGGTTATGCATCCTCATGTCTTAAATTGAGGGGGAGTTTTTGAAACTTAGGAAGTCTATGTGTGAATCTGAAATTAAAATAATTTGAGCATATTATTTGATACATATATGACTTTGTGATTCCTTTTACATGCTGAAAGTTCTTACTACATTACTCGTGTTATACTTTTTGTAGTTTTTGCCATGTCTAGTAAATTGGAATAATTACTTACACTAAATCTGGTCATGGTCGAACTTTCTTGCTTTTTTTTGAACTTGTTGCATGCTCACAAATGCTTTTAGTCATTAAGAATTTATCAAGTAATCAACTCACATGTTGAGTTTTTATGAACAAATATAAATTGAGAAAAGATCAAGAGAATATGCATGCATCGCACTTCTTCTTTCGAGATGGCTTGTCATTGCACTTAGATATGAACTTGGAAGAAGTTGTGTATGACTAAAACCATGTCCTTAAGCTTCTATTGTCAAATGACATAGGCTTGGCTTGGTTGGTTAGAATAAGGCAGATGAGCATATAATCTCTTGCAAATATCATATTATCTAAATTTATGCTTTGAAAAATAATAAGATGCAGCAACAAATGTCATGCTTTCAGGTTTTGAAATAGTTGAGTTTGTGAGATCATGACCTGCTAAAATTGAAAATCACACTTGCTTTCTAGCATGGCTTACACTACATTATGTATCTCATTGATGTGATAGTGTAAGTTACTTGATAGTAGGACTTGGGTGAGCTTTGTTTATATGTATATGTTATAATATGCTCATAACAACTAAAGAAGGAGAGATAATTTGTTTATATCTCATAACAATTAAAATTTCTCTTTTACCTTGCTGAATACATTGTCAAAGGGGGAGAGATTAATCACACATTCAAAAAGGAAGAGATAAGCATGAAGAGAAATTGTGCATAAGGAAAGTTAATAAAGGGGGAGAGATAATATGGGATATTTTTTTCCTTCTCATTTTATTTTTTATTTAAACAAAAAGGGGAGAAATTGTTTTCAAAACTTTTATTTGAATAAGCCAATGTTCAGAATTTTAAATGGTGTTGCCAATGCATTCATCAAGGGGGAGATTGTAAGACCTATGTGTGCTGAATACATTGGCTTGTAGTGAATACACTTGGCTTTGATGATAAAAGTTTTTAATATCACCAAAATACCTTTTTATCAAGGTCTGACTCTAGCTCCGAGCTACAGCAAGGTCCGACGATAGGTTCGGCTTGCTTTGGGTAGCTCCGGTTACGTTTGATGCTAGGTCCGACTTCTTGGTAAGGTCCGACCAGCTTTGGTTAGCTTCGGTGAGCTTTATCTTTAGCTCCGACGTGTCCTTGATAGCTCCGACATATATTTGATAGCTCCGGCATGCTTTTGCTAAGCTCCGACGTACTTTGTCTAGCTCCGGTTTTTGGGTTGACTAGTTCCGACTAGTTTTGGTAAGCTCCGGGTCTAGGATCTACTAGTTTTGGTAAGCTCCGGATCCAGGATGTACTAGTTTTGGTAAGCTCCGGCGCTAGGGTCTACTAGTTCTTGGTAGCTCCGGCTCAAGCTCCGGGTTGCTCTGGCAAGGTCCGGAACTTGACCGAAGTGCTTCTGCTTTTCATTTGCAATGTTTCGTACTTGCTTTACTTGTTAGGAAAGATTGCTTAGTATTCATTTGCTAAGTTTTTGGTGCGTTTTGGATGATACGGCTGATATCGTTTTGCTATGCTTTGCAACATGCTTATGTGAGGTTCTCACGTAAGGTGTTGTGTTCGGAACTAACGTGAGTCAAGTCGAGGACTTGGGCTCGTATAGATTGGTTGTTTATTCATGTGCAGGTGTTGCTTGAGTTCAAGTCATGGCTGGTGACAGGATCCATTGGACTAGTCTCAGGAGGAGATGAGGTTCCAACAACCAAGTTCGGGAGGAACTGTGGTTGAGCGGGTCAGGAGGTCGCGCAGGATGATTGAATCAAGGGCAGTGCATATGAAGGTCGAAGGAAGGTGTTCGCACGTATGCATGAGGTGCATGACGTGGCAATATGCTTCTAGAGACGGATCATGGAAGGAAGATCTGATCGGAAGGATTGGATCGTATCGGTTGAAGACTTTGGCTGCGGCAGAGTCGGTTATGGCTCGATATGGGAAGTATCGAGTTGGTTATGTTAGGATTTCGTGTGTGTCACGAAATTGAGTTGTTTAGGAATGTGGGATACGTTCCTAAGGTGTTTGGAAGTCTTAAGATTGCTTCTATCTGCGTGTAGAAGAATCTTGAGCAGTTATGGTAAGTTCCGATTGTGATCGGATTAGGATTAGAGTCCTAGTTGAGATTGGGATGGCCTAAGGGCTGGTTATATAAGCAAGGGAAGGCCAAAGCTCGTTAGAGACGACTTTGGGGCTGTTCCTCTTGTGTTCTATTGAATAAAATTCGTAGTTTGAAGGAACTTTTGTGCCTTGTTTGTCCGACTTGTGCCAGACAAGTTTTACTCGTCGAGTTTCGGGACAGCACTACCTTTCGTCGGTGGTTTTATCAAAACTCGAGTTCTACAGATCCAATTGACGTGATTATTTTTAGGTTGTCTTCACAACTTGATTATCTATCATCCATAAAAATTTCACGGTCATTGGATTTGTGGTTTTTGATCTACACGAGTTTCTTTGCAGCACTCCAGAAACTGTTTTTCCCGGGTAGGTCAGATTGACCAGTGTTTGATCTTTTGATCATAACTTGAGTTTCTCTCGACGGATTTGAGTAATTATTTTTGTGTTGTCTTCGTGACTTGATTCTCTCTGATATATATCACTTTTTTCACGGTGAAACACGTTTAGATTAGTCTTATACACGATTTCTTTAACAGATCGTTTTTCTACCGAAGGGATTAGGGTTTTATTGTTTCCGCTGCGTAAGATTTTTAAATCTACCATTCACACCCCCTCTGGTAGCTTTTCACGTGCTCTTCGATCCTACATGCACATCATTCTTACTTTTCATATCAATCTAGGGTTTCAATCAATTTTGCTCACTTATGTTGAAACATTGAAATAAGATTAACTTGTGGTACATCCTAGTTCATAGTAGTGTGACACTTCAATTACAAGTATACTTCCGCTGCATACATCCTAGGATCAAGATAATCGATCATATTTGATCAACCTAGTCAGTACACACTGCACTAGTCCGCACTCTACCAGACTAGTCCGATATCTTGAGATTTGATCTGGTTGTTAAGTGTTGCAGGTTCTGACAGAAAATCAAAAAGGCCTATTCACCCCCCCTCTAGGAAACATTCAGGTACCCATGTGACCTCAGTTAAATCTTGTAGATGTCCTTAACCCCTTTCTTTTAACCCGTTAAATAACTCTTGGAACTAAGATGACAAGTATTTATGAGACCTTATTTAATGTTTGGTATCCAATTCACGTCCTTAGGTTGTCTTAATTCTTCTTTGATAACAACACTAGAGATTCTTAAGGTGGGGACTAAGATGGATAAATATTTTCCCTTATGGCTGACTTATTCATTCCTTATATTTGGTCAATCCATTTGGGCTCGTCTGGTAGGAGTAATTTGATATTAGCACTGCTCAATGATTTAGACTAATCAACAACTTCACATCTCTGTCAGGTGGCATTCCTATTAAGTCTCCTAGGGATACATTTGAGTACGTGGATAATACTGACACTCGTCCCATAATACTGACACTCGTCCCATAAGCGTAACTTCCCCACTACATGCCATGAATTCCATGGTGAGCTCTTGCGGCTAACCTCTTATTATTATCTAAACATGATTCACCGTAGTGACCTTGTGTTGGCAGAGGGTGTAAATCCTTGCCGGTGTGCCAACCAATCCATGAGGGTATGATCCACGTCGTCTGTCTTATGGGTTTTTAGGTCTGTTAAAGACCTACCCCACTTAAATAGGATTTTAACTACTATGTTTTCTTAGTGCGGGTTTATTATTATTATATTGATACATTTATATTTTATTATCTGTAGTTTTGTTTTGTTTTGTTTGGTTTGTTTATGTATTTAATTATTTATGTATTGACTTTGAGTGTTAACTGGAGTACTTTGGATCAAGACGGTGTTCCTGCATGAGCTGTGTGCTCATGGTGAGCACGAACAAGGATAGGCTTCTGAATGGGTATTTCGTTGATCTGCTAGGAAGAGAGGAGTGGAAGATTTTTTTTTGGTCGTTATTTTATCCTCACATATATATGTTCGTCTGCATATATATTAAATTTTATATTGTGTATTCTTATTGGTGCATTATATTTGATATACATATAGGCATACGTGCGTAGGTATATAAATACACGTAACCCATATCTATTTATTTTATTAAACACCCAATTTATCTTCTTTTGTTTGATTATTGATTTGTATTTGTATTAGAGCACACAATGTCACTCAATCAAGTACCAAATGAAAACCAGCGAATCACAACCAAACATAACTAGATTACAAACTTATATATTATACTATTAATCGTTCTATTTGTGGCTTACTCTAGATCACTATAGGCTAAGCCATTCTACTCATAGGCACTAAAGTCATTTTAGGATTCTATCGGTGTGACCGAGGAATATAGGGTTGCACGTGGTTGCTCTTCCACCGATTGTGATGTCGTTCTTGATACGTGATGATGACATCTTCTAGTAGCCTTAGTAGAGTAATTTCTTTCTTTGTCTATATGTACTCTCTTGAATTGGTTAGGAGGTTGTTTGACTCATCCAATCTTCGAATGGTCCGGTGCAGATGTTGCATGGTTCCAACCTTTCATGTCGCGTTGGTGTCCATCTTACTCTTGAACGACCAAGGTGTGTTGGGTTGAGGTCAGTGACACCATTGACGGAAATCAAATAAGTTTTCAACATAGCAGATAAGTGCGGAACGAACATAGAGGAGAGAGAGAATGTTTCATAAATAGTTTTATACTTTCCAAAATATATGTTAAGGGTATATGACGACTATAAGGTTTCATCCTACGGCCAAGTATGGCTCTGATACCACTCTGTCAGGAACCGCCTTCCGAGGGTCCATTTGTGCATCCCGTACCAATCTCTTCATCAGTAGTTGGTACGTACAACAGAATAGATCGAGATCCATACAATAATTATTTATTTATAATCAATATAAGTCTTGCAAACATGATTTAGATTACATTGGATGTGGTCGGAGATGACCACCAAAATAGATAAATCCTCAAAACAGCGAGCAGAACGACGCCATGCCCAACAGGCAGACTTGGGAAGTAGGACTAGACCTAACTGTCATCCTCACGTGCTTCAGCTTCTTTGTCTTCTAATAAACCACATATAAAGCAAGAGTGAGTACATAAGGTAATCTGCAAGCCCGAACACTACTCAAGGGGAGGTGTTTCATGCATTGTGGCTTGTAGCTAGGAGAGGCCATACGGCTTAGTTTCACTGAAAAGCATTTTATGCAAGGTTCTCTTTGAAAAGAGTTTCGCAATAAGAGAGAGAAGTAGTTGAATCAGTATTATTATAGTTGGCGGGCCCTGGGGGAGTTTTAGACCATCCTGCCAGTTCCCTCACTTTTAGATGAGTCTTCGGGCCCATGGCCCTGACGACTCCGGCACGCATGCCAACACTTTCCAAAAGCACGGCGGCCTCGGCCACCCACCTACACACACTTCAAGCAGATGCACTAATGCTAATCATAAGGAGCCCAGAGCATAGCGTGTCAAGACTGTAAAACAACTATCAGGATAGATTAAGACCCTGCATAGTTTGTGCACTTTACCCACAGGCCATGCACACCTTGCAAGGGTATGACATGACGCTCATCTTATATTCCCCGAGTAACCCCACAATCACACCTCGCCCCGACGCAGGAGCTATTCGGGCATTCACTTTCCAGCCGGCCAACAGATGAACCTCGGTCTCTGTGCCATTTCCTGCTCCACCGTGCCCTCCATGGCTCTCTAAGTTTTCTCTTGTGGCAGTTACCAGAAAGGGAGAGTGAGTCCCGCCCATACAGGTTTTATGGTTGTACGAAATCACTATGTTGCACTCAAATGAACCGGTTCTTATATTGGTGAGGCGGATCCATCCATCCTTGGCAGAAGGACTAGTCTGGAACACAAAGCATCGAACTAGACTGAGGTACTCAGCATAAGGCTAGTCCAGAAATCATGGTCATCGAACTATTACTGAAGCACTAAGCACCGATCGGTGAGTTACACCGAATATACAGCCGCAGCTGGTATACCTCTTAGGGAGCCCGCGACATCCCATCACAATACCCACCTCGACCACCCTTCCCCTTCACACACACTATTCACTAATCACCCACCCATATCCTAACTCACACCACCAAACACATTTTAACACATTTCACAATAATGTATGCAGTGTGTAGTGGTTCGCGATACGAACATCGCAGGGGTTCCTAAGCATAGTAATAACAAGGAGGTGCTCGCATCACTGCTAGCGTAATAATGAAGTTGTTAGGTAGTCAAGGGGTCTGGTTGTCAAGATCAAGGAGGGGTTTGTGATAGTCACTGCTATTATCGTAATTGAAGCAGTGTCTTGCTTCATGCCTTTGATAGTGAGTAACTTTTGTGTTACTGTTTATCGTTGGCTAGTAGCTAATACCGATATTCAGTCATCAACATAGCTCATGCTACCACATTTCAAGTGGTTAATAGCATAGCAACATTTTAAAACAGTCACACAGTCATGCAATCAAAACAGGCCAATAGGTGCGTATACAAAATATAGGTGAAATATGATCAAGGAGTTAGAGCTTGCCTTTACGATGGTTTATCGAAGTCTTTGTCCTGTTCTTCATAATTTGGGTCTTGAATACCTCCTTCGCAAACTCTATGATTACTAAGTACATAGCTACACGAAGAAAATATGATCCATCGATAAAGATCCAAGAAATTCAGATAAAACTCCAATAAATACAAACAATCGTTCATTAACATGGTTTCTAAGATCCTGAGAATGCTATCGGAAAATACGTCATTCTACTGGTGGCTTATTTGGAAACATTACTATTTCTTTGGTCAACCAGATGGTCATTGGAAGGTTATGACAATCTTATTGGTCTTCTAGTTATTTACAGGATTTATGACCATTATAATTAATTCACTAGTTTATGTTATAAATTACTTATGTTACGGGCAACGAGTTAGCCATAACTTCGATGATACTTCTTTATAATTATCTATCTTCAATATATTATATTCACTAATGTTCTACTAATGTAAGTCTTACGTATTATAGAGACTAAACATGAGTCCTAACGTGTTTTGACATAAGGCAATATTTTTAGTGAAGACTAGTGTATGACTTATCATCTGATTCTATTTCTTAATATATTATTGTCTTAGTATACTTTAAATCTTATGAACTTATTCTATAATTCCTTTAGTGCATGGATATTAGGACATGAGGGAATTACTAGTGGAGGGTCTATTCTATTCAGAGCTTGTATGTGAATTTCCATTATCCAATAGCTCTTTAATTGTTTTTCTACAATGACACTAGTTAGTTCATTATATTTTACTTGATTCAATTATTATTCTAAAGTTCTAGTAATACATTCCTTGGAATATTTAGAAGGCCATTTGTGGAGAGATCATTTAGTTGTGAGTTTCTACGCGTATTTTACTAATTATGATTAATCACTTGATTTTACTATGGGCATGATAATCAATTTCCTATCCCATATTCATATTAGATAAATACTACCTAAGTTGTATTTTATAGGTGAAGTAATATTCCTATATATTTGCAGCTAATTGTTGGATTTGGAGACTAAACATGCATTTTCCCAATTCCAAATAATTTAATGATTTACAACAAGATAAAATATTTTTATACTTCTTATAATTTATTTAAGATAATATCTCTAATTCATGTTATAATACTCTCCAAATATTTGTAGAGAATTCCAAGAAAATTATCTTTAAAGGTTTATCATTTTAGAGCCTAAACATATTTCCTCTTCAATTTCCTAATTGATTAATTCGGTTTTGTAAACCAATTATATTTAACACAATATCTATAACTAATTTCTTCTATCAGTCACTCTTAATATGCTCTACAAGCAATCAGTGATTATTAACGAATTATCTAGAATTTTCTTATATTGAGAAATATTATTTATTATCTTCTGTGTACATAGTCCGGGTGGACCTAGCATTTTTACGTTGAGTTTCAGGCTGACAGTGAGTCTTACAGTGGTCAATGTGTGTGCACCTAGCAGTTTCAGCTTTAGACACGTAGGGCCCAGACAGCAGTGACCTGTGGGTCTTCGGCCTTCGTGGACCGAGTCCACTCAATCGCGGGCTGTGGGGTTGCGCTGAGGTGGCTGATGGCGTTGACGTAGCGTCTGCGTGGTGCTGATGTGGCAGCCATATGCGTGACACGTGGGTACAAGACAGGCAAAACAGGGGAGCGGTAGGGAGGCAGTCGGGGCTCGCCGGCGTCTAGCCGGAGCCATCTCGCCGAGTCCGGTGGGTGCGCAGGGGCACGTGCGAGCGTACAGGATCTTTTCTACGCTACAGGCGCACCTTAAGCGACCGGTGGCGGCAGGTTGCAGCGGTTAGAGGCGGCGGCGTTAGAGATGATGGCGACGGCGACGGCGCTCAGGGGAATCTTATGTGCACTCGGGTTCTAACGGAGAGGGGATGTCATGAACATGTTCTTGAGCATGGGTAATCTCCTGGTGGGCTCGGTTGGGCAAGAGCGGCACCGGCGGCGGCTGGCGGCGGGCAGTGGCGGCTGTGTGCGGTGGCGCACCGGCGATCTAATCGCGGGCATGAGATATCAACCAAATATCACGACAGGGATGCGTTCCAGGGTACAGGGAGCGTTCGTGTGCGCTCGGCCTGGTCGGGGCGACGCCCACGGTGGCCGGCGACGAGGAAGGGCGTCGGACATGGCGGCAGCTCGACGACGTCCATCCTACCTTGCTCCTCTTCCAAAACTAGGTATCCTACCGTATTATCCACGTTCAGGCTCAGCTTAATGGCAAAGTTTCACGGGTGTAAGAGGCTCTTAGCTCACGGGCAACTATGGCGCGCGGCGGCACCGATGAGAGGTCATCGAGATCTATTCCATATTGCGCTAAGTGGCCAAGAAACAAGTGTTCTACATGTTCTACAACACAAGGGAACAATGGTACAGGTCAATTGGAGTACCTTGCCTCCGACGCGTCAGAACGGCTGAGGTTGCCAGCGGCAAGGAAGAAAAGGGGTACTCAGAATTCCCGCTCGGGGAGGGCCGAGCAAGCTCTAAGAAGTGCAATGGAAGTGAGAGGAGGGTATGCGCATGTGAATGGAGGAGAGGGGCATCGTTTTATAGGCCGAGAGAGGCGGTTCACCGCGAGGCGGTGGATGACACGGTTTTTGGTGCGGCCAGAGACTTCTTGGTGCGCCCGTTTCCTTGTGCCATGATGGCGAGGTGGAAAAGGGAGGAGGCGACGTCATGCTAGGCCTCCATCGTGGTGATGCGACGGGGAGATGACGGCTTGGACAAAAAGGCGGGCGTCGGCACGTTCCCTCGGCGCAGGCGGTGATGCCAGAGGTAGGAGAAGGTCGGTTCGACCTTGGGCCGGGCCAGGCCACGCACTGCGGAGAAATGGGCCACAGAAAAGAAAAGAAAAGAAAAGAAATGAAAAGAAGAAGGAGTGGGCCGCACAGGCTGATAGAAAAGGAAGGAGGCTGGGCCGGCTAGCTGGGCCGCGTGGTGAAGAAAAAAGTGGGCTGCACCCACTGTGTTTCCCTTTTTCACTTGCCTTTTCTATTTTCAGTTTGAATATGAGTTAGCCATAACTTCGATGATACTTCTTTATAATTATCTATCTTCAATATATTATATTCACTAATGTTCTACTAATGTAAGTCTTACGTATTATAGAGACTAAACATGAGTCCTAACGTGTTTTGACATAAGGCAATATTTTTAGTGAAGACTAGTGTATGACTTATCGTCTGATTCTATTTCTTAATATATTATTGTCTTATTATACTTTAAATCTTATGAACTTATTCTATAATTCCTTTAGTGCATGGATATTAGGACATGAGGGAATTACTAGTGGAGGGTCTATTCTATTCAGAGCTTGTATGTGAATTTCCATTATCCAATAGCTCTTTAATTGTTTTTCTACAATGACACTAGTTAGTTCATTATATTTTACTTGATTCAATTATTATTCTAAAGTTCTAGTAATACATTCCTTGGAATATTTAGAAGGCCATTTGTGGAGAGATCATTTAGTTGTGAGTTTCTACGCGTATTTTACTAATTATGATTAATCACTTGATTTTACTATGGGCATGATAATCAATTTCCTATCCCATATTCATATTAGATAAATACTACCTAAGTTGTATTTTATAGGTGAAGTAATATTCCTATATATTTGCAGCTAATTGTTGGATTTGGAGACTAAACATGCATTTTCCCAATTCCAAATAATTTAATGATTTACAACAAGATAAAATATTTTTATACTTCTTATAATTTATTTCAGATAATATCTCTAATTCATGTTATAATACTCTCCAAATATTTGTAGAGAATTCCTAGAAAATTATCTTTAAAGGTTTATCATTTTAGAGCCTAGACATATTTCCTCTTCAATTTCCTAATTGATTAATTCGGTTTTGTAAACCAATTATATTTAACACAATATCTATAACTAATTTATCCTATCAGTCACTCTTAATATGCTCTAAAAGCAATCAGTGATTATTAACGAATTATATAGAATTTTCTTATATTGAGAAATATTATTTATTATCTTCTGTGTACATAGTCCGGGTGGACCTAGCATTTTTACGTTGAGTTTCAGGCTGACAGTGAGTCTTACGGTGGTCAATTTGTGTGCACCTAGCAGTTTCAGCTTTAGACACGTAGGGCCCAGACAGCAGTGACCTATGGGTCTTCGGCCTTCGTGGACCGAGTCCACTCAATCGCGGGCTGTGGGGTTGCGCTGAGGTGGCTGATGGCGTTGACGTAGCGTCTGCGTGGCGCTGATGTGGCAGCCATATGCGTGACACGTGGGCACAAGACAGGCAAAACAGGGGAGCGGTAGGGAGGCAGTCGGGGCTCGCCGGCGTCTAGCCGGAGCCATCTCGCCGAGTCCGGTGGGTGCGCAGGGGCACGTGCGAGCGTACAGGATCTTTTCTACGCTACAGGCGCACCTTAAGCGACCGGTGGCGGCAGGTAGCAGCGGTTAGAGGCGGCGGCGTTAGAGATGATGGCGACGGCGACGGCGCTTAGGGGAATCTTATGTGCACTCGGGTTCTAACGGAGAGGGGATGTCATGAACATGTTCTTGAGCATGGGTAATCTCCTGGTGGGCTCGGTTGGGCAAGAGCGGCACCGGCGGCGGCTGGCGGCGGGCAATGGCGGCCGTGTGCGGTGGCGCACCGGCGATCTAATCGCGGGCATGAGATATCAACCAAATATCGCGACAGGGATGCGTTCCAGGGTACAGGGAGCGTTCGTGTGCGCTCGGCCTGGTCGGGGCGACGCCCACGGTGGCCGGCGACGAGGAAGGGCGTCGGACATGGCGGCAGCTCGACGACGTCCGTCCTACCTTGCTCCTCTTCCAAAACTAGGTATCCTACCGTATTATCCACGTTCAGGCTCAGCTTAATGGCAAAGTTTCACGGGTGTAAGAGGCTCTTAGCTCACGGGCAACTATGGCGCGCGGCGGCGCCGATGAGAGGTCATCGAGATCTGTTCCATATTGCGCTAAGTGGCCAAGAAACAAGTGTTCTACATGTTCTACAACACAAGGGAACAATGGTACAGGTCAATTGGAGTACCTTGCCTCCGACGCGTCAGAACGGCTGAGGTTGCCAGCGGCAAGGAAGAAAAGGGGTACTCAGAATTCCTGCTCGGGGAGGGCCGAGCAAGCTCTAAGAAGTGCAATGGAAGTGAGAGGAGGGTATGCGCATGTGAATGGAGGAGAGGGGCATCGTTTTATAGGCCGAGAGAGGCGGTTCACCGCGAGGCGGTGGATGACACGGTTTTTGGTGCGGGCAGAGACTTCTTGGTGCGCCCGTTTCCTTGTGCCATGATGGCGAGGTGGAAAAGGGAGGAGGCGACGTCATGCCAGGCCTCCATCGCGGTGATGCGACGGGGAGATGACGGCTTGGGCAAAAAGGCGGGCGTCGGCACGTTCCCTCGGCGCAGGCGGTGATGCCAGAGGTAGGAGAAGGTCGGTTCGACCTTGGGCCGGGCCAGGCCACACACTGCGGAGAAATGGGCCACAGAAAAGAAAAGAAAAGAAAAGAAATGAAAAGAAGAAGGAGTGGGCCGCACAGGCTGATAGAAAAGGAAGGAGGCTGGGCCGGCTAGCTGGGCCGCGTGGTGAAGAAAAAAGTGGGCTGCACCCACTGTGTTTCCCTTTTTCACTTGCCTTTCTATTTTCAGTTTGAATATGAGTTTGAATTTCGATTCCAGTTCAGTTTCTGTGAGTATTTTACTTGGAAATTTTAGCAAGGTGATTCAATTATTTGTATTTTAATTTTACTCCGTCCTGGGAATTTTTTTGGATCCTGATCTTTTGTATGGCAACGACTAGTATGCAATATGTAATATGGTGCAATCGTGCAATCAACAATCTCCAACCATTAGATCTGCATCCTACGGTTGTTTGATTTTTTTACTTAACCCCTCCACCTGAGTACATAATTTTCTCTACCTGATTAGGGGGTTAAGTAAAAAATTGAACAACCGTTGGATGCAAGTCTAATGGCTGGGAGTGGTTGATTGCACGATTGCATCATATTCCAGGTTGCATTCAAGTTGTTGCCCTTTTGTAGATCTTAAATCGTTCTCAATTAATTCACTATTTTGGGTTTGCTTGGCATTTGTATTCGAATTCAAATTTGAAGTTTGAATTCCATTTTTGGTTTAAAATACTATAATGTTTAATTAGTCGTTTTGCTCTCCTTTATTCTTCTATTTGATGGTTTGTGTCGAAGTGTTTGATACGACACTTCCCCCGGACCCGTAGAGAAGCAGCCCGCGGAGGTTCTTTTATGGTTGGGGCACGCAGAGATCAATATCAAGATGATGACCTCAAGGATTTACGTGGTTCGGGCCGCCTGAGCGTAACACCCTACTCCATGGGGTTTGTGTAATTGTATTGAGCGAGTATGTTTGCTAGGATCAGGTTCAATTCGATCAGCTTCTCTTGTCTACATTCGTGCGGTGCAACCCTTTTATAATTCTAAGGACTGACCGTTACAAAGCTGGCCTGGCCCGACATGTGGCCCTGGCATGCTTAATGATCTAATACACTGTCTAAAGAGTATTAAGTATAATTAATAGTGTGGTAACGTGCCTTCATGGCAGTGTTACCCCTATTAATGGTGCACTGATCGTGTGTCATTAATATAGCATTAATGACACATTATCAGACCTTGTAACTGCCGCTTTAACCGTCCTTGAATGTCTGTAATGGACACGATCGGCTTGTATGTCTGTTGGTGATGAATGTCCGGAGGCTCCACACGTGGCAGATCCAGAGGTTCCCCTTGCGTGAGGGTAGGTCCAGGGTTGCTGTACACGTGTCAGTACCGGAGCTCCTCTCTGACGGGGACTAGGTCCGGGGCTGTTGTACACGTGTAGTCACCGGAGCTTCCATTGGTTGGGAGTTTTGTTCCGGCCTTATTTTACACGTGCTAACCCGGGAGCCAGCCATATGACGGGAGCGAGTCCGGTGCAACGTGACATGTGGGACCTTCAAAGGCCTTCGACTCTGATGGGTGGAACTTTATTGCACTTTTTGCTGTATCGTGGGGTACCCCTGGGCCCACCTCTGGGAGAAATCCTTTGGGTTAAGTGTTTCTGCTGGAGGTGGGTCCATTCTCAATTCCAGCGCTTCGATTTTCAAATGTCCTCTGATGCGCCGATAGTGTGGCGGTCCAGGAGTGAACCTTCGACGCGTGGCTTGTTATGAATATGACAGATAAGATCTTTGAGTGCGAATCTCACGCAATTGAAGGTCACCAGTTCCCAATACAAAAACTGTATCAGTTCCGTGCACCCTATCAGAGCGCCGACTTTGGGTTTCCCGCCGCTCATCATGACAACGGTTGGCCTTGGGTAAGGACCTCGATCTCTTCGTCGGGGTGGCCCTAGGTCCACCCGTCATTGGCGGGGTAGATTTTTGAATATTGCCTTTGGTCTTATTACGGTTTCCATCCAAGCATCGCATAGGCTTACTTAAGAAGGAAAGTGCACACAGTTTGAGTACTCTTTACACCTTTGATCATATTTGCGCTCAAAGCCTCCCAAACTCCGCCTAACTTTCCATCCTTTGCTCCACATTGCCATGATGGAGTTGGGTCTCCCCAAGAGCCATCTCAAGAGCGATGATGATCTGAAGAAGGTTCGAACCTACATGGGGTGGTCTAGCGACAACTTGAACCATTTGGTCCGTGTTTGCAAGCTCCCATTCAAGAAGGAGCGCGACAATGACATGGTGTACTTCACAGCGTACGCCATGGTGGTATTCATTCCACCGTTCTTGAATTTCCATTTGATGATGCTGGACTTCTATGGTCTGCAGTTGTACCAACTTGGCCCCCATTCTCTTCTTCTTATGGTGACATTCGTCTACTTCTACGAGATGTGGGTAGGTATTCCCCCCTGCATCGAGCTTTTCCATACCTTCTTCACCATCCGCACCACCGGTAAGGGGTCCGAGTTTCTTGGCTTCTACTATTTTGTGAAGCGCAAGAACTTTCCCTACAAATACATGAAGTCATTTCCTTTCAGCAAGTGCGACGACTGGAAGAAAGATTGGATCATCTTCACGGCAGAGGAGCATGAGAAATTGGAGTTGCCCGAAGGTCTCCCCAATGTTGACACTGACGCATGGAGTGTGGTTCCGGAGCTGTCAAACGCCTTCAACCCTGTGTTGACCAGGATCCGCGAGTGCGTGGAAGGTGGAGTGACCCCCCAGATGGTTTTCTGCAACTTCCTGGTCAACAGGCGGGCTCCGCTGAAGAAGAGGGAGAAGCTTGTGTGGGCCCTCAACAGCGTGATGGATGAAGACCGGATTGAAATCGGTCTGAAATCCAACTCGAATGATGAATCCTTGGAGTTTCATTTGAAGAAATTCCAGCATGGGATTAATGTCAACGGCGATGACTTGGCTCCGCCAACAGCCTTCCACGCCCTGAACAATGAGGCGTAGTTCAGTAGGGAGCTCCGGAGGAGCATGTCGGTGCTTGACAACCTTGGCAAGGTAGAAAGGCGTCTGACCACTGGATTGGCGATTCCCGGAGCTTCCGAAGGTTGTCCTGCCTCCGCCCCGAGGCGAAGGACTGAAGACGTCGGCAAAGGCAAGGGCAAAGAGCTAGATGAGCCTTCCAGCCAGAAGAGGAAGTTGAAGCACGCTGGTGGGAGATCTATCAGGCCTGCTCCTTCCACGACGGCTGCTTCTCCCCGGAGGGGGAGGTCATCTGTAGCTACCACTGCTCCGGTGCAAACGTCTTTAAGAGGCGTAAGCTCCGGGCAAGCGACCCCGGCCTCAGTGTCGGCTGGAAGCTCTTTCCGGCGAAGGGAAGCTCCGGCTGAAGTAACTCCGGCAACTGTGAGTGTTCCTCGATTGGGGTCCAAAGATGTTGTCTCACCGAATTTGGTGGGCTCTAGCTCCGGGCCTCAGAAGAAGAGGTTCCGAGATGAACGGGGAAGTAGTATCCCAAGGTAAGCATTGATTGCTCACCCTAAAATGCTAATCTTTCTTTTGATGTGTTCTTAATCTTCTCTTCCCTTTGTTTCCAGGGTGTCGAAGAAAAGACACGAAACTTCAGTGCCTGTTGCAACGGCTGGGGCTGCACCTGTCAAAGCTCTGGCTTCGATCGCTGAGCGTCCTCGTCAAGCAGAGGCGGAAGTCGTGGCAGCTTCAGCGCTAGCTGTCATGATCTTGGACTCGGAGTCCTCACCTGAAGCTCCTTTGTTAGCGCCAGACCGCATGAGGGAAGTTGAAGATGTACCCCTGGCGGCGGAGGCTGATGCTCCAGCACCGGCGATGCCAGAAGTTCCGGCTTCCGATCCGGATGTTGCCGAAGCCCTGGTTGCTGAGCCAGAAGTAGCTGAAGCCTCGACTATTGAGCCGGAGATCACCCAAGCTCCGGCCCTAGTGCCAGAAATGGTTGAAGATTTAGCGGCTGAGTCGGAAGTGGTAGATGGTCCTGCTGCTGAGCCGGAGGTGGTTGGAGGTCCGGCGGCTGTGCCGGAGGTGGTTGGTGATCTGGCGGCTGTGCCGGAGGTGGTCACCATGTCGGAGCACGAGCCAACGGCGGTTGAGGCCCTAGTTGAAGCTCCAGCTGCTGCTCCAGAAGTGGTGGTCCCGGAGGTACTTGGACCGGAGCCAGAGCAGCCTGAAGAGAGGGCGACAGATCCCCCGACTTCGGTGCCATCGACTGAAGACCTAGAAGCAGCGCCTTCAACTGCTCCGGAGGTGGAAGTTCCCCCCGTGGGTTCTTCTGCTACCGCTGAAGGGCTCCAGGAGAGTGGCCCCAGTGCTTTAGGAGTCCATGGGACCACTATTCTAGAGTCGGACCCAATTTTTTGTGACGGAGAAACCTTTCGAGCCTGCGGAAATGGTCCCAGAAGGCCTAGAACCTATCCCTCTAGCGTTTTCCATAGACAATGCCAGCTCAAGTATCCGGCAGGTCTAGCTTGCCTTCAAACATGAGAGCAAAGCCTTGGAGGAGGCGCGCAACACCTTGAGGCATCGGCGCAACAGACTCCATTTTGAGACCAGGATTGCTCAGACGAGGCTGGCTGACCAGAAGGAATGGATCAAAGGGGAGAAGGCCCGGTTAGAGTACTGGGATAAATTAATGGAAGAGAAGGAGGCCGCCATCCGGGAGCTCGATGCTAACTCTAGGGAAATCCTAGAGCAAGCCAAGTAGAGACGTGACGCTGCTGACGAGCGTTACGAAAAGCTCGCAGAGTTGAATGAAACTCTCCTAAAGCATCGAGCGGACCTGGAGGCGAGGGAGGAAAAACTCCTAGGGCAGCAGGAAGATGTTGTGAGGAGGGAGGCGGAGGTCACTCATAAGTTCACTCTGGGTGAGAAAAACTTGGCAGATCACAGCAAAAATTTGGACCTATGGAAGGAGGAAGAGAGGAAGAAGAACTGGAAGGTGGGGCAAGAGCTCTCAAAAAGAGATTTTGATGTTGCCGCTAGGATGGAGAGAGTCAAGGGTAGGGAAAAGGACCTAGCTAAGAGGCGGAACCACAT
Organism: Tuctoria greenei; assembly: GCA_036927565.1. Classification (NCBI taxonomy): domain Eukaryota; kingdom Viridiplantae; phylum Streptophyta; class Magnoliopsida; order Poales; family Poaceae; genus Tuctoria; species Tuctoria greenei. The sequence goes on along the minus strand of JAYESD010000006.1, from coordinate 148,471,311 downwards.
CCACCTCCAGGAGACAGAGCTGGCTGACTAGGAGAACCAGGTTGCTGAGAACATGCAACAGCATGCTAAGTTGGTTGAGCGGCTTGCCCGTGAAGGTTCAGAGCTTGCGGCCACTCGGAGGTCACTGGAAGAGCTGTGGAGCTCGAAGGCAACTGAGTCCTTGATAGTATGGAACCTCCTGGGGCGCGCGGACAGGGCCCTTGTGCCTCTTGGTTTTAGTCCAGTACGCCTAGAGGACCCAGCGCAGGAGATGTACTAGATGATAGCGGCACTTGGCTCTGCTGGCAGCAAACTCGACGCGATGGGTGACGTCATCGTTGATCAACTAGAGACGGAGGGTAAATCCTTGGCCAAGAACGTCGCCGAGTATGTCTTGGCTTGTTACCAGAGCCGAGACCCCCAGTTCTCCCTTGATCCGGTCTTTGAAGGAATCATCGCAGAGGAGTTGGATGTCGCTAGGGCTAGTGTCCAAGAAGCTGTTGAGAAGGTTGCTTCGTTTTTCGACAGGATCTAGATCCTCCAGTAGCTAGGACTTTTCTCCATTTGTCCCTTGTAATCTCAATTTTGTAATCCAGTTCTTTTTATTAATGAAATCCTCCATTTTGCCTTGAATTTCACTTTGTCTTCAATATACTTTGTCGTGTCTTGTTGGCCCCCTGGTATATGTGTACAGTTGAGGTGTGTACATGTACCAAAGGTTATGACAATATGTTGATGACTTGGTTGCTGTGCACTTGTAGATTTTAAGTCCGAAGTCTTCAATTTTGAAGCGTCGAATATAGGCCCCCCTGGAATGGTCGGAGCTTCGTAGCTCTGGCATTAACAAATTAGATGTTGACGGTGGACCTATCTTGGGAGATGTCCGAGCTTAGTAGCACCGGCGTCGTCCACCATCGCTATGAATTTTTGCTTTTCCTGCACATTAAAGGCAAGAGAGAAAGTAAAATTCGACCTCTTGTTTATAAATTGGTTGTGACCTATTATTCTTATTTGGAATTTAGATCCGAAGAAACTCAAAATGATAACAAGCGTTTTGACAGAATCTTCCTAGATCCACATGCCTTTTTAGTACTCACCCTACTAAGGCCTTCCAGGGTGTAGGTAGAACGGCGTACTTAGGGTGCAGGACCAGGCTAAGTTGATAGTGCACTCCGGACCTATGCTGGCTTGGCATTCAGGTAAGTAGACTATGAAAAGATCCAAAAAGACTATCAATAAGGATTGTAATTCATGTGAATTACTTGAAACAAGATTGAAAATGATTTGCACAACTTCATTATAGACAAGCGGGGTAAAAATAATTTAATATATTGAGCCTTGTACAAAAAGTAGATGCACGCAGAGTCTGTTTTCATAAAACAATGCCTTTAATTATAGGTCCGAATTACAGGGGAGACAAGGACACACTTAGGGTGTTGGACCAAGCTAAATGTGCTATACATCTTGTGCTAGCCCAGAGCAAGTAGTTACACTTTTAGTGCTGTGACTGTGTCAAGTGTTACTTGAACTTCCCGGACCCTCCCGGAGGGTTCCGGATGTTCTCCCAGAGGACTTGCTCGTCTCTATATAATGACTTTACAACATGCATTGTGTGTAATTACAGACTCACCTCTGTGATTCTAAGCATAAAACTTACGGAGGTGCTCGATGTTCCAAGGATTGGGAAGTGGGGTCCCATCCTCTGTTGCCAAGCGAACGCATCCTTGTCGGGATACATTAATGACTCGGAAGGGACCCTCCCAGCTGGGGGAAAGTTTGTTCATCCCTTCACGAGTTAGTATCTTCCGGAGAACCAGGTCGCCTTCTTCAAGCTGTCGGTCACGCACATGCCTTTGATGGTAGCGCTGGAGTGCTTCGCGATAACGTGCATTTCGAACAGCTGCTTGGCACCCCCCTCGTCGACGAGGTCAAGGTCTTCACGCTAGAGCTTGTCCTTCATGGCTTCATCGAAGGTCCGGACCTAGAGGGACGCCAAGGTGATCTTCGGAGGAAGGACTGCTTCAGCTCCGTACACCAGGAAGAATGGAGTCTCCCAGTTGACCGGTTAGGTATTGTCCTATTCGCCCATAATGTGGACGGAAACTCTTCAATCCAGTTAGCTCCATGCTTTTTCAAGCGCTCATATGTGCGCGTCTTGAGCCCTTTTAATATTTCTGCATTTGCTCTCTCAGCTTGGCCATTGCTTTCTCGATGAGCTACCGAAGCGTAGCTAAGCTAAATACTGAGGTCTTCGCAATATTCTTGGAATGCAGCACTTGAAAATTGAGTTCCATTGTCAGTTATGACTTTGTTTGGTATTCCAAATCTGCATATAATGGACTTCAAGAACTTGATTGCTGATTGTTTGTTGATTGCTTCTACTGGAGTTGCTTCCGGCCACTTGGTGATCTTGTCCATGGCGACATATAGGAACCTGTAACCTCCGACACCTTTTGGGAAAGGTCCCAAGATGTCCATGCCCCACACAGCGAATCGCCATGTAGGAGGTATCATTTGTAGTGATTGAGCCGGTGTGTGAATCTGTTTTGCATGGAACTGACATGCTTCACATTTCTTAACTAGTTCAACCGCATCCTGGAGTGCTGTAGGCTAGTAAAAGCCATGGCAGAAGGCTTTACCAACCAACATGCGGAAAGCTGCGTGGTTCCCACACTCGCTTCCATGGATTTCCGCGAGGATATCACAGCCTTCTTCCCTTGCAATTCACCGCATTAGGATGGCATTGATACCGCGTCGGTAGAGATCCCCTTCTACCAATGTGTATCTTTTAGTCAATTTGACAATCCGGTCAGCGGATACACTGTCTTCAGGAAGGATATTGTCTTTGAAGTAGCTCCGGATCTCCGAGATCCATGCATCAGAGCTAACTTGAGCTACTGAGTCTTGCGTGTTGGGTTGCTCGGAGCTTTTGGCAGCACCTACGACCCTTGGTGAACGTCATGGTAACAGGGCCACCAGGACCGCCACATTCGAGGTGCTGGTCTTGCCCCCTTCACTCAGTTCGGCAGGTTGAGCTGTTGGTTTTGATAACCTCCGGATGAAGATTCCATCACGAGCCGGAGCTCCAGTTGAGGCTTTCGTCAAGAGTTCATCAGCTTCGGAGTTATGAAGGCGCTGAATATGATGGAGATTCAGGACTTCGAAGTCCTTCTAAAGCCTCTGGACTTCAAGGAGATAAGCAACTAATTGAGAATTGTTGCAGCAGCATTCACCTTTCACTTGTTTGATGATGAGTTGTGAATCTCCCTTCACCAACAGCTGTTTTACACCATAAGATAGTGCCACCTTGAGTCCATAGATGAGGGCTTCATACTCTGCCATATTGTTGGTTGCCTTGAAATCAAGGAGTACCATGTACTTGACCTTCTCTCCGGACGGAGCGAGGAGAAGGATTCCAGCTTCGGCCCCCTGCTTCTACACGGAGCCATCGAAGTAGAGGGTCTAGTGAGGCTCAGTGAATACCAGAACTTTGAGCTCCAATTTCTGTTCACTGTGGCCCGCAGGGTTTGATGGAGAGGGAGTCCACTCCACCACAAAGTTAGCCAATGCTTGACTTTTAATTGCTTGTCTCGACACAAATTCTAGATCGAATTCCACCAGCTCCGCTGCCCACTTTGCAATATTCCCAGTAGAATTAGGGTTTTGCAAAATTGCACGTACTGGAAAAGAAGTTACCACTGATATTTTGTGGGCTTGGAAGTAATGACGAAGCTTTCTTGAGGCGATAAGAACTGTGTAAAGCAGTTTATGCACCTCAATGCATCTTGTCTTGGTGTCGTGGAGTACTTCACTGATGAAGTACATAGGGCATTGGACTGTCCGGACCCTCCCAGAGGGGCCCGGAGCTTCCTCCTCATCTACCTGGACCCTCCCGGAGGGGTCCGAACCTTCTTCTGGAGTTTCCTGGTCCCTGCCGATGGAACTCGGAGCTTCTTCTGGAGTGACCCAGACCCTCCCAAGGGGGTCTGGATCTTCTTGTTCAGTAGCAGTTATTCCTTCATCTGAAGGAGGTTGATCCTCTAACATCTCTCCTTGAAGATTTGTGCCTAAGGTTTGATACCCAGACTCGCCTTCAGGTAGCTCCGGACCCTCCCGGAGGGGTCTAGACTCCTGAATTGGAGATGGCTCCGGTCTTTCCGCGACCAGAACCATTCTGACAACCTCTTTTGTTCCCAAAATGTAAAGCAGTAAAGGATCACCATAATTCGGAGCTACCAAGATTGGTAGTGTGGTGAGGAGCTGCTTCAGCTCTTGAAACGCCTTATCTGCTTCCTCAGACCAATGAAATGGTCCACACATCCACAAGAGTTTGAAGAAGGGTAGCGCCTGTTCTGCCAGTCTTGATATAAACCGAGTGAGCGCAGCTAGACATCCAGTTAACTTTTGGACATCTTTAATGCGGGCTCGGGGCCACATTTCTTCTATAGCCTTGATATTCGCCAGATTTTCTTCGATTCCTCGATGGTTCACCAAGAACCCCAGAAGCTTTCCGGAGCTAACCCCGAAGACACACTTGTCCGGGTTCAGCTTGGTTCGTGTAGTGCGCAACTTGTCGAAGATGGCTTGTAAGTTGTCAAGGAGTGACTCCTTGTTTTTTATCTTCACGACAATGTCTTCAACATACACCTCCACCAATTCTCTAATTACCTCTACAAATGTTTTGTACATGGCTTTCACAAATGTTTAAGAGGCATTTTTAAGACCGAATGGCATGACAATATAACAATACTATCCATCTACTGTTATGAAGCAAGTATGCTCTTAATCTTCCTTAGACATTTGGATTTGATGATATCCAGAATATGCATCTAAGAAACACAGTAGTTCACACCTGGAGGTGGACTCTACTATCTGATCTATTCTAGGTAGTGGAAATGGATCTTTTGGACATGCCTTATTTAAGGTGGTGTAGTCGATACACATCCGAAGCTTCCCACCGGCCTTGGGTACAACAACTAGGTTTGCCAGCCATTTTGGATGGAAGACTTCCTGGATGAATCTAGCTTCAAGCAACTTCTTGATTTCCTATTGGATGAAGTTTTGTCGCTCGATTGATTGCTTCCGGGGCTTCTGGTGTACAGGTTGTGCGTCTGGGTAAATATTTAGATTGTGCTCAATCACCTCCCTAGGGGTCCTAGGCATTTGTGATGGTTGCCAAGCAAACACGTCGACATTAGCCCGAAGGAAAGTGATGAGCGTGAGTTCCTATATTTTGTTCAGACCCCATGATATACGGGTTGTCTGAGCAGCATCGGAACCAATTTGGACGACTTTGACGGGAATGTCGGCGTCGCCGCTTGGTTGCACACGAGGTGCGGAGGTAGAGACTATGTGACGAATGCTTGGAGGATTCACAGTTGGCTCCTTACCAGATGCTTCCTCTTGCGCTGTGGTAAGTGCATAGAGTTCTTCCAGTGCAGTAACCCCTGCGGTACGATCTCCGCAGATCTGGAGAATGCTCGTAGGTGTTGGCGTCTTCAACACCAAATAACCATAATGGGTAGCAGCCATAAACTTGTATAAAGATGGCCTGCCCAAAATGGATTTGAAAGGTAGACTGATCTGCGCTACGTCGAAGATCAATTTCTCGGTTTTGTAGTCCTCACGGGTCCCAAAGGTCACCAGGAGTGTAATGGAACCAAGAGGTGTAACGGTTCCTAGACCTACTCCGGAGAAAGGTCGGGATGGGCGAAGGTCCGAAGGCTGAAGCTGAAGCTTAACATAAGCTTCGAAGCTTATGAGATTTAGCCCGAAACCTCCGTACACTATGACATGGTGGATTTGAATATTGTTAATGGTGGGTGACACCATCAACGGTAGTTTCCCAGCCCGGATCATGTTTCAGGGCAGTCCAAAGCATCGAAAATGATGGGTGTATCCATCCACTTCAGATGTGGTTCTAGCTTAGCAGCAGGAGCTACCATGCCCATGTCCCGCCGCATTGTCTTGAGGATGCGACGCGAGGTGATGTCCCAAGAACCACCATAGACGTTGTTCAGGGTTTTCCGGCACTCGTTGTCAGAGACGTCGGAGTCGTCGTCGACAGTGTTGTAGACGGCTTTCAAAGCCTATTTTGCGGTCTTGGAAGCCTAGCTCCTCTTCAGTTGGAGCTTCGTCGACTTTTTGTTTTCCTTCCCTTTGATGGAAAGGAGCCTCTTCCCAGCGCTTGTTGTAGCGCTCGACAAGGTTCTGGACCTCCCGACACTCTTCCAAGCTGGGTCGATTCGTCTTGTGAATCGGACACCATGCTTTGGAACTGTTGCCGTCCTCTCATGAAGGACGAGGTCGCTTCTCGGAGCGTGGCCCCTGGCTTCTAGGGGCTGCAGCAACAGTAGTTTGAGCGCCGACCGATGACTTCTTTTTGCCGTTGGGCTTCTTCTTATTATTACAACTACCGGAGGTAGCAGCTTCAGTTTTGGAGGACTACTGGATGGCCTCCGGAGCTGGCTTGGAGTGCATTTCATGGCCCTCCGCAGCTCTAGCTCATTTGTCAGCTAGGCTGAAGAGTTTCGTGACGCTGGTGACTTGTTTGATTGCCAGCTTCTCCAGCATCTTCTTATCCTGAACTCTCTGTCTGAATGCAACGATAATAGAAGAGCTCGAGATAGAAAGAATGGTATTTCATACCTAAGAGAATCACTGGATGAAGGATCGTAGCGATCCCCTCGACGCTTGCTTTACAGCAAACAGGTCCAATTCAGTGTCGAGTCGGGTGTAGGAGCTCCCGAAGTTGGCAGTGAACTGTTGGCATAGTTCCGCCAAACTATTAATGGAGTCAGGTGGAAGACTAATGAACCAAAACCATGAAGTCCTGGTTAAGGCCACCGGGAAGTAATTGGCCATTACAGCCTCATAACCTCCCGCTGTCAATATGGCAATTGAGTAGATTTGAAGAAATCCGGCGGGGTTGACTGTCCGGTAAAATTTTTCCGGCAAGTGAGGCCAGAACTTCTGTGGCCATCTGACCATGCGTAAATGCATGGCCAGGGCAGAACAACCTCCTCCTACTCCTTGAGGAGCAGGGTTGTCCCGAGCCTCTTGCCTTTCGTGAGCACGCTCGATATGGACACGGTCGTCCTGTTGCCGGTAACGGTGATCCAATTCCGACCGAAGGTCATGAGTTGGAATCCCGGTGATGGTATGGGTGCGTCGCACCCCGGGGGGCAACAAAGTCACCTGCTGGGAGGCAGCACGTCTCCTTTGTTGAGAGGCTTGTGAACCAAGCTGGTCGGACAGGGCCCGTCGTTGTGAAGGTGCTCCCCCTGAAGGGTGAGGACCTTGGTTATTGATGCCTGTAGCCGCAGCTGGGACGAGATGGTCGACATCAGACCTCCACTGCTCCATAGCACCCTGGGGTGCACCTGAAGGTGGTGGATGTTGCAGAAGATCTCGCGCAGCAATGAGCACGTGCTCGGGGTTGTTGTTTGTCGATGTGGTGATCGATGCAGATGCCCCATCTCGTTGATTGGCATTGTTTGCCGAAACATATGGTGCTACAGTGCCTGCCGGAGCATTGGCACCTGCTGGCTGCTGATCGTTGGAGGGGTTGCCTCCAGCAAGTTGTTCAACATGATTGCCGTTGAATGATCCAGCAGCTGAATTCACCATTTTGTGATCTCGGGATTGCCCCCCTTCCTGGTGCGCAAAATGTCAAAGTGTTTGATATGACACTTCCCCCGGACCCGCTGAAAAGCAGCCCGCAGAGGTTCTTTTATGGTTGGGGCACACAGAGATCAATATCAAGATGATGACATCAGGGATTTACGTGGTTCGGGCCGCCTGAGCGTAACACCCTACTCCATGGGGTTTGTGTAATTCTATTGTGTGAGTATGTTTGCTAGGATCAGGTTCAATCCGATCAGCTTCTCTTGTCTACATTCGTGTGGTGCATCCCTTTTATAATTCTAAGGACTGACCGTTACAAACTGGCCTGGCCTGACATGTGGCCCTGGCGTGCTTAATGACCTATTACACTATCTAAAGAGTATTAAGTATAATTAATAGTGTGGTAACGTGCCTTCATGGCAGTGTTACCCCTATTAATGGTTCACTGATCGTGTGTCATTAATATAACATTAATGACACATTATCAGACCTTGTAACTGCCGCTTTAACCGTCCTTGAATATCTGTAATGGACAAGATCGGCGTGTATGTCTATTGGTGATGAAGGTCCGGAGGCTCCACACGTGGCAGATCTGGAGCTTTCCCTTGCGGGAGGGTAGGTTCGGGGTTGCTGTACATGTGTCGGTACCGGAGCTCCTCTCTGACGGGGGCTAGGTCCGGGGCTGTTGTACATGTGTAGTCGCCGAAGCTTCCATTGGTTGGGAGTTTTGTTCCGGCCTCATTTTACACGTGTTAACCCAGGAGCCAGCCATATGAGATGAGCGGGTCCGGTGCAACGTCACATGTGGGACCTGCAAGGGCCTTCGACTCTGACGGGTGGAACTTTCTTGCACTTTTTGCTGTATCGTGGGGTACCCAGTACGTAGGGTACCGATAGTTTGTATTATACTTTGGTACACATATTTTTATTCATATTATCATATGTATATTATCTTTATTTTATTTTATAGTTGGTCATTATAGATACATTACCTATTTTAAATTATTTATGGTGTATTCGCTATTATTTTGATCTAGGTCTGATCGAAGGTCTTAATGGAACATTCGTATTTATTTATTTTGGATAGTTTGTTTTCTATAACCGATTTATTGTTTGTACTCCCATAATTTACTACTAGGTTGACTTGGTAATTTTTAGCGTGTTTTATTTAGGGCAGGTAAATTAATAGTTGACACCCATATGTGCATGTGTTTGCATATATGTTTCTCTTATTTGTTTAACTACTTTTGTGTTCAGGCATTTCAATTCCTATTTTTTATGATTTCATTTAGATGTGTGTGAATGTGATTGTATTGGTATACATGTGCATCTCAATTTTTATTGGTGATCAACCCTTGATCTAGGTTTATCTAAAAATTTTAATTCAGAGTGATTTTTATTCTATATGGAAATTCGGGCTGTGACATTCCTGCTCAACCGGGGAGGAATATCATCGACTGTCGTTGGGTGTTCAAATTAAAACGGAAGGCCGATGGATCTATTGATCGTCACAAACCCCGTGTAGTGGCTAAAGGGTTTAAGCAGCGGTATGGTATTGATTACGAAGACACATTGAGTCCAGCGGTAAATATAGACACAGTTCGACTGGTGCTTTCTATTGCGGTCTCAAGAAACTGGAAGCTCAAGCAACTTGATGTTCAAAATGCCTTTCTTCATGGGATTCTATAGGAGGAGGTATATATGCGACAGCCCCCAGGTTTTCTTGGCAAAGAAAAGCCAGTCTATATATGTAAGCTTGACAAAGCAATTTACGGGCTCAAACAGACCCCACGAGCTTTGTATGCTCGGCTAAGTACAAAAATGCAACATTTTGGTTTTCTACCCTCCAAATCCGACATCTCAGTATTTATTTCTTGCAAAGAAGGAGTCACAATACTCATGCTCATATATGTAGACGATATTATATTAACTGGATCATCTGAAGAAGCTATTGATTGGTTGCTTGAGAATCTAAAACGAGAGTTTGCACTCAAGGATCTCAGATGTCTCCACTATTTTCTGGGAATTGAAGTGCATCATGTTTCAGAAGGGCTAATTCCACTACTACAAAAAGCATTTTTACAGGCGCCTCAAATTTTCAAACACAGGCGGTCCTTAAAAATATGCGACTGGGATGACGAATGATATAATAACCGCCTGTGATGACAGAACAACACAGACGGATTTTAAAGAACAACCGTCTGGGTAAATACAAGATCTTCACAGACGGTTCTTAATTAAGAACCGTCTGTAATGCAATGAACTTCACAGACGGATTTTAAGAAACAACTGTCTGGCTAAATACATGATCTTCATAGACGGTTCATAATTAAGAACCGTCTGTAATCCATTGAACTTCACAGGCAGATTTTAAAAAACAACCGTCTGGGTAAATACATGATCTTCATTGGTGGTTATTAATTAGGAACCGTATATAATGCAATGAACTTCATAGACGGATTTTAAATAATAACCGTCTGGGTAAATACATGATCTTCGTTGACAGTTCTTAATTGATAACCGCCTGTAATGCAATGAACTTCATAGACAGTTCTTGGTTAACAGCGGCCTGAGAAGATCATGTATTTTCAGTGGTGGTCATTGTTTAAGAACCGTATGTAGTTTTTCAATTATCACAAGCGGTTTTCATTGAAATTACAGGGATGTAGTCGTTGCAATTATCACAACCGTATGTAGTCATTGCAGGGAAAATTGTATCAGGAAAAAAACACAGATGAGCAGATACTAGTACAGTAATGCATTATAGGAAATGCTCGATCACCAGTTCGCTTGGCTTAATTGTGATAATACACCATTAGAGGCTTTACAATTGTTCAAAGATAATTTCTTCACACTGAACAAAAATCATGCTACATTCATTGTAGATAGACGATGAAGCTCCCATCGATCAATCTAAATTGTACCGTCCTGCTTGCTCCCGAACAAGTCTCTTATATTCTGCTGGATCTTGAAAATATTGACATTATTTAAATTAACAAATGTCAAAGGAGGAATGAATAACCTACATTGGTCACTAAGTCAAAGTGTCATCTAACCTTGATAAGTAGATTATAGCAATCATTTTCAACATGAGGCACATTTGGCTGATGCTGCAAACGTTGAACTTCAAGTAGTATAGTTTTGATTGTAAAAGCACTGCACCACCCCTACGAAATATAATTTAAGCAATATAAGAAACCAGTTCAAATAAGTTCGACAACAATTATAAGTAATAATTACATGAACAAAATAGGTCTATCTTACAGTCTCTTGATCGAGAATCCCGATGCAGAGTGCTCCCGAACGATGGACATTTGGGTGGAAGAACCCAATTGGAAAGGCGCATATTGGAGGCACCAAGGGATAGTCCTCAGAGAAGGAGATTGTCAGGGGGTAGTAACCCTCTTCCCATTCAGTCTTCAAAAGAAATTTATTAATAGGAGGACGATGGTTAAACTCATATTGTGCTTGTTCCTCATGACTTACCCCTTCTTTATCGGGGACGATGCACTACCACTTCAATAAATCTCCCGATTCAGGCTTCGTAGAGAAACCCTACGCGGAGAAATTGAAAATACCAAAAACAAACAAGACGGAAAAACAAACTACAGTTATGTTCATCATTCCATTACAGATACATATGTATATACAACCATGCGACCGGTGTGCCATATGTACATACACGGGGATGGTTCTTGCGCCACGCCAAGCGCTCCTCCTTCAATCGGCTACATGCCCGAGACATCATTATCTGAAATACCAAACTTCCAAACTTTCAAATTATTGAGTCCAAACGCATATGTACACAAATGCAAAAGGAAACAATCCATATACCAACATTGTTCTAAGTTGATTTCAGAAGATACAAATATATACAATATATATCATCTCGCATTGCTATATACATTTTTTCCAGCGTTGACATCTTCTCGCATATAGGGTTTCAAGTTCTTTTTAATGCTTCTCTCTATGCGCTTGATGTTTTCTGGTTCGGTGAAAAGGTACATCTATTCATACTAATTATATTCCTCTTCATTATCTCCCACATTCTCAATCCCAACAATATTTTGCTTTCCAGAAACAACTACGTGCAACTTCTCAGTTTCTGGATCTTGAACATAAAAAACTTGTGCAACATTATCGACGAGAACCCACAGGTCATCTTTGTAACCCACTTTATTCAAGTCTACCAGTGTCAGCCCGTAATTGTCCACTTTCAAACCATCAGGATATTTGACCCATTGGCACTTAAATACGGGCATTACCATTCTTTCGCCATAATCGAGTTCCCATATTTCCTCTATGAACCCGAAGTATGTTGTCTTCTGCACTTGTGAATCATAAGCCTCAATATGAACACCACTATTTTGTGCAACACTCTTACCGTCTTTTTCTTTAGTGTAAAATGTGTAACCATTGATGTCATATGCTTGCCATGATGTTACCAAAGCAGATGGGCCAAAAGCTAACTTATTCATTGTTGCCTCTTCTATAGTGTTTCCGTATGATATATTTTTTTCCATTAACCATTCAGTGAAACATCTTCTGTGCTCTTTCATGATCCAGTCCTCTGTGCGGTCTTGGTTTTTATCACGAAGCTCAATTTGGTGTTCCTCGATGTACGGCCCAGCTATTGCGAGCTGTTGTAGTACACCAAAATGTGCACGGTGTACATTCTTGTAATCTTGAACAATAAAAGTTTTCTTACCCACTTTGCCTCTCCCACGTAGTCTACCCTCATGTACCGGTATAGGCACACCTATCGATTTTCCATCTTTGATGTAATCAGCGCAACCCTCAATCACTTCTTCAGTGGTGTATCCTTCCATAATTGAACCCTCTGGGTGAGCACGGTTCCGCACATAACCTTTTAATACTCCTAAATATCTCTCTAACGAAAACATATGATGTAAATATAGTGGCCCCAGTGCTTTTATCTGATCAACAAGATGTATGATTAGGTGTACTTGCATATCGAAAAAGGATGGTGGGAAACACATCTCAAGCTTGCACATTGTCTCGACGATGTATGTTTTCAGATAGTCTAAATCTTCACGTGCTATCACCTTTTGCGATACTGCATTGAAGAAGTAACACAAACGTGTGATGACAACTTTTATATGCTCAGGTTTGATTACTCTTATTGCAATGGCAAGGAAAACTGTCATCATCATGTGACAGTCATGAGAATTATAACCGAATAAAGACAAGTCTTTCATCGAGACTAGTTTGCGGATATTGGGTGAGAAACTTGTGGGCACTTTGATCCCACGCAAGCATTCGCAAATTGCTTTTTTCTCTTCTAACGTCAAGTTGTAGCTGGCTGGGGGAAGGTGATGCTTCCCGTTCGCCTTTTCTACTGGATGAAGCTTTGGTCTCAAATAAAGATTTACTAGGTCCATACGTGAATTTAATCCGTCCTTTGTTTTCCTCGGCATGTCCAGCAAGGTCCCAATGATGCTGCCAAATACATTCTTTGTAACGTGCATCAAATCAATACTATGGCAAAATTCCAGATTTTTTTAATACGGAAGATACTTGAAAAAAATTGATTGTTTCTTGAAAGCCATGTCAGTTGTATCATCCAAAGATGTACTTTTCTTTCTCTTAATTCCTTTACTATTTTTTCCCTTACCGAAAGCAATATGAATGTTCTTGACCATTTCAAACACAAGTTTTCCACTGTAAGGTTTCGGTGCAGTATCTTTTTCTATTTTGTTATCAAATTGTTCTTTCATCTTCCTATACTTGTGTGTATCTGTCAAGAACCGTCGATGTCTTATGTACACCGTCTTTCTGGATGAAGTGAGGTATAGAAATCCAGTTCTATCCACGCACCTAACGCAACCTTTCTTCCCTTTCATTTGTCCCAATAATGTAAACAGTCCGGGATAATCATGCACGGTAATAAATATCATTGTTCTTAGCGTGAAATACTCCCGCTTGTACTCATCCCATGTACGTACCCCTTCATTCTACAATTTCGCCATATCTTCCATTAAAGGTTTCAAGAACACATCAATTTCGATGCCGGGTTGTTTCGGACCTTGGATAAGAACAGATAATAAGATATATTTCCTTTTGTGACACAACCACGTCGGTAGGTTGTACATAGTTAAGACCATGGGCCATGTGCTGTGTATGCTTCTTTTTTCACCAAACGGATTCATTCCATCTGGACCTAAGGCAAACCTCACATTTCTGATTTCCTTCACAAATTCTGGATACTGAATATCAAAACTTTTCCACTGCGTTGCATCACCAGGGTGTCGTATATGTTTTTCATTCTTCTTGCGTTGCTCGGAATGCCAACGCATAAGTTCAGCCTCCCTAGGGTTTGAGAACAAACGCTTCAAGCGATCAATTACCGGAAGGTACCACATCACCAATGCAGGAATTTTCTCTTATTCTTCCCGTCTGCATCGCCAGAAGTATCGTCATCGTCACCTTTAGGACCAATAATAAACTTCTTATTCTTCTGAGTGATTGTAGTCCTTCTTGTATCTACTAACACCACAAATGGGGCATCTAGTTGCGAGCTCATGCTCTTTGCGATACAGAATCCAATGGTTCACACAAGCGTGTATTTTTGTCACACCTAGTGCCATCGGGCAAAGAAGTTTCTTCGCTTTATAAGTGCTTCTGGGCAGTTTATTTGGATTTGGAAGAATTTCTGCCAGAATATTCAAAACATCAGAGAAACTACAATCGGACCATCCGTGCGTAGCTTTCAACTTTAGTAGTTCTAAGACTGGATGCAATGTAGTAAACTCTTTATCACAACCATTTGATTCATCATATAAAAGCTCTATCGCCGCATTCTGCAATGTCTCCATTTTACTTAAACCTTTGCTTGCTCCCATAGAAGTCAGTACATATGGTTCAATGTGACGCAACATCTCCTCACAATCGAACTCATCATCATCATCACCAGCTTGATTGTCACTACCATCATCGATATGAACATTATCATCATCTGATCCTCTCTCATCATCTTTATCCATGTCATGTGTATCCAACTCACCATGCTCTGTCCATATTGTGTAGTTATTTTTGAAACCTCTTTTCACCAAATGAGATTGGATTACTATAGTATCCATCCAAGCAATCTTATTTTCGCAGTCGATACATGGACATAATATGTCATCTATCTTTTGCAACTTCGCATGTCTCTTGGATGCTTCAATAAAATTTGCAACATTATGAATGTACATAGGATCGGGTCTTGGCATGTTATACATCCACACTCGACGGTCCATTCTTCAATAATAGAATTTTTGTCAGATTTACAAAATTTGGCCACAAATATTCTCTAAAGGTCTTCTATAAAATGAATTTACAGAGACATAACAATTATGATTAGGGCGACTAATGTAGGAGACGGGCGACGTCTTGAGGCGGACGGAGTCAAAGGGGGAAACAGGCCCAGCAGCACTGGCTAGGTCTGGGTGGGATCCGGTCCGTTATATTGGGAAACATGCCCATATGCATCTTATATATATTACAATAGCATCTATTAATTAAACATCATATTCATGTCACATAATAGGTACAAAAAGGAAACAATCCATATAGTCCATACATCAATATACCAGAACACAATCCATACAGTCCTTACACATGCAAAAGGACATAATCCATATACCAGAACACACAAAACAAATAGCTTATCAGCTAATGAAAATATACAAAGAAAAAGTAAGGAAACTACATTTACCTTGCAGAGGCATCAGCACGGTGGGGAGGCGTCAGCACGATGGGCCGGCTGGGTGGAGAAGTGGCGGTGTGGGGTTGAGCGGCGGCGCGGAAGTATGGGCTGGGCGGCGGAGCGGCGGCGCGGCGCAGGGGAAATTCAACAGCCTTGCAGCGTCGATATAAATTCTCCAGGGTTGCGTTTTGACTGTGGTGAGGGGTCCTTATATAAACATCGGTTTTTCACAGGCGGTTTTTAACTTTATCTTAGGCGGGTTTTACTTACCAACCGCCTGAAAAGATATTTAATCAAGAATATTAATTAAGAAGTAAATATCTTCACAGACTGTTGGTACTTAATAACCGTCTGAGAAGATGATTATCTCAGACGGATATTACTTACCAACCGCCTGAGATAATGCCACCTGAACAAAATATTCTTAAAACTTGTATAGTTGACATTGTAATGTTTTGGTAAATATCAAATTAATTTCTACTCACATATTATTCACATTTATGTATCTCATAAAAAAAAGTTCCTTCACTCAAAATTGTTGGTATGAACATTTTTGTATAATTTATACATGTATGAATTTTTTAATTTTTTTAAAAGCATTCCAACATGTCAAACTTCATATTATCCACCATTCACTTCATTGAAGTCCAGAAATTCTAACACACCAGTATTCATTGACACGAATGAACACAAATATATTACAAAACACAAGAACTCCTAAAACTACAAAAGAAATATGTACAAGAACTCCTAAAACTACACTACGGCCCCGCCTAATCCCTCTTCTCCGCCAACTTCTCAAACCATGCCAAGCGGTCCTCCTCCGACTCGTCGTCGTCGTCGTAGTCGTCACCATGGTGGTGGTTGCCATCGTCGGAGGATGTCTTGTCGTCATCATCGTCATCATCCTCCTCGTCGTCTTCCTCCTCCTCCTCGTCCTCCTCCTCCTCCTCCTCCTCCTCCTCCTCCTCCTCCTCCTCCTCCTCCTCCTCCTCCTCCTCCTTCGGCGACGATGCAGCAGGAGAGTGGGTCGGCTGCTCCGGCCGAGTCGATTGCTCTGGCTGTACCGGTGGCTCCGGCTGCACCGGCGGTGGAACGCGCTGGTCGTCATTCACCCTCTCGGGGGAGCTGCAGCGTATCCGCTTGCAGGGTGGCTGCCTCGGCGGGCTAGGAGGCGGAAGGTTGGCCATGGCTGTGGTGGTTCGTCGGCGCCTCGACGGGCTAGGAGGCAGAAATGACGATGGAAGAAGAAGAAAGGAGTGTAAAAGTTATGTGCTTGTACATAACCGACGACGAGCCTTATATATCGTCTGTGCGGAGTAGACGAGGGAGCGGTTCGTCTCCCGCACATTGAACTCTTTGCAGACCTCGTGCGGCGCACAATTAAACCAGTGTGGAAGACGATCTTCAGAGATCCTTCCGTCTCTCTGGTATCCATGTGGAACATCGCGTCCCTACACCACGACTTCTCAACTTCTCCGCAGACCTCGTGCGGCGCGTCAGTTAATTAACATCTTCTCAGGCCGTTAATTAACATCTTGTAGTTTCAAAAATGTTTATCTCAGGCGGTTATTACTTACCAACCGCCTGAGATAATTCGCGATACCGTTCTTAAGTTTCCTTATCCCTTGCTTCTTTTTTATTTAGATTCCAATCTAAATACTCAAACATGTTTAGATTTTGCAAATTGTGTTCAAATTCGATGATTCTTTCTTCTACATTTGTATAAAATTAACATCTACCACCTGAACAAAATATTCTGTTCATTGCGCATTGTACTCTTTGCAGACCTCGTGCGGCGCGCAATTAAACCACTGTGGAAGACGATCTTCAGAGATCCTTCCGTCTCTATGGTATCCATGTTGAACGTCGCGCACGCGTCCCTGCACCAGGGCTTCTTAACATCTCCGCAGGCCTCGTGCAGCGTGTCAGTTAATTAACATCTTCT
Source organism: Tuctoria greenei (assembly GCA_036927565.1). NCBI lineage: Eukaryota > Viridiplantae > Streptophyta > Magnoliopsida > Poales > Poaceae > Tuctoria > Tuctoria greenei. The sequence goes on along the minus strand of JAYESD010000006.1, from coordinate 148,454,050 downwards.
CAGGCCGTTAATTAACATCTTGTAGTTTCAAAAATGTTTATCTTAGGCGGGTAATACTTACCAACCGCCTGAGAATATATTTATCTCGGGCGGGTATTACTTACCAACTGCCTGAGATAATCCCATGGAGTTCCCCTTGCCGCACGATATTGCGGTCCTAATCGCGGGGTGGGTCGCCGCAACCTCCATCCAGCCCATGGACGACCTCTCCAGTCTGCGCGCCACCTGCAAGGCCATGCACGCGGTGTGCCATGATCCCACCATGGGCAGGCGCGTGGCGCTGGAGCGGGAGAGCAGCTGGGAGTGGTTCCAACGGCACGGGAACGGGAGCTACGACGCCCTATTGGAGCGCCTGGCCAACGTGGGCAACCCTCATGCGTACTATGTCACCGGGTTCGACCTTGTCTTCAACTACGGCCGCGCGCAGGTGTAGCGGGGCACCCAGTTCCTTGCCCGGGCGGCCGCGAACGGCCATAAGGTGGCGGCCTACGTCCTCGCCATGCTCCGCTACGATGCTGACCGCGGGGACCGCGACGCCCTCGAGTATATCCGGCAGGTCAAAGGCGAGGCCCACGTCGGCGACAACGCGGTCGGGTCCGTCGCGATGAAGAGGACCAACAAGGAGTGTTGCCGGTGTCAGAATCAAGCCATGCAGAGGCTCGACATTTTCGTGAGCTGGAGGTTACTGCGTAGGCCTCCTCCCGGACCGCCGCCGGTGGCGCTGACAGACATTGACGATGGCGTTTGCCGCTGCCCAACAGGGGGGAACCAGGGGCCTGCCCGCTGCGGCAGGCGAGGGTGGTCCGAGTGGACCGTCTTCTGTACTTAGAACTGTAGGATTGAGCATGATTATGACCTGTTCTCCCATAACGTGTTGTACTCTATGGGTTATATTAATTAAAAAGAAGTAAATATTTTCACAGGCGGTTGGTACTTACCAACCGCCTTAGAATAAATTTATCTCAGGCGGGTATTACTTACCAACCGCCTGAGATAATGCCCGATACTGTTCTTCAGTTTCCTTATCCATTGCTTCTTTTTTATGTAGATTCCAATATAAATACTCAAACATGTTTAGATTATGCAAATTGTGTCCAAATTCGATGATTCTTTCTTCTACATTTGTATAAAATTAACATCTACCACCTGAACAAAATATTTTTAAAACTTGTATAGTTGACATTGTAATGTTTTGGTAAATATCAAATTAATTTCTACTCACATATTATTCACATTTGTGTATCTCATAAAAAAAGTTCCTTCACTCAAAATTGTTGGTATGAACATATTTGTATAATTTGTACATGTATTAATTTTTTTTATTTTTTTTAAAAGCATTCCAACATGTCAAACTTCGAATTATCCACCATTCTAACTAAATGCTCATATACATATGAGGCATTCATCAAATTATGAACACACATTGATTCAATAAAATTTAAAAAAAAATCTGAAAAAATTCATAGAGGTTGGTATGATGAGTAAAAATGTCCACTGAAAAAATAAATGAAAAAGGCATTATATTCATCAAGATAGAAAAATCAAAAATAGCATTTGTTGTATGTTTTTTATGCTCTGACCAATTTCAAAGGATTTATGAAGTGAAATTTAATGGTAACCTTTACTTATCAATAATATTACAAGAAAGTGGATTTTTGCCTTTTTAAAGGACCACATTTAATCAAGAATATTAATTAAGAAGAAGTAAATATTTTCACAGACGGTTGGTACTTACCAACCGCCTTAGAATAAATTTATCTCAGATGGGTATTACTTACCAACCGCCTGAGATAATGCCCGATACTGTTCTTCAGTTTCCTTATCCCTTGCTTCTTTTTTATTTAGATTCCAATATAAATACTCAAACATGTTTAGATTCTGCAAATTGTGTCCAAATTCGATGATTCTTTCTTCTACATTTGTATAAAATTAACATCTACCACCTGAACAAAATATTCTGTTCATTGCACATTGTACTCTTTGTAGACCTCTTGCGCCGCGCAATTAAACCACTGTGGAAGACGATCTTCAGAGATCCTTCCGTCTCTATGGTATCCATGTTGAACGTCGCGCACGCGTCCCCGCACCAGGGCTTCTTAACATCTCCGCATACCTCGTGCGGCGTGTTAGTTAATTAACATCTTCTCAGGCCGTTAATTAACATCTTGTAGTTTCAAAAATGTTTATCTTAGGCGGGTAATACTTACCAACCGCCTAAGAATATATTTATCTCAGGCGGGTATTACTTACCAACTGCCTGAGATAAGCCCATGGAGTTCCCCTTGCCGCACCATATTGCGGTCCGGATCGCGGGGTGGGTCGCCGCAACCTCCACCCAGCCCATGGACGACCTCTCCAGTCTGCGCGCCACCTGCAAGGCCATGCACGCGGCGTGCCGTGATCCCACCATGGGCAGGCGCGTGGCGCTGGAGCGGGAGAGCAGCTGGGAGTGGTTCCAACGGCACGGGAACGGGATCTACGACGCCCTCGTGGAGCGCCTGGCCAACGTGGGCAACCCTCATGCGTACTATGTCACCGGGTTCGACCTCGTCTTCAACTACGGCCGCGCGCAGGTGTAGCGGGGCACCCAGTTCCTTGCCCGGGCGGCCGCGAACGGCCACAAGGTGGCGGCCTACGTCCTCGCCATGCTCCGCTACGATGCCGACCGCGGGGACCGCGACGCCCTCGAGTATATCCGGCAGGTCGAAGGCGAGGCCCACGTCGGCGACAACGCGGTCGGGTCCGTCGCGATGAAGAGGGCCAACAAGGAGTGTTGCCGGTGTCGGAATCAAGCCATGCAGAGGCTCGAAGTTTTCGTGAGCTGGAGGTTACTGCATAGGCCTCCTCCCGGACCGCCGCCGGTGGCGCTGACAGACATTGACGATGGCGTTTGCCGCTGCCCAACAGGGGGGGACCAGGGGCCTGCCCGCTGCGGCAGGCGAGGGTGGTCCGAGTGGACCGTCTTCTATACTGAGAACTGTAGGATTGAGCACGAGTATGACCTGTTCTCCCATAACGTGTTGTACTCTATGGGTTATAATAATTAAAAAGAAGTAAATATTTTCACAGGCGGTTGGTACTTACCAACCGCCTTAGAATAAATTTATCTCAGGCGGGTATTACTTACCAACCGCCTGAGATAATGCCCGATACTGTTCTTCAGTTTCCTTATCCATTGCTTCTTTTTTATTTAGATTCCAATATAAATACTCAAACATGTTTAGATTCTGCAAATTGTGTCCAAATTCGATGATTCTTTCTTCTACATTTGTATAAAATTAACATCTACCACCAGAACAAAATATTTTTAAAACTTGTATAGCTGACATTGTAATGTTTTGGTAAATATCAAATTAATTTCTACTCACATATTATTCACATTTGTGTATCTCATAAAAAAAGTTCCTTCACTCAAAATTGTTGGTATGAACATATTTGTATAATTTATACATGTATTAATTTTTTTTAATTTTTTTAAAAGCATTCCAACATGTCAAACTTCGAATTATCCACCATT